>CM066032.1:880577667-881991833 GCA_033557465.1 Ichthyophis bannanicus
ACATAAGACATGCCATACTGGGTCAGACCGAGGTCCATCAAGCCCAGTATCCTGTTTCCAACAGTGGCCAATCTAGGTCATACGTACCTAGCAATATCCCCAAAAGACACAGGTTCCACAATGCTTGTACTGGGACAAGCATTGATATCCTGGGTCCCTTTTTAATAGTGGTTTATGGACCTTTCCTCCAGGAACTTGTCCAAACCTTTTTTAAACCCAGCTATACTAACAGCCCTTACTACATCATCCGGTAACAGATTCCAGAGTTTGATTACACGTTGAGTGAAAAAATATTTTCTCTTATTTGTCTTAAATAGTTTACCCTGTAGCTTCATTACATGTCCCCTAGTCTTTCTATACTCTGATAGCGTAAACAATTGATCCACGTTTATCCGTTCCACTCCATTCATTAATTTATAGACCTCTATCATATCTCCCCTCAGCCGTCTCTTCTCCAGGCTAAAGAGCCCTAACCTTCTTAGCCTCTCTTCATAGGAGTAGCCTTCCATCCCCTTCACCAATTTGGTGGCTCTTCTCTGTACTTTTTCTAATAACGCTATGTCCTTTTTAAGATACGGTGACCAGAATTGCACACAATATTCAAGGTGCGGTCGTACCATGGAGCGATACAGAGGCATTATAACATCCTTTGTTTTATTCTCCATCCCTTTCCTTATGATACCTAGCATTCTATTTGCTTTCTTGGCCGCTGCTGCACACTGGGCGGAGGGTTTTAACATGTTATCCACGATGACTCCTAAATCTTTTTCCTGGGTGGTGGCTTCTAATGTGGAGCCTTGCATCGTGTAACTATAGTGTGGGTTGTTCTTTCCTAGGTGCATAACTTTGCACTTGTCCACATTAAATTTCATCTGCCATTTGGATGCCCAGTCTTCCAATTTATCCAGATCCTCCTGCAGTTTTCCAAAATCCTCTTGGGTTTTAACAACTTTAAACAGTTTTGTGTCATCTGCAAATTTGATAACCTCACTAGTTATTCCCTTTTCCAGGTCATTTATGAATATAATTTCTTTGTGACCTCCTGAAGGGACAGACTCATATAAAAAATATGAGAGAGAATTCTTATTGCCAGCATAGATGTTTGGAAGGTTTGACGTCCAAAAGCATCCAGTGTTCTAGATTCACGACCTGGCGGATAAGAAGAATGCTTCTTCTTGCTTTTTACCTTCCTCATTGCTGATTCCACTACAATGGAATGATGGGGAAGTTGAGTCTTTTGAAACCCTGGAGAGGGGGCACCTGATACAGAAGATCAGTTGCTGTAGAAGGTGAGGAAACCCTTAAGGGTGTTTCCCATATTCTCAGAAGAAGATCCTGCAAAGAATGATGTAAAGGAAGCATTATATTCTCCTTTTCCCCAGAAGAGCCCTGTGTAGGATCATAGCCAGGGATAGGAATAGCAAGGAATGTTGCCATGTCAAGGAGAAATTTCTGAAAAGAAGGATCTCCAACAGGAACCATCCCTGGACAGGCTAAAGTTGAAGAACTAGCCTGGGCATCGGAGGATGGGATGGATACTGGTACTGGCGGTTATGACTTGAGACAGTCAGTACTGCATCGTCCATGCCAGGTATCGACTCCAAACTAGGTATAGAAAGGAGCGATCCTGGTGAAAAAGGCATGGAAGTATTTAGTCCCGATGGTACTGCAGGAACCGGCATCGATACCGATACTGGTATCTGTGCCGGAATCGGAGGCGATACCGACATCGAAGCAGTCATCGGAGGCTGCTCAAGCGGTACCGAGGCAACCAAAAACCCTTGGTGAGTATCCTCGATACCGCGCATCCGGAATCGGTAAGCGTCGGTTCCGAGACGCATCGGTACCCAGTCTTCCAGACTAGATATCGATTCCAGACTCGGCATCGAAGGAAGCGAGTCTATCGATGCATGTCTAGAGGGTACAGACGTCGGAGGTCGTATCGGCAATGCTGCTGATACTGGAAAGTCAATCTGGGACGTATCGATCGGTCCCAAAGGTACCGAGAACGCCAGATGACGATCCCTGGTGAAGAGTGGATCACTCAACACCAGTGCCGATGCTGGGGTATCGGTACCGCTCGAAGCGGATGCCACCACCGAGCATGGCTCAGGTATGTTCTGTGAGGGGTGAGCTCCAGGAACAACCTGAAACCCCTGAAAGGCTTTGGAGACCGAAGACTCCTGCCGGGGTTTTGAAGCCAATAGGGTCTTGAGGGCAAGGCCGGAGCCATCATCATGCTTGGCATGAGACCTACCACTCAAGGATTGGCTAGTCTTAACAGACTGTTTGTGGGTTACCTGATCCTGTAGAGAAGAAATGGTCGGTGCCCTGACACTGGAAGGGAACTCGGTATCGAGGGAAACTCGAAATGAAAAATCTCTTCTCACAAAATTGTAGCCTAATGGCTCTGGAGGAAAAGGGTCAGGACCCAAACAGGTTAGACACCAATTGGAGTCTAAAAAGAAAATTGTATTTCCACAGTTAAGGCACTTCTTAGGAGAAGGCGGCTCCATGATGGAAAGGCCTTACAGGCCCAAAAGTTTAAGACAGAAACTGAGGGAAAAAAGTCCCCGAGTTTGAGAAAAAGAAAAGAAAAAACCCACCGGTGGTACCGGTGGAGGTGGGGAAAACAGCCGCGACCACAAGAAAACAAGAATTAAAAAATTAAAGAAAAAATTTTCTGCGGTGACAGGAGGACGTCCTGCCGGCTCCGCAGAAAAACGAAAACTGAGGAGAGACAGTTGGAAAGGCGGGAAGGCAGCACGCAGGCGCTGAGGGATGCTCCCAAAAGCTTTCTGATTGGACACTGGGGAGCGTTCCCGCGCAGGCTCCGTCGGTACCGACGTACCCATATGTGAAGACTCATTCCTGCTTGTTCCTGGAGATACTACAGACCGGTGAACCTGATTTCAGTGCTGGGAAAAATGGTAGACATCATAATAAAAACAAAATTACTAAGCATACAGATAGTCATGGTTTAATAGGATAAAGTCAATATGGATTTAGCCAAGTGAAATCTTGCCTCTTCAATTTGCTGCATGTTTTGGAGGTGTAAATGAACAAGTAGATAAAGGTGAGCCGGTTGATACAGTATATTTGGATTTTTTTTAGAAAGCCTCCGACATGGTCCTTTCATGACAGATGAGGAAATTAAAAAGTCATGGGAAAGGAGACAGTGTTATGGTGGACTGGTAAGTGGTTAAAAGATAAAGAACAGAGAATATGGCTAAATGGTCAATTTTCTCAATTGAAAAAGGTGAATAGTGTAGTACCCAAGGGATATGTACTGGGCCCACTGCTTAACGTATTTATATATGACCTGGAAATGGGAACAAGTGAGGTGATAAAGTTTTCGGATGATAGAAAATTATTCAAATTTGTTAAATCACAAGAGAATTGTGGAAAAACTGCAAGAAGACCTTGAGAAAGTGTGAGACCAAACATTCAAATGGCAGATGAAATTTAATGTGACGTGGACAAGTGCAAAGTTGTGTACTTAGAAAAGAACAACTCAGATTATAGCTACAAGATGCAAGGTTCACATTAGAAGTCACCATCCAGGAAAGGAGTTAAGCGTCATCATGGATATGTTGAAATCCTCTGCTCAGTGTGCAGTGGTGGCCAAGAAAGCTAACAGAATGCTAGGAATTATAAGGACAAGGGTGGAGAATAAAACAAAGGATGTCATAATGCCTGTGTTGCTCCAAGGTGTAACCACACCTTGAATATTGCATGTAGTTATGGTCACTGCATCTAAAAATATATATCTGTACTTTTTCCAATTCTGCTAAGGTTACCAAAATAATAAAGGGGATGGAGGGCCTAAAAGGTTAGGGCTCTTCAGCTCAGTGATGAGATGGCTAAGAGGAAATATGACAGAGGTCTTTAAAATAATGGGTGGAATGGAATGAGTAAATATGAATTGGTTGTTTACACCTTCAAAAAGTACAAAGACTAGGGGACACACAATGAAGCTACAAAAAGAGAAATTAGACTTACCTGCTAATTGTTGTTCCTTGAGGAACTCCAGTCCAGTCCTGCACCTCTGGGTAGTGCACCTCCTCCAGCAGCTTGGAGACTGTCAACTTTTTGATGACACTAGTGTACATATGCAGCTGGCACCGCCCACCAGCCCCAGTACCTATTGACAAAGCAGACTCAGAGGAGCAACAAATAAGTAGCTAAATATGCAACAAACAATTCTACGTCTAAATAAACTAGTACCCACTCCATCCCCTGGAAAGGATACCCCATCCCCGCTCCAGGATGGGGAGGCCTACCTGTTGAGCGCTTGAGCAACTGCAACCAGCAGGAAGCGAGCAATTGACAGCTCTTCTGGTCAGCCCCTCCCTTAAACACTGATTACACACCCTTCCACGGCTTCTCCTTGCCACTTCCTCCACCAAGGGAACCAGCTTCAGGACCAGGATGTGCATAGATTATCACAGAAAGCACTCAGGGAGGGTACCGGGACTGGACTGGAGCTCAAGGAACAACAATTAGCAGGTAAGTCTAATTTCTCTTTCCTTATCGTCCCTCCAGTCCAGTCCCGCACCTCTGGGATATATCAGAGCAGTTAAACTAATGGGAGGAACTCCCACAACCAGCCTGAAGCACTACCGAGCCGAAACGAGCGTCCCCCGCCACCTGGACATCCAGGCGAAAATGTTCAGATAAAAGTATGCCACTCAACAGATCTCCACCGGCAGAACTAAACTATACTCTGCTCATGAGGCTGCCTGAGCCCTCGTGGAATGTGTCTGCAACCCTGCTGGCAGTGCTCTACCCTTCAAGATGTATGCAGGCGTTATTGCCTCACTGATCCATCTGGAAATGGAGGCTTAGCTGCCGCCTCACTTTTGCATGACCCGCCAAACAGAATCAACAGACGGTCCGATCTCCAAAAGGACGAAGCCCTTTTCACATACCTTCCCCTCCAAGTGGCACAGCTGTGGAGTGGCAGAGCCCATATCTGCTCTCGCCCACATCCGAGCTCGCCAGAGCCAGTAAGGAAACATCCTGATTTACATGAAATGCTCACACCACCTTGGGCAAAAATGAAGGTACCGGGCGCAGGACCACTTTCTCCTTAGAGAAGGAAAGGAATGGCGCCTGGCATGACAGGGTCTGAAGCTCCAAAATCCTGCGTGCCGAGCAAATCGCCACCAGGAATACCATTTTCAGAGTCAAATCCTTCAGGAAAGCTCGACTCAATGGCTCAAATGGTTCCCCAGACAGCACCGTCAACACCAGATTGAGATTCCAAGGTGGTACCGCTGCCCTCTTTGACAGACGGAGGTGGGTCACCACCCCTAGAAAGCTCAGCCTGTCTGTGTATCCAACGGCACCCTTTGGACTTTCCCACGATAACCGGAAATCGCCTCCAGTTGCACCCTCAAGGAACTGGCAGCTAGACCCTTATCAAAACCGGATTGCAAGAACATCAAGATGTCCGGGACGGAGGCAGTGGAAGGATGTGCCTGCCTCTCTCTGCACCATGATTCAAAGATGTGACCTACGCAGATGCACACCAGGTTCTCAGACCACCTCTGGGCCTGTAGCAAGGTCACTATCCCCGAGCCTAATTATCCTTTCTTCTTCAACTTCGCCCTTTCAAGAGTCATGCCATAAGTGATAATTGATCCACCTGGGCCATACGAAGCAGCTCCAGTGTCAAGAGGTCCTTCCAACCGGAAGCCACCACAGTCAATACACCAGTATCTGAATCAAGTCAGCATACCACTGGCACCTCGGCTAGTCTGATGCCACCAGACTTACAAATCCCCGGTGCACCTCTAGCCATTGCACTAACCGGCCTATGAGCACCCAAGGGGAAAAGCAGAGAAGACCCTCTTCGAACCACTGCTGAATTAGAGCATCCAGGCCCTTGGACTTCCTCTCTTCTTCTGCTGAAAAACTGGCAGGCCTTTGCCGAATCAAACATTGTCATTAGGTCCATGACCGGTGTGCCCTATTGGCGGACCACCTGCTTGAGCACCTCCTGATTGAGCTGCCACTCTCTGGGGTCCATGCGCACCTGGCTGAGGTAGACTGCCATCACACTGTCAACTTCTGCTAAGTGCGCCACCGATAACACCTGGAGACGCATCGCTGCCCATCCGAACAGCTTTTCAGCCTCCTCCTCCAGGGCTGCACTGCCTGTGCCTCCTTGCTGGTTGATGTAATCCACCATGGTCACATTGTCCGAGAGGACTTGGACAACGTTCCCCTGCAACCATGGCTGGAAACTTTCTAGCACCAAGGTCACAGTTCGCATCTCGAGCCTGTTGATCAACCACAGGGCCTCCTGCGGACACCTGTACCTGAGCAAAGCATCCTTCGCAATGGGCTCTCCAATCTGACAGGCTGGCATCGGTCATCAGAGGAACCCACACTGGGGACTCCTTCCAGGCTCTCCACATGCAGCCATCAACTGAGGGCTCTCCTGGCGCTCCGCGGGCAGGGGAGTACTTGGGACAGGGGTTGACTCTGATGGGCACATCGACTAAGCAGAGTCCTCTGCAGCGGTTGCATGTGCACCCTTGCCCATGGGACTAGGCTCGAGAGTAGCCGCCATGGTCCCCAGAACCTGCAGATGCCACCACTCTGATGGTCTTGCCATCTTCAGGACCTGCCGTAACCACTGTCGTAGCTCCTGCACCTGGCGAACCGGCAGGAAAATCCTGCCCATGCAGGTATCAAAGCATGCTCGCAAATACTCTAACTCCTGGGCTGGCCGTAACTGACTCTTGGCCAGGTTGACCCCAACCGAGACTTTGAAGCAGCTCTCCCACCCACGCTGTTGTTCTTTTCGCTATCGTCCCTGGACTTCGCCTGGACCAACCAATCACCTAGGTTTGGGTGGACAAGAACCCCTTCCTTGTGGAGAGATGCCGCCGCCGCCGCCACCACCACCACCACCACCACCACTACCAAGACCTTGGTAAAGGTATGGGGGGTGGTTGCCAGACCGAAGGGCAACGCTCAAAACTTGAAATGGCCCCTTGGCACCGCAAAGCGGAGAAACTGCTGATGTTCTGGATGGATGGGAACGTGCAGCTAGGCCTCTGCGAGATCGAGAGTCGCCCAAAATCTCCGCTTCCTACCACCATTATTATTGTGAAAATGCGGTATGCGGAGACCGTAGTTCATGCCCTCGAAGTCAAGAATTGGGCGAAAGGAACCTTCCATTTGGGCACCACGAAATACATGAAGCATCGACCGCAGACATACTGGTCTCGCAGAACCAGTTCTACGGCTCTCAGCTGCCAGAGACAAGTCAAGGTCTCTTCGACTGCTGCCAACACCGCTACGCCCACTTTGGGTGATCAAAGGAGCTCGTTCTTGCTCCTGCAGTGGGTATTGGCGCATCATGGATTGCACCCCTTTAAGACCAACCTCCGGCAGATCCCACTCATCCTGGATCACCTGTCCTACTACTCCATGTACTGGTAAGACTTTCTGTGATTTCTGTACCGCCTGGAACAGCGGATCCTATAGCGCCTCTTCCTCTGCCGGGAGGTTAGCAGGCACATTCAGGGCTTTGAGGGTCTCCAAGTTACACACAGAATGTGAGCACTTTGGGGATGAGGAATTGTATCAATACCCGCTTGTAGTGATTATAAACCGCCCTAATGGCCTTCGGCCTGGGCAGTATATCGAGAAACTGCATAAACATAAGCATAAAGATGAGCACTGGAAGATCCTACCGGAGGAAACCACCAACAATCCACACCTGATCCTCCTGTTCTAGGCTCTCTCCTTCTTCCATCTCCTCCTGCAGATCTAGCTCCGTGTCAAAGTCTTCCCCATCCAGCCCCTCCGACAACGGCGATTGCTGCCACTCCTCTAAGCCTCTAGCCCGCTTAGACACCACTGCTCCTGACTCGTGCTCTTTTGCATCTGACATCCTCTTAGCCCTGTGTTCTGAGGCTGAGGAGCCAATTGGTAGGCAAAACGTCTTCTGCAAAAGTATGAAAAACTCCGGTGAAAACTCCCCCAGGAGCCCTACTGCTCCCTGGGCTCAAGGGGTGGATGGTCCGGGCACTGTGTAGGGACAGGGGGCCAGATCCGTTGAAGGTAACATGGCGCCCCCCCGCCCCCAGGGTCTCTTGCAAACGGGAGGGACTCTCCTGCCTCATCTCATCCTGCAGGTCCTGCTCCCATGACAGCCTTTTGCCTGCAGATTAGGTAGACGCCTGCCTCTGAGACCACACCACATCGGGGAATGCATATCTTGAGGATTTTTAGATTGCGCTGCAGTGTTGTATTCTTAAAGATATGAAATGGACTTTGCCCTGATCCAACCAAACTGACACGTTCTCTGAGTAACGTTTACGTTTTTCTTCTAATACTACAAATGGCTATAAGGGAGTACAGCTTCCCTTACAAGCAACATTACAGATTTAACAGGTACATAATCTGGGTTAAGCAACAAGAGATGATCATGTCAGGTTGCTCACCGACCATAGACAGATGGAAGGATTTCATTTGCGTCCAATCCACTGACTGACTATCTTTCAAAATTACATACATTTCTTGTATGCAGGTACTTCCTGTTTGCCAGAGCTGCAGCTGCTACAAACCTATATGCAGCTCCTCTTTTTTTTTTTTTTTACCACCTATCTTTGTTTCTGTCTCTGACGTTTTATCAGACCCTTCTCAGGAAAAAGCAACAATGTTTCAACCAAGTGCCAGTTACATCACCTGACCCAGCACAACAGCCCTCTGAAAATCCACCCAGCAAACAATGGTCTATCTCAGGCATCTCCAACAGGCAGATCGCGATCTACCTGTAGATCGCGGAGGGATCAGAGGTAGATCGCCAGCCCCACTTGGCTCCATCTCTCCAGCAGCTCGTCCCGTCACTAGGAGAGAGCTCGTGCCAGCAGGTCATCTGCTGTGGGCTTGCCGCCGCTGCTGATCCTTTGCCTGTCTCTTTTCCCTGCCTGCGGGAATCTTGTCTGAGGGTGTTATTGGGGGTGCTTGTTGTTTTCGTGCCAATAGTTTGTGGGTACCCCAGGGGGCCACCGCCCACAACCTGCGACGAGACGCCACAGGCCCAGCATCATACCTGGTTCTCCTGCCTCTCAGAATCACCCATTCCTGCCCCCGCCCAAACACCCCTTAGAAGTGTGTTATATACTGGGCGATATCCATTCGCCCGGGCTTTACCTGAATACACTTAACGTATTAGTTGCGTCATGTGCTGGTCATTGGTCGCTTTATAGTTCGCTTTCATTAAACGTTTTCGGGCAGACACAACAAAGTGTCAAGAATTTGGTGATTTTGGCAGGCTTTTCCAATTTTGTTCTAACTTGCCTATGCCTTGCCTTCAAATTGGTTCAAACCACTGTGAAGTTTGCTTGCCTCTGCAATTTTATTTTGCCTAACCTTTGCATTTATTCTACACTGCAATTTTATTTTGCCTTGCCTTTACGCTGATTCTACACTGTGCAGAATTTATTAAATCGCGTGTGGTGGTATTTGAACTTGTTTGGCGGTATTTGATTTTATCTGGTTTGCTGGACAGGTGTTTGAGTTTTTTTGATGATTGTTTGGTGGTATTTGATTATTGGTGCCAGTATGATGAATTCTTATTTTTACTTTTAGAATTGCATGTGTGGTTTTGGCATCTCCAGTCCTTGTATTGCACATCATCCAGAGGTCTTCAGTTCCTGTTATCTTTAATACTTTGGGACAGTGACAGTTTTGGACCAGATTCAGCCAGTGTTTATACTAACTTAACAGATTTGGCCTTCTTACATCCAGCCACTGCAGTATAACGAAGATGAGTTTTCCAAAGAAGAGCAAAACCTACCACTTTCATGATGAATGGGAAATGGACTACTTCATCATGGTGAAAGACAAGTGTTGTTGTCTAATTTGTAACGCCCCAGTATCCTTGCCCAAAAAGGGTAATCCGGAACGTCATTATAAGGCTCTGCATAGCAATAAGTTTGATGCTGATTTTCCACCCAAAAGTGAAATTCGTAAACTGAAGCTCAAAGAACTTAAATCGAAATTGGCTACTCAGTAACAGTTGATGGCAAAGTCAAGGTCACATTCGGTCAATGCAACCATAGCATCCTTCAAGGTCAGCAACTTGATCGCAAAGAAATGCAAACCTTTCACTGAAGGGGAATTTGTAAAAGATTGTTTTCTTGAAGCAGCTGACAATCTTTTTGAAGGATTTAAAAATAAGAAAGAAAGAGATAATAGCTGCTATTCAAGATGTACAATTGTCAAGAAACACCGTCGTGCGGCGAATAGAAAAGATGTGTGGAGACACAACTGAACAATTGTTGGAGGATTTTTCAAATTGTGTTGCTTTCTCACTCCAACTGGATGAATCTACAGACATAAGAGACATAGCCCAGTTACTAGTCTTTATCCGGATGATGTTAAAGAAGAACTATTTGGAATGATTTCTTTAAAAGGGAGAATACCGGTCAGGAAATATTCAGTTCTTTCCATTCTTTTGTGACAAAGTGTTATCTTCCATTGCACAGACTTGTTTCCATCACTACTGATGGAGCAAGAGCAATGACAGGTGAGGTTAACGGTTTAATAGCCCTCTGTAGACAGCATGACGACTTCCCAGTTTTCCTATCTTACCACTGCATCATTCACCAGCAAGTTTTGGCAAGCAAGAGACTCAATACAAAGACTGTCATGGACATCACCTTCAAAATTGTAAATTCAGTTCGTGGAAGATCACTTCAAAGACAGCTTTTCAATCTTACTCTTGATGAAGGAGCAGTGGAAATTGTTTTGCACACAGATGTAAGGTGGCTAAGTAGGCACAAATTGCTGCAAAGATTTCATGATTTGCTGAATGAAATAAACATTTTTCAAGGAGAGGGGAGATGACCAAGCAGAAATGGAAGATGAGGAGTGGTTAAGTGATCTGGCATTTCTCGTTGACTTTACAGGCAAACTAAGTGATATGAACCTTGAACTACAAGGTAAAAACAAATGCATTGGCAAGATGAGTACAATTTCATCCTACAAGAGCAAATTTGAGCTAATGATGACTGACCTTGGAAACAACACTTTTGATCATTTTCCTAATACGCAGGACTATCTGGGACAATATCCAAATTTTGTTTTTCAGAACGAGAAGTATGTGACAGAAATCTGTTCTGTTATCCAAGAATACGAAAATAGATTCTGTGACTTCCAAAAAATTGGAACAGTTGCGGAGTACTTGTCATACCCATTCAAAGTAGATGTGGACATTAAAGAAACTGCAGCTGCTATCAATAAAAATTACTCATTCAACAAGCCATCTCTTGAAAATGAAATATTAACCCTTAAAAATGACATTTTTCTCAAGACCCGTGCTGAGCAAGAATCGTTTTGGAAGCTAGTGCCTAGAGACAATTTTCCCAATTTGAGAAGATGCAGTGAAGCTGTACACTCCTGTTTCGGTTCAGCTTATTTGTGTGAATCTGCGTTTTCCCATCTGAAAATGACAAAGAGTACACAACGTTTCAACATGACAGATGACCATCTCCAGGATTCCCTGAGACTGGCCTTCACACAATATTCACCCATCTCCAAAAAGCTGGTGGATGAAATGCAGGCTCAGACGTCTCACTAATGAGCAAGAGCGAAATATTAAAGATTGTGCAAGATCAGCATGGATCAATACTCGACCTAAATTTAACATAAATTACTCAATAAAAGTTAAAGAAAGTTATTAAGAGAGTTAAAGAAAGTTATTACTCAATAAAACTTTAAGAAAAAAATGTACTTTCCATTTCCCCTCGCAGTTCTTACTGGATCTTAGTCTCTGTTTTGTTTCTGCTTAATTTGCTTAACAGCTGATCACATCCAAGTAAATGACAGAAGGTTCTTTAAAAATGGGGGGTGGGGAATCCTCCAACTTTATTGGGTTAAAATTTAATTTGAAACTAATTTGAAACTTAATTTTTATGGTGGTAGATCACCGGCACTTTTGGCCGGAAAAAGTAGATCACGACCTGTTCGAAGTTGGACATGCCTGGTCTATCTGATTAGGCCTTTCCCACATGTCTGTATCAAGTCATTGTGCACTGAATCAGTTTTGAGCTGTATAACACAAGGAATGCTTAAGAATTAAGTGGGGTTCACACCCTTTGATACCATCCTATACCAGGCACTACGGTCTGGCCGGCATGTTGGGAAGGGCTGGGGGCATGCCCCAGGAATGCCCTCAATTTGTATCCGGGTAGGTAAAAGGATCCCCAGCACAGTGCACCTCCACAGGCTCAGGCACAGAGCACTAGAGTACTTGAACTAAAATAAAATAAAACCAAACCAAAATCTAATTAACTGAAACTGAAATTAAAAAGAAACTGCAAATGGCCCCCTAGAAAGAGGCTGCTCTGTCCTGCTTTATTCTCCGGTGGCTGCCTCTCCCAGGAACCCAAACACAGCAGGGGGTTAAACACATGCGGGCCTGAATAAGAAGAAATCGCGCCTAAATGCAGCAGGGGGAGTTTCCCACACTGCTGCAGCCTCCCAAACATGCGGCTGCAGGCCGCTCTGTCTCCTCGTGTTCTGGTGGTGTCTAGGGGTTCCTGCTGTCCTCCCCCCACCACTCTTACCTTGGAGCCTCTTTGCCACATGGCTTTTCTACTCCTCGCACTCAGCCTTCCTTCCTGGCTTCGGCACTGAGGGTGACTAGGGGCTGCCAGCTTTCACTCCTGTCAAGCAACTGCAGCCCCCTGCAGCGGCTCCTCACCCGATAACAGGTTCGGGAGCAGCCAGAAGTCTCGGACTGAGGAAGGCCCCCACAGAACTCCCCCCTCCCTGAAATCCTGGGTGGGGAGAGGGGGAAAAAGGAATATCCTCCCCTCAGCCCTGTAGTCACCCGGGTTCTCTGTTCCTTCTGATTTTTTTTTTTTTTTTTTTTTACACACTTCTGCCTTTAAAAACAGCAAAACCTGCACCCTTAACAGGGGAAATAAAAACAAACTCTAACTAAACCTATCTCCTTAGTTGTCTCTTCAGTGAGTCCAGCACCCTGGCTCACAACCTCCTCCAGCTGTTTGGAGACTGAGTTACTGGGGCTGGTGGGTGGTGTCAGCTGCATATGTACACTAGTGTCATCAAAAGATGACATGCTCAGTCTCCAAGCTGCTGAAGGAAGTGCACTACCCAGAAGTGCGGAACTGGACTGGAGGGACGATAAGGAAATAGTACATTTAAGACAAATCAAAGAACATATTTATTTCACTCAATGAGTAATTAAGCTCTGGAATTTGTTGCTGGAGGGAGGATGTAGTAAAAGCTATTAGTGCTGCTGGCTTTAAAGATGCTTTAGACAAGTTCCTGGAGGGAAATGTCCACAAACCATTATTAAGGTGGACTGGGCAAATCCACCACGGAATCTGTCTATCTTTTGGGAACCTAACAAATACTTGTGATCTAGATTGGCCACTGCTGGAAACAGGATACTGGGCTTGATGGACATTTAGTCTGACCCAATATGGCAAATTTTAATTATTTAATTATATTCTTGATGGCAAGATTATTCTGGGCTAACCAAAATTTCACTGCTTTCAAAGAATCAGCCATTGACTGGGAGCTTTATGAAACCTGAAAAGGCAAATAAAGCATGTCATCATCCGCATACATCTTTGTTAGTGATATAGCGGAAGGGCTGTCGGGTAAGGTTTGCCTTTTTGCAGATGATACCAAAATCTGCAATAGAGTAGACACCCAGGAAGGTGTAGATAACATGAGGAGGGATCTAGCTAAGCTTGAAGATCAAGAATCTGGCAGCTGGGATTTAATGTTAAAAAATGTAAGGTCATGCATTTGGGCTGCAGCAATCCAAGGGAGCAATATAGTATAGGGAGTGAAGTACTTTTGTCCACTAAAGAAGAGCGGGACCTAGGCGTGGTTGTGTCTGATGATCTTAAAGTAGCTAAATAGGTAGAAAAGGCAACGGCAAAAGCTAGAAGAATGCTTGGGTGCATACAGAGAAGAATGGCTAGCAGAAGAAAGGAGGTGATAGTGCCTCTGTATAAGTCTTTGGTGCGACTTCATTTGGAGTATAGTGTGCAATTCTGGAGACCGTACCTTCAAAAGGATGTGAACAGGATGGAGTCGGTGCACAGGATGGCTACTAAAATGGTTAGTGGTCTTCGTTATAAAGCATATGAGTACAGACTTAAGAATCTTAATATGTACACCTTAGAGGAAAGGCGGGATAGAGGTGATATGATTGAGATGTTTAAATATCTCCGTGGCATAAATGTTCAGGGGGAGAGCCTCTTTCAATTGAAAGCAAGTTCTGTTATGAGGGGACATGGGATGAGGGTGAAGGGGGATAGATTCAGGAGTGATCTGCGGAAATATTTCTTTATGGAAAGAGTGGTGTATCTGTGGAATAGTCTCCCAGTGGAGGTGGTAGAGATGAGGACAGTATCTGAATTCACAAAAGTATGGGACAAACACAGAGGATCTCTAAAGGAAAAAAGGGGACTGTTGTAGTTGTTATGGAAGGACAGACTAGACAGGCCATGTAGTCTTTTTCTGTTGTCATATTTCTATGTTTCTATACATTTTGGTAAAAAAAAAAAATCCTATCATACAAAAACCTAAAGTAGATATTAAAAAGCAACGCAGATACTGTAGAGCCCTGAGGGACATCCCCTTTAATTGCTTGCCAATAAGAAACTTGGGTCACCCACTTGTACCTGTTGCAACCAATCGCTACTGACAGCATGTATCCCCTTACGGAGGCTTAAGAACAGAAGAGAACACTTTACTGTGAGCAGCACAATGACGATGGTTGCTATGGATCCCTTGGCTCAACCCTACTTAATCTGGTTGCCTCCACCTGTATCTGGCCCCGATATGCTAAACTTCTGGCATTGCTATGGCTATCACCTTTGCTGGAAGGTGATTCCAAAATGGAGATTTATTTTTCTTTGACTTTTCTTCTTATGTTTTACACTTTGCATCATATTTACAATGTAACTGACAAACTTCATTTCATATTCATACAAAAATAAAATGTAAACTAATAAAAAAAGAGCCTCACACTCTTCTATGTCACAATCTAGCTCACCATCACTCTTTCCATTCTGCACAGGGTAGCAGTTGTAGAACATTCCCTTCCCATCATGGGTCCAGGCCATGCAGCTGAACTTCACTCTTTCCAGCACATCTGGAAGCTGTGTGCCATCTTCCACCTTCATGAACTGGATAGTCACCCAGTCTGAGCCACTGGAGCTCAAGCCATAAGCAAAATACTCTCCATCTTCACTGAAAGCATAGCCTAGAATGCATGCGAAGAAAAAAGCAGAGGCAACATGAGCTCCCCGGGCAGCCTCGCTCTCATCCAGCAAACGCATTGACTCCCCAAGCAACCTTCTCCCTCAGCCTTGGTGGCTACTTGGCAGACTGACAAAATCTTGCAAGTAAATAGGACTTATGATTGCCAATAAATTTCTGCTATAGAATTTCATAAGCATATAGATCACTTGGCCACTAAATGTGCATAACCTGCAGAAAAGGGAAGATCGTAGACTTTCAATGCCTCCCAACATAAGCATGAATACAAAGAAAGTGGGTCTCTTCCAACTGGAAGGATGCTCGGGATCAAAAGATCATAAGACGAGGGTGAAAGGACTAGTCTAAAGAAGCGTTTTCTTTTATAGAAAGGGTGGTGAATGCATGCAGCAGTCTCCTAGTGAAGGTGGAGAGGACAAGGACAGAATGAGACAAGCACTGAGAATTTCTGATCGAAAAGAAAGTACTGTAGAGCTGGGCAGTTAGTGTGGATCAGCAGACGGACTAGACCATATGATCTTCATCTACTATCATGTTCTATGCTTCATTAATGAAAACAGGCGACCAAATCAGATTTTGTAATGGGTCACAGGCTTTCTGACCCTTTGCTGCTATGACCTAAATATACCTTTTATCCTAACTATTCTTTTCGCGCAAGCAGAAATGCACGTTATATTGCATTAATGCACGCTAGTAAATCCCACCCTTAAATTGAAAGCCCAGTCTTTCTTTTCCAGAGTACAAAATACTGTCAACTGTCTGACTACCTTCTGGAGTATTTTGGAGTAAGAAAAATTGATTTGTTTCTTAATTTTGCTTTTATTGGGTGTCACTCCTCCAACCATCCATCTAGCTACCCAGATCACCACCTTCCTTTCCTCTCATCATTATTAACATCATAAACAATAATTTGTATACAAGTTAAAATGAATTAGTCCAGTCTACATAGGATTGTGAACAAATTCCAATTCAAGATCTCAATATTCTAATATTTCATTTTAGAGACATTGAATATTCATTTATAATATTATACAGGCGAAATTATATTTTGAACTAGGTACTGTTTTGTTTCCATTATTTAACACAGGCCTCGTTATTGTCAATGGGGCCAAGAGACTAATAACATGCTTTAAATTACATTAACGTGTGTTAACATGCAATAATATGCATTAACACATTAACCCAGGGATTCTCAACGCAGTCCTTGGGACACCTTTGCATTAATGTCAGGAAATCTAGCCCTACATGTAAAGCGTAGTTACTCACCTGTAACAGGTGTTCTCCAGGAGCAGCAGGAATCAGTCCTCACTTATGGGTGACGTCGGCGCCGACGGAGCCCTCGCGGAGCAATTTTCCCCAGCTTTCAAAGAAAGCCTTTGGGAATTGCAGCGCGCATGTCTTCCCGCCCGAAGGTGCCATCTTAGCCAGTCAGATGACATAGCTAAAAAAGACAGCATAAAAATTTGCAAAAAGAACATAAGCAGACGATTGCAACTCCAAGGGGAGGAGGGAGGGTAGTGAGGACTGATTCCTGCTGCTCCTGGAGAACACCTGTTACAGGTGAGTAACTACGCTTTCTCCAGGACCAAGCAGGAAGTCAGTCCTCACTTATGGGACTCCCAAGCTCAAGGCTACCGGAGACCCTAAGCACAAAAATGAGCTCCCTCTAGCTCAGCAGCACAGAAGGAAAGAATCTTCGCTGAATAATCACCCACCGGTAGCCCACATCCGGGATGGAGGGTAGGAGTTGCTCAGACCTCAAAGAGATTACGGAGGACTGCCTGTCCGAAAGCACTGTCCCTACGGGACTCCCTCTCGAGACAGTAATGGACCGAAAAGGCTGGCTCGAAGACCAAGTAGCGGCCCGGCAGATGTCTGCCAGCGGAACAGAGCGGAGGTAAGCCACTGACGTGGCCTTTGCCCGAACACAATGAGCCGTGACTCGACTTTCTAAGGCGAGTCCGGCTGCCCCATAAGCCCAAGAGATACAGTCCGCAACCCAGATGGACAGAGTACGCTTGGAGACCGGGAGTCCCAATTTATTGGGGTCAAAAGACACAAAAAGCTGAGCAGCTTTACGGTGCTCCCGCGTACGGTCAAGGTAGAAGTTCAATGCCCTTCTACAGTCCAGGGTATGGAGGACCGTCTCGGCTCGGCTGGAGTGTGGTCTGGGAAAGAAGGTTGGAAGTACCACCTCCTGATTGATGTGAAAAGGGGAGACCACTTTAGGCAGAAACTTAGGGTGAGTCCGTAGGACTACCCTATTCTTGTAGAACCGAGTGTAGGGGGGATCAGACACGAGGGCCTGCAACTCACTTACGCGCCTAGCAGAAGTGAGGGCTACCAAGAACAGTGTTTTCCAAGACAGAAAACGGAGAGAACATGTAGCCATGGGTTCAAAAGGCGGACAGGTGATCCGCTGCAAAACCACATTCAGGTCCCAGTTCGGCGCTGGCGGGCGCAGAGGTGGTTTAAGTAGAAGGAGACCTCGGAGAAACCTCGCTACGAGAGGGTCGCTGGAGAGAGGTCTACCGTCCACCGGCACATGATGTGCCGAAAGAGCACTGAGGTGAACTTTGACGGAGTTGGACTTAAGTCCTAGATTAGAGAGGTGTAGCAAGTACTGCAAGATCACCGACACCGGGCAGGAGAAGGGATCCTGAGACTGTTCGGTACACCAGACTGCAAAGCGACGCCATTTAAGGGCGTAGCATTTGCGGGTAGAAGGCCGTCGCGAAGCCAAGACGACCTCCTCCACCTCCGCCGGCAGGAGAAGGGGAGCAAGGACTACCCTCTCAGCAGCCAGGCCATGAGGTTGAGAGACCTGAGGTTGGGGTGCAGTAGGGAGCCCTGATCCTGGGTGAGGAGATCCGGTTGCGCCCCCAGAGGGATTGGATCCTCCACCGCCAGTTGCAGCAGGAGCGGAAACCACGGCTGCCTGGGCCAGCGAGGGGCCACCAGGATCATGAAGGCTTTGTCTCGGAGAACCTTGAAAAGAGTCCGAGAGACTAACGGAATGGGAGGGAAAGCGTACAGAAGGCTCCCCGACCATGAGATCAGAAAGGCGTCCGCCGCAACCCGAAGGGGGTGAGGCTGACGAGAGCAGAAGTGAGGAAGTTGCCGGTTGCGAGGACTGGCAAAGAGATCCACCGTGGGGAGGCCCCACCTGAGGAAGAGCTTCTGGACGATCAAGGGATCCAGACGCCACTCGTGCGGCTGGAGGACCCTGCTGAGTTTGTCCGCCAGGCAATTTTCTGGGCCCGGGAGATAAACTGCCTTGAGGAGAATGCCGTGACTGACGGCCCAAGAGCAGAGCTTCTGTGCCTCCCGGCAGAGGAGGAAGGAGCCCGTGCCCCCCTGCTTGTTCACGTAGAACATGGCAACTTGATTGTCCGTCTGGACAAGGACGGACTGTTGGGAGGTCAGGTGGGAGAAGGCCTTGAGAGCTAGGCGGATCGCCCTGAGCTCCAAAAAGTTGATCTGCTGAGCAGACTCCCACTTGGTCCAGAGGCCCTGAGTACGTGCCTCTTGGCAATGGGCTCCCCAGCCCAGGAGGGATGCATCGGTGGTCAGCACCCGGGTCGGCTGAGGAGACTGGAAAGGCATTCCTAATACCAGGTTCGGCTGCCGGAGCCACCACCGGATAGACGAGACCAGCGGCTCGGAGACGCGCACCAGGTCTGCTAGGCCGCCTGTGGCTTGTCGCCACTGCCGGCGGAGACACCATTGAGCAGACCGCATATTCAGGCGGGCATTGGGGGTCACATGGACGGTGGAAGCCATATGGCCGAGCAGTCTCAGGAAGCGCCTGGCGGAGACCAGGGGCTGGCTGCGAAAGCGGTCGGCTAGGTCCATGAGCCGCTGAGCCCTGTCGAGCGGTAGGTACGCTCGCGCCTGAGGGGTGTGCAGCCTTGCGCCGATGAACTCGAGATCCTGTGAGGGGAGCAAAGTGGACTTTGCGAAGTTTATGACAAAGCCCAAGTGCTGCAGCAGAGTCACCGTGCGGCACGTGGCGTGGGTGACCTCCTGAGCGGACGCTGCTCTGATGAGCCAGTCGTCGAGGTACGGAAAGACAAAGAGGCCGCGAAGCTGGAGATGGGCCGCCACGACCGCGAGGCATTTTGTGAAGACTCGCGGTGCGGAGGACAGGCCAAAGGGCAGTACTCTGTACTGGTAATGATTTCCTGCCACCACAAACCTTAGGTATTGGCGGTGGCTTGGGTGGATGAGGATGTGCGTGTAGGCATCCTTTAGATCCAAGGAGCATAGCCAATCTCCCTGCTGGAGGTAGGGCAGAAGGATTCCAAGGGTAAGCATTTTGAACTTCTCCCGCACAAGGAACTTGTTGAGGTTGCGCAAGTCCAGGATGGGTCTGAGGCCCCCTGTTCTCTTTGGTATCAGAAAATACCTTGAATAGAAGCCTTGACCTCTCAGGTGGTGTGGCACCGGTTCCACCGCCTGTTCCTGCAGAAGACCTGCCAACTCCTGAAGGAGCAACTCCCTGTGCAGAGGGGGGCGCGGAGGCTCTCCCGGAAAATAGGAGGGAGGGACCTGGTGGAAGTGGAGAAGGTAGCCCTCTCGCACGACCTGAAGCACCCAGGCATCTGCGGTGATGCTGGACCACCTGTGGGCGAAGTGAACCAGCCGGCCTCCGGTGCTGGGGGGAACCAGCGGGGGGGGAGAGGCTATGCTGAGCGAGTCAAAAACCCCCACCCTGCTGAGCAGGGGCTGGTGGTGCAGGCTTGGGGGCTTGCTGCCTACGGGACCCGTTACCCCGTCCCTTGGCCTGCTGGCCCTGTTGGGGAGCTGCAGGGGCCTGATAATGGGGGTATTGTTTGTAGGCAGCTGCCTTCCTCGGGTAAAAGGACTTTTTTCCCGAGCCCTTCTTTTTCTGGGAAGGGGCGGAGGTCTTCCTAGAAAGCCTGGTCCTGGTGAGAGTCTCAGTCTCAATTTGTGCAGCCATTTCCGCCATGGGCTTGCCAAAGAGGTTTTCGCCTCGGCAGGGGACATCGACCAACTTGTCCTGTACCCAGGGCTCAAGGTCGGACGACTGAAGCCAAGCCTGTCGGCGGGCACCGATGCCGGCTGCGGCCACTTGAGCCGAGGCTTCAAAGCCATCATAGGCTGCTCGGGACATGAACTTTGAGCATTCCCGAATACCCGTGGACAAGGCTAGGAACCTCCGCAAGGGCTCCTCGGAGAGACCAGCGGAGAATCCGGCTAGCTCTTTAGCCAGATCCCGGAGATACATGCCCATGTATAGCTGGTAAGTCTGGACACGACAGGCGAGCATAGAGCCCTGGAAGCACTTCTTGCCAAGGCCATCCAGGTTACGGGCCTCCCTTCCAGGAGGCACCGAGGAGTGCATCTTCTGGCTCTTAAGATGATGCATGGCCGATTCCACTACCATGGAATGGTGTGGCAGCTGTGCCTTTTGAAAGCCAGGGCTCTTGCGGACTCGATAGATAGAATCGACCCGCTTGCTCAGGACCGGCGAGGAGGCCGGACTCTCCCACATGCGGAAGAGTAGTCGTTCCAGCATAGGAGGAACCGGCACAGTAAAGTGTTCCCTCGCGGGAGAGTCATACTGGAGGGCGTCGAGCTCTTCGGCTCGAGGCTCCTCCTCGGGATCCGCAGGGAAGGCCAAAGCCTTGGCCATATCCCTAACGAAGTCCGAGAACCGGGCATCCTCCGGGGGGACTGCTTCCGAGGCTCGGACTCCGGAGAGTCCGATGGGACACACCGAGTCCGGAAAGAATCAGGTGACTCTTCCTCCTCAGACTCCCAGACCGACTCCGACGAGGACTCGGTGGGGTCGGCCCGGGCAGGGTGCGGCGCCAGCCGCCCCGACGCCGAGGGAGTCGGCGTCGGCGACCTCGGTCCCGAACGGGAGGCCGAGGGCGACCTCGACCGAGGATCGACTCGAGTTCTCATCGACTCGAGGATCGGCTCGGTCTCCGGGGTCGACTTGGACGTCGACGTCCCGGCGGTCGGGGCAGCGACGCCAGCGAAGCCAGCGAGCAGTGCCCGCTGCTGGTCCATGAAGGCAGACAGTCTGCTCTCCAAGGCCGTCAACCTGAGTCCGAGCTCAGGTGACCCAGCAGCCCCCGACTCGGGCCCCGACGGCGTCGGGCCCGACGTCGGCTGTCGCGGAGGCGAGTCCAGAAGGACTACAGGACTTACCCGGGCAGGCATCTCCGACTCCAGGCGAGGTCGCTTCGGGAGGTGCTCCTTCTCCAAGGACCCGGGGCGGCTGTCGGGGCTATGCGACCTGGCCCTCGCGGAGCCAGGAGCGTCCACCGACGCCGCCCTCGCGGGTTTTTCCTTCCGACGATGGTCCCCGGAGGGAGAACCCCGGTCGGAGGAGCTCCGGCGACGGTCCGAGCTGGAGCCTTTCGACATGGAGGCCTCCGACGAGGTCCGGGTACGGCTGGGGTCAGCGAAGATTCTCTCGCGCTGATGCCGCCGACTTCTCAACGCCTTCGAGGACAGTTTGCTGCAGGGCCCACAGATCAGTTCCTCATGATCCGGGCCCAGGCAGCGGAGGCAAAAGTCGTGTGTGTCGGTTAGTGACATATTTCGGTCACACCGACCACACCGCTTAAAGCCACTGGCAGCCATCGGGGGAAAAAGGGCCCCTGCGAGGTCAAAGGACCGGGCTGCCAGGGAAAACGAAAACGAAAGCTGACTAAGTCAGAAAAACCGAAAAAACGGAAGAGGACTCGAGACCGGCGTCGCGAGTCCGGGCGGGAAAACGATCGGCGTCGAACCGAAAGAAAAAAGTGTAAAATAAAGAGGAAAATCAACTTTTTCGCGGGGACAAGACGGGGACGTCTGTAGGGCTCCGCGGAAAAAAGAAGACTGGCTAAGATGGCACCTTCGGGCGGGAAGACGACCGCGCATGCGCGCTGCAATTCCCAAAGGCTTTCTTTGAAAGCTGGGGAAAATTGCTCCGCGAGGGCTCCGTCGGCGCCGACGTCACCCATAAGTGAGGACTGACTTCCTGCTTGGTCCTGGAGAACTGCAGAGTTTCATAGCTGCATAGGTTAAAAGAACACCATAAATCCATCTAATCCAGCCTTCTACACCTTTCTCCCAACATAATAAATCACAGCAAACACAAGCAGCACATTTCTACAATGGGCTCTTGCTTCCTGAAGCCATTTACCTCAGTGCCCTCCTTTCCCCCACTGGGCTAAACAATTTCTTTGGCATATTTTGCTATAAGCTGGCCTCTTAATTACTCTGCTGTTCTGCTAATGCTTCTAAACGTCCTTTCCCTTTGCCAGTTTCTCATCTAGATTGTGTTATAGGACATAGGATTGTCTGAGCTGCTGCGGGAAAGTTGTATAAGGTCAGAACCCCTGTCCTCCCTATCCTGCTTTTCTTATACAGTTGTGTGCAAACATTTAGGATGTCCAGGACAAATTGTAAGTTTCAGTGAATCCCTAAATGAATAGAAGCCGATTCAACTTAGGCATTGAACAAAGTTAAACATCTTTCTGCAGTTATTGCAAAATAAAAAAAAAAATTGCAGGATTTTTGCTTTAGAGATTCAAAATAAAATACACTAGATACGGCAGGTGCAGAGGTTTGGCCACCCTTTCACTTGGTACTTTGTAACACCTCCTTTGGCACAAATATCAGCTTGCAAACATTCCTGTAGTCAGCTAAGACCTTTCTATTTTTCCTTATTTTCCCCACTCTCCTTTACAGAACTCTTCCAGTAATGCATGTTTGAAATCTCCCCAAGGATTTTCAATCATCATCAGATCTGGAGACTGCGATGGCCATTGCAAAACCTTCAACTTTCTTTCTGGCGAGTGCTTCGTGGCTGATTTTCAGCTACATTTCAGATTGTGGGACACTTCCGCAAGACACCAATCAGTGAAGACACTGAAGTTGAAAAGGAGGATGGATATTAGCTTCTCCTTGGAGAAGCAGGATGTGCCAGTCACACCTGGTAACATCATCTGATGGCACCATACAGACGAAGTGCTCTGTGCCAGTGAAGCCCTACTCCCTGCCTGCCCCTTTCTTCTGCCTTACCAAGGAGGACAGAACACTCAGCTCTCCAAAAAAAAGAAAAGGCAGCAGCAGAAGAGGAGACACAGAAGAAGAAATCAAGGCAGAAAGCAGAATGACCAAATCTAGTTTCAAGAAATGCCCAAAGTGCAGCAGGAAGATGAACGCCACAGATGCCCATGATTGCTGTGTCCGTTGCCTCAGGCTGCTCATCACATGGAGGATTGCTCCCACTGCGCCCATATGTCCCCATGAGCCCAGCACTCCAGGAGCCACACACTCTGGATTTCCTGGCCAAATCCAGAGGCTGCTACTCCATGGATCACTGGACCTCCTCCCATGCAGCCAAGAAGAGCAGAAGGGAAAAGCACATGACTGTCAGCAGTGCCATCAGTAAGGACACCCCCGCGGCACGGGATGTGCTCCCCCCAAAAGGACAACATCCCCTACCCAGGACCCCCCAGCAGCCATCCACCTCTCTGGCCCACAATCATGAAGATCCTAGCCCCAGCAGCTCCTCTAATACTAACGTTGCAGAGTACTTTCTGCTGTTGATCTCACAAGTTTAGAACGTGTTGCAGAGATTTTTAAGGTGAGGGGCATGTATGAGAAGATCTTGGACAGGGAAACAAAGGAGATGGGCTAGATACAGCCCACAGGCTGTATATTTGACACCCCTGGCCTAACAAACATTTTGGGCCTTATTAAGAACTTTAAAAGAATAACTAGTGATGAATCAATTGGGTGTCCAAACTTTTGAACATAACACATATACATTATTTTCAACTTGTTAAAATCAGCAAATAGTAATTTTGCATTAAACTGCTAAAAGGCTACATAGTACAACAAAGAGAAAAATGACAAGTTTGCAGAGCACATATTTATGGAGGAATTCACTGAAATATACAGTTTGATCAGGGGTGCCTCAACCTTTGCACATAACGGTAGAGGTAAGATGGTACCTTTCCTTAATTAAAAGCCACCTATTAACATACCCTGAAGACTTTCAAATCTTATTGCTGCTTATCTCCAAACTCTCGTCTTGTGTGGTGTCTCTCTATCATGCCAGCTTGTTAAGCTCCACCTTCCAGGTACTGGATACCTAATAGCCTATATCAATGGTTAATAGTAGTTATTTATTTAAAATCATTTATATCTCACAAATCTTTAAGTATTCTATTTAGTTTAAAAAGAAAATATGAAATAATAAAAACAGTAGTAGAAATGGTGCCATCCAGGAGCTGGTGACATTACAAATGTCTGTACAGATTTTAGGATCACTGACCTCGCATGGCTACAGTGCCATCCTCAGAAAGCTTATTTGGGTCTAAAAATACTCGGGGTTCACTGTCCAAAGAATCCTGCACATATAGTACTCGCTGATTTTGTAGCCCAGAATTGTAGAAATGGAAATACCTGGGAAGCCAAAACAGCACTGATTTAGTAAAAAACATGTGATGCTGAACAAGCAAATTGGGGCGTGGAGAGGTCTTCCGGCGACAAGAGTCATTTTCGTAAAAAAACATGACCTTCATGAGATCCATTTATCAGTTAAAAATCAGTCCAGCGACAGCACAGTTACTTACCTGTAACAGGTGATCTCTGGGAACAGCAGGAATAAGTCTTCACATATGGGTATCGTCGGTACCGACGGAGCCTGCGCGGGAACACTCCCCAGCGTCCAAAAGGAAAGCTTTTGGGAGCATCCCACAGCGCCTGCGCGCTGCCTTCCCGCCTTTCCCAACTGCCTCTCTCCAGTTCAAGTTTTAAAGCTGAGACAAAGAGAGAGAGAGAGGAAAGGAAAGATAGATAGAGAGATACAACTCCTAGGGGAGGTGGGTGGGTTGTGAAGACTTATTCCTGCTGTTCCCAGAGATCACCTGTTACAGGTAAGTAACTGTGCTATCTCCAGGAACAAGCAGGAATGAGTCTTCACATATGGGGACTCCCCAGCTAGAGATGCCTGGGAGATCACCCAGATTGTGAGTCCCTGGGAAGGGCTCCACCTGCACCCATGAATCTCAGGCATCCAGTCAGGGATGGAGGGTAGGAGTTGATTAGGTATGGAACAGGTGTGAGAACAGCCTGACCAAACAAGGCATAACGGCGGGAGTCCTTCTCCAAGCAGTAATGGGCTGTGAAGGTATGAACCGATGCCCAGGTGGCTGCTCGACAGATTTGGTTGATGGACACAGAGTTAAGATGAGCCATAGAGGCTGCCATGGCCCTCACATTGTGAGCTGTGACATGGCCCTCCAGAGAAAGATTCTTGCTCTAGTAGGCGAAGGAAATACACTGAGCAATCCAATTAGACAGAGTTCTCTTGGAGACTGGAAGTCCTAAATGAGAAGGATCAGAAGCAACAAAACGTTGAGAGGACTTTCTATGTTGCTGTGTTCTTTGTAAGTAGAAAGCAAGTGCTCTTTTACAATCCAGGGTATGAAGATTCCTCTCTGCACTTGATGCATGAGGTCCTGGAAAAAAGACAGGTAAATACACCTCCTGGTTCAGATGAAAAGGTGAGACCACTTTAGGCATAAAGTGTGGATTAGTTCTGAGGACTACCTTGTCATGATGGAACCTTGTATAAGGAGGATTAGCCACTAAAGCTTGCAACTCACTGATACGGCGAGCTGAGGAGACTGCAATAAGAAAAATAACCTTCCAGGAAAGGAATTTCAAGGAGGTAGTGGCTAAGGGTTCAAAGGGTGGCTTCATAAGCTGGCCAAGAACCAGATTCAAGTCCCATGCCACTGGAGGTGGTCTAATGGGAGGTTTAGTCAAAAGAAGGCCTCTCATGAATCTTGCTATAAGAGGATGAGAGGAAATAGGTTGTCCATTGAGAGGCTTAAGGGATGCTGCAATAGTACTCAAATGGACTCTGATTGAATTTGTTTTAAGGCCTGCATGGGATAAATGCAGCAAATAGTCTAGTAAAGAATTCAAAGGTATTGCAAGAGGGTTGAGACCCTTCTCTGCACACCAAATGGAAAACCTTTTCCATTTAAAAGCATATGAACGTCTGGTGGAAGGCTTTCTGGAAGCATGAAGGATATCCTTCACTTGCTGAGAAAGGTGTAAATCTTGAAGGTCTAGGCCTTCAGCAACCAGGCCCTGAGATGAAGAGACTGAGGATTTGGGTGCCACAAGGTTCCCTCCTCCTGGGAGAGGAGATCTGGAGCAGACCCCAGGTCTAGGGAGGGAGCTTGAGAGAGATGCAGAAGTAGAGGGTACCACACTTGGCGTGGCCAAAGTGGTGCTATGAGGATCATAGACCCCTTGTCTCTCTGAAGCTTGAACAGAGTTTTGGGGATGAGGGGAATAGGTGGAAAGGCATAGAGGAAGTCTCGCCCCCAATGAAGGAGGAAGGCATCCCCGGCCTGAACTCCCTGACATGGAAACCTGGAACAGAACCGGGGAAGTTTGGCATTCCACGGACTTGCAAACAGGTCTATGTCTGGGGTACCCCAAATCTGAAAAATCCTGGCTATCTGGTCCCCATGGAGGGACCATTTGTGCGGAAGCAGAACTCGACTGAGTCTGTCTGCCCAAGAGTTTTGAACCCCTGGAAGATACACTGCAATGAGATGGATTTGATGCTCTCTGGCGAAGGCCCACAATCTCAGAGCTTCGTTGCAAAGCGACAGAGAGCCAGTCCCTTCCTGCTTGTTCACGTAGAACATGGCAACCTGGTTGTCCGTGTGGATGAGGACTGTCTTGTAGCTGAGCAGGGTGTGGAAGACTCTGAGAGCCAGAAAGATTGTTCTGAGCTCTAAGAGGTTGATATGAAGAGATGTCTCTTGTGGAGACCAGATGCCCTGGGTCGAGAGATCTTGTAGATGAACCCCCAACCCTTTGGAGAGGCATCTGTTGTAAGGGTTGCTTGGGGTAACACCTGTTGAAAGGGGGACCCCAGCAACAGATTCTGAGTGGACTTCCACCAGTGGAGGGACCAAAATAGGCGACTGGAGGTTGCTATTTTGTCTGACAGGCAACCTGATGCCTGGGTCCATTGGGTGGATAGGGTCCACTGAGCTGCTCTCATGTGAAGGCGAACATAGGGAACCACATGCACCGTGGATGCCATGCGGCCTAAGAGTTGCAACATCTCTCGAGCAGTTAAATGGGATTTTAACTGAATCTGGGAGACTAACTGCACCAAGCGTAGGCAACGGGCCTGGGGAAGATAGGCCCTTGCAGTTGTGGTATCCAGTAAGGCCCCTATGAACTCTAGAGACTGAGTAGGGGTAAGATGGGATTTTGGAATGTTGATTACCAGTCCCAGATACTGAAGAACATGCCTTGTGCAGGCTAGGGAAGTCTGGGCCTCTGATTGGGATGGAGCTCGGATGAGCCAGTCGTCCAGATATGGGAATACGAATATTCCTAGAGTGCGTAGGAATGCAGCTACTACTGCCATGCATTTTGTGAACACTCTTGGAGCAGAGGCCAGACCGAAAGGAAGCACTTTGTATTGGTAGTGCTTTCCTTGGTAAAGGAACCGAAGGAATCTTCTGTGTGTTGGATGGATGAGAACATGGGTGTACGCATCCTTGAGATCTAGAGAACAAAGCCAGTCCTGACTCTGGAGGTATGGAAGGAGAGTTCCGAGAGAAGTCATCTTGAATTTCTCCTTGCATAGAAACTTGTTCAATTCTCTGAGATCTAATATGGGTCTGTAGCCCCCTGTTTTCTTTGGAATGAGAAAATAAGGGGAGTAGAACCCTGAGCCCTGTTGAAGAAGGGGTACTTCTTCTATTGCCCCTTGGGCAAGAAGGGTAGCAATCTCTTGACCTAGAAGGTTGAGGAGAGATGTTGGAGAATTGAACTGTTTCACCATGGTGTGAGGAGGAAGGTTTAAGAAATGAAGTTTGTACCCTTCCCTTATGATGGAGAGGGTCCACTGCTCTGCTGTGATTTGTTCCCATCTGGGAGCAAAGTGAGCTAACCTTCCTGGGATGGTGAGAGGCTCTGGATGTTCTAGAGCCAGAAAGGCTAAGTTCTCTAGTGGAAAGTCAAAGGCCCTGAGGAGGCTGAGGCTGTTGGGCCGTAGCAGTCCTCGCAGCCTGGGTTTTGGCCTATTTTGGTTGTTGCTGTCTCTTTGTAGCAAAACGACCTTGAGAAGAGGCCTGACCATAAGAAGAAAATTTCCCTTTCTTTGGGAAAGATCCCTTTTTGAACAACCTCTTTTTAAAAGGAGCAGTAATAGACTTTAAAAGTCTATCTAAAGCAGAATTTTCAGCATCCATCTGGTTGGCCTTTGCTTGCCAATCTTTGCCAAACAGGTTTTCGCCTGTACAGGGAAGGTTACCTAGACCATCCTGTACCCAGGATTCCAAATCAGAGGCTTTCAACCAAGCAACTCTGCGTGCACCTATGGTAATAGCTGAGGCTCTACTGGCCCCCTCAAAAGAGTCAAAGGCTGCACGGTTGGAAAACTTGGATACATCCTGTGCATGTTTAAGCTAGGTAATATATTCTTCTCTCTTATCTTCTGACATAAAAGGAGATAAGGTTTGCAGATGATCTGTAACTTCTTTTAGAAGCATCCCCATATAGAGACTATAGGAGTTGATTCTGGCTACAAGCATACTGGCCTGGAAGATTTTCCTGCCAAAGGCATCTAGGGTTCTGCATTCTCTTCCTGGAGGAGCAGAGGAGTGCCTTTTTGTACTCTTGATCTTTTTCATAGCAGACTCTACCACAATGGAGTGGTGAGCCTTTGGCCACCTCCCTAATGAAGTCCTGAAAAGACAAGTCTTCAGGAGGAGACATTCTCCTTTTTGGAGAAGAGGGTTCCTAAGGAAGGATCCCCGATGCTTCAATTGAGGCCTCTGAAGAATCAGAGTCTTCAGAGGAATCGAAGTATCGACTGTCTGGATGCTCTCGCAGAGCCAGATATGCGTACCAGGAGGTATCGACATCGGGAGTAATCGGTACCGGGTCGGTACTGATGGGCATCACTGGATAGCATACCGCTGCCGTCGATGCTGATGTCGATGCAAGCGGTACTGGTATCGGGACCGATATCGGGTCCGGTACCGGAATTGGTACAGGTACCGACAACGGGGTTTGTTGCGGTACAGTAGGCGTCGCAGCTTGTATGAATGCCGTGATGGCACGCTGCATGGTCAGGATATTCTGATCCATTGACGCCACCAATGTCTGGATGTCGGTACCGGTGGAGACCACCGGTACCCCAGAACATTGTAACAGGTGATCGGTCGAGGCCGAGCCATCGATGTCAACCTGTGACCCCATAGGTAGTGCTTTGGAAGCCAGAGCCTCCTGCCGGGGTAATTTTGCCGGTGTGGGTTCCTCAAGAGTAAGCCCGGGGGCATCTCGATACTTAGAGGGAGATGAACTCTTTGAGGACCGGCCAGATTTAAGTTTGGTTACCTGAGATCCATGGGATGAAGAAGCAGCCCTGGAAGACGTCGATGCCACAGAAGCTGCATCGGAGGGAAACAGGGTACTGAGCTTGGCTGCCCGATTCTGTAACCCTCTCTTAGACATCATGGAACAGGACTCACAATCCGCAATGGAGTAGTCAGGACCTAAACATTTTAGACACCAGTCATGGGTGTCAGTGACAGAAATAGTGCTACTGCACTTCGTGCTCTTTTTAAACCCGGAGGCGGGTTTTCCATGAGGAAATATATATCTGTAGGCCTAAGGCCTCAGAAGAAAAAATGCACCGAAGAGAGTAGAAGTTTTTTTTTGGGGGGGTTTTCTTTTTTTAAAGAAAGAAAAAAGACCGGTGGTACCGGTCCGGAATCGAGAAGGCAGACACGCGACGAAAGAAAAATAAAAGAAAATAAGAAATTCTTCAGCGGTGACAGGAAACACGACCTGCTGGCTCCGCGGAAAAGAAGAACTGGAGAGAGGCAGTTGGGAAAGGCGGGAAGGCAGCGCGCAGGCGCTGTGGGATGCTCCCAAAAGCTTTCCTTTTGGACGCTGGGGAGCGTTCCCGCGCAGGCTCCGTCGGTACCGACGATACCCATATGTGAAGACTCATTCCTGCTTGTTCCTGGAGATTACATGATACAAATGCACTAGGCCGTAGGAGGACTTTCACCTATTGTGACAATGCTCTGCCTATTATCTGATGTCACAGCTCTTGAGAGAAGCCTTAAGAGCACAATGATCCAACGCTACAACTTCTTTCACAACAGTAGCTGTTAGTGAAAGAGTACAGCTTGGTCCCACCTGCCTCATTGGCCTTACTGACACTATCACAATATTCAGATTTCACCAGAATACAATAATGTGCATCAGAAGGAACATTTATTCCACAGAGAAGCTAGCCACAGCTTTGCAACTCCCGTTACATGGCAAACTCCCTGTGTGGCAATCCTTCCTGCAGCTACAGTTATTGGCACACAATAAAATGTAGTGAGTCTATTCCTGTTTAAATGAAACACTTGTGGCTGCTGCAATTTTGTTGAAAATGCAGTTTGTCCAATAACATCCCATAAATTACAGCTGTCTTCTAAACCTGCAAAGTGAATAACCGGTATGATGCACAATACCTTTTCCCTTCCTTAAAAGGGCAGCTGTACTTCGGGTAATCATACAACTCGGTCATTCGCTCTTTAAATAATCCTCTGACAGAGCACTGCTCCAGGAAGGGCATAGTAATTTTGTTCTGGGCTTCTACGAATGCCTGAAGTGACAAAATTAGAAATAAAGAAATACCACACAAGTTACAAATCACACACATTGCATTAGGAGAAATACTTCTCTGAAGTCCATTTATACATTCAACATATGCAGAAATTCTTTTCTTTCCACTTTGCTACAATTCATTTGAAGCACTGATCACTAAAAAACAGGACATTTATCAGGAGTTAATGACCCTAGCAAAGTAGTTCTTAAATTCACAGCTGCTTTAAATTAGCAAGTCATGATTCAGTGCAAAGATCATTAGTGATATAACTGTGTAGTAAAATGCGAGAATGTTCAGCTTTACCTTACCTGATAATTACCATTCCTTGAGTCTCTGACAGACCAGTCTGCACAAATGGGTAAAGCACAGTTACTTACCTGTAACAGGTGATCTCTGGGAACAGCAGGAAAACGGAGTTACTTACCTGTAACTGGAGTTCTCCGGGGACAGCAGGATAAGTCAGCCACACTTGGTGGTGACGTCATCCGACGGCGCCGAGACGGAAGTACTCCCCATAGCTCAGAAGGGCTTTTGCCCTTCTGAGCATGGGCCAACTGGCCCCACCCCTCTGCCCGCCCCTAGCTAGCCAGTTCGTCACTAGCTGAGCCTTTTTCCGCTAGGAGGCGGGCACTAGGATAGAGGCAGACCCCATCCCAGGGGAGGTGGGCGGGTATGTGTGGCTGACTTATCCTGCTGTCCCCGGAGAACTCCAGTTACAGGTAAGTAACTCCGTTTTCTCCTAGGACAAGCAGGATGAGTCAGCCACACTTGGTGTCTCCCAAGCTGCCACGCGCTGTGGTGGATGGGGGGAGGCCGAGACACTACTTCAGGGCTATTATGAGCCCTTGTGGAGCAGAAGTAGCAACAGAAACCTGTCAGATTGCAGTGGCGATACACGCCTGTGCAGTAGCGGTGTTGTGAGAGGGCGCAGACGGAAGGTCCCTTCCGTACGAGCGTGTACTTGCGATGCACACATGTGCAGAGGGTGAAGTTACCCACATGCTGGTTTGCAGATGCGATACACACATGTGCAGAGGGCGTGAAATTACCGTACGCTGGCTTTTAGATGCGATGCACACGTGTGAAATTAAGGTACACCTGGAGATGTAGTCACATCGAGCAGTAGCGAGGTGGTTACTGTGAGCAAGGCTATCATGGCAGTGAGGCGGTCACAGTGAATAAGGATAGGACCAGCATCAATGTTGACAGCGCTACAAGAGTGCTGCAACCAAGCATTAGCACCGTAATTTACCCAAGTGATACCGTAGAGGACATGAGTCATGTGTCTAGGCAGAAGGTAATGGTGTAGACCATGAGACTGCTAAGCGACGCATTTGTCCATGTTGCTGGAGTGGCCACAGGCTGTCGATGGAACCTTCGGCATGGCTAGAGTCCTGTGTTTGGTTTGAGCCTCCACTTGTGCCAGGAGGAGGGGCATGCTGACTTCCTAGAGGTGGAGTAAGCTGGGACCAGCTGGGTCCCTTGTTGTTGGTGCACTGTTTCGTGTATATCCTGGGCATGTAGCTGCATAGGGCTGGATGATGTCTATTTTCCAGCCCGATGACCTGGCAGCCATGGTGGCATTGCATGCGTGGCAGTGCCCTAAGTGTGGCTGGAACACCTGCTTGAGTTCCTGGTGAAGAAGAATCTCTTGTAGAGGGTACACCGGATTTTTCGAGGTCACATACAAGGAGTTGTGTCCTCTGTTGCTGGCGTGCCGTCTCGCGTACATCCTGGGCGCATAGCTTCTTGGGATTGTGGAGATATGCAAGGTGTGGAGACTCTGCGAGAGGGATCTTGCACTCCAACGGGCTTGCCCGCGGTATCATAGCAGGACTAGCGTTTTGGATCGCTACTTGAGAAGCGGTTTGGAGCGCTACCGAAATGGCATTAGGATAGCAGAGCCTGCTGGCATTCTACCGTAGTTCTGCCTGTGGTGGTTCTGTCCTCGGGATGCTCCCCATGTAAGCCAGTTGAGTAGTGTGTCAGTGCGGCTGCCGAGCGCAATTGTCAGAGGTTGCAAAGCCAGGGATTGGGGAACCTGTCTGGCACTTCGTATCGCATTGGTAAGTATGAGGCCAATGGAGTCAGGTCCGAATTACGACCTGATGAGGATGTCATGGGCTCTGTGCATTTGTAGAAGCGTAAAGGGTCGATCAGAGGTCAGCCCCACCATGTAAGACGGAGCTGATACCCCGGGTTGAGAGTCCCACCTGCAGGAATGTCTGGCAGACGGGTGTAAGACCTGTTAGCTATCTCTGGGAGGGCAACTTGCAGTTAGCCCTGCCAGGAAGGGTGGGAGCTGCTTGCAGTGGTAAGCCGGGGTTCAGAGTGGTTAGTCCGGGGTTTAGAAGTTAATTAGAACCATCCTTATTTGCTTTTGAACTAGGTGCCACTCCTGCACAGTGACCAGACCCATCCTGCTTGGTGATTAGAAGTCCCAACTCAGGATTCAAACTAGGTACCTTCCTAGGATGGTAGACAGTGCTTATCATAAGGGAGTGGGAACCTGTTCCCTTTGTGCGTAGGTGTGGGACTATGACCACCCTGTTGACAATCAGGCCTAGTGAGAGAAGCCGTTGTGGCACTCTTGCGGTGTGTTCTAATGCCGAACTGAGCCTGCAGCCAGGTCTTGGACCTGTGATGTTCGTTGATATGGATCTGGCTTGTGTGAGTGTGTGTCGCTCGCTGGGGTTCCTGTGTAGGACTTGTTTAGTAGGGAAATCTTGGTGGTAGCCAGTTGTCCCTGTATCTGAAGGACTGATGATAGCTTGTTGCGAACGTTGTGGAGCAATGAACGCAGCCCCGGGGATGCGAGTCTTGGCTCTGTCCTTAGTATTGTGAAGTCTTCTGGCCTTGCACGGCAGCTGGATAGTTTTGCCAGAGGTGCATACTTCGTACGGTAGGCCATGCCTGAAAGATCATCAAAGAATTGTGTCTCTGTTCTAAGTACCTTGGCTGTGTGTAGTACCACGCTGTAGTCCTGCCAGTGTTATGGGAGGATTGACGTGGACACGGTGGTCTTGATGTTAGCTTAGACAGCAATCAGTCAATGTGAGGCTTCTGGTGGTTCACCAGGGAGGAGAAGTATGGTTTGCAGAATCATTGCCTGCATCCGGGGATACACCTAGAGATGTTGTCTATATATTTATTAATTTAGGCTGTTGCCCCCGCGCAGCACTGCCTCAGGCGAGGGTGTGGGGTGGTCCCAGCGGAGGGGAGTGAGGGCACGAGACGCAGGCGAGCATATGGGAGCAGTTGTCCCTTGTCCGCAAGGGCCACGCTACAGAGTCCGAGGTGCAGTTGGGCCCAAGGGACTGTAGGCAGATGTGCACAATGTTTGCGGGATTGCTAACCTCGGGCACTCCCGCTCCGGGGCTGCTTTGCCAAACTTTTTTTTTTTTTTTTTTTTTTTATTTTAACACGGAAAAGGGCGCCTCACCTTCCCTTTGGACAACCTCAGTTGTCTTACCCCCAGGAGCACAGACTGTTTTCTTGCCGGTGGCATTGAACAGAGTCCAAGGACATCTGTGGAGCCGCCACCCTCTGTCTTCTTAGATGTAGCTAGTGCCGAGAGACTTATCGAAGTTTGCCCAACCTTAGCCTTTAGGCTGCTCTTCTAACCTGTTGTGCGGGCACTGAGCCTGCTGCAGAGAGGCTGTGGTTTTTCTTTCGAAGACTGAGGCTTTTATTTGAAGACTACAGCGGATGTGAATCCCTGTAAGGGTGTTGGCCAGTGGTCATTCAGGAACTGATCCTGGGCACCTTCCACCTTTGTTTCGAAGGGCTGCTGGAGGAATTGATGGCAGAAGCTGCCCGCTCTAGTCCAAATCCTGCGTACTGGTGGCTGTGTTGATGCCACGGGTCTGTTCTGCTGACCACAGGAGCTGGCTGCGGTTAGTTTAGACGCTACCTGGGGTCCAAAGCAGGCTGTAATATGAGGACTGGTTGGCGGAAACCACAACTGGGACTTGAACATGTGACCTTCTGCCTCCGAATACACTGGTTCTCCTAGGACAAGCAGTGCACTGCACCACCCTGTTCCCACTAAGTGGGGACTGGGTTGGCAGGAGCCGGAGCTGGGATTTGAACCTGTGACCCTCTGATCCTGCAGGCACTGGCTGTGTCCGCTGCGCCACACTGTGGAGTCGATTTGCTGATAGCAGGAGCTGCCCACTAGCATTGGCTCATGTAGGAGCTGCCCACTAGCATTGGCTCTGCCTGTGGTCCAAGGATGGATGTGCTGATGCCATGGGTCGTGCACAGGGACCTGGTGGTGAGCGTGCCCTTCTGATGGCATTTTTGCCTGTGCTCTAACATTAGGCTACTGCTCCGCTCCACTACGCTGGAGGCCCAGCAGGAGAGCCATGAAGTATCTGTTCTGCCTGAGCAAGGATTTCCTTTGTCTAGTTGCGGTCAGGGTACCCCTGGCAGGCAGTCTGTTGCGCTAAGGTACAAGGAGTCTTAATAAGCGCTATGCCTGTTAGCAGGGGCAGAGTGATTTTAGGGTGACAGGCCAGCGGCAAAAGGCAACTTTCCCTCGACAACGGGCCTGTGAAGAGGAGTTCCCTCCTCCTCAGAACCTGGAGGATGCCTGGACAATACCTGCATAATGAGCTGCTATTTGCCGAGCTGCTGCCTCACTGACTGGCAGGACCAGGAGGCATGATGAAGCGCCCAGGGCAGGGGGCTATTTTTTTTTATTTTATTTATTTAACATTTCTTTTATACCGCGCTATTACAATCAGTGCGGTGTACATTGAACAAGAACATACTACAATGCATTCAGGTAACATTGAGTTTACAATGAACGGGGAAATTCAACAAGGGACAACCGGGAGAACTATGTACAGGTTAACTTAATGCTATATACAATATTATAAACTCGTTTGGATATTGCATGTGCTTTTCGGGTGGTTCGCCATAGGACTAGAGGGAAGGTTGACCAGCTAGCCCTTTTCTGGTTGTATTGAGGTGCTGGTTTTGCTAGCGTGAGGGATGAAGGATACCTGCTGTTAGTTCCCGCAGCAGAGCTCTTAGCGTCGGCCTTCTTGTAAGGCAGTGAGCAGAATATGGCTTCAGCCCTCAGATTTCGATTAGCATATGCACTGCAGCGGGAAGCAGGGACTGTACTGCCGCGGGAGCAGTACTGAAGTGCGAAGCAGTGCTGTAGCGGGAGGCAGGAATTGTAACGGGAATGTAGAATGCTACTGCTTCTGCTGGGATTTCAGCGCCGGTGTCCAGAGGGTCGGCGCGGTTCTTGGCCATGCCTCTGCGCCGAACAGTACCGCATGAGTGTGAAGCAGTGCTGTAGCGGGAGGCAGGAATTGTAACGGGAATGCAGAATGCAACTGCTTCTGCTGCTGCTATGATTTCAGCGCCGGTGTCCAGAGGGCCGGCGCGGTCCTTGGCAATGCCTCTGCGCCGAGCAGGACCGTCGGGCTGACTGGGAGAGTCTCCTGCGAGTGGCTCCTCCTTCTCTGATGCGGGATCGGCGCTGACCAATGGCGCCGCAGGGGGAGGAGCCAGGAGACGTGATGTCATCGACCAAGATGGCCACCGCCATAGGAGCCTCGTGGCTGGTCGGACAGGAGCTGTTTGGGCTGCAGAGCAGGCAAACAGAGGTCGGGGTTTCGCGGCCCGAGAGCACATCCCGTTTCTAAACATGCAGAGGGTGTGGCTTGCACGGCATCCTGGCGGACCAAGATGGCAGCCTCCATGGGCCACACGTGCGAAGAAGTCCCGGAGCGTCGGAGCCCAGGGACAGAGGCCACACATGTGCGAAGGTCCCCGGTCGCAGAGGGTGTTCCGGGCTGCCTCGAGGGTTTCTTTCTTCAATTCCATCGGAGAGGAGAGAGAGGTAAGAGGATGGCTTACCATCTGAGATGAAGCTGGTCGAGGACGGAGGCCTTCTTAGGCACGTCCTGATCTGCCGCGGCTACTTGAGCCTCATTTCGAGTACCACTCTTACGGTATGTTGAATGCCTCAACAGCAGTGGTGACAGTAAATATAATGCCTCAGAAGCCTTATTCATCAGGCCCATTCGCTGCGGTGGAGGCCTGTTAGAGGGCTGGCCGGGAGGTACGCCCTGGGGCTGGCCGGGAAGGAGGCCTGTTAGGCACGTCCTGGGCTGCTACACTGGCTGTTTCCCTTCTAGCTCCAAGTCCTGGAGATCTTCTCCTGCAGACTGTTCCCTCTGAAGAAGTAAGAACAAGGCATAAACAGTTTAAACTGATGGATAATACATACGTTGTAGATAAGGAGTTTTCCTGATGATTTAAGTTAATTTTAGGTGGAGAGTATCAAAGTCCGTCTTGCAGGCAAGGCGGAAGAACTGAAACTGGCTAGCTAGGGGCGGGCAGAGGGGTGGGGCCAGTTGGGCTATGGAGCTATGCTGCTGAGCTATGGAGAGTACTTCCGTCTCGGCGCCGTCGGATGACGTCACCACCAAGTGTGGCTGACTCATCCTGCTTGTCCTAGGAGAAAGCACAGTTACTTACCTGTAACAGGTGATCTCCGGAACAGCAGGAATTAGTCTTCACATATGGGGTAGGTCGGCGCTGATGGAGCCCACACGGAAATGCTCCCCAGCATCCAAACAGAAAGCTTTTGGGAGCATCCCTCGCGCCTGCGCGGTGACTTCCCACCTTTCCCACTGCCTCTCCCCAGTTGAGTTTCATAGCTGAGACAGAAGGAGAGAAAGAGGAAAGGAAATAGATAGATACAACTCCTAGGGGAGGTGGGTGGGTTGTGAAGACTAATTCCTGCTGTTCCGGAGATCACCTGTTACAGGTAAGTAACTGTGCTATCTCCAGGAACAAGCAGGAATGAGTCTTCACATATGGGGACTCCCTAGCTGTGGGTGCCAGGGGAGATCCCATAAAATGCGAATCCCTGGAACAGGACGGCATTTCCCAACCTGGATCTCTGGCATCCCCTGGGGGATGGAGGGTAGGAGTTGAATAGAGCAGAGCTGTAGAGGAACAGCGAATCTAAAGACTACAGGGAACAAAGTCTTTAGAAGGTATGTCAAGTATCATCAAATATTTAATGAACTAGCACAATATAGAGCTTACCTACAGGATCGTAGGAAGTAGACTGTAGATGCAGCAGCGGAATCTTCAAGGTGACTCCACAGCAGTGAGGAAGAAGTTCCAATCTGGAATGGGCAGGTGACCCAGGTGTCAACCGGGGCAGGAGAAGATCGGCAGGTCTCCAAGAAGTAATTAGATCTTACCTGCTAATTATTGTTCCTGAAGGAACGACAGTCCAGTCCCTTTACTTCTGGGTTACGCAACCCTTCCAGCAGCTTGGAGGCTGAGCCCAACCTTTTTTGGAGGTGGAGCGGTATAAGTACCCCTGGGACCACCCACTCACTCCAGTATTCGAATGACAAAGCCAACTGTAGCAATTTCTATGAATAAACCTCAAACTAAAAGTCTTACTCCCCTAGGGGATGACCAGCACACAGCCCGGTAGAGGGACTGCCTTTTTTTTTTTTTTAAACTGGGAGATAGGAACAAGAAGTAACACGGAGGAGGGAGGGCAACGGGAGGAGGCGGCTGCCCGACACTGACAGAGGAGACTTTCTTCGCTCTCTTTTGCTCCGACCTGGATCTCCGCTTGGTCCGCCCTCCGCCGTCGTCTGATAGGTCTTCAAGTCCGGCCGAGCCGGGAGGGATCAGGGACTGGACTGTCGTTCCTTCAGGAACAATAATTAGCAGGTAAGATCTAATTACTTCTTCCTTATCGTCACTCCAGTCCAGTCCCTTTACTTCTGGGATGTATCAGAGCAGTTCAACTCCGGGAGGGGTCCGGCACACCGGACTGAGAACCGCCAGACCAAACCGCGCATCCGCTGCGCTCTGTACGTCTAGCCTATAGTGTTTTGTGAAGGTATGCAGCGAGGACCAAGTCGCCGCTCTGCAAATATCCAAAGGGGGAACTAGACTGTACTCTGCCCACGAGGTGGCCTGAGCTCGGGTAGAGTGCGCCCATAGGCCCACTGGGACCTGCTTCCCTTTTAGGATGTAGGCGGAGGCAATCGCTTCCCTAATCCACCTGGAGATGGAGGCCTTGGCTGCCGCCTCCCCTTTGTGCGGGTCTCCGAACTGGACAAACAGACGTTCGGATTTCCGGAAAGGGGCTGTGCGGGAGAGGTATCGCTTCAAGATCCTCTGGACGTCTAGGAATCTTCGCTTACTATCCCTGCCTTCCGGGACTTTGGCCGGCCAGGCCGGGAGGGTTACTGTCTGGTTCAAATGGAATGGGGAAATGACCTTGGGTAGGAAGGAAGGCACTGTCCGAAGGACCACCTTGTCCCTGAAAAAGGAAAGGAAGGGGGGTTGGGAGGACAGCGCTTGCAACTCGGAGACTCGTCTGGCCGAGCAGATCGCGACCAGGAAAGCTGTCTTGAGGGTTAAATCCTTCAGGGAGGCCCTCTTTACTGGCTCAAAGGGTTCCCTGACCATTGCATTTAGTACCAGATTGAGATCCCACGGGGGGATCACAGATCTCCGTTGCGGGCGCAGGCGTCTGACTGCCCTCAGGAACCTGGATACATCCGCATGGGCCCCTAGGGGCTTACCGCGGACCTTCCCTCTATAGCAAGCGATGGCTGCTAGTTGGACTCTTAAGGAGCTGTGAGCCAGACCCTTGTCGAACCCGGCTTGCAAGAATTCCAGAAAATCAGGGACTGAGGCCGAAAGGGGATTCCTTCGGTGTTCCGCACACCAAGCTTCAAAAATGCGCCAGACCCTAACATAGGACAAGCAGGTCGAGCGTTTCTTCGCATTTAATAGCGTTGATATTACTGCTCCCGAATAACCTCGCTTTAAGAGCCGCGCCCTTTCAATAGCCAGGCCGTAAGCGAGAATCGATCCACTTGAGGCATCAGAACTGGGCCCTGCCTGAGCAGGCCCCTTTTGCAGGGGAGCCGCCAAGGCCGGTCGGCTAGCAGTCTCACCAGATCTGCATACCAAGGGCGCCTCGGCCAATCCGGGGCAATGAGGATCACCAGGCCCTGGTGAGACTCCACTCGTTGAAGGACCTTTCCGATGAGGACTCAAGGGGGGAACACGTAGAGGAGGCCCTCCGCCGGCCACTTCTGAGACAGGGCATCGAGGCCTTCGGACATTCTTTCCTTCCGCCGACTGAAGAACCTGTCCACCTTGGCTGACGCGAAGCTTGCCATGAGATCCATTACTGGGAGTCCCCAGTGGTTCACAATCTTGTCGAAGGTCTCCTTCTCCAGCTCCCACTCTCCGTGGTCTATCCTGTGCCTGCTGAGGTAATCGGCCGTGAGATTGTCCGTGCCTGCCACGTGTTGCGCCGAAAGAGCTTCCAGGCGGGGTTCCGCCCACTGGAACAGGATGTCCGCCTCCTTCTCCAGGGAGGGGCTGCTGGTGCCGCCCTGGTGGTTGATGTAAGCTACCGTGGTGACGTTGTCGGAGAGAATGCGAATTGCCCTTCTTAGTACTAGAGGTTCGAGCGCTCTGAGAGCTAGAGAGACGGCCCGCAACTCCAATCTGTTGATGGGCCATTGAGATTCCAGCGGAGACCAGCGGCCCTGGACAAACTGGTCCTCACAGTGAGCCCCCCAGCCTGACAAACTGGCATCCGTTGTCAACAGTACCCAGAGATGAGGCTCGAGTGGCATTCCCCGCTCCAGATTCTTTGTGCACTGCCACCAGAGAAGTGAGCGTTTGGTCCTTGGCGCGCACGGTAACTGTGTAGTGAGGGGATGGATTTGTGGGGACCACCGACGCAATAGAGCGCGCTGTAATGGTCTCATGTGGGCCCTGGCCCAAGGTACAACCTCTATTGCTGCCGCCATCGTGCCCAACACCTGAAGATAATGCCATGCTGAGGGGTTTCGTCTGCTCTGGAACTGCGCGATTAGCAGTCTTAAGTCCCTTGATCGCGTTCGTGAGAGGAACACTCTGCCCCTTCCGGTGTCGAATCTTGCTCCAAGGTATTCGAGGTCCTGGGAGGGGGCCATCCTGCTTTTTGCTCGGTTGATGACCCACCCCAATTCCTCTAGGACCTGAATAACTCTGTCCGTTGCCGAGCGGCTTTCCGCTAGCGATTTTGCCCGGATCAGCCAATCGTCTAGGTACGGGTGTACTAGAATCCCTTCCTTGCGGAGGAAGGCCGCTACTACTACCATCACCTTGGTGAATGTCCGTGGGGCGGTCGCTAGGCCGAAGGGAAGTGCCTGGAATTGAAAGTGGCCCCCCGGCACAGCGAACCTTAGGAACTGTTGATGGGACTTCCTGACTGGAATATGCAGGTAGGCTTCCGTCAAGTCGAGGGACGTCAGGAACTCTCCGGCCCTTACTGCTGCGATCACTGAGCGTAGGGTCTCCATGCGGAAATGTGGTACCCTGAGACAGCGGTTGACCTGTTTCAGGTCCAGGATTGGCCGTAATAACCCTTCCTTCTTTGGGACTACGAAGTAAATTGAGTATCGACCCGATCCTAACTGGTCTGATGGTACCGGTACCACTGCTCCTAGTGAAATTAGCCGTGCGAGGGTTGTCTCTATCGCCGACCTCTTTGCCGGGGATCCGCTGAATGCTGGAGGTAATTGCTTTGCGAATTCGAGAGCGTAGCCCTCTCTGATCACCTCCAGTACCCATTGATCCGAAGTGACCCGGGACCAGGCGGGGAGGAACTGCCTTAGGCGGCCTCCCACTGGCCGCTCTTCCCCCTGGTCCCCCGTCGCTTCATTGTGGTTTTCTAGGTGCAGAGGAGGAGGAGGCCCCAAAGCCGCGGCCTGCCCCTCGAAACCCCCTGAAACCTTGGCTCCTGGAGGGGAAGCGTCCCCTGGATGGGGGGTTGGATCTGGCAGGGCGAAACCTCCGAGAATCCCTGGACTGGGGGCGATTCGAAGGCAGAGGGCGACTTTGTTTCGGCCTGTCTTCTGGTAGCCTGCCTCCCTTGGACTCGCCAAGGTCCTTTACTAGCTTCTCCAAATCCTCCCCAAAGAGCAGCTTGCCCTTAAAGGGGAGTCGACTCAGGCGTGCCTTTGAAGAGGCATCCGCCGCCCAATTTCGTAACCACAAATAACGCCTGGCTGCCACTACCGAGGCCATGTTCTTGGCCAGGCTTCTGATGAGGTCATACTGACTATCCGCTAAGTAGGCAGCTCCGGATTCCAACCTAGCGGCGTTGGGCCGGGCGTCCCCCGCAGTGGCCTCCGCCGCTTGCAGTTGCTGCGACCACCTTAAGCAGGCCCGAGCAACCCAAGCTCCCGAGATGGAGGCCTGTAGGGCGAGAGCGCTTACGTCAAATGCTTGTTTCAGGAGCGTGTCCAACTTTCTGTCCTGAGAATCCCTTAAGGCCGTGCTGCCTTCAACTGGGATAGTAGCTTCTTAGTGACTGCTGATACCGCTGCATCCACTCTGGGGGACTTCAGGAGCTCCTTATCTGCCTCTGGGAGAGGGTATAGGCGCAGCATGGGGCGGGTCCCCCTCAGGCTAGATTCCGGCTGGTCCCATTCTTCCTGGATCATCTGACGAACCACTCTGTGGACCGGAAAGACCTTCTGGGATCTCCTAATGGCCTGGATCAATGGGTCCTCCAGCGCCTCCTCCTCAGCCGGCGTATCTGAGGCCACATTGAGCACCTTTATTTATTTTATTTATTTTTATTTATTTATTTAACTGCATTTATATCCCGCTTTTCACCGGGTCAAAGCGGTGTAACATGTAACATAGGGAGGGGTAATTTCTTTTAGGGTGGGGCCATCGCCAGGGTCAACAATTAATGATTATGGGTGAACATAGACATGTTTTACTTCTGCTGAAATCTACGTGTGGGGTCATGGTGGTGTTTCTGTTGAGAGATGTTCCCGGAATAGGATTGTCTTTAGCTGTTTCTTAAATGATGTGATGTCGTTGTTGTTCTTGATGTGGTTCGGTAGAGAGTTCCAGAGGGATGGAGCATAGAGTTCAAATGCTCTGTTGCAGGTCCGTTGTGTAGATTTGGTTCTTTTGTGGGGGACAACGATAGAGTTATTGGAGGAATGTCTGGTTGATCTGTTGTGGGATGGTCGAGGCAGTAAGGAGTGTAGTGAGGTGTTCCGTGCTTGGTGGATAGTTTTGTGGATGAGTAGGATGGCTTTGTACTTGATTCTTGCCTGCAGTGGCAGGAGGTGAAGGTCTCTTAGGATTGGGGTGATGTGCTCCCGTTTTTTTGCATTTTGAATAATCCTTGCTGTGGTGTTTAAAGCAGTACGGAGGGAGTTGGTGTGCGAGGCAGGAAGTCCATGGTAGATTATGTTGCAGAAATCCAGATGGGGGAGTGTCACAGCTTGCATCACTGTCCTAAAGTCGTGAGGTTCTAGGAGGGGCCGGAGTCGTTGGATAGTTTTAGCTTTGTGGAATATCATCCCGGCGGTTTTGTTGATTTGTTGTTTGAGGGTGAGAGCTTGATCAATGATGACGCCTAGATATCTTATTTGAGGCTGGACTTGTATTTGTGTGGTTCCCATGTTGAGGTGGGTGGGTGGTTTGAAGTCAGGTTCTTTTGTTACTATTAGGGCTTCGGTTTTCTTTATGTTGATGGATAGATTGTTCTCCTGTAGCCAGTTGGCCACGTCGTTGAAACAGGCTGATAGCTGTTCGTTTTTTGGGTTGGTGGTTGTAATTGGTGCATAGAGCATTATGTCGTCCGCGTAGATGTGGAAGTTGATGTTGTGGGTGCGTATGACTGAGCATAGTGGACGTAGGTATATGTTAAACAACATGGCTGATAGGGTGGATCCTTGGGATACTCCTTGAAGTTGTTTGTAGGGGGGCGAGGTTGTGGATAGGGTGCGGATCCGTTGCTGTCTGTTAGTTAGGTAGGATCTGAACCATTGGAGTACAGTGTCCTTAATTCCGATTGATTGTAGTCTGTGTATGAGGGTTTCGTGTGAGATTGTGTCGAAGGCTGCTGATATGTCTAGGAAGATCAGGATGTACCCTGATTTTTTCTCTTGTGTTCCGATGATGAGTGTGTTCATTAGGATGGTCATGAGGGTCTCAACTCCATGTAGTGGTCGGAAGCCGTGTTGCTGTGGGTCAAGTATGTCGTTGGTGTCTAGATGATCTTGAAGCTGGTGTTGGACTATTTTTTCTATTATTTATTTATTTATTTATTTATTTACATTCTCTTATATACCGCACTATTCGGCATCAGCGCGGTTCACATAGAACAAAAAGTCTCAGTACAATAACATGCATGAGTTTACAGATAACAAGGGGAGGAACTTGGATAACAGGGGAAACTATTTACAGTCTATTTACAGATATAATACTACAGCATGGCTACAAGTTATTAGGAACAGGTGCTAATAATATGTTCAATAAACAAAGCGATTTGTCCTAATTCTGTTATTGAGATACCATGGAACTGAATAGCTGGGAGGAATCACTGAAGTCGATGGGTGTAAATGGCTCAATAAGATGTTTGTTAAAGAGGTGGAATTTGAGGGCTTTCCTGAATTGTGTTAAGCTGTCAATGGCCCGTATGTCAGGAGGTAGTGTATTCCAGCACCTAGGTGGCGAGGGGGAGGCTTGCCACTGGTCTGTAGGAGGTGGGGTCTTTGGGGTCCAGGTTGTTCTTCTTTATGGTTGGTCGGATGATTGATGTTTTGAGGGCTTCTGGCATGTATCCTTGTTTAAAGGATTCATTTACGATGTGAGTTAGTGGGGTACTTAGGTCTTCCTTGGTTTTCTTTATCCATTCGGTAGGGCAGGGGTCCAGTGGGGAAGTGGTGGTGTTCAGACAGGAGATGGTGGCGGATATTTCTTCCTTTGATGTGTCATTGAATGTAGTCCAGTTGGCGTTTATGATTCCTGGGTGTGTTCTTGTGGTTGTAGCGCAGTGGTAAGGTTGTTGAGGTTGCTGAAATTGTTTGTATTGTCGGGCCAGGAGATCCGAGGGGATATCTGGGGGTTGATCGGAAGTGGTTGGTATCTTTGTCAGTTTCTTGGCGATTTGGAAGAGTTCTCGGGGTTTGTTTGCAGCAGACGTGATGATTTTGGTGTGGTAGTTTTTTCTTTGCATTGTCGGTTTCAGTGTGGTAGGCAGCAAGTTCATATAGGTATTGCTTCTTGTTTTTGTCTGTTTTGTTTTTTCTCCATTTTCTTTCTGTTCTTCTAAGATTTGTTTTCAGTTTCCGGAGGTCCGTGGTGAACCAGCGGGCCTTTGAGGAGATGGGCTTGTTGCTGGTCTTGTTTACAGTTGCTCTGGATGCTGAGGAGATTGTGGTGTTCCAGTTGTCCATGAGGTCATCAAGGTTATTTGAGGTTGTAAGTAGATTAGGTAGGGTCAGCGTCAGGAAGTCTTCTTTGTTGAATGCTTTGAATCTTCGTGTGTGTTGGGTGTGTCCTCTGTTTGTATTTGGTGGATATGCATGGGAGAGGTGGATGATGTAGTGGTCTGACCATGGGACTGGTGAGATTGTCGGACTACTGTTAGAGGTGGATGCTTGGGAGTTCAGAAATATGAGGTCCAGTGTGTTTCCTTTTTCGTGTGTTGGTTCATTTATGATCTGCGATAGGTTCATTGCTGTCATGGCGTTAAGGAATGTTTCTGTTTGTGCGTCTTGAAGGGATGGGAGATTGAAGTCTCCTAGTATAATGGGTTCCTTTGATGGGTCGATGCTTTCGGAGATCAGGTGCAGTATCCTTGGTAAGTCAGAGTTTGCAGCGGGTGTTCGATAGACCAGGCATATTGTGAGGTTTTTGTTGGTGAGGGTGAGGATGTCTGCTTCGTCGGAGGTTTCAGAGGTGAGGGTGCGCAGGTGGAGGTAGTCCTTTGCGATGATGGCTACTCCTCCGCCTTCTGCGTGCGTTCGGGAGCAGTGGTAAAAGTTGTATCCGGCTGGTGTCAGTTGGTTCATTATTACTGTGTCCGTTTCTGTTAGCCAGGTTTCTGTTATGCATAGGATGTCGGTCTTCTCAGATATGATCAGGTTTTGGAGCATGTGATATTTGTTCCTGGTGGAGCGTGCATTTATGAGTGTGATGGAGAGGTGCAGGTGACTTATGTGATTGGTGCTTTTGGCTGGTGTGTGGTGTGTGTGAGTCTGGTTGTTTGTGGTGTTGAAAATGCTTGTGGGTTGCAGTGCTGTGGGTCCTGTGTATGGGGGGTCAGTAGGTATGGTGAGGTGGGAGTACAATGTCCGTGCGGAAGGGGTTGTGCCTGTCAGTGTGACTGCGTGGAGAGGATTGCTGAGTGTGCTTGGGTGGGGGTGCAGTGTTAGTAGTGGGGTGAGAAGGTAGATGGGTGTTAGGAAGGGCGGCATGATGTGGACGAGTACCTGGGGTTTTGGAAGCAGTGTAGTCTCTTTCTTGTTGGTTTGTTGGAGTGCTTGAATGTCCGGTATTTGCCCCGTTGAGCTGTTCGCTGCGTTGAATCTCCTCTATTTCCGGGATGGTTGTCTGGTGTCGAGCCTTGCCCGTTGTGGAGATTTTCTGGGCCACGGTAATGGCCACCGCCTAAGGGCCACGCCAAAGGGCCCTCTGGCGAGGCCCTCAGGCGCGGGCGCGCCCGTAGGGATGCCGCGTTTTAAACGTTCACCCGGCTCCTCTCCCACCGCCCGGATTGGGCGGGAGCAGCTCCCACTGTCCCGATTGGACAGGAGTGGAGTTTGGTGGCGATCGGGTGCTGGCGGTACTGCGGCTCCCTCGGGGTAGGGACGCCGCGTTTTAAACGTTCACCCGGCTCCTCTCCCACCGCCCGGATTGGGCGGGAGCAGCTCCCACTGTCCCGATTGGACAGGAGTGGAGTTTGGTGGCGATCGGGTGCTGGCGGTACTGCGGCTCCCTCGGGGTAGGGACGCCGCGTTTTAAACGTTCACCCGGCTCCTCTCCCACCGCCCGGATTGGGCGGGAGCAGCTCCCACTGTCCCGATTGGACAGGAGTGGAGTTTGGTGGCGATCGGGTGCTGGCGGTACTGCGGCTCCCTCGGGGTAGGGACGCCGCGTTTTAAACGTTCACCCGGCTCCTCTCCCACCGCCCGGATTGGGCGGGAGCAGCTCCCACTGTCCCGATTGGACAGGAGTGGAGTTTGGTGGCGATCGGGTGCTGGCGGTACTGCGGCTCCCTCGGGGTAGGGACGCCGCGTTTTAAACGTTCACCCGGCTCCTCTCCCACCGCCTGGATTGGGCGGGAGCAGCTCCCACTGTCCCGATTGGACAGGAGTGGAGTTTGGTGGCGATCGGGTGCTGGCGGATTCATTAATTAGGGATTCATTAATTAGTGCCGGGAGCTCCTCCCGACGAAAGACTCTGATGATCCTGGATTGGTCTTCCTCCGGGATCTCTCCCTCTTCCAGCTCCTCTTCCTCCTCGTCCAAGTCCTTGTCCGAGTACGTCTCCTCCGGAGTAACCTGAGAGAGGGTCGCCAGGGGCTCCTCCTCACACAGCCGGGGGCGCTTCGTTGGCACGCTGGCATCTGAGGCTGCATTGTCCTTCTTTGACGGCCCAGCCTCAGCTGCACCTAAGCCCTGCTTCCGTAAGCAATAGGCCTTGTGCAGCAAGAGTATGAAGTCCGGGGAGAAAAAATCCCCGGACCCTCCTTCCCCCGCAGGGAGGGGGGAAGGGGGTAGGGAAGGAGAAGGTATGTCCGAGGACGTAGGAGGGGGTACCTGTGACCCTCCCTCCCCACCTAGGAGGTCTCCTGCCCCCTGAGGAGGGAGAGCTACAGCGAGATTAATCTCCTGCTCAACTGAGGCCGTCACTGCGGCGCAGCTCCTGCAGATTCCTGACTCTGCAGAGGTGCCTCTGCATGTTCCGCAGGAGGGACAGCGTGGCTTGGTTGCCATGTTCCTAGGATTTGGCCTTGCTTCTGAAATATATAAATTCAATAAACATGCAGTCTTTTAACTTCCGTACTTCTCCCCTTTCTGCTCCTCTTGGAGGGGAGACAGACAAAATGCTTGCTCAAAGGAAATTAAAACCAGTTCCAACCGCAACAAAATTAAGATAAAAAATTTAGCTGTTCTTTCCCCCACCGGAGGTACTTGCGTTTCAGATGCTGGTACTGGATCCTGCCCCCGGCACGGCTATCCTGGCCCGCAGGCTCTACACGTGGTGGGCCTCACCACGTGGAGCCAGATCGGGACCGCGCGAGGGTAGCCATCGGGTTTGCCGTGCTCCGAGAGAAGGCCTGAAGTGAAATTGAGCCCCCTTACAGCTGCAATCACTTTCGCTGCTTCCGCGATGTCGGGGAGTCCGTTATCGCTGCCGCGTCTCTCCGTCCGCCTTGGAAGGGATTGGCGGTAGGCCCGAATAGCGGTCTTGCCTCCGGCGGTCTTGCCTCCAGCGCTCAGCCACCCTGGGGGCTTCGGCGCGAGGCAGAGAATGGCGGCGGTTGTCTTCTGGCCCGACTGTCCTTGCCCGGAGCAGGAGAGAGGGAAGTCTCCCCTGACGCTGCAGGACACCGCTTACCTCCGTTCCCCGGCCCGAAGAGGAGGGGGGGGGGAGGAAGGAGCCGGCAGAAATTTAAAGCCGCAGGAGCTTTATCAGCTAAAGAAATGTAGGTAAGTTAGACAAATAAAATTAAATAAAATTAAATAATTAATTAAATAAGATTAACCAAAAAGTATTATCTAAAAGAAGGACTCCAGTAAGCCCAGGCTTACGGAACCCTCCAGCTGCTTGGAGGCTGAGAATACTGGAGTGAGTGGGTGGTCCCAGGGGTACTTATACCGTTCCACCTCCAAAAAAGGTTGGGCTCAGCCTCCAAGCTGCTGGAAGGATTGCGTAACCCAGAAGTAAAGGGACTGGACTGGAGTGACGATAAGGAATGAAAGCTTTATGGGAAAAGCTGAGAACTCATTTAGGTACAGAGTCATAGACATTGAGGACTAAAAGAAGAAGACTGACCGATCTGGAAAAGTAGCCCAGTCCGGAAGGGAAGAGAGGGCATGTAAAAAAGCCCCTATTCCCAAGGAGAACAGAAGTGTACTCAGGAACACTGAAGATGTACACTGTCCTTCCTAGCTGTTAAGCGATAGGAAGACATAGAAGTTTGAGACAGCACAGATAGGGAGATGTATAACAAAAATAGAAGCTGTTGACGTCACAGCAGCAATGGTAGTATAACCCGTCCCAGTCACTGAGCCGTATGAGAATAGGCAAGTTGACTGTCCGGACCCCAAAAGAAAATAAAAACCTAAGCACCGACAGTCAGGGAGATAGGTAGACATAGGGTGCTATGGACATCTCCCAATATGCGTATGCCTATATGCATATATATATATATAACTACATATCTGGAAGACATACATATCTAAATCTATGAGAATATATGTATGTAGACAAGTAGTGTTTTATACATATATATCTACATATGGACACGTAGATAGATATATGTATAGATAGAGGTGGGATGGCTGACGCCCACCCAGGGAACAAAAACATGTATGCCCACATACATAAAAATAATTTTTCAGAATACATGCCTGCAACCGAGCCACAGAAAAAAACATTCACATGGGGAATGTGATGGGAAAAAATTCACCCAATAATAGGGGGTGAAACCCACCTGAAGAAATAAGAGAATCGATTTCTGTGGAGCAGGAATGTAGGTCAGTGTAAGAACCAGCATGGTTGCGTGAAAAACAGAGGATAACAGCAGTCTGGCAAGAGTACGTCAGCAGTACTTTAGGACTCTGATACGTCCAAAGGACAAGAAGAACGCATAGACGAAGATACCAGAGTGACCCAGCCAAGGGGTTCAGGGGTATCATGTACGATAAAGGAGTATGCGTTGTCCAAGTGGAGTAGAAAAAACATAATGCCAAGCTGTAAGGAACAGGAGCATATTCCGGTCAGATTGGGAAAGGAAAAAGTTTCCGCGGAAAAACGAAAACTGGGGAGAGGCAGTGGGAAAGGCAGGAAGTCACCACGCAGGTGCGAGGGATGCTCCCAAAAGCTTTCTGTTTGGATGCTGGGGAGCATTTCCGTGCGGGCTCCGTCAGCGCCGACGTACCCCATATGTGAAGACTCATTCCTGCTTGTTCCTGGAGATTAAGTCTTCACATATGGGTATCGTCGGTACCGACGGAGCCTGCGCGGGAACGCTCCACAGCGTCCAGTAAGAAAGCTTTTGGGAGCATCCCAAAGCGCCTGCGCGCTGCCTTCCCGCCTTTCCCAACCGCCTCTCTCCAGTTCGAGTTTTAAAGCTGAGACAAAGAGAGAAAGAGGAAAGGAAAGATAGATAGAGAGATACAACTCCTAGGGGAGATGGATGGGTTGTGAAGACTTATTCCTGCTGTTCCCAGAGATCACCTGTTACAGGTAAGTAACTGTGCTATCTCCAGGAACAAGCAGGAATGAGTCTTCACATATGGGGACTCCCTAGCTGCAGATGCCAGGTTGTGTGTCCTTGAAAAGGACTCTACCTCCCCCCATGGATCTCTGGCATCCAACCAGGGTAGGTGGGTAGGAGTTGATTAGGAATGGAACAGGTGTTTGAGAACAGCCTGACCAAACGAGGGATCCTGGCGGGAGTCCTTGTCCAAACAGTAATGGGCTGTGAAGGTATGAACCAAGGCCCAGGTGGCCGTTCAACAGATTTGGTCGATGGACACAGAGTTTAGATGAGCCATTGAGGCTGCCATGGCTCTCACATTGTGAGCTGTGACATGGCCCTCCAGGTTTAATGTTCCTACTCTGGTAGGCGAAAGAAATACACTGAGCAATCCAGTTGGATAGTGTTCTCTTAGAGACTGGAAGTCCTAAATGAGAAGGATCAAAAGCAACAAAGAGTTGAGAAGACGTTCTAGGTTGCTGTGTTCTTTGTAAGTAAAAAGCGAGAGCTCTCTTACAATCCAAGGTATGAAGATTCCTCTCTGCATTTGATGCATGAGGTCCTGGAAAAAAGACAGGTAAATATACCTCTTGGTTCAGATGAAAAGGTGTGACCACTTTAGGCATAAAGTGTGGATTGGTCCTGAGGACTACCTTATCATGATGGAACCTTGTATAAGGAGGATTAGCCACCAAAGCTTGCAACTCACTGATGCGGCGTGCTGAAGTGACTGCAATGAGAAAAATAACTTTCCAAGAAAGGAATTTCAAGGAGGTGGTGGCTAAAGGTTCAAAGGGTGGCTTCATAAGCTGGCCAAGAACCAGGTTTAAGTCCCATGCCACTGGAGGTGGTCTAATGGGAGGTTTAGTTAAAAGAAGGCCTCTCATGAATCTTGCTATAAGAGGATGAGAGGAAATAGGTTGTCCATTGAGAGGCTTGAGGGATGCTGCAATAGCACTCAAATGGACTCTTACTGAATTTGTTTTCAGACCTGCATGGGATAGATGCAGGAGATACTCTAGTAGAGAATTCAGAGGTATTGCAAGAGGGTTTAGACCTTTCCCTGAACACCAAATGGTAAATCTTTTCCATTTGAAAGCATAGGAACATCTAGTAAAAGGCTTTCTAGAGGCATGAATAACATCTCTGACTTGCTGAGAGAGATGAAAATCTTGAAGGTCTAGGCCCTCAGCAACCAAGCCCTGAGATGGAGCGACTGGGGGGTTTGGGTGCCACAAAGTTCCCTCTTCCTGGGACAGAAGGTCTGGTGCAGCGCCCAAGTCCAGGGAAGGAGCTTGAGAGAGATGCAGAAGTAGAGGGTACCACACTTGGCGTGGCCAATGTGGTGCTATGAGGATCATGGTCCCTTGATCTCTCTGAAGCTTGAATAGTGTCTTGGGAATTAGGGGAATTGGTGGAAAGGCATAAAGGAAGTCTTGACCCCAGTGAAGGAGGAAGGCATCCTTGGCCTGTACTCCCTGACACAGAATTCTGGAACAGAACCGGGGAAGTTTAGCATTCCACGGACTTGCAAAGAGGTCTATGTCCGGGGTTCCCCAAATTCGAAAAATCCTGGCTACCTGGTCCATGTGGAAGAACCACTTGTGTGGAAGCAGAACTCGACTGAGTCTGTCCGCCCAAGAGTTTTGAACGCCTGGAAGATATACTGCCAGAAGATGGATGTGATACTCTCTGGCGAAGGCCCACAGTTGCAAAGCTTCGTTGCAAAGCGACAGAGAGCCAGTCCCGCCCTGCTTGTTTACATAGAACATGGCTACTTGGTTGTCCGTATGGATGAGGACTGTCCTGTAGCTGAGCAGGGAATGGAACACTCTGAGAGCTAAGAATATTGCTCTGAGTTCCAAGAGATTGATATGCAGAGAAGTCTCCTGTGGAGACCAGATGCCCTGGGTGGAGAGATCCTGCAGATGAGCTCCCCAACCCATTGGAGAAGCATCTGTTGTCAGAGTTGCTTGGGGTAGCGACTGCTGAAAAGGGGACCCCAGCAACAGATTTGGAGGGGACTTCCACCACTGGAGAGACCAAAATAGGCAACTGGAGTTTGCTATTTTGTCTGACAGGCAACCTGATGCCCGAGTCCATTGAGTGGACAAAGTCCATTGAGTTGCCCTCATGTGAAGGCGAGCATATGGAACCACATGCACGGTGGATGCCATGTGGCCTAATAGTTGTAACATCTCTCGAGCAGTTAAATGGGACTTTAACTGTATCTGGGAGGCTAACTGCACCAAGCGTAGGCAATGGGCCTGAGGAAGATAGGCCCTTGCATTTGTGGTATCCAGCAAGGCCCCTATAAACTCCAGAGACTGAGTAGGGGTGAGATGGGATTTTGGGATGTTTATTACCAGTCCCAAATACTGAAGGACACGCATTGTGCAGGTTAGAGAAATCTGGGCCTCTGACTGGGATGGAGCTCGAATGAGGCAGTCGTCCAGATATGGGAAAACTAATATTCCTAGAGTGCATAGAAATGCAGCTATTACTGCCATGCATTTAATGAACACCCTTGGTGCAGAGGCCAGACCGAAAGGAAGCACCCTATACTGGTAGTGCTTTCCTTGAAAAAGGAACCGAAGGAACCTTCTGTGTGTTGGATGGATGAGGACATGGGTGTACGCATCCTTGAGATCTAGAGAACAAAGCCAGTCCTGACTCTGAAGGTATGGCAGCAGAGTACCGAGAGAAATCATCTTGAATTTCTCTTTGAATAGAAACTTGTTCAATTCTCTGAGATCTAAGATGGGTCTGTAGCCCCCTGTTTTCTTTGGAATAAGAAAATAAGGGGAGTAGAACCCTGAGCCCTGTTGAAGAAGGGGTACTTCTTCTATTGCCCCTTGGGCAAGAAAGGTAGAAATCTCCTGACCCAGAAGGTTGAGGAGAGATGTTGGAGAATTGAACTGTCTCACCATGGTGTGGGGAGGAAGGTTTAAGAAATGAAGCTTGTACCCTTCCCTTACAATGGAGAGGGTCCATTGCTCTGCTGTAATTTGCTCCCATCTGGGAGCAAAGTAAGCCATCCTTCCTGGAATGGTGAGGGGCTCTGGTTCTTCCAGAGCCAGAAAGGCTAAGTTATCTAGTAGCAAGTCAAAGGCCCTGGGGAGGCTGAGGCTGCTGAGCCGTGGGAGGCCTGGCAGCCTTTGACTTGGCCTGTTTAGGTGGTTGCTGACGCTTTGCAGCAAAACGACCTGCAGAAGATGCCTGCTGACCATAAGCAGGATAGTATCATCCCTTTTTAGAAAAATTCTTTTTGAACCACCTTTTCTTAGCAGGAGCAGAGGTAGACTTTGAAAGTCGATCCAAAGCAGAGTTCTCAGCATCCATCCGAGTGGCCTTTGCTTACCAATCCCTGCCAAAAAGGTTTTCACCTGTACAGGGAAGATTTCCCAGTTCATCTTGGACCCAAAGTTCCAAATCAGAGGCTTGTAACCAAGCAATTCTGCGTGCACCTATGGCAATAGCCGAGGCTCTGCTTAAACACTCAAAAGAGTCAAAGGCTGCACAGTTGGAAAATTTGGAAACATCTTGGGCATGTTTAAGCCAAGTGAGAAATTCCTGCCTTTTATCTTCTGAAATAAAAGGGGCTAAAGTCTGCAGATGATCTGTGACTTTTTAGAAACATCCCCATATAGAGACTATAGGAGTTGATTCTGGCAGCAAGCATATTAGCTTGGAAAACCCTTCGGCCAAAAGCATCAAGGGTCCTGCATTCACGTCCTGGAGGATTAGATGAGTGTCTCTTAGCACTCTTTATTTTCCTCATGGCAGACTCTACCACAATAGAGTGGTGAGGAAGCTGAGACTTATGAAAGCCAGGACAAGGAGGGACACGGTACATGGTGTCTAATCTACGAGAATGAGGAGAGGTGGTAAGAGGAGTCTCCCACATGCTCAACATGAGATCATAGAGAATCTCATGAATAGGTAAAGTAGCTGCTTCTTTAGAAGCCTTAGGATATTGCAAAATATCTAGCTGCTTGGCTCTAGGCTCTGACTCAGGGGCCACTGTAATGGAGAGGCCCCTAACCACTTCCCTAATGAAGTCCTGAAAATACAAGTCTTCTGGAGGAGACATTCTTCGTTTTGGAGAATCAGACTCCTGAGGAAGAAGTACCAGTGCATCGACAGAAACCTCCGACTCATCAGAGTCTTCGGAAGAATCGAAGTATCGCCTGTCTGGATGCTCCTGTAAAGCCAGATACGTGTACCGAGTGGGATCGACATCGGGAGTAAGCGGTACCGGTTCGGTACCGATGGGCATCATAGGACAGGGTACCGTTGCAGTCAACACCGAAGCCGATGTCGATGCAATCGGTACCGGCACCGGGAACGATGCTGGTGCCGGAGTCGGTACCGGCAAGGGAGACTATTGCAGTACCGGAGGCATCGAAGCCTGCATAAACGCTGTCAGGGTGCGCTGCATGGACAGAATCTTCTGATCCATTGATGCCACCAGAGTCTGGATGTCGGTACCAGTGGAGACCACCGGTACCCCAGAACACAGCAACAGGTGATCGGTCGAGGCCGAGCCATCGATGTCAACCTGTGACCCCATAGACAATGCTTTGGAAGCCGAAACTTCCCGCCGGGGTAATTTTGCCGGTGCGGAATCCTCGAGGACAAGCCCGGAGGCATCTCGATGCTTAGAGGGAGATTTGCCCTTCGAGGACCGGCTAGATTTATGTTTGGTTACCTGAGATCCATGGGAGGAAGAAGCAGCCCTGGAAGACGTCGATGCCACCGAGGCTGCATCAGAGGGAAACAGGGTACTGAGCTTGGCTGCTCAGTTCTGCCGACCTCTTTTAGACATCATGGTACAGGACACACAATCCGTGATGGAATGGTCAGGACCCAAACATTTTAGACACCAGTCATGGGTGTCGGTGACAGAAATAGTACCGCCACACTTCGTGCACTTTCTGAACCTGGAAGCGGGCTTCTCCATGAGGAGAAAATATGTTCAGGCCTAAGGCCCAAACCGAAAATGCACAGTTGAAGAAAGAAAGGTTTTTGGGGGGTTTTTTTAAGAAAGAAAAGAAAAGACCGGCGGTACCGGTCTGACGTCGAAGAAGGCAGACGCGACACAGAAAAAGAAAGAAAAAAATAAAGAATTCTTCTGCGGTGACAGGAACACGACCTGCTGGCTCCGCAGAAAAGAAGAACTAGAACTGGAGAGAGGCGGTTGGGAAAGGCGGGAAGGCAGCGCGCAGGTGCTGTGGGATGCTCCCAAAAGCTTTCTTACTGGATGCTGGGGAGCGTTCCCGCGCAGGCTCCGTCGGTACCAACGATACCCATATGTGAAGACTCATTCCTGCTTGTTCCTGGAGATTGCCCCTCCTCCCGGCAGGCAGAGACAGAGCAAACTGCTCAGTCCAAATAAATCGGTGCAGACTGGAAGTCAGTCAGTACTGTTTCTGCCACAACTTCCTTTCCTATATTCAAAATGCACCCTGACAACGGCAAACAGAGCTTTCAAATTTTGCGCCCCAAGATGCTGGAATGCTCTACCATCGAACATTCGTGCTATCGTTGACTTAGCCCAGTTCAGGAAGGCACTCAAATATCACCTGTTCCTCAAGTACTACCCAGTCAGCTAACCCCACCAAAGAAACTACATGATACACTTCTAGAGCTTTGTCATAACGCCTATTTGTAGATATTTCATGTAAATAGTTCACCCATGTTATCCAAGTTTGTACACCTTGTTCTCTGTAAAACCGAACAGCCTGTTGTTCTGGTCTTTTGTTTTAATGTAAACTGCGCTGATGGCAAATAGTGCGGTATATAAGAAATTGTAATAAATAAATAAACTGAAAACCTCAATGACGATCATTCATCCGCTTCTCTTTCTCCCGCTTGAGTATATACCCATATATGTATATTCATCTTCATACACAAATCAGAGTTTAAATGTATATGTCATGCTTTCGGACAGTAGATTAACAACCACCTGTCTGTTTATCATGACAGGGTTGCTCTGGCAGAGACTTAAGGGACGACTGTTATTAGGTAAGGTATAACTGCACTTTCCTCTTGGTTCCTGCCAGATTAGTCCATACAAATGGGATATACCAAAGTGATATATTACACAGAGAGGGACACTGAACACAGTAGACCTATCTACTACTTTATCCCCTGGCAGCAGCTCTGTACCGCCTGCAACTCCCGGTGGCTACTGTGATCCAAGGTAGGACGAATAAGTGGTCCTTCCGATAAAAAGACCTTCTGTCCCTCCAAGATAATGCCATCTTCAACTAACAGACAGTGCTACAATTCTGCTGTTCCTAATGGATGAGAGCTTAAGTGAGAGCCCTGGTACAATCTGTCAGAAATATTTTTCGCTTAGGCTCTGAAAGGTAAGGTAAGGAACTCCTTTCTTGCCATGATATCCCATTTACTCAGAACTGTGAAGAGCCTCATAGGCACTTCAAAATGATAGTGAGGCACAATCTTTTGCCACGCTTGTGAGAAACTCCAGTTATTATTATATTATTATTATTATTATTATTAATGAGCATTTATAAAGTGCTACCAGGCGTACAGAGTGCTGTACAAACACAGAAAAGACAGCCCCTGCTCATCAAGCTTACAATCTAGTACGAAAGGAGAGGGGCAAAAGGGGCAATAAGGACCTGAAACATAAGGACAGGGGATTATGAGTCTCAAAGAAGTGCGTCTTGAAGAGTCTGAGTGAAGGGATTTGATGCAGGGAAAGGGGTAGGTTATTCCAAGCAAAAGGGGCAGAAATGTCAAAGCAGCGAAGACGAGAGTTAGCAGAAGTAGAGTGCAGCATGGACAGAAAAAAAGCAGAAGATGATCAAAGATTATGGGAGAGGGTGTAAAACTTGTTATAATGTTCTATGTAAACCGCCCCTAATCTCGGGAAGGGGCGGTATATAAAACTTTGCTAAATAAATAAATAAAAATCAATAAATAAGGAGGAGCAGCAGAGTGAATGCACTTGTGTGAGGGCGAGTAGCTTGTGCTGAATACGGCAACAGATAGGGAGCCAGTAAAGGGACTTTTAAAGAGGAGTAATGTGACAGTAATGAGGTTGACGGAAGATTAGATGCACAGCTGAGTTTTGAATAAAGTGGGAAAAGATGAGATTGAGGGAGACCAGCAAGGAGGACGTTACAATAATCAAGACGGGGGAATGTACCAGAATCTTAGCGGCACACAAAGTGATGACTTGATGAATCTTTTTATTATTATAGAGAAAGAAACTGACAGGATTGAGCAATTTCTGGGATATGGGAAGAGAATGATAAAGGTGGAGTCAAAAATAACCCCAAGACTGTGAGCCGAGGAAACAGGACAAACAGGTGTGTTATCAACTGTGATGGAGAAAGGGGGGAGGATATAGGAGGGATTAGAGGAAAAAAAAGGAAATAAGCAGCTCAGTTTTGGCCATGTTCAATTTCAGAAAGTGCTGAGACATCCAGACAGCAATTTCAGATAAGCAGGAGGAATACGGGCCTGAAGAGAAGGAGAAAGGTCAAGAGAGATAAATATGTGAATTGTTGCATAGAAGTGATATTGAAAGCCAAGGGAAAAGATAAGGAAACCAAGGGATTGAGTATAAAGGAAGAGAGGGAGAGGGCTCAGGACTGACCCTTGGGGAACACCAACTGAGAAGGGGATAAAAGAAGAGGACGAACCTTGAGAGCAGATGCTAAAGGAACGATTAAAGAGGTAAGAGGAGAACTAGGAGAGGACAAAATCCTTAAAGCCAAGGAATGATAGACTAGAGAGGAAAAGGGAGTGATCAACAGTATCTAAGGCAGTGGAGAGGTCAAGGACAATAAGGATAAAGGCCACACTAGAAGGACTGCTTCATACCAAATGACCTGAAGACCCCCAGTTCTGCCTAGATATAGTCTTGGACCTAATAGATCATGAAAGAACCATTCTCCCGAAATTAGTGAAGGGAGATCATCATTAGCCCTCATATAGCCCCTTCTGGCCTTCAGAATTCACAATATCTCATGGAATATCTTCCATTCTTTGTAGGACGAGACCACCCAAAAAACAGAAAAAGTGTACTCAAGAGTTCTTGTGTACAAATGAGCAGATAGCATTACGATAACCTTTTTGAAGGATGATACAAGGTCAGCAATTCGTGCAACATGGCACAGATAATACCTCCAGATGCATTCTTATTCCATAAGTGTCTGTCCAAAAGCACGACTCCTTTGAAGTGATGAGCCCCCCCTTTTGTCCCCCCCATAGTGGATGCCTGAACTGGGGGAAAAAAGGCTACCCCACTAACATCTACAAGTGCTGGACTCCTCACAACCCTCCCTTTAGTAGCTTACACCTTAACTCTTAAAGTGCAGAGAGAATGTCAATTCGAGCACCAACTCTTGTGCAACCACCGAGAGTGCACAGAAAGCACCAACACCAGCACAACCCAGAGAGTGTACAGAGCATGCAAATTCCTGAACACTTGATGGAGCACACAGAGTGTATCAAAGCCCAAATAGATGGAGAGCACGAGTGCCCAACTCAAATCACTAAACAGAGTGCTTCAAAGACTGCCATTCCAAAACACTAAACTATATGGGTAAAATGGTAAACTGTACATGGAGAACATCCAGCGTGCAGACCCCAAAGCCATGAACAGTAAACTCCCAAATTGTACCTGGAATACATATACAGTAGTGGCCAAAAAATTAATGCAGGTATCTTTTTCTACAATTTATTGTTAAATAACGTACTGTGGAGATGTCACATGTGCTTACTTATTTAATCAGCATGGCGATTAGTCACATCATGCGTCTGGCGTCCATTTTAGTTTACTTACACCCTGTAGTAGGTTTCTTGGATGAAGTTTTGAATTTTTACAACTAGGAAAAGATTGAAAGTTACAGGTAAAATATACAAATCAAGGTGGGTAGAAAGTGCGATATTAATGACTTTGTAAAGGGACCAGTTGTCACACTCCATGCTGAAGGATATTCGCAATGTGCTATTACAAAACATTTGCATATATCAAGGTATGCAGTTCAGAATGTTCTGAAATCAGGTGGCCATACACGTCGTTCGAAATGTGGGCGCAGACGGATAACTACTAGACGAGATGACCGATTCCTCAAAAGCATTATTACATCTAGTCCACATACTTCATCTCAATGTGTGGCTCAGTTAGCTAATGATCAAGGAATAAAGATAAGTGCCAGATCTGTCCAACGATGGCTTGTGGATGGAATTCAAACTCGTGGCCAGAAGACCTGCCAAGAAGCCTATGATGACCAGGAAACAAATTGCTGCCCGCATACAGTTTTGTAGCAAGATGAAAGACAAATCTGCTGAATGGTGGGAGAGGGTAATGTTCACAGATGAAAGTACATTTCAAAAAGTACATGGGAGTGGTTACAACTACGTCCATCGACCAGCAGGCGAGAGACTAAATCCAAAGTACACGATCAAGACTGTTAAACACCCACCATCGGTCATGGTATGGGGTGGTATCTCGGCGAATGGACGATGTGGCCTGCACATTTTTGAGAAAGGTGAAAGAGTAAATGCTGCAAAATACATATCCGTGCTGAACAGTAAAGTTAAAATACCCATGAATGCTTCTGGCACAACTATATTTCAGCAGGACTCGGCACCGTGCCACACTGCAAAAACAGTCAAAAAATGGTTCGTGGACAAGATCGAACTGCTACCAAGTTGACCATCAAATTCTCCGGATCTCAATGTAATTGAAAACTGTTGGAATCTTATGAAGAAAAAGGTGGCAGCACACCGTCCAACTTCAGAAGCAGATTTAAAGGGCATACTCAAGCATGTATGGGTCAACAAAATCACTCCGGCATACTGTAAAACGCTAGTTAACAGGATGCCTACAAGAATCCAGGCTGTGATGAAAAATCATGGACACCCTATCATATATTGACACATATATTGTTTCCTGAATAAAACTTGACATATATATCTCTTTGGTTCTTAAAGCTTTTGACCATGAAAGTGACAACACCACGCACTTTTCTAATAAAATTCTGATATTTTGGACTCTGCCTTCATTTTTTGGCCACTACTGTAGGTTGCAGACTTCCAAAACAGTAGGCAAAAGTGCAGACTTCAGCCAAAGAGTGCAAACTACCAAGGTGCACACAGCATGCATTCCCCTAAACATGGAGGGCACACGGGTGCTTGGGGTACAAATACCCCAACAGCACTGTAAGATCTGCAAATTCCAAAACTAACTCAAACATAGTACTCTAAATGCACCCAGACAGCAACTCACACCACACACTGAAGGCAAAACAGCACATACAAGTTGCTAGGAAACATACAGCACAACCCTGTGTACAGAAATGCTGGTACCACACTTCCATGCAGAATACTGGTTTCATAGCTGCCCCCCAATAAATGCTGATCCACAGTCATATAAACAACAGCAGTACTTACAGGATACTGGATTTGCTACTGCACACAGTCATAAGAACATAAGATGTGACATACTGGGTCAGACCAAGGGTCCAACAGCGGTTTCCAAAAAGATTGATAGAAACTTGTTCAGTTCTCTGAGATCTAATATGGGTCTGTAGCCCCCTGTTTTCTTTGGAATAAGAAAATGAGTAGAACCCTGTGCCTTGCTGAAGAAGAGGTACTTCTTCTATTGCCCCTTGGGCAAGAAGGGTGGCAATCTCCTGACCCAGAAGGTCGAGGAGAGATGTTGGAGAATTGAACTGTTTCACTATGGTGCGAGGGGGAAGGCTTAAGAAATGAAGCTTGTACCCTTCCCTTATGATAGAGAGTGTCCATTGCTCTGCTGTAATTTGTTCCCATCTGGGAGCAAAGTAAGTCAACCTTCCTGGAATGGTAAGGGGCTCTGGTTCTTCCAGAGCCAGAAAGGCTAAGTTCTCTAGCTGCAAGTCAAAGGCCCTGAGGAGGCTGAGGGTCATGGCAGGCCTAGCAGTCTTTGATTTGGCCTGTTTAGGTGGTTGCTGACGCTTTGCAGCAAAACGACCTGCAGAAGATGCCTGCTGACCATAAGCAGGATAGTATCTTCCCTTTTTGGAAAAAGATGTCTTTTTAAACAATCTTTTCTTAACAGGAACAGAGGTAGACTTTGAAAGTCGATCCAAAGCAGAGTTTTCAGCATCCTTCTGATTGGCCTTTGCTTACCAATCCTTACCAAAAAGGTTTTCACCTGTACAAGGGATATTCCCTAATTCATCTTGTACCCAGAGCTCCAAATCAGAAGCTTGTAGCCAAGCAATTCTGCGTGCCCCTATGGCAATAGCCGAAGCTCTGCTTACACACTCAAAAGAGTCAAAGGCTGCACGGTTGGAGGCATCTTGGGCATGTTTGAGCCAAGTGAGAAACTCCTGCCTTTTATCCTCTGAAATAAAAGGGGTTAAAGTCTGCAGATGATCTGTGACTTCTTTTAGAAACATTCCTATATAGAGACTATAGGAGTTGATCCTGGCAGCTAGCATAGAAACTTGGAAAACCCTTCGGCCAAAAGCATCTAGGGTCCTGCATTCACGCCCTGGAGGATTAGATGAGTGTCTCTTTATTTTTCTCATGGCAGACTCTACCAAAATAGAGTGGTGAGGAAGCCGAGTCTTGTGGAAGCCAGGACAAGGAGGGACACAATACATGGTGTCTAGCCTGAGAGAATGAGGAGAGGTGGTAAGAGGTGTCTCCCACATCCTCAACATGAGATCATACAGAATCTCATGGAAAGGTAAAGTAGCTGCTTCTTTAGGAGTTTTAGGATATTGTAAAATATCTAACTCCTTGGCTCTGGGTTCTGACTCAGGGGCCACTGTGATGGAGAGGTCCCTAGCCACTTCCCTAATGAAGTCTTGAAAAGACAAGTCTTCTGGAGGAGACATTTCTTCGTTTAGGAGAAGGAGGCTCCTGAGGAAGAAGTATCGATGCCTCGACAGAACCCTCAGACTCAGTCTTCAGAGGAATCGAAGTATCGCCTGTCTGGATGCTCCTGTAGAGCCTGATAGCCGTACCGAGAAGGATCGGTATCGGGAGTAACCGGTACCGGTTCGGTACCGATGGGCATCATAGGACAGGGTACCGTTGCAGTCGACACCGAAGCCGATGCAGTCGGTACCGGCACCGGGAGCGATGCCGGTGTCGGAGCCGGTACCGATAACGGGGATTGTTGCAGTACCGGAGGCGTCGCAGCCTGTATGAATGCCGACAGGGTGCACTGCATGGCCAGAATCTTCTGATCCATCGACGCCACCAATGTCTGGATGTTGGTACCAGTGGGAGCCACTGGTACCCCAGAACACGGCAACAGGTGATCTGTCGAGGCCGAGCCATCAATGTCAACCTGTGACCCCACAGATAATGCTTTGGAAGCCGGAGCTTCCCGCCGGGGTAATCTTGCCGGTGCGGAATCCTCGAGGGCAAGCCCAGAGGCATCTCGATGCTTGGAGGGAGATCTACCTTTCGAGGACCGGCTAGATTTATGCTTGGTTACCTGAGATCCATGGGAGGAAGAAGCAGCCCTGGAAGACGTTGATGCCACCGAAGCTGCATCAGAGGGAAACAGGGTACTGAGCTTGGCTGCTCGGTTCTGCCGACCTCTTTAAGACATCATGGTACAGGACATACAATACGTGATGGAATAGTCAGGCCCCAAACATTTTGGACACCAGTCATGGGTGTCGGTGACAGAAATAGTACCGCCACATTTTGTGCACTTTTTGAACCCGGAGGCGGGCTTCTCCATGAGGAAAAAAATATTTTAGGCCTAAGGCCCAAAAACTGAAAATGCAGTGACAAAAAGATAAATTGTTTTTTTGGGGTTTTTTGAAAGAAAGAAAAGAAAAGACCGGCGGTACCGGTCCGACATCGAAAAAGGCAGACGCGACACAAAAGAATTAAGAAAAAATAAAGAACTTCTTCTGCGGTGACAGGAACACGACCTGCTGGCTCCGCGGAAAAGAAGAACTGGAGAGAGGCGGTTGGGAAAGGCGGGAAGGCAGCACGCAGGCGCTGTGGGATGCTCCCAAAAGCTTTCTTATTGAACGCTGGGGAGCGTTCCCACGCAGGCTCCGTCGGTACCGACGATACCCATATGTGAAGACTCATTCCTGCTTGTTCCTGGAGATAAGCCTCTTACCAAACAGGACCCGGGGGGGGGGGGGGTGGAGGAGGGAGAGTATCCCTCCTCCTGCAGCTCTGACTCGACTCCTGTGTAAAAAACTGAACCAAGCACTCTAGCTATTCCAAATGAAAGAAAAATACATAGGGATTCAAATTAAATCAAACTGAATTCAAACTACACTAAACTATGCTCGTTAGTTGTCCCTTCTGTGAGTCCAGTACTCTGGCTCACTATCTCCTCCAGCTGCTTTGAGACTGAGCATACTGTAGTAGGCAGTGCTAGTGGTATTGCTAGTGGTATGCTGGTGTCGTCAAAAGATGACATGCTCAGTCTCCAAGCTGCTGGAAGAGGTACACTATCCAGAAGTGTGGGACTGGACTGGAGAGACAATAAGGAATAAGCAATCCTTACTAGACAGCCCTTCCGCAATATCACAAACACTCGTGGCCTAGTGGTTAGGACAAGGTACCTCAGGCCAGAGGTTCAATTCCCACCTGGGGACAGCAAGCTCAGGCCGGAGGGACTGGGGTTTCTAGTCCTATGGGCACTCGTTGCGGCCTTGGGCATGCCACTTAACCCTCCATTGCCTCAGGTACACATAGATCGTGAGCCCTTTAGGGACAAGGAAATGTATCCAATACCTGCTAATAGTGATTGTAAACTGCTCTGATGCCCTTAAGCCTGGGCGGTATATCAAAGATTCTATAAACAAACAAACAATTGGGGCTCCTAAGTGGAGGTTAGTCTAATCACATTCCAGAGAACATTCTGGGCATGTCTCCCTCAAGCTAAGCAAGGAGTGTCTGTGAGGAGAATGGAGGGCCCTGGCTAAGCTGCTCCTAACATAAGGTACAAAAATTCACTCCTTTTCTGTTTAGACATGTGCTGCATATTTCTTATATGGGCACTCCCACTCAAGCTGCTTTCTTACACACGTATACAGGCTCATAAACATGCCAGATCCCTTTTGCATGGCAAATGACCTCTTTGCAGCTTCTGTAATAAGCCAGAGCCTGCTCGTAATACCTGCTAGGCTTTGTCAACACTGTAAACTGCAAATGCTCTCATCTTCCCACAGGAAACACCAAGACTTTGCTTTGTTGCTAACAACTGTTAACACAGGTCAGATACAGCTCAATACCCTGAACCCAGCAATGTGCTTCTGTCTGCTATCAGAGGGGCAATCAAGCAACTTGGCTCAACAGGGAGCAATTAGGTAACTGCAGGGTGACACCCCTATGTTTGCAATCAAGAAAGGCTCATTAGCAAAAGAGGAACAGTTCAGTCAGGTAACCTTTTCAGGTATACAAACATATGCATCCATTTTGTTTGCTCCTTATCCAGGCACAGCCTAAAAGGAGAGGACCACAGAGAATCCCCTGCCTGGGTTTCCAGACCCCCATCATGGACCTGGTTACTGCCAGCATACATCACCAACTGTATTCACAGTACAGTGACTTTGTGGTGTACATGTGTTGGACATAATGCAGCAACTTTAACCTTGGCTGCCTTTTTGATTCTGTCAGATTGCAGGGGAAGCCTTGCTTCTAGGGTTGCCTGGGTCTGTAACAGCACTCTAAAGTGCCCATTGCCTTCTCCCCTTATTTTTGTTGCAATGGACTTGCCCCAATGCAGAGTACTCCAAGTCATGAGTTTCCTGCCTGGATTCAAGGGATTCCTTTAGACCACTGTATGCAAATCTCTTATGGCTATTCATTGTGGTTATCCTGAAAACTTGACTGACTAGGTGTGCCCCAAGAACTGGGTTAAGAACCCCTGCTCTAGACCAGTGGTCCTACCTAAACCCTTCCAGACTCGTATAGACCAATATCGCTTCTGAATGTGGATATAAAATTAATAGTGAAGATCATGGCGGACCGTTTGGCAGATTATTTACCACACCTGGTACATCGAAATCAGGTGGGGTTTGTTAAGGGTCGACATGTGGCATATAGTGTGCACCACGTTCTGGCCTCAATGTGTACTAGTCGGGCGGAGGGGCGGTCATCTATGTTAATAAGTTTTGATGCTGAGAAAGCCTTTGACTGGGTGAACTGGTCATTTATGTATCAAGTCCTAGATGTGATGGGGTTCGAGGGCCTCTTTGTGGACACTGTGCGCTTCTTATGCTCTGACCCAAGGGGGGCCATTATTTTTAATGAGAACATGTCTCCAGAATTTATGATTCACAGGGGAACTTGTCAAGGGTGCCCCTTATCTCCATTGTTATTTGTTTTAACTCTGGATCTCCTGCTAAGATAGATCAGAATGTCTACAGAGTTCTACGGCACAGAGGTGGGGGAAGAGGAATTTTGGGTGGTAGCATTTGCTGATGATCTTCTGGTACATACTGATGATCCAAGAAGGGGGTTACCAGCATTACTACATTTATTCACCGAGTATGGGGTATTGTCGGGTTTAAAGTTGAATCTTGATAAGTCTGAAGCTCTCCCGTTAGATCCGCAAATACCTGTGAACTAGAAGGGGACTTTTCCCTTGAAATGGGCAATGGGATGGTTTAAGTATCTAGGAATACAGCTACCAGCCAACTTGGCAGAGTTATATCAAGTCAATGTATCGGGCCTTCTGGAGGCTCTTGGAGGGAGGGTTCAATGATGGAGGGATCTCCCGTCGTCACTTGGTGGCAGGATTGCTTTATTTAAAATGACTCTTTTCCTTAAGTGGCTATACATGCTTCAGACGTTACCTTTGGTGCTAAAGCGACGAGCTATCTCCAGGTTTGAGAAGCAGGCGAATGTATTTCTGTGGAGGAGGCGGTGACCCCGAATATGTTTGGCAGTGCTGAGCCAGCCATGGGCCCATGAGGGAATGGGGTTTCCGGATATTAAAAGATACAATAGGGCCTGTTTCCTTAGGCATGTCCGTGACTGGATCTGGGAAACGAGGGAGTATACGCCATTGGAAATGGACAACACATTAGCACAGCCCCTACATATAAGATATGTTCTACACACGAAATCCCTAGATAGAATTGATCTTGTAATCCAGGAGGTTATATTTGCGCCGATCAGGCGAACGTGGCGTTATCTGTGTGATCGGCTAGGGAGGCCCTCCTTTAGTTCACCTTTCCTCCCAGTGTGTGGAAATAAGGACTTTCTACCGGGGATGATGGATAAGAATTTTTTTTGCGTTGGAAACAGGCGGGGATAGTCAACTTAGAACAACTGGTATCGGATGATGGGACTCTTGAGATCTTCACCACTCTGTGTGAACAATATGTATTAACACGGGTGGATCTATTCCCGTATGCTCAGGTGAGGAGCTATATTAGAAGTTTACCAGTGGAATCCCTTAAGGTGGAAGTGTGCTCGCGATTAGAGGAACTTTTGATGGGAGGAGACCAAGTAGTCAGGGTATCCCAACTACACAAAGCACTGGTAGAAATTGAACTACACCAAAAAGAAGAAGATTTAGCTCGTTTATGCACGCGAGACTTAGAGGAACAGATTGAAGGGGAGTTGGTGATAGGGGCAATAGCATGCATACCCTCTTTGAGCACAGTAGTGGAACATCGGGATATGCAATATAAATTGATTGAACCAGTGTCCCTGATGTGGGTCAGAGGCTGCAACGTTAGGGCACTTGCTTTGGCATTGTTGGATAGTGTCTACATTTTGGGCAAGAGTACAGGGCTATTTAGAGAACTGCTTGGGGAGAGCACTGGCACTCTCACCCGGCTGGGTTGGTACTTGACATTTGGAGGCTGGAGGTGAGAGTCGCCTGGGCCAAGTAGAGTGGGCATGGCTACGACTGGTATCGGTGACAGCCTGACAAGCGATTTTGCATCACTGGTTGGATACACGGGGATCAATGTATGGACAGATTCGCCTACATATTTTGTTATTGATGGAAAGATATAGGGCTCAAGGACACCAGAAGCGTTGGGAGGATTTTCTAGTTGAGTGGGCCCAGCACCTCCATTACCTACCGGCTCGGGCAAGAAGTAGGATACTCATCTGTGGCATCTAACTGTCAGACCATAGTAGGCACAGTATGCTTGGATACAACTCCATTCGAGGTGAGGGGGGGTAAAGGTAAAAGGTTTGCAGAGGGGGATGGGGGCTGCCTTGGGGAGAAGAGTGACTCCCGTGGGCATCTTTGTCCCATCAACTCCGGCAAACTTAATTTGATCTGGGGTTGGGTAGGGGTGGGGGGAAGCATTTAACGAGCAATGATCTAAAACATAAGGAACAGCAGATGGATTTGGTACAAAGTATGGGATATATAACTTACTTGAGAATCTGTAATTGCCCTTCATTGCATGTTGTAAAGGGGGCATCTGGTGTAGATACAGTCCCTCAGGCTGTACAGAAATGGGTGGGTCTTAATCCGGTCTGTCTGTCTATATGTGTGTGTATGTGTATATATATATATAATCTCCTGGATGTAGCTGGGCTTATGGTTGTTATAACTGGTTTCGGAGGGATGGGGGGAAAATTATAAAATTATGATGCGAGATATAGAATTGTCATTATAACAGATGTATTACGTGTTTTGAATGTATGATGTTTGGAAATTTCATAGTCTGTCGTATACCTATAATGATAAATCAAAAGGGAGTAATGGATCTGCTATACATCTTAAGATATCCAGCGAGAGTAAGTGCGCCTACTTGTTGAAAACTTTTAGTGATACTGGCAACAACATAAGACACACAGACCACTCCATGCTGGGAGGTGGAAGAGGGTGAGGTGGATGGATAAAGATAAAGATATAAATGTAAAAGGGACAAATGTGCTAGAAAGCACAGTTACTTACCTGTAACAGGTGATCTCTGGGAACAGCAGGAATTAGTCATCACATATGGGTACGTCGGTACCGACGGAGCCCGCGCGGGAAAGCTCCCCAGCTTTTCAGATTAAAAGCTTTTGGGGCCTCCCACTGCACATGCGCGCTGCCTTCCCGCCTTCCTGACCAGCTCTCGTCAGTTCGAGTTTAAAGCTGAGACAATAGAGAGAGAGGACAGGAAGATAGATAGATAGAGATACAACTCCTAGGGGAGGTGGGTGGGTTGTGATGACTAATTCCTGCTGTTCCCAGAGATCACCTGTTACAGGTAAGTAACTGTGCTATCTCCAGGAACAAGCAGGAATAAGTCATCACATATGGGGACTCCCTAGCTAAGATGCCTGGGAGATCCCCCTCCAAGGGTAAACCATCTTCGCATGGATCTCAGGCATCCATCCAGGGAAGGTGGGCAGGAGTTGTTTAAGTATGGAACAGGTGTTTGAGGACAGCCTGACCAAACAAGGCATCCCGGCGGGAGTCCTTGTCCAAGCAGTAATGGGCTGTGAAGGTATGAACCGAGGCCCAAGTGGCTGCTCGACAGATCTGATCTATGGACACAGAGTGAAGATGAGCCATAGAAGTGGCCATGGCTCTCACATTGTGAGCTGTGACATGGCCCTCCAGAGAAATGTTCTTACTCTGGTAAGCAAAAGAAATACACTGAGCGATCCAATTGGAAAGTGTACGCTTGGTGACTGGAAGTCCCAAATGAGAAGGATCAAAAGCCACGAAAAGTTGGGAAGACTTTCGATGTGGTTGAGTCCTGTTGAGGTAAAAGGCAAGAGCTCTTTTACAATCCAGAGTATGAAGGTTCCTCTCTGCACTGGATGCATGAGGAGCCGGGAAAAAGACAGGTAGATATACCTCTTGATTAAGATGAAAAGGCGAGACCACTTTGGGCATAAAGTGGGGATTCGTCCTAAGGACCACCTTATCATGATGAAACCTAGTATAAGGTGGATGAGCCACTAAAGCCTGCAGTTCACTGATGCGGCGAGCCGAAGTGACTGCAATAAGGAAAACAACCTTCCAGGAAAGAAATTTGAAGGAGGTAGAGTCCAAAGGCTCAAAAGGTGGCTTCATAAGCTGACCTAGAACTAGGTTCAAATCCCATGCTACCGGAGGAGGTCGGATGGGAGGTTTAGTTAGAGTCAGGCCTCTCATGAAACGTGCAACAAGAGGATGAGAGGAGACAGGTTGTCCATTTATAGGTTTTAAGGATGCTGCAATAGCACTCAAATGGACCCTTACTGAATTTGTCTTAAGGCCTGCATTTGAAAGATGCCGGAGATAGTCCAAGAGGGAATTCAAAGGAAGTGCTAGAGGGTCAAGACCCTGCTGAGCACACCAAATGGAAAAACGTTTCCATTTGAAAGCATAAGAACGCCTCGTGGAAGGTTTCCTAGAGGCATGAAGGATATCTGTCACAGGTTGAGAAAGATTAAAGTCTTGAAGACTTAGGCCTTCAGTAACCAAGCTCTGAGATGTAGGGATTTGGGGTTTGGGTGCCACAAAGTCCCCTCCTCCTGAGACAGAAGGTCTGGCGCAGCTCCCAGGTCCAGGGAGGATCCCTGGGAGAGATGAAGAAGTAGAGGGAACCACACCTGGCGTGGCCAGCGGGGAGCTATGAGGATCATAGTCCTGTGATCCCTCTGGAGCTTGAACAGAGTCTTGGATATTAGAGGAATGGGTGGAAAGGCATAGAGGAATTCCTGACCCCAATGCAGGAGGAAGGCATCGTGGGCCTGAGCTCCCTGACACTGAGTTCTGGAACAGAACCGGGGAAGTTTGGCATTCCACGGACTTGCAAAGAGGTCTATGTCCGGGGTCCCCCATTCCTGAAAGATTCTGCGTATCTGGTCCATATGTAGGGACCATTCGTGTGGAAGCAGAACTCGACTGAGTCTGTCTGCACGAGAGTTTTGAACTCCTGGAAGATACACTGCAAGAAGGTGAATTTGATGCTCTCTGGCGAAGGCCCATATTCTGAGAGCTTCGTTGCAAAGCGACAGAGAGCCTGTCCCTCCTTGTTTGTTTATATAGAACATGGCTACCTGATTGTCTGTCTGAACTAGGACAGTCAGGTTGACAAGGAGGGTATAGAAGACCTTGAGGGCAAGGTAAATTGCTCGCAGTTCCAGGAGGTTGATATGAAGGGTGGCCTCCTGTGGAGACCAAGTGCCCTGAGTGGAGAGGTTCTGAAGATGAGCTCCCCACCCTGTTTGGGAGGCATCTGTTGTGAGGGTTGCTTGGGGCAACAAAGGTTGGAAGGGGGCCCCCAACAACAGATTCTTGGTGGATGTCCACCATTGGAGGGACCAAAATAGACGGCTTGAGGTGAGTATGTGGTCGGAGAGCGCTCCAGATGCTTGAGTCCACTGGGTGGCCAAGGTCCATTGAGCTGCTCTCATATGCAGACGAGCGTAGGGCACCACATGTACCGTGGAGGCCATGTGGCCCAGAAGTCGCAGCATTTCCCGGGCTGTCAAATGACTGCTGGACTGAGCTTGGGAGGCCAAACTCAGCAGGCGTTGGGCCCTGACCTGAGGCAGGTAGGCCCTTGCAGTGATGGTGTCTAACTGGGCCCCTATGAACTCGAGAGACTGAGTAGGGATTAGTTGAGACTTGGGAAGGTTTACTACCAGTCCTAGATACTGCAGAAGACGCCTTGTGCGGTCCAGGGAAATTTGGGCCTGGGACTGAGAGGGAGCTCGGATGAGCCAGTCGTCCAGGTATGGGAATATGAAAATTCCCAGGCCTCTTAGAAAGGCAGCTACGACTGCCATGCATTTGGTGAACACTCTTGGAGCAGAGGCTAGACCGAAGGGGAGTACTCTGTACTGGAAATGTTTTCCCTGAAACAGAAATCGAAGGTATTTTCTGTGGGATGGGTGGATGAGTATGTGTGTATACGCATCCTTTAGGTCTAGAGAACAAAGCCAATCCTGACTCTGAAGGTATGGAAGGAGAATGCCCAGAGAAAGCATTTTGAATTTCTCCTTGAAAAGAAATTTGTTCAATTCTCTCAGATCCAGAATTGGTCTGAAGCCCTCTGTCTTCTTTGGTATTAGAAAATAAGGGGAGTAGAATCCCGTCCCCTGTTGAAGAAGAGGGACCTCCTCTATTGCCCCTTGGGCAAGGAGGGAGGAAACTTCCTGACCCAAGAGGGCCAGGAGAGATGGGGGAGAATTGAACTGCCTCACCATAGTATAAGGAGGAAGGTCGGAAAAATGGAGTTTGTAACCCTCTCTGATGATAGAGAGGGTCCATTGCTCTGATGTAATTTGCTCCCATCTGGGAGCAAAGTGAGCTAACCTTCCGGGTATGGTGAGGGGCTCTGGTTGTGCTAGAGCCAGAAAAGTTAAGTTCTCTAGGGGCAAGTCAAAACCCCTGAGGGGGTGGAGCCTGCTGAGGCGTAGCAGACGCCGCAGGCTTTGACCTTGCCTGTTTAGGTTGCTGACGTTTAGCAGCAAAACGAGGCTGAGAGGATTGTTGGCCAGTATTTGTGGAAAATCTGGACTTCTTGTAATAAGGCCTCTTAAAAGACTTCTTCTTGGCAGGAGTGGAGGTAGACTTAGAAAGTCTATCTAAGGTGGCATTTTCTGCGTCCATTTGAGTGGCCTTAATTTGCCACTCCTCACCAAATAAGTTCTCACCTGTACAGGGCAGATTTCGTAAGCCATCTAGGACCCAAGGTTCTAGATCAGAAGCCTGGAGCCAAGCAAGACGTCGGGCTGCTATAGCAATGCCCGAAGCCCTACCAGCACCCTCAAAGGAATCAAAAGCTGCCCTGTTGGAGAACTTTGAAATATCCAAAAGGTGTTTCACTAAGGAAATGAACTGCTCCCTCTTATCCTCAGGGATAAAGGGGGCAAAATGCCGAACGTTTAGAGCGATTTCACTGAGAAACATGCCCATGTAAAGACTATAGGAATTAATCCTGGCTATAAGCATAGTAGCCTGGAAAATTTTCCTGCCAAAAGAGTCTAGAGTCTTACATTCTCGCCCTGGAGGAGTAGAAGAGTGCCTTTTGGTACTCTTTATCTTCTTCATTGCAGACTTCACCACAATAGAATGGTGAGGCAACTGAGTTTTTTGGAAACCAGGAGAAGGGGGGACACGGTACATGGTGTCCAACCTGCGAGAAGAAGGAGACAATGTTAGAGGAGCCTCCCATAAGTCCATCAAGTGTTCTTGAAGGATTTCATGGATAGGCAGGGTAACTGCCTCTTTAGGAGACTTAGAGTATCCTAAAATATCCAGTTTCTTTGATCTGGGTTCCTTTTCAGAGGATGAAGCAATAGAAAGACCTTTAGTCATTTCTATGATGAAGTCCTGAAAGGACAAATCCTCTGGTGGAGACATTCTCCTTTTAGGAGAAGAAGGCTCCTCAGGAAGATCAAGGGAGAACTCATCAGAATCATCAGAGGAGTTAAAATCCTCTGAGGAAGCAGAGTATCCTCTATGTGCTTCCAACGCACGATACGCATACCGTTCGGTATCGACATCGGACGTACCGGGTATGGGATCGGTACCGGGCAAAAGCCCGGATCCGGCATGCGGAACCGATCTGCGTTTGGAAGACGATGGCCTCGGTTCCGGTATGGAAGCCATTACCGGAACCGGACCCGGTACCGCTGGCTGCGGTACCGAGGGCGTAGCAGCATTAATAAAAGCCAGAATGGCCTGCTGCATGACTTGGACAGTATTGCCCATAGACGCCACTGCTGCCTGGATGTCGGTACCGGTATGGGCCGGTACCCCAGAGCAGTACAACAGGTGATCTGTCGAGGCCGCGCGCCATCGATGTCAACCTGTGACCCCATGATTGCTTTGGAGGCCGGAGCCTCCCGCCGGGGTTTTTTGGCCTGGGCAGAATCCTCGAACTCAGAATTGAGAGCCTCTCGATCTTTAGAAAGAGATTTGCTTTTAGAGGATTTGCCCACTGGAGTTTTGGTTACCTGAGATCCATCCGGAGAGGAAGACCTGGATGACTGTGATGCTTCTGAAGGAAACAGCACATGGAACTTGTTGGCCCGGTTCTGCAATCCACGTTTCGACATCTGGGAGCAGGATGGGCAGTCCGGTATGGAATGGTCAGGTCCTAAACATTTAAGACACCATTCATGGGTGTCTGTAAGAGGAATGACAGCACTGCACTTGGTACACTTTTTAAAACCAGGAACTGGCTTCTCCATGAGGAGAATTTGTGTAGGCCTGAAGGCCTAACAAAATACCAAGCTGTGCTGAAGAAAAGAAAAATATATATTTTTTTTTTTTCAAAGAAAGAAAGAGAGACCGGCAGTACCGGTTTCAGAATGGGGAAGGCAGGTACGCGGTCTAAAGAAAACAATAAAATTAACAATTTCTTCAGCGGTGACAGGAACACGACCTGCTGGCTCCGCGGAAAAAAAGAAACTGACGAGAGCTGGTCAGGAAGGCGGGAAGGCAGCGCGCATGTGCAGTGGGAGGCCCCAAAAGCTTTTAATCTGAAAAGCTGGGGAGCTTTCCCGCGCGGGCTCCGTCGGTACCGACGTACCCATATGTGATGACTTATTCCTGCTTGTTCCTGGAGATGTTAGTTATATTGTCTTTATAGTTTCCCATGATGTATCAAAGTACCAATATATTGGAAATGTTGAAGTTTTGTTTTTTTATTACTAAAAGAGAGTTAAATATATAAAAAGGATATAGCGTTATTAGAAAAGGTACAAAAAAGAGCCACCAAAATAGTAAAGGGGATGGAAGGATACCCTTATGAAGAGAGGCTAAAAAGGTTAGGGCTTTTCAACCTGGAAAAGAGATGGCTGAGGGGAGATATGATAGAGGTCTATCAATTAATGAATGGAGGCAAATGTAGACTGATTGTTTACATCATCAGAATATAGAAAGACTAGGGGACATGCAATGAAGCTACAGGGTAACCTGTAAGACAGTGAAGCATCTGCCATTGGAAGAGAAAGAAGCAGCCATATAAACCACAGCACCGCCACTACGTTTTCCTCAATGGATTTCCTTCGGTTTGCAGCAGCATGGGTCCAATGCACAGGGATAAATGGAAGTGAAATCGTCATAAACCCTCTTGATGCAGCAAACCATAGAAGTGCCGTTGGGGAAAAGTTAGTGAAAGTGCTCTGGTTTGTGCGAATGTTTCTCTCGTCCAACAGCAGATGCTTCACTGTCTGGGAGGAGAGGAGACAGAGGAGATTAAAGAAGCTGAAACGTTTGGGAGGGTAGAAGAGAGGCAAGAAGAGCGCCACGCAGGAAAGATTAAAGTGCTGCAGTTTGTGCAGCTGCATCACCTACCATAGGCTGTCCTCCATGACTGCACTTTTCCTGCGACACATCTCCAAGAGCCTTGCAATACACCAGTGTGTCATGACACACCAGTTGAGAACTGCTGCTCTTGACATCCCAAGCAGGCAGTGGGGTAGCAGTCCACCGATGGCTGAGATCCACCGAAAAAAAAATAAAAAATTCCCTAGGACCCAGGATTTCCAAATCTGCATAGTCAAAATGCCGGTTGGACTTCCCTGCCAAATACTCTTCAGCCAAGCTACACTAGCCCATCCTTATCCACTAGAGATAGGACAAATACTGACAGGCTTCTAGGCTCTATGAGCTTATGTGCACCTGCTGGGAGAAGAGGCATAATCCATATGTATGTACTGGTCTGGCAGAAATGAAAAGAAATAGAATCTTTTGAACTCTTGACTTTGCCACAGCAATTCGACTTGTTTATAATTGATGAAGTGGTCTAGGTCAGGGCCCTCATCTAGTGAAAACCCTTTCAAGCAAAGGGGATGGAAAAAACCTTACCTCTTTCTATCTTGACGATCAATATTCCCTCCACGTTCAACAGCATCAGCCCTGCCCAACAAAGACCCACAAGAAATGCCTGGGGTTTTTCTCAACTACGCAGAATTATTACATCAACAGAATTATAACACTGGTAATGTCGTCAGACAGAATACACATTCTGCATTCCTGCTAACAACAAAACCAGCTAACAGTGGTTAAAAACAAGCGCGTGAAAGAAACAGTTGTGTCCTTTTCTTTTAGTTGTTATTTAATCAGCTCCATACCACCTTTCTTCGTATTAAGTACATATAAAAAGCTTTAATTAAGGTCATGGGAAGTAATGTTAAAACCAACCTTGAGGCACCTTGGTAGATCTGCAGTGACCCAACTTACAAGGTAATACGTCTAAGGCCCGACTACTTATCGCAACCTCTTCGCTTACCTTCGTCTGCTCACTGTCTGGATCTTCAAGCCACTTGTAAGGATCACAGATTCTGTAGCCATGATAGTCTTCCACCTGCAAAGCAGCAGACACACATATTGCTTCTGTCAGAGACGGAACACTTCCACCCCCAATCCAGTTCATGTACTGTGCTTGTTTTAGCAAGGCAGAATCTGCCACTGCAAAAACCCTCTGTAACATGTTATAGAGGAGAAATAATGTACCGCAGAAGAACAGAACCTGTCCCCAAGAACACATATCGGCCGATATCACCAGCAGAGATTACTGCTGCTGGTTTTATAACCGAGGAAGACTTTACAGAGCTCCAGCTAGGACACGTTTTCTCACCGAGATGTCTGCTTGTAGATCTGAATCACTTACGTTTCAGGGGCTCTTTCTTGCTACCTACTAGAAGATGCTATAAAAGATGTTCTCAGGTATTGAGCATTTATTATACTGACACGTATGTACAGTTGTGGTAACATATACATAAAATGCAAGGGTGTCTGTAATTTTGTACAATATTTTGAGAAAATCAGAAATATTCCAACTGTATGTCATCATAATATTGTAATACTATGTTCAAAGGCATATAACAAAAAATAGATGTCTGTGCAACTTAGGACGTAGTAGTTTCTAAGAAAAGAAAAACAATATGATCTGGACAGAATTAATGGCACCCTTCACTAATATTTGGTTGCACAACCTTTGGCAGTGATGATAGCCTCCAAACGTTTCTTGCAGCCATCTGTCAGTTTCATACATCTGTCTCCTGACAGTTTCTACTACTACTACTTACTATTAATCATTTATATAGTGCTACAAAGGCATACACAGCACTGTACATATAAAAAGACAGTCCCTGCTCATCAGAGCTTACATTATAATTAAGACAGACGAGACAAACAAAAAGAATAAGGGTAGAAAAGGGAAGGGTAAGTTACCTTGAACTACGATTGGAAAAGTAAGCTAAAAGAGTAATTAGGCCTTACCTGCTAATTAGCGTTCCTGAAGGAACTCCAGTCCAGTCCTTGTGTTCTGGGTTGTGCCCCCCTTCCAGCAGCTGGGAGACTGAGCATCTCATTTTTTTCCTCTGCTTCCCCTAGGGTATATAAGGACTGGCTCCACCTACCAGCATCAGTATCCTATTGACAAAGAAGACTCAAAGGAGAGACAACTAATGCAAACACTACAACAAACTGAACATAAACTGAACACAAACAGGACGGAAAAAATCAATTCCTCCCCCCTCCCTGGAAAAGGACATTCCACCCCGTCCCCCCGGGAGAGGAAGCTTACCTGAGCCCGTAACTGCCGTCTCGCCAACGGAATCCCACCGCAACACTTCAACCATCTGTCACTTCAGGCCGGTGACACCTGTTAGGAAACAAAGAAAACTCTCTGGCCTTGGGCAGGATCAGGGACTGGACTGGAGTTACTTCAGGAACGATAATTAGCAGGTAAGGCCTAATTACTCTTTCCTTAGCGTCTCTCCAGCCCAGTCCGTGTGTTCTGGGATGTAAAAGAGCAGTTCAAGCCTGGGAGACCGGACCGAAGTACTGAACCTCCAAACCCCGCATCTCCCGCGGCGGTGAACGTCAAACCGGTAATGTTTGACAAAAGGTATGGAGCAAGGCCCAAGAGGCCGCCCTACAAATGTCCAGCGGAGGAACCAAGCTAAATTCCGCCCATGAGGCTGCCTGCACTCGAGTGGAATGAGCCTGGAGCCCCGCCAGCACCTGCTTTTCCTTTAGAATATAGGCTGAAGCAATGGCTTCCTTGATCCATCTGGATAGGGACACTTGACGCCGCCTCACCTTTCCTTGGACCGGCAAACACCACAAACAGCCTTTCCGACCTGCGAAAGGGAGACGTCCACTTGAGATAGTGTCGCAAGAATCGGACATCCAACCAACGCAACCGAGCATCGTCTCCTCCCTGATCCATCCCCAGGAAGGAAGGGAGGGACACTGACTGATTCACATGAAAGGACGAAATCACCTTGGGCAAGAACGAAGTAACCATCCGGGGAACAACCTTCTCCCTGAAGAAGGATAGAAACAGCGGACGACAAGACAGGGCCCAAAGCTCGGATATACGCCTGGCCGAAAAAATGGCTAGCAAAAAGACTGTCTTAAGGGTCATGTCCTTCAAAGACACCTGCTTGAATGGTTCATAAGGACACCCAACCAGGGCATCCAACACAAGGTTGAGATTCCAAAGAGGAACCGGCGACCGCAGCTGAGGCCGCAGCTGCCAAAACGCCCAGAGAAACCAAGATACATCGGCATGTTCCCCCAAGGACCTACCCTGAACCTTACCTCTTGAACATGAAATAGCTGCCAACTGCACACGCAGAGAACTGGCCGCCAAACCCTTATCGAAACCTGCCTGCAAGAAATCCAAAACTTCCGAAACAGATACTGACAGGGGTCTCGTCTGCCAATCTGCACGCCATCCCTCAAAGCTACGCCAGACCCTCACATAAGATAGAGAGGTCGACCTCTTATGGGAACTCAGCAAGGTAGTAATTACTGCCCTAGAGTAACCACGCTTCAACAGACGCGCCCTTTCAATAGCCAGGCCGTAAGCGCGAACCGATCCACCTGCGGCATGCGGAGAGGCCCTTGCGACAGCAGATCCTCCCTCACCGGCAGGCACCACGGCCGGTCTGCCAACAGATGCATGAGGTCGGCGTACCAATGGTGCCGAGGCCAATCCGGGGCTATGACAAATCACCTGCCCTGGATGTGCCTCTATCCGATGGAGAGTCCTGCCTATAAGCGCCCATGAAGGGAAAACGTATAGAAGCCCCTCAGCCAGCCACTTCTGCACCAGGGCGTCCAAGCCCTCTGATATCCTTTCCTTTCTCCGGCTGAAGAACCAAGGCGCCTTGGCCAACTCATACCTTGCCATGAGATCCATCACTGGGGACCCCCAGCGGCACACAATCTGTTCGAAGACCTCTTGGCAGAGAACCCACTCGCCATGATCCACCTTGTTTCTGCTCAGAAAGTCCGCCATCACGTTGTCCACTCTGGCCATGTGCTGCGCAGACAAAGCCGCCAGATGAGTCTCGGCCCAGAACAAAAGACTCTCTGCCTCTTCTTTCATGGGAGTACTGCTTGTGCCGCCCTGACGGATGATGTAAGCCACTGTCGTCATGTTGTCGGACAGCACCCGTACCACCTTCCGCAGCACTAGCGGTTGAAACGCCCGAAGGGCTAGGGCCATTGCCCGTAACTCCAACCGACTGATCGACCACCGAGACTCCTGAGCCTCCCAGAGGCCCTGGGCGAACTGACCCTCGCAATGAGACCACAGCCAGCTAGAGAGGCATCCGTTGTCAATTGGATCCACAACGGAGTCTCGAGTGGCATACCACAGCCCAGGTTCTCCAGGCGAAGCCACCACTGTAATGCTGTCTTGGTCTCGAGCAGACAGGGAAGCAACACGGACATGGGCTGATGCTGATGAGACCAGCGCCGGAGTAAGGCCCACTGTAGAGGATGCATGTGAGCCCTGGCCCAAGGCACCAGCTCTATAGTGACCGCCATGGTCCCCAGGACCTGAAGGTAATGCCAAGCAGAGGGCGCTTTCATGGCCAAGAACTGAAGCAGAAGAAGTCTCAGATCTTCCCGCCCTTCGGTCTGGTAAGAAAACGGCACCTGTTGCCGTATCAAACGTCACTCCCAGATAGTCGAGTTTCTGTGAAGGCCACAACTTGCTCTTCTCCAAGTTGATCACCCAACCCAAACTTCTTAGGAAAGTAAGTACTCGGGACGTCGCCGACCAACTCACTTCTACAGACTTCACTTGAATCAACCAGTCGTCGGAGGTAGGGATGGACTAGTATCCCCTCCTTGTGCAGAGCCGCTGCCACTACCACCATCACCTTGGTGAAGGTGCGTGGAGCTGTTGCAAGGCCGAACGGCAACGCTTGAAACTGGAAGTGACCATCCGGGACCACAAACCGCAGGAACTGTTGAAGTGCCTGGCGTACCGAAATATGCAAATATGCCTCTGTAAGATCTAGAGAAGTCAGAAAGTCTCCCTGTCGCACCGCCACCACGACAGACTTCAGCGTCTCCATTCGGAAGTGCGGTACCCTGTGGCAACGATTGACGCCCTTTAAATTGAGGATGGGCTGAAAGGTCCCCTCCTTTTTGGGCACCACAAAGTAGATCGAGTATTGACTGCAACCTTGTTGGTCTAAGGGCACCAGCACTACCGCTCCTAATTCCCGCAGGTGTACCAGCGTCTCTCGTACGGCTGCCCGCTTGGCCAGAGACTTGCACGGGGAGCGAACAAAGCAAGGAGGGACGGGCCTTGCGAACTCAAGAGCGTAGCCCTCCTGAACAACTTCCAAGACCCATTGGTCTGACATGACCTGGGCCCACACTGGGAAGAACTGCCGTAGACGTCCCCCAACTGGCAGAATCGAGAACGAAGTGCATATAGACCCACAAGCATTCGCAGACCATATCCAGAAAAAATTCCATTCAGCTCCACAACGGAAGACAGACACAAGCACAAAGACAACCACCCCTTCAAGAGAAACATGGGACAAATTCAGCAACCCATCCACAGAGCAGCTCCCACACATCATCACCGCACTCAACACAAGCACGGCCCCAACAGACCCATGCCCAGCCACATGGATTAAAGCGACAAAGTCAAGCTTCATCAACACCATACACAACATGGCAAACAGTTCATTAACCCAAGGAATCATGCCAGATCAGCTAAAACTCGCCACAATAAGACCAATCCTAAAGAAATCAACATTCGACAAGAACAACCCAGCAGCCTACAGACCTATCTCAAGCATCCCCCTACTGGCTAAGATCATTGAGAAAGTGGTACATCAGCTACAGGACCACAAAGACAACCACGCACAACTTGACCTCAACCAACACTGCTTCCGCCCCAACCATGGAGTTGAAACTCTCCTGCTATACCTGACGATATACTCAACCTCATAGATAACAGCAAAAACGGAATACTCATGATCTTCATCGACATTTCATCAGCATTTGATACAGTGGACCACAGAATCCTACTAGCAAGACTACAAAACATCGGATTACATGGAGCCACACTGAGATGGTTCCACTCCTACTTAACGGACAGACAAATACAGGTCAAGATTGGCCCCAACACCTCCCGACCCATAAAGGTCATGCAAGGTGTAACCCAAGGATCCGCCCTATCAGCACTACTATTCAACCTTTACATCATACAAGAACACAGGATAAGATACACAATCTATGCAGACGATATCATGATATACACACCAATTACCCTTGACAACCCAGCCTACTCAAAGATAACAGAGTGTTTATTGCACATGAACAGCTGGTTTCAAGACAACAACTTGACAAACTACAACAAGACCGAGGCCCTAATCATCACACGAAACTCCGACTTTATCCCTCCTCCCAACATCAAGATAGACACCACAACCATACCCATACAACCAGAAGTGAAATACCTTGGAGTGACTCTGGACAAAGAACTGAACCTCCAGTCCCACATCGGCAGAACCGCCAAAAATGCATACCACAGGATGAGCCTAGTCCGACGCCTCAGGCCCCTCCTCTCTCAAGAACACTTCCGCACAGTATGCCAAGCTTTAAATAACCCCAATCCTAGACTTCTGCAACCCAATCTTGGCCTAACAAAACAAGCCCTCAGGCCACTGCAATTGGCACAAAACAGCAGCACGCATAACAACAGGCACCAAAAGACAAGAACACATCACTCCCACTCTAAAAGATCTACACTGGCTACCAATCAGCTCCCACATCAGATACAAGACAATCATAAACATCTTCAAAATCACATCAGCTATCAGCCTACACCCACTCATACAACCCGACAGCAGCACAAGACCAAGGAGGAAATGCACATCCAACCGAGTCAACACCCCTGAGGACTTCAACAAGGTACGCAAGGACACTGAAAAAACGAGCCCTTTCAAAAGCGGCTCCAACAATCTGGAACACACTCCCTGATGAACTAAGAGCAACATCAGACATTAAGGACTTTAGGAAACTACTAAAGATGACACTCTTCATTGAGCACTACAGGAACGTCACATAAGCTGTGCAACAGACAATACCCCAACTCACCAACATACCATAGAGACCAGATCATAGTACTGAAGCAAAGCCCAATGTATATAGTATTGTAGATAGCGCACGTTATAAATAGCTCACCACCAATCAACAATCACCTACACTCACACGCACTCACTGCTCACTGCATGCGCACATTAAACACAAGACTTTATGATCGTTTGCTGTGTAGACCGCCTTGATTGAAGGATAAGGCGGTATAGAAATCGGTTTAAATAAATAAAACAAAATAAATAAATCCCATGCTGGGCCCCCGTTGTTTCATTGTGGTTTCCTGGGACCTGAGCCTAAGGAAGAGGCTCTAAACCCCTTCCCAGCTCCCTGGAATCCCCGAAAGCCCTGCCCCCTCGAGGGAAAGCGACCCCTCTGAAAGGGGACAGACCGGAAACCCCGAAACCTCCCTTAGACTCCCCCAAATCTTTGACCAACTTATCCAGGTCCTCACCAAAAAGCAGCTTCCCCTTCAAGGGGAGCCTACTGAGCCGGGCTTTGGAGGAACCGTCGGCAGCCCAATTGCACAGCCAAAGATAGCGGTGGGCTGCCACCACCGACGCCATGTTCTTCGCCAGGCTCCTGACCAGATCATATTGGCTATCTGCCAAGAAAGGCAACCCCAGACTCAATCTTTGCTGCCTCACCGGCTGACTCCGCCGGAGGAACACCAGTCAGCTGAAGCTGCTGTGACCAACGCAAGCATGCACGGGCTACTCAGGCCCCACAGACAGACGCCTGGAGAGCCAGGGCACTAATGTCGAACGCCTGCTTGAGCAGCGCATCCACCTTCCTATCCTGAGTGCCATGCTGCCCTCAACCAGAATAGTGGTCTTTTTCGTGACCACAGCCACTGCCGCATCTACCTTGGGGGAACGGAGTAACTCCTTTTCCCCCTTCGGCAACGGGTACAGCCAGGCCATAGAGTGCAACCCCCTTAGCCCCAAATCTGGTTGTTCCCATTATTCTTGAATCATCCTCTTCATTACCCGGTGCACTGGGAAGACTCTCTGGGTCTTCCTAACCGCCTGAATCAGCAGGTCCTCCAGCACTTCGTCCTCAGTAGGAGCCCCGGCTGCCATGTTAAGAACCTTTAGGGATTCACTGATCAAGGCTGGCAACTCCTCCCGATGGAACACTCGGACAATCCTAGCTTGTTCCTCCGCCGGAGGTTCACCCTCTTCGAGCTCCTCATCATCATCTCCTAGCTCCCTATCCGAAACTTCCCCTTCCGGGGATCCGGAAAGTGGAGGGCCGACAACTTCCTCGTGAGTGAGCCTAGACCTCTTGGGAGGCGGCCTCGCCTCCTCCTGATCCATAGGGTCCGAACGCTGCTTACTCGCACTCCCCAGTGGGACTCCCACCTCCTGTGCTCCCTGCTTATGCAAGCAGAACGCCTTGTGCATCAGGAGAACAAATTCAGGAGAAAATTCACCTCCGCTAACAGCTTCCAGACCTCCCAGCCAATGTTCCCTCTAATATTCTGTAGGCTGTGTGCGCATAAAATATAAGCTGTGTGCAGCTTTTGAAGGAAGGTTAAATTTTTGGGCGCCACATAACGACACTTGGAGTTATATACTTTAAAATTTGACTACACGTCAGAATACAGTATGTACACCACATTGATTTTAATCACATTAAATGAAAATAGACGATTACTAAATGAAGCGGGAAATGTCTAGTAATTACAATCATAACTTTTAAATTTTAAGACAACTGTGTTGTTTTCTATCAACATCAGAGCCGTAATTTTTGTGCGCTCTGTTGTAAAGTATGTGCGCTCTCTCGGCGAGGTGTGTGCGCGCGCACACGCGCACAGCTTAGAGGGAACAGTGCTCCCAGCGTGGCCAGAGGGCTAGGTTGAGAAAGGGGAATAGAAGACTGCTCCGGAGGAGGCGTACGAACAGATGCAGACCGAGAGGCCAGCTCCGGAGGGTCCATGGACTCCAAGGAAGGAAGAAGCGTGTCCTGGGACGACCCCCACCCCCAGCTGTATCCCCTGCTCCACTGAGGCCGCTTCAGCCGTACAGCCCCTACACACCGTTTTCCGATACTGTGCCCATACGCATACCGCAAACCAGGCACTGGGGCCTAGCCGGCATGGTGGGTCTCTGCCCAAGAATCCTCAGACACCAAACAAACTCTTCTTTTTTTTTTTTACTTGAAGTGTTCCTCCTTTACCACAACAAGCTTAGAAGATTTTATATAAATCTTCTTTTCTTTTCCAGCCCAGCTTGCCAGCCTGGGGAGGGAGAAGGGGCATGGGGGGGGGGGGGAGGGGAGCGCTAAAAGCATGCGAAGAAATAAATGGCCTACCTCCTCGAGGGCCTGATCCATCCCTCAGAATTCTCCCAGGCTGTCCTCTGACCGCGATGTCTTCTGAGAGCCACACGGTTCACGCCGCACTCCTGGCCCTCTTAGCTGCCACTGAGCTACAGAGCCGGCTTCCAACTCCTGATAGATCGCAGCGTCTTCCCACGCTCACCCGCCGGAAGGACTTTGGCGGCGAGGCGGGAAGACGGCAGAGGCCCCAGCGATCACAGATGGTCAGATAATCTTCCCGGCCCCCTCCGCACTGTGGTCCCCTAAAAAAGGGCGCCTGCAGCAGCGCTGTTGGGACACTGATTCCCCAGTTCTGCTCCCTGACCCCTTAAGGGGCCAGATGCCGGGTTCTCCTCCTTCCCTACTCCACGAGGGGTGAAGAGACAGGCAAGAGGGGAAGACAAACCTAACTACAAAAAAAAAATCAAAGAAAATCAATCAGAAGTAAAGAAATAAAAGAACAAGAAATAATAGCTATGCCTCTCCAGTAACCTATGCTCTGGGTTACTGCCTCCCTACGCTGCTTTGGAGACTGAGCAATACTGATGCTGGTAGGTGGAGCCAGTCCTTAAATACTCTAGGGGAAACAGAGGAAAAAAAATGAGAAGATGCTCAGTCTCCCAGCTGCTGGAAGGGGGCACAACCCAGAAAGCACAGTTACTTACCTGTAACAGGTGATCTCTGGGAACAGCAGGAATAAGTCTTCACATATGGGTACGTCAGTACCGACAGAGTCTGCGCGGGAACGCTCCCCAGTGTCCAATCAGAAAGCTTTTGGGAGCATCCCTCAGCGCCTGCGTGCTGCCTTCCCGCCTTTCCAACTGTCTCTCCTCAGTTGAGTTTTATAGCTGAGACAAAAGAGAGAAAGAGGAAAGGAAGATAGAGAGATACAACTCCTAGGGGAGATGGGTGGGTTGTGAAGACTTATTCCTGCTGTTCCCAGAGATCACCTGTTACAGGTAAGTAACTGTGCTATCTCCAGGAACAAGCAGGAATGAGTCTTCACATATGGGGACTCCCAAGCTAAGATGCCTGGAGCCCTAGCCTGGTGAGGATTGGAACATGCTACACCTCATATGGCCAGGCATCCTGAGGACGGAGGGTAGGAGTTGAAAAGAGAGGAGCTGTAGGAAAAAACAGCTAACTTAAGGACTACAGGTAAGGAGTCCTTGTATGTATGATAATTATCCTGAAAAATATTGACATGAACAATCACAATATGGACCTCACCTACTGGATTGCAGGAAGTAGAGAGGCTGATGGAGTCTACTGGAGATCCAGTAGAGGAATCTTCAAGATGATCTCACTGAAGTGAAGGCGAAGGTCCAAATATGGAATTGACAGGTGACCCAGGTGTCAACTGGGGTAGTACAAAAACGTCAAGTCTTTAGTGGAAGCTTTATGGAAAAAGCTGGGAACTCTTTTGGATACAGAGTTAGTAACATTTAGGAGCAAAAGAGGAAGACTGACTGATTTGGACAACTAGCCCAGTCCTGGAGGGAAGAAGGGGTATGGAAAAAAGCCCATATTCCCAAGGAGGACAGATGTCTGAAGGGCTGAAACTTCAGGTCTACTGAAGATCCACCCTGTCTTTCCTATCTGTTGAGAGATAGGAAAGCATGGAGCTTCAGGGATACCTAGACCTAGGGTTAAAGTAGGAGCTATCAGTACCACAGTAGTGGTTGTGTGCATAATACCCCAGACATACTGAGGGACGTATAAAGATATGCAAGTCCACTGTCTGAAACCTATAGGAAGGTAAAACCTTTTATAAGCATAGACAGTTAGAGAGATAAGTATGTAAATACATAGTTAGCTATAAGGAAGCATCACGACAGAATATATATATATATATATATATATATATATATATATTATCATATATATATATATATATATATGTCTATATATAGAGAGAGAGAGAGAGATCTGGAGGGGCATAAGATATGCACACGCAGCTTACAGACATATGTATCTATAGAGAAGTATATAGAGATATACACATACATGTATAGGGATATCTAAAGATAAATGTCTGCAACTAAGCAGATAGAGATATGCCCATAAGAACATTCACATGGGAGATGTGAAGGGGAAAGATTCATCTAATAACAAGAAGATGGAACCTACTTGAGAAAATAAATAGAGAATCTATTCCCCCTGGCTGAGATGGTGTAAAAAACAGAGGATAATATCAGTCTGTAAACAGCAAGTCCTGAGTTCTATAGAACTCTCGCATGGTAAATGGACAGAAAACGCATAGGATGAGATACCAGGTTGACCCACTTGAGGAACAAGGGGGGGGGGTATCATGCGTTGTTTAATTAAATATGTGTTGCCCATGAAGGATTAGGATACCATGAGGACAAGCTGCAAGGAAAAAGAGCATATTTCCTGTAGAAACTGGGTAACTCTTTAGACTGTCATATAGAAAAGGCTTATGTCCTTTATTAAAAGGAAATAGAAGGGTGTAAAGAACCTCTACAGTCATGAGGAATGACTGAGGAAGCCTTTTTCAACCATATAGGATAGTAATTAGAGAAAAAAATCCCCATGCTCTCTAGCAAGGGCCCATAGTGGAAAGCTTCTCAGTAGGATTGCAGAGAGCACTATGCAGGAGAATTGGGAAATAAAAGTGGCTGTTGGAGGAAACCAGCTGCCACCTCAGTTATGCTGCCAACTCCAGAGATTTGGAGATGACAGAAAAGAAGCGATAAGGATTATCCAAGATAGACGATCACTATCTTGGAAGCACTACTAAGGCTAGAGAAAAAGTAGTGAAAGACAAGACTGGAACTCGTAGAAAAGTACCAGTAGTCCAATCACTGGAACTCCTGCATGGGCAGCTGCTGAATAGAACAGCAGAGAGGATCCTTCTGTTTGTAACAGAGAGAACAGACAGAACAAGAGGAGAAAATCCTGATCATGTCTGATGAGCTGCCCAAAGAAAGCAGGGAGGTTACTCCAGAGAAAACTCTATACTGGAAAGGAAAGGAAGACTAGAAAGGCTAAGAGAGCCTTCCAGCTGTATGGTACCACTCGTACAGGGGAAACCCTGGAAACGAGGGTAAAGAAAAAATAGGAGCTGAAGGGAGACTTGCTATAAGGTAAGTCTGTAGAAAGAAAAAATTCATGGTGGTACAGGAAAACTATCATGAGATAGTTGGCAAACCTCTCTTCATGGTAGGAAGAGGAGGAAAACCCTGTGACCCACAGACATGAATCTCCTGACAGCTCAGCCTACCTAAAAGCAAGTGGATGTCCTGGAAACAGGAATCCATGTGTAGAGTTTTAAATGAAAAAACAGTGAAAAATCTTCTGCTGAGAAGAAGTGAACTGTATGTTATAAGAGATCAATTAGAACCCCATTGAGGGTTAATTTTCCTGGCTTGAGTTTGGATTCTTCAGACCAGGGCGAGGTTTCCCTTGTTTGGGAACATTTGTATGAGGGGCAGGAGAAGAATAAAACCTTCTTCTTTTAGGGAAAGAGGGTTTGGTAGGGCATTTCTTACCCAGTGGGGAAGGAGAAGGCTTAGCCTCAGAGACAGGGAAGTCAGTGGAGCAGTGAGCAACCTGACGTAAAGACTCCTTATTGAAGAGATTTTCTCCAGTAGAAGGAGTATTACCCAGTCTTTGTTGTGCCCATCTGTTTAAGTCTGAAGCTTGGAGCCAGGCTCTACGTCGTGCTCCTATGGCTATAGCAGAGGTCCTGCTAACAGACTCAAAAGAGTCTAGAGAAGCACGAGTAAGAAACCAAGAGATATTTTGACTATGACTAAAGTAGTGAGGAATAGTCTGCAGTCTTGGGCTCTGAAAGAAAGGGAGTTAGAAGAGACAACTGCTTTGTAACCTCCTGAAGGGATAGACTCATATAAAAAAATATATGAGAGAATCCTTGATAGCATAGATGTTTGGAAGGTTTGACGTCCAAAGGCATCTAGTGTTCTAGACTCACGATCTGGTGGGTAAGAAGAGTGCTTCTTCTTACTTTTCACCTTCCTCATTGCTGATTCTACCACAATAGAATGATGGGGAAGTTGAGTCTTTTGAAACCCTGGAGAAGGGGGCACCTGATACAAAATATCAGTTGCTGTAGAAGGTGAGGAAACCCTCAAAGGTGTTTCCAATATTTTCAGAAGAAGATCCTGCAAAGAATGATGTAAAGGAAGCATTATATTTTCCTTTTCCCCAGAAGAGCCTTGTGTAGGATCATAGGCAGGGATAGGAATAGCAAGGAATGTTGCCATATCAAGGAGAAAATTCTGAAAAGAAGGATCTCCAATGGGAACCATCCCTGGACAGGCTAGACTTGAAGGAGTAGCCCGGGCACCAGAGGATGTACTTGTCCGGTGCAGAAAAGGATCCTTTATGGATGAATACTGGTACCAGCGGTTATGATCTGAATCTGTTGGTACTGCATCGTCCAGGCCAGGTATAGACTCCAAACTAGGTATAGAGAGGAGCAACCCTGGTGAAAAAAGCATGGAAGGAACTGTTGCCGATGTTACTGCCGGTACCGGCACCGATACCGATACTGGAAGCTGAGTCGGAATCGAAGACGATAGCGACATCGTAGTCGTCATCGGAGGCTGCGCAAGCGGTACCGAGGTAACCGAAAACTCTTGATGAGAATCCTCGGTACCGCACAACCGGAATCGGTAAGCGTCGGTTCCGAGACACGTCGGTACCCAGTCTTCCAGACTAGATATCGATTCCAGACTCGGCATCGAAGGAAGCGAGTCTATCGATGCATGTCTAGAGGATACCGACGTCAGTGGTCGTATCGGCGGTGCTGCCGATACTGGAAAGTCAATCTGGGACGTATCGATCGGTCCCGAAGGTACCGAGAACGCCAGATGACGATCCCTGGTGAAGAGTGGATCACTCAACACCAGTGCCGATGTCGGGGTATCGGTACCGCTCGAAGCGGATGCCACCAAACATGGCTCAGGTATGTTCTGTGAGGGGTGAGCCCCAGGAACAACCTGAAACCCCTGAAAGGCTTTGGAGACCGAAGACTCCCACTGGGGTTTTAAAGCCAATAGGGTCTTGAGGGCAAGGCCGGAGCCATCATCATGCTTGGCATGAGACCTACCACTCAAGGATTGGCTAGTCTTAACAGACTGTTTGTGGGTTATCTGATCCTGTAGAGAAGAAATGGTCGGTGCCCTGACACTGGAAGGAAACGTGGTATCGAGGGAAACTCGAAATGGAAAATCTCTTCTCATAAAATTGTAGCCTAATGGCTCCGGAGGAAAAGGGTCAGGACCCAAACAGGTTAGACACCAGTTATTGGAGTCTAAAAAGAAAACTGTATTTCCACAGTTAAGGCACTTCTTAGGAGAAGGCGGCTCCATGATGGAGAGGCCTTACAGGCCCAAAAATGTAAGACAGAAACGGAGAGAAAAACTCTCCCTGAGTTTGAGAAAAAGAAAAGAAAAAACCCACCGGCGGTACCGGTGGAGGCGGGGAAACAGCCGCGACCACAAGAAAAAAAGAATTAAAGAAAAAATTTTCTGCGGTGATAGGAGGACGTCCTGCCGGCTCCGCGGAAAAACGAAAACTGAGGAGAGACAGTTGGAAAGGCGGGAAGGCAGCATGCAGGCACTGAGGGATGCTCCCAAAAGCTTTCTGATTGGACGCTGGGGAGCGTTCCCGCGCAGGCTCCGTCGGTACCGACGTACCCATATGTGAAGACTCATTCCTGCTTGTTCCTGGAGATTACAGGGACTGGACTGGAGAGATGCTAAGGAACTATAATTAAATAAATACACTCTCTGAACCTAGTCAACTTTCTTGATGCCATAGCTGAGCTGGGGATAGTGGTAGCCATAACGGATCTTGGATGAGTCTAAACCCAGGAGATTAATGAAAGAGCAGGTGATATCAGAAGTGGAAACGTAAACGGAACTTCGTTTTTATTCATTTTCTCTTATGATTATAAATAGCATCCGTTTCATTCATCTTCTTGCATCTACCCATTTTTTTCTTTTTCAGGTCAAATATAATGAGACAATCTCATGTATGTTTTGCCATAACCAGAGCTGGTGCTACCATTACACGGTCACCTAGAGCACTGGCCCTCCAGGGGCGGCCCTGGCTACTGATGTCATCCCTCTCAGGGACAGATTTGTTACAACTCATGAATGTTTCCAGCATTCCTTTTACCAATGGCCGATTTCAGCTCTTTCCAAAGGTTCTTGATTGGCTTGAGATCAGGACTCCTTCCTGGCCAGTTTAAAACAGTCCATTTGTTCCTTTTTAACATTAACATTCTTTTGTACTTTTGGATATATGTTCTTGATCCAATTCTTTTTAACATCTTTGCTAGTGATATTGCAGAAGGGCTGTCCAGTAAGGTTTGCCTCTTTGCAGATGTTTCTAAACGCTGCAATAGAGTAGATACCCAGGAAAGTGTAGATAACATGAGGAGGGATCTAGCCAAGCTTGTAGAATGGTCTAGAATTTGGCAGCTGAGATTTAATGTTAAAAATTGCAAGGTCATACATTTGGCTTCTGCAGCAATCCAAGGGAGCGATACGGTATAGGGGATGACGTACTTCTGACCACAAAAGAAGAGTGGGACCTGGGCGAGATTGTGTCTGATGTTCTTAAAGTAGCTAAACAGGTAGAAAAGGCAACGGCGAAAGTTAGAAGGATGCTTGGGTGCATAGGGAGAGGAATGGCCATCAGAAGAAAGGAGGCGATAGTGCCTCTGTATAAGTCTTTGGTACAACCTTATTTGGAGTATTGTATGCAATTCTGGAGACCGACATTCAAAAAGATACAAACAGGTTGGGGATGATGCAGAGGGTGGCTACTAAAATGGTTAGCAGTCTTCATTATAAAGCATATGAGGACAGATTTAAGGATCTTAATACATATACTTTAGAGGAAAGGCAGGATAGAGTTGATATGATTGAGACCTTTAAATAACTCCGTGGCAATAAATGCACAGAAGGAGAGCCTTTTTCAACTGAAAACAAGCTCTGCTACGAGGGGACATAGGATGAGGGTGAAAGGGAATATGCAGAAATATTTCTTTATGGAAAGAGTGGTAGATGTGTGGAATAGTCTCCCAGTGGAGGTGGTAGAGAGGAGGACAGTATCTGAAGTCAAAAAAAGCATGGGACAAACACCGGTCTCTAAAGGAAAAAAAGGGGACTGTTGCGGTGGTTGATATGGAAGGGTAGACTAAATAGGAACAGGATAGCAGAAGATGACCACATGGCCTATGTTTTGGGTCATTATCCTGCTGGAGGACCCAGACCTTCGACCCAGACATAGCTTTCTGACACTTGGTAGCACCTTTCACTCCAAAATACCTTGGTAGTCCTCTGACTTCATGATTCCTTTAATACGGTCCAGGTCTCCAGTTCCAAGTCCAGCCCCACAACATTATGGATCCTCCACCATATTTAACTGTTGGAAATGTGTTTGGTTTCATCTGTATAAAGAACATTTTCCCAGAAGGATTGTGATTTCTTAAGGTGTGTTTAGGCAAAGATCAGGCATGCCTTTTTATGTCTGTCTATCTTTGAGCAGTGGGGTCCTCTCCTTAACCTTCACCCATGAAATCCTTCTTTGTTTAGTACATGGTGTATGATACTGGTTGAAACCAGCACTTCAGATTGCTCCAGATCAGCCTTAAGTTCTTTGGATGTTGTACATGGTGTTTTTCCAACAGTTCACACTAACCTTCCAAGACTTCTTGGATTAATTTTCCTCTTCCCACCACATCCTGGGAGGTTCTTGACAGTTCCATAGCAAAAACCTCTTAATAGCATTGCAAACCATAGACACAGGAATCCCAAGGTCTTTGGAGATGACCTTGTATCCCTTTGAAATTTGATGGTTGGTGAAAAAAAAGCAATCGATCAACCACATTGCCTCCTCATCCTTAACTGCTAAAAAGGTTAGGGCTCTTTAACCTGGAAAAGAGACGGCTGAGGGGAGATATGATAGAAGTCTATAAATTAATGAACGGAGTGGAACAGGTAAACGTAGATCGATTGTTTACGTTATCAGAATATAGAAAGACTAGGGGACATGCAATGAAGCTACAGGGTAAACTATTTAAGACTAATAAAAGAAAATATTTTTTCACTCAACGTGTAATCAAACTCTGGAATTTGTTACCAGAGGATGTAGTATAGGCTGTTAGTGTAGCTGGTTCTAAAAAAGGTTTGGACAAGTTCCTGGAGAAAAGGTCCATAAACCATTATTAAGAAGTGACCGAAGATATCAATGCTTGACCCAGTACAAGCATTGTGGAACTTGTGTCTCTTGGGGAAACTGCTAGGTACATATGACCTAGATTGGCCACTGTTGGACCTTGGTCTGACCCAGTATGGCATATCTTATAAGAACATTTCTTATGCCCTCATCACTCCCACCCCCAACAACAGACTCAGGAGATCAGTAGCTTCAAACACGCTTACTATCCCTTTGGAAGTGACAAAATGCAGGCAAACTACCAGGAATAGATCTTTTGCCTTCTTTGCCCCGAGATGCTGGAACAACCTCCCCTCACATATCAGAGCAATTAACAACCTTTCTCAGTTCAGGAAAGCTCTTATGCACCATTTGTTCCTCCTACACTTTTCCCACCCTAACCCAACACAACCATCCCCCACAGCACATCTTACTCATGACGACACTCACACCCATAACATGATTTACACAAAACAAACCAGACCCTTCCAGTGCGGGTTATATATTGTAAATAATTTTCTAACACTACTGTGATACTTGTATATAGTTTATAATGCAACTGTGCATAGTTCCCCTGTTCTATCCCAAGTTATACATCCTGTTATAATGTAAGCCTATGGCCGTTTGTCTGTGGCAATATTTCTGTTATTTGTAAACCGCACTGATACAAAAAGCGCGGTATAGAAGAACTAAATAAATAAAATAAATAAATAAATAAATAAATATAAAATAAAATGGCTTTTCTGATGGTCTCAGGCAGCTCTCTTGTCTTCACCATTGTGAAAATGGAACAGGGCGTGAATGTGGCCATTTTAAACATTACAGCCAACACTCATTGTTTGATTCAAGTCATGTGAGTACCGACAATTGATCACTGGTGCGTCTAATTTTACTGCAGTGGGAATGTGGTTCTTCTGTTCAAACTGATTTGAATTGTTTATAAGGGTGCCAATAATCATATCCTCTATGATCAAAATCTTTAGCACACCAGCATTTGCTCAGTATATGCCAAAACATTTTGTCGGGCTATGTTTGATGAACATAGTTATATGTGATGTGATGTTACCCTGCATGGGCTCTAGTTTGTGTAATTTCTAATAATCATGTCCTGATAATGTCACAGTTTTAATACTATTTCCTTTTTTAATTTTCTTGTTTTATTTCTTTTGTGTGTCAAATATGTGTGCATGTATAGTCCAAAGCCTAATTAAACTATCGCCCCCCTCATGAAAGCCAATAAATTGCTGACCACTTCCACAATTAGTATGGCAGAATAATAACTGCAATGTTTCATTTTATTCCGTACTGCATGGCTGAAACTTGGCGTTTCACAGCCACAGTTTCATCAGGAGATCTCACCCGTCAAGTTTATCAATGCTGCCCATGTCTACAATCTTCAAAATAACGGCTACTAGCTTCGCCGAACTCCATTCAACATCTTGCGAGTTACAGACGCCGCGCCGTGCCCAGGTAGAGCGTTGAGATTCTCCCGGAGCTGAGCTTCAATTGATAACCAGCCCTCACTCATAAGAAAGCTATCAATTGAAGCTCAGATCTCCTGATGAAACTGTGGCTGTGAAACGCCAAGTTTCAGCCATGCAGTACGGAATAAAATGAAACATTGCAGTTATTATTCTGCCAAACTAATTGTGGAAGTGGTCAGCAATTTATTGGCTTTCATGAGGGGGGCGATAGTTTAATTAATCAAATAAAACAACATAACGGCAGAAAATTAATAAGAAGGTCATTGATGTTCCAAGACACCATCCCAGTAGACGATCGTCTCATGGTGGCTAAAGTTCTGAGACCTGTTTTCCGCTAGGTAAATGTTGGTTTAATTAAGGATGTTGAGAACCTAATATTTCCCATAGTTTGGTAACATTGAACATATCCATTTCTAGAGTCACAACTGTATATGGGCACCATACAGTTCCATGTCCAGTAGAACAAGCTGAAACAGTCCTGGTTTTACCCCAGGGTATGCATGGGGGCGTAATCCTGCTTTTCTTAAGGAACTTAAAACTCCATCTCTATGCACACAATGGGAAACAAAATATTCAGGACTGGTTCAACTTGCCCCCCCCCCCCCCCCACCAGACACGAAGCGAATAATCACCCTAAGTAAGTACTGGGTCCCATCTAATGATGCAAAGTAAAAAAACATGGGAAGACCTGCTAACCAGGTAAAATGTGGTCACCGCAATATTCAGAGGCCCTAACCCATTAGTGCAGCTGAATATCCCCACAAATCGCTGAACAAATACATAGTTAAAATCAGAGTGATCTGTGGGCAGTGACAGCCACTATTTGGCTAACAATGATATTCAGCCACTAACCTGATAACTTAAGTGGTGGTTAGAGTTAGGATAGATGAATAGCTACCCTAACTTTAACCACTTAGCATCGATATTCAGTGGTGGAAACCAGATATGTTCTGCCACTGAAGGTGACATTTTACTTACCAGATAATTGCCTTTCCTCGAGTCCTGCTAGACCAGTCCAGACAAGTGGGTTGTGTTCCCCTACCAGCAGATTGGTGGAGAGAAAGAACTAATGAAAAACCCAGATTTCAATGACATCACTCCTATGCCTCTATTCAACTCGGACACCAGAGGTCCCTTCAATATTTCTTTGTCTCCAGCAGATGATCGATGGTTTTCTTCTCTCTGAAGAAAATCTGAAGATTGAGAGGAAAACATTACATCCAGGGGTGTTTAATCAAGCTCTTGAAGGGCAGGCTAAGAGTGGAAACCCTGTATATCTGCCGTTAAGCATCTCTGGCAAGGGGCACCCTCTGGAGATCGGCTGGGATCTGTTCGACATTTGGACACTGACTTGGATTCAGATGTCTCAGTACTAGGCTCTGACGCAAAAGAAGTAGTACTCTCGCCTTCAGAGGATTTTGAAGAGGTCGATGTGATCTGCCTGTTCCGGAAGGAAGAACTAGAGGCATTGATTCCCAGGGCCTATCCACCTTGGGCATGATGGATGCTCCAGGCACAGAGCAGGAAACAAAGATGCATCCACTCCTGCAAGGGATGCGGAAATCCACTGTCTTCCCATTCCCAGGGCGATCAAGGGTCTGTTCTGGTCTCAGTGGGATTCCCCCGACTAGCCTAGGGGCTGAGAATATATAAGAAGATGCACGCTCTTCCGAAGTAGGAGTTCATTGTGTTTGCCATTTCCAAGGTGGATGCAAGGTCATGGCGATTACCTGTTAGACTACCATTTTAGTGGAAGGCGAATTGGCCTGATGCTCTGGACTGAAAGGTGGATTTGTGTTGGAGACAAAAAAAAATACTGAAGTGACCTCTGGAGGCTAAGGCGACTAGAGGCATAGGAGTGGGCTTTTCATTGGTTCTTTGTCTCAACCAATCTGCTGGTAGGGGAACACAACACCCTTGTCTGGACTGGATTGGTCTAGCAGGATGATATGGAATATCTGGTTTTAAATTTAAGCGGTGGCAGCTAGGCGCTTTATTTAGCCTAGCTGCCACCACTGAATATTCCCCCCTCAACCAGTCTATAACCACCACAATCCAAAAGAAAATCCTCAAAGATAAATCACAAAAATTATTAATCTCAAAAAGGATCACCTTGTAATGCAGATAACTCATACTGAAAAATCTTTTGTAGGATAAATAGTCAGGAGAGGAAAAAAATCACTTTTGAATGACTAACATTTTTTATTTATTTAAGGTTCTAAAAGAACACCAGAAAAACTTACTGTATCTGAAAATAGCTCATTTATTTATTTTTATTTGGTTTTATACCACACTATTTATAATCAGCACGGTTTACAATAGAACAACTATTACATGGAACAGTTTACAATGAACATGTGAAAATGGTATAATACAATTAAACAAATTAACATTAAAATCACACAACAATGGCATGTAAGAAAGGTGAACTATTTACAGTCATGATACGCAGGTCCGGCGTCAGCAATAAGTCGTCCTTCTTGTAACCCCTGCACATGTTGTTCATGTTTTGAGCCACCTCAGGTGCTGCGGAACAATATCTCTCATTTCAAATGAGTGGCTATATCGGACACCAAAGGGCCCAGCAGAAGCCACCAAATGCCACCATTTGGCTGTCAATCCTAAACGTGCCATTCTTTAGAACTGCCAATCGGGAAAAGGGGAAACTCCATGGAACCAGGGATGCCCTGTCCCCATTGGCTCAAAACTAAAGCAGACTCGTCCAATCATTCTCCAGATTTAACCTGCGAGGGCTCACGGTATTCAAATGAAATATACAATGTTGCTCCAACCATTGCAATCTATAAGTCCTATCACAACCTGAGGATCTAGAGGGGCATGACCAATGATCTTCCACCTCAAATCCTCAAAACTATGATGCATAGCAAAACAATGGTCCACCATAGGAACCAAACGTACCAATGATCATATGCATGAAGCATGTTCCCCCAGCCACAATTTCAAAGGGCGAGTAGTGTGACCTACGTAAAGCAGATTGCAGAGGCAGTATAATAAATATACCACATAGCTAGATGTACAAGTACTGCACCATAGCAACCGATATATACATACAGTCACAGGGTCATCCCAATTGGCTCCTTCCAAAAGTAGTGTGACAAAATTGGCATGTCCCACATGCAAAATGCCCAGAGTCGTCATCATTGCGAACTGGACGGTCGATTGGCAATGACAATTTTACCAGTCGGTCCCTTTGATTCGACCCCCTTGAATGAGCTACAATGAGACTTGTCAAAGCAAGAGTGAAGTTTCAAAATGGACCAATGTCTCTTCAACATGCTTATGACACAAGGAATATGTTGCATAAATGGAAGGATACCCACTATTGAGTCAACCCCTGCATCTGAACGTAAGGGAGCTTCTTCAGACAGCAACCATTCCCGATGGGTAAATCATGTACGCATATAAGCCCGCTTAATTATACATGCTGGATAACCCCTCTGTAACAACCGCTCCCGTAAAATGATAGCCTGATGTTGAAAATCCTCAACCGTAGAACAAATGCGACGAAGTTTTAAAAACTGTCCAAAAGGAAGACCTCTGTGTAAACGGTTCTGGGTGATGACTATGGTAATGTAATAAACTGTTTCACACTGCACCAGCTCCCTAAAAAGCATGGTAAATCTTCCAGATTTCTTGTAAATAATATCCAAAAATATCAACTGTTTGAGTATGAGTGTGAGCTGTAAATTGAATGTCCGGCTTAACGTGTTTAACCACAACAGGAACCCTTGCAGTTCCTCCTGTGATGCCACCCATACGAAAAAAAAATGTCGTCCAAAAACCGGCACCAAAATAGCTTAAACAATTCAGAGGTATACATGGCCGTCTCTTCCAATTCAGCCATATATAATGTAGCTATTGAAGGGGCAGCGGTAGCCTCTATGGCTATTCCAAAAATCTGTAGAAAAAAATGGCCAAACAAAAAATAATTGCTAGTACCAAATCGATGAGGTCCAACAGAAAGACTTTAGGGATGCTAGGGGCAAAAATGAAAAAGACAATTCCAACAACTGCATAGCTTCCTCCTGATTAATATTTGTGTATAAAGCATTTACATCAAGGGTGACCAATATCGCCTCGTCCACCGAGTAATTGGGTAAGTTGAAACAGAAACTGGGAAGAATCCCTAATGTAAGGCCTCACCCCTGCCACTTCATGTTTTAAAAAGAAGTCACAAAACTTTGACAAAGGTTCAAGTAAAGATCCCCTCCATGAAACAATGGGTCTCCCCGTGGAATAACCAACAATTTATCACCTTTGGCACTGTATACAATGGTTGATATTTTGGGGCACAAAACATATAAAAAGGACCTCTCCTTCTCAGTGATTCACCCAGCCTGATGTGCCTCAGCGACCAATACTTATATTTGCTCCTGCAATGAAGAAGTTGGAGCCCCTGGAAGCTGCCAGTAATAACGGGTATCCTGAAGCTGTACTCTCAAAACATTGCAATAATCCTCAAAGGTCTGGAGGACCACCGCCCTGCCTTTATCAGCACCCCAAATGATCCACTGGGCACATACCGATAAGTGGCTTAATAACCACAAGACAAAGATCCTGAATGCATGCCCATGTTACCGTACCACAGATCTGTCTTGGATCTACAGGGCTGTATTTTCTCATTTTGGTAAATTATACCCTCTTATCTAGTTCACCAACCAATCTGCAGTAATGCTTTTATGATGTGGTGTTGTAACAATTTACAATCTATCTGGAGTGGAGGAGTAGCCTAGTGGATAGAGCAGCAGGCTGAAAACCAGTAAAGTCAAGTTGAACATCCCACTGATGTTCCCTGTGATCTTGGGCAAGCACTTAACATCTATCGCCTCAGGTCTAACATTAGATTGTGAGCCAAAAGGGAAATAGCTAGTGTACCTGAGCCTGTACGTCAGATACTTTCTCTGGCCCTTTTCAAATCCAGGCTGAAAACGTCACCTCTTCGCTGCTGCTTTCGGATCTTGACTCACCTGATCTCCTTTGTTTCGTTGCCATTCCTCCTAGACATATCCCGTGCCTAATGCTGCAGTATGTGTTGTCTGTCTTGACTAGATTGTAAGCTCTAATGAGCAGGGGCTGTCTCTTACACGTCTGTGCATCACTGCATACGTCTTATAGCGCTATACAAATGCTCAGTAGTCGTAGTAGTACATGAATGTAATTTGTCTTGCACAAGTACTGAAAAAGCACGAGCTAAATGTGTGGGTTTTATTTTATAAACAAGAAGGATGATAAACAGTGTACCAGAAGTGCCCAGGTTTTGCCAAATTTCAAAACAGTAAATATTAATTACACTTACCTGGTAATTGTAGTTCCTTTAGCGACGACAGTGCAGTCCTCAACTTCTGGGTTGTCAACCTCCTCCTGCAGCTAGGAGACTGGCATATTCAAATTGATGACATCACTGGATATATCCTGTCAGCTTCCCTCCTACTTCCAGTGTGAACTATTAACAAAGCAGACTCAAAGGAGCAAGAAATAAGTAGCCAGAACGTGACATCCAAAATATAAAGGTGTTCCTTTTTTTTTTTTTTTTTTTTTTTTACTACTACTATGTTAACCGCGCTCATGCCCGGCTGTCCATCCCTGCCCTCCGAGCAACAAGAGCAGAGGCAAGAGACAGACTATAAAGATAGCGAAAACCAACAGGAAAACGGAGTCGGCTCACCTGTATAAATTCTTCAATCCGTATCCCACTCCGGAATCCTGAAAATGACAGAAAGCGGGCGGGATGGAGGACTGCACTGTCGTCGCTAAAGGAACTACAATTACCAGGTAAGTGTAATTAATATTTCCTTAGCGCTCCGCAGTGCAGTCCTCAACTTCTGGGATGTACCAGAGCAGTACCTAAGGGGCGGGATCTTTCCGGACGACAGACAACACCGCCGACCCGAAGCGAGAATCCTTCGCCGCCTCCACATCCAAACGATAATGCTTACTAAAGGTATGCAAGGACGACCACGTAGCCGCCCTACAAATATCCCCCGGCGGAACCAAGCGATGCTCCGCCCAAGAACAAGCCTGTGCCCTGGTGGAATGCGCCCGTAAGCCCGACGGCACCACGCGACCCTGAAGCAAATAAGCCGCCAAAATCGCCTCTTTAAGCCACCGGGCAATAGAAGCTTTCGCTGCGGCCTCCCCCTTACGGACACCCCCAAATAGCACAAATAAACGATCGGACTTACGAAAAGAGTCCGTGACCCGCAAATAATGACGCAACACCCGCCGAACATCTAACCGGCACAGATCGCTATCGATGGGGGTGTCATTGTGAGAACCGAGAACCGGCAAGGTGACCACCTGGTCCATATGAAAGGGAGAGACCACCTTAGGTAGAAAGGAGGGCACGGTACGCAACACCACCTTATCAGCCGAGAAGGACAGAAACGGCTCCCGACAAGACAGGGCTTGCAACTCGGAAATACGTCTTGCTGAACAAATTGCCACCAGAAAAAACCGCCTTCAAGGTCAGATCCTTCAGAGAAGATCGTTTCAACGGCTCAAAGGGAGACCGAGACAAGGCTCGGAGAACTAGATTAAGATCCCAGGATGGAACGCCAACCCGAAGAGAAGGCCGCAACTTGGAAATCGCCGTTAAAAATCGCCGAACATCCGGATGAGACCCTAACGATACACCATTGACCTTACCGCGATAACAGGCCAACGCCGCCAGCTGCACCCGCAAAGAGCTGGCCGCAAGTCCTTTAGCGAAACCATCCTGCAGAAAGTCCAGAATAACGGGAACGGCCACAGTGGCCGCCCGAATCCAATGCCGAGAACACCAATCCTCAAAGATGCGCCAAATTCTCACATAAGCTAACGACGTGGATCGCTTCCGGGATGCTAACATCGTGGCTATCACCGCTGCCGAGTATCCCCGCTTTCTTAAGCGTGCCCTTTCAATGGTCAAACCGTAAGCGAGAACCGATCCACTTGAGGCATGAAAAGAGGACCCTGAACCAGGAGATCCGATCGCTCCGGTAGTCGCCAGGGACGACCGTCCAATAGACGAACTAGATCCGCATACCAAGGCCAGCGAGGCCAATCGGGAGCTACGAGAAGAACTCTCCCCGGGTGACGTCCTATCTTTTGAATAACCCGACCGATCAACGCCCACGGGGGAAAAACGTAGAGAAGTCCCTGTCGCGGCCAAACTTGCAGAAGCGCATCTATGCCCTCCGACATCCGTTCTCTTCGCCTGCTGTAAAAGCGAAGGACCTGCGCAGATAGGAAGGTCGCCATCAGATCCATCACGGGCGATCCCCAGCGCTCGACAATCTGGCCGAAGACTTCGGGATGCAGCCGCCATTCCCCGGCATCCACGTGAACTCTGCTGAGGAAGTCGGCCGTTACGTTGTCTTTTCCGGCAATGTGAGCCGCTGAAATCAACGGAAGACGAGGTTCCACCCAACGGAACAACTGATCCGCTTCCTGCTCCATGGCGGCACTTCCCGTGCTGCCCTGCCGATTGATGTAAGCCACCGTCGCCGAGTTGTCGGACAGAACCCGCACTGCCCGACCCAGGATTAAGTGCTGAAAGGCCTGAAGAGCTAGAAACACAGCCCGCAGCTCCAGGCGATTGATCGACCACGACGTCTCCATTCCGGACCATAGGCCCTGCGCAAAGCTGTCCTGGCAATGCGCACCCCAGCCCGTCAGGCTGGCGTCCGTCAAAAGAGGCAACCAATCGGGTTGATCTAGCGGCATTCCGATCGCTAAAGAGCGATGGAGAAGCCACCACCGGAGAGACCGGCGAACCGCCAGAGGGCAAGGCAGCCTCCTGCTTAAGGGATCCGCCTGATGCGACCAGCGACGGAGAAGGGCCCGCTGCAACGGACGCATGTGCACCTTCGCCCACGGAACCACTTCCAGAGTCGCTGCCATGGTACCGAGCACTCGCAAGTAGTCCCAGGCTGTTGGAGCAGGAGTGGCTCGAAATTTCCGAATGAGAAAGCGCAAGGCTTCGGCTCGCGGGGACGGAAGGAACACGTGACCCGAGCACGTGTTGAAACGGACTCCGAGGTACACTAGATCCTGGGTGGGTTCCAGATGACTCTTCGCGAAATTGATCACCCAACCCAGGCTCTGCAGAAAACGGACCACTTTGTCCGTCACCTGCAGACTTTCCTCCTTGGACTTCGCACGAATTAACCAATCGTCTAGATAGGGATGAACCAGGACCCCTTCGCGCCGCAATGCCGCTGCCACGACTACCATTATCTTCGTAAAGGTGCGAGGAGCCGTCGCCAGACCGAAAGGAAGCGCCTGGAACTGATAATGCCCCCACGGGAGAGCAAATCGCAAAAACCGCTGATGAGCCTCCAGGATGGGAATATGCAAGTACGCCTCCGTGAGATCTAGTGACGTTAAAAACTCCCCGGGACGCACCACGACGATGACCGACCGCTTTTTGAAAAACCCCAAGCTAGACCCGCAAAAGGTCGAATCTTATAGGCCTATAGCTAGCATTCCCCTCTTAGCCAAGATAATTGAGAAGGAGGCACAATGGCAAATCCAAGATCATATAGACACCACAGCGCCCCTAGATCACTGCCAACATGGGTTCAGAGAATATCATGGGGTCGAGACCCTTCTCACGAACCTATTCAACGACATTATCACAGGCATTAACAACATCCGACAAGGATTTGTACTCGTCTTCTTAGACATCGCTGCGGCGTTCGACTCAGTAAGCCACGAAATTCTCCTCGGACGACTGAAAGAGAAAGGTATCTGCAACAGTGCATTAGAATGGTGCAACTCTTATCTGGATGGTAGATGGCAATATGTGAAGTCCGGTACAGAAGAGTCAAAACGCTTCCATCAAAAGCAAGGTGTGCCTCAAGGTTCCTCATTGTCTTCCCTACTATTTAACATATACATGCAGCCCATCTGCGACATCATAAGATCTTTCAAAGTCAACTGCTTGATATACGCAGATGACATTCTCTTATATATGCCTTTCTCCACAACTCAATTAGACCTGGCACCGTTGGTAGACTGCCTCAATTCGGTCTCAGAGTGGCTCCAATCACAAAACCTTCGCATTCAACATAAAAAAACAGAGGTGCTCTTCATCTCCAAAGACCCCAACTTCACCCCTCCAGCCCACGTCAGTGTCAAGGAAGCTGACCTACAAGCTAAAGAAACAATAAGATACCTTGGAGTTACATTGGACCAACGTCTGGATATGAAACATCACATAAATAACATAGTCAAAGCTGTATACTTCAAAATACGCTCGCTTAGGCATATGCGCTCCATGTTGGACCCTGATGACTTCCGAACCATATACCAAGCACTAATCCTGCCACACTTCGACTTTGCAAATGCCATATTACAAGGTCTCCCTCAATCCACTCTTAGCCCATTACAGATGGCCATGAATGCCGCAGCAAGAGTCCTCTACGGAGCCTCCAGAAGCGACCACGTAACTCCCATTCTTAAACAGCTTCACTGGCTCCCCATCCATGGGAGGATCATCTTTAAAACCCTAGTCCTATCATTCAAGGCAATCAAGGGTATCTCATCCTCCTCACTCACAGATCTGATTCACACAGTACCCCCCAACAGATCCAGAAGAACATCAGCCGTAAACCTACTGACAACCTCGAAGGCGTTGACAAAGTGCAACATGACAACCTCAAACAGAGCCTTCAGTTTCTATGTACCCAAATGCTGGAACGCTCTACCCTCCGACATAAGGGCCATTACTGACCTACTCCAGTTCAGGAAGGCACTCAAATACCACCTCTTCCTTCAATACTACCCTACCAGCAATTGAACCAGAGGAAGTGACCCACTCATGAACACACCATGCCGTTCTTGATATTATTAAGACTCTATTCTGTTCTATGTAATTATCTCTTGTATATAGTTTACCCCGGTTCTCCAAGTTTGTACTCCTGTTCGATGTAAACCAAACAGCTTGTTGTTATGGTCTTTATGTTATAATGTAAACCGCGCTGATGCCGAATAGTGCGGTATATAAGAACTTGTAATAAATAAATAATAAATAAAATGCGAAAGTGCGGTACCCGCAAGCAGCGGTTGAGAGACTTGAGATCCAGAATGGGTCGCAAGTCTCCTCCTTTCTTGGGCACCACGAAATAAATAGAATAACGACCCGTACCGCATTCGCTTTTGGGTACCTCCTTCACCGCACCCAACAGCAACAATCTGTTGAGAGTGGCGGCCACCGCTGCCGCTTTGGAGGCCCCCTTGCACGGCGAGCGGATAAAGGAATCCTGAACAGGTCGAGCAAACTCGAGGGCGTAACCGTGTTGAATGATATCGAGGACCCACTGGTCCGTTGTGATGAGGGTCCAAGCGGAGAGGAACTCCCGCAAACGGCCGCCTACCGAAATGCTCACCGCCGGGACCCGCCTCATCTCATTGTGGCTTGCGAGACGTGGAGGGGGAGGCCGCAGAGAAGCCTCTCGCGCCACCTCTGTAGCCCCGAAAGCACTGCGCGCGGGTCTGAAAGCGGCCCCCTAGGGAAACCTGCATAGCGAGGGGACCGAAACCGGCGAAAATCACGAGACTGACCCCTAACCGAGGAGGTCGAACGAAGCGGCTTAGGCTTGTCCTCAGGTAGGCGACCAGCCTTGGACTCCCCCAGGTCCTTGACTAACTTGTCCAAATCCTCTCCAAAGAGAAGTCCTCCTTTAAAGGGAAGCTTACTCTCCCCTTGTATCGAGCCCCTTTGATCGCAGCCCCCGACAGCGCCTCCGGCTGCGCCTACCCTTGCGGAGCTTTTGTAGAGGCCCCCGCTGACGTCGGGGCCGCCGGAGCAGGAACCGCTCACTTCCGGTGTGGTCGGCTGTCCTCTCAGGTCTCCCAAGGCTGCACAACTCACTGCTCCGCTTTGTAGAGGCCCCCGCTGACGTCGGGGCCGCCGGAGCAGGAACCGCTCACTTCCGGTGTGGTCGGCTGTCCTCTCAGGTCTCCCAAGGCTGCACAACTCACTGCTCCGCTTTGTAGAGGCCCCCGCTGACGTCGGGGCCGCCGGAGCAGGAACCGCTCACTTCCGGTGTGGTCGGCTGTCCTCTCAGGTCTCCCAAGGCTGCACAACTCACCTTGGAGCACCGCAGGAGATCACAGTACGAGGTATCTGACCAATGGGGAAGAGAAAGAAGAAAATTATACCAGCGGAGCCTACAGTACCAACGGTAGGCCCTATGGATAAGCATGTTAAGCCCTTGATGGGGGCTGATGCCTCGTTAGACCCTGACTTTTTAGTTCTGCGCTCGTCCGCTGCGTCTTTGAGCTCCCCGGATCGTTCTCCTCCTTCCCCACCGAAGTACATCTCACCGCCCTTAACCGGTCCTGTGGGACAGTTTCAACAGAGTACTCCAGTGGAAACTGGTGGGAAAGTGGAAGATGTTATTTGGACATCACCTCCTGGTGTGGCGATTGAGTCACCTGAGCAGGTGACTCTGGGCGACATCTGGAAGGTGGTGACACAAATTGAACATTCCCGTTCCCACAGTTAAGCAGCTTTGTAGTTTCTCTTCACAAGTTACTACAAAATTGTGTGAGTTAGAAGGGCGGTTGGGGGATTTGACCACTCAATTATCTAGCTGTGAAAATCAATGTTCTACCTTTAAGGCTGTTAGCACATCTGGTATTAATGATAGTTTAATTATCCATCGTAGGTTGGAAATGTATGATAATATGTTTCGGGCCAAGAATCTCCGATTGTTAAATTTTCCTTTTTGTCGTCTCTTATCTGCTGAGATATTACTCCGTAAGTATTTTAGGAAAGTTTTGGGCTTGGCTAAGGCCGACTCCATGGCTGTCTCTAAACTATATTACTTGACTGGTCAAGGGTTGGCTGAGAGTCCTCCGGGTGAATTTGATGTAGTTCAGGCCCGTGATGGACTTGATCTTACTCAATTTCTGGAGGACTCTCAGGATAATATTACTTCTCGTGTCACTTTGATTGTAGGCTTTGTCTCTGATCAGGATAAGATGTTAGTTTTTCGTAGCTACTTTAAAAATAAGTCTGCACTCTTTTGTGGTGCTGGTGTGCAAATTTTTCCTGATGTTTGTCGGGCCACACAAGCTAGGCGGAAGGCCTTTTTGGCCTTAAAACCTAGGGTGTTGGCCCTGTCTGCTACTTTCTTTCTTAGATACCCGTGTAAGTGTTTAGTTAATCATCAAGGGTCTAAATTTGTTTTTCTAGACCCAGTCCAGCTCTGTAGTTTTTTGAATGGTAAAGAGGTACGTATGACCTAGATTGGCCACTGTTGGAAACAGGATACTGGGCTTGATGGACCTCGGTCTGACCCAGTATGGCATGTCTTATGTTCTTATGTTCTTATGAGGGCTAAGATTTAGTGATTGGTCTAGGGTAGGGAACATGTTTCAATTGCTGTCTCGTAAATTAGAGCTATTGCTCTTGATATTTCCTTTATTAATTACTTAAGTACTGTCTTCCTCCTTGTTGTGGGCTACGTAGAGTGCTTACTGGATGTATTTAGTTATGGTATTATGCTTTCTTGGATTGATTTGGTGTTGGGTGATTGTAAGGCTCTTGTTTCTTTGTACTTGCTTTTGTAAGTTGTTGAAAATATTATAAATAAAAAAAAAAAAAAAAAAGGGAAGCTTACTAAGACGAGATTTGGAAGGACCATCAGCCGCCCAGTTCCTGAGCCACACTGAACGTCTGGCCGCCACCACCGAAGCCGTGCTGTTGGCTAACGCGCGAATCAAGTCATAATGAATATCCGCTAGATACGCCGCCCCAGACTCCAAGCGATCTAACTCCTGCACATCCTCGTCCTCGAGACACGAGGACAGACGCAACCGCTGGGCCCAGCGTAAATACGCCCGAGCCACCCAAGCGCCGCACACAGACGCCTGCAAGGAAATGGAATCGGCCTCAAAGGTCTGCCGCAGCAAGCCATCGACCTTCCTGTCTTGTGCGTCCTTCAAGGCCGCACCCCCTTCAACCGGGATAGTGGTCTTTTTAGTAACCGCTGAGACCACCGCATCCACTCGCGGTGCACGAAAACGTTCTTTATCCGGGTCCGCCAAGGGGTAAAGACGAGACAGGGTGCGAACGCCACGCAAACCGGCTTCCGGCTTATCCCACTCATCTTTGATCATTTTGTCCACCACCCGGTGCAAGGGAAAAACTATGCGCGATTGACGCTCCGCTTGGATAACCGGATCCTCGATCTCTACATCCTTGGCCACTGGAGACGCCATATTCAAGACCTTCAAAGACTCGGAAATGAGCGCCGGCAGCTCCTCACGGCGAAACACCCGAATGATCTTAGCCTGGTCTTCAGGCTCCGGGAGCTCCCCGTCTTCGAGATCCAGAGGATCCCCCTCCGGGTCCCAGGCCGCCTCAGACCCTTCAGGCCACACGACCTCCGCTACCGAAGCTGCGGACCTACGAGCCTTCTTCGAAGCGGGCGGAGGAACACTCGAAGCACTCCCCTCATCCTGGGGTGCTTCAAGGGGCAGCAGAGGAGCCGATCCAGGCACCGCGCCCTGCTGCCGCAAACAAAACGCCTGGTGCATTAACAGAACAAACTCAGGACTAAAAGCCCCAGGTTCCACCGCAACGCCTGCTGGCGAAGGCACAGAGGGCCCAGCGGACCCCTCTGGCCGGAGCTCCGGCGCACCCTGGCGGGAAGAACGCTCCGCCTCAAGATCTGGAAGCTCGGCCATCCCCTCAGGCTCTCTGACCTCCAACTTCTGCTCCATGAGAGAAGACAGGGTAGCACAACCCCTGCAGACTCCCAAGACTGATAAAGGACCTCTACGGGCTCCACAAATTATACAGAGGGGCCTCTGTGGCATTGGCCTTAACAATAAACACGATGACAGCCAAGAGCCCACTATGGGATACCACCCCCCCCCCTAGGCAACACACCGTGGGGAAAAAAAACCTAGGGAAGGGCCTACAAATATCCCCTTTTGCCAGGCAAAAAACAGCACTCAAAAACAAAAGGAAAAGTAAATTCGAAGGAAAAACAGCGTTTGCAAAATTAACCCAAGAAAGGCTTACCCAAAGCCATGGAGTCCCGATGAACTGAAATGCACGCGGTGGACCAAGCGCCTCCAAAATGGCCGCCGCGGCAAAAGCCCTGAGGCAAAAAAGGCGCCAAGATCCACGGATAGTTTCACCGCCGCTCACCAAGGCTGCCCCGAGGCTCCAGAAGACCACCGGAGCTGTTATCGCTGCCGCGCAGATCGCCCCGGGGGAAGAGAACCCCGCGATCTGCAGAGACAATGTCCCGCCCCCGGAGAAGCTCCGGAGACGCCGGCAATGGAAGGGCTCTCCCCCGTATGGTCCGGGGGGAGAGAACTTCCACCGAGCCCAAACTGCCTCCTTCACAAGAAAAAGAAAGTAAAGGAAATTAAAGAAAATTAACTAAAAGGCAATTAAAGATAGGCAGGGCTGACACGGAGGAGAGGCAGGAGGCTCCAATAGAGCTGAGCACTGACCCCCCCTCCCTTCAAACTGTCTGAGCAAAATTTAAAGGAACAGAAGCCCAATACTTAAAGAAAAGAAGATGAAGGAAAGCCAATTAAAAATAAGCCAAAAATCAAAGAGCTGCTTATTTTTTTCTCACAGTGAGTCCCTCTCCGGGGCTCACAACAACCTCCTGCTGCAAGGAGACTGGTCACACTGGAAGTAGGAGGGAAGCTGACAGGATATATCCAGTGATGTCATCAATTTGAATATGCCAGTCTCCTAGCTGCAGGAGGAGGTTGACAACCCAGAAGTTGAGGACTGCACTGCGGAGCGCTAAGGAAACTGTTAATACTAGGTAATTCTATTATCAGAGGAACTCTGTTCCAGGGTCAGAAAGTGGGGTCAAATGCTTTCCAGGGTCTTCAGCCAGCAAGAATATGAACCAGATTGTTAGTGAAGTCACAGATGAAAGGAAGGGTTCTAAAACTGATGCTGTTATCCATCTGGGAACAAATGTCTGGCAAGAAACAGTACAAAGAAACTTTGGGAGAGCGCCTTAAACCCATTCTCAACATTACTACATTCTCCCTGTTCATGGTAAGGAGGAAGAGAAGTTGCATAGCACAATCAGATTTAATGCACGACTCCAAACCTGATGTAAACATGAAGGCTTTAGATATATAGTAGCTGGAGCAATAGATAGACCAACAAGAGGCTATGCTGTAATGATGTTCTACATTGTTCTGTGACAGGAAAAAAAGATCCTAGGTGAAAAATTCAGGAAATATATTGTAGATAGGCATTTAAAGAAGAGAAAGGGGGTGACAGATGAAAAACAAGTTCAGGATGTCATCCCCAGCAAAGGTATTTCAGTATAGTGAGAATAGAAAGAGACATCATAAGTCATGCATCAATAGCAAAGGGCAAGAGACGTCAGGAATAAAACTCATGCAAAATAGAAGCAAGCCTAGCAAACCGTGCTGGAAGGTAATAAGCACAAATGCTCATAGTCTAGGTAATAACGTTCCTGACCTGGAAGCCCTAATAGTAGAAATGGAAACATGGTGTAACGAGCTTCATGAATGGACCTGGAAATAATCTATTTAGGAGGGAGAGGGAGAGCAAGGAAGGAGGCAGAGTAGCTCTGTCAGAAACAGTATTAAAGCAGCTGAAATGCAGGGGACTTGGGGAAAAGAAGCAGCACTGTGGATTGGTTTGGAAAGAGAAAATATTACCATCCATACTGGTGTAGCCTACAGACTTCCAACTCAAATGGAGGAAATGGACAGAGACTTGATCAATGATATTGCAAAGGGAGTTTTAAAAAAAAAAGGTGAAGTGACGATACCGGGGGACTTTAATCTGCCAGATGTGGATTGGAGGATCCTGTCTGCAAATATAGAAAGAAGTAGAAAGATCATGGATGCCCTACAAGAGGCTTTGTTCAGCAAACTGGTGAAGGAACCCACCAGGGAAAGGTCAAAGCACACTAACACTTACTAACAGAAACAGTTTGTCTAATGTCCAGGTGGGTGCCCACTTGAGCAAGCAGCGGTCACTGCATGGTGTGGTTTGAGGATTCACAAGTTAGTACAGAAGCCTCATGTATGGTTGGTTGCAGTTAGGGACATCTGCCCTCCCAGCAGCAGATGCTCATGCTACGGGAGAAATTTCACTTAGAAAGTAACAAACAAAACGGTAACAGAAAGTGATACCTTAGGATCACTGACATTCCTATAATAAAAAGAAGCTGCCAATAGACTCCATGCTCAGCTTATACCAGCAGATACTCCCCCTGTCCCCACCCACCTGTGACTGTAGTTGCTCTGAAAGTCACTTCCAGGTACTACTGACTTACATCCCGATCCCCGCCTTCTTTTGCAAGCATTTCTCTAAAGGTTTCACCGTCCCAGAACACCAGTAAACAAAGCACATGACCATTTTCAAAGATCTATGGTTTCATTTTGGGGCTACTACTATTACTTATCATTTATATAGCACTACAAGGCATATGCAGTGCCGTACACAAACAATAAGCGGCAGCCCCTGCTCAAATGAGCTCACAGTCTTTCCAGAACAGACACTAACAAGGGACTAGGGTAGAACAAAGGGTAAATGGAGATAACACACAAGGGTGGTAAATAGGAGAACAAGAAGTCAGGATCCAAAAGCAGCCTCGAAGAGGTGGGTGAATAGCACCAGAGATGGAGCCAGACATACCGACTCAGGCAGTCTGTTCCAGGCCTATGATACAGCAAAGTCTGGAGTTGGCAGTGGAAGGGAAGGACACCGTTAAGACGGATTTGCCCAGTGAGCAGAGTTCCCAAGAAGGGGTATAGGGAGAGATAAGAGAAGAAATGAGGAGAAGCAGAATGAATGCACTTGTAGGTCAGTAAAAGGAGTTTGAATTGGATGTGGAAGCAGGTGGGAAGCCAGTGAAGTGACTTGAAAAGAGGCTGCGTGGAAGATTAGCCATGCAGCCAGATGTTGAATGAATTGAAAGGGAGACAGATAATTCAGGGGGAAACCAGAGAGAAGCAGCAGGTGACTAGAGAGTGGATAACGGTCTTGGTAATGTGTTCAGAAGGGAAGGGGTGAAATTTTCTGATGTTATAGAGCAGCGATGGCGAACCTATGGCACGCGTGCCAGCTGTGGCACGCGAAGGCCTTGCAGCTGGCACGCGGGAAGGTCCGCAAGTAAAATAAAAAATTTTTAAAAAAAGCTGTCTTCTCCCGCTGCCGGGGCCGCCGCGGCAGAATCGAGTGTGCCGCGGGGCCCCCCCTGCCCAGCACAGCCTGCCCTCCCCCTCTATCCGCTCTCTCGTCGCAGCTCACAGTGACACGCGCCGGCTTTCAGAGAGCGAGGGAAGAGTTTCTCCCTCGCTGCTCTGTTAAGCCCGCGGGGGCTGATGGGAAGTTCCCATCAGCCCCCGTGGGCTTAACAGAGCCGCGAAAGGGAAACTAATCCCTTCGCGCTCTGAAAGCCGGCGCGTGTCACTGTGAGCTGCGACGAGAGAGCGGATAGAGGGGGAGGGCAGGCTGTGCTGGGCAGGGGGGGCCCCGCGGCACACTCGATTCTGCCGCGGCGGCCCCGGCAGCGGGAGAAGACAGCTTTTAAAAAAAAAAAATTCCCTCGGCTGGGGGGGGGTTAGGAGTGCTGATGGGCTATGGGGGGGCTGGGGGGGTTAGGAGTGCTGTTGGGCTGGGGGGGTTAGGAGTTCTGATGGGATATGGGGGGGCTGGGGGGGTTAGGAGTGCTGATGGGCTATGGGGGGGCTAGGACAGGAAATGGGCTGATGGGGAGGGGTTAGGACTTGAGGTGGGTTGATGGGGTTAGGACTGGTAATGGGCTGTGGGCTGTTGGGGGGGTTAGAACTGGTAATGGGCTATGGGGGGGTTAAGACTGGTAATGGGCTGTTGGCTGATGGGGGCTGTCTGGTAATGGGCTATGGGGGGGTTAGGACTGATAATGGGCTATGGGGGGGGCTAGGACAGGAAATGGGCTGATAGGGAGGGGTTAGGACTTGAGGTGGGCTGATGGGGTTAGGACTGGTAATGGGCTGTGGGCTGATGGGGGGGGTTAGGACTGGCAATGGGCTATGGGGGGCTGACTGGAAATGGGTTGATGGGGTTAGGACTGGAAGTGGGATGATGGGGGGGCTAGGACTGGTATTGGGTTGGGGGGTTGCTAGGACTGGAAATGGGCTGATGGGGGGCTAGGACTGGAAATGGGCTGATGCAGGGACGCGAAGGGAATGGATGCTGGGTGAGGCTGGACCTAGAAGGGAGCTGGTGTTGGGGGAGGATTAGAATGGGATGGGGCTGGGAGAGTAAAATGGAGAGGGGAAAAATATTTTGTGTGGGAGGGATAAAAAATCTACAATTGGCCGGGTATTGGGAGAGTAAGTGGGGATTGAGGATGGAGGGGTAAAATTTGAGTGGATGAAATAGGAATGAGGAAAGAGTAAAAGGAGAAAGATTAGTATGTTAAAGCGGATATAGAGAGAGAGAATGGAAAAAAAAACTAGAAGAGAGAAGAAAGGACAAATGGACAGCAGATGATGGAGAGTTAGCAGAAAACATGAAGAAACCAGAAGAAAGTGGCTGGAGCAATTGCAACTGAAAAAAAATGCACAAAAGGTAGAAAGATCTCTCTTTGACAAGTTATCAGCATGCATGCAACAACAAACATCACATTAATTTTTTTCATGTATAGATTCTTTGGGAATACACACCGAGTCCTGACACAGTTAACAGTTTTAAGAAGTTTATCTTTTTTTTACTCAGGATACATTTGACATGTTATGTGAATAATACATTTAAAATATATTGTGTAACTGAATCAAATTCTTCCTAAATTCATTAAATTGAATGAAATCATTAAAACATTATAAATTGCCAATAAATTGAAATGAAAACCAAAGGATTGTGAATCAAATTGATTCTCTGACAATACAAAGATTCCAACCTTTACAAATGATGTTACATAGTTCAGGCAACTTTATAAAGAGTTTTTAGATACTAAAATCTTCTTGTTAAGGTTTAATTGACGTGCTGGCACTTTTGAGGAAATTCTTTGGTTTTGTGCGGCAGTTTGGGCACTCGGGCTCAAAAAGGTTAGCCATCACTGTTATAGAGGAAGAGGCAACAGGTTGCATGTGTGCAGAGAGAGAGAGAGAAGTCCAAGATGCCCCAAGGTAGCGAGCTGAAGACACGGGGAGAATGGTAGAGTTAACCACAGAAAGGAGGAAGGGAGAGGTGGGTTTTGGGGGAAAATAAGGAGCTCTGTCTTGGCCATGTTCAGGTACCAAAACTCATTACCACCCACAGTAACAATGGGGTAGAAGGCAGGAGGGAGAAGAGAGACATGCATTAGGAAGCACTATAAATAGTGGCTTACAAAAACAATGCCAGTTTGGGATACTACAAAAAGCAGATACAAAAGGATACTACAAAAAGCAGAGAGGTTCCAAAAAAGAGTAAAGTAGCCCAAATGCCCTCGAGTATGGAGCAGACAGAGCTTAAAGATCCCAAATTACCCATGTCTACCAATAGCCAAATTAATATCAATAAAATACAGTCTCTAAAATGCTTGTATGCAAAAGCTAGAAGTCTAAAAAACAAGATGGGAGAGTTAGAATATATAGCACTAAACGAGAGGTTAGATATGATTGGAATATCAGAGACATGGTGGAAGGAGGACAACCAGTGGGACACTGTGATACCTGGGTACAAACTATATCGTAATGATAGAGCTGATCAAATTGGTGGAGGGGTTGCGCTCTATGTTAGAAAGGGCATTGAGTCAGAAAGGATTAAAGTTTTGCAAGAAACAAAGTTTGCTGTAGAATCTCTATGGATTGAAATTCCATGTAAAAATGGGAAGGCGATGGCAGTGGGGGTGTACTATCGTCCGCCTGGCCAGAATGAACAAATGGATGATGAAATGCTCAAAGAAATCAAGGAAGCTAGCAAATGTTACAGTGCAGTAATAATAATGGGTGATTTCAATTACCCCGGCATCGACTGGGTCAGTGTCACAGCAGGACATGCTAGGGAGATAAAGTTCCTAGATGAAATAAATGACTGCTTCTTGGAGCAGCTGGTTCATGAACCGACCAGAGGGGAAGCCATATTAGACCTAGTCCTTAGTGGAACACCAGATCTAGTGCAAGAAATAAGGGTGTTGGGGCCACTTGGCAATAGTGATCATAGCATGATCGCCTTTGATTTAATTAGTGGAGGAGGGATAGTAAGGAAATCCACAGTACTACCCTTTAACTTTCGAAAGGGAGACTATGATAAAATGAGGAAAACAGTTAAGAAAAAACTAAAAGAAGCAGTTGTAAAGGTTAAAGACGTACATCAAGCTTGGATGTTGTTGAAAAATACTATCTTGGAAGCCCAGACCAGCTGTATTCCACGCTTTAAGAAAAGTGGAAGGAAGTCCAAAAAACTGCCAGCATGGTTTAAAGGTGAGGTCAGAGAGGCTGTTGTTGCCAAAAACGCATCTTTCAGGAAATGGAAAAAAGAGCCAAATGACGAAACCTGGAAACAGCACAAGCACTGGCAAGTCAAATGCAAGGCATTGATAAGGCAGGCAAAGAGAGAATTTGAGGAGAAGCTTGCTGCGGAAGCAAAAACACTAAATAAAGACCTTTTCAAGTACATTTGTAGCAAAAAACCTGTGAGAGAGTCAGTTGGTCCATTAGATGATAAAGGGGTTAAAGGAGCACTAAGAGGCGACAAGGCGATAGCGGAGAGACTGAATGAATTCTTTGCTTCAGTCTTTACTGAGGAAGATGTAGAGATGTTACCCATGACTGAAGTGGTATTTAAAGGTGCGGAAGAATTGAAGGAAATATCGATACATCGGGAAGATGTCTTACAACTATTAGATAAACTGAAGAGTAGCAAATCACCTGGGCCGGATGGTATACATCCAAGGGTGTTGAAAGAACTGAAATATGAGATTGCAGACCTGCTACTAGTAATCTGTGAACTATCATTAAAATCATCTCTAATACCTGAAGATTGGAGGATCGCCAATGTAACACCAATTTTTAAAAAGGGTTCCAGGGGTGATCCTGGAAACTACAGACCGGTGAGCCTGACGTCAGTACCGGGAAAAATGGTAGAAACCATCATAAAGAATAAAATTACTCAGCATGTAGATAGTCACGACCTAATGGGAGACAGCCAACATGGCTTTAGACAAGGAAGATCTTGTCTTACTAATCTGTTATGTTTTTTTGAAGGAGTGAATAAACAGGTGGACAAAGGTGAGTCTGTTGATATTGTGTATCTGGACTTTCAGAAAGCCTTTGACAAGGTCCCTCATCAGAGACTTTTGGCAAAACTAAAGAGTCATGGGATAGGAGGCAGTGTACTATTGTGGATCAGGAACTGGTTAAAAGATAGAAAGCAGAGGGTAGGGCTAAATGGCCAAATTTTCCCAATGGAGAAAGGTGAATAGTGGTGTACCCCAGGGATCTGTGCTGGGTCCGCTGCTTTTTGACATATTCATAAATGACCTGGAAAGTGGAATAACGAGTGAGGTTATCAAATTTGCAGATGACACAAAACTATTTAAAGTTGTTAAAACCCAAGAGGATTGTGAAAAATTGCAAGAGGATCTTGATAAATTGGAAGACTGGGCATCAAAATGGCAGATGAAATTTAATGTGGACAAGTGCAAGGTTATGCACCTAGGGAAGAACAACCCAAACTATGGTTACACGATGCAAGGTTCCACATTAGGAACCACCACCCAGGAAAAAGATTTAGGCGTCATTGTGGATACCATGTTAAAACCCTCGGCCCAGTGTGCAGCGGCGACCAAGAGAGCAAATAGAATGCTAGGTATGATAAGGAAAGGGATGGAAAATAAAACAAAAGATATTATAATGCCTCTATATCGTTCCATGGTGAGACCGCACCTTGAATATTGTGTGCAATTCTGGTCGCCGTATCTTAAAAAGGATATAGCGATTTTAGAAAAGGTTCAGAGAAGAGCCACCAAAATGGTAAAGGGGATGGAAGGATACTCCTATGAGGAAAGGCTAAAATGGTTAGGGCTCTTTAACCTGGAAAAGAGACGGCTGAGGGGAGATATGATAGACGTCTATAAATTAATGAACGGAGTGGAACGGGTAAACGTAGATCGATTGTTTACCTTATCAGAATATAGAAAGACTAGGGGACATGCAATGAAGCTACAGGGTAAACTATTTAAGACTAATAAAAGAAAATATTTTTTTCACTCAACGTGTAATCAAACTCTGGAATTTGTTACCGGAGGATGTAGTAAAGGCTGTTAGTGTAGCTGGGTTTAAAAAAGGTTTGGACAAGTTCCTGGAGGAAAGGTCCATAAACCATTATTAAGAAGTGACCGAAGATATCAATGCTTGACCCAGTACAAGCACTGTGGAACTTGTGTCTCTTGGGGAAACTGCTAGGTACATATGACCTAGATTGGCCACTGTTGGAAACAGAATACTGGGCTTGATGGATCTTGGTCTGACCCAGTATGGCATATCTTATGTTCTTATGGAGAAAGGCACATGGCAAGGTAATGCAGAAGAGAATTCCTTTCTCCAAAGATCTTCTACCCTTAGATTCATACAATGGTACTGCAGCAACTTCACAAGCGCTATAAAGCAGGGGTAAACATGCTAGTTCTCAAAGGCTACCAATTACCCAGATACTCCACATAACCTGAATTAATATACAAGAGATAGAGATTTGCATGCAAATCTCTCTCATGCATATTCATTACTGTTATTCAGAAAAGCTGCCTATAGTATACCCCTACTATAGGGGTAGCCTACATTTTTGATGCCAACAGGTTATCAAGATATCCGCACACTCCTTTTTCAGCAGGACAACAGAGTAAACATGACGAGATGCAGACAACTGTTTCAAAATTCAAGATTTCATTTGCTGTTGATTTATATCATATAGGTTTATACTGATAACCATTAAAACATTATTTGATTTGACATTTTATGACACTGAATGCCAATATACTCAGGATTACTTTGTAATAGAAGATTATGATCAAATTATAGGTTAGCATCATTCCCAGCACAGAACACTAGGCAGGTCTCTGCCTCCTTGATTTTGTTTGCTTTGGTGAGCAGTATCTATTTATTTCAGTTCTACCCAACACCTTGAGCTACTACAGAAAGACAGTTTATTAAACTGATTTAAACACGCACATAAACAGGCACCACTAAGCCAACCAGGTGACCTTCCTTCCCAAATAGTCCTACATAGCTATTACAGATAGACAATCCAATGCAGAAACATGCACCGTCATTAGCAAAGGCATCTGCACAGTTTATGCCAAATTTTCTGCACTAGCGTGGATGCAGAATGCAAGAAGGAATCTAACCCAAGCAAAATCACTGCGCCGATGCTTGCGCTAATGGCAGCACACTGTGCATTTAAATCCATGGTGATGCATGGTAATGAAGCACTTCATATACAACGCAGATGGAGTGAGGTACACAGACAACCAGAAGGCTGAACGTAATGTGAGATTTTAAAGTGAGATCTAAGGAGGTGTTAAGGGTTAGTTGAAGGTCTGCTGTCCGTAGAGGTGGAAGCATGCTGGAACAATGTTATGCACATGCGATGGATTACTATCTGGCGCAAAAACCAGCAATATTGTTCTGCTCAAAATATCATCATACTGATATTATTCTAATACTGATATTATTCCGAGCAGAACTTCGACTCAAAATAAAATTGCTGTGCGCCAGATAGCGATCCAGCACAAGCACACAGTCTGCTCATCAGAACTTCAATACAAAGAGAAATAAAGGATAGGAAAATCAAAGGCAGAAGAAAAGATGGCTAAAATGTGAAGTGTGGCAACAAGACTTTTTCAGGTATATTCGGGAGAGGAGGAAAATCAGAGGTGGAATTGCAGGACTCAAAAAGTGCTAGGAACAGATTTGTGGAAAGTGGCATTGAAAAAGTGACAATGCTAAATAAATACTAATGCTCTGTTTTCACTAAAGAAAAACCTGGAGAAGGACCACCTGTGATTGACAAATATACAAATGGGAAAGGAGTAGATACCACAACATTCACAGAAGATGATGTGTTAGAACAACTTGCAAAACTGAAAGTGGACAAGTCTATGGGACGGGATGGGATACACCCCAGGATACTGAAAGAGCTCAGAGAGGTTCTTGCAGGGCCTTTAAAGGATGTTTTTAATAGATCCTTGGAGACAGAAGTTCCACAGGACTGGAGAAGGGCTGATGTGGTACCTCTCCACAAAAATAGTAATAGAGAAGAAGTGACAAACTACAGGCCAGTAAGCCTTACTTTGGTGGTGGGAAAAGGAGGTGCTCCTGAAAGAGCGAATAGTGGACTTCCTCGAAAACAAGTTGCATGATCCGAGGCAACATGCTTTTACCAAAGAACGATCTTGCCAAACAAATCTTATTGAGTTCTTTGACTGTGTGACCAGAGAACTAGATCAAGGGCATGTGATGGATGCGATCTACCTAGATTTTAGCAAAGCCTTTGATACTGTTCCTCATAAGAGGCTAATCAATAAACTCAACAGCTTGGGGATGTGTCCAAGTTGGTGAACTGGATCAGAAATTGGTTGACTGACAGACGACAGAAGGTAATGGTAAACGGAACTCACTGAGATGAAAGGAAGGTGATGAGCGGTGTGCCCCAGGGTACAGTCTTGGGACCGGTACTGTTCATTATGTTTGTGAGTGATATTGCTGAAGGGCTGAATGGAAAAGTCTGTCTTTTTGCAGATACCACCAAAATTTGCAACAGAGTGGATGCCCCTGAGGGCGTGAGGAACATGAGGAATGATCTACAAAAGCTGGAAGAATGGTCTAATGCTTGGCAGTTAAGACTTAATGTGAAGAAATGCAGTGTCATCCACTTGGGAAGCAGAAATCCAAGGAAAATGTATGCGATAGGGGGCGAGAGGTTGGTGTGCACGGACCAAAAGAAGCACCTTAGTGTGATTGTTTCTGATGATCTCAAGGTGGCAAAACAGTGTGACAAGGTGGTGGCAAAGGCCAAAAGAATTCTAAGTTGCATACAGAAAGGAATTACCAGCAGAAAGGAAGAGGTACTAATGCCACCGTACAAGTCACAGGTGAGGCCTCAGTTTTGGAGACCATATCTCGCAAAGGATATAATGAGGCAGGAAGCAATTCAGAGGAAGGTGAGCAAAATGATTTGGAGCCTGCATCAGAAGCCTTATGAGAAGAGACTTGAAGACCTAAATATGTACACTTTGGAGGAGTGGAGGGACAGGGGAGATATGATTCAGACCTTTAAATACTTAAAGAGAAATAATGAACAAACAAACCTCTTCCAGATGGGGAAGCTGTATAACCAGAGGGCATAACATGAAGCTGCAAGGGGGTAAATTGAAAGGCAATGTCAGGAAATACTTTTTCACTGAAAGGGTGGTGGATGCTTGGAATGCCATTCCTATGGAAGTGGTGGGGGCAAATACAGTGATAGAATTCAAAATGTCATGGGACAGACACACTGGATCCCTTCACAGCAACAGGATAAAATCAAAATAACCTTAACTATCTCTTATATCTCGACAAGCAGGGGTGACGTACACGGAGCGGTGGGTGCACCTACTCTTGCCATCTTACTGGGCAGACTAGATGAACCATACTGATCTTTATCTGCCGTCATTTACTATGTTACTACGTTTCTTTACAGCACTGCTGCACAAAGCTTCAGTGCTAAACCTGCAGGAGGAAACCCTGCACTAGAGTTGCAACAGCACCAGGCTTTAGCGCAGGATTTCTGCAACGAGCGTAAAGTAGCCTAATGCTGCCACACCTCGCTTCCTGCAGTTCCTGTATCCTTTAGGCACATTTTGGCTAAAGGATACAGAAGTGGTTGCCATCCTATTCGGCGCTTCGTGAAGAGGGATTCTGAAGCGCACTCGGTACGTGCCTAGACGTGTCCCAGCTTATAAACCCCAGCAGGCAGCCGCAGAGTGCCAGGGCGAGCACTGGAAGTAAATCCGCGAGCGAGCTCGTAATCCCACCTCCCCGGGCCTAGGAGTGAAACTAACCCAAAGCACACAGACGGGAGACGGAGCCTAAGCCAGGCCTCGTCCCGGCGCCCTGCCGCGCCTCAGACCCGCTTTCACGGGAGACGGAGCCCGAAGCAGCTCCCCGGCCGCCGCCGCTACTCACCGCCGTCTCGTCGCGGAAGGCCTCGGGGTAGCGGAACAGCTGCATGGCCGCGGGAAGGGGGAAGGGGCCCGGAACCGGCCGCTCGCTCAGCACAGCTGCCGGCAAAAGCGAGGAGAGCGGGGAGAGAGCGACCCGTGCGACGCGCTCAAGAGAAGGGGAGCTCACAGCGGCTCCTTGCGGACACCGCCGGTACTGCGCGGCAGCTGCAGGCCACGGACCGAGCTTGCGCTGTCAGTCCCACAGAGGGTAGCCCTGCGCTGAGCCGGATTTTGGACCTTAGCCTTCAGGGAGTTGGAGAGATCACAGGCACGGACGAGTGGGGGTGGGGTTCCTCCACCTCTTCAAACTGAAATCTTCTTTGCTTCTTGGCCAGGACCATCGCAGCTATTGATAGATGTCAGAGCCCATCCTGTGAGCAGGTGCAGCCTCACAGGACTAGCTGCACCCACACCTCTTCTCCATGAGGGCTCCACAGGGCTGGCCCAACCATCAGGCAAACTAGGCAGTAAACTAGGGTAGCCACTTCTGGGGAGCAGCAAAGAGAAGGTCATTCAAAGCTAAACATGGGGATGACAACAATCAAAAACGGGTTACTTTTGAGGCATCATCGGATGACACGGATGACAGCTCGGGTGCATCTTCTGGTTCAAGAAACTCTACTAGAAATCAACAGGATTTTCAGCGTGGGCAGGGTCGAGAGCGCAAAGGGAGAGGTTATCATCAGGACAATCGTTGGGATCCTCCGAACACCAGACAGAAGACCAAGCGGTCTCAGAATCCATAGTGGTTAATTTGATGGGTCAGCCTCTTGATTCCTCAAGTGAGCGGTTGTTAAATTTTGGACTGTCATTTGCGCCCACTGCAAGTTATGATGGGTTTCGAATGCGGGTGCATTTATATAGATTTTTTCGTAAATTACAGGTCACTCAGTTCTTTGATTCTCTCCTTGATACACCGGATGTTTCTGTGATTAAACCGTCTTCCCGGTAATTACCTTCAGGCCCCCTTGACCCTATTATTGCTACTTATCAGGCTCTTGTTTTGTGGGATTTGGCTCTTTTGGAATCTTCAGCCCCAAGGTGGGCCTCCAACATCACCAAATTAGATCGCATTTATCTTCCGCAATTAGCTCCTGACCCTTCTATCACCATCCGTTGCGCGGATAAAGGGGGCGCAATTGTACTACAAGCAACTGAGGGTCTTTGTTTTCAGCTATCGGACCAACAGGTTTACAAGAAACTGGACTGCGATCCCACTCCAGCATTGCAATCGGAGATTTCGGTTTTGGTCACAGTGGGGTTGGATCGCGGCTGGCTTACCAGAAAAGAGAGCATTTTTCTTTGTGTTCTCCATCCCAAAATACCCACTATCTATACGGTGCCAAAAATACATAAATTGTTGTCTTCACCTCCAGGAAGACCTATAGTGTCATGCAGGGGTTCTATCCTTGAGCCCCTATCAAAACTCTGTGATGTCTTTTTGAAAGTGGAAGCTTCAATGGTTCAAGCTTTTATTCGGGATTCAACCCATTTCATGACTCAGCTTTTTGATTTGGTTTTACCAGATTCTGAGTTGTTTCTGGTTATCTTGGATGTAGCGGCGTTGTACACGAACATCCATCATGGGGAAGCCTTGGACTTATTGCAATCTCTATTTCCCACGGCCCCTTCAAGATTACCGAAATCCTTTTTGTTAGATTTGATCACCTTGGTTCTGACAAAAAATTATTTTTTATTTGAGGGTACGTTTTTCCAACAAACTTTTGGCATTGCCATGGGTGCCACGGTGGCTCCCTCCATTGTGACTTTATATTTGGCACAGTTAGAGGAAAGTTATATTTACAAGTCAACTTTTTTTCCTCATGTGCAGCTTTGGAAGAGGTTCCTTGATGACATCTTTTTTGTATGGGTATCGGATTTTTTGGCGTTGCAAGAATTTTTGTCCTGGCTGAATGGGTTGAAATCCAAGATTATGTTTACAGCACATATCGACTCACAGAAGATTGAGTTTTTGGACATGCTAGTTTATAGATGAGGGACTTCTCTCCATACCATGCTATTTCAGAAGTCTGTGCAAAGAAACAGCTTATTGAGTTACCAAAGTTTTCATCCCGCATCTCTTCGACGTGGGCTTCCATACTGTCAATTTCTCAGATTACGTCGCTTATGTTCTTCTCTTACGGATTTCAAGTATCACGCTCGGGAGTTAAAGAAGCGTTTGGCAGTTAGGGGTTATCCCCCTTTAGTTGTGGATCATGCTTATCGATGGGCTCGGTATACACATAGGAATTTGTTATTTCAATCCACTATTCCGGGTCTTGATGATACCAATAATGAACGGATAGTGGGGGTCTTTCCTTATATGGTTCATAGTACTGCGGTCATGGGGATTCTTCATAAACATTGGTCAATTTTGTCAGTACATTCTTGCTTTGCTCGACCATTAATGACTGCCTTTACCAAAACATCAAGTCTACGTGACATGTTGGTGAAATCTACTGTTCAGCTTAAGAACATAAGATATGCCATACTGGGTCAGACCAAGGTCCATCAAGCCCAGTATCCTGTTTCCAACAGTGGCCAATCTAGGTCATACGTACCTAGCAGTATCCCCAAAAGACACAGGTTCCACAATGCTTGTATTGAGTCAAGCATTGATATCCTGGGTCCCTTTTTAATAATGGTTTATGGGCCTTTCCTCCAGGACCTTGTCCAAACCTTTTTTAAACCCAGCTACACTAACAGCTCTTACTACATCCTCCGGTAACAAATTCCAGAGTTTGATTACACGTTGAGTGAAAAAATATTTTCTCTTATTTGTCTTAGATAGTTTACCCTGTAGCTTCATTACATGTCCCCTAGTCTTTCTATATTCTGATAGCGTAAACAATTGATCTACGTTTACCCGTTCCACTCCATTCATTAATGTATAGACCTCTATCATATCTCCCCTCAGCCGTCTCTTTTCCAGCTTGACAGACCCATTCGTCCTGGAGAGTCACGGGGTCACTTTCCATGTCAGAATTGTGGCTTTTGCACTATCACCATTCCAGGGATCACTTGGTTCCATCCCCAAACTAATCGGGTTTACCATCGTAGATGGTTGACCACTTGCTCTTCCACTTTTGTAGTATACCTGATCCAATGCACATGTTAGAACATAAGAACATAAGACATGCCATACTGGGTCAGACCGAGGTCCATCAAGCCCAGTATCCTGTTTCCAACAGTGGCCAATCTAGGTCATACGTACCTAGCAATATCCCCAAAAGACATAGGTTCCACAATGCTTGTACTGGGTCAAGCATTGATATCCTGGGTCCCTTTTTAATAGTGGTTTATGGACCTTTCCTCCAGGAACTTGTCCAAACCTTTTTTAAACCCAGCTATACTAACAGCCCTTACTACATCCTCCGGTAACAGATTCCAGAGTTTGATTACACGTTGAGTGAAAAAATATTTTCTCTTATTTGTCTTATATAGTTTACCCTGTAGCTTCATTACATGTCCCCTAGTCTTTCTATATTTCGATAGCGTAAACAATTGATCCACGTTTATCCGTTCCACTCCATTCATTAATTTATAGACCTCTATCATATCTCCCCTCAGCCGTCTCTTTTCCAGGTTAAAGAGCCCTAATCCTTTTAGCCTCTCTTCATAGGAGCAGCCTTCCATCCCCTTCACCAATTTGGTGGCTCTTCTCTGTACTTTTTCTAATAACGCTATGTCCTTTTTAAGATACGGTGACCAGAATTGCACACAATATTCAAGGTGCGGTCGTACCATGGAGCGATAGAGAGGCATTATAATATCCTTTGTTTTATTCTCCATCCCTTTCCTTATGATACCTAGCATTCTATTTGCTTTCTTGGCCGCCGCTGCACACTGGGCGGAGGGTTTTAACATGTTATCCACGATGACTCCTAAATCTTTTTCCTGGGTGGTGGTTTCTAATGTGGAGCCTTGCATCGTGTAACTATAGTGTGGGTTGTTCTTTCCTAGGTGCATAACTTTGCACTTGTCCACATTAAAATTCATCTGCCATTTGGATGCCCAGTCTTCCAATTTATCCAGATCCTCCTGCAGTTTTCCACAATCCTCTTGGGTTTTAACAACTTTAAACAGTTTTGTGTCATCTGCAAATTTGATAACCGCACTAGTTATTCCCTTTTCCAGGTCATTTATGAATATGTCAAAAAGTAGCGGACCCAGTACAGATCCCTGGGGTACTCCACTATTCACCTTTTTCCATTGGGAATATTGGCCATTTAGCCCTACCCTCTGCTTTCTATCTTTTAACCAGTTCCCGATCCACAATAGTACACTGCCTCCTATCCCATGACTTTTTAGCTTCGCCAAAAGTCTCTGATGGGGGACCTTGTCAAAAGCTTTCTGAAAGTCCAGATACACTATATCAACTGACTCACCTTTGTCTACCTGTTTATGCACACCTTCAAAAAAACATAACAGATTAGTAAGACAAGATCTTCCTTCTCTAAAGCCATGTTGGCTGTCTCCCATTAGGCCATGACTATCTACATGCTGTGTAATTTTGTTCTTTATGATGGTTTCTACCATTTTCCCTGGTACTGACGTCAAGCTCACCGGTCTGTAGTTTCCCGGGTCACCCCTGGAACCCTTTTTAAAAATTGGTGTTACGTTGGCGACCCTCCAATCTTTAGGTATTACAGATGATTTTAATGAAAGTTCACAGATTACCAATAGCAGGTCTGCAATCTCATATTTCAGTTCTTTCAACACTCTGGGATGTATACCATCCGGTCCAGGTGATTTGCTACTATTCAGTTTATCAAATAGTTGTAATATATCTTCCCGGTATAGCGATATTTCTCTCAATTCCTCTGCAGTATCACCTTTGATCTATGTGGGTCATACCAGTATGTTCTTTGATCTATGTGGGTCATACCACATGGCCAATAATGATTCGGATAGGCGAACATGCCTCTCGGGTTCGGCAACAAGTGGTTTCTGCACCCATAGTGGAGCACTGCATGGAGAAGGGTCATCAGTTTGGTGAACTATCTTGGACAGTTATTGATCACATTCCAGGTGATCCACAAGGGGGTGATCGGGTAGCCCATTTACAATGGTGTGAGCAAAGATGGATTCATGTGTAACCCACTGGTTTAAATCGGGAAACTGATTGGGCTAGTTTGTTTTAAGGATGAACCAATCGGGCAAGGAGTTTCCCATTACAGTGGGTTTCCCCCTTTAAGATTGGTGGTTCTTTTTTGATTGACATTAGTTTTCATCTATGACATGGGGATTCTCATTTTGGAGAGTAGTTGGCTTGTTCCAACCAGCAAAGTGTTTTTTGCTATTTAGCCACCCTTTACTTGTGATTGGTTTTCCTCTATGATTGACGTTATCTATCAGCCAATCGTGCATTTACTAGTCCTATATAGTGGTCTAATACCAGCTTTGCAGTCAGTTGTTGGAGGAGGAAGGATGCCATTGAACACGATCAACATCGGAGCACTTGATACAGGGAATTTATACATCCCAAAACGTGCACGTCGTGCTTCAACATATGTAGATCTGCCGCAACGACAAGGACAGCTCGTTGTATTAACACAGTTTGAGATAATTTTTTTCTGGTTTAATACCTTTATATTAATTCTGTTGCACAAAAAAGAACTTTTAAATGAATAAAATGGATTTTGTCTGACTAGCGGGGTTAAGTTATCAGACGTGATCCAACAAAAATACTAAGGAGTTCACTGGGGACTGTTTCAGGGTCTTTGGTTTTTGAGTTTTGAACGTCTCTGAATTTGGGATATTTCTTTTTGAAACAATAGATTTTGACAACCAGGGGAGTATCAAGCTTAAGGTTTGCCTAGGCAACCCACAAATTGAACCAACGTTGGTGTCAGCCCTGGGTTTCCCTGTTACTAAGGCAATCTGCATGAGGGGGAAAGCCACCTTAAGACCTGCTAGTGCACACTATGCACAGGCCCAATGCTAACCACTTTCCTTTGCTGCCACCAACAAAGAAGAAGAGGGCCATAATGGTTTATAATTTATTTAGTATTTGATATACCACCTTTCCAGATGAAGTAATCAAAGAGGTTTACAATTGTAAAAACAATCAGATAGAAAAGAACTACAATATGTAAAACAAAAAAAGAGAAGACTGTATAGAAAAGAGAGAGAGAAGGACATATACAACATGCACATCTATATGGCCATCTGAAATGCTTCCTCTGGGCCGGAGTGGAGATTGGCATACCTGCAGTGCTGGAATTAAGATTTTGGTGCCCAAGACACGATTGGAAAGCATCAGTCTCTCGGGCATTTTATTAATCATTTTCTTCCATTGAGAAGTCCTTTCTTTCCTTCTTCCTCTTAGTGATTCCTCCTACATTGAGAAAACTGGCCATATAACCCTACTGGCTGTTTTCTATCTTTTAACCAGTTCCAAGTTCACAATATTGCCTCCTGTCACATGACTTTTTAATTTCCTCAGGAGTTTCTCATGAGGGACTTTGTCAAATGCTTTGTGAAAATCCAGAGGTGCTTTGTGATCTGTCTCACCTTTATCCACATGTTTAATCATGCCTTCAAAAAATGGAGCGGGATTGGTAAGGCAAGACTCCTCTTGGCTAAATCCATGTTGACTTTGTCCCACTGAACCATAGCCATAGATCTGTTGTTGTTAAGTGCCTTTTGAGTCAGTGCTGGCTCATGGTGATCTTCTGGATAGTTGTTCTAAATTATGTTCAGTCTTCAGTCAGGTGGCTAATTGTTTATTTATTATTTATTTAACCAGTTTTTATATACTGCCCCTTCCAGAGATCAGGGGCAGTTTACATAGAAGAATTTAGAACACTTTACATTGAACATGATAACTTATATACAGTTAATGTATGGGAACTATCTTACAGAAACTATGTACAATGTTGGAGTAACTATGTACAGTTTTGCTGTAAGATTAGCATTCTTAATGAACCAGAGAATCTAATTGTGTCTATGTATCTGCAGGTTGGGCCATATTATGGCAGCTTCCGTAGTTCTCAATGAATAAGTATGTCTTTAGGTCTTTTCTGAACTGAAGAAGATCTTTGACTGCTCTTAGGTTGTCAGGGAGGGCATTCTATAGTGCAGGGGCAACATAAGAAAAGGCTCTGGAGCTGGTAGAGTGGTTGGTAAAGTGGCATCCATAGTCGCTGTTATTGTATCGATCCATCTCATTGCTAGCCTTCCTTTTTTGCATTGATCTTCAACCTTGCCAAGCATGATGTTTTTCTCTAAAGATTTCCTTCTTCGCATGATGTGTCCAAAGTATGAAAGTTGAAGTCTTCTCATCTGAGCTTCTAAAGAAAGGTTAGGTCTGATATCCTCTAGTACTGACTGGTTTGTTCTTTGGGCAGTCCCTCATATAGACAGTATTCTTTGCCAGCACTATAATTCAAAGGCATTGATTTTCTTCCTGTCTATCTTTTTTCAGTGTCCAACTTTTGAATCCATATGACGTTACTGAAAATGCCATGGCTTGGACAAGTCAAATCTTTGCATGGAGAGATACATCTCTGCTCTTGAGAATCTTGTCTAAGTCCTTCATAGCCATTCTGCCAAGAGCAATGCATCATAGGATTTCTTGACTGTGTCATTTCTTTATTGATTATTAATCCAAACAGGTTAAAGTGGTCCACTATTGCTTTCTTCTCCATCAATGATGAACTTCGTTTTTGCCAGTTATCGGGATCTTTGTCCTCTTCATGTTAAGGTGTAAGCTTATTTTAAGACTATGCTCCTTGATGTGGAAATGGAGGTTTTGATAATTTTTAGAACTTTTCGATCTTTTGATTGTTTTTAGTTGCAGGTCCCCCTGAAGAAACCCAGAAGGAGTGAAACGCAAGAAAGGGCGCCAATGGATGGCGTTGGGGAGCACTTTAAAGCTAAGCATTGGTTTCAAATTCACAATTTACAAGTTTGAGAACAACTTGAAAGTTTAACCTGTGGGAGTGTAAATTTTCCGGACAGGTCACTGATGCTATTAGACACTATAATAGATAAGTTCCAACATCTGTAATGCAGTGCCGATAAGTCTGAGACTGCCCTGCATTAAACAGTTGTAGAGGTTCGATAAGGGAACAGTTTGAAACCCAACAGCTTTTGGTACAAGAATAAGGTATAAAATTCCCACAGCAGGAGAGAAAAGCAGATAGTAAAACAGAATTTCAAGTTTTACTAATGTTTAAATGGAGTGATTAACATTTTTAGGTTATTATTTATCACTCTGGAAACAGACTAAGGATTACTTGTAATTCCTTGATCTTGAGAAGCAAATGTTTCAGATCGTCTTCACTTTCAGCCAGTAATATGGTAGCATCAGCTTAGGGGAGGTTGTTAAGTCTTCCACCAATCTTTATACCTTGGTTGTCTTCATACAGTCCTGCTTCTCTGATTTGTTCTGAATGCAATATAAATTAAACAGGTAGGGGGACAGTGTGCAGCCTTGCCTGATTTTAAACCATTCTGTTTCTCTTTCTGTTTGAATTGTTGCTTCTTGATAATTACATAAGAACTATCAGGTGTTCTGGTATACTACTACTACTGAGCATTTATATAGCGCTACAAGTCCTTCCTGCTCATCAGAATACTGCGCTTCTTAATGTGGCCCAGAGTTTCTCATGATTTACGCAGTCAAAGGTCTTGCTGTAGTCAATAAAATACATATAGATATCCTTTTAGTATTCTTTTCTCTTTTTAAGGATACATCTCGCATCCACGGTAATGTCTCTCGTTAGATCTGCTCCAGGCATTTTAGAAAAGATTTTCAAATGCAATCTGGAACGTCTAAACCAGAATGTCTGAAAAAAAGCAGGCATGTCCAGATGTAAAAATGATTTCACAAATATGTACGTGCCTGATATGGATGCCTGTGGGGGGCGTCTACATAGACATCCCCAGAACAGTATTTCAGAACCTAGGCATCTAGAAACAGCCCGATGGTTACAGTAGTGAGCTAGGAGCAGAGAATGCAGGGTTCAAATCCCACTACTGTTATAATTGTGATTCTGCTGATTGCTGGAGATGATGAAAGACGATCTTTGGGTGTTTTTCAGTGAAAAGGACTCTACTCTAGACATCCAGGATGTTTCTGAGATCAGGTGTGGCTTCCACCCCCCACCCCTCCTTCCAGTTTAGACTTGGATGTCCACAGAGCCAGCTTCTAAAATGGCTTTGGACGCTCTATGCCTGTTTTCAGATGCCCAAAGCACGGATACAGCTTCCAAAATAATCCCCTAAGTCTATCAGTCCGCTCAGAAAGGCAGATGTAGTGGAATATTGATGTTGCAAATGAATATATAAATAAATCATTCTAACAACTGGATGTCATCCTAAAGATTCCATGACATCTAAAAAACATAAGATTTGCTATGTTGGGTCAGACCAGTTTGGTGTGGTAGTGTGGTGGGAAGTGATTTTTTTTTAAAACACACAACAGGGTAAACAAAATCAGCTTTATTCTGTCCCAGTTTGTTAAACCTTCACAAAGCTAGAAAACCGAACAAACAGAAGTTCACAGGAAACAAAATCAGCATTATTCTGTCCCAGTTTGTTAAACCTCCACAAAGCTGATTCTCCCGGCCCTTTCTTCAGCCCCAGTTAAAGTTCCTACCTCAGAATTCCTTTGCACGGCTTGCTGGCTCCATGGGCATTTCTCCATCCTGCAGTCTGCTGGGTTCTTAACCTCTCCCTGTGAGCTACCCCTCCCAGCCCTGAACTCTGGGTTGTAGACTCTCTTACAGGGGACTGCTGATAATCCCTTTGGAGAGGGACAGGAAACATTCTATAGACCCCATCACATTTGGGTTATTCTTCCCTATGTGCATCACTTTGCACTTCCTCACATTAAATATCATCTGTCATTTGGGTACCCAGTCTCACAAGGTCCTCCTGCAGTTTCTCACAATTTAACAACTTAGAATAATTTGGTGTCATCTGCAAATTTAATCACAACACTTGCCTTTATTCATGCTCTCTTTATCTCTAATACTCTCCATTTTCTTGCTCTCACTGAGACCTGGCCTCTCCCTGAAGACTCAGCTTCAGTTGCTGCCTCTGTCATGGTGGCTACCCACATACCTTGTCCCATTGGCCATGGTGGTGGTGTTGGGTTTCTGCTCTCTCATTCTTGCCATTTTCAACCTCACCTTCTGCTTCAGTCTCACTCCTTTCCTTCCTTTGAAGTTCATTTCATCTGCCTTTTTACTCCACTTCTTCTCTGGATAGCTGTCAGTTATCGACCCCCTGATAAATCCGCCTCTACCTTTCTCATTGACTTTGACTCATGGCCTTCCTTCTCCCTGGATGCATCTTCCTTCTCCCTTATTCTTGGGAATTTTAACATTCCAGTTGATGACTCCTCTGACCTTATGTCTTTAAGCTCCTTTCCCTTACCTCCTCGTTCAACCTCCAGCTGTGCTGTACTGCCCCCACTCACTAGCATGGCTGCTGCCTTGACCTTGTCCTTTTCTCTAACCGCTTGCCCTCAAACCTCTTCACTTCAGTTCTTTCATTGCCTAACAATCATCTGCTAAGCTTCACTTTTCATCACCCCCCATCTCAATCTTGCTGAATTTCCTCCAACCTCTTTGGAAATCTTCATGCTATTGACCCATCGGCTCTCTTCACTGCTGTCTCATCACCTCTTTCCTCCACTGTGTCATCTGAGTCTGTTGATGAGCCAGTATCTTCCTGTAACGATGCACTCTGCTCTGGACTTCTTTCTCCTCCCATTCCATGTCCTGTGAGGTGTGCTGTACCTCACCCCGGCTGTCCTCTATTCCTGGTCCCACTGTGGCTTTTCACTGCTTCTGAATCTCTTGTAGCGGTGGTGGTGGTGAACTGTAGTGTAAGCATTAAAGAAATCAAAAAGCATGTGATCTCTATGATTCCTGCATGCTTGGAAGGCCGTGCCTGTCCCACTTCCTTCTGAATCATGTTTTATATGTCAGAGGTGGGACTGTCAAGGTCTTCCAAGCACACAGCGGTCATAAAGACCCTGGGCCTGATATTCAAAAGGCATTTACACGGTTAACAGCCAGTTAACCATGTAAATGCCTGCTATCTGGCTATTCGACAGCACATTCATGGGTAGTGCCATCAAATATTCCCAACTAAGTCTCCTATGTGCCCCAGTGCTAGCCAGCTAGCATCGGGGCATGCCAGGAGCGTACCAAGGGCATTCCGCGGCGGAGCAGAGGTGGGGACTGGCACTAACTGTGAAGCACTGATATTGGAAGCTGCACGGTTAGTGTTCAGCGCCTATAAGATAAGAGAAGAGAGATAGACAAAAGCAGAAACCAGAGATTTGACGCAAGATGATGAGGTAAAAATGGCCAGACAGGTAGAAAAATATTTTTTTCAATTGAATTATGTTGGTTTTAGTTTAGTTTAGTTTCCTCTTAATATACCACCTTTAGCAAACAGCAACAAAGTGGTTTACAATTCAGCTGCAATTTTTATACTGTATTTTCCATAGTAGAGTGGGGCAATGAATGACTGTTTCGCTTTCTTTGCTGATTTGTTGGCTTGGAAGTGATATTGTTGCTGTCATGGGATAGATGGGGAGAAAAGAATAACTTCTGGAATTCCCCACCCCCTATTGCACAAGCCTGGAACTAAGTCTTCCCCCCTCCCCCTCCCTGCCCGCATTGGATGAGTGTCCCAGATTTGCAACCAAAGAACAAATAAATGAAACAAGAATGAAAAAATTCCCCCAGTTTGGGAAAGATTTGTTTAAAATGAGTACAAGCCTCTGGTTACTCTTCGTACTTCCCTTCAGCTGCCTCATCTCTCCCACTCCCAAACCCTAGGTTCATTTTCCCTCATTCTCTTCCCCATCTCCTCTGTCCTTCCACCATGTTTCTCTGTATCTCCTTCTCATCCTTCCCTTCCAGCTTCTTTTCCATGTGTCCTTTTATCATGTCATGTATTCAGGGAATGTATCACTCACTTCCAAGTTTTGATGGGACTACAAAAGAGACTACAACCATACCTGGCACAAGAACTACCTGAAGTGCAAGCAGGGTTCAGGAAAGGGCGAGGAACGAGAGACATCGTTGCGGATGTGAGATGGATCCTTGAAAAGACTAAAGAATACCAAAAGGATATCTATTTGTGCTTTATCGACTATAGCAAGGCTTTTGACTGTGTAAACCATGAGAAACTCTGGGCCACATTAAGAAGCATGGGTATACCAGAACACCTGATCGTTCTCTTGCACAATCTGTACATTGATCAAGAAGCAACAGTTCGAATGGAACAAGGAGAAACAGAATGGTTTAAAATAAGCAAAGGTGTAAGACAAGGCTGCATACTTTCCCCCTACCTGTTTAATTTATATGCAGAACAAATCATCAGAGAAGCAGGATTGTATGAAGACAACAGAGGTGTGAAGATTGGTGGAAGACTCATCAACAACCTTCGCTATGCTGATGATACCACATTATTGGCTGAAAGTGAAGATGAACTGAAACATTTGCTTCTCACAATCAAAGAACATAGTCTCAAAATGGGCCTGCACCTTAATGTAAAGAAGACAAAGATCATGACAACTGGCATAATCAACAGGTTCATCGTTGAAGGAGAAGAAATTGAAATTGTGAACAACTTTAACCTACTTGGATCAACTATCAATAAAGAAGCAACAAGCAGTCAAGAAATCAGACGACGCATTGCTCTTGGCAGAATGGCTATGAAAGACCTAGATAAGATTCTCAAGAGCAGAGATGTCTCTCTCCATACAAAGATTCGACTTGTTCAAGCCATGGTATTTTCAATAACATCATATGGATGTGAAAGCTGGACAGTGAAAAAGATAGACAGGAAGAAAATTGATGCCTTTGAATTATGGTGCTGGTGGCGAATACTGTGTATACCATGGACTGCCCGAAGAACAAACCAGTCGGTACTAGAGGAGATCAAACCTAAGCTTTCTTTAGAAGCTCAGATGACAAGACTTCGACTTTCATACTTTGGACACATCATGAGAAGAGAGAGATCATTAGAGAACGACATTATGCTTGGCAAGATAGAAGGTCAACGCAAAAGAGGAAGGCCAGCAATGAGATGGATCGATACAATAACAGCAGCTACGGGTACCAGTCTGTCAACAATGAGCCACCTGACTGAAGACCGAACACAATTTAGGATAGCTATCCAGAGGGTCGCCATGAGTCGACTCCGACTCGACGGCACTTAACAACAACAAACTTTTAAAAGGTAAATAGAAGAACAGAGACGATGATTTGTATGTCTCAAAAGCTCATATACCACACCATCTTTGTTTGTTGATCAGAGTCACAAACAAGTCAAGAATATGTTTAGTTCCTTGAAAAGCTACTTCCTGCAGCTTCTAGCCAGCCTTTATTTCTTTTTGGCTTATTAGAAACTTGAATTGTGCTTTGAGATTTCTATGGGCTTCCCCAAAAGGTGGCAGCAAAGCCATACAGAACATGTCCAGGAACGCATTCTTCAAAGTCTCAGTCGGCTGTCTGGAATTTCTCTTTCATACTAGGGAACAAAACATTGGCAAATGGATGATTTTTTTTCTCTACATCCTCCAAGGGATGGCAGCACTGTCTTGAAGATATTTTCGGGAAGTTCCATCAGAAATTGTGCATCAGACACTTTCAAATACTTTGGCTAAATTCTCAGGGGCTGCAGATGTGACGTGAAAATTCCTGTTAATGTGCTGGATGTGTACCGGTCACTGTTGACTACTAACCCAGTAACATCAGACTGTATAGCTGAGATACCAGTGTAACTTACTGCTAGGGGGTTATTCAGCATTAAGCATTGTAAAGCTTTCCTGACTGTTTAATTTACCGTTTTTTAGCTATACTCGTATAATTAAATCTGATGAGCTTACAGTATTTTGTAATCACTGCAAAGTTTGGTTATTTGAGGTTGCTTTTAACACATCTTGAATAATATGCTTAATTTTTATTGTATGGTATTGTCGTTGATGCTTATTTGTAATTTTATTCAGTTGTGAACTGCTTCATAGCCTCTGGGAAAAGACAGCATATAAAAATGATAAATAAATGAACCCATTGCAGTTACAAAACTATGATTACATCTTATTTACTTATTTCAATTTGATTACGCGTATGTGTAATGTCTACCGGTACTTTAAGGTTACATAGGTTTTCAAAAGGGAGAAATCTCTCCTAGGAAATTGATCCGGGAAAAGTATGCACAGGAAATCACACCTCCTGTTTGTGTGGGTGAGTTTTCCATGAAAATGCATGAACATACTATTGGGAATCCAGAGGCTTGCATATACTGCAAATGTACCCTCTGCCCCAACCTCTTTAACAGAATGCCTTCCTACGGCACAAATATAAAAATGGGAATGAAGTAGATACCACACCATTCCCTGAAGATGAAGTGTTAGAACAACTTGCAAAACTGAAAGTGGACAAGGCCATGGGACCGGATGGGATACATTCCAGGATACTGAAAGAGCTCAGAGAGGTTCTTGCAGGGCCGTTAAAGGATGTTTTCAAAAGATCCTTGGAAACAGGAGAGGTTCCTCAGGACTGGAGAATGGCTGATGTCGTACCTCTACACAAAAGTGGTGACAGGGAAGAAGTGTCAAACTACAGGCCTGTGAGCCTTACCTCAGTGGCAGAAAAAGTAATGGAGGCGCTCCTGAAAGAGCGAATAGTGAACTTTCTCAAAGCCAACAGGTTGCAAGATCCAAGGCAACATGGTTTCACCGAAGGACGATCTTGCCAGACAAATCTGATTGAGTTCTTTGACTGGGTGACCAGGGAACTAGATCAGGGGCATGCGATGGATGTCATCTACCTGGATTTCAGCAAAGCCTTTGATACTGTTCCTCATAGGAGGCATATCAATAAACTCAGTAGCTTGGGGATAGATCCCAAGATGGTAAATTGGATCAGAAATTGGTTGACTGACTGTGATAAGGAAGCTTATCATAGTTCAGGAGGGAGCTATAAAAGAGGTGAATTGGCTCTGAACAAGCAGCCTGTCTTTGCTGGTAGAAATACTAAAACAGAATGTTTTCATAAAAGACTACCAGTCCCAGAATGCACCAGGTTTCAAACAGCCTCTAGAAGTGATGAAGTGGGGAAAAGTGTGTTCAATCAGGAGAGCTATGAGGTAATCCCCAATCACTCATCTCCAAGGGCAGGGCTTGATTCAGCACACCTGGGCTGTGCTAGGGTGGAGTGTCCCTCTAAGCAAGTTAAAAGTAAAGGATATTCTACACAGAATCAGAACAGCAAGATCAGGCTGAACCGGAACAGAGAGAGCAGACAGAAAGAGGAGAGAGGACTACAACAGCAGAAGCAACGTGGAAGGAAGAAGAGAAAGACATCTTGGAGGTCTAAAGAAAGAGCCCACTGCAGTACATGTGTTAGGAGTGAATCCAGAGGCAAGCATACTCCATTGGACTGGAGGAAGCCAGAGGAGTGGGGTTATAAAGCCAGGAATTCCCAGACGGCACCTTTGAAGGAGACGGCTGCATTTGGAAGGGGCCCTAAGACCAGTGCAAGAAGGTTTGTGAAGAGAGACCCAGTGTCCAGGGATCTTGATTGGAAGGCTGGACATAAAAACTGGACTACTTACTGGCCAGGTTACCTGGAGAGGAACCCTAACAGCAAAAGAAGCTCAGGTATGAACTTTGATCTATGCCCTAGCTCTTCACCTGGAAGACAGCAGGGAAACAAGTATTATCCTGAGAGTGATCCATTAAAGAATTCCTCTGAGCCAGACCATGATATTGATTCCATGATATTTGAAGAAGAAGGAGATATTTCAAATGATCAGTTAGAATACATGGACTGCTCTCTGTCTAGGCTTCTGTTTTAAAGTACTTTCTCACTAATACAACAACCACCAAAAGGAACTATAACTTGTTCTTTTATCTACCCAGAAAAGCCTCTGCAAGAAAGCTTTAGGGTAGGATTGAGCCACGTAGAGAGAGTAAACCAGCAATGGGGTTTGCAGCTGGCTAATTATTGCTAATTGAGCCAGGCACAAGTGCACGTGAGCTCTGGAAGGAAACTTGTCTTTTTTTTGTGTGTGAAAATAGAAGAAAGTTATCCTTGATAAAGAACCGTTTTTGTTGTTGCTTTTGTGGGTTTTGTTTTTGCTTTTGGAGCACTGCCAAGAGTCATTAGCAGGAGCCATCAAAAAGACCTTTTCAGCTTCCCATCAAGGTCTTTATTGTTTGATTGCTTAAGAAGTTCAGTTACCTTATATCATGTTTTGTTTTTCCTGAATACAATACTGAAAGCAAGTGTCCTTTTGTGTTACCAAGTAAATCTGTGGTGGGAGAATTAACCCCATGAATAAAATCTATTTTTCTTTGCTTACCCTCGAGCATCACAACTCATTATTTTTGTGAACGGCTGATTCTGGTATGAATGAACTACAACACCCATAGTCCTTTGCAAGTCATAATAATATTTTGCCTTTGCCAAGACTCTGTACATTCACGACCAGCGCCCCCGTTTATACTGACACACGACAGAAGGTGATGGTACATGGAGCTCACTTAGATGAAAGGAAGGTGATTAGCGGGGTGCCCCAGGGGTCGGTCCTAGGCCCGGCACTGTTCAATGTATTTGTGAGTGATATTGCTGAAGGACTGCATGGAAAAGTCTGTCTTTTTGCAGTTGATACGAAAATTTGCAACAGAGTGGACTCCCCCGAGGGAGTGGTTAACATGAGGAATGATCTACAAAAGCTGGAAGAATGGTCTGATGCTTGGCAGTTACGATTTAATGCGAAGAAGTGCAGAGTCATGCACTTGGGTAGCAGAAATCCAAGGGAAATGTACGCGATAGGGGACGAGAGATTGGTGTGCACAGATCAGGAGAAAGACCTTGGAGTCAGATCTAGTTATTAAGCGAGCGGACAAGGGGGGAGCTATAGTCATTTGGACTAGACAGCAGTATTGTGATGAAGCTTATCTTCAATTAGGGAATCAGCAAGTCTACAATAGGCTCACAGTGGACCCCACTCTATCGCTTCAGGATCGTATTCATAGATTAACCAAGATGGCCTTAGAAGATAAGGAATATCACTTCCTCTAAAAAGGAATATCACTTCCTCAATCCTATAGATCCGATACCCTTGAAGTTTTATCTAGTTCCCAAGATACACAAAGATTTGCAACGTCCCCCGGGCCGTCCAATCGTTTCCACCCGAGATTCTTTGTTGGAGCCTCTGTCAATGTATCTGGATTCCTTCCTGTGACCTTTGATGGTCTCTATCCCTTCATACATCAAGGATTCAACTCATTTTTTAAATATCTTACATGAGTATGAATATCTGACAGCAGCAGCAGAAGTGATTCTAGTTACTTTAGATGTGACTTCCCTATACACGGTGATTCCACAGACACAAGCTCATGCAGTGGTTATGACGGCTCTGCATAACCGGGGGGATCTGTCAGATTCTTTACTTACTTTCCTGTCCACAATTGTGGAATTGACGTTGTTTAATAATTTTTTTGTGTTTGAGCAACAAGTATACCATCAGATTTCCGGTGTGGCCATGGGGGCCACATGTGCCCCTTCAGTGGCCAATCTTTACATGCAGCAGTTTGAATTGAAATGGATTCAAAACTCTCCTTATCAAACATCAATAAAAGTATGGAAACGCTATATAGACAATATTTTCTTCATTTGGCAGGGTACTCGATCTTCCCTACAGAATGTTTTTGAATGGTTCAATACTTGTGAGCCGAATTTGAAGTTCACATTGACATGTCATGAAACTCAAGTTTCCTTTTTAGATGTTTTAATAACGAAGACCGTGACGGGATGGAATACTTCTATCTATCGTAAAATCACAGATGAGCACTTGAATAGTGTAATAAAGTGTTCTTATCTGCTGCAGCTACGTAACAGCCTACCATTTTCTCAATTTATTCGGTGTCGACGAAATTGCAGTACTATAGAGGATTTTAAACGGCAAGCGGTTCAATTACGACGTAGTTTCCATCAGCGGGGTTACCCGAGGAGGATAGTTAAGAATGCCTATACTAGGGCACATTTTGCCAATAGAGATTTGCTTTTACAATCTTTGCATCAAGAGACCCGCGGGCAAGATTGGGTGAATTTGATAACAACTTTTTCCCCATTGAGTAGACATCTTCAAAATAGTCTGAATCGACATAAGAATATATTAACTACCATACCAGGGTTACAGCAATATCGTACACGCTGTGTATGGCAACGACAAAAGAATTTTAAGGATCTTCTCAGTCCAACAGTCTTACGACCCCTCACTATTAATAGTGTACAGTTTGGTGGCCATAAACCCTGTGGAGAGTGTATGATATGTTCCATCACTCAAGAATGTAGTAGTTTTACTCACAATGGACGGGTCTATCAAATACGTGCTAATACCTCCTGTGGATCCTCTAATGTAGTTTACTGCATAAAATGTCCTTGTCCTCTGCTGTACATTGGCAAAACCAACCGGCCCTTTCGAATTCGTATGAGTGAACATAAAAGTAAATTGAAATGCAAGCAGCTGGAAGCACCAATAGTGGAGCATTGTTTATCTTTGCAGCACGTTTTTGAGGATTTACGCTGTTTTTGTGTGACTCAAGTATTGCGACCTCAACAGGGACGCACAAAAGATCAGACATTGCTGTATGTAGAACAGAGATGGATTCATCTGCTTCAGACAGTTACCCCGTTGGGTCTTAATGCCCGAATTGAATGGGAATCCTGCATATGACGTCAACACTCTCATGCTCCAATCATAACCAACTTACTCTATTTAAGATAGGCATGCGTGGCGTTTTTCTTTACAACCGCTCAGCAGTTCTATACTTTTTGTGGATGGAACGCTAGCGTGGCTATGAGGTGGGAGTAAGATCTTTTTCACTACATAATGGTTTATATACTTTACTATGAATGATTTATAGAATGAAAGTATAGGTAGTAAGAACTAATTTTTCTATTTTCAGAGCTTAGTATTTTCCCCTGAGGAACCCTTGATCGGTGAAACGCTTAGCGCTTGATTGCGTTGGGAAAGCCAATTTCTGGACTAAGCGGGAAGTCATTTTTGGACTAAGCCTTGGAACAAACAGCCTAAAAAGCTAAGCAATTTTCTACTTTATTACCAGCTATTGAATATTTGAAACCTTTTAAGAAAAATAAGGCAGCTATATTATAGTGGTCCTTGATGTGAAAACGGGAATGATAAGTCAGGTTAACTGACATTGGCCCGACGGTACTGAGACCACATAGCTACCTCAAAAGGGTTTGATTTTGTGCTAAATACAAATAAAATAAATTAATTGATGAAATCAGCATTAGTCTATTGAAGACCTAATATTACTTTCAGGTCTACAATCTAACATATGTGTGTCTGCTGTCTTTGTGACTGTACAAAATCTGTTTGTCAGGTTATCACTCCTGTTGTTCTGGTGAGGTACCCTATTGGCCCAAGAGGATCTACATGCAGCCGACTGTGGTACAGCTCCGTACACATGACAACATGGCAGTGATTTGGGACTGGTGCGTCATGCACAGAGGCATCAGAGGTATGCATTTTATATCACATACTTGCATATGTTCCACAAACATAAATCTCTGATGTGCTGATGCTGTTGTGTCAATTACCCTGCATGAATTGAGGGCACAAGACAAAATTTGACATGGGTGATGTTCCCTCATATTCCTAAATAAATTGCTCTAAACCTATCTTGCATGCATACATATACCCTATGTCTATGATTTATCGTTTATATAGCCATCTTGATTTCAGCAGGTGGTAATTGGACACCATAGTGCTGCTGACATTCCCAACTATGATGTTGAGTGTACACATGTGATAGGATTGGGAGTGTTGCACATTGCATTTATCTTTTTCTTACCTTTGTTCAAACAGCCAACATGAATGTGGCCTTGAATAGGCTCATGGCATTGCTCCTAGTAGCCTCATCTTTGAACCAGACAGGGGACATGGTACCAGGTGTACATGTGTTGTATATTGTAGTGTGCGTGCAGTACAATTAGCATTGTACAGATACACTGTACAGGCATATGTTTCCTATTTGTTCCTGGTGTGAGGTGTGATTGGTCCTTTACATATCACAGCAGTAATAATGCTAACTTTCAGATGCCTCCCTGTGACTGATGTGATTGTGTGATGCATTGTGTTTCTTGTGGAAAATGTTATACTTTTTGTCTGATGGCAAATCAGAATGCTTCATCATTCACATTTGCCACATGACAGAATAGTTTAGACAACAGGCAATTATGTTTTAACATGTGCACAGACTAATCTCACACTTTCCAATCACCACCTCTGGGTCAGGGATGACAGGTTGCACACAATGACATCTCCAGGCAGTTCCTCTCCACCACATGCACCACAACCAGATGCCCTCCATACTGGATAATGTTTGCCTAACATCATCAAACATCTTGTATGTAATTAGCTTGTTTGGTACTCAGAGTTCATTGAGAAGTCGTCCTCCTGCATTGATAGACACGATGAGGACCTATGACACACCTGTAAAACATGGCCATGGACATGCCTATGTGCCTAAGCAGATGTGAACATAATCTGTACTGATCAATTTGAATGTCCTATACCTTCAATGGTAGCTGTGTTATGGCAATGTGATGGTTTCATGTTAAATGTTTCCTACTTGACATGTAAAACTTGCAGACACTGGGATGGTACCTCATGATGTGTGATGAAAGCATACCTACCTTTCTATTATCTTTTTCACAGAGCATGGACCACCCACAGCGGAAGGGGCCAACAGTGCATCTGCGGTCACCACCACCCACAGATTGGATGAGACAGCAACAACAGGAGATGATGCCTGAGAATGGGTGGCATACAGTCATAGAGCTTATGTTGAGGAGCACATGCCAATGTTGGATGTTGATATCCAAGTGGCAGATTGGTGCATCCAGAGGGTGCACACTGACCTGGCGATACAGTTCACTGCTTGGGTCCTAGTTGTCTAGCCCCTTACTATGGATTCTCCCATTATCATTGGCAAACCTTACGCCTCAATGTAGACACCCATGGCTGCAGAAAATGACTTGGAGATAGCTGTGATGCTCCACACATCATTACAGCCAGGGAGATGGACTGGTGGCAGCAAACAGTCCAGCAGCACCAGTACTGACCACTGTGGTCTTCCACTCCTGACTGTCATTTACATTTTGCTTATTTTACCATGTCAATGCCATGGCTCTATGAGTGACAACAAATGTTTAGGCAGGAAACAGCATCAAAATGGGGTGTAGCAGCAGAGGTACATTGTATATGGGGTGTGTTATTTCCTTGTCAGCCTTGCACTGGGCAATTTGGCCATGGAAAGCTGTCGCACATCTCAACAAGGTGCACCACAACAACATGTGTCATCTCTGTTTGGCCATAACCAGGAGTGATACTCTGAATACAGGGTGTCACTGTGTCATTTGGGGATTTACAGCATGCATATATGTGTGCATGAATATGTTTTGACACAGTGACATCAGATGATGTGCATTTTGAGAAGGTTACTGTACCATAAATTTCATGTTTGGCCAGTTCATAGACCATGTTGATCTGTTGTTTCCTAATAAAGATTTGTAATTATTGATTTGTTTACAGCTTACACAGTCACATGTATGTTTCATCCTGTATCTCTCATGACAATGTGCCATACACATGGCAAGGGCCATTTTATCTGTATTTTCACACATTGCTTAGATTGTGTATTGCATGTACATTCTTGTACCTGTACACCTCATGGACGTAGGGGCGTACTGTGACACCACAAAGCTGTTTTATTTAGCTGAATCTGCACCTGTGAGAGACATGCTTTTTACTGTGCCAACACATGTGCTTCTCATAACTACCTCCATCTCAACATTGTAGATTGTGACCTGGATTTTGAAAGACATTTATACAGGTAACTGCCCTAGTTACCTGTGTAAATAGGTTCTTGGTGATTTTGGCAGGGCATCTACTCAGGTGCTGGCCCTCTGAGATGCTATGTACCTCCCTAATACGCCCATTTGCTATGTGATTGGCATCAGGGTGTGTTAGGGGCATTCTGTGGCAGGGCATGGGCAGACAAACATAATTGGTGGGTGGCTACATTTTTCTATGCAACACACATAGCCATCTGTGCATGACGGCTTGGCACTGGTTTTCCTGAGCTATCTTTCAGGCATAGGGTCTGGACGGTTAGCCAGTTAATTTTGCCCTACCTGGCTAGCTCTTGCTCTTTCTCATTTGCGTGAGCGGACCCTGATTTTCAATAGACAAGCCACATATAACCACAGCATTCACATCAAGGTTAGACAGATGGCGGTCATGCAATGAACTGACACATCACTTTGCACCACCCAGATGAAAATCTGGGAACCATATACAGTATTTCAGCACATAGTATCCATACATGTGGACACATTCACTAGAACTATGTTGAAACATCAGCCGTGTCCCATATGTGATATGGGAATTCCGAGGATGATGCAGGACACATTATTGCATGCCCTCCAACTCACTCACCGCACTGATATCCCAAGATCACTGATGTCATCAATGGCCAGTGATATTATTTATTTATTTATTTAACATTTCTTCTATACCGCGCTATTCATATCCGTGCTGTGTACATCAAACAAAATCTTATACCATGCAGTCGGACCGCATAGTATTTACACTGAACAGGGATTAAAACTTGGATATAGCTGGGGTAACTTTCTACAGTTTATTTACATTGATGCCTATACTTTCCTGCTGTAGTCTATTCGGGGCTGGCCAGGTTGGGCTGGCTAACCATTATCTTGCTGGGTATGTTATTGGGGGCTCTAGGTGACTGGTGAGCGTGCTCGCTGACTGGTTTCTACTGCTGGTTTCTGGGTAGTGTCTTATGAACAGGTGATGCTTCAGTGCGTTCCTGAATTGGGTCAGGTTAGTGATGGCTCGCATGTCTGTGGGAGGGCATTCCAGGCTCTGGGTGCGTAGATCGTGAAGGCCCTGTTCGATGTTGCCTTTGTGCACTTTGTCATTTCTTTTGGGGTCATCGTGGAGATCAGTGTGGAGATATATAACAGACGTATCTGTGAGCAGCAAGGTTTGTCAAATATGGTGTGCATGGTTCAGACCTCTGTGAGACAGCACATTTGTTTAAAGATGCACATCACTAATGTTCAGATGTGTGAGCAATGTGTTTGTTCACAGTCACAGCCATTGGGGAGGTACACCATTTATCTTTCAGCTGGTCATTTCTCAGAGGTAGCTATGAGGCTCATATATCTGCACACATCATACACCAACAGAACCTTAATTACTGATATCTGACCTGTGGTTCACTCAGTCATCCCTTGCTAAAAAGTAAATGTTTCCTGCTAAGTAACACAGTGTCTGAGGCATAGATGATGTGTACGGTATGTTCATATTTAGCTGGGCCTCCTATTTCTTGCACATGATCCATAGCCCCTGTGACACAGGTGGAATTGTCAGCAGCACCCCTGGTGCACACGGCCACTGCATATATACATACATTAGCTTTACCTATACAATAGACTGTTGAATATGCCAAATATCATGGAGGGGCAAGGGAGGCATCATCTACATGATTGCTTACCAACATCACTGCACAAATTTGTTGTTCATGGTCACATTGTGTTTGAATCACACATAGCGACTCAGTGCATGCTACCCATCCTGACTCTGTGCAGCCGCTCTTCATCGGAGCATACTGCAATAGATGCAACAGTGAAACAACAGGTGTACATTGTGTGCACATGTACAGAATGAGGCCTTGCAGACTCAACATGTATTCCATGGCACAGTTTTCATGAGGTCCACAGCAAGCAGATTCACAGCTGATGCAGCAAGGCTCTATAATGTCAAAGGATATTGCATGGGGTTGTGTCTCCATGTCTGTGCAGCTCCATTATGGGGCTCAAATCCCAGCCCAGCAAACAACATTGTTATTGCCATGCTGCCAGAGCCTCAATATGCTAGCCCATAGCCAAGATTCAGCTGCATGTCAGCTCCTGCATCCCTTCCTGTCTTGTTTTCAAGTTGTCCACAAATATTACGCCACAGCCAGGATGACTTGGGGCAACTTGTTGGTAAAATAACATCCCCATCTGACAGGCCTATCAAGGACATAGATGGCCTATGACATATTCAGCACTGGGCATCCAGGTTGACAAGCGACAGACAGCCTCCACTTGCATCTCCTTGTACACACACCATCCCAACTGCATCTGGGGCTCTCCATACACCTCCACTGTTGTTGAAGGGTATGCATGTGCTGGATTGTCATGGTTAAAATAACAGGCAGGAATGTGATATAGGGCATGACATAGATAATGAGTGATGGCGGCTCATAATAAACCACATACTGTCTACACACAAGCTCATGACAATCATGCCTGCAGACCATAGGACTGCAATGAGGGGCATACAGCACAATGCACATAATCCAGCTCCTACACGAGATCTGTCCAGGGGATGAGCTTTGGACATAGCACTGAACGTACATGGGACCTGTTGGAAACATACCTTGTGTTCTTCCCATATCTGCACTACACACCAGCCCATCAACTACTGACATGGGGAGATGCCTACATGTTCGCACATTGTAGGCAAGCACATGCTGTTGCATTGTTTGCTGATTTTCCATAGTTAAATGTTGTAAGGGCCTCGCATCAGGGTCCCTTCACTGTCCTTGTACACAGCACTGCCCAGTGGAAATTACACTTGTTGCTATGCAGCATGCAATTGACTCAACTGCATGCAGTGCAAAACAACATGCTGCATCTGGTATGAACTTGCCAACAAAGGTCATTTCCTGTGATCTCTTTCCTAACATGCAGAGGGCAGAGACATGCATTTGAGACCATTTCAGTTTTGGGTGATGTTTGGGAGATTGCACAGGGTTGTTGGTGTGAGGGCAGAAAATGTCTGACACATGTATTTAACATGAGTCTTGTCTGATACCAAAACCATGACCTCAGATACTTTAAACCATGACAGATATGTGCTCAACACGCAGGTCAATCACGGTCTGGTGAGACTGAGCTGAGAACCTGATGATACACTGCAGGCAGATACATACATACATTGTCGCAACCCGTGCCCAGGCAACCACCTATAGGCACGAGCCTGCCCTTTATATTGTCCTTTTAAATAAAGAATGGTTGGAATCTTCCCAGGGCCGAGGCTTCTGGGAGTTGTAGTTGTGTGGTTTCAAGACAATAATGATGAGACCCGAGGGTTTTCAAGGCAAATACAGGAATTTATTAGTTCCTTTTCCAAAAAGCATTTAAAGGCTCAACGCATAACAAAAATAGGATTTTTCTCCAAACAAGATTCCAAAGACCTTTTATCCAAAACAAGGCACTGTAAGTGCTTCAATTAGCTTTCAAACACATGTAGCTGTTTTTCCAAAACTTTCAGCATTCAAAATAAAGCTTTTCATTCTCTTCACAAAACGCAAAAGAAATGTTCTTTTCTTCAGATAGAACAGGATTCTTAGCAAACTCTAGCTAAGCAACATTATCCCTGTTTCCTCTCTCTGCTTTGTAGAATATTTCTAGGCTTTAAGACTTTCTCCTTTCAAACCAGGAACTCCTTATTTTGTCTTCTTACATAGAGAACAGTCCATTAATGAATCATCTGACTCCTTGTCAGATTCATAAGGATCCATTTGCGTCTCCTCATAACTTGAGTCTGGTAACTCTGATTTCAAGTCACCCTGCAAAAACTCAGGCTTAATATCTTCTAAAAGCTTTAACTCTTTCCTCCAGTGAGACTTTTCCTTATGCACAGGTTTTTCCCCAAGCACGTGGAAATTCTTTCCCTTCAGTAACTGACACAATGCCTCTAACTGGCTCAAGTTACTTTTTGTTACAGGTTTATTCACGCACCTTTTTGGAGCTGGCAGTTTCCCAGCAGATTCATAAACTGCTGCTACTGTATCTTGCTCCTCGTCAGCACTCCTCCCAGGTACAGCTTCCCTGTCTCCAGAACCAGATGCAGTTCCCCTGTAGTACTGGCTTCCTTCTGGGTCGTGGCTTTCACCTCTGAGAACCCCACTGCTTTCTCCAGCGTTCTCCCTGGTTAAGCCTCTCGTGTGACTCTCTCACAGCCTCCTTCCCAGTATGCTGCCTTCCTGTGTGCTGCTTCCCTCTGGAATCCTCTCTGGTTCTGTCTCTGGTGATTCTCTTTCCTTCCGTCTCCCTGGTAGTTCTCTTTCCTTCTGTTTTCCTGGTGCTCTCCTTTCCTTCTATTCCCTGGGGTTTATAAGAGTGTGCCTGATCTCCCGTGCACTGCCCTTCCCCCAGGTATTTCTTATTAACTTCCAAGCTTGCCTCTGGATTAGCAGAGCTTGGGAGTGGTCTGCACTCAGCAACTACATGTGTTTTTTTCTCTCTGGCTGCAGTTTGAGGGCTACTGCTTTCTTGTCTGTCTCTCTCCTTAAAGGTAAATGATTGTTTTTCTTCCCAATCCATAGACTCAGCTACACTCTCGCCATCACAACATAGATACATTCCATTTACTAGTAAGTGTTCCCATAGCAGGTGCTGTGTAGAGTTAGTATAGTGGTTAACACACTGTGTTTGGATATACCAGAGGGCTGGTCCAATCCCCACAGGTTGTTTCCTGTTCATTTTGTTCTGAGCTGGTGCAAATACCATCCAAAAGGGGTCAGGTTTGGCATAGCCCCAGGCACCATTGCATCTATTAAGTGTGAGCTATTTTATGCATGTTCTTTTCAATCCAGGCTATCAGCCAGGCAGAGTGTGCTGCCTCAGCTGTGGCCCATTGAAGAATGTTGGTAATGTGACCACAGCTGATGCATAACCTACACAGTGGACAGGCCTAGGAGACTGGAGGCTAACTGTGGGGACCAGTCTGGGCCTCCATCGCATATATATTTAACATGCAGCCACATCCTACAGGGGTGATGTGCATCTATCAACCTGTTTCTACATTGCAGGGAGATACATATGTTCCCTTTATTGGTAATTCCTGCCATGGCAAATGCCTTGCAGGTTTAGCATAGTGGTTAGAGCACTGTTTTTGGACACCCCAGAGGGCTGGTTCAATGTCCAAAGGTTCTTTTCTGTTAATTTTGTTCTGGGATGGTGCAAATACCATCTAAAAGGGTGCAGGTTCGGCACAGCCCAGGCATCCTTGCATCTATTCAGTGTGAGCTATTTTATGCATGCCCTTTTCAATCCAGGCTATCAGCCAGCAGAGTGTGTGGCCTCAGCTGTGGCCCACATCCCACTTACTAACTACAATATCATATGGCACTACTATGTCATCTGGTCTATCAGCTAACACCTGTCTGTCCATCCATCACCTTCAGATTATTTTCCATTGATGCTCCTTTATCCAGCATTAGGGTTACAGCCATTTTCGTGCCTTTAGATGCATGCTTGTCAACTTGAAGCACCTTAAAACCCTTGGCAATCTTATGTTTGGGTGCCTAAATCTCTTAGGGCACCTTAACTTCATGATCCTTAACCCCTCAGGTCGCTTTAACCTCAGGCGTCTTAAAACTCTCAGGGCGCCTTAACTTCATGTGCCTTAATCCCTCAGGGTGCTTTAACCTCAGGTGCCTTAACACCTCAGGGCACCTTAAACTCAGGCACCTTAGGTTGAAGCGCCTTAAACCCCTTGGGCACCTTAAAGCTTGTCACCTTAATGTGAGATGTGCCATTACTGTGAGTTAAATGGTCAGGGCGCCTTGTTCCATGAGTTACACAGCCCATAGTTCCCTTTACGCTGGACCGCCCCCACCTGACCATAGCCTTATATAGCTTCAGGAACCTTAGCACTGCCTTTACTTCAGGCCAGAAGGTTGGGGGTTCAAATCCCACTAGAGGACAGCAACCTTGGGCCGGAAGGACTGGGGTTTCTAGTCCCACAGGTGCTCCTTGTGGTCTTGGGCAAGCCACCTAACCCTCCATAGCCCATGTTCCCGGTAAAATAGTTATCTCCAAGTTATAATGCCCTGTTCAATGTAATTTCAGTTTGTTCAATGTAAACCGCACTGATGCAGAATAGCGCAGTATATAAGAGAATGTAAATAAATAAATAAATAGATTTACCACCGGTGACTTTACTGTGATTTAGTAAACATATCCCTTAGTGTGTGATTTTATAAAGCATCTACAGCATGTTTTGCATGCAGAAAATAGTACAGCTGTCTGTGCAAGCATGTGTGCGTGTGCTGATATGTGATCTTGGAGCAGGCATTCGCGGGGTATAGTTTGAACAGAGCAGGGGCATACCTGTGTACTTTATAAGGCACATACCTATATGCACAGAGTACATACACACACGTTTGCAGGTCAGGTGAAAATCCGTGTGAGAGCATTGCTACTGGGAACCTATGTTCTATTGCTGTTAAGTGCCGTCAAGTCGGTGTCAACTCATGGCATCCCTGTAGATAGTTGTCCTAAACTGTGTTCGGTCTTCAGTCAGGCGGCTCATTGTTGACAGACTGGTACCCATAGCTGTTGTTATTGTATCGATCCATCTCATTGCTGGCCTTTCTCTCTTGCGTTGACCTCCTATCTTGCCAAGCATGATGTCTTTCTCTAATGATCTCTCTCTTCACATGATGTGTCCAAAGTATGAAAGTCAAAGTCTTTTCATCTGAGTTTCTAAGGAAAGCTTAGGTTTGATCTCCTCTAGTACTGACTGGCTTGTTCTTTGGGCAATCCATGGTATACATAATATTCGTCGCCAGCAGCATAATTCAAAGGCATCAATTTTTTCCTGTCTATCTTTTTCACTGTCCAACTTTCACATCCATATGATGTTATTGGAAATGCCATGGCTTCAACAAGTCAAATCTTTGTATGGAGAGAGACATCTCTGCTCTTGAGATTCTTGTCTAGGTCCTTCATAGCACTGTTGGATTTCTTGACTGCTTGTCATTTTTTTTATTGATAGTTGATCCAAATAGGTTAAAGTTGTCAACTATTTCAATTTCTTCTCCATCAACGATGAACTTATTGGTTTTGCCTGTTGTCAATATCTTTGTCTTCGTTATGTTAAGGTGCAGGCCCATTTTAAGACTATGGTCCTTGATCTTGAGAAGCAAATGTTTCAGATCATCTTCACTTTCAGCCAGTAATGTGGTATCATCAGCATAGCAAAGGTTATTGATGAGTCTTCTAACAATCTTCACACCTCTGTTGTCTTCATACAATCTTGCTTCTCTGATGATTTGTTCTGCATATAAATTAAACAGGTAGGGGGAAAGTATGCAGCCTTGTCATACACCTTTGCTGATTTTAAACCATTCTGTTTCTCCTTGTTCCATTCGAACTGTTGCTTCTTGATCAATGTAAAGGTATACCCATGCTTCTTAATGTGGCCCAAAGTTTCCCATGGCTTACACAGTCAAAAGCCTTGCTGTAGTCGATAAAACACATATAGGTATCTTTTTGGTATTCTTTAGTCTTTTCAAGGATCCATCTCACATCCACGATGATGCTCTCATTCTTCGACCATTCCTGAACTCTGCTTGCACTTCAGGCAGTTCTTGTTCCAGGTATTCTCTGCATTTCTGGGCAATTTTCAGAGTTTCTTCAGTCATCCATTTTGACCATTTTTCCTTTTTCACCTTTTGTAGAACTTCTCACTTTCTTCCAACACAACCTTCTTGATGTCATCCCATAACTCTTCTGGAGCTCCGTCATTTGAATCTAAAGCAGCAAATCGATTTTGCAGGCAGTCTTTAAATTCCAGTGGTATATTCTCAAGGTCATATTTTGCTACATTCATGAGTGGCTTGCTGTTTTTCAACTTTAGCTTGAGTTTGCATACTAGTAGTTGGTGAGCTGTACCACAATCAGCTCCAGGTTTTGTCTTTGTTGATATTAATGAGCTTTCCGTTGTTGACTTCCACACTTTCTGAAGATTTCTAAAGATGTAAGAAGGCTGAAGAAGTCAGAGCAAGTTTTGCACCAAAAGATTCTCTAACGCAGATGGAGTTGTCAAAACGTTAAAGGCATGATGAGACTATGCCAAGAGTCCCGAGAGAGCAACGGAGGTTATTGGGCCATGTGAAATGAAAGTTACTGTAAGTACTGAAGATGTGCCAATGGACAGCCTTTTTTTAATGATATATGTATATGTAAAGGTTTATAGCAAAAACGACGGTCGGTAAGGGCTAATAGAATTTTGATGCTGAGCCTGAATTTAAGCTTGGCCATCATAAAAACTATTGATGGGGAGGAGGATTTTTAGCAGATTCTTATTTCCCTATCACTTCCTTCCAGTCTTTCTCTCTCTTATCCCTGCTGCCCCCCCTCCTTTTCCCATCTCTTACTCCTCCACCTGCAGTTTTCTCACACACATACACACACGCCCTTAGCCTTTACCTTCCCTTCCCACCCCATTTGTGGTAGAGAAGTGGTGATATCACATGCCTCTGTTGAGGATGAAGAGGAGATGTATGGGAATGCCAAGTGTGCTCTCAGTGTCCCCTGCAGAGCCCTCTGCCTCTGCTGCCAGTTCAGGGGTACCAGTGGGAGGAAGAGCGGGGACACTTAGGATCCTTTGACACACACCCTATTTTGTGCTATTGCAAAGATTTTGGGTCCTTTTAAGTGCCGTTAACCAGTTAACATGCATTATAACGTGTGCTAACTGACCACGATGAAAGCCTTTGCACTGGTATGCTTACTACTGACTGCCAAAACACATGTTGACGGGCACTCACACGCTAATATAAAGAGTGGGCTGGTTAGAAGTGGACTGTGTGTGTGGAGAGCACAGTAGCACATGGGAATCATTAACATGGTAATTAGTATGGGCCCACATAATGATACTCTATGGAGCATGTTAACTAAACTGGGCCAATGGTTAGCATAAGCTATTAGTAACTAGGTCTCATGTTATTCAGTGGGACCTAGTGACAAATAGCCCCTGCTCACCATTACCCAGCTTAATAAACATGCCCCTTAGAGTATCATTAGGTGCGCCCATGGAAACTGCTCAGTCGCACACTACCTGCCAGGAACATGATGATCCTGCCCCTGACAGGTAAGGCAAAGTCTTTGCACTTAATGTGTGTTTGTAACATGCACAGGTTTACTGGGCTTTAGTAAAAGGGCCCCTTTCTTTTTAGGAGTGGGATAACATTTCTTTAAATAAAAAGATTATTTTCTATGAATTTTGGGGCTTTCCTCAAATGCCCCTCCTCTTCCCTGTGCAGTCAGGGAACCTCCTTGGGGCCACAGAGGTCCCAGGAGGTTGATCATGAGATTTAATAGCTCTTTTAGAAGGTAAATTTATAATCGTTTTTCGCCCATAAATGACTGATTTATACGCATTTAAAAGTAAGAGTGCTGCAGTTAAGCACGTATTTATACGCCACTGTATAAGTCACTTGTGAGGCCTCACTTGGAATATTGTGTTCAGTTTTGGAGACCGTATCTTGCAAAGGATATAAAAAGACTTGAAACGGTTCATAGGAAGGCCACCAAAATGATTTGGAGCCTGCGTCAGAAGCCTTATGAGAAGAGACTTGAAGACCTAAATATGTGCACTCTGGAGGAGAGGAGGGACAGGGGAGATATGATTCAGACCTTTAAATACTTAAAGAGAAATAATAACCAACCTCTTCAAAGACGGGGAAGCTGTAAAACTAGAGGGCACAACATGAAGCTGCAAGGGGGTAAATTGAAAGGCAATGTCAGGAAATACTTTTTCACTGAAAGGGTGGTGGATGCTTGGAATCAATGTTCCCGCAAACGTGCGCTGGGTCCGCCGCCAACATTCCTGCCGGCGGGAGGGGCAGAGCGATCGATGCTCTACTCCTCCCCCCAGCTGCAGGAATGCCAGCGGGGGACCCGGCGCAGATTAAAGAGAACATTGTGAGGGTGCTGCGGCGTGTGTTAGACCCTGTGTCTAACACACGCCGCAGCACCCTTGCAATATTCTCTTTAATCTGCGCCGGTGGGGGGAGGTGCAGAGCGTTGATCGCTCTGCACCCCTCCCCCCCCAGCAGGAATGTTGATGGCGGGCCCAGCACAGGTTAGCAGGAACATTGCTTGGAATGCCCTACCGATGGAAGTGTTGGGAGCAAATACAGTGACAGAATTCAAAATGGCATGGGACAGACACAGTGGATCTGTTTACAGCAACAGGATAAAATAAAAATAAACTTAACTAACTAATTTCTCAACATGCAGGGGTGTCCTACACGGAGCGGTGGGTTCACCCCTAAAACAAAGACATGGGGAGGGGTGGCCTGCACGGAGCGGCAGGTGCACCTATTCTTGCCATCTTACTGGGCAGACTAGATGGACCATACTGGTCTTTATCTGCCGTCATTTACTATTTTTTAGAGGGCACATCTTCAGGGGAGGAGTTTGGGCAGTGCGTGCGTGGCATTGTGATTTACATACATATTTTATAAAATACCCAGGGATGTGCCTTCTTCATATGCGAACATCTGCTCCCGAGCAAGCGTAAATGTCCGTGGCTTCAATGTCTACAGGATTTGTGCTAATACATAAGTGCTTGTGTATTATAAAATAGGCATCTTCCTGCTATAAAATTGGCATCTTAAAGCATGGTGGGGTCAATAATGAGGCAGTGCACAATCGCATTATTTTAAGCGCTGGCACGTAATGCGTATAGAAAAAGACAGAGTGAAGATGGATAAGAGATGCATTTTTATTAGACAATATCAACATAAGGCCCCCATGGACATTTTTTGGCACTCAGCCTTCATCAGGTATGCAGTAAAATATATATAAATGTTCTTTGCCTCCTGATCGGCTAATTGATCTGTAAAATCAAAAATTGTCTTCCTATCTCTCTGCTGACTGGTTTTGGTTAATATTTTGGTGTATTTTACTTCGGTATTATTGTGAAGGCAGCACAGAGACAATGGGGGGCATTTTTTATATCCATTTAGGCAGTTTGCAGACCTGCAAACCACCTAAACGGCACTACATGTGATAATCAGCGGCACTGGTGCAGTTTATCCCCGGTCACCACCCCTAAACGCCCCGATGCTGGGCAGCTAGCATTGGAGCGTTTTGGGGGGCACCTGGGGATAATCGGCTAGCGGTGATTTTCAGCCACTAGCCGGTTATCCCACAGCAGCAAACCGTAGGCATTTTAAAGGCCAGCCTAACTTTCACCGCCATAGCTAACTGGGCAGCGGCTGAATATTGCGGTTGCCTGGTTAGCTGCGGTGCCATCTGGCCGGCCCGGAAATTCAATGCCAGTGGCCGGATATAGCAATGGCGGCAGCTAACCGCTGTAGAAGCACCAGCCGCCGCTGCTGAATATTCCCCCCAATTAGTCTATTTTAGATTGTGAAAATCAATTAGCTAATTAGGAGGTGGAGAACATTTATATATATTTTACTGTACCTCTGACAAAGGCTGAGTGCCAAAACAAGGCCATGTTGGGTCTTCCATATGCTGATGCTACTTAATCAACGTCCACCTTTGATCCACCTACATGTTCTATTTTTCCGTGTTTTGTCTCCACATCCTTTTTTGCCTTTTCGTTGGACTTAATATATTCAAAGCCGCGATCTGCATTGGTAGCAACCCTGAACATAACTGAGCACAACGCCAGCACTATAAGTTTCCTGGATAGTGGCCAAATATCGCTGCAGTCTGGATAATTAAAAACCCAGCCCCACTCTGCCCCCAATCTGGCTGCATGTTATACAGCTAGTATTGGACTATTCAGACAGAATTCAGCCTGGGGCTATCTGCACAATCTGGAAAAATACATCGAGAGAGACGTTATATACATACCGGCTGCTGGTGTTTCTTTTGAATATTGGCCCAAATGTTTTTTTTTTAAATAAACTCAAAGATCAAGAATACCATAAATACAGAGATGATTTTAATGTGTGGCAAGGAATACATGAAACAAGGACTGCAAGGATATATTTAGCCTCTCTTATGCTGTGATGTATTTAATGATTTCGCATTAAGAGATGCAGGGAAAGAAGTAGTCCTCTTTGATTAAATTCTTCTAGAAGGACCATGACCCACTGAATGAAGTGCATTCAAAATGCTATGTCTGGATTTTATTTCCGTTTCTTTCGCAATTTTTTAAATCAGTCTTAGCTTGTGTTTAGAAAGTTGACTGCTGTCCATCGTTTAACTGTAGATCACTAAATGAAAACAGATTTCCTTACTGGAAAAACATATAAAGTGAATAAACACTGCCCAACACCATGGACATTTACTGGAAATCAATAATGAACCCGAGGTATCCTGTCTAGTAAAGAGGATAAGGATCACAGGATTTGATTATTAAAATGTTGTGTGTGAGAAAAGAAGGTGGACTTGCCTTTCACAAGTTCTAACTTGCTGCCTATGAGTAAGGCTCGGCTGAGAAATAGTTCTTTGGAAGGAATATTGCAACTTCTTTCATTTTTACTTTTATTAACAGTGACATAGCTAAAAAAAATCATTGTCATAACACTGTAGAACACGTCACATTACAGAACTGACCTGTTATAACATACCCCCTTTCCTGCAGGGAAATCTTTAGTTATGACGACTGGAAAATGTTTGCAAACCTCTTCCCCCCTAATAGTGTAACAGCAGTGTACCTAACGATTACTCATCAGATATAGGGTGTAAGTTTCATTCTCACTGGCTATGATTCTTGAACTTATAAAGTGATTCTGGAACTAACATGTGGTAATGTCAGAAGTTAGCAAATGCCTAGTGAAGGAAAGGTCAATATCTGACAGGCCACTGTGCTGCAGTCAATACCTGATACTTAAGGATCTTTAGTAAGTGGACCATCAGATGGTGTAGTGCAGCATGGATGAAATTACTGGAAAGGCAAGTGTGACCAAATCCTCTTTTTGGCTGCATTGGATAGTAGTTGGAGCAAGTACCAAAATTATTGTAGATGACCCAAAAGTTGTTCCAAATGACCTGGCTTTTGTTTCCATAGGACTGATTGGTTTCTTTGACTGGATACCCAGAGAATTGGATTGGGAGAGAGTTTTAGATGTGGTAGACTTAGATGTCAACAATGCCTTTGACACTATTCCACATCAGCGAATTATAAATAAAATTAGTTCCCTTGCGTTGGACACTATAGTGACTGAATGGATTAGAAACTGATTGACTGGGGGTCACAGAGGGTAGTAGTAAATGGAGTTCCCTCTAAAGAAAGAAACATAGAAACATGACGACAGAAAAAGACCACATGGCCTATCTAGTCTGTCCTTCCATATCAACCACCACAACAATCCCCTTTTTACCTTTAGAGATCCTCTGTGTTTGTCCCATGCTTCTTTGAATTCAGATACTGTCCTCATCTCTACCACCTCCACTAGAAGACTATTCCATGGATCCACCACTCTTTCCATAAAGAAATATTTCCGCATATCACTCCTGAATCTATCCCCTTTCACCCTCATCCCTTGTCCCCTTGTAGCAGTACTTGCTTTCAATTGAAAGATGCAGTCCTCCTGTGCATTTATGCCATGGAGGTATTTAAACATCTCAATCATATCTCCTCTCTCCCACCTTTCCTCTAAGGTGTACATATTAAGATCCTTAAGTCTGTCCTCATATGCTTTATAATGAAGACCACTAACCATTTTAGTAGCCACCCTCTGTATGGACCCCAGCCTGTTTATATCCTTTTGAAGGTGTGGTCTCCAGAATTGCACACCATACTCCAAATGAGGTCGCACCAAAGACTTATACAGAGGCATTATCACCTCCTTTCTTCTGCTGGATAAATTGTCTCACTTCATTGATTTCAATGGAGAATATTCTTGGCTGCTACTCTGAGATTCTGTAGATGTGTGGGCAAAGGAAGAGAGTTCCACTAAAAACAGAAGGATTGCTATGATATGGTATTATCTTCTAAAAAGGTGTGGATAGGCCCAGTTGTGCAACAAGGTAGGGCATGAAGCAGAAGTGGGTGCAGAGCGTTTTTAGAGCACAATAAGATGTTAGGCCATTCTCCTTCTTCAAGAACTTCAAGGTGAGGGGAGGTGGTGATGGATGCATTAAAGAAAGAGAATGTCAATGGTATGGTTGGAGATGTGGAAAGCTAAGTGCTGGGCAAAACGAAATCTAATTATACCATTGCATGTTTTACGCATGGAAATTTCTTGAAAATTGCCTTTCTAGTATATTTTTTGTGCACTTAGAAAAGAAAATCAAAATTACTTCGAAAATTGCAACAAATGGATATTTTTCCCTGGTCCTCCAATGTAGTCTATGTTATTTGATGAGGATAACGCAAAACAGGAGGCTACAGTGATGAGACAAAACAAGTGTTAAAGTCAAGAATTATCCCATATAGACATAAGATCACACACAACATAAAAAATCAGATAACACCTCAAAGAGAAATCACATTTCAGAAGCAGACCCTTCTATCAATGAGCTTAAGATTAGGTCTCTCAAAGGAAAGTTCAACACAACCCAGAAACTAAGGGACATGTTTACTAAAGATTAATGCATGTTAATTTATTTATTTATATTCTCTTATATACTGTACTGTGCTATTCTGCATCAGTGTGGTTTACATTGAACAAACTGAAATTACATTGAACAGGGCATTATAACTTGGAGATAACTATTTTACAGGGAACATGGGCTATGGAGGGTTAAGTGGCTTGCCCAAGACCACAAGGAGCACCTGTGGGACTAGAAACCCCAGTCCTTCTGGCCCAAGGTTGTTGTCCTCTAGTGGGATTTGAACCCCTGACCTTCTGGCCTGAAGTACCTTGCCCCAACCACTAGGCCACTCCTCCACTCCATGTTAATGAAGTAAAAGCACATTAAGTGCCACTGGCACATTCCAAATGGGACGTCCAAGTGCAATCTGGGGATGTCAAAGCCAAAATGTCTGAAAAGAAAGGCCGGCGCGGGCAAGTTCAGGCACACTTCCAGAAATGGGACGTGCCTGATAAGCCCGTGCATCAAATGTCTATATAGACGTCCCCAGGAGAGCATTTCAGGACCAAAATGTCTAATAGTACGATGGTTAGAACAGTGGCTTAAGAGCTGGGTGACCAGCATTCAAATCTCAGTGTGCGACTTTGTAATCTAGAGCTAGTCACTTAATTCTCCATCTTCTCTGGGTGTTTTAAGGTGAAAACAAACACTTTCCTGATACCTATTTGTGCCTGGAGTAGGAATAAACATGTATGTGCCTGCAAACGACTCTGCTGTTTCTGGGTCACTTAAGTCTATTGCCCCCCCCCCCCCCCAGACATGCCTCTGCCACACCCCTGTGCCTACATGAACGCTCCCATACTGGAGACATCTGTGACATGTGTCAGTGATTTCGACATTGACGTGCATGTCTGCAGACGACTAAACCTTTTAGAATGACCCTCTTAGTAAACATGCCTCTAAGGCTTTTGAAGTTGAAATAATGAGACACCTAATAGCTAACAAAAAAGGACTCAGTAAAGATCTAGGATCCCGACATTCAAAGGATTTCTGCTCCTAACTTTGAGAGTTAAGCTCCAAAATTGGCTGCTTTGAAAATTTACTAGGGCTGAGTGCCTAAATATTTTCTTAAAAGTTTACTAATCTCAGAAGATCTGAGGTTCTGTGTATGAGCTGTGCTGCTATGTGAACCGTTGGCTCAGAAAGGGAAAAGTAGCGGTATTGAGCTACTGCAGGCACTTCCATGGTCACACCCCTCTGATGTCACCAAGGAGAGAGACCCCAAAGGCACACTTAAGCTAGCCAGGGGGCCCTGTGGGCTGTGCCCAATGGAGCAGGATTCACCCCTTTAGAGTCCCTTCAGAGCACCGATGGAACATCAATGGGGCCACTGGAGTTGTGTTGTGTCCCCTGGAGATCTGTTGCTGATATTACTTTTTTTTTTACTGTGCTTGCCTGTTTGGGTTAGACAGACTTTGTCCATATGGGGAAAAGGAAAGACAAAAATCCAGCCAATGCAGTGCCTGCTACTCAGCCCTTGGGCAAAGTGGTTGGACCTCTTGATAAGCATTTTGCGGCTGCTGCCTGTTTGCAGCTCTCCTTAGAAGGAGCATCTAGTAGCTCTGCAGAAAGGACTCCTCCCCCACTCCCAAACCTGCAGCTGTCATCAACCCTTCTTTCTGATATTGTCTTGTTAGAACAAGTGGCTCTCCCTCTGCTACACGGTCCTCTGCCGAAGCCAATGTTCTTGCAGAAGAAGAAGAGCAGGCTGTTTCATTACAATCCCCAGGACATTACTGTGAAGGACTTATGCTTGCTATTTTAAATAGTGATACTAAATTGTCTAATGGTGTTGCATCGCTCTATCTGTTCTCTCAGGAGACAGTTCAGAAGTTGCAGGAATCAGATAATAGTTTTCTGCATGTGAGTAGAACTATTTCTAAATTGGAGGGTCAGTTGCCATCTTTGCAGCAGACTAGTGTTTCCTCTATTAGGGATTCCCTCTCTATTCATTACAAATTGGAAGCTCTTGAGAATTCCTCTAGAGCTAATCATTTGTGATTTCTTAATTTTTCTGTAACTCATCTACTTTCTGCTGAAATTTGGTTGGATAAGTATTTCATGTCCATGGTATTTTCAATAACATCATATGGATGTGAAAGCTGGACAGTGAAAAAGACAGACAGGAAGAAAATTGATGCCTTTGAATTATGGTGCTGGCGGCGAATACTGTGTATATACCATGGACTGCCTGAAGAACAAACCAGTCGGTACTAGAGGAAATCAAACCTAAGCTTTCTTTAGAAGCTCAGATGACAAGACTTCAACTTTCATACTTTGGACACATCATGCGAAGAGAGAGATCATTAGAGAAAGACATCATGCTTGGCAAGATAGAAGGTCAACGCAAAAGAGGAAGACCAGCAATGAGATGGATCGATACAATAACAGCAGTTACGGGTACCAGTCTGTCAACAATGAGCCACCTGACTGAAGACCGAACACAATCTAGGATAGCTATCCAGAGGGTCGCCATGAGTCGACTCCGACTCGACGGCACTTAACAACAACAAGTATTTCATGGATGCTATCCCGGTTCAAAATTGTTTCTATTTGCCTATTTGCCTTCAGCCCTTGAATTGAAGAATCAGTCTGCAGCCCTGGAAGTGATGGAAGCATCAGAGGAAAGGGAAGAACCACAGCTTGAGTACCCCAAAGTTGCAGAATCGGTCATCACAAGGAAGCGAAGGGTAGTGGTGGCTGGTGACTCTCTTCTGACGGGTACTGAGGCGTCCATCTGCCGACCAGATTTGATGTCCAGAGAGGTGTGCTGTCTGCTAGCTGCCAAAATCCAAGATGTTACAGAGAGTTTGCCAAGACTCATTAAGCCTACTGACTATTATCCAATGTTGCTTATCCATGTTGGCACAAATGCTACTGCTAGCTATCCCTCCAAGCATATCAAATGTGACTTCATGGAGTGGAGGAGTGGTTGTGGTTGTGGCAAGGTACTTTAGACCAGAAGGTTGGGGGTTCAAATCCCACTAGAGGACAGCAACCTTGGGCTGGAAGGACTGGGGTTTCTAGTCCCACAGGTGCTCCTTGTGGTCTTGGGCAAGCCACTTAACCCTCCATAGCCCATGTTCCCTGTAAAAAAATAGTTATCTCCAAGTTATAATGCCCTGTTCAATGTAATTTCAGTTTGTTCAATGTAAACTGCACTGATACAGAATAGTGTGGTATATAAGAGAATGTAAATAAATAAATGGCTCTGGGACAGAGGGTGATGCAGATAGGCATGCAGGTGGTGTTCTCTTCAGTCCTCCCTGTTGAGGGTAAAGGCCAAGACAGAGAAGCTCACATCCTGGAGATGAATGTACAGCTGTGTGGATGGTGTTATCAAAAGCATTTTAGTTTCCTGGACCATAGGATGATGTTCCAAGGGCTGCAGAGCAGAGATGGTGTCCATCTGTCCAAGAAGGATCGAAGTGTCTTCACCAGCAGACTGGCTAACCCACTGGAAAGGGCTTTAAACTAGATTCATTGGGGATGGGTGATGAGAGTCCCCAGGTAAGTGAAGAAAGCCCACAGGTAAGTGAAACATTAAATACCTCTGTAGAAAAGGGGTAATAGGGGCAATATCTGGAAAGCGGTGTGTATAAATGCCTGTAGCATGGGAAATAAGATCCCAGATGTTGAGACTTTAATGGAAGAGGTTGACTTGAATTTAGTGGCAGCTATGGAGACATGGTTCACGGAAAATCATGACGGATGTAATTATACTGGGCTATACTTTATTCAGGAAGGACAGGGTAGGAAGAAGGGGAGGTGGAGTGGCATTATATCTAAAAAATAATATTAAAGCTATAAAATTGCAGGGCCTAAAAGGAAGAGAGGAGGCACTGTGGGTTAAACTAGAAAGAGGGAAAGGGAAATCCATTTGCATTGGAGTTATTATACAGCTCCCCCTCACAGGGAGTAGAAGTGGACAAAGATTTAATAGAAGACATACACAGTATTGCCATGAAAAAAGAAGAGCTACTGATAGGGGATTTCAATATGCTGCATGTTGATTGGTACATCTCTGCTGCGGTGTCATCTGGAAGTAAGGAGATCATGGATTCTCTACAGGAAGAACTATTCAGGCAATTGGTAAAAGAACCCACACGTGATGGGACCATACTGGACTTGGTGCTTACTAATGGGGAAAGTGTTTCTGATGTCATAGTGGGAGATCATTTTGCATCCAGTGATCACCAGATGGTGTGGTTCAGTATTAGGACTAGGGCTGATAAAATCCATTCAAAAGTGAGGGTCTTAGACTTTAGGAAAACTAACTTTGCCAAGATGGGACAATATCTCAACGAGTCATTAGTGGGATGGGAGCAGCTGGGGGATGTAGAAAAACAGTGGACAAAACTGAAAGGGGATATTTTAAGGGTAACAAACCTTTTTATTAGAAAGGTAAATAAATGTAAAAGGAAAAGGAGGCCGCTATGGTTCTCAAAAGAAGAAGCTGAAAAGATGAATAAAAAGAAGGAGGCCTTCATGAAAAATGTGGGGATAAGACATTTTTCAGATGTGTTAGTGAGAGGAAGAAGGGCAAAAGTGGTATTGTCAGAATCAAGGGTGCAAGGGAGGAATATGCAGAAACTGATAAGGATAAAGTGGAATTGCTTAACAGATATTTCTGTTCTGTGTTCACAGATGAAAGGCCAGGAGCAGGACCTCAGAAAACAGCCACAAACAGGAACAGAAGAAACTAGGATCTCGAATGATTTTCAAAAGTCTGTGTTCGTGAGAACTAAACTAAAAGTAGACAAAGCCATGGGTCCAGATGAGATACACCCAAGAATACTGAGGGAACTTGGGGATGTTCTAGTGGCTCCACTGTCTGACCTTTTCAATGCCTCTTTGGAGTCAAGAGTGGTGCCAGAGGACTGGAAAAAGGCACATGTAGTCCCTTTACACAAAAGCGGATCTAAGGATGATATTGAGAAATACAGTCCGGTTATTTATTTATTTAGACAGTTTTGTATACCACCTTATCCTTCAATCAAAGTGGTCACAGCACAATTGGGGGATACATTTAACACAAGGGGATATTAGTCACATACATTAATACTTACAGAGAACATGGGTTAAATTATTGGAAAGGCTATTAAAGAAGAGAATAGTGAGGTTTCTAGAATCCAATGGATTGCAGGCAGGGGCGGCCCAAGGGGGGTGCGGGGCCATGTGCCGAAACTTGGTGCGGGGCCTAATTTGCATAAATATTCACATAATGTTACCATATACTAAATTTTAGTAAACATGCCTCTTAATGAGTGTATGGATAAAGAAAGACTAAAAGATTTCTACATTACTATAATCCAGTGTCAACCACCAGGCACATAAGGAACTACTACAAACACTGCCCATTTAGAACCCATAGCAAACCCTCCGTATCGTAACAGCACTACCAGGACTCACAAAGCACCATACCCTACCTATCAAAAGGCAACACTGCAAATATTAAACCAATACATTTCAGAGAATAACAATACATGACCTACTGGGGAAAGAGAACAAGTGGCAATGTCAAATAGGAATTACATAAACAGAATACCTCAGCTCAGTTACTCATGCAGAACATAGACCATCACCAAACAAGGAATCACAATTTAGAAACAGGAAGACAATAATTAAACTGGGCACCCCAAAAGCCAAACTTGGAATGTGCAACAACACTGTAGAAATAAAATTATAAATTAATTTCCTCTTGTACTAAACAAAGCGCAGACGTCAATGATGCACATTTCCCAGAGCTGACATATTCCAGTTAATAAATTCAAAATTGATATTTTTCTACCTTTTGTGCATTTTTTTTCAGTTGCAATTGCTCCAGCCACTTTCTTCTGGTTTCTTCGTGTCTTCTGCTAACTCTCCATCATCTGCTGTCCATTTGTCTTTTCTTCTCTCTTCTAGTTTTTTTCCATTCTCTTTCTACATCTGCTTTAACATACTTATCTTTCTCTTTTTGCTCTTTCCTCATTCCTATTTCATCCACTCAAATTTTACCCCTCCATCCTCAATCCCCACTTACTCTCCCAATACCAGGCCAATTGTAGATTTGTCTTCCCTTCTACATAAAATATTTTTCCCCTCTCCATTTCACTCTCCCAGCTCCATCCCATTCTAATCCTCCCCCAACATCAGCTCCCTTCTACTTCCAGCCCCACCCATCATCTGCTCCCTTCTAGTCCCCACATCAGCCCATTTCCAGTCCTAACCCCCCCATCAGTCCATTTCCAGTCCTATCCTAGCCCCACCATCAGTCCATTTCCAGTCCTAGCTTCCCCATCCATTTCCAGTCCTATCTGAGTCCCTCCATCAGCTCATTTCCAATCCCAGCCCCCCATCAGCCCATTTCTAGTCCTTTCCTAGCCCCACCATCAACCCATGTCAAATCCTAGCTCCCCTCCACTCAGCCCATTTCCAATCCAAGCCCCCCATGAGCCTACTTCCAGTTCTAGCCCCTCCATGAGTCCATTTCAATCCAAGCCCCCACCACAGCCCATTTCCAATCTTAGCACCCCCCAACAGCCCATTTCCAGTCCTATCCTAGCCCCTCCATCAGCCCATTTCCTGTCCTAACTTCCCACCCCCAACTCAGCCCATTTCCAGTCCTAGCTCCCTCCCTTCACAGCCCATTTCCATTCCAAGCCCCGTCCCCATCAGCTATTTGCAGTTCAAGCCCCCCCTTCCACTTAGCCCATTTCCATTCCAAGCCCCCGTCCCCATCAGCTATTTGCAGTTCAAGCCTCCCCTTCCACTCAGCCCATTTCCAGTCCTAGCAACCCCCCAGCCCATTACCAGTCCTAGCCCCCCATAGTGCATTACCAGTCCTAGTCCTCCCCATAGCCCATTACCAGTCCTAAGTCCCCCATTAACTCACTTCCAGTCCTAACCCCCCCATCACCCCATTTCCAGTCTTAGCCCCCCTTATAGCCCATTACCAGTCCTAACCCCCCATCAGCCCATAGCCATTAACCAGTCCTAACCCCCCTCCCCCATCAGCCCATAGTCATTAACCAGTCCTAACCCCCTCCCCCCCCCCTCAGCCCATAGCCATTCACCAGGTCTAACCCCCCCCCATCAGCCTAGGTAAATCAAAAACAAAACAAAACCAAAAGCCTGGCTGCTGCTGCTGCTGCCGCAGCAGCAGCAGAATCAAGTGTCCCCTGGGCCCCTCCTCGCCTGCCCGGCAGAGCCCTCCCTCTCTGTGCCAGCTTTCAGAGCCTCAAAGGGAGACTTTCTCCCTCGCGGCTCTGTTAAGCCTGCCGGGGCTGATAGGAACTTTCCCATCAGCCCCGGCGGGCTTAACAGAGCCGCTAGAGGGAAAGTCTCCCTTTGTGGCTCTGAAAGCCGGCGCGGAGAGGGACTGCTGCAGGGAGGGAGGGAGGGTTCTGCTGGGCAGGCGAGGGGGGGCCCGCTGGACACTTGATTCTGCTGCTGTCGCGGCGGCAGCAGCAGCTGGCAGCAGCCAGGTTTTTGTTTTTGTTTTTTAATTTACCAAGGTCTTTAAAATCAGAATGTTGTTTGTGCGGGGCCCCATGAAACACGAGGTCCTGTGCAAACAACGTTCTTGCTCAATGGACAGGCCGGCCCTGATTGCAGGATCTGAGGCAGCATGGATTCACCAGAAGCAGATCTTGTTAGACAAATCTGATTGATTTTTTTGACTGGGTGACCAGGGAGCTGGAAGGAAGGAGAGTCCTAGATGTGGTATATTTAGAATTCAGTAAAGCTTTTGACACCGTTCCACACAGGTGACATAAACAAACTGAGCATCCTAGGGATGGACTCTAAATTGACTGATTGGGTTAGAAACGGGTTCAGTGGGAGGTGACAAAGGGTACAGATAAATGGAGCTCACTCTGAGGAGAAGGAGTTTACCAGTGATGTGCCGCAGGGAACTATCCTTGGTCCGATTCAGTTTAACATCTTTGTTAGTGATATTGGGGAAGGATTGTCAGGTAAGGTTTGCTTGTTTGCGGATGATACCAAAATTGCAATATAGTAGATACCCAGGAAGGAGTAAATAACATGAGGAGGGATCTAGCGAAACTTGAAGAATGGTCTAGAATTTGGCAGCTGAAATTTAATGCTAAAAAGTGCAGCGTCATGCATTTGGGCTGCAAAAATCCAAAGGAAGTTTAGGAAGTGAGATACTTCTGTCCACAAAAAAAGAGCGGAACCTGGGCGTGGTTGTGTCTGACAGTCTTAAAGCAGCTAAACAGGTAGAAAAGGCAACTGCCAAAGCCAGAAGGATGCTTGGGTGTATAGGGAGAGGAATGGCCAGCAGAAAAAAGGAGGTGATAATGCCTCTGTAAAAGTTTCTGGTGTGACCTCATTTGGAGTATTGTGTGTAATTCCGGAGACCGCACCTTCAAAAGGATTCCTCAGACGTCATATCAGAAATAGCCACTTTCTGTGTAACCTTTTTCTCAGTAGTTGATAAAGTCAAGATTTTGAAACTTTTCTTTAAAAATAAGGAAGCTGTTTTTTGTGGCTAGAAGCTGAACGTTGCTTCCTGATGTTTCCAGAAACACTCAACTTTGTAAAAAACAGTTTCTAGCTTTGAAGTCTGGGGTTTTGGGTGTGGGTGAAACTTTCTTTCTGCATTTTCAATGCAAGTTCATCGTGACCTTGCTTGGGAATACTTATTTTTTCTATCATCCATCTCATTTGGAAAAGTTTTTGGTGGATAAGCAAGTTGCGGGTTAATCTGGAATCTAGAAATTAGAGCCCATTTGATGTACATTTAGGAAAGTTTTTTTGGTCTTCCCTTTGGTCGTCCTATATTTTTCTTATGAATTTTGTTTTTTTCACGTCTGTATTTATTTATTTTATTTATTTAACAGGATTTCTATACTGTCTTCTGCTATAATCAAAGTGCTTTACATGGCAACAAAAATACATTACATGGCAATTCAAACTTATTACATTGTAAGATGGGAGGGGAGACATGCGGGAGGTGCTTAGTAACTTATTTACAGAAAGGGATATATACAGTATGTACAAGGGAGTGTCATGAGATAGGGGAGTGCGAGTGTTGAAGGGGAGGGGGATTGTCCGTGGGGTGGGGGGGGATGTGCTATGCTTTAGGTGATGACTCTGGAGTGATCTCTTTCTTCCCTTGATGTGGACAGCTGCTCAATTGCTTATTTGTGTTAAGGGGAAATGTTTCCTTTGGTTGTTTGCCTAGAATGAGCATTGCTTGCAAGCTTTATTTAATTTGCACTCTGGCAAAAACTTATTAAAAAAAAATCACCAAGTGCCCAATATTCCACTGGGCAGGGCAGAGTGCCTTAGTCACTTAGCCCTGCTTGCCTACCCCCAAACCCTGGATATTTACTTCCGTGGCAACGTAAGTGAATATCCAGGTTTGACTGTGTTGCCCAGAAGCCGCCGAGGCTAACCGTGCAGCATCGATATTGGATAATGCACGGTTAGCCTCGGCACTTATCAGAGAGGCGAGGGTTTTCCTCACCTATCTTATAGGCGCCGAGCGCTAACTGTGCATCTTCCAATGATGGAGCTGCATGGTTAGCACCGGTCCCGCCTCCGCTCTGCCCCAGAAAGTCCCTAGTCGGCTAGCATCGGGGCACGTAGGGGACTTAGTCGGGGATATTCGATGTCACTACACATGTATGTGCTGTCGAATATCTGGTTAGCAGGTATTTATACCATTAACTGGCTGTTAACCGTGTAAATGCCCTAAACTCCTAGATTTAGGAGTATAAAAAGTGGGTGGCAATGGGGGTGGATTTAGGAGGGGAAAAGAAATGAGGCACTTAGCACTGATTTTCAGCACTAGGCACCTAAATCAGGCTCATAAATCTAAGCAAATGAATGGCAGGTCTAAATTTAGAAGCATAGAGCCAAATGATCAAAAATGTCTGAGTTCCTAAGTCTGTGCCCTATTTTTAGCCACACTTAGAAGCATTAGGTTTTCAGCTGAAAATTCATTCTAATTTTGTTTTTTTTAAGTATGGTCAAGTCAATGCTGACACCTGATGACCCAGCAGCCCCTGGGTTTTCTTGGCAAGTTATAAGCAGAAGTAGATTTCTGGGTCTTTTCTTCTGAGGCAATGGAGGGTAAGATGACTTGCCTGAGGTCACAAGGAGTGCCAGTAGGAATTGAACTCTGATCTCCTGGGTATGAGGATGCTGCTTCAACCACTAGGCTACAAGGCTACTTCTTTGCTCATGTCCTAATTTAAGATCTCAAAATATATGTGCCTAAACTTAGGTTTCCCATTCATTTGCTTAGATTTATGAGCCTAACTTAGGTGCCTAGTGCTGGAAATCATTGCTAAGCTCCTAACTTCTTTTCCCCGCCCTAAATCTGCTCTCTTTGCCATCCACTTTTTGTGCTCCTAAATTTAGGAGTTTAGTGAAATTTTAAGAAAATACTTAGGCACTCAGGGCTCAATATTCAGCATGGCAGCTAGCACTAATAACATAGCTAGCCACCGGTGCTGAACTATAAACCCGGGCATTCAGTGCCGGGGTCATATCAGGCCCTGGTGCTGAATATCTGGGATAACCACTCTTGCTGATTAGGAACCGGGCAGCGGTGATATTGATTTGCTGTGCAGTTTAGTGTATATGTGGCAGAGGTTAGGCAGGATTGCCTGCGTCTGGCTTTCACCACATATCGCTAACCAGGCAGCGGCTCAATACTGCTTCTGACTGGTTACCGATCGGCCCTGCCTCTGCTCTCCCCCGGAACACCCCCAACATGCCCCAATGCTAAGCGGATAGCCTCGGGGCATGTAGAGCCAGTAGCTGACGATGTTCAGTGGTGCTGACCTTGTTAGTGTTACTGAATATCCCATTTGCCATGATTAATGCGGTTAGCGGCTGTGCTAACCTCCTTAATCGCTTTGAATAATGGGACCTCAATCCTAATAAATTTTCAAAGAGGCCAATTTAGGAGCAAAAGGCCTAATATACAAAAGGCATGTGCATTGTTTACAGCCCAGTAAACTGTGTAAATGCCGTAAACAGGGATTTTCAAAGGCACTTACTGTATTTGGTTAGGGTCTTTGAAAATCCCCCCCAAAGTCTGCTACACGCCCAGATGCTATCCGGTTAACATTGGGGCATGATGGGGCGTTCTGGAGTGGAGCAGGGGTAGATGCAACTGCTAATTGGGCAGCGGCAATTTTCCATGCTGCCCAGTAAGCGCTCTGCGCAGAAAAGATGGGTGAGGAAAACCCTTGCCTATTTTTACAGCGCAGAGCGCTAACCAGGCAGCATGGAAAATCACCGTTGCCTGGTTAGGTTTGGCGGCTTCCCAACTGTGCGGCAAATCCCGGATATTCACTTCCATCCCCATGGAAGTGAATATCCGGGGTTAAGAGGTAGGTGGGCATGGCTATGTGGCTATGGCGCGTAGGCTCTGCCAGTTTGAAAATTGGGCCCATAATTTTCAACTTTAGGGGCATAAATTCTTTGAATATCGGGCCCATAAATTATAAGTTCCTAAATGAGGATGAATTTTCAGCTGAAAACACTTAGGCTAAGTGTGACTGAAAATAGGCCTAAATTTAGGAGTCTAACTTAGGAGCCTAATTTAGGGGCTTGGCTTTTTTGAATATCAGGCCCTAGGTTTCTCAGCTTCTTATGAACCAGCGCTGCACAGACATGTAAGAGACAGTCCCTGCTCATCAGAGCTTACAATCTAGTCAAGACAAACACAGAAGGTGTAGGCAGGGATAAAACAAGAGGAAAGAAAAAGAAGATCAGGTGAGTCAAGATCCAAAAGCAGCAGCGAAGAGGTGAGTTTTCAGCCTGGATTTGAAGAGGATTAGAGAAGGTGCCTGGCGTACAGACACAGGTAGTTTGTTCCAGGCGTAAGGTGCAGCAAGGTGAAAGGAGCGAAGTCTGGAGTTAGCAGTAGAAGAGAAGGGCACAGATAGAAGCAGTTTGCTAGAAGAGCGGAGTTCCCGAGGGGGGTTGTAAGGAGAGATAAGAGAAGAAAGGTAGTGAGGAGCTGCAGAGTGAATGCATTTATAGGTCAGCAGGAGAAGCTTGAACTGGATGTGGAAATGGATAGGGAGCCAATGAAGTGACTTGAGAAGAGGAGTAATATGGGCATGACGAGGCTGGCGGAAGATTAGCTGCGCAGCAGAGTATTGAACAGATTGAAGGGGAGAGAGATGATTCAAAGGGAGACCAACAAGGAGTAGGTTACAGTAGTCAAGACGGGAGGTGATTAAGGAGTGGATAAGCGTTTTAGTAGTGTGTTCAGAAAGGAAAGGGCGGATTTTGCTAATGTTATAGAGAAACAGCAGGTCTTAGCTATCAGATGGATATGTGTGGAGAAAGAGGGAGAGGAGTCAAAGACAACCCCCAGATTGCGGGCTGAGGAAACAGGAAGGAGTACAGAGTTATCCACAGAGACTGAGAAAGGAGGAAGAGGAGGGGAGGTTTTAGGGGGAAAGATAAGAAGTTCAGTCTTGGCCATGTTCAGTTTCAAGCGGCGGTGAGACATCCAGGCAGCAATGTCAGAAAGGCAGGCAGAGATCCGGGTCTGGATAGCCAGAGAGATTTCAGGCGTAGAGAGGTAGCTCTGGGAGTCATCAGCATAAAGATGGTACTGAAAGCCATGGGAAGAGATAAGAACACCAAGGGACAGGGTATCAAGAGAGAAAAGGAGCGTACCCAAGACAGATCCTTGGGGTACACCAACTGGGAGCTGGGTAGCGGAGGAGGAGGAGCCACCAGAACACACACTGAAAGAGCGATGGGAGAGATAGGAGGAGAACCAGGATAGTACAGAGCCCCTAAAACCAAGCGAGGACAGGGTATCGAGGAGAGGGTTGTGGTCAACAGTGTCAAAAGCAGCAGAGAGGTCAAGAAGGATGAGGACAGAGTAAAGGCCCTTGGATTTTGCCAGGAACAAATCACTGGAGACTTTGGCAAGAGCCGTTTCAGTAGAGTGTAAAGGATGAAAGCCAGACTGTAAGGGATCCAGGAGGGCATGAGAGGAGAGGAAGTTGAGGCAGCAGTGGTGAATTGCAGGTTCAAGTAGTTTAGAAATGAAGGGAAGGAGAGAGATGGGTCAATAATTAGAAGGACAGGTGGGATCAAGTGAGGGTTTCTTGAGGAGAGGTGTGACCACAGCATGCTTGAAGTCTGCAGGGACTGTTGCAGTGGAGAGCGATAGGTTGAGAATATGAGAGATGGAAGGGACAACGGTGGAGGAGATGGGGCTTAGGAGATGGGTGGGGATAGGATCAGAGGAGCAGGTGGTGAGTTTGGAGGAAGAAAGAAGGTGTGCAGTTTCCTCTTCAGAGATCACAGGAAAGAAAGAAAGGGTAGCAGAGGTGGGGGGGGATACTTGGGAGTGAAGAGGGGGAGAAGGGGAAGTAGCTGACTTTGTGGGGAAATGGAGGGTGATCTTGTGGATTCTGTCATGGAAATAGTCAGCCAGGGTTTGGGCAGAAAGGGAGGGAGGGATCAGAGGTAGAGGCACTTTGAGGAGAGAGCTGAGAGTAGTAAAGAAACGGTGAGGATCAGAGGCAAGAGAGTTAGTACATTTAATTTTGGCGTGGCCCTTAGGAGTGGCCCAAGTAGAATAAGAGCCTCAAACCCTCATACACCAGGACCTTGGAGGAAGGACTGCAATGGAAGAACTCCACTGTATAAGAAGATATAACACAGGAATCGTCAGGCTGCCCCTCACTAGTGCCATCAAGCAAGCATCGTTCAACACTATAACCCCAGCAATGCTACATCGGAGAGAAAACGCATACAATTACAAACCTTCCCTGGTGACAACCTGATAAAGTAGGATCCTCTCGGCACATCTGTGTCACCTTACTCACCTTAGGTATATCAACCGACACTGAGAGTAGCCCCTATTGCAATCCACCAACTCCACCATCATGGCAACTACTGCTCACCACCTACTTGCGGAAGTGTTCTAAGTACAGTACCTAGAAGGACATCTGACCAAATCTCTTACCCAGTGTAGCTTAACATCTATAAAGGCGAGCCACACACAGGAAGCGCACAGGAACAAACCCCATAACAAAGATCTCAACTCTAAACAACAAACAATTCAATGGCTTCTCTCACTTCTCTGGACACAAAAACAAAATCATCCATTGAAGGTCCCTTATAGAAAAGCATACATAATGAACACGATAGTTCTAGCCTTTACCTTCCTTACATTATTCTTGTGTTCGGAGAAATGGGAATATAGATGTAGGGAAGGCATGTGAGTTAGTGTGGAGCAGAACAGTGTTTGGCTGAGAAGTGTGGTCCTGAGACGCCCTGCTATTATGTTTTACAAGCAGTTTGTAGGTGCAGGGCATGGTTTTGGCAGGGGTATAGCAAGAGAGTGTGTGTGTGTATATGGTAGGAGGGTGCATGGGAGGCCTTGGTGTGCTGATCCGTAACTCTGGGGGGACATGCATGCCTGGCCAGTATCTGGACCATAGAGCTGACGGCAGCATCACCAGGTGCCAGTGTGAATGGGCAGTAATTTCTGTACAGCTGCTCTGCTGCAACATAGCAGGGCGAGTACCTGCCAATGGTGGAGGACCCTCCGAGTGGGGGCCTACTGCAGTCCGGACAGGTCTCTAACATTGTGCACATTTGTCAGGACAGATGCTGCTGCTTTTGGGTTTGTGTTTCTGATGTTTGCACTGTTGCATGTTCTCATCCTGATGGTTTCCTATGAGCGACAAGGATATGTTTTGACATGTAGCTGTACAGACCCATTTCAGTTTTTCCTGGCCCATTCTTAGCATTGCAAATACTGTTTTCAGTGGTGACCACTGAAAGAATAACTAAGGTGTTCATCAAATGCCATGTATGTTTTGCCGCAGGGTCTGTCAGGACAAACATCTCACTTTCCACTTGCTTTTGCAATAGCTTAGGTGCCCTTAGATGACCTTGTAGTGTTCTGGGCATGCAACAGAAGTAGTATGTATGGTCTGGGTTGCATCACCTTAGCTGTTTCATCAGTTTTAATGTGTTGTTTGCATGAGCACGACACTGTCAGTGCGAGCATCAGCTTAGGAGATGTGCATTTTGCCAGCGGAGGCTTGAGCGTACGGAGATGGGAAGCATCACAAATGTCTATCTTTTCAGAATACAGCGAGCACGGGGACCTACAGGCTGTTTGCTGTGTTTGCCCCTGTCCCATTAAAGCAGTGAGGGTCCATGTTTCTGACATATTCCAGTTAATAAATTCAAAATGAAATAATTTCTCTCTACCTTTTATTGTTTGGGCATTTTATTTTTCAGTCACAATTGCCCCAGTCTCTTCTGCTTTCTCCATATCTTCTGCTAGCTCTCCATTGTCTGTTGTCCATTTGTCCTTTCTTCTTGCGTTTTATTTTTTCCACTCTATCTCTTTATCTGCCTCTTTCCCTTCTTGCCCTTTCTTCCATTTCTTTCTTTATTCCTTCATGCACTGATATTTCACACACATCCACACACCCGTCCTCAATCCCCCTTGGACTTTTCACCTAGCAACTTTCTATTACTCTGTTAACCTCCAGCCCAATCCATCTCTCCCATTTCCCATCTCACTCCTTTGCTAGCTCTTATTCCCTTCTGTCTTTCACTCACTCCCCATTACCACATTTCCACCCTCTATAATCACAATTCTCCTCTCACTCGTCTCCTTGCCAACTTCTCATAGCCTCTCATATAACTCTACCATGCCCACCATCTCCACATTCTCTCACCACCCATTTTCAGCATCTCTTGTCATCTCACCCTTCCCCTTTATCCCCAAGGTCCAGCATCTCTCTCTCTTCCACCTCCTCAGCCCTTTTTTCCTTCCCCCCATGGGCCGAAAATGCAATGTGTGCCTTTGGGTGACCCAGAAACTCCTGGTTTTTAAGAACATAAGAACATAAGATATGCCATACTGGGTCAGACCAAGGTCCATCAAGCCCAGTATTCTGTTTCCAACAGTGGCCAATCTAGGTCATACGTACCTAGCAGTTTCCCCAAGGGACACAGGTTCCACAATGCTTGTATTGGTTCAAGCATTGATATCCTGGGTCCCTTCTTAATAATGGTTTATGGACCTTTCCTTCAGGAACTTGTCCAAACCTTTTTTAAACCCAGCTACACTAACAGCCTTTACTACATCCTCCGGTAACAAATTCCAGAGTTTGATTACACGTTGAGTGAAAAAATATTTTCTTTTATTAGTCTTAAATAGTTTACCCTGTAGCTTCATTGCATGTCCCCTAGTCTTTCTATATTCTGATAAGGTAAACAATCGATCTACGTTTACCCGTTCCACTCCGTTCATTAATTTATAGACTTCTATCATATCTCCCCTCAGCCGTCTCTTTTCCAGGTTAAAGAGCCCTAACCTTTTTAGCCTTTCTTCATAGGAGTATCCTTCCATCCCCTTTACCATTTTGGTGGCTCCTCTCTGAACCTTTTCTAAAATCGCTATATCCTTTTTTAAGATACGGCGACCAGAATTGCACACAATATTCAAGGTGCGGTCTCACCATGGAACGATATAGAGGCATTATAATATCTTTTGTTTTATTTTCCATTCCTTTCCTTATCATACCTAGCATTCTATTTGCTCTCTTGGCTGCTGCTGCACACTGGGCCGAGGGTTTTAACATGGTATCCACAATGACGCCTAAATCTTTTTCCTGGGTGGTAGTTCCTAATGTGGAACCTTGCATCGTGTAACCATAGTTTGGGTTGTTCTTCCCTAGGTGCATAACCTTGCACTTGTCCACATTAAATTTCATCTGCCATTTTGATGCCCAGTCTTCCAATTTATCAAGATCCTCTTGCAATTTTCCACAATCCTCTTGGGTTTTAACAACTTTAAATAGTTTTGGGTCATCTGCAAATTTGATAACCTCACTCGTTATTCCACTTTCCAGGTCATTTATGAATATGTCAAAAAGCAGCGGACCCACCACAGATCCCTGGGGTACACCACTATTCACCTTTCTCCATTGTGAAAATTGGCCATTTAGCCCTACCCTCTGCTTTCTATCTTTTAACCAGTTCCTGATCCACAATAGTACACTGCCTCCTATCCCATGACTCTTTAGTTTTGCCAAAAGTCTTTCATGAGGGACCTTGTCAAAGGCTTTCTGAAAGTCCAGATACACAATATCAACCGACTCACCTTTGTCCACCTGATTATTCACTCCTTCAAAAAAACATAAGAGATTAGTAAGACAAGATCTTCCTTGTCTAAAGCCATGTTGGCTGTCTCCCATTAGGTCATGACTATCTACATGCTGAGTAATTTTATTCTTTATGATGGTTTCTACCATTTTTCCTGGTACTGATGTCAGGCTCACCGGTCTGTAGTTTCCCGGATCACCCCTGGAACCCTTTTTAAAAATTGGTGTTACATTGGCGATCCTCCAATCTTCAGGTATTAGAGATGATTTTAATGAAAGTTCACAGATTACTAATAGCAGGTCTGCAATCTCATATTTCAGTTCTTTCAACACCCTTGGATGTATACCATCTGGCCCAGGTGATTTGCTACTCTTCTGTTTATCTAATAGTTGTAATACATCTTCCCGAAGTATCGATATTTCCTTCAATTCTTCCGCACCTTGAAATACCACTTCAGTCATGGGTAACATCCCTACATCTTCCTCAGTAAAGACTGAAGCAAAGAATTCATTCAGTCTCTCCGCTATCGCCTTGTCGCCTCTTAGTGCTCCTTTAACCCCTTTATCATCTAATGGACCAACTGACTCTCTCACAGGTTTTTTGCTACGAATGTACTTGAAAAGGTCTTTACTTCGCGTTTTTGCTTCCGCAGCAAGCTTCTTCTCAAATTCTCCCTTTGCCTGCCTTATCAATGCCTTGCATTTGACTTGCCAGTGCTTGGGGATACTGCTAGGTACGTATGACCTAGATTGGCCACTGTTGGAAACAGAATACTGGGCTTGATGGACCTTGGTCTGACCCAGTATGGCATATCTTATGTTCTTATGTTTTTGTGCTGTTTCCAGGTTTCGTCGTTTGGCTCTTTTTTCCATTTCCTGAAAGATGCTTTTTTGGCAACAACAGCCTCTCTGACCTCACCTTTAAACCATGCTGGTAGGTTTTTGGACTTCCTTCCAGCTGGTCTGGGCTTCCAAGATAGTATTTTTCAACAACAGCCAAGCCTGATGTACGTCTTTAACCTTTGCAACTTCTCCTTTTAGTTTTTTCTTAACTGTTTTCCTCATTTTATCATAGTCTCCCTTTCGAAAGTTAAAAGGTAGTACTGTGGAATTCCTTACTATCCCTCCTCCACTAATTAAATCAAAGGCGATCATGCTATGATCACTATTCCTAAGTGGCCCCAACAACCTTATTTCTTGCACTAGATCTGGTGTTCCACTAAGGACTAGGTCTAATATGGCTTCCCCTCTGGTCAGTTCATGAACCAGCTGCTCCAAGAAGCAGTCATTTATTTCATCTAGGAACTTTATCTCCCTAGCATGTCCTGACGTGACACTGACCCAGTCGATACTGGGGTAGTTGAAATCACCCATTATTAGTACTGCGCTGTAACTTTTGTTAGCTTCCTTGATTTCTTTGAGCATTTCATCATCCATTTGGTCATTCTGGCCAGGTGCTCGATAGTACACCCCCACTGCCATTGCCTTCCCCCTTTTACATGGAATTTCAATCCATATAGATTCTACAGCAGATTTTGTTTCCTGCAAAACTTTAATCCTTTCTGACTCAATGCCCTCTCTAACATAGAGAGCAACCCCTCCAGCAATTTGATCAGCTCTATCATTACGATATAGTTTGTACCCAGGTATCACAGTGTCCCACTGGTTGTCCTCCTTCCACCATGTCTCTGATATTCCAATCATATCTAACCTCTCATTTAGTGCTATATATTCTAACACTCCCATGTTATTGTTTAAACTTCTAGCATTTGCATACAAGCATTTTAGAGAATGTATTTTATTCATATTAATTTGGCTATTGTTAGAAATGGGTAATTTGGGATCTTTAAGCTCTGTCTGCTCCATACTTGAAGGCATTTGGGCTACTTTACTCTTTTGTGGAACCTCTCTGCTTTTGGTAGTATCCTTCAAAGATACATTCTTCTGAACCATCTGCTCTTGGGCGACTGTCGGCTTTCTCCTAATATCTAGTTTAAAAGCTGCTCTATCTCCTCTTTAAAGGTTAATGCCAGCAGCCTAGTTCCATCCCGGTTAAGGTGAAACCCATCCCTTTGGAAGAGCCCCTCCTTTCCCCAGAATGTTCCCCAGTTCCTAACAAATCCAAAACCCTCATCTCTGCACCATTGTCTCATCCACGCATTGAGACTCCGGAGCTCTGCCTGCCTTTTGGGTCCTGCGTGTGGAACAGGAAGCATTTCGGAGAATGCTACCCTGGAAGTTCTGGATTTCAACTTCCTACCTAAAAGCCTAAATTTAGCCTCCAGAACCTCCCTACCACATTTTCCTATGTCATTGGTACTGACATGTACCAGGACAGCAGACTCCTCCCCAGCACTATCTAAGACCTTATCTAGGTGGTGTGTGAGGTCCGCTACCTTCACAGTGTTACTTTCTTGGCAGTGTGACCAGAAGTAGATTGCCAGGCCTTTCTTCCAAGGCAATGGAGGATTTAAGTGACTTGCCCAAGGCATACTAGTGGGAATTGAACCCTGGTTGCTTGGTTACTAAGCCAGTGTTCTAACCACTAGGCTACTCCTCCCCCATGGACCTGGAGCCTTCTATCCCCTTCCCTTCCCTTCTCCATCTTCTCCCCCTCTAGTAGCCTGGCATCTCTCCCCCTATCTCCCTCCATCCCTAGTCTGATATATCCCTCTCTCATAATGCAAAATCTCTCTCTCTCTTTCTCTGTGCCCCCCCCTCCCATCCAGCAAATTCCTTCTCTCTCATAAACCAAAATCTCCCTCTCCATTTCCCCTCTCTGCACCATGGCAAAAGTATCGTGCAGCACCATCCCTGGTATCATCGTTCTTTCTCTGAGTCAGGGCGCTGCAGCCAGTGCTTCCTGTAGCATTCACTTATGGTGCACAGTACAATGGCCCCACATACGGTGGGTGAATGCTATAGGCAGCAGTGGTAGCTGTCACTGACTTGGAGAAAGAAAGATGAAGCTTGGGATGGTGCCGCAGGATACTGTGATCTTTCTGCCGCCGGGGCTGCATGCACAATGAGCTGCGCTGGCCCCGGACCAATTGCCTGAATCCCCACTTACTCTTCCAATACCCAGCCAATCTTAGAGTTTGTTGTCTTCTTTTCTCCCACCCAATTTGAAAATCTCCAATTAAATCCCAATTCCTGCTCTTCTCCATTTCCCTCTTCCCAATATCTACCCTCCTGCCTCCTACGTTCCCAGTCCAAACCCACCCAGCTACTTCCTTCTCTGATATTTAATGCTGCCTTTTTTACTCCTTATTCCAGAATTCATCTTATGCCTCTCTCAACCTTTCACTCTGTATGACTTGTTTATTCCCTCCTACACAAAATATTTGTCCCTCCCCCAACCTTCACACCCCCAGCCTTTTTCTCCACCCTGACCCCAGCATCTGCTCCCTTTCAGCTCCCCAGCCCCCGGTATCATCCCTTCCAGTTCTCCCCAGCATCAGCTCCCTTCCAGTCCTTCCCAGCATCAGCTCCCTTCCAGTCCTCCCCAGCAACAGCTCCCTTCCAATTCCCGCCCTCCCCCCCCCCCCCGGCATCAGCTCCCTTCCAGTCCCTCCCAGCATCAGCTCCCTTCCAGTCCCAGCCCCCCCCCCCCCAGCATCAGCTCCCTTCCAGTCCTTCCCAGCATCAGCTCCCTTCCAGTCCTCCCCAGCAACAGCTCCCTTCCAGTTCCAGCCCTCCCCCCCCCCCCGGCATCAGCTCTCTTCCAGTCCTTCCCAGCATCAGCTCCCTTCCAGTCCCAGCCCCCCCCCAGCATCAGCTCCCTTCCAGTCCTTCCCAGCATCAGCTCCCTTCCAGTCCTCCCCAGCAACAGCTCCCTTCCAGTCCCAGCCCTCCCCCCCCCCCTGGCATCAGCTCCCTTCCAGTCCTTCCCAGCATCAGCTCCCCTTCAGTCCCATCCCTTCCCAGCATCAGCTCTCCTTCAGTCCCAGCCCTTCCCTGCATCAGCTCCCCTTCAGTCCCAGCCCTTCCCTGCATCAGCTCCCCTTCAGTCCCAGCCCTTCCCTGCAACAGCTCCCCTTCAGTCCCAGCCCTTCCCTGCATCAGCTCTCCTTCAGTTTCAGCCCTCCCAGCATCAGCTCCCTTCCAATCCCTGCCTCTCTCAGCATCAGTTCCCTTCCAGTCCCAATGCTTTGGAATTACAGAGCTTAAAAGGGAGAGAGGAGGCATTGTGGGTTAAACTAGAAAGAGGGAAAGAGAACTCTATTTGCATTGGTGTGATATACAGACCTCCCTCACAAGAGGAAGAGGTGGACAGAGAGTTAATTGAAGACATACACAGCATTGCTAGGAAAGGGGAAGTGCTACTGATAGATTTCAATATGCCAGATGTTGATTGGCACATTCCTGCTACAATATCATCTAGAAGTAAGGAGATCCTGGATTCTCTACAGGGAGAACTATTCAGGCAATTGGTAACAGACCCCATACATGAAGGGGCCATACTGGACTTGGTGCTTACCAATGGTGAAAGTGTTTCTAATGTTGTAGTGGGAGATCATTTTGCATCCAGTGATCACCAGATGGTGTGGTTCAGTATTAGGACTAGGGCTGTTAGAATCCATTCAAAGGTGAGGATCTTAGACTTTAGGAAGACTAACATTGCCAAGATGGGCCAATACATCAGGGAGTCGTTAGTGGGATGGGAACAGCTGGGGGATGTAGAAAAACAGTGAAAGGGGATATTTTAAGGGCAACCAACCTTTTTGTTAAAATGGTAAATAAAGGTAAAAGGAAAAGGAAACCGCTATGGCTTTCGAAAGAAGTAGCTGACAAAGTGAAGAAAAAGAGGGAGGCCTTCATGAAATACAAGAGATCACAGAGAGAGAAAGGCAGGCATCTATATTTGGAAAAACTTAGAGAAGCTAGCAAAGTAGTCAGGAAGGTAAAGATTCAAAAGGAGGAGGAAATAGCCAATGCAATAAAATGGGGAGGGGGGAGGGGGGGAGGGGGTAAGACATTTTTCAGATATGTTAGTGAGAAGAGGAAGGGCAAAAGTGGTATTGTCAGACTCAAGGGTGCAGGGGAGGAATATGTAGAAGCTGATAAGGATAAAGCGGAATTGCTTAACAAATATTTCTGTTCTGTGTTCACAGATGAAGAACCAAGAGCAGGACCTCAGAAAACACCCACAAACAGGAACAGAAGCGAGGGACATCTTGAACAATTTTCAGAAGACTGTGTTCGTGAGAAACTAGCTCAACTTAAAGTAGACAAAGCGATGGGACCCGATGGGATACACCCTAGAATACTGAGGGAACTTGGGGACGTTCTAGCAGCTCCACTGACTGACCTTTTCAATGCCTCGTTGGAGTCGGGAGTGGTGCCAAAGGACTGGAGAAAGGCTCATGTGGTGCCTTTACACAAAAGCAGAAGTAAAGATGTGGTTGAAAATGACAGACCGGTTAGTTTAACTTCGGTGGTGAGTAAATTATTGGAAACGCTTCTGAAAGAGAAAATAGTGAGGTCTCTGGAGTCCAGCAGATTACAGGATCTGAGGCAGCATGGATTCACCAGAGGCAGGTCTTGTCAGACAAATCTGATTGATTTCTTTGACTGGGTGACCAGGGAGTTGGACCGAGGGAGAGCCCTAGATGTAGTGTATTTAGATTTCAGGAAAGCCTTTGACACTGTTCCTCACAGGCGACTTATAAACAAACTGAGCACCCTAGGGATGGACCCTAAAGTTACTGCTTGGGTTAGAAATTGGTTGGGTGGGAAGCGACAAAGAGTACAGGTAAATGGAGCTCACTCTGAGAATAAGGATGTTACCAGTGGTGTGCCCCAGGGATCTGTCCTTGGTCCGATTCTTTTTAACATCTTTGTTAGTGATATAGCGGAAGGGCTGTCGGGTAAGGTTTGCCTCTTTGCGGATGATACCAAAATCTGCAATAGAGTAGACACCCAGGATGGTGTAGATAACATGAGGAGGGATCTAGCTAAGCTTGAAGAATGGTCTAGAATTTGGCAGCTGGGATTTAATGTTAAAAAATGTAAGGTCATGCATTTGGGCTGCAGCAATCAAAGGGAGCAATATAGTATAAGGGGTGAAGTACTTTTGTCCACTAAAGAAGAGCGGGACCTAGGCATGGTTGTGTCTGATGATGTTAAAGTAGCTAAACAGGTAGAAAAGGCGACGGCAAAAGCTAGAAGAATGCTTGGGTGCATACGGAGAGGAACGGCTAGCAGAAAAAAGGAGGTGATAATGCCTCTGTATAAGTCTTTGGTGCGACCTCATTTGGAGTATAGTTTGCAATTCTGGAGACCGCACCTTCAAAAGGATGTGAACAGGATGGAGTCGGTGCAGAGGGTGGCTACTAAAATGATTAGTGGTCTTCATTATAAAACATATGAGGACAGACTTAGGGATCTTAATATGTGTACACCTTAGAGGAAAGGCGGGATAGAGGTGATATGATTCAGATGTTTAAATACCTGCGTGGCATAATTGTTCAGGGAGAGAGCCTCTTTCAATTGAAAACAAATTCTGCTACGAGGGGACATGGGATGAGGGTGAAGGGAGATAGATTCAGGAGAGATATGCGGAAATATTTCTTTACGGAAAGAGTGGTGGATCCGTGGAATAGTCTCCCAGTGGAGGTGGTAGAGATGAGGACAGTAACTGAGTTCAAAAAAGCATGGGACCAACACAGAGGATTTCTAAAGGTAAAAAGGGGACTGTTGTAGTTGTTGATATGGAAGGACAGACTAGATAGGCCATGTGGTCTTTTTCTGTCATCATTTTGCTATGTTTCTATGTTTCTACCCTCCAAGTTCTGGTGCTCTAAGTGACTTCCTAGTTTGCCTAATGGTACCGCCAGCACTGCATGTTAGTTACTCTACAACTCCTTCAGAAAACGAACCATTTACTAATCCAAACACTTTGGTCAGTACTTTTTTTAAACTCTGGCCTTGACATTTAAATATTTTATACCTTGCCTAACAGTGGCAGCCCAAGGGGGGTGCGGGGCCATGTGCGGAGACTCGGTGCGGGGCCTCATTTGCATAAGTGGCCTTATTTGCATAAATATTTGCATAATGTTACCATACACTAACTTTTAGTAAACATGCCTCTTAATGAGTGTATGGATAAAGAAAGACTAAAAGATTTCTATATTACTATAATCCAGTGCCAACCGCCAGGCACATTAGGAACTACTACAAATGCTGCCCATTTAGAACCCATAGCAAACCCGCCGTATCCTAACAGCACTACCAGGACTCACAAAGCACAAGACCCTACCTATCAAAAGGCAACACTGCAAATATTAAACCAATACATTTCAGAGAATACTGGGTAAAGAGAACAAGTGGCAATGTCAAATAGGAATTACATAAACAGAATACCTCAGCTCAGTTACACATGCAGAACATAGACCATCACCAAACAAGGAATCAAAATTTAGAAACAGGAAGGCAATAATTAAACTGGGAACCCCAAAAGCCAAACTTGGAATGTACAACAACACTGTAGAAATAAAACTATAAATTAATTTCCTCTTGTACCAAACAAAGTGCAGATGTTAATGATGCACATTTCCCAGAGCTTTCATATTCCTGTTAATAAATTCAAAATAAAGAAATATCTTTCTACATTTTGTGCATTTTTTTTCAGTTGCAATTGCTCCAGCCACTTTCTTCTGGTTTCTTCATGTTTTCTGCTAACTCTTCATCATCTGCTGTCCATTTGTCCTTTCTTCTCTCTTCTAGTTTTTTTCCATTCTCTCTCTCTGTTGTTGTTGTTAAGTGCCGTCGAGTCGGAGTCGACTCATGGCGACCCTCTGGATAGCTATCCTAAATTGTGTTCGGTCTTCAGTCAGGCGGCTCATTGTTGACAGACTGGTACCCGTAGCTGCTGTTATTGTAGCGATCCATCTCATTGCTGGCCTTCCTCTTTTGCGTTGACCTTCTATCTTGCCAAGCATGATGTCTTTCTCTAATGATCTCTCTCTTCGCATGATGTGTCTGAAGTATGAAAGTCGAAGTCTTGTCATCTGAGCTTCTAAAGAAAGCTTAGGTTTGATCTCCTCTAGTACCGACTGGTTTGTTCTTCGGGCAGTCCATGGTATACACAGTATTCGCCGCCAGCACCATAATTCAAAGGCATCAATTTTCTTCCTGTCTGTCTTTTTCACTGTCCAGCTTTCACATCCATATGATGTTATTGAAAATACCATGGCTTGAACAAGTCGAATCTTTGTATGGAGAGAGACATCTCTGCTCTTGAGAATCTTATCTAGGTCTTTCATAGCCATTCTGCCAAGAGCAATGCGTCGTCTGATTTCTTGACTGCTTGTTGCTTCTTTATTGATAGTTGATCCAAGTAGGTTAAAGTTGTTCACGATTTCAATTTCTTCTCCTTCAACGATGAACCTGTTGATTATGCCAGTTGTCATGATCTTTGTCTTCTTTACATTAAGGTGCAGGCCCATTTTGAGACTATGTTCTTTGATTGTGAGAAGCAAATGTTTCAGATCATCTTCACTTTCAGCCAGTAATGTGGTATCATCAACATAGCGAAGGTTGTTGATGAGTCTTCCACCAATCTTCACACCTCTGTGGTCTTCATACAGTCCTGCTTCTCTGATGATTTGTTCTGCATATAAATTAAACAGGTAGGGGGAAAGTATGCAGCCTTGTCTTACACCTTTGCTTATTTTAAACCATTCTGTTTCTCCTTGTTCCGTTCGAACTGTTGCTTCTTGATCAATGTACAGATTGCGCAAGAGAACGATCAGGTGTTCTGGTATACCCATGCTTCTTAACGTGGCCCAGAGTTTCTCATGGTTTACACAGTCAAAAGCCTTGCTATAGTCGATAAAGCACAAATAGATATCCTTTTGGTATTCTTTAGTCTTTTCAAGGATCCATCTCACATCCGCAATGATGTCTCTCGTTCCTTGTCCTTTCCTGAACCCTGCTTGCACTTCAGGTAGTTCTTGTTCTAGGTATGACTGTAGTCTCTTTTGAATAATCTTCAGTAGAATCTTGCTGGCATGTGGGATCAGAGCGATTGTGCGATAATTTCCACAGTCAGTTGGATCACCTTTCTTTAGTATTGGTATAAACACAGATCTTTTCCAGTCAGTTGGCCATGATGTTGTCTTCCATATTTCTTGGCAGAGCCTTGTAAGTACGGTAACAGCTGCATCAGATTGCTGCAATACTTCTATGGGAATGCAATCAATGCCTGGTGCTTTGTTCTTTGATAAGGCTTTCAATGCTGCTTCAACTTCTTCTTTCATCACCAATGGTTCCTGATCATAAGGTATAGGTTGAAACGGCTGTTGGTCCACTTGATCTTTATCATATAAAAACTCTGTATATTCCTTCCACCTTTTCTTGATCTTCTCAGCATCATTCAACATAGAACCTTGAGCATCTTGTAACATTCCAATTCGAGGCTGGAACTTTTTCTTTAGCTCTCGCAGCTTTAGGAAAGCCGATCTTGTTCTTCCTCTAATAGTTTCTGCTTCTATTTCCTTGCAAGTGTCATTGTAGTACTTTTCCTTGTCCTGTCTTGCTGCACGTTGGAAATCTCTGTTGAGTTCTGAGATTGTCTTTCTTTCTCCTTTGGCTTTAGCTTCTCTGCGTTTCTGGGCAATTTTCAGTTTTTTCTTCAGTCATCCATTTTGGCCGTTTTTGCTTTTTCACCTTTTGTAGAGACTTCTCGCTTTCTTCCAGCACAACCTTCTTGACGTCATTCCATAACTCTTCCGGAGCTCTGTCATTTGTATCTAAAGCAGCAAATCGATTTTGCAGGCAGTCTTTAAATTCCAGTGGTATATTCTCAAGGTCATATTTTGCTGCATTCATGAGTGGTTTGCTCTTTTTCAACTTTAGCTTGAGTTTGCATACTAGTAGTTGATGATCTGTACCACAGTCAGCTCCAGGTTTTGTCTTTGTTGATGTTACAGAGCTTTTCCATCGTTGACTTCCACAGATGTAGTCAATTTGATTTTTATACAATCCATTGGGTGAAGTCCATGTGTACAGTCGCCGCTTGTGTTGCTGGAAGAAGGTGTTTGAGATGAATAGATCATTGGTCTTGCAGAATTCTATCAATCTTTCTCCAGCTTCATTTCTGTTGCCAAGTCCATATTTTCCAACTACTTTGCCTTCTTCTTTGTTGCCAACTTTTGCGTTCCAGTCACCCATGACTATCAGGATATCCTGTTTGCATGTTCTGTCAATTTCAGCTTGTACTTGTTCATAGAACTCTTCAATTTCATTCTCTTCTGCAGCTGTTGTTGGGGCATATACTTGAATTATAGTTGTGTTGATAGGTATTCCTCGTAGACGAATAGAGATTAAGCGTTCGCTGACTGCATTGTATTTCATTACAGTTCTTGCAAGTTTCTTCTTTATTATAAATGCAACACCATTTCTTCTTTGTCTTTCATTTCCAGCATAGTAGACCATGTGATCATCTGATGCAAAGTGCCCGATGCCAGTCCATTTCAGTTCGCTGACACCCAACAGATCAAGTTGTACACGTTCCATTTCATTCTTGACCACCTCCAACTTCCCTTGGTTCATGCTTCGTACGTTCCATGTTCCAATGTGTAAGACATCTTTACAGCTTCTGACTCTCATTTCATGCACAGCTACATCAGCAGTCAGACTTCCGAGGGCTTTGATCCAACCACATCATAAATGCTGGCTTTACTCTGAAAAGTCTTCAGCTCTTCCCCAGTAGCTAGTTGAGTGCCTTCTGACCTGGGAGTCTCATCTTCCAGCACCATAGCACAATTTGTTTTGTTGTAACTATCCATTGGGTTTTCATGGCAAGATACAGAAGTAGATTGCCGGGCCTTCCTTCCGCGCAGTTTAAGTTTGGTGTTGTTGCCGTTGTCACAGAAATGTGATCCTCCGCCGTCAACACTATCCCATTCTGCTGCTGCCCAGATGGGTGGTTTGTCTTCGTCTGGCACCTCAGCTGAGACCTGTCCATCTTGGGAGACCCTGCCAGTAGTTAAACTACCGATAGTTTAGCTCTCTGCATCACTGATGCACGCAAGCCCTCACAGCACGACAAGCTGCAAACTACATCTGCTTTAACATACTAATAATCTTTCTCCTTTTGCTCTTTCCTCATTCCTATTTCATCCACACAAATTTTACCCCTCCATCCTCAATCCCCACTTATTCTCCCAATACCCGGCCAGTTGTAGATTTTTCATCCCTCCCACACAAAATATTATTCCCCTCTCCATTTTGCGAAGATGGGCCAATACCTCAGGGAGTCGTTAGTGGGATGGGAACAGCTGGGGGATGTAGAAAAACAGTGGGCAAAACTGAAAGGGGGTAAAGGCAACCAACCTTTTTGTTAAAATGGTAAATAAAGGCAAAAGGAACAGGAGACCGCTATGGTTTTCGAAGGAAGTAGCTGAAAAAGTGAAGAAAAAGAGGGAGGCCTTCAAGAAATACAAGAGATCACAGAGAGAGGAAGACAGGCATCTGTATTTGGAAAAACTTAGAGAAGCTAGCAAAGTAGTCAAGAAGGCAAAGATTCAAAAGGAGGAGGAAATAGCCAATGCAATAAAATGGGGAGATAAGACATTTTTCAGATATATTAGTGAGAAGAGGAAGGGCAAAAGTGGTATTGTCAGAAACAAGGGTGCAGAGGGGGAATATATAGAAGCTGATAAGGATAAAGCGGAATTGCTTAACAAATATTTTTGTTCTGTGTTCACAGATGAAGAACCAGGAGCAGGACCTCAGAAAACACCCACAAATAAGAACAGAAGCGAGGGACATCTTGAACAATTTTCAGAAGACTGTGTTCGTGAGAAACTAGCTCAACTTAAAGTAGACAAAGCGATGGGACCGGATGGAATACACCCTAGAATACTGAGGGTACTTGGGGACGTTCTAGCAACTCCACTGACTGACCTTTTCAATGCCTCGTTGGAGTCGGGAGTGGTGCCAAAGGACTGGAGAGAGGCTCATGTGGTGCCTTTACACAAAAGCGGAAGTAAGGATGTGGTTGAAAACTACAGGCCGGTTAGTTTAACTTCGGTGGTGAGTAAATTATTGGAAACGCTGCTGAAAGAGAAAATAGTGAGGGTTCTGGAGTCCAGCGGGTTACAGGATCCGAGGCAGCATGGATTCACCAGAGGCAGGTCTTGTCAGACAAATCTGATTGATTTCTTTGACTGGGTGACCAGGGAGTTGGACCGAGGGATAGCTCTAGATGTGGTGTATTTAGATTTCAGTAAAGCCTTTGACACTGTTCCTCACAGGCGACTTATTAACAAACTGAGCACCCTAGGGATGGACCCTAAAGTTACTGCTTGGGTTAGAAATTGGTTGGGTGGGAGGCGACAAAGAGTACAAGTAAATGGAGCTCACTCTGAGGATAAGGATGTTACCAGTGGTGTGCCCCAGGGATCTGTCCTTGGTCCGATTCTTTTTAACATCTTTGTTAGTGATATAGCGGAAGGGCTGTTGAGTAAGGTTTGCCTCTTTGCTGATGATACCAAAATCTGCAATAGAGTAGACACCCAGGAAGGTGTAGATAACATGAGGAGGGATCTAGCTAAGCTTGAAGAATGGTCTAGAATTTGGCAGCTGGGATTTAATGTTAAAAAATGTAAGGTCATGCATTTGGGCTGCAGCAATCCAAGGGAGCAATACAGTATAGGAGGTGAAGTACTTTTGTCCACTAAAGAAGAGCGGGACCTAGGCGTGGTTGTGTCCGATGATCTTAAAGTAGCTAAACAGGTAGAAAAGGCGACGGCAAAAGCTAGAAGGATGCTTGGGTGCATACGGAGAGGAATGGCTAGCAGAAAAAAGGAGGTGATAATGCCTCTGTATAAGTCTTTGGTGCGACCTCATTTGGAGTATGGTGTGCAATTCTGGAGACCGCACCTTCAAAAGGATGTGAACAGGATGGAGTCGGTGCAGAGGGTTGCTACTAAAATGATTAATGGGCTTCATTATAAAGCATATGAGGACAGACTTAAGGATCTTAATATGTACACCTTTGAGGAAAGGCGGGATAGAGGTGATATGATTGAGATGTTTAAATACCTCCGTGGCATAAATGTTCAGGGAGAGAGCCTCTTTCAATTGAAAGCAAGTTCTGCTACGAGGGGACATGGGATGAGGGTGAAGGGAGATAGATTCAGGAGTGATATGCGGAAATATTTCTTTACAGAAAGAGTAGTGGATCCATGGAATAGTCTCCCAGTGGAAGTGGTAGAGATGAGGACAGTAACTGAATTCAAAAAATCATGGGACCAACACAGAGGATCTCTAAAGGTAAAAAGTGGACTGTTGTAGTTGTTGTTATGGAAGGACAGACTAGATAGGCCATGTGGTCTTTTTCTGTCATCATGTTTCTATGTTTCTATTTTACTCTCCCATCCCCATCCCATTCTAATCCTCCCCCAACATCAGCTCCCTTCTAGTTCCAGTCTCACCCAGCATCCATTCCCTTCTAGTCCCTGCATCAGCCCATTTCCAGTCCTAGCCCCCCATCAGCCCATTTCCAGTCCTAGCTCCCCATCCATTTCCAGTCCGAGTCCCTTCATCAGCTCATTTCCAATCCTAGCCCCCCATCAGCCCATTTCTAGTCATTTCCTAGCCCCCCCATCAGCCCATTTCTAGTCATTTCCTAGCCCCACCATCAGCCCATGTCAAATCCTAGCTCCCCTCCATTCAGTCCAATTCCAGTCCAAGCCCCCCCATGAGCCTACTTCCAGTTCTAGCCCCTCCATGAGTCCATTTCAATTCAAGCCCCCACCACAGCCCATTTCCAATCTTAGCTCCCCCCAACAGCCCATTTCCAGTCCTATCCTAGCTGCTCCATCAGCCCATTTTCAGTCCTAGCTCCCTTCCCTCACAGCCCATTTCCATTCCAAGCCCCCTCCGCATCAGCTATTTGCAGTTCAAGACTCCCCTTCCACTCAGCCCATTTCCAGTCCTAGCAACCCCCCAACCCATTACCAGTCCTAGCCCCCCCATCAACCCACTTCCAGTCCTAACCCCCCATCACCCCATTTTCAGTTTAAGCCCCCCATAACCCATTACCAGTCCTAACCCCCATCAGCCCACTTCCAGTCCTAACCCCATCAGCCCATTTCCAGTCAGCCCCCCATAGCCCATTGCCAGTCCTAATCCCCCCATCAGCCCACAGCCCATTACCAGTCCTAACCACATCAGCCCACCTCAAGTCCTAACCCCCCCCATCAGCCCATTTCCTGTCCTAGCCCCCCATAGCCCATTACCAGTCCTAACCCCCCATCACCCCTTTTCCAGACAGCCCCCATCAGCCCACAGCCCATTACCAGTCTTAACCCCCCCCATAGCCCATTACCAGTCCTAACCCCCCCAACAGCCCAAAGTCCCATTACCAGTGCTATCCCCATCAGCCCACCTCTAGTCATAACCCCTCCCCATCAGCACATTTCCTGTCCTAGCCCCCCATAGCCCATTATCAGTACTAACCCCACCGTAGTCCATTACCAGTCCTAACCCCCCATCACCCCATTTCCAGACAGCCCCCATCAGCCCACAGCCCATTACCAGTCTTAACCCCCCCAATAGCCCATTACCAGTCCTCACTCCCCCCAACAGCCCACAGCCCACCTCAAGTCAAGTCCTAACCCCCTCCATATCCCATTACCAGTCCTAACCCCCCCCCCAATCCGCTCATGGAAAATTTAAAAAAAAAAAAAGCTGGCTGCTGCTGCTGCCGCCGCGGCAGCAGCAGAATAGTGTCCCGCGGGGCCCCCTCTGCCCGGCTGAGCTCTCCCGGCCCGGCTGAGCCCCTCTGCGCCAGCTTTCAGATACGCGAAGGGAGAGTGCCCCTGCTTCCCATCAGCCCCTGCGGGCTTAACAGAGACACGAGGGAGACACTCTCCCTTCGCGTATCTGAAAGCCGGCGCAGAGGGGCTCAGCCGGGCCGGGAGAGCTCAGCTGGGCAGAGGGGGCCCCGCGGGACACTCCATTCTGCCGCTGCTGCGGTGGCAGCGGCAGCAGCCAGCTTTTTTTTTTTTTAAATTTAATTTTTAAAAAAGCAGAATGTTCTTTGCGCGGGGCCCCCTGAAACGCGGGGCCCTGTGCAAAAAACATTCTTGCTTAATGGACGGGCTGGCCCTGTCGCCTAAAATATTTATATATATTCAGTGCTGTTAGTGGGATAGTGAGCGGTGCTGAATATATGCAAGGAGTGGTAGCCATCACTGGCTCTATGGATAGCTATACATTTTATTCGCATAACTATGTAGATAACCGCTGAATATCATTGACTATCCATAGAGTTAGGCGGAAAACCCACAGTCTGCCCTTGCTCCACCCCAACATTATAGGGGTCATTCCGAAGCACCCCCATCTCCGCTATTCGGACCCCATATGGACCGTAACTTCCCCGTTAGATGGGGAGGGGAAGTTAGACGGGGAGGGGAAAGGGGCGGCATTATGGCGAGCAGCGGGTGGTCGTCAGCCCCGGACATATAGGGCTGATTCCATTGTTGGCTCTATATCTCCAGGGCCGGCGGCTGGAATGGGAACTTATTCCACCTCTGATGTAGAATAAGTTCTCCTAGTCAGGAGGAATGGGCAGACCCAGGACTGGTAAGAAGCGGTAGGGGGCAGAGGACATTCCCCGTAGACTGACCCTGGTCTTGGGAAGCTAGATCAGGGGTCAGGCTGTGGGGAAAGCAGTGTTGTTAATGGCGGCCGGGGATCTTGGCTTTTGAATGGATCCGTGGTGCAATGGCAACCAGACACCATGGCGCCGTGGCTCCATTGAAAAGCCCGGACTGAGCTATCTGGGCAAGGCCTGTACATGTAGGCCAACCTGAATTGGGGACCTGGCCTGTACATTCAGGCCTGGACACGATTCTGAGCTCGTGGGGCTAGACGTGCCCAATGGGATCAGAATCCCGGCTAACTGTGCGTCCAGTTCCGACCGGGCGCACAGAGGGCCGGGACGTCCATGTCTGAATTGGGCCCTATGTAGATAATACTGGGCAGTCTGTAAGAATTTTCCGTGGCACTATCCAGATAGTGCTTCCTAAAATCTAAGGATACGGCGCTTATCCGGATAGTAAAGGTGTGAGTTAAATGCAAAAGTACAAAAAAATACAAGCAGCTGCCCCATCTAGATAAATATTTTTGAACATGAACCTGTAAGAAAACAGTAATCAAGACTTTTCTGACAGTAAAATAGTATTTTACCTCTGGATGTTAGGATTTTAATTATTGACCAGTCTGTCAGCAGATAAAATTATGTGTGTTGTATGACAATTTGCAGGGGCAATGTCTGAATATAATTTTTACAGAGGCAATGATCAAAGCGAAAGCCTGTAAAAAATAGGTAAAAATTCTTGTCCAGTTGCACCAATGTGGACAGTTCTGATTATTGCCCCAGAAGTGGCCCAGTGCTTTGCCTATTAATGAACGATGCTTGAAATTCATGCCTGGACCATATTTCCAGTTATGAGAAGAAGTAACTACCTGACTTTCCTTTCAGAGCTGTAGTTCTTACTGAACGTGAGAAAATGCTGGGAAGAAATCTGCACTTGTGAGTACTTACCTCCTGAGAAATTCTCTAAATCTTTAGGAAAAGGGAATTCTTTAGGTTAAAACTGATAAAACCTGTGTATTTTAAAATATGGTGTTTTATTAAGTGAGTTAGGGCATAGTACTGTACTACAAGCCAGCTTTCAATTAAATTAAAGCCAGTTGGGGCTTAGTATAACAAGCCAACTTTCAGTGAAATTACAGCCAGGCTGGCTTAGTATAACAAGCCAGCCTTCAATTACATTACAGCCAATTAGTATTACAAGTCAGCTTTCACTTAAGATATACCCTAACTTGCTTTAATTAACAGAGAGAATAGAATAGGGTAAAGATTCTTTGAGTATATAGGGAGAAATTGTTTTCTAGAGTCCTTTTTCAAAGAGTCCCTCCAGTTAGGAGGCAAGAGAAGTGAGAAATTGTTTTAAATAGGTGTTAAAGTCAAGTGACAGATCAAAAGGGCAACTTGAAAGGCTTCCTCTATCAAACCAAGGACAGTATGAATCACCTAGGAAAATAAGAGATTGTTTTAGATGCACAGATACAAGTAAGTCATCCCTCCCACCCACCCCAGGCATAATCCTTGATTTATAGCCTCCTAAACCAGTTAAGGGGAAGGGGGTAATCTTACTCAATTTAGGTTTAACTGATTATCTTCATCAGCAGGTTATTAGACCTTAGGAGCAGATTAATTCAGTCTTTGCAGTTTACCTTGAGGTAAACACTAAAAGTCCTTTAAATTTATTAGGTATAATTGTATTGGTTCAAGTTTTCCTATTCCCTTAACAACTTTATATAACTTAACAATTTTAAATAGCTAAAATAAATCTTTAAATCTAAGATGCAGACAGCAGTCCAGAAGAGAGCTAAGTGCAAAGAGCTCTTTCTCTCAGGGAACGAGTCCAATCTCTGGAGGCTAGAGTAGTGCATTTGGAGGAGCTGAGGCAGACAGAGAAATATATAGACGAGACCTACAGGGATGTAGTAGAGAAGTCCCACCTCTAGTCTGGAATTTTGTCCGTTGCCAAGGAGAAGAGAGGTCACATGAAATGAGAGCATCACCTTGGAAGTGATCCTTTAGCTAGGACCTGTCCTCTAGATGATGTAATACCCTCTCACACCGAGGATGTCTCTCCAGGGCCATGTGCCCATGATGGAAGGGTTAGGAATGCCGTTATAGTTGGTGATTTGATTATTAGGCATGTAGATAGCTAGGAGGAGACTGGTGGATGTGAGGATCGCCTGGTAACATGCCTGCCTGGTGCAAAGGTAGCAGACCTCACGCGCCACCTGGACAAGGTTTTAGATAGTGCTGGGGAGGAGCCTGCTGTCTTAATACATATTGGTACCAAGGACATAGGAAACATGGGAGGGAGGTTCTGGAAGCCAGATTTAGGCTTTTAGGTAGAAAGTTCATATCCAAAACTTCTAGGGTAGCGTTCTCAGAAATGCTTCCCGTTCCATGCGCAGGACCCAAGAGACAGGCAGCGCTCTGGAGTCTCAATGCATGGACGAGATGATGGTGCAAGAAAGAGGGTTTTTGATTTGTTAGGAACTGGGCAACATTCTTGGGAAGGGGGGGCTTTCCGAAAGGATGGGCTACACCTTAATCAGGGTGGAACCAGGCTGCTGGCATCAACCTTTATAAAGGAGATAGAGGAGCTTTTAAACTAGATAATGGGGGAAAGCCAGCAGTCATCCAAGTGTGCATGGTTCAGCAGGATGTCCCCTTGAAGGATACTAGAATAAGAGGGAAGTTAGGGCATCCTGATAGAGAGGTTCCAATAAAGGTAAAAGTAACCCAGGGGTCTTTAAGTAAAAATCAAACAGAGTTGAAAGATTCCAAATGAACCCTGTCATCAAATAGCCAGAGTGATGGCGGGGACGGCAGGCTCGGGGCACGTCAAAGGATGGAGGGGGCACAGGAGATTCTCCGTAGCCTGACCCTGGCCTTGGGAGGCCAGATCGGGGGTCGGGCTGTGGGGAATGAATGAAGTTGTCGGCGGCCGGGGATTGCAGCTCCATTCTGGAGCCTTGACTGAGTTAGCCAGGCAGAGGTCTGTACGTGCAGACCAACTGGAATCGAGTCCTGGCCTGCACGTACAGGCCTAGATGGGATTCTCATCCCATGGGGGCTAGATGTGCCTCGCGGGATTAGAATCTCATCTACTTCTGTGCGTCCGGTTCCGACTGGATCCACAGAGGCCTGGGATGCACATCTTAGAATATGCCTCTATGGTAGTGTATGGAATAAACTGGAACCTACATGCAGCTACGTGCTGAGAAACAAGCTAGCAATGGCTAGAAGAAACAGAAAGAAACCATAAAACAGGCTGGATGATGTGAAAAGCAAATACAGACAATGAGATGTCAACACTGTGTCTGGTAAACGAGTAAAGCACAGTTACTTACCTGTAACAGGTGATCTCTGGGAACAGCAGGAATTAGTCCTCACATATGGGTACGTTGGAACCGACGGAGCCTGCGCGGGAAAGCTCCCCAGCTTTTCAGATGAAAAGCTTTTGGGGCTTCCCACAGCGCATGCACGCTGCCTTCCTGCCTTCCTGACCAGCTCTCTTCAGTTCGAGTTTATAGCTGAGACAATAGAGAGAGGAAAGGAAGGTAGACAGATAGAAGATATAACTCCTAGGGGAGGTGGGTGGGTTGTGAGGACTAATTCCTGCTGTTCCCAGAGATCACCTGTTACAGGTAAGTAACTGTGCTATCTCCAGGAACAAGCAGGAATGAGTCCTCACATATGGGGACTCCCTAGCTAAGATGCCTGGGAGATCCCCCTCCAAAGGTAACCATCTTCGTATGGATCTCAGGCATCCAACCAGGGAAGGTGGGCAGGAGTTGTTTAAGTATGGAACAGGTGTTTGAGGACAGCCTGACCAAACAAGGCATCCCGGCGGGAGTCCTTGTCCAAACAGTAATGGGCTGTGAAGGTATGAACCGAGGCCCAAGTGGCTGCTCGACAGATCTGATCTATGGAAACAGAGTGAAGATGAGCCATAGAGGTGGCCATGGCTCTCACATTGTGAGCTGAGACATGGCCTTCCAGAGAAATGTTCTTACTCTGGTAAGCAAAAGAAATACACTGAGCAATCCAATTGGAAAGTGTACGCTTGGAGACTGGAAGTCCCAAATGAGAAGGATCAAAAGCCACAAAAAGTTGGGAAGACTTTCGATGTGGCTCAGTCCTGTTGAGGTAAAAGGCGAGAGCTCTTTTACAATCAAGGGTATGAAGGTTCCTCTCTGCACTGGATGCATGAGGAGCCGGGAAAAAAACAGGTAGATATACCTCTTGATTAAGATGAAAAGGCGAGACCACTTTGGGCATAAAGTGGGGGTTCGTCCTAAGGACCACCTTATCATGATGAAACCTAGTATAAGGTGGATTAGCCACTAAAGCCTGTAGTTCACTGATGCGGCGAGCTGAAGTGACTGCAATAAGGAAAACTACCTTCCATGAAAGAAATTTCAAGGAGGTGGAGTCCAAAGGCTCAAAAGGTGGCTTCATAAGCTGACCTAGAACTAGGTTCAAATCCCATGCTACCGGCGGAGGTCGGATGGGAGGTTTAGTTAAGGTCAGGCCTCTCATGAACCTTGCAACAAGAGGATGAGAGGAGACAGGTTGTCCATTTATAGGTTTTAAGGATGCTGCAATAGCACTTAAATGGACTCGTACTGAATTCGTCTTGAGGCCTGCATTGGAAAGATGCAGGAGATAGTCTAGTAGAGAATTCAAAGGAAGTGCCAGAGGGTCAAGACCCTGTTGAGCATACCAAATGGAAAAACGTTTCCATTTGAAAGCATAGGAACGCCTGGTAGAGGGTTTCCTAGAGGCATGAAGGATATCTTTCACTGGTTGAGAAAGATTAAACTCATGAAGGCTTAAGCCTTCAGTAACCAAGCTCGGAGATGTAGGGACTTGGGGTTTGGGTGACACAAAGTCCCTTTCTCCTGAGACAGAAGGTCTGGCGCAGCTCCCAGGTCCAGGGAGGAGCCCTGGGAGAGCTGTAGAAGTAGAGGGAGCCACACTTGGCGTGGCCAGCGTGGAGCTATGAGGATCATTGACCCATGATCCCTCTGAAGTTTGAACAGAGTCTTGGGAATCAAAGGAATGGGTGGAAAAGCATACAGGAATTCCTGACCCCAATGCAGGAGAAAGGCGTCGTTGGCCTGAGCTCCCTGACACGGAGTCCTGGAACAGAACCGGGGAAGTTTGGCATTCCACGGACTTGCAAAGAGGTCTATGTCCGGGGTCCCCCATTCCTGAAAGATTCTGCGTATCTGGTCCATATGCAGGGACCATTCGTGTGGAAGCAGAACTCGACTGAGTCTGTCTGCCCAAGAGTTTTGAACTCCTGGAAGGTATACTGCCAGAAGATGAATTTGATGCTCTCTGGCGAAGGCCCATAATCTGAGAGCTTCGTTGCAAAGCGACAGAGAGCCCGTCCCTCCTTGTTTGTTGACATAGAACATGGCTACCTGATTGTCTGTCTGGACTAGGACAGTCAGGTTGACAAGGAGGGTGTGGAAGACTGTGAGGGCAAGGAAGATTGCTCGCAGTTCCAGAAGGTTGATGTGAAGGGTGGTCTCCTGGGGAGACCAGGTGCCCTGAGTGGAGAGGTGTTGGAGATGAGCTCCCCACCCTGTTTGGGAGGCATCTGTTGTGAGGGTTGCTTGGGGCAACGAAGGTTGGAAGGGGGTCCCCAACAACAGATTTTTGGAGGATGTCCACCACTGGAGAGACCAAAACAGACGTTTTGAGGTGAGTACTTGGTCTGAGAGCGCTCCTGATGCTTGAGACCACTGGGTGGCCAAAGTCCATTGAGCTGCCCTCATATGGAGACGAGCATAGGGCACCACATGGACCGTGGAGGCCATGTGGCCCAGAAGTTGCAGCAGTTCCCTGGCTGACAAGTGACTTCTGGACTGAGCCTGGGAGGCCAAGCTGATTAGTCGTTGGCCTCGGACCAGAGGGAGGTAGGCCCTTGCAGTGGTGGAGTCCAAGTGGGCCCCTATGAATTCCAGGGACTGAATAGGGATAAGTTGGGACTTGGGAATGTTTACCACAAGTCCCAGATATTGAAGAATACGCCTTGTGCGGTCCAAGGAAATCTGGGCTTCTGACTGAGATGGATCTCGGATGAGCCAGTCGTCCAGATATGGGAACAAGAAGACTCCCATGCCTCTTAGAAATGCAGCTACGACTGCCATGCATTTTGTGAATACTCTTTGAGCAGAGGCGAGACCGAAGGGAAGTACTCTGTATTGGAAATGTTTTCCCTGGAACAGAAATCGAAGATATTTTCTGTGGGATGGATGGATGAGTATATGAGTGTACGTATCCTTGAGATCTAGAGAACAAAGCCAATCCTGACTCTGAAGGTATGGAAGGAGAATGCCCAGAGAGAGCATTTTGAATTTCTCCTTGAATAGAAACTTGTTCAATTCTCTCAGATCTAGGATAGGTCTGAAGCCCCCTGTCTTCTTTGTTATGAGAAAAAAAGGGGAGTAGAACCCTAACACCTGTTGAGGAAGAGGAACCTCCTCTATTGCCCCTTGGGCAAGGACCCAACAGGGTCAGAAGAGATGGGGGAGAACTGAATTGCCTCACCATGGTATGGGGAGGAAGGCTGGAGAAATGAAGTTTGTAACCCTCTCGGATGATAGAGAGGGTCCATTGCTCTGATGTAATTTGCTCCCATCTGGGAGCAAAGTGAGCTAACCTTCCGGGAATGGTGAGGGGCTCTGGTTGTTCTAGAGCCAGAAATGGTAAGTTCTCTAGGGGCAAGTCAAAACCCCTGAGGGGGTTGAGCCTGCTGGGGTGTAGCAGACACTGCAGGCCTTGACTTTACTTGCTTAGATTGCTGACGTTTAGCAGCAAAGCGAGGCTGAGCAGATTGTTGGCCAGTATTTGTGGAAAATCTGGCCTTCTTGTAGTAAGGCCTCTTAAAAGGCTTCTTTTTGGCAGGAGTAGAAGTAGACTTAGAAAGTCTATCTAGAGTGGCATTTTCTGCGTCCATTTGAGCAGCTTTAATTTGCCAGTCCTCACCAAATAAGTTCTCACCTGTACAGGGCAGATTCCTTAAGCCATCCAGGACCCAGGGTTCTAGGTCAGAAGCCTGGAGCCAAGCAAGACGTCGGGCTGCAATAGCAATTCCCGAAGCCCTGCCTGCAACCTCAAAGGAATCAAAGGCTGCCCTGTTGGAAAACTTGGAGACCTCTGAAAGTTGTGTCACCACAGAAGTGAAGTCTCCTTTCTATCCTCAGGGATAAAGGGGGCAAAATGCCGTACCTTCAGGGCAAGTTCTCTGAGAAACATGCCTATATAAAGACTGTAGGAATTGATCCTGGCTATAAGCATACTAGCCTGGAAGATCTTTCTACCAAAAGAGTCAAGGGTCTTACATTCTCGCCCTGGAGGGGTAGAAGAGTGCCTTTTAGGACTCTTTATCTTTTTCATGGCAGACTTCACCACAATGGAGTGGTGAGGCAGTTGAGTCTTTCGAAACCCAGGAGAAGGAGGGACCCGGTACATGGTGTCCAACCTACGGGAATGAGGAGACAGTGTTAGAGGAGTCTCCCACAAATCCATCAAGTGTTCTTGAAGGATTTCATGGATAGGCAGGGTAACTGCCTCTTTAGGAGCTTTGGAGTATCCTAAAATATCCAATTTCTTTGATCTTGGTTCCGTTCCAGAAGATGTAGCAATAGAAAGCCCTTTAGCTACATCAACAATGAAATCCTGAAAGGATAAATCCTCTGGAGGAGACATCCTCCTCTTTGGAGAAGAGGGCTCCTCAGGAAGATCAAGCTCAGCAGAGTCATCAGAGGAATTGAACTCATCAGAAGAATCTGAGTATTCTCTCTGTGCTTCCAATGCACGATACGCGTACCGACCGATATCGACATCGGGCGTATCGGGCAAAAGCCTGAATCCGGCATGCGGAACCGATCGACGCTTGGAAGTCGATGGTCTCGGTTCCGGTGTGGATACCGGAACCGGAGTCGGTACCGATGGAATCGGTACCGAGGGCGTCGCAGCCTTAATGAAAGCCAGAACGGCCTGCTGCATGGTCTGGACAGTATTGCCCATGGACGCCACTGCTGCCTGGATGTCGGTACCGGTATCAGCCGGTACCCCAGAGCAGTCTAACAGGTGATCGGTCGAGGCCGTGCCATCGATGTCAACCTGTAACCCCATAGATGGTGCTTTGGAGACCGGAGGCCTCCCGCCGGGGTTTTTTGGCTTGGGCAGAATCCTCGAACTCAAGATTGAGAGCCTCTCGATCTTTTGAAAGAGATTTGCTTTTAGAGGATTTGCCCACAGAAAGTTTGGTTACCTGAGATCCATCCGGAGAGGAAGACCTGGATGACTGTGATGCTGGATTATCTGAAGCAAAACAGCACATGGAACTTGTTGGCCCGGTTCTGCATACCACGTTTAGACATCTGGGAGCAGAATGGGCAGTCCGGTATGGAGTGGTCAGGTCCCAAACATTTAAGACACCATTCATGGGTGTCTGTGAGAGAAATAACAGCACTGCACTTGGTACACTTTTTAAAACCAGGAGCTGCCTCTCCATGAGGAGAATTTGTGTAGGCCTGAAAGGCCTAGCAAAAGTTACCACGTTGTGCTGAAAATAAAAAAAGGTTCTTTTTTTTTAAAGAAATAAAGAAAGAGAGACCGGCGGTACCGGTTTTGGTATGGGGAAGGCAGGTACGCGGTCAAAAGAAACAAATTAAAATAACAATTTCTTCAGCGGTGACAGGAACACGACCTGCTGGCTCCGCGGAAAAAGAGAAACTGAAGAGAGCTGGTCAGGAAGGCGGGAAGGCAGCGCGCATGCGCTGTGGGAAGCCCCAAAAGCTTTTCATCTGAAAAGCTGGGGAGCTTTCCCGCGCAGGCTCCGTCGGTTCCGACGTACCCATATGTGAGGACTCATTCCTGCTTGTTCCTGGAGATAGAACAAAGTACAAGGCTAGTGAGAGAACAGCAACAGCAGGTAAGGGAGCACCAGACATGGAGAAGATGCTAAGAAATGGGCTATAAAAGAGGCACCTGTGACAAGCATAGCAGGAGAGCAGTGAGGCAGGACACGAAGGTGAGCTGTATCAGTCTCTCCAACTCCCTCCTTATCTTCATCTTTATCTTTTATTTTCTCTATCTAGCATTTAACTTGCTTCATTCCTATGTTACCTGTGCAGGGCTCTGCAGATATAAGTAATGCAATTAAGTGTGCTGTATGTGAAATTATGATGTATGTGGGAATAAAATGAAAAGCATTATTGCTAATGGGTGTCTGTTCTGTCCTGAGACTGGCAAGGCCCAGGGAGTGAGACTGTGTCGGGGAAGTGCCACTACAGGAGTCTTATAGGGAATTATAGGATAAGGTAGTGTGTTCAGGACCCCTGTAGGAAGGGGGGGGGGGGGGGTGACCAACAGTTGCAACACGTTCCCAACCACAGTAATGCGATATTACAGATTTACAAGATAATGTCTTACAGAATGATTTAGTACGATGGAGATTAGCAGGATGCACCAAGGAGAAAGGGGTTTGGGAGCATCCCTCAGGTAAGATTTGTGCATCTTCTACTTCATTAGTACATCCAGTGACATTAATGAATCACAGTGGAGTGTCAACACTCTTTGCCAAATTAAAAGATCAGCTTTGGTGCGTGGATATGAAGAAACTTATTTAGACAGTGGTAGGAAGTTGCCATATGTGCTTTTCTGACGCCCCATCTAGGAAAAGTAACATACCTGTGGGCTCAATACCCAAGCCACAAGGTCCATTTATGCATTGGCATATTGATTTCACAGATATGCAGAAACCATATCAAGAGAAAAGATATCTGCTAGTATTGGCGTGCCCATACTCACAATGGATAGAAATAACACCATGTAAGAGAGAGAGACAGCAGCCGAAATAGTAAAAGTATTTATGGAACAAATTATACCCAGATTCAGAGTGCCCACACAGAGATTATCAGATAATGGAACTCACTTCAGAAATCAACTAACAAAAGTATTGCAGGTTCTCTTGCAACTCCATGGAGATGTGTTTCAGTATATTCTCCTACCTCAAATGGCTTAGTGGAAAGGTGCAATGGTTTAATTAAAACTCTATTAAGAAAACGTATGGCTGCGAATGGACAAACTTGGCTACAAGCCTTACCATTGTGCTTATATTTGCTCAGGAATCCTCCTATAAAAAGGATAGGATTAACCCCATATGAAATCATAACAGGGATTTTCAGATCAGCCAGCCGGGAATGTTATTACCAGATATGTTCTCTGCTTATCTTTCAGGTTTACATTCTTGTATCACATTGATCCAGCAGAAGCTTGCAACAAGAAAACCACCCACAGAACTCTTACCGTACACTTTTGAACTGTGTGATCTTGTTTACAGAAAGGTACCACTTTTATTTATTTATTTTATTTATTTAACAATCATTTCTACACCGCACTTTCCACAAGATCAAGCGTGGTTTACATGGAACAGAAATTCTGAATAGGACAATGAACATATTGTTATTCAGTTACATAGAACTATTTTAACTATTTACAGTGCAAGTTATACATTGAACCTTCAACACATAGCAAAACTATGAACTATGTACAATGTCTGTGATGTTCTCGAGTTAAGAGACATCTATTCATGCGTCGCTGTTGTCTTTTGGGTTTGTAATTGTGTCAGTGTTTGTACTGTTCTATATATGTGTTACTGTTTGGCTAGGTTGTGCATCATGGGTCCGTTGAGAGAAAGATAGGATCAACCTCTGTATACAGGATCGCACACAGTAACTGCAGTGACTCCAACTACGGTACAGCTCAACGGAAGTTCGGCGTGGATACACTGTAGAGATATAGCGCCTGCCCCCTTTTGTTCTCCAGTTTAATTGTACAGAAGATGTTGAACAGACTCAATCCAGTGATACCTACACTTACTGTGAAAGTTACACTGTCACTAAGTCTTGTAATTGTGTTTTTTATACTATGGTTTTTACATAAGCCCTTAGTTATACACAATTGTACCTCTTCTGTTAAGCGTGCTGTGATCACTGGGAATTTGTGGAAAGAAATGGTTCTGGAAGGAGTCAGAATGTTGAATTTATCTGATTGTATAATATGTACCCCTTGGCCCAAATCTGTTAGCCAGCCCATTGTAGTGGTTGTGCCTCTTACATTATATGAATGGGTAGGGAATATCTCTTGTTTTGACCCAGGCTCTCACAACTGTCAGGAGCGTACTAACTGTAATATGACCTGGACCAATATGACCATGAATGATTCCAATACAATACCCATCAGTGTGCCCCCTAATATGCAATTTATTTTTTGCTTCATGTCCCGAATAGCATGAGAAATTGCAACGCGAACACCACCAACAGAGCGTTCTCCTTTACTGCTCCAGCACTCTGGAACCAACTGCCCTATGAACTGAGAGCAAACAAGGACTTGAAGGATTTCAGGAAAAAACTTAAGACCCACCTCTTTCAGACCCATTACAACCTAACCTAGTCAGAGTGTCATATACTATTTGAGCAACATGCCACTTAAACTAATCATACCAGCAAGAAATGCGTCCTGTAATTATGTAAAGTATGTATATATGTAAAGCCGCTTCTCAAGCAATCAAATGTATATATGTAAGACTCCTCTCAAACAATCAAATGTAAATCTGTAACCATTTGATGTTCCTATTGCCCATCCCTGCAATCATACTGTATGTTCTAATTCTGGCCTGTACAGCCTCTCCCTTATGTATAGAAAACCACTGCTGATCGCTGGAAGTAGTGGGATACAAGTGTAAACTAAATAAATAAATAAATAAATTGTTTCTTCTGAGATTATTGTCCTAGAATATACAAAAACAAGTATTGCATACACACTTAACTCAACAATCAAAGCTAATGCCGATTGGACCATGTCCATCAGATTTATATTTTGCAATGGTAATGTTTGGTGGTCCTCTAGTAAAGGCACTCCATTTTTTCTTGCTATGCCCCTAATAATAAATCTTCATTTGAAACACCTGGTCATCACTTCCTCCCAAGGTGGAATAATACTATGAGGCTTGTCATGAGGCTGGAGCCACGGAAGGTGCAGGTTTAGAAAAAAACCTTGTCTTTCATAGAGCTGTGGATGTGTAGAAGATGCAATTACCTCGCAGCACAGCTAGAGGGGGCAGGAGTAATCCTACAGAGGCTGAGTCAGCACGCCCAGCTACTGATTGTATGAGAGTTAACCAGCTGCACCTGAAGGCAAGCCCGGGAGTTTCAAAGGTAAAATGCCTTTATAAAGGAAAGGCAGCCCAGAAGGAGGGAGGAATCCAGCCAGGGGGAATCCAGTCAGGAGGAATCCACTCAGAGGGAACTCAGCCGGCAGCAGTTCAGCCAGAAGGAAGGAGAAGGAGTGTGGAGAAGGAGAGAGTCCACACGGAGCAAGCCCAGAGGGACAGAATCCAGACGGAGATTATCCAGAGGGATAGAGTCCAAAGGGGCAGAGCACAGAGAGACGGAGTTCAGAGAGAGGCTGCCAGGAGAAGCAATTTGGCTGGAAGGAGTGACACTCCCAACCCAAGTAACGTAGCTGGATCAAGCAGCACAACAAGAGCAGTAACAGCTGAAAGAGGAGCACAGAAAACCAAGGAGCCATGCTTTAAGAGAAGCCTACATTCACCTGAGTTCGCTGGACCAGGATTACAAGGTACAAGGAGGAGAGGTTCCTATAGCAAAGCTACCTTTACACAGAAGCACAGAGGTTGGGAATCCTCACCAGGTTTTCCTGGGCTTCAGGAAGGCAAAGCACTGCACAAGAAAACCTGTCTCAAAAGAGAAGTACGTCAGAGAGAAAGCTCCAGGTGTAGCAGCTGCAGGAAGCCAAGGTATGGTGGCTCTTTACTTTTAAAAGAAAGCCTTGCTCCTAGAAACTCTGATAAAGCAGACACTCAGTATATGAGAAGAGGGAGCAAAGCAGAGCTTTTCAAAACAATACCTAAGGGCTTAACAGAAGAGTCTTACTGGAAGCAAAGAAACAGGGACAGACCCTGTAAACTTGTAAGGGAAAGCACTTATTCAGAGGGAGAAGCCAGTGACGCAGAGTCCATGGAAATGGAGTTTGAGAATACTATTCCCATTCCTCAAGATGAATCCATGGATTGTACTTTTTGTGCTACTACTAGTCTTGAGTCCTTAGTAGAACTGTAAATATAAAAGAAACCCTGCAATTAATTGTGAAGCTTATAACAGTTTGTTTGCCTGCTTGTTTAATTTACTTTGGAATGAAGGAATCCTCAGTTAAACCCTGCATTCAATTGTGAAGCTCATAACAGTTGTTTGCCTGCTTATTTGGTGGAACCCTTTATAAAGAAGGACTATCTTTATTTTCTTATGTCTTAGTGAACCCTTGCATTAAAGGGGATATAAAGCCTTATTACCCTCCACTCTTGGCTTATATAATTTGTTCTCATAAGGAGCTAAAACTCCAAGGACCAAACTGCACTTGGCCTTAAAGAGCCATTGCTCCTTAAAAAATAATAAAATGCTCAGCATGCCCTTACAGCCATTGGCCACTGGGGGCACCTGACGACAGGCTGTAGTAAGACATTGTTGGTATTGTAGTGGCTACTTATATCAGAAAATAGGACTAGAACATTTACCTTGTGCAGTTGATCAGATTAATATGTTCTCTGCTATAATTCCCTTGACTCATACAAAACTCAGCACTAGGATATGGCGTGAACTAAAAGAGATACAGAGATTGATCTTACCTGATGGAGAAACAGATGAGGCAGTTGTTAAAGCCTAGGAATACATTAATTCTACCTTCCCTCTCACTAAAACTAGATTAGATGTTTTAAGTAGTACTTCCTGGCTACCATTTGCCAGTAGGGCAGTTTCTGCAAATTAGGTATGTCTGTACACCACTTGCAATGTCTGCTACAAATCCAAACAAATATCCTTACTGAGGTTATCAAGAGATTAAAAGAAATATAGATCAGAATACCATGATGACCTTGCAAAATCGTAGAGTTCTGGATATGATATTGGCCCAGCAAGGAGGCATCTGCAGTTTTTTAGATGAGAGTAATTGTTGTACTATTATTGCTAATCATACTGTATTCATTAACAATGCCATAGAAACAATTAGAAATATTGCTGCCTTAAATGTTGAAGACTATGAGGGTATATTGGACACCTCCTGGTGGAATTCATTCTCTTCTTGGTTCTCTGGTTTAAGTTCAGGTTTAAAAGGCCTGTTTATGGCTGCATTAGGATTTATAGTGATAGCTGTAGTTTGTTGTTTTGCTTTTTCCTGTCTCCTGGATTTTTGTAGAAAATGGTTTACCAAAGTCACAACAACAACTCTTGTGCTCAAGAGGAAAGAAGAAATAGAAGAAGCAGTTTTACTCCAGACTCAGAATGAGCAAATGTTTGGAGAGACACTAGAAGGCTTCACTCCTATTGCATTGAAAGTGAATTAAGAGAGATTCAAAGAGGGGAATGAGAAGAAAAGAGGGCTGGATGAACCTCTCTCTCTGTCTGCTCTCCCAGAATAGTCTCTGAAAACTCCATCTTGAAATGAGTGAATAAAAACAGTGTCTCTGTGTGTGTGCTGTGAAATACTATGACCTTCGAGACTGCTGACAAGACAAATTCATCTGCATATGTATATAGTTTACCCTGTTCTCCAAGTTCCATTTCCTGTTCAATGTAATGACCAGACATTTGTTTATTGTCGGATTTTGTTGTTCTATGTAAACCGCGCTGATCGCAAATAGTGCAGTATATAAGAAATGTAAATAAATAAATAAATTGTATACAGAATGCTTTATCTGTGACTATACTTAAATCAGAGAAAGACAGGACTTGGGGAGGCTAAGGAAGATGGGACAAAGAGATAACACCCTGCAGAGAACCATAAAACAAGAGAACAAAGAAAAGAATGTATGTCCAAGTTGTTGTAAGTAATAACCATATAAGGGAAAAGTGGCAATTGGTTGAATAGTGCTTTGTAGAATGTAAAGTGGCAGACAGTGACTGAAGCTTGTTACTGAGTCATATCACCTTTGATTTACAGAATAACCATATAGTGTTAGATTTATATTTGCTGCGGAATATTCTAGTTAAATAAATTAGATTGGTTTTTACTTATAAGCTGTCCTGTCTTACAAATTTATACTAAAATTATAAGGAGTGATGGGGTCTGATATTGGGGTGCCAAACAGCACTTAGGCATAAAATAAAAAGCCCCAATAGAGCCTTAGAGTTTGTCCTATATATCTCAAGCTATCTGCTATGCATAAAGAATTGGTTCTATTAAAGGAAGAATTAACTGCAATGAAACACACCTCCCCTAGGGTACAAATTGAAAGCAATCTACCACTGCTTCCACAAAGAATCAAACATCCCAGGAACAAATGGATTATAGTGGGCTCAGGTAAATTGTGACCTGTAACACGGAGACATTCTCTCCATCAAGAGATATCCCTGCATAATGCCTTCTCTGCCTTGGAAAATGAGAGTGCTAAATTAGTGGAAACTGAAGTGGCCTTAAATGAGAAGGTTAATGCCCAATCTACTGATAATGCACCAAACATGAAGAAAAAAAATCACAAAACAGGAAACTCTTACTGCTTGGAGATTCCATCATCAGAGGGATTAACTTGGGAACAGTTCAAAGGACAGAAGATGGTCAAATGCCTCCCAGACTCTTCAGCCAGCAGGAATACAAACCAAATTGTTGGCTTAGTCAGTTTGGAAAGTGAGCATGCCAAAACTGATTTTATTGTCCACTTGGGTACAAATGACCTGGCTAGAAACTGCCTCTACAATACAAAGGGACTTCTAGATTCTGGGAGAGAAACTCAGACCCATTGTCAACACTATAGAATTCTCATAAGTTCTACCTCTTCATGCAGGGGGAAAAGAGGCATCACATAACCAACTTTAATAAATGGCTCCTAACCTGGTGTAAACAAGAAGAATTTGGATATATAGGCAACTGGGGAAATATATGAAACAACAAGTGGCTATATTGGGTCGATGGACTGCATCTCTCTGTGGAAGGGAAAAGGATCGTAAATGAAAAATTCAGGCAATATGTGGACAGGAATTTAAACTAGGGAAAGAGTGTGACAGATGGAAAAGAACATGTTTAGGATGTCAATCCCAACAGAAACATAATAACATTGGAAACAGTCACTATATCAACCCACACATCAATGGCAAGTAGGAAGAGGAGTGCAGTATAAAATCCATGCAAAATACAAGCAAACCAATCAACATTTGCTGGAAGGCAATGAGCACAAATGCTCGAAGCCTAGCCAACGAAGTTCCTGACCTGGAAGCCCTAATGGTGGAAATGGATTTGGACATTGTGGCCATTACAGAAACATGGTTTAATGAGTCAAATGAATGGGATATAGCCATAGTCAGTGCAGAAAGTGAGCACTCCAAAATTGATGTTATCATTCAGTTGGATACTGTGTTGGAAAGAGGAGATGGCACTATCATCCATACTGGCCTCCAACTCAAACCAAAGAAATTGATGGAGACTTGATCACTGGTATTGCAAAGGTAGCCATGAAGGGGGAAGTGATCATACTGAGTGACTTTAATCTACAGAATATGGATTGGCATATTCCTTCTGCAAATCTGGAACAAAGTAAAAAGATTGTTGATGCCTTCCAAGAAGCATTACTCAGACAAATGGTGATGGAACGAACCAGGGAAAGTTTGATGCTAGATTTAGTACTCACCAATGGAGATAGCATATTGAATGTCTGGGTGGGTGCCCATATGAGCAGCAACAATCATTGCACAGTGTGGTTTGAGGTGAAAGCCAAGGCAGAGTCTAATCACAGTAAACTCAAAGTCCTAGACTTCAAAAATGCTGACTTCAGTAAAATGGTAAAGTACCTGAAGTAGGAGTTGGCAGGGAGTGAGGCGATAAGGGAAGTGGAATTACAGTGGATATAGCAGAATTAGAAAAGAGATAATATAACCATGTAAATAATATAATTATTTACATGGTTAGCAAATAACTCTTGCTAACCATGTAAATAACTTGCCATTTTTGGTTCCTTGTAACATAGTTATGTTCCTTTTATTAATAGCTTATACACTGTTTCCCATGTATCATAGTTCTTATGTAATACTTAATGTTTAATGTAATGCAATATTGCACTGTTCTGCTGTATTGTTGTTTTAAGTTCCTTGTAAACCGCCCTTGATCTCTGGAAGGGGCGGTATAGAAAAGCACATAAATAAAATAAATAAATAAATAAATATAAGGGGCAAGATATATGTAAGAAAAGTAAATAAAAACAAGAGGAAAAGGAAACCTATATGGTTCTCCAAAGAAGTGGCTGCACAAATAAAGGCAAAACCACAGCTTTCACAAAATTCAGAAGATAGCAGAGAGAGGAACACAGAAAAGAATACAGGATAAAGCTAAGAGAGACGAAGAGAGAAATTAGGATAGCAAAAGCAAAGGTGGAAGAAATGATGACTAAAAATGTTAAGCGTGAAGACAAAACTTTTTCAGGCATATTCAAGAGAAGAGAAAGATCAGAGGTGGAATTGCAAGACTCAAAGGTGCTGAGGACAGATTCGTGGAAAGTGACATTGAAAAATCATAAATGCTAAACAAATGAGTGGAGGAGTAGCCTAGTGGTTAGAGTAACTGCCTAGTACCCAGAAGATCAAGGGTTCAATTCCCACTGGCACTCCTTGTGACCTTGGCAAGTCACTTTGCCCTCCATTGCCTTGGAAGAAAAGGCTGGCAATCTACTTCCAGTGATACATTGCCAAGAAAACCCAGAAGTAGCTGGGTTACTATGAGTCAACACTGACTTGATGGCACTTAAAAAAACCCAAAAACAAATACTTCTCTTCCATATTCACTAAAGAAAATCCTGGAGAAGGACTTTGTATGATTAGCAAATATACAAATGGGATTGGAGTAGATACCACATCATTCATAGAAGATGATGTGTTTGAACAGCTTGCAAAAGTGGACAGGGCCATGGGACCAGATGGGATACATCCCAGGATACTGAAAGAGCTCAGAGAGGTTCTGGCAGGGCTTTTAAAGGATGTTTTTAATAGATCCTTGGCGACGGGGGAGATTCTGCAGGACTGGAGAAGGGCTGATGTGGTGCCTCTACACAAAAATGGTAATAGGAAAGAGGTGACAAACTATAGGCTGGTAAGCCTTACCTCTGTGTCGGGAAAAGTAATGGAGGTCCTCCTGAAAGAGAGAATAGTGGACTTTCTAGAAACCAGTAGGTTGCATGATATGAGGCAACATGGTTTTAACAAAGGACGATCATGCCAAACAAATTTGATTGAGTTCTTTGACTGGGTGACCAGAGAACTAAATCAAGGGCATGCAACAGATGTGATCTACCTAGACCTCAGCAAAGCCTTTGAAGCTGTTCCTGGAGGACAGGAGGGACAGGGGAGATATGATACAGATATTTAAATACTTAAAGGGTATTAATGAACAAACATTTTTCATAGAAGGGGAAGCTGTAAAACTAGAGGGCATAAAATGAAGCTGCAAGGAGGTAAACTTAAAAGCAATGTTGAGAAATATTTTTTCACTGAAAGGGTGTGGATGCTTGGAATGCTTTCCTGATGGAAGTGGTAGGGACAAATACAGTGATGGAATTCAAAATGGCATGGAACAGACAGAGTGGATCCCTTTATAGCAAGACAATAAAATAAAAATAATCTTAACTTTCTTTCTTTTACCTTAACAAATAGAGAGGACTGACCTGCACAGAGTGGGTCACTCCCTAAACAAAGGCATAGAGGCAAGGAGCAGCAGGTACACCTACTCTTGACACCTTACTGGGCAAACTAGATGGACCATACTGGTCTTTATCTGCTGTCATATACTATGTTACTATGTTATTATATTTAACTTTCAAAAAGGAGACTATAATAAAATGAGGAAAATAGTTTAAAAAAGCTAAAAGTGCCACTACAACGGTTAAGAGTTTACATCAGGCCTGGGCGTTATTTAAAAATACTATCTTGGAAGCCCAGACCAGATGTATTCCAAAAATGCTTAAAAAATGGTGGAAGGAATGTGGAAGGAAGGCTAAACAACAGCCGGAATGGCTTAAAGGTTAGATCTGAGAGGCTGTTATATCTAAGAAAGAATCTTTCAGAAAATAAAGAAAAGAGTCAAATGCTGAAAAAAGGAAACAACATAAATAGTGACAACTTAAATGCAAGGCATTGAAAGGCAGGCAAAGAGAAAATTTGAAAAGAAGCTTGCTGTGGAAGCTATAGTGCATAATAAAATCTTTTTCAAGTATATTGATAGCAAAACACCTGTGAGGGAGTCAGTTGGACCTTTAAATGATGGAGGAGTAAAAGGTGCATTGAGAGAAGACAAGGCCATAGTGGAGAGATTGAATGAATGAATTATTTTTCTTCAGTCTTTACTGAAGAAGATGTAGGAAACTTAACCATGCCAGAAATGATATTTAAAGGTGATGTATCAGAGGAATTGAAACAAATCTTGATAAATCGGGAAGAAGTAATACAGCTAATTGATGCACTAAAGGGCAGCAAATCACTTGGACCAGATGGCATACATCCCAGGGTGCTGAAAAAACTGAAATATGAGATTGTAGAATTACTATTGGCAATCTGTTCTCTATCATTAAAATCATCTGTAGTATCCTAAGATTGGAGAGAGCCAATGTGATGCCAGTTTTCAAAAAGGATTCCAGGGTGATCCAGAAAAATATAGACCAGTGAGCCCATCAGTACCAGTCAAAATGGTAGAAACCATTATAAAGAACAAAATTACTGAACATGTAGATAGTCATGGTTTAATGGCAGAAAGCTAACATGGATTTAGCCAAGGAAAATCTTGTTTTACCAATCTCTTATATTTTTTGAAGATGTGAATAAACAGATAGATGAAGGTGAGCAGGTTGATATAGTGTATCTGGATTTTCAGAAAGTCTTTGACAAAGTCCCTCATGAAATATTCTTGGGGAAATTAAAAAGTCATGGGATAGGAGGCAACATATTATTGTGGATTAGGAACTGGTTAAAAGACAGAAAACAGAGTAGGACTAAATGGATAATTTTCTCAATGGAGAAAGGTAAATAGTGGAATACCCCAGAGATCTGGTCTGGGCCTGCTGCTTTTTAATATATACAGGTGGCCCAAAAAAAGTGAGAAGATCTCGTAGCATATAAGTTATTTAAAAATTCAAAAAGACAGATGTAAATGATTGACAAATTTTTAAAAAAGATGGTGACCGGAAATTGTCGAAATAAAGACGTTATATAGCTAAAAAAGGTAAATAAGTAAACTATTTAAGCTTTTAATTTATGAGATATTCTCACTTTTTTTGGGCCACCCTGTATATCAATAACCTGGAAATGGGAATAACAAGTGAGGAGATCAAATTTGCAGATGACACATTACACAGGTACACTACCAAAAAACTGCCTCCAGTTTTGCAACTGATTCCTATAGATTTTGGGGTGCTGAATCCAGGAAAAATAGCCAAAATGTTCCATCACGTCACGTTTTCTTGCAAAATTAGATTTCTTACCCATATAAGGAATGTTCACATAATTTCTTTTTAGCCGACTGCAGTTTATTTCTTGGCCCAAAATATAGGTTGTCATGGTTAACTAACTCGCACAACTCCCTCATGAGATTTTAGCGTGTTTTGTATTCATTTTATACATTAACATGACCATTGGGAGGCGGGTGGCTATATCCAGTTCTCGCGCGGGCGCATGTTCTTTCCTGTTCGCCTCGCCTCGTTCGCTAGCTCCCTCAAACACGGGGGTGGAGACATGAACGATAATGTCAAAGTACAGTTTCTTGACAGTTCATTATTACCTTTTGTTTTCTCAATCGTAATCCAGCATTATTCAGAAGAGGTTCACTACAGTTGTAGTTTGAAGTGCTGTGTATTTGTGATGGCTAACATAGCCAGAGGTAGCTTCAACTCTCCTCACAGTTTTTGTTTTATTTGTGGTGAATATAACGTGAAAAATCGGCAGAGGAACATTTCTGCATTTATTAAAAAGTATATTTCGCCTATTTCGGTTTGAAGTTAGGCGATCAAGACAAACTGTGGGCTCCTCACAAAGTGTGCAAGACATGTGAGGAAGATCTACGCTTATGGATGAAAGGTAAAAAACAAGCATTTCGTTTCGGAATACCTATGATGTGGCGTGAACAAAGAGACCACAGCAGTGACTGCTATTTTTGCTCTTGCATTGTGAAGGGATACAATTTAAAAATAAGAACGTAATAAGTTACCCCAACCTTCCCTCAGCAATTAGGCCTATGCCTCATAGCAACGAAGTACCTGTGCCTGAACCACCAAAATCTTGGATCATATTTGTGTGGACGGTTCTGATCATGATGAGACTCATCAGATGGCTTTTCCCGATGAGTCCAGTACTTCCGAGTTTGAAACTGAACCAGATCCGAACCTGAACTTTTCTCTCAAGCTGAATTGAATGATTAGTCCGGGATTTAGGACTCCCAAAAGATGCTGCCCAACTGCTAGGTTCTCGGCTTAAACAGAAAAATCTATTATCACCAGGAACACTTTTTATTGGTACCGCAACCGCGAGACACAATTTTTGAAGTATTTCAGCAAAGAGGAAGATTTGGTTTTTGCAACGATATACGGAGTGATGGAAAAGTTTAAACTCAAGTATGATCCTGCTGAATGGCGGCTGTTCATTGATTCGTCAAAAGACAGCATAAAAGGTGTTCTTCTTCATAATGGCAACACATTCGCTTCAGTTCTATTGCTCACTCTGTTATTCTCCAAGAAAAATACGAGAATTTGGCCCTGATTCTTCAGAAGATTCATTATGATGAGCATAAGTGGATGATTTGTGGAGACTTTAAAATTCTATCCATGCTATTAGGGCAGCAATCCGGTTTCATATCCCTGCTTCCTTTGCTTGTGGGATAGCCGGGCCCGCGACCTACACTGGGGGAAAAAAGACTGGCCAATTCAGCAGTATTTGAGACCTGGTGAGAAAAATGTTCTTCATGAGAGCTTGGTACCTCGTGATAAAATTCTATTACCACCTCTCCACATTATGTTGGGTCTCATTAAGCAATTCATCAAGTCCCTTCCAAAAGATGGTGAGTGCTTTCGGTACCTTTGCTCAAAGTTCCCCCGACTTTCTGAAGCAAAGCTAAAGGAAGGAGTGTTTGTTGGCCCTGATATAAGGAAACTCATTTCAGATGGAGCATTCGCTGAAACGATGTCTGAGAAGAAAAAGAAGCCTGGGATTCCTTCAAGGATGTTGTTCTCAAATTCTTGGGGAACAGGCGGGATGAGAACTATAAGGATATTGTTGCCAGGATGCTCAATGCCTTCAAAGAACAAAGCTGTAACATGAGCCTGAAAGTCCATTTCTTGCACTCCCATGTGAACTACTTTCCCGAAAACTTGGGGGCGTACAGTGAAGAACAAGGTGAAAGGTTTCACCAGGACATCAAGGACGCAGAGAGAAGGTACCAAGGAAGATGGAAACCACTATGATGGCTGATTTCTGCTGGTTGCTGCTGCGGGAAACCCCAGATGAAAAATACGCCAAGCAGCGCACCAAGAAGAAACGGGCCCACCAGGAGATTGATTGACCCAAGAATGACTTTAAAATCTAAACTGTGTTGACAAATATCGTGTTTTTACTAAACTTTGAAATAAAAATTTGCTAGTTATTACCACAGTGTCGGATCTCATTTATTAGAATTTTAATTTTCACACCATCGGGTTTTTGTCTTCATGTATTGCAATGGTGCGGTTTGCGTTTTCTATTCTTACATACATACCTGTACAACATTTTTTGCACATTTCTTTGCTTTGCTTTGTGTCTAACCTCGCTCTTATATGCTCAATGTTTGTGCACATGTATGTGGCTGTTTTAAGTGCAGACAATTTTGCTACCATCACAGTGTGTTTTGTTGACATTACTCTATTCTTATGTGCTGTCTTGTTACAATTTTCTTTATTCTTATTTGAATAACTACTAAACAATTAGTATAAAGAATTCATCCAAGAAACTTTTATCTCGATCGCACTCAATCTGAAACGTTCACCTCAAACTGCTAACCCAATGTAGCAAAAAATCTGTACGTGATGGAGCAAATTGGTTACCAGATTTGGATTCAGCGCACCAAAAAATGTAAAAATCAATCGAAACATTAGAGGCAGTTTAAAAAATTTTTTTTTAGTGTACCTGTGTTATTAAAACACAAGAGGATTGTAGAAAATTGCAAGAGGACTTTGATAAATTGGGAGACTCGGCATCCAAATGGTAGATAACATTTAATTTCGACAAGTGCAAAGTTATGCACTTAGGGAAGAACAACCCAAATTACAGTTACAAGATGTAAGGTTTCACATTAGGAACCACCATCCAAGAAAAGGATTTGAGCGTCCTCATGGATAATATGTCGAAACTCTCCGCCCAGTGTGCAGCCATGGCCAAGAAAGCAAGGAATCATAAAGCAAGGAATGGAGAAGAAAATCAAGGATATTATAATGCCTCTGTATCGCTCCATGGTGAGACCACACCTTGAATATTGTGTGCAATTCTGGTTACCATAACTTAAATAGGATATAGCAGAATTAGAAAAGGTACAGAGAAGATTGACAAAAATGGTAAAGATGTGGAAGGATATCCCTACGAGAAAAGGCTTAGAAGGTTAGTGCTCTTCAACTTGGAAAGGAGATGGATGAGGGGAGATATGATAGAGGTCTATAAAATAATGAATGAAGTAGAACGGGTAAATGCAGATTGGTTGTTTAGCCCTTCAAAAAATGGAAAGACTAGGGGACGTGAAATGAAGCTACAATGTAACCCATTTAAGACTAATAAGAGAAAATATTTTTTCACTCAATGCATAATCAAACTCTGGAATTCGTTACCAGAGGATGTGGTAAAAGCTGTTAGTGTAGCTGGTTTAAAAAAGATTTGGACAAGATCCTGGAGGAAAAGTCCACAAACCATTAAGGAGGATCAGGGAAATCTACTGTACCTCAGGATAAGCATCATGGAATCTATGCATCTTTTTGGGAACCTGACAGTTTTTTTAAAATTTAATCTTTATTATTTTACAAAATAATATCCCCATAGGAGATAAGGCAATCAACTAGATATGTTACAACATCATTAAAAAAAACATTCTAAAGGAAAATCCACACATCACAGTTTCAATATTAGACCACAAATTACATGCTAGTGAACAAGAAAAGGAAACATTTTTAACCCATAAGGTAGAAAATAATGGTTCCCAAGACACACAGCCAGCTATTCATTCAGGATAAAGTTCTCCCACAGATGCCCCCTCCCGCCCAAGCAAGAAAGATATAGTTTTGGGTCAAAGAAAAGAAATTGTTTATATTCCAGGAAAATATGACATCTACAAGGAAATTTTAACACAAAAGACTCACCTAAAGCAAGGACCCTTGGTTTAAACTCCAAGAAGTCCTTGCTTCTTTTTTGGGTTGTCCTCAAGAAATCAGGAAAAATTTGAATCCTGGTGCCCAAAAACAATGGGCCCAATACTGGGACACAGGTCGTGGAGCTGCACGTCCCGGTGGGACATGCAGCCCCACAAGCCGTCTGGGACCGAGTCCCCCTCTGGCTCTCCCCGTATGTCCTGAGTATCAGGATGGGGAGGGCCGGCAGGGGGCGGGAGGGGGTAGGATCGGGGCTGAGAGGGGATGACCAGTCCAGCAGGACATACAGGGCTGATTTAGGTCACAGCCCTTTACATCCTGCTGGGCCTGTGGGTACATGCTGCTTATTCCACCTCAAAGGTGGAATAAGCAGCACAACCAGCTATTGGGCCCAAGGAACCCCCTCCCTCCCGGGGCCGGGGCTGGGTGCGGGAGTCCCGATTCAGGCCATGACAGGCCAGTTGTGGTTTGGGTGGCAGGGAAAAGGGGGGCTGAAGCCATGGGAGTTGGGGGCGCCTGCAGGGCAGACATCTCCGCTGGCGGCAGGGTCATGCCAGGCTGTCCTTGGGCCCGATTCTGTTTACCACAGGAACGTTTTGTTCCCGCAGTCCAGAATCGGGTCCAAATGGGCCTGCCTTGCTTGGGGCCATCTGGATGGCCTGGAAATGCCCCTATCTGAATTGGGCTCAATGTATACATATTAAATAAATACAAATGCAACACTGTATTTCGGTCTATCTCCAGTGCAAAGCTGACCACTAAGGTGGTCCTCACTGTAATCATGTCCAGGGAGCTCTCTATTAGCCCAGTTAGATCCAACAATCCTGGCTGGAGTTGTTCTTGATCTTTTGCCACCATCCCAATCACTGATCTCACAGTCAAATAGTGGGCTCTGGTAATAGGCAGAATATTGCCCTAGGCATACCCAAAGCCTCTTGTAGATATTTTTTATCCATCTCTACTGGCGCAATAAGAGGAGATTTGGGAAAATTAATAAAATGTAGATTGTTCTGCTTGGCCATATTCTCCAAATACTCCAACTTATGGGTCATAATGGAGAAGTCTTTCATCTGCACACCAACAGTCTCAGAGAATTCACCATGATGAGCCTCCAGCAAGTTCATCCTAGCAGCACATCTAGCCTGTTCCTGAGACAGAACCTGTTCGTTTACTTTTAAGGACTTCATATCAGGAAGTAAAGTACTTGCCATTGCCTAGAGAGAGGAGTTCACTGTGTCCATTGCTTCCCATAATGTTTCCATCGTAACAACCACAGGTTTTCTCAATGCCTCCAGACCAGGTATAGCTACTTCTTTTTTTGCTGCGGGGCCCAGTTCCTGAATAGTGGCAGAGTTAGCTGACAACCCCCACAATTCCATTTGGGGCAATGCTGCCGCAGGAACTCCCTCCATGCTCTCTTCCAGCCCTCCTCCCTTCAGGGACGCCATCAGCAGAGCGGAGGCCCCACTGTCAAAACAACCCAGTTGCAGAGGCGTGGTCCTTTCCTCAAGGCTGACAGATGCCCTGCTTACTGCCGACGCCAATAGTGCTGCCGGCTCTACTGAAGCATAGTCTTGGGGGACCAAACCCAGACCACAATAGAGAAGTGTCTGCTGTACCCCCAGTGCAGAAAACCCAAAACTGGAGAGTAATAGCTTAGGCTTCCACTTCCTGCCCTTTTTGGTACCGAGGTAAGAAGACAAGACCAGAGCAGTAAGTGCCGTGACTTTAGTCAGACGCTCTCTTGTTCCCTTTCTCTCTGGGAACCTGACAGTTACTAGTGACCTGGATTGGCCACTGTTGGAAACAGGATACTGGGCTTGATAGACCCTTGGTATAACCCAGTATGGCATTTCTTATGTTCTTATGACTTCTTAGAAATGATACCTCTCGGCCTCTGTCCCCTCAATATTTTGTTATTCCCCTAAGGCGGGGGTTGGAGATAGGGGAGTTGTGACTTAGGTGTCCTGCGGTGAAAGTCACATAAAGAAGACTCTCTCGGTTTGCAGGTGTGCTGCCGTCTTGTGACACTGCAGGCGGGGAGGGGGTGGCTGGGTATGATGTGAGGAGGGGACAATGGACAGTCATGGGCTGCCAGTTTCCAGCCCAGTTTGCTGTGCTCATACCTTTGTGGGGCTGCAGCTGTTGGGGGGGTCCTTCTGGTTATGTCATGAAAGTGGTGATCTGTTGGCTCTTTTCCAGTTTGCTGCCCTCTTGAAGCATAGTCTTCGCCTGGACCAGTTTGGAACTCATTCATTCAGAATTGGTGCTGCCTCTTAGGGTCTATCTGCGCAAGCGATTCAGCAGGTGGGGTATTGGAAGTCTAATGTTTTCAAGCAATATCTGCATTGATTATAGCAATCTCCCATTTTGCTCTTTCAGTTTCTTCAACAGGTGTGGAGGGCAAGGAATGCTTAGTTTGGATGTGTGACCATTCCTTCATTTTTTGGGCCTGGGAGAGGGCAGCCGAATCCCGATGGGGCTTGAATGTTGGACAGGCTGAAAGTGGAGTCCTGTTGCAGTGGATAGGTTTGTGGGGGATGCGATGGGCCACTGTTATTGGAAGCTCATCAATATACCTTGCCTCAATGTATTTTTGTGCATTTAGGGGGGAATGACCTGTGTGAAGTAAACGGGGTAGACCTTATCCGACAAATGACACATGATTTTTTCTTGAATCATTGTTATTTTCCATCTGTGACTTTTATTTGGTCTCAGATCCTCCCTTGACGATTCTGGCATGATGCTATCTGTCCTGTGGCTATTGAATGTTTACAAAAGCAGGTGAATGCAGAAGTCTCCAAATTCGTGATTCCGATAAGAGGTCCGATATTGGCTCAGGACCTCATTTCGGCAGACTGCCTGGGTTTATATTGACTGGATCATGTCCATTTGTCCACTATTGATCAGGACATATTTCTGAGTTCCAGTAAAGCATACCTGGATGCAGCTCAGTTGGGGGATGGCAGGGACATGCAAACTGCAGTCCCTACCCATGGCAGGATTTAATGGTGGGTCTGTCCCCTCAATCTTTAGTTATTCTCCTAAGGCGGAGGGTGGAGATAGGGGAGTTGTGACTTAGGCATCCCGCGGCATTGGCGACACTGCCATGTGAGGTGAAAGTCACATAAGAAGACTCCTTCAGTTTGCAAATATGCTGTTGCCTGGCAGCACTGCTGGCAAGGGGTTGGGTATGATGTGAGGAAGGGACAATAGACGATCATGGGTTAGGGATGATACCATCCAGCCGGTTTGTTAGATGCAGTTATGTTAATTGTGGGTAATATGTTTATGTTGACTATGCATATGTTATTTGGAATAAAGCTGCGGCCAGGTTAAGCCAAAATTCAATAGTGGTGTGGGGGTCTTTGTGTTGATGGTCTGGGTTGTTGATGGGACATTATCAAACTCTGGAATTCATTACTAGAAGATGTGATAAAAGCTGTTAGTGTAGCTGGTTTAAAAAAGGTTTGGACAAGATCCGGAGGAAAAATCCATAAACCATTATTAAGGAGGACCAGGGAAATCCACTTCTTACCCCATGATAAGCACTGTGGAATCTGTACACCTTTTCGGGAACCCGACAGGTACTAGTTCGAAACAGGATACTGGGCTTGATGGACCCTTGGTCTGACCCAGTATGGCATTTCTTATGTTCTTATGACTTCTTAGAAAAGATACCTCTTGGCCTCTGGATGAGTGATGGAGCAAGCTTAGGTGGAAACCACATGTTTATATGGAAAATCAAAGGCCTTGCCTTTGGCTACAGTATGTAGAAAGGTGTATGACTCACAAGGACATTAACTGGAAAACATTGCAAAACACTCCTTTCCCCTAATTCTACTCTGGTGCATATTTCTACATGTCTGTTTTTCCTCCCAAACCTCAGGAATGACTTAAGGGTATTAAATGAACGGGCTTCCATCTTATGGAAGACTTTGCTGTCCGTGAACTTAAGCGAGTTGAAAAGTGCACACTTACAGTGCAACACAATGGCGCATTCCCCCTTCCTCTATTCACAGACTCAGATGGGGGTGTAGAGTTGTAAGGTGTGTGTGTTTGTTTGAGGGCAGTTTTTTGTGCGTACCATGACAGCCATGAACCTCACTCCTAAGCCAGGATATGTGGAGTATGATCTCAGTCTCTCAGGTTTACTGCCATTGCTCAGCATAGTACTTGCATCAGGCCCAAAAGAGTCCCCTTCTAGAATCCCAATCTCACTTCCTCAGATTTACTGCTAATACTTGCATCGTGCCAAAGAGAGCCTCCTTCTGGAGTCCCAATCTCACTTTCTCAGATTTACTGCTAATACTTGCATCGTGCCAAAGAGAGCCTCCTTCTGGAGTCCCGATCTCACTTTCTCAGATTTACTGCTAATACTTGCATCGTGCCAAAGAGAGCCTCCTTCTGGAGTCCCGATCTCACTTTCTCAGATTTACTGCTAATACTTGCATCGTGCCAAAGAGAGCCTCCTTCTGGAGTCCCGATCTCACTTTCTCAGATTTACTGCTAATACTTGCATCGTGCCAAAGAGAGCCTCCTTCTAGAATCCCAATCTCACTTTCTCAGATTTACTGCTAATACTTGCATCGTGCCAAAGAGAGCCTCCTTCTGGAGTCCCAATCTCACTTTCTCAGGTTACTGCTAATACTTGCATCGTGCCAAAGAGAGCCTCCTTCTGGAGTCCCGATCTCACTTTCTCAGATTTACTGCTAAAACTTGCATCGTGCCAAAGAGAGCCTCCTTCTGGAGTCCCGATCTCACTTTCTCAGATTTACTGCTAATACTTGCATCGTGCCAAAGAGAGCCTCCTTCTAGAATCCCAATCTCACTTTCTCAGATTTACTGCTAATACTTGCATCGTGCCAAAGAGAGCCTCCTTCTGGAGTCCCAATCTCACTTTCTCAGATTTACTGCTAATACTTGCATCGTGCCAAAGAGAGCCTCCTTCTAGAATCCCAATCTCACTTTCTCAGATTTACTGCTAATACTTGCATCGTGCCAAAGAGAGCCTCCTTCTAGAATCCCAATCTCACTTTCTCAGATTTACTGCTAATACTTGCATCGTGCCAAAGAGAGCCTCCTTCTGGAGTCCCAATCTCACTTTCTCAGATTTACTGCTAATACTTGCATCGTGCCAAAGAGAGCCTCCTTCTGGAGTCCCGATCTCACTTTCTCAGATTTACTGCTAATACTTGCATCGTGCCAAAGAGAGCCTCCTTCTGGAGTCCCGATCTCACTTTCTCAGATTTACTGCTAATACTTGCATCGTGCCAAAGAGAGCCTCCTTCTGGAGTCCCGATCTCACTTTCTCAGATTTACTGCTAATACTTGCATCGTGCCAAAGAGAGCCTCCTTCTAGAATCCCAATCTCACTTTCTCAGATTTACTGCTAATACTTGCATCGTGCCAAAGAGAGCCTCCTTCTGGAGTCCCAATCTCACTTTCTCAGATTTACTGCTAATACTTGCATCGTGCCAAAGAGAGCCTCCTTCTGGAGTCCCGATCTCACTTTCTCAGATTTACTGCTAAAACTTGCATCGTGCCAAAGAGAGCCTCCTTCTGGAGTCCCGATCTCACTTTCTCAGATTTACTGCTAATACTTGCATCGTGCCAAAGAGAGCCTCCTTCTGGAGTCCCGATCTCACTTTCTCAGATTTACTGCTAATACTTGCATCGTGCCAAAGAGAGCCTCCTTCTAGAATCCCAATCTCACTTTCTCAGATTTACTGCTAATACTTGCATCGTGCCAAAGAGAGCCTCCTTCTGGAGTCCCAATCTCACTTTCTCAGATTTACTGCTAATACTTGCATCGTGCCAAAGAGAGCCTCCTTCTGGAGTCCCGATCTCACTTTCTCAGATTTACTGCTAATACTTGCATCGTGCCAAAGAGAGCCTCCTTCTGGAGTCCCGATCTCACTTTCTCAGATTTACTGCTAATACTTGCATCGTGCCAAAGAGAGCCTCCTTCTGGAGTCCCGATCTCACTTTCTCAGATTTACTGCTAATACTTGCATCGTACCAAAGAGATCCTCCTTCTGGAGTCCCGATCTCACTTCCTCAGATTTACTGCTAACACTTGCATCGTACCAAAAAGAGCCTCCTTCTGGAGTCCCAATCTCACTTCCTCAGATTTACTGCTAATACTTGCATCGTGCCATAGAGAGCCTCCTTCTGGAGTCCCGATCTCACTTCCTCAGATTTACTGCTAATACTTGCATCGTGCCAAAGAGAGCCTCCTTCTGGAGTCCCAATCTCACTTCCTCAGATTTACTGCTAACACTTGCATAGTGCCAAAGAGAGCCTCCTTCTGGAGTCCCGATCTCACTTTCTCAGATTTACTGCTAATACTTGCATCGTGCCAAAGAGAGCCTCCTTCTGGAGTCCCAATCTCACTTCCTCAGATTTACTGCTAATACTTGCATCGTGCCAAAGAGAGCCTCCTTCTGGAGTCCCGATCTCACTTTCTCAGATTTACTGCTAATACTTGCATCGTGCCAAAGAGATCCTCCTTCTGGAGTCCCAATCTCACTTCCTCAGATTTACTGCTAATACTTGCATCGTGCCATAGAGAGCCTCCTTCTGGAGTCCCAATCTCACTTTCTCAGATTTACTGCTAATACTTGCATCGTGCCAAAGAGAGCCTCCTTCTAGAATCCCAATCTCACTTTCTCAGATTTACTGCTAATACTTGCATCGTGCCAAAGAGAGCCTCCTTCTGGAGTCCCAATCTCACTTCCTCAGATTTACTGTTAATACTTGCATCGTGCCAAAGAGAGCCTCCTTCTGGAGTCCCAATCTCACTTTCTCAGATTTACTGCTAATACTTGCATCGTGCCAAAGAGAGCCTCCTTCTGGAGTCCCAATCTCACTTTCTCAGATTTACTGCTAACACTTGCATCGTGCCGAAGAGAGCCTCCTTCTGGAGTCCCAATCTCACTTCCACAGATTTACTGCTAATACTTGCATCGTGCCAAAGAGAGCCTCCTTCTGGAGTCCCAATCTCACTTTCTCAGATTTACTGCTAATACTTGCATCGTGCCAAAGAGAGCCTCCTTCTGGAGTCCCGATCTCACTTTCTCAGATTTACTGCTAATACTTGCATCGTGCCAAAGAGATCCTCCTTCTGGTGTCACAAGCTCACTGACTCCGAGTGACTGCTAATACTTGCATCGTGCAATAGAGAGCCTCCTTCTTGAGTACCAATCTCACTTCCTCAGATTTACTGCTAATACTTGCATCGTGCCAAAGAGAGCCTCCTTCTAGAATCCCAATCTCACTTTCTCAGATTTACTGCTAATACTTGCATCGTGCCAAAGAGAGCCTCCTTCTGGAGTCCCAATCTCACTTCCTCAGATTTACTGTTAATACTTGCATCGTGCCAAAGAGAGCCTCCTTCTGGAGTCCCAATCTCACTTTCCTCAGATTTAATGCTAATACTTGCATCGTGCCAAAGAGAGCCTCCTTCTGGAGTCCCAATCTCACTTTCTCAGATTTACTGCTAACACTTGCATCGTGCCAAAGAGAGCCTCCTTCTGGAGTCCCAATCTCACTTCCACAGATTTACTGCTAATACTTGCATCGTGCCAAAGAGAGCCTCCTTCTGGAGTCCCAATCTCACTTTCTCAGATTTACTGCTAATACTTGCATCGTGCCAAAGAGAGCCTCCTTCTAGAATCCCAATCTCACTTCCTCAGATTTACTGCTAATACTTGCATCGTGCCAAAGAGAGCCTCCTTCTGGAGTCCCAATCTCACTTTCTCAGATTTACTGCTAATACTTGCATCGTGCCAAAGAGAGCCTCCTTCTGGAGTCCCAATCTCACTTCCTCAGATTTACTGCTAATACTTGCATCGTGCCAAAGAGAGCCTCCTTCTGGAGTTCCAATCTCACTTTCTCAGATTTACTGCTAATACTTGCATCGTGCCAAAGAGAGCCTCCTTCTGGAGTCCCAATCTCCCTTTCTCAGATTTACTGCTAATACTTGCATCGTGCCAAAGAGATCCTCCTTCTGGAGTCCCAATCTCACTTCCTCAGATTTACTGCTAATACTTGCATCGTGCCATAGAGAGCCTCCTTCTGGAGTCCCAATCTCACTTTCTCAGATTTACTGCTAATACTTGCATCGTGCCAAAGAGAGCCTCCTTCTAGAATCCCAATCTCACTTTCTCAGATTTACTGCTAATACTTGCATCGTGCCAAAGAGAGCCTCCTTCTGGAGTCCCAATCTCACTTTCTCAGATTTACTGCTAATACTTGCATCGTGCCAAAGAGAGCCTCCTTCTGGAGTCCCAATCTCACTTCCTCAGATTTACTGCTAATACTTGCATCGTGCCAAAGAGAGCCTCCTTCTAGAATCCCAATCTCACTTCCTCAGATTTACTGCTAATACTTGCATCGTGCCAAAGAGAGCCTCCTTCTGGAGTCCCAATCTCACTTCCACAGATTTACTGCTAATACTTGCATCGTGCCAAAGAGAGCCTCCTTCTGGAGTCCCAATCTCACTTTCTCAGATTTACTGCTAATACTTGCATCGTGCCAAAGAGAGCCTCCTTCTGGAGTCCCAATCTCACTTTCTCAGATTTACTGCTAATACTTGCATCGTGCCAAAGAGAGCCTCCTTCTAGAATCCCAATCTCACTTCTCAGATTTACTGCTAATACTTGCATCGTGCCAAAGAGAGCCTCCTTCTGGAGTCCCAATCTCACTTTCTCAGATTTACTGCTAATACTTGCATCGTGCCAAAGAGAGCCTCCTTCTAGATTCCCAATCTCACTTTCTCAGATTTACTGCTAATACTTGCATCGTGCCAAAGAGAGCCTCCTTCTGGAGTCCCAATCTCACTTTCTCAGATTTACTGCTAATACTTGCATCGTGCCAAAGAGATCCTCCTTCTGGAGTCCCAATCTCACTTTCTCAGATTTACTGCTAATACTTGCATCGTGCCAAAGAGAGCCTCCTTCTGGAGTCCCAATCTCCCTTTCTCAGATTTACTGCTAATACTTGCATCGTGCCAAAGAGATCCTCCTTCTGGAGTCCCAATCTCACTTCCTCAGATTTACTGCTAATACTTGCATCGTGCCATAGAGAGCCTCCTTCTGGAGTCCCAATCTCACTTTCTCAGATTTACTGCTAATACTTGCATCGTGCCAAAGAGAGCCTCCTTCTAGAATCCCAATCTCACTTTCTCAGATTTACTGCTAATACTTGCATCGTGCCAAAGAGAGCCTCCTTCTGGAGTCCCAATCTCACTTTCTCAGATTTACTGCTAATACTTGCATCTTGCCAAAGAGAGCCTCCTTCTAGAATCCCAATCTCACTTTCTCAGATTTACTGCTAATACTTGCATCGTGCCAAAGAGAGCCTCCTTCTGGAGTCCCAATCTCACTTCCTCAGATTTACTGTTAATACTTGCATCGTGCCAAAGAGAGCCTCCTTCTGGAGTCCCAATCTCACTTTCTCAGATTTACTGCTAATACTTGCATCGTGCCAAAGAGAGCCTCCTTCTAGAATCCCAATCTCACTTTCTCAGATTTACTGCTAATACTTGCATCGTGCCAAAGAGCCTCCTTCTGGAGTCCCAATCTCACTTTCTCAGATTTACTGCTAATACTTGCATCGTGCCAAAGAGAGCCTCCTTCTAGAATCCCAATCTCACTTTCTCAGATTTACTGCTAATACTTGCATCGTGCCAAAGAGAGCCTCCTTCTGGAGTCCCAATCTCACTTTCTCAGATTTACTGCTAATACTTGCATCGTGCCAAAGAGATCCTCCTTCTGGAGTCCCAATCTCACTTTCTCAGATTTACTGCTAATACTTGCATCGTGCCAAAGAGACCCTCCTTCTGGAGTCCCAATCTCACTTTCTCAGATTTACTGCTAATACTTGCATCGTGCCAAAGAGAGCCTCCTTCTGGAGTCCCAATCTCACTTTCTCAGATTTAATGCTAATACTTGCATCGTGCCAAAGAGAGCCTCCTTCTGGAGTCCCGATCTCACTTTCTCAGATTTACTGCTAATACTTGCATCGTGCCAAAGAGATCCTCTTTCTGGAGTCCCAATCTCACTTCCTCAGATTTACTGCTAATACTTGCATCGTGCCAAAGAGATCCTCCTTCTGGAGTCCCAATCTCACTTTCTCAGATTTACTGCTAACACTTGCATAGTACCAAAGAGAGCCTCCTTCTGGAGTCCCAATCTCACTTTCTCAGATTTACTGCTAATACTTGCATCGTGCCAAAGAGATCCTCTTTCTGGAGTCCCAATCTCACTTCCTCAGATTTACTGCTAATACTTGCATCGTGCCAAAGAGATCCTCCTTCTGGAGTCCCAATCTCACTTCCTCAGATTTACTGCTAATACTTGCATCGTGCCAAAGAGAGCCTCCTTCTGGAGTCCCAATCTCACTTCCTCAGATTTACTGCTAATACTTGCATCGTGCCAAAGAGAGCCTCCTTCTGGAGTCCCAATCTCACTTCCTCAGATTTACTGCTAATTCTTGCATCGTGCCAAAGAGAGCCTCCTTCTGGAGTCCCGATCTCACTTTCTCAGATTTACTGCTAATACTTGCATCGTGCCAAAGAGATCCTCTTTCTGGAGTCCCGATCTCACTTCCTCAGATTTACTGCTAATACTTGCATCGTGCCAAAGAGAGCCTCCTTCTGGAGTCCCGATCTCACTTCCTCAGGTTTACTGCTAATACTTGCATCGTGCCAAAGAGAGCCTCCTTCTGGAGTCCCGATCTCACTTTCTCAGATTTACTGCTAATACTTGCATCGTGCCAAAGAGAGCCTCCTTCTGGAGTCCCGATCTCACTTTCTCAGATTTACTGCTAATACTTGCATCGTGCCAAAGAGAGCCTCCTTCTGGAGTCCCAATCTCACTTCCTCAGATTTACTGCTAATACTTGCATCGTGCCAAAGAGAGCCTCCTTCTGGAGTCCCGATCTCACTTTCTCAGATTTACTGCTAATACTTGCATCGTGCCAAAGAGATCCTCCTTCTGGAGTCCCAATCTCACTTCCTCAGATTTACTGCTAATACTTGCATCGTGCCAAAGAGAGCCTCCTTCTGGAGTCCCAATCTCACTTCCTCAGATTTACTGCTAATACTTGCATCGTGCCAAAGAGATCCTCCTTCTGGAGTCCCAATCTCACTTCCTCAGATTTACTGCTAATACTTGCATCGTGCCAAAGAGAGCCTCCTTCTGGAGTCCCAATCTCACTTCCTCAGATTTACTGCTAATACTTGCATCGTGCCAAAGAGAGCCTCCTTCTGGAGTCCCGATCTCACTTTCTCAGATTTACTGCTAATACTTGCATCGTGCCAAAGAGATCCTCCTTCTGGAGTCCCGATCTCACTTTCTCAGATTTACTGCTAATACTTGCATCGTGCCAAAGAGAGCCTCCTTCTGGAGTCCCAATCTCACTTCCTCAGATTTACTGCTAATACTTGCATCGTGCCATAGAGAGCCTCCTTCTGGATTCCCAATCTCACTTTCTCAGATTTACTGCTAATACTTGCATCGTGCCAAAGAGAGCCTCCTTCTGGAGTCCCAATCTCACTTCCTCAGATTTACTGCTAATACTTGCATCGTGCCAAAGAGAGCCTCCTTCTGGAGTCCCAATCTCACTTTCTCAGATTTACTGCTAATACTTGCATCGTGCCAAAGAGATCCTCTTTCTGGAGTCCCAATCTCACTTCCTCAGATTTACTGCTAATACTTGCATCGTGCCAAAGAGAGCCTCCTTCTGGAGTCCCGATCTCACTTCCTCAGGTTTACTGCTAATACTTGCATCATGCCAAAGAGAGCCTCCTTCTGGAGTCCCGATCTCACTTTCTCAGATTTACTGCTAATACTTGCATCGTGCCAAAGAGAGCCTCCTTCTGGAGTCCCGATCTCACTTTCTCAGATTTACTGCTAATACTTGCATCGTGCCAAAGAGATCCTCCTTCTGGAGTCCCAATCTCACTTCCTCAGATTTACTGCTAATACTTGCATCGTGCCAAAGAGAGCCTCCTTCTGGAGTCCCAATCTCACTTCCTCAGATTTACTGCTAATACTTGCATCGTGCCAAAGAGAGCCTCCTTCTGGAGTCCCGATCTCACTTTCTCAGATTTACTGCTAATACTTGCATCGTGCCAAAGAGATCCTCTTTCTGGAGTCCCAATCTCACTTCCTCAGATTTACTGCTAATACTTGCATCGTGCCAAAGAGAGCCTCCTTCTGGAGTCCCAATCTCACTTCCTCAGATTTACTGCTAATACTTGCATCGTGCCAAAGAGAGCCTCCTTCTGGAGTCCCGATCTCACTTTCTCAGATTTACTGCTAATACTTGCATCGTGCCAAAGAGATCCTCCTTCTGGAGTCCCGATCTCACTTTCTCAGATTTACTGCTAATACTTGCATTGTGCCAAAGAGAGCCTCCTTCTGGAGTCCCAATCTCACTTCCTCAGATTTACTGCTAATACTTGCATCATGCCATAGAGAGCCTCCTTCTGGAGTCCCAATCTCACTTTCTCAGATTTACTGCTAATACTTGCATCGTGCCAAAGAGAGCCTCCTTCTGGAGTCCCAATCTCACTTCCTCAGATTTACTGCTAATACTTGCATCGTGCCAAAGAGATCCTCCTTCTGGAGTCCCGATCTCACTTCCTCAGATTTACTGCTAATACTTGCATCGTGCCAAAGAGAGCCTCCTTCTGGAGTCCCGATCTCACTTTCTCAGATTTACTGCTAATACTTGCATCGTGCCAAAGAGATCCTCCTTCTGGAGTCCCAATCTCACTTTCTCAGATTTACTGCTAATACTTGCATCGTGCCAAAGAGAGCCTCCTTCTGGAGTCCCAATCTCACTTCCTCAGATTTACTGCTAATACTTGCATCGTGCCATAGAGAGCCTCCTTCTGGAGTCCCAATCTCACTTTCTCAGATTTACTGCTAATACTTGCATCGTGCCAAAGAGAGCCTCCTTCTGGAGTCCCAATCTCACTTCCTCAGATTTACTGCTAATACTTGCATCGTGCCAAAGAGATCCTCCTTCTGGAGTCCCAATCTCACTTCCTCAGATTTACTGCTAATACTTGCATCGTACCAAAGAGATCCTCCTTCTGGAGTCCCAATCTCACTTCCTCAGATTTACTGCTAATACTTGCATCGTGCCAAAGAGAGCCTCCTTCTGGAGTTCTAAAGATGTAACATGTATGGGTAATTTATCAAGGTGTGCTTGGAAATTCTTCTTAATCAAGCCTGTGGCATCTAACATGATGGGAAATAACTCGGTATTTCCTTGGTCTTGGACTGCATTTCTTGATACTTGAAAATCTTCTACCTTTCAACACGCTTCACAGAATTGTCACTTGGGACTGACCCCTCTATAATCAGTGTCGATGTGGCATTCTTCTCCTTTCCCACTGCCCGGGTTTGTGTTTGTCTTTGTGTGGCAGGGATCATCCTCAATTTAAGAGCTGTGGTGTAGTGGTTAGGGCATGTTGCCTCAGGGTTTGGAGTTCAAATGCTGCTGAAGGGCAGCAACCTTGAGCCAGAGGGACTAGGGCAAGTCACTTAACCCTCCATTGTCTCAGTTATAAAATGTAGATCATGGGCAAGGGAAAATATAGACCATAGGCTGCTTTGGCCTGTGAAAAGCATTGTAAAATAAACTCTGGTCTGTTTGGCAGCCTCCCGTTCCAGATTCCAGCGAGGGGGTAGAAAAAAGCATTTACTTTTAATTCACTGATTTGAATATATCAACCTTTAGAATTTATATCTAAGGGGGCCAAGTACAACAGGGACCTTTTCACAAAAGACAGAGAAACATTAAGATTTCAATTGGCTAATTCAGCTTCCATTGTTTGAAATTGTCTGCAAACTTGCTGCCAGGGAGGGGCTCTTGAATAGTGGACTTCCTGCAGACACCTGATTGAATTTGGGCTCCACAGATTCTCATACAAACAGATAAGCTTATAGCTATGTATCTTTTAATAAGCTTGCAGCTTGGTATCTCTTACCTATTTTCTTACCTATCCTGTTGGTTGTGTAGCTGATATATAATATTTAATGCTGTTGTGTAGCTAAGTTAACTGCTGGTTTTACATTCACTTCTGGGAATAATCTGTCTGCTTGCATTCCTTGGGTAGCCCTCCAATCAGAAATCTAAAGGTGCCCTCGGTTCAGGTAAGGCCTGCTGGCCAAGGACACTTAGGTTCCCCCCCCACCCCTCGCCCCACCCACCCACGGGCTGCATTGCTTATATAGCAGTCATATACATTGATATCTATCCTCTTAATTCAACCACACATGTCTTGTATTCAGTGCAATAACTGTAGTGCCTTCATTCTGAGACAAATCATCTGGAACCTAAGAGCTTGCCCTATATGCCTCAAGTTGGCAGCCATACAAAATGAATTGACTCTATTAAGGGAAGAAGTAGCTGCAATGAAACACACCTTTTCTAGGATACAAATCAAACATAGTCCTCCGCCGCTCCCACAGAGACTCAAACATCCCAGGAACAAATGGATCACAGTGGGCTCTGGTAGACTACGTCCGGTAATGCAGAAACACCCTGTACATCAAGAGATATCACTGCATAGTGCCTTCTCTGCTTTGGTTAATGAGGATGCCCAAGCCAGGGAAGCTCAAGGGCCCTTAAATAAGATAGTCAATGCCCAATCTCCTGATAAAGCACCAATTATGAAGAGAGACTCAAGGAACAGAAAACTACTACTACTTGGTGATTCCATCATCAGAGGCACCAACTTGGAAACACAGTTTAAAGGAGGAAAGTTAGTCAAATGCCTCCCAGGCTCTTCATCTAGCAAGAATACAACCAAATTGTTGATGTACTTAGCGCTGAAAGTGAGCACTCCAAAATTGATGTTATCATCCACTTGGGTACAAATGACCTGGCTAGAAACAGTGACACTACAGTTCAAAGGGACTTTCAAACTCTGGGGGAGAAACTAAAGCCCATTGTTAACACTGTAGCATTCTCAGAAGTTCTACCTGTTCTTGGTAAGGGGGCAGAAAGGCTAAATCGCATATACAGCTTTAACACATGGCTCCAAACCTGGTGCAAAGAGGAAGGATTCAGATTTATAGGCGACTGGGGAAACAGATGGACAAACAAGAGACTATACTGTGCTGATGGACTACATCGATCTGTCGCAGGGAGAAGAATCCTAAGTGAAAATTTCAGCCAGTATGTGGATACGCATTTAACTAGAAAAAGGAGGTGACGGATGGGGAAGGTCAAGTTCTGGACGTCACTCCCTGCAAAAGCAGAACAACATCAGAAACAGACACACTTTTAAACCACACAACAAAAACAAGTGGGAAGAAGTAGACAGAACAAAATCAATGCAAAACACACACAAGCTAGTTAAATGCTGGAAAGCAATGAGCACAAATGCTCGAAGCTTATCCAATAAAGTTCCAGAAGTCTGTTATGTTATTGTCTGTTACATTATCTGCTGTCTATTATCTTCTTTCTGCTTCTGTTTGACTGTTTTCCTATCCATTTAATGGCGTTCCTTTCTACCTTTCTTTTCTGCAGCCGAAATGTTTTGTATTGTACACCGCCCTAATACCCTGGTAAGGGGCGGTGTATCAAATGTGTCCAATAAAGATAAAGATAAAGATAAAGATAAAGACTTGGAAGCCCTAATGGTGGAAATGGACTTGGACATTGTGGCCATTACAGAAACATGGTTTAATGAATCACATAGAAACATAGAAACATGATGACAGAAAAAGACCACATGGCCTATCTAGTCTGTCCTTCCATATCAACAACTACAACAGTCCACTTTTTACATTTAGAGATCCTCTGTGTTGGTCCCATGCTTTTTTGAATTCAGTTACTGTCCTCATCTCTACCACCTCCACTGGGAGACTATTCCATGGATCCACTACTCTTTCCGTAAAGAAATATTTCCGCATATCACTCCTGAATCTATCTCCCTTCACCCTCATCCCATGTCCCCTCGTAGCAGAACTTGCTTTCAATTGAAAGAGGCTCTCTCCCTGAGCATTTATGCCACAGAGGTATTTAAACATCTCAATCATATCACCTCTATCCCGCCTTTCCTCTAAGGTGTACATATTAAGATCCTTAAGTCTGTCCTCATATTTATTTATTTATTTATTTATTACAGGCTCTTATATACCGCTCTATTCAGAATCAGCGCGGTTCACAATATAACAACATACCATAACAACAAACTGTTAGGTTTTACAGAGAACAAGGTCAGAGAACTTGGATAAAACATGGGACGTCATTACTGCAACTATTTACAAGAGTATTTACAGGAGTATTTACAAGTATACATAACAGGATTTGTTCTTAGTTTGGGTAGTGATTAAGATTGGTTAGTTGGTCAAGTAATATTGGGGGAAGAGGTGGGATTTGAGTGCCTTTCTGAAAAGGGATAGATCAGTGATAGCACGAATCTCTGGGGGTAGAGCGTTCCAGTACTTAGGGGCATAGAATCTGAAGGCCCTGTCACTGATAGGCATTTTGTCGCTGCTTTAGGGATGATTAGAGTATTTGTTGATATCGTTCTCCTGGATCTGTTGGGTGGGACGGCCTGAATGAGGTCTATTAGAGAGGAGGAGGTGATGCTTTTAGTGGCCTTGAAAGTTAGTAGTAATGTTTTGAACAATATTCTGCCATGTATGGGGAGCCAGTGGAGTTGCTCTAGGATGGGTGTTACATGGTCCCTTCTTGATGCTCCGTAGAGGACTCTAGCAGCGGTATTCATGGCGAGTTGCAAAGGGTTTAATGTGGAGTGTGGGAGGCCTTGGAGAATGGCATTGGCATAGTCAAGGTGTGGTGGTAAGGTTAAGGCTTGAAATATAGTTCTGAAGTCATCAGGATCAAGCAGGGGGCGAAGATGTCGAAGAGTCCGGATCTTGAGGTAGATTGCTCTGACTACGTTGGTTATGTGTAGTTTCAGATCCATGCGTTGGTCAAAAGTGACTCCAAGGTAGCGAATGGAAGGTTTTGATTGGAGCTCAGCTTCTTTCACCTTTATATGGGATGGGGGGGTGAAAAGTGGGTCCCTGGTGATGAAGAGAACCTCGGTCTTTTTGTGTTGAATTCGGAGGTTCTGGGATTGAAGCCATTCGGATACTGCATCAAAACATTTAGCTAGCGGGGAAAGGTCCATATGAACTGTGGAGAAAGGCATATATAGGAGGATGTCATCTGCGTATATCAAGCATTCAACCTTGAAGGACCTGATGATATTGCAAACCGGTTGTATGTATATATTGAAAAAGAGTGAGGATAGGGATGATCCTTGTGGTACGCCTTGCTTTTGGTGGTAAGGTGTGGATGTTGTGGTCCCTGAGGTAACGTACTGCCATCTCTGATCAAGGTATGACTTGCACCACTCCAGGGTAGTGTTATTGATGCCTTTTTCTTTTAGTCGCCCTATTAACAGATCGTGATGTACAGAGTCAAAAGCCGCAGCAATGTCTAAGAAGATGAGAGCAAAGCCTTGGCGGATGTTATCAATGCCTGTGATGATGTTGTTGCAGAGAGTGGTAAGGAGGGTTTCAACACCGTGGAACTCTCTGAAGCCATGTTGGCAGTGGTCAAGAGGGGAGACGGTGTCAATGTGGTCCTGTAACTGTCTTTGAGCTTCCTTTTCAATTATTTTCGCTAGTAGGGGTATGCTAGCTATGGGTCTATAGGATTCAACCTTTTGTGGGTCGAGTTTGTGGTTTTTCAAGAGGGGTCTTATGGATGTTCTCTTGAGGGCTGGTGGGAAGGAGCCGGTTGTAAAGGATAAGTTCATCATTTTAGTGATGATGGGGCTGAGATCTTGGCGTAGTTCCTTTATCCAGTGGGCTGGGCAAGGGTCAGTTTGTGCAGTAGTCGTGTTAAGAGCAGCGATGGTGTCTTCAACATGTTTTCTGGATGGTGTGGAGAACATGGATAGGTTTGATATGCATATGGTGACTTGAGAGGAGATTGTTGCAATGTTGTTGGTTTGAAGCAACTTGGATTGCAGGAAATCGGCGAATGCTTGGGGATGGATGGGTTCAGGATGTTTTGGTGAAGGTTCTTTAGATAAGGTTTTGACTAAGTTGAAAAGATCGCGTGGTTTATTTAGTGATCTTTTCAGCGTATCGGTATGGAATTGTTTCATCTTGGCCATGACTGACTCCCTGTGCACAGATAGATGTGCTTTATAGGCTGCTTGGTCTTCTGAGGAGTGTGAGCGACGCCATCGTTTCTCCAGTTTTCTTAGGTGTGTGAGGGAGGCTCGTAGGTCAGGGGAGAACCAAGGAGAAGATTTTCTTTTCTTTGGGTTGTTACCCTGGACTGGTTGCAGTGCAATGGTACTGATAGTGCTGTTCCAGGATGTGATCAGATTTTCCAGATTGAGAGAGGTGTCATGTAGGAGAGGGAGGGTTTCCATAACTATATGTTCTTTTTTGAAGGTTTTGAATTTTCGAGATGTTACTCTTGTTGAGTCAATGGAGTTATTGTTTCTGTGTGGTGACTGTTTGCCATTGATGAGGATGGGGAAGGTGATTAAATTATGGTCTGACCAAGGTACTGGGGTTACAGAGTTGTCAAGTCTATTGTTGGAGTCGAGAGCTATAAGAGGGGCAAAGATCATGTCAAGGATGTTTCCTCTCTCGTGCGTGGGGGGTGTCAACAATTTGCTTGTATCCCAGTTCGTTGATTGCTTCAAGGAGGGCTGAGGCGTGGCTGGGATGTAGTGTTGGGAGATTGAGGTCTCCTAATATCCAGTTGGGAATGTTGGGCTTGCGTGAGTTAGCTGCTAGGTCTAGAATGTAAGGTAGGTCATCCGTGGAGGGTGAGGGCGCTCTGTAAATTAAATTGACGAGGCATTGTTCATTTGTGATGGTTAATACGTCCATGCTGTTTGAGCTTGTGGAGTCCACGGTGTGGAAATTTAGGTCATTCTTGGTAAGTATGAGAATGCCTCCTCCTCTTGCTCTCTCTATGTTGGGAATGGGCAGAGAAGTTGGGGGGTATGAGTTGGTTAAGGATTACATTATCCGCGTCAGATAACCAGGTTTCGGTTATCATGAGGACATCTAGATTATGAGAAGAAATTGTGTCAGTGATGACTGGCCATTTCTTGCGGATAGACCGTGCATTTATGAGAGCACAGTTTAAGTAAAAGGGTTGAGGGGGTTCCTCTTGCTTATTTTTCTTTGGTTGTTGAAGGGCTATATGTATCAGGTGAGAGTGGCGTGTGGGGGTCTCTATTCTTGAGTTGGGATAGGAAGATTCTGCCCTTCTTTTTCCATGACTCAGAAGTATTGGAATTTGGTGAGCCGTGTGATATAAGGCAAGGGCTTCGTTGAGCCAGCTTGTGAGAAGGAAAAGGCAGATCGCCAGGGTATTAAATGGTAGAGCCATTGGGGGTTTTGTTGAAGTGGATGAGGTAACTTTCTGTGAGGGATTCTGTGATTCTGGTGATTCTGTGATTCTGGTGCTTTCTGTGAGGCTACTGACCACAGTAATAATTGAAACAACAGTGAAAATTGAATGGTACTGGCAACAGTAAAACTGAATGCAACAATGATAGTTGAATGGTACAGGCAACGGTAAAATTGAATGCAACAATGATAAATGTATACTATTGGTAGCAGTATAAGTGAAAGCAATAGTAATAATACAATATAATAATTATTATGGTATGTTACTGAAAACAGTACTAGTATCTTCCTATATAGTGTAGCCGTTGGTATTGGTGAGCCTAGTCAACATTACAAGGTTGAGCAGGAGATGGAAAAAGAAAAAAGAAGAGACATTATGCTGTATAGTACTATCGATCAGTGTCTGTGAGAAAACAAGTCAGTTGAGTCGGATATGTAGCATGTATACTTGCTGTGGTTGAGGTTATGCGGTTGAGGTTTGGTGGCTGGTCTCCAGGCAGGCTGCTAGGGAAGGTGTCCTGGCTCCTCGGTTGGGCTGCAGAAGGTGGTCGAGTTAATGTCGGAGCAGAAGAAAAGAAATAGAGCTACAGGCTTGTTTCACGGTCCACGCCTAAGGGCCACGCCAAAGGGCCCTCTGGCGAGGTCCTCAGGCGCGGGCCCGACAGGCGCGGGGCTGCCTGTCTGCGATGCTTTAAATATGCGGCCTTTTTGCCTCCCACAGCCCGGATTGGGCCGGAGGACCGAGAGGAGTGCTTGCTGGCCTGCTCGGCGCTTCAACCCCGATCGGGTCAGCAGTAGATGGGCGCTGGTTGGAAAAGGCTATTCCCGCCGCTGGCGGTGCTTTAAATATGCCGCCTTTTTGCCTCCCACAGCCCGGATTGGGCCGGAGGACCGAGAGGAGTGCTTGCTGGCCTGCTCGGCGCTTCAACCCCGATCGGGTCAGCAGTAGATGGGCGCTGGTTGGAAAAGGCTATTCCCGCCGCTGGCGGTGCTTTAAATATGCCGCCTTTTTGCCTCCCACAGCCCGGATTGGGCCGGAGGACCGAGAGGAGTGCTTGCTGGCCTGCTCGGCGCTTCAACCCCGATCGGGTCAGCAGTAGATGGGCGCTGGTTGGAAAAGGCTATTCCCGCCGCTGGCGGTGCTTTAAATATGCCGCCTTTTTGCCTCCCACAGCCCGGATTGGGCCGGAGGACCGAGAGGAGTGCTTGCTGGCCTGCTCGGCGCTTCATAACCGATCGGGTCAGCAGTAGATGGGCGCTGGTTGGAAAAGGCTATTCCCGCCGCTGGCGGTGCTTTAAATATGCCGCCTTTTTGCCTCCCACAGCCCGGATTGGGCCGGAGGACCGAGAGGAGTGCTTGCTGGCCTGCTCGGCGCTTCAACCCCGATCGGGTCAGCAGTAGATGGGCGCTGGTTGGAAAAGGCTATTCCCGCCGCTGGCGGTGCTTTAAATATGCCGCCTTTTTGCCTCCCACAGCCCGGATTGGGCCGGAGGACCGAGAGGAGTGCTTGCTGGCCTGCTCGGCGCTTCAACCCCGATCGGGTCAGCAGTAGATGGGCGCTGGTTGGAAAAGGCTATGCTTTATAATGAAGCCCACTAATCATTTTAGTAGCCACCCTCTGCACCGACTCCATCCTGTTCACATCCTTTTGAAGGTGTGGTCCAGAATTGCACACTATACTCCAAATGAGGTCGCACCAAAGACTTATACAGAGGCATTATCACCACTGTTCCCTCTAAGCTGTGCGCGTGTGCGCGCGCACACACCTTGCTGAGCGAGCGCACATACTTTACAACAGAGCGCACAAAAATTATGGTTTTGATTCTGATAGAAAACACAGATGTCTTAAAATTTAAAAGTTGTTGTGTATTTGCGGTTTTCACAAGTTCTACAATATTTTCTAGTGCAATCCATGTGGTGTACATACTGTATTCTGACGTGTAGTAAAATTTTAAAGTATATAACTCCGAGTGTCGTTATGTGGCGCACAAAAATTTAACCTTCCTTCAAAAGCCGCACAGCTGATATTTTATGCGCACACAGCCTACAGAAAATTAGAGGGAACATTGATTATCACCTCCTTTTTTCTGCTAGCCATTCCTCTCCGTGTGCACCCAAGCATCCTTCTAGCTTTTGCCGTCGCCTTTTCTACCTGTTTAGCTACTTTAAGATCATCAGACACAACCACGCCTAGGTCCCGCTCTTCTTTAGTGGACAAAAGTACTTCACCTCCTATACTGTATTGCTCCCTTGGATTGCTGCAGCCCAAATGCATGACCTTACATTTTTTAACATTAAATCCCAGCTGCCAAATTCTAGACCATTCTTCAAGCTTAGCTAGATCCCTCCTCATGTTATCTACACCTTCCTGGGTGTCTACTCTATTGCAGATTTTGGTATCATCTGCAAAGAGGCAAACCTTACCCGACAGCCCTTCCGCTATATCACTAACAAAGATGTTAAAAAGAATCGGACCAAGGACAGATCCCTGGGGCACACCACTGGTAACATCCTTCTCCTCAGAGTGAGCTCCATTTACTTGTACTCTTTGTCGCCTCCCACCCAACCAATTTCTAACCCAAGCAGTAACTTTAGGGTCCATCCCTAGGGTGCTCAGTTTGTTTATAAGTCGCCTGTGAGGAACAGTGTCAAAGGCTTTACTGAAATCTAAATACACCACATCTAGAGCTCTCCCTCGGTCCAACTCCCTGGTCACACAGTCAAAGAAATCAATCAGATTTGTCTGACAAAACTTGCCTCTGGTGAATCCATGCTTTTGACAAGGTCCCCCATCAGAGACTTTTGGCAAAGCTAAAAAGTCATGGGATAGGAGGCAGTGTACTATTGTGGATCGGGAACTGGTTAAAAGATAGAAAGCAGAGGGTAGGGCTAAATGGCCAATATTCCCAATGGAAAAAGGTGAATAGTGGAGTACCCCAGGGATCTGTACTGGGTCCGCTACTTTTTGACATATTCATAAATGACCTGGAAAAGGGAATAACTAGTGAGGTTATCAAATTTGCAGATGACACAAAACTGTTTAAAGTTGTTAAAACCCAAGAGGATTGTGGAAAACTGCAGGAGGATCTGGATAATTGGAAGACTGGGCATCCAAATGGCAGATGAAATTTAATGTGGACAAGTGCAAAGTTATGCACCTAGGAAAGAACAACCCACACTATAGTTACACGATGCAAGGCTCCACATTAGAAACCACCACCCAGGAAAAAGATTTAGGAGTCATCGTGGATAACATGTTAAAACCCTCCACCCAGTGTGCAGCGGCGGCCAAGAAAGCAAATAGAATGCTAGGTATCATAAGGAAAGGGATGGAGAATAAAACAAAGGATATTATAATGCCTCTGTATCGCTCCATGGTACGACCGCACCTTGAATATTGTGTGCAATTCTGGTCACCGTATCTTAAAAAGGACATAGAGTTATTAGAAAAAGTACAGAGAAGAGCCACCAAATTGGTGAAGGGGATGGAAGGCTACTCCTATGAAGAGAGGCTAAAAAGGTTAGGGCTCTTTAACCTGGAAAAGAAACGGCTGAGGGGAGATATGATAGAGGTCTATAAATTAATGAATGGAGTGGAACAGATAAACGTGGATCAATTGTTTACGCTATCAGAATATAGAAGGACTAGGGGACATGTAATGAAGCTACGGGGTAAACTATTTAAGACAAATAAGAGAAAATATTTCTTCACTCAACGTGTAATCAAACTCTGGAATCTGTTACCGGAGGATGTAGTAAGGGCTGTTAGTATAGCTGCGTTTAAAAAAGGTTTGGACAAGTTCCTGGAGGAAAGGTCCATAAACCACTATTAAAAAGGGACCCAGGATATCAATGCTTGACCTAGTACAAGCACTGCAGAACCTGTGTCTTTTGGGGAAACTGCTAGGTACGTATGACCTAGATTGGCCACTGTTGGAAACAGGATACTGGGCTTGATGGACCTCGGTCTGACCCAGTATGGCATTTCTTATGTTCTTATGTTCTTATGTTCATGCTGCCTCGGATCCTGTAATCCGCTGAACTCCAGAAACCTCACTATTTTCTCTTTCAGCAGCGTTTCCAATAATTTACTCACCACCGAAGTTAAACTAACCGGCCTGTAGTTTTCAACCACATGATTGGGATATAGCCATAACTGGCTATAATCTATTCAGAAGAGACAGAGAAAATGGAAGAGGAGGTGGAGTAGCCTTGTATGTCAAAAGCAATATTAAAGTTACTGAAATGCAGGGGGGCATGGGGAAAAGAAGAAGCGCTCTGGGTTGTTTTGGAAAGAGGAGATGGTACTGTCATCCATACTGCTGTAGTCTACAGACCTCCAACTCAAATCGAAGAGCTAGATAACGAATTGATTATATGTCAAAATAGCCACAAAGGGGGAAGCGATCTACCTGATGTGGATTGGATTACTCCTTCTGCACATCTGGAAAGAAGCAAAAAAATTGTGGATGCTCTGCAAAATGCGTTACTTAGACAAATGGTGATGGAACCAAGAAGGGAAAGCTCAACACTGGATTTAGTGCTCACCAACGGTGATAGCGTGTTGAATGTCTGAGTGGGTGCACCTGTGAGCAGCAGCAATCATCACATGGTGTGGTTTGAGATAAAAAACAAGGTGCAGTCCAACTATAGCAAGCTCAAAGTCCTAAACTTCAAAAACACTGACTTCAATAAAATGGTCATGTACCTAAAGGAGGAGTTGACAGGGTGGACAGAGATAAGGGAAGTGGAATTGCAATGGGCTAAACTAAAGGTGGCAATAAAAAGGGCAATGGATAAATATGTAAGAAAAGTAAACAAAAACAAAAGGAGAAGGAGAAGGAAACCTATTTGGTTTTCCAAAGAAGTGGCTGCTCAAATAAAGGCAAAAACACAGCTTTCACAAAATACAAAAGCTTGCAAACAGAGGAACACAGAAATGAATACAGGATCAAACTCAAAGAAACAAAAAGAGAAATAAAGATAGCAAAATCAAAGGCAGAGGAAAAGATGGCTAATGATGTGAAGTGTGGCGACAAAACTTTCTTCAGGTATATTCGGGAAAGGAAGAAGATCAGAGGTGGAATCACAGAACTCAGAAGTGCTGGGAATGGACTCGTGGAAAGGGACATTGAAAAAGCGGAATTGCTAAACAAATACTTCTGCTCTGTTTTTACTAAAGAAAATCCTGGAGAAGGACCAACTGTGACTCCAAAATATAAAAATGGTAATGAAGTAGATACCACACCATTCACAGAAGATGATGTGTTACAACAACTTGCGAAACTGAAAGTGGACAAGGCCATGGGACCGGATGGGATACATCCCAGGATACTGAAAGAGCTCAGAGAGGTTATTGCAGGGCCATTAAAGGAAGTTTTCAACAGTTCCTTGGAAATAGGAGTAGTTCCTCAGGACTGGAGAATGGCTGATGTCGTACCTCTACACAAAAGTGGTGACAGGGAAGAAGTGTCAAACTACAGGCCCGTGAGCCTTACCTCGGTGGTGGGAAAAGTAATGGAGGCATTTCTGAAGGAGCGAATAGTGAACTTTCTCAAAACGAAGAGGTTGCAAGATCTGAGGCAACATGGTTTTACCGAAGGACGACCTTGCAAAACAAATCTGATTGAGTTCTTTGACTGGGTGACCAGAGAACTAGATCAGGGGCATGCAATGGATGTCATCTACCTGGATTTCAGCAAAGCCTTTGATACTGTTCCTCATAGGAGGCTTATCAATAAACTCAGTAGTTTGGGGATGGGTCCCAAGGTAGTAAACTGGATCAGAAATTGATTGACTGATAGATGACAGAAGATGATGGTAAATGGAGCTCACTCGGAGGAAAGAAAGGTGATTAGCGGGATGCCCCAGGGTTTGGTCCTGGGCCCGGCACTGTTCAATGTACTTGTGAGTGATATTGCTGAAAGACTGAATGGAAAGGTCTGTCTTTTTGCAGATGACACGAAAATTTGCAACAGAGTGGACTTCCCCGAGGGAGTAGTTAACATGAGAAAAGATCTACAAAAGCTGGAAGAAAGGTCAAATGCTTGGCAATTAAGATTTAATGTGAAGAAGTGCAGAATCATGCACTTGGGTACAATGTTCCCTCTAATTTTCTGTAGGCTGTGTGCACATAAAATATCAGCTGTGCAGCTTTTGAAGGAAGGTTAAATTTTTGTGCACCACATAACGACACTTGGAGTTATCTACTTTAAAATTTGACTACACGTCAGAATACAGTATGTACACCACATTGATTTTAATCAAATTAAATGAAAATAGGCGATTACTAAATGAAGCAGAAAATTTCTAGTAATTACAATAACAACTTTTAAATTTTAAGACGTCTGTGTTGTTTTCTATCAGAATCAGAACCGTAATTTTTGTGCGCTCTATTCACAGCTTAGAGGGAACAGTGCTTGGGTAGCAGAAATCCAAGGGAAATGTACACGATAGGGGGCGCGAGGTTGGTGTGCACGGATCAGGATAAAGACCTTGGTGTGATTATTTCTGTAGATCTCAAGTTGGCAAGACAGTGCGACAAGGCGGTGGCAAAAGCCAGGAGGATGTTGGGCTGCATACAAAGAGGAATTACCAGCAGAAAGGAAGAGGTACTAATACCACTGTATAAGTCACTGGTGAGGCCCCACTTGGAATACTGTGTTCAGGTTTGGAGACCATATCTTGCAAAGGATGTAAAAAGAATGGAAACTATTCAGAGGAAGGCGACCAAAATAATTTGGAGCCTGCGTCAGAAGCCTTATCAGAAGAGATTTGAAGACCTAAATATGTACACTTTGGAGGAGAGGAGGGACAGGGGAGATATGATTCAGACCTTTAAATACTTAAGGAGAAGTAATGAACAAACAAACCTCTTCCATAGACGGGGAAGCTGTAAAACGAGAGGGCATAACATGAAGCTGCAAGGTAGAAAATTGAAAGCAATATCAGGAATACTTTTTCACTGAGAGGGTGGTGGATGCTTGGAATGCCCTCCTGATAGAGGTGGTGGGGACAAATACAGTGACAGAATTCAAAATGGCATGGGACAGACTCATTGGATCCATTTATAGCAACAGAATAAAATCAAAATAAACTGAACCATCTAACTTCTCAACAAATAGGGGTGTCCTGCATGGAGCAATGGGTTCACCCCTAAACAAAGACATGGGGAGGGGTGGCCTGCACAGAGTGGCACCTATTCCTGCCATCTTACTCTGGCCATCTTGCTGGGCAGACTAGATGGACCACACCGGTCTTTATCTGCCATCATTTACTATGTTACTATATTATCCTCATATTTTGCATAGCACAGAAGAAATGCTTCACTGTTTCTATTTCTCTGATGATTTGTGCTTTGAAGTGATATTGTTGCTATCATGGGATGGATCCCCACAAACAAGAGAAACATATATACACAAATTTTTTGTTGGAACGTACACCGTGAAGGAAAACCCTCTCGTAGTGGGATGTTCCGTTTTATTCTTTTTTAGGGATGCAACCCTAACACAGGATTGAAAGGGGACTTCAACCCCTCAATACCAACCGGTAAATTTTCTTTAATATAGGTAAAAACCAATAAAAGTCACTTATCTGCTGGAAGACCTCCCCAGACTAAAGCCGTCGCTGCTTTCTCCTTCCTCATAACATCCAGTCAAGCATTTTCCAAAGCAGGCATCGTCCGAAGACTTTCAACCCGTATGCAATGGGGCATTCAACAAGCCGCCATGGACCACCTCACCAGTCGTATACCAGGTAGCAGCAGGAAAGGCTATCCATAAGGACTTTTCAAACTAATTATGATAGCAACCACACGAGATCCTCCTCCCGATTCTGTAACTCAACGTTGCATCCATTTCAAGCCTTTGATTCTCTAGGCTCTTCCTCAAACTGTGTTGCTCCAATACCCACCCAGAAAGTATCCGATTTAAACTTCCTGGCGTGGTCATGTGACCGGTCGATAACCAATGGGCACCGAACTATTCAAGCTACTCCTCCAATTCCCGCAATACTCCACCAATCCAAGGTAGGGTTCAAACCTTGAGGCATTACAGAGTCCAGCTTATATATCCAAAACTGTTCCCGATAGCTCAAACGTGAGTGTCTATCCCCTCCTCTACTATTGGGCAGAATGTGATCTAACACTCTCCACCGTAAATCAGCGAAAGTGTGATGTTTTTCCTGGCAATGCAATGCCATCGGGGCTGCCAGCACCGCCCCATTTATACGGGAACGATGTTCTTGAAGTCGTTTTTTCATAGTTCTAGAGGTCTTACTGATATATATCAATTTACATGGGCATATCATAGCATACACTACGAAGGGTGTCAGGCAAGTGGTATAAAAATTACTGTATATCTTTTGATGACTTGTAGGACGACGCCTGCTTTAGAAAATGCTTTACTGGATGTTATGAGGAAGGAGAAAGCAGCGACGGCTTTAGTCTGGGGAGGTCTTCCAGCAGATAAGTGACTTTTATTGGTTTTTACCTATATTAAAGAAAATTTACCGGTTGGTATTGAGGGGTTGAAGTCCCCTTTCAATCCTGTGTTAGGGTTGCGTCCCTAAAAAAGAATAAAACGGAACATCTCACTACGAGAGGGTTCTCCTTCACGGTGTACGTTCCAACATAAAATTTGTGTATATATGTTTCTCTTGTTTGTGGAGTATATATGTGGGAAACATAGTGGGTTAATGACAGGATCATGGGATGGATGGCAAGGGGGGGGGAATGTAATGACTCCTCTTCCCTCCCCCTCCCCGCCCACACTTTGGATAAATGTCCCAGATTTGCTCACTAAAATATGGGGTTTACAAGCCCAGTAAACTACATAAATGCCTTAAATCGGGATATTCAACGGCACTTACACAGTTAGTGCCTTTAAATATCCCCTTCTAACCTCGCTACATGCCCGATACTATACAGTTAACATCGGGGCATGTTGGGGGTATTCCGGGGAGGAGCAGAGACTGTCGCTAACCGGGTAGCAGTGATATTGCACCGCTACCCAGTTAGCGTTTGGCACATAAAACTAGGCGTAGCAACATCTGGCCTAGTTTTACCCGCGGGAGCTAACTGGGTAGTGGTGCAATGTCACTGCTACCCAGTTAGTTTCAGCAGCTCCAGGGCACATACAGTGACCCCAGATTTTCAATACCATCGCTATGGTATTAAATATCTGGGGTTAAGGGTCGGTGGGCAGGGCTATGCACTATAGCGGCACACAGCCTGCCCATGGTAACCTTACTATTCCACCTTCTCCTAGTACTTTGTTAGGCTAAGACTTACTCTCTCTTATTCTACAGTCTCATTTAGGGTCCCTGGCTATAGCTCCCACTCAGCGCCTTTCTGTTATTGGGGGCTGGATCTCAGCACATGGCCATGACTCAATCTTTCTGCTCTTCAGCTATCAGGAGTTGGGTTCTCAGCGGCATATGAAAATGGCACCACTGAGGAATTTTTTCAGTTTTTTGTGGGTCCCTGAGGCACCAGCTCTCTCCTACTTCACAGCTCCTCTTCGAGTGATGGGGCCTGTCCACACCACCTGAATGGCATCACCTTCTGGATTTTTGCTATGCATAAGTTTTATTTGCAGAAATGCAAACAAATCTATGCATACAGATGGCCAACCTGACAGAAAAATGACCTTCCTAATAGGCAATATGTATGTGTAACCCGGACTGCAGTTACTTAAAACCTTCAGGAGACAAGCCCTGAGACACCTTCAGGAGGCTGGAAGATTTTGATAATGTACTTAGGTATGCACTTCAGACCCTGGAACATTTACAGGGTTCAAAGGACTTGTATCAGATGTAATGAGATTGATTAACTCCAAATGAAATAGTGAGTACTGAGCCCTGTGGTTTAATATACTATGTTCAGAATAAAAGCAGAACTGTACATATAGATATAAGACACATTCCCTGCTCATCATAGCTTACAATCTTATCGAGACAAAAGAACATCACAAAACTGGGGACTAAACTATGGTAAGATACACAAGGAGTGAACAAGAGAGTGAGGAGCATCAGGATCCAAAAGCAGCCTCTAAGAGGTGGGTTTTTAGCCTGTTCTAGAGAAGGAGCCCAATGCACTGAATCAGATAGTTTGTTCCAGGAATATGGAGCAGCAAGGTGGAATGAACGAAGTTTGGAGTTATTAGTGGCAGAGAAGGGCACAGATAAAAAGGATCTGCCAGAGAAGTGGAGTTCTCCAAGGAGGGGCGTAGAGTGAGATAAGAGAGGAAAGGTAGTGAGGAGCCGCAGAATGAATGCACTTGTAGGTCAGTAGGAGAGGTTTGAACTGGATGCAGAAAGGATAGAGAGCCAGTGAAGTGACTTGAGAAGAGGGGTTACATGAGCATAGCAACACTGGCAGAAGATAAGTCATGCAGCTGAGGTTTGAACAGATTGAAGAGGAGAGAGATGATTCAGAGGGAGACCAGAGAGGACAGGTTAGAAAAGTCAAGACGGGAGGTGACTAGTGAGTGGATAAGTGGCTTAGTAGTGTGTGTAGAAAGGAGGGGTCAGATTTTGCCATTGTTATAGAGAAAGAAGTGACAGGTTTTAGTTATCTGTTGGATGTGTGCAGAAAAAGAGTAGAGTCAAAGATGACCCCAAGGTTGCGAGCTGAGGAAAGAGGGAGGCGTTTAGTGTCATCCACAGAAATAGAGAAGGGAGGAAGGAGGGAGGTGGGTTTAGGGGGAATGATAAGGAGCTCAAGGAGGTTCATGTCTTGCACTGTCCTTTCCATGAGCGTTTGGAACGTACTTGGAGATCCAGTGATCCCTTTGGCATAGGCAGTGGGGTGGACCACAGAAACCATGGCTTCACCAACATTTTGTTCAACACAGCATCAGCAATTAGAGAATTTGGGGACAGGGGTAGAGATTGATTTGTTTGGGCCCCTCCATCCAAAAAGATGTTCTGCTGCCTCTGCCTTGGGGCATATGTTCAAATTGGTAGAACCCCAGTGGACAGATGAAGACTATCTTCTTTTTATCATTTTCCAGAATCTTAGATTGTCACAATAATCTTCCGGCTAAAATTCAACATTCCCGGCCTCCAGGATTCGTACTTGCACTTCTCCCGCCTTTTCTCCAACAAACCTTCCCATGAAAATTAAAGTTTAAAATTTCCTGCCTTTTTCCAACAAACTTTCCCTCCAAAATCAAATTCAAATTTCCCCCTTTTCTGCAAAATTAAAACGTACCGCCTCATTCCCACCAATCCGGTTCGAGAACCACTATATATACGTAAGAACCCCTTCACCCTGAAGAAAGCCACAACATGATGGATGAACTATCAGTTCCCCTTATCAAGATGTGTCATGACCCAGAAAATTGCAATGATTACCAGTAAGAGCCACAACTAAGGTAAAGATGCTTATTTATTGGAATCAATTAAACACTTACAGAGGGAAATAGCCTCCCTGAGAGCCTCAAGTGGTACTATACCAACGCACCAGGAGGAGGATTTACAGACCCTAGTAGCTGAGATGTGCCAGGAGATTGGCGCACTAAAGGAAGCACAGGTACAAGCATGCAGTGACTCCATGACACCCGAGAAGCCAAGATCCCGAAAACCCAGACAAGGCAAGAGAGTTCAGTCTTCCTTTACCAATGACTGCCAAGTTGAGAAGGAGGTGAACAGGCCTAATCACTGCTATTGGTGCGAAGAAAGAGAACATCTGCAGAAAGGTTGTCCTGTCCTCTTTGTCTGGTGGAGAGAAGCACTGCAAAGGAAGCCACTGGGAAACCTCAGAGTGAGCCAGTAAAGGAGAGCCTGGGATCCTCTACCATAAAGAGCTCCAGTAGCCAGCAGACGGAAACTCATGCCTCTGCCCAACCTATTCCAAAAGGATTAATTGGGCCAGCACCTGTGGCTTCTGCTTGACAGTAGCTTCAACCAATCACAGAGGGCTGCAGTTGGATGCAAGAAGCACCCCTCCCCCCCCCCCCTGTCGCTGACTAAACAGTCAGTTTAGCACTTTCTGGCAGTTTAAAAGGTTTACTCATTGTAGTCCACTTTGGGGTTTGCAATTAGCAGTCTGTATGCTCAGGTTTGTAATTCCCAAAGCCTGTAACAAACATCCGTGCCATGATTTGTGTCCTTGGGGCAGAAACCTCTGGGAGGGGGGACATCTTTATTGGTCAGTTTTAAATATACACAAGCACTGGAGCCTCTATTTTAGTGAGGTCCTCACATATCTTTGAAAAGGTGGTATTTTAATAAACTACAAACCATAAACCATCATTTGAGTGAAACATGCTTAAAAACATACGGTGTAATACCAAAATAAGTAGCCTCAATTTCAGGAGAATTCAAGTCAATGAAAATTCTGTTCTTTTTTTAATTCATAATATTTTTTCTTCCAAGGTTTTTTCCCATTTACACAAAATTGGCATCAGTCTCATCATCATTCTCGCGCCCTAAGAAAAGGAGGTGGGGGAGGGGCTTCTAGCCAAGGACACTTATAAGACCAGCAGAAATTCTAAGAGTTTTCTCAGTAGCCCCTCCCCAATCCTTTCCTGTTTCTAGGCTGAGGAATGCTAAATACCAGAAGTCTTAGTGGAAATCAGTCACCTTTCACCCCCCACCTCAAAGCAACAAACCCATAATGCATTGCTAGGATCTTGGTCAAACCTAAAAAGAGATGAACAATAGGAGTAACGAGAAGAAGAGCAGTCCACACTATTGCCCTGAAATGTCAGCTTTTTTGTATGTTTTTCAAGTCTTCTGGAGCCTAAGCTCCATATGAAATTAATTTGCAATTTATTACCTAAGCATGCATATAAGTTATCCAGCTGAAGAAGTTATCCTCACTGCTGAAGAAAAATGATCCGGTAATATGTCTTCCTCCTTCTCTTCATCAGATTCAAGTTGGAATTCATCCATTGGGGTTTCTACTTTAAATAATGTCCAGAGAGTCAATGCTGTTAGTGTGTTAGCTAACTGGTCGATGGCAATATTTAACTGCTGACTGGATAGCTAAAGCAGTTGGACAGCCTTTTTCCTGCATAACTTTATCCGATTTAGGTAAGCTGCTTAGCAGCTGAATATTGCTGTTGACCAGCTAACCTGCCACTGCTCTACTCCTGGAATGCATCGGGGAATTTAAATCGGGTATAAAGGGATATTCCAGCCTCGAATTGGAATGTTACAAGACACTCAAGGTTCTATGTTGAATGATGCCTAGAAGATCAAGGAAAGACATCATGCTTGGCAAAATAGAAGGTCAACGCACAAGAGAAGGCCAGCAATGAGATGGATCAATACAATAACAATGAGCTGCCTGACTGAAGACTGAACACAATTTAGGACAACTATCCAGAGGGCCGCCATGAGTCGACACCAACTCGACGACACTTAACAACAACAACAACCACTTTACTGCTGCTGAGTGTGGTTTAGACAGTTACCAGGTCTGTTATCTAGCTGAACTGCTTTGAATATGCCCTTCGTAGGGCCTGATATTTAACAAAAGGCTGTGCTCCTAAATTTAACCACCTATGTTAAGCCCTTAAATTTGTGTCCTACTTTTAGCCAGACTTAGAAGCCTATGTTTTCAGCTGAAAATTCTTCTTAATTTAGGATGTTATGTTTATCGGCCTGATATTTAAAAGGTTTATGTGGTTACAAGGCCCTGCTAACTGGATAAACCCCGCTGAGCTTGATCTTCTGTGACACTGGCTAGCCAGTACCACTTACTATCTCCACAGACTAGTGTGGCACAATCTGAATGGTCTGAGAAAAGGTCTGAGACAGATCCAGCACTTATTTGGTCAACGGTGATTATCATCCCACTAACAAGATGGGTAACCACATGAAGTTAGGATAGGTCAATGGCTGAATATTGCCGCTAACCAGATAGCAAAGAAGCTTGGCAGCAAAACCGGGTAGTCGGCCCCAGTAGCTGTCGAACATCCGACACTGAATATTTTATACATAGTAGCAGGATAAATGACAGCGGATAAAGACCAGCATGGTCTATCTAGTCTGCCCAGCAAGGCGGCAAGAGTAGGTGCGCCCACCGCTCTGTGCAGGTCATCCCCTCCCCATGGCTTTTTTTAGGGGCGTACCCATCGCTCCATGCAGGTCACCCCTATTTGTTGAGATATAGCAGAGACAGTTAAGGTTACTTTGATTTTATCCTGTTTCTATTAAGGGATCCACTATGTCTGTCCCATGCCATTTTGAATTCTATCACTGTATTTGCCCCCACCACTTCCATCGGGAGGGCATTCCAAGCATCCGCCACCCTTTCAGTGAAAAAGTATTTCCCGACGTTGCCTTTCAGTTTACCCCTTTGCAGCTTCATGTTATACCCTCTAGTTTTACAGCTTCCCCGTCTTTGGAAGAGGTTTGTTTGTTCCTTAAGAATTTAAAGGTTTGAATCATATTTCCCCTGTCCCTCCTCTCCTCTAGAGTGCACATATTTAGGTCTTAGGGGTCTGTTTACTAAAAGGCCGGTGTTGTGCGGTCCGCGGTACCGAGCGGGTGCCGTATAAGGAGTGGGCGTTCCGTCGTGAAGAACAGAAGCTGTGATTGACAGATGCGCTAAGGTGCGCGGCGCCCGTGTGGTTAGTGCCCTGTGACATTACGGCGTTTGATCTGTGCACATAGATCACACTGCTCACGGTTTTGGGCTTCCACTATTGGTGCTGCACATTGCTGACGGGAAACGGTTTCTTTTCCCTGCACAGCCCCTCTAACGCGAGTGTTTCACTGGCGGTAAATTTCTTTGCAGATTCGGGCACGCTCCTGTGCGGCGAGTCTCTCCCCCTCCCACATTCCGCCCACTGAACCCGTCTCTCCGCCCCTAGGGGGCCTTCCTCCGCCCTCATTTCGCCTTGGCACGCCTCTTTCGCACATTACGCCCGCAAATGTGCGCGTTGTCGGCGGCACGCTTGCGGGACCCGTTAATGTGCCGCGCACTCGTACGGGGCGCTTAAGAGCACTTAAATACATCTTTTAGAGCGCTCATGTGCGCCCCGTACATGTGCGCCGTTTAGTAAACAGACCCCTTAGAGTCTCTTTTCATAAATCTTATGGCGCAGGCTCCAAATCGTTTTTGTCACCTTCCTCTGAACCGTTTCCAGTCTTTTTATATCCTTTGCGAAATATGGTCTCCAAAACTGAACACACTATTCCAAGTGAGGCCTCACCAGCGACTTGTACAGTGGCATTAGTACCTCTTCCTTTCTGCTGGTAATTCCTCTTTGTATGCAGCCCAACATCCTCCTGGCTTTGGCCACTGCTTTGTCACACTGTTTCGCCAATTTCAGATCCTCAGAAACAATCACTCCAAGGTCCTTGTCCTGGTCTGTGCACACCGACCTCTCACCCCCTATCATATACAGTTCCCTTGGATTTCTGCATTCCAAGTGCATGACACGGCACTTCTCCACATTAAATTGTAACTGCCAAGCCTTAGACCATTCTTTCAACTTTTGCAGATCTTTCCTCATGTTCTCCACTCCCTCAGTGGAGTTCACCTGTTGCAAATTTTCATGCCATCTGCAAAAAGACAGATTTTTCCATTCAGTCCTTCAGCAATATCACTCACAAATACATTGAACAGTACTAATCATCTTCCTTTCATATGAATGAGTTTTGTTTACCATCACCTTCTGTTGTCTCTCAGTCAACCAATTTCTGATCCAGTTCACCGCTTTGGGACCCATCCCCAAGCTGTTGAGTTTGTGATAAGCCTCCTATGAGGAACAGTATCAAAGGCTTTGCTGAAATCTAGGTAGATCACATCCATCACATGCCCTTGATCTAGTTCTCTGGCCACCCAGTCAAAGAGCTCAATCAGATTTGTTTGGCATGATTGTCCTTTGATAAAACCATGTTGCCTCGAATCATGCAACCTATTTGTTTTGAGAAAGTCCACTATTCTCTCTTTCAGGAGCACCTCCATTAGTTTTCCCGCCACCGAGGTAAGACTTACTGGCCTGTAGTTTGCCACTTCTTCCCTATTACCACTTCTGCGAAGAGGTACCACATTGGCCCTTTTCCAGTCCTGCAGAACTTTTCCTGTTTCCAAGGATCTATTAAAAATATCCTTTAAAGACCCTGCAAGAACCTCTCTGAGCTCTTTCAGTATCCTGGGATGTATCCCATCCCGTCCCATGGCTTTGTCCACCTCCAGTTTTGCAAGCTGTTCAAACACATCATCTTCTGTGAATGGTGTAGTATCTACTTTATTTCCAGCTGTATATTTGTAAATCACAGTTGCTCCTCCAGGATTTTCTTTAGTAAAAATAGAACAGAAGTATTTGTTTAGCATTTTTGCTTTTTCAACGTCACTTTCCATGAATCTATTCTCAGCACGTTTGAGTCTTGCAATTTCACCTCTGATCTTCCTCTTCTCCCGAATATACCTGAAAAAAGTTTGTCACCAAGCTTTAGATCTTTAGCCATCTTTTCTTCTGCCTTTGATTTTGCTATCCTTATTTCTCTTTTTATCTCTTTTAGCTTTATCCTGTTTTCTTTTTGGTGTCCCTCTGTTTATGAACTTCTGAATTTTGTGAAAGCTGTGTTTTTGTTGCCTTTATTTGTGCAGCCACTTCTTTGGAGAACCAAATAGATTTCCTTTTCCTCTTGTTTTTATTTACTTTCCTTACATATGCATCTGTAGCCCCTTTTATTGCCTCCTTTAGTTTCGCCCACTGCAATTCCACTTCCCTTACCTCCTCCCACCCTGCCAACTATTTCTTCAGGCACTTGATCATCTTCCTGAAGTCAACATTTTTGAAGTCTAGGACTATGAGCTTGCTGTGAGGGGACTCTGCCTTGGCTTTTATCTCAAACCACACCGTGTGATGATTGCTGCTGCTCATATGGGCACCCACCCCAGATGTTTGACACACTTTCTTGATTGATGAGTACTAAATCCAACATCAAACTTTCCCTGGACAGTTCCATCAGAGGTAGGAGTGACCAGAACAAGGTACCTCAGGCCAGATGGCTGGGGGTTTGAGTCCCACCTGGGGACAGCAATCTCAGTCTGGAGAGACTGGGGTTTCTAGTCCTATGGGCAAGCCACTTAACCCTCCATTGCCTCAGGGGCACATAGATCATGAGCCCTTTGGGGACAAGGAAATATATCCAGTAGTGATTGTAAACTGCTCTGATAGCCTGGGCAGTATATCATAAACATTTATCCAAGGAAGGCATCCACAATTTTTTTGCTTCTTTCCAGATTTGCAGAAGGAATGCCCCAATCTATTTTGGGTAGATTAAAGTCACCCAATATGATCACTTCCTCCTTTATGGCTATCTTTGCAATATCAATAATCAAGTCTCTATACGGTTTCACTTTTGCCCATGATGGTCAGATACTTTACAAGCGCTGACTGCCGCGGGCTCAATAGTAAGCCCTTACAAATTTAGTCCTGCCTTTCGTTTGCTTAGATTTATGAGCCTAATTTATAATTCTAGTGTTTAAAATCAATAGGCAGCTCCTAACTTTTTTTCCCTGTCCTAAATCCGCCTCAGCCCACGTAAATTTTCAAACAGGCTGATTTTGCAGCATAACTCAGAAAGAAGCAGCATATTGGAGAGATGTTGACGTTTTTTTTTTTTTTTAGTTTTCCTTCCTTTCAGTGAGTGAGCCGATCCTTGCTCATGGACTGACAGTAGGGGAGATGTTTCCAAGCACGCCAGCACATATATACAGATGTCAAACATAACGCAGGCCCTGGTATGTGTGTCTGGCTTGCTCTCCCTATGTAGCACGGCCTACAGCGCAGCTCAGCAAAATGTCTGCATTAAACTTGTGCAATGAAACCCAGCACTGGGCTCTAGCAGTTTCTGCATCCATCTGTCCGTCTGCATCTTATAGTTACCTTACAGCTGATGAATGAATACATTGAATAATTGATTTTTTCCCCATTTCCAGTTTGCAGTAGTAAGTTTGAGGTCAGAGGGAGTGCTTTTTTTAAGTTTGTTGATCAGTGTATCTAAGATAAAAGATATGACCAGTAGCTTGGTGCTTTAAGAAGTACTGTATCCATCCTGACGTCTGGGCAAAGTTTTGCTGTTCGTTAGTATTCATTTGTTGAGCATGCTAGAGAAGAGTTTGCTAAGCTTAGTGTTGACAGAGATCCCTCTATAACTGTCTATTGTGGGGCATCATGATCGTATCTGGTAACATCTACCAGGCCTTTCTGCATAATTCTATATGCAATAATCATCCTGCCAGATGGGAGAAAGATTTGTTGGGTGAGAGAGGTACATTTCCTCACCAGATGACAGGATTTATACAACATGCGTATCTGGGAAGCAACATAGGGCTTCTTATGGCATAAGGTCTCCAGATGGGTTGATTTTGCCTGTACCATGACAGGAATGAACCTCACCCCTAAGCCAGGGTCTCTTCTGTGTGCTGTACCTGGTGTGGGTGGGGTCAACTGCTTGTCCTGAGTCATTCCTCCTCAATCTCTCCAGAAAAATGCAAGTTTTAGCAGACTTACGCCCAAACAGTGACGGCATTTCTTCTGAATCTAACAGGAATGCAAGGGACAAAAATAATCAAGTTTATCACAGGAGAAATAAGAAACACATGCAGTGGACAGCAATCAAAGAACCAGATGAATTTGTTTTTGCTCCCTGAGGGAATTTCTTGGTCACTGTGTGGGAACGCACTAATTTTAGAACGTGATGCCAGGAGGCAGCTGGCCAGAGTCTGGAAATACAAAGCCCCCACTGCAAAGATAATAATCTTGTAAACAATGAGATAAACACACACATATGTACAAATCACAAAAACTCTCAACTGCTCTACTGGCTTAAAAAAAGACAAACATTAGTTTATCTTTCACTTTTCACCAATTTTTGTCAAATTTTTTTAATGAAAATGTGAAAACCGAACCAAGCCTTGCGGGTCGTGGCAAGAAAGCAAAGAGTTGTGGCCAGAACATAGGGCAGCCACGGAGCTCGCAAGAGAGCAGTAGTATTAAGAAGATGCCTTGAAGTGAGAGTTGGAGCAACTGAGACAAGAGAGCGACTTAGGCCCCTATTCACTGCAGAAGAAGAGACAGCTGAAGGGCCAATGTAAGAAGCCAAACTGGAGGAACAGTGATGTCAGTCACCCAATGCCTGAAAAAAACTGTACAGTTGCTGCCCAAAGTAATCCACGACAGGAAAGAAGATTGCCATGAGGCTAGTAGTTGGAATGTTACAATCATTCCCAGGCCACTTCCACAGAAGCACTGGGCTGGCCTGAAGAGGAAGAGGTGCAACAGCATAAAGAGGCCCAGGTGGAAACAAGATGAAGAGGAAGAAGGTTCTCCCCAGCAAGTCCACTGTAGAGGAGAGAAGATTAGCTCTCTTTGGATGGGGATGTTAGGAACATTAGTGCAACACCAAGAGAAGAAGAAGAAGAAGAAGAAGAAGCCTGTAGAGCCCTCATAGTACTGGACTTGATTCCACAAATCCTGCAAGAGCCTATTCTATTTGGAACAGCTTGCATCTTGCTCTGATATCTGCATGATTCCTAGGTTCTTAGTTAGAAACCAAATCACAGGATTAAAACCAGTCCTAGACTGTGTCTTCCAATGAAGAATCCACTATAATAATAATCTTGGGGTGGAGGAGTAGCCTAATGGTTAGAGCACTGGCTTAGTAATCAAAAGACCATGGTTTGGTTGTCACTAACACTATTTGTGGCCTTGGGCAAGTCACTTAATCCTCCATTGTCTCTATTACTACTAAGCATTTGTATAACTCCATAGACATGCTCAGAAGAAAGGCCTGGCAATCGACTTCCAGTCATGCTACCATGAAAACCCAGGAGCTGCTGGGTTGCCAGGAGTCAGTATTGACTTGAAGGCATGCATTTCAATTTTGGCTAGAGACCATGCATCACAGCAACTTCTGGAAGACTAAGGGGCATGTTTACTAAAGGGTGTTAAGGGAGCCAGTGTGCCATTGATGGCTTTATGCAGCAAAAAAATCTGCTTTAATGGGCATTAAAGGCTCCAAAAGCATAAAGGGCAAAGTAGGTGGAGAGTGGGTGTTAACAAAGCAAAGAGAGGGTGTTAACAATGGGTGTTCCTTTAACACCTGTTGCGCTTTAACAATGGGAACCCTAACCCAAAGTAAAACCTCACGGAAAGGATGTATTTTGAGGAGAGAGAGACTATTTTAATGTCCACAATGTGATGCACAGACAGGGCCACCCAAGATAGTGATAGTAGTGCTCCATTAGCAGCAATAGTATAGTGCCCAAGTATGAAAGGGCACTATATTGATGGTGCAAATGGGGCAAAGGAGGTAGCATGTGAGTCATGCAGTAGGGGTTTCTGGTGCACAGGGCAAACCAGGCAGCTGCCCAGGTGGCACATAAGAACATAAGATCATAAAATATGCCAGACTGTGTCAGACCAAGGTCCATCATACCCAGTATCCTGTTTCCAAACAGCGGCCAATCTAGGTCACAAGTACCTAGTAGTTTCCCTAAAAGACACACAGGATCCACAATGCTTGTATTGTGGCAAGCAGTGGATATCCCGGGACCTCTTTAATAATGGTTTATGGAGCTTTCCCCAGGAATCTGTCCAGCTACACTAACAGCTTTTACTACATCCTCCAGTAATGAATTCCAGAGTTTGATTACATGTTGACTGAAAAATTATTTCTCTTAGTAGTCTTAAATGGGTTACACTGCATTGCATGTTCCCTAGTCTTTCTACATTTTGATGGCGTAAACAATCGATCTACGTTTACCCGTTCCACTCTAATTATTAATTTATAGACCTGTATCATATCTCCCCTCAGCCGTCTCTTCCCCAGATTGAAGAGCCTCAACTTTTTTAGCCTCTCCTCATAGGAATATCTTGCCATCCGCATTACCATCTGTGATGTCCATCATGATCCCACAGTGACAGTGGCAGCACATAGACATGCTACTGCTGCAGAAAGGTGATGTGCCACATGGGGCAGTCCAAGGGTCCTGGTACCCGAAGCAGAGATCCTGGCTGGCCCCCCCACTGCTGCTGTTGAATCCAGCTGTGGGGGAAGAGGCTGGTAGTACCAGCAGCTGTAGCCCTCCAGGTAGCTGCAACATGCGGGTGCCGAGGGGATTACCACAGCAGTGGCTGTCATCCTCCCCCCGAGATATACTGTTGGCAGGTGGTGATGGGGTCCCTGCAGAGGCAGATGGTTGGGAGGGGCTCTATCGCTATCCATGTATGCCTCTGCCCCCCCATCTGGACCTTGCATCCCAGGCTCCCGCCATCTCGCATGTTGGATGGGCTGGGACTGTATACCACCAACACTGACAGCACATGGCCATGTCAGTATGTATGATGGGGGTGTTGGCGGAGGTGCAGTAGACCAAAGCCATGTCCTAGTCTTGTGCACATTGCAACATGTGCTAAGGTCTGTCAGATGGGAAGCATGTCAGCCCCAGGGACTCTTATAACCTTATTGCAGTACAGTTGGTGTGCATATGAGCGGAGGGTTCAAATCCTGGCTGTAGATCATGCATTGCATGTCCCTGTGGCTAAACCTTAGTCTATAGTGCAGGTACAACACCAGCATGTGCAACCTCCAGCAAGGGTACAAACACCTATCGGCCACACAGACAGGCTCCACTATCCACAGCTGGATGGAGAGTCAGGCTGATAGCACCAGCACATTGAGCGGGTGTTAACATCAGAGTACAGTACTAGCTCCTGCACAATGATCACACATTAACAATGCTTGAGCTGATATCGAGACCAAAGTGGCAGGCAGAAATGCCAACCATCCCCATTTTTGCACAGTGTGGTGATATTAGTGTGTGTGAGTGTGTGTGTGTGTATGTCTCTCTATTGTTTTTTGGTTCTCTACACCTCACTGAGCCTCACATTGCCTAAGCTGTTCCCAGCCTTATTCTGCAAATGTGCATGATGAGGAGCATAGTATTGTGGGTATGGCCTGAAACAGGGTGGATTGGTCAGGATGTGTCTGCATCGGAGGTAAGGTCAATGGCTAAGACATCGTAGTGCCTATCTGCCATGTGCATGGACTGGGTGGCCACAGCATGTCATGCTGGGAGGGCATTCTCACTCTGACCAAGCAGTGACCATGGCACAGCTATGTATCCACGTAGTGCTATCCAAAATTTGGCTTCAGTGAAGTGGGGCACTTCCTGTCCTGGGGCCCCCAATCACTGAATCAAATGCTGGGTGTCTATGTCATTTATCCCAAACCTCTGCATACATGCAATGTATGCTGACTAGCAGACTATCTGCAGTTAGTATGTGCATGGCTGAAAAACCCAGTGGTAGGCAGTAGGTGCAGTCTGACTGTGCTTGTTGTGAGCAATTGTTGGTCCTAGGTGGTTGTTCCAGGCCTATTCTCTGTGGTAATGGTATGACCAGCAGAACTCTAGTAACAACCCCATGCAAGCCTAGATGCCCCCACAGCAGCTGGGGTCCATGGCATTAGCAGTTTAACACTGGGTATTGATATGTACTATTCTAGGAGGGTCCCTGTCCAACAGGTGCAGGACCCAGGGCCAGGTGTGACTGGTGCATACAGCACCTGCAACTGTGCAGGAAACAAGGTAACTAGTGTAACACACTGCAGACAATACCTGCCACATACTGGCAGTGATGGGGATCTGCAGCATGGGTGGCAGAGACTACCTCTAGCACTGCAAGTTCTGGGGACCAGGTGCTGGATGATAGTGCCAGCAGCTGTAGCACTATAGGGAGATGAAAAATGTAGGCACCCAAGGAAATACTACTGCTGCGGCTGCCTGCCTCCCCCAAGACATATCAGAAGTAAGCAGTGATGGGGTTCTGGCAGCGGCAGTTGTTTGGGGGATGGCGTGTCTGTCAATGTGAACCTCTGCACCACCCATCTGGACCTGACATCCTAGGCATCTGCCAAAGCCGAATTGTGGACCAGTCAGTACTGTGCATCACCCCCACCAATAGTATGCTGGCTTGGCAGCATAGTATGGGGGTGTCAGCATCAGGTCCAGCAGCACCCGCCTGCCACAGACAAGACCCTTGTCATGGTCCTGTGTGCTAATTGCATTGCAACATTTGCCCAGGTCTGCCTAATGAGTAACATTTCAGCCTCATGGATTGGTGTATCCATATGGCAGCTCTGTGGCTCAACACACAAAGCCATTGAGTGGAGAATCACAGGTTCAAGACCCTGATGTGGGTCATGTATTGCATGTCCCTGTGGATAAACGTCAGCCTACAGTACAGGTACAGCACCAGCTCCTAATGCCTACACACATTAACAAGTCCTGAGTTGATATGGAGTTCAAAGTGGCAGGCTGGAATGCCAACCATCCCCAATTTTGCACAGCGCGGTGATGTGTGTGTGTATGTCTCTCCAAAGTTTGTGGCCTTCTGCACTGCACTGTGCCTTGCATTCTCTATGCTGATCCCAGTATTAGTCTGCAAATCTGCCTGATATGAACATAAGATCATAAGAACATAAGATATGCCATACTGGGTCAGACCAAGGTCCATCAAGCCCAGTATCCTGTTTCCAACAGTGGCCAATCTAGGTCATACGTACCTAGCAGTTTCCCCAAAAGTCACAGATTCCACAATGCTTGTATTGGGGTAAGCAGTGGATATTCTGGGGCCACTAATGGTTTATGGACCTTTCCTCCAGGAACTTGTCCAAACGTTTTTTAAACTCAGCTACACTAACAGCTTTTACTACATCCTCCGGTAGCAAATTCCAGAGTTTGATTACACGTTGAGGAATAGAGGATTGTGGGTATGGCCATAAACAGAGCAGTTTGCCCAAGATGTGTCTGCATCGGGTCAATGGCTGAGACTTCGTAGTGCCTGCCTGCCATGTGCATGGCCTGGGTGGCCACAGCAGTTCATGCTGTGAGGACACTCGCCCTCTGACGATGGCACGACTATGTATCCACATAGCGTTTATATAGTGTGCTGATCTAGTGATGTGGGTGCACTTCATGTTCCGGGAAGCCAATCACTATGTCACATGATGGGTGTCCATGCTCGCAGTGTGTGCTGACCAGCAGACTGGCCCCATTTGGTATGTGCATGGCTGAGACAGCACTGTGGTAGGCAGCAGGTGCACTCTAACTGTGGTGGATTGATAGTTCCAGATGGTTGGGATAGGAGCCGTTCCTGTCCTGTTCACTGTGGTAATGACAGGACCAGCAGGGTGGTAGCAGCAGCCCCCCACCCCCCTAGGCAGGCATGGTCAGCTCCCACTGCAGTTGGAATGCAAGGCACCTGTTGCTACAACACTGGGCACTAGCATGCACTATTCTATGAGAATCCCCATCCAACAGAGGCAGAATATAGGATCCAGATATGAAAGCCACCTACAGCATATTGCAATTCTGTAGTAAACAAGATGACTAGCATAGCACACTGCAGACAACATCTGCCACACACTGGCCATGATGCAATTTTTTTGGGACAAGGGGTAGAGCAAAGGTGGGGTGGGGGCGGGACAGGGGGCAGGGCAGGGGCAGGGAAAGTGTGAGGCATGGGTAGGCATGGGCGGAGCATGACTAGCCACAGATGGCGGGTTTTCTATTTCAAAAAGTTGGCAACTTAAGTCCCTGCTCATAAGAGCTTAAAATCTATTCAAGACAGGCAAACACAACAAAGAAGGGACTAGGTTAAAACTAAGGAGAAATGATTAAAACACACGTGGTTAGTAAATAGGAGAATAAGGGCATCAGCATCCAAAAGCTGCCTTGAGAGTTTGCTTTTTAGCCTAGATTTGAATAGGATTTGTTTTTGTCAGTGATCACTCAATTTTTCCAGCAAAGCCTTGCTCTATAACAACCAATTCTGTCCTGGACCGAGTTAGTGAAGTGAGTGAGGATTGGAGTGAATGGATTTCAGTTGCCAATGGTTCCTACTGCACTACTAATCATTTGTATAGCACTACGAGACATATGCAGCACTATACATATAGTCATATGAGACGATCCCTGCTCAATAGAGCTTACAATCTGGAACCTTAAGAAATTTCCAGTGAGTTAAGCCTGCAAAGACAGTAGTATTTCCTTGAAGCTGTGTCCCCAGTCTGCCAAATAGCTATAAATAGCTGTTGTAAGGGGCTCCAGACTGGAAGGGATCGCACAAAAAAGAGCAAACATATTATTGCAACTTTGTTTAGAACCTCAGATATTGCCAAAGGTCAAAGGTAAGATCATAGTTAGTTTAAGCTGGATTATGACATTCAGAGGCCTGATGGCTAATTCTTGTTCAAGGTTGTCCCACCATTTTTAAAATTTAACTTATGGCTTTCCTGGATTCACTTGGAGCTTCAATGACCCGCAAAGGTACAGCTAAGAGCTTCTTTCTTGTAAGTCCTGATCAGTAAAGCAGTGTAATGGCTTAAGCAGCTTTTTCAGGGGAATCTTGACATATCCATTGCTTTGTAAAGCCGCGTGCCACAGAGCTGACATGGAAAAATGAGTCAGATGGTTTTGGAATACCTGGGTGTGTAGTGCTTTTCGTCGGCCTGTTTGCTCAATAGAAATAGCTCTTGAAATCCTTACACTAAAAGGATCAGCTCAAGCCTTATTTGTCATAATTCAGTGTTTACAGATTGCAGTTAATCAAGAACGTATGGCTACCATTCTCACTCACTGTTATGATTCGTGACTTAATCCATACAGTGACAGTTGCAAAGCCAGAAACAGAGAATCTAATTTCAGATGAAGACCGTAAGACTCATCTCTTCTGCCTTTTTGCCCTTCGTGTTGCAATATAGCAGATCATATCTTGCTTCCTTTGGTATGTGATGAGTCAATATTTAGCTGGTATGGCAAGCAGATTTTTAAAATGCCAGCCATGGCAGTTTGTGGTCCTAAATTAAAATGTCATAGCTATACAGATAGAGGCACATTCTGACCTGTGTGTCTCCCAGCCGTCTGGACCTACAGACATCCGGACAGCCGGGAGGCACAGCCGATTCTGCTCCCATGGGGGCTAGATATCTCTGCAGGAGCAGAATTGCAGCACAGTGGCTGGATGTCCAGAATGTGCCCCAGACGTCCAGCCAGTTAGGCTCCTCAAGGGAGCCACTGTGCCATGGTGTCATGTTGCAATGGCGTCATGTTGCAATGGCACTGTGGCTCCATTAAGGAGCCGTGATCCCCAGCAGCTGCCAAAATGTTTCTTTCCCTGAAGCCGGACCCCCAATGGCCAGGGTATGGCTGCGGTTAACTTCCTGCATGCCCCCGATCTGGCCTCCTTTGTCCACACCGTCCACTGCCAAAACGCCGCATCCAGGGGAACTTATTCTACCTCTGAGGTGGAATAAGTCCCCCGTTTACCAGTCTGACCCAAGACGTACAGGGTTGACCTCAGAATAGGCCCTGTACGTCTGGGGAGATGACCTGTCCTCGCTCTGCCATCGTTCCGCCCCTGTCTAAGACTCACCGTACAACTCCGTTTTTCGAACGGGGAGCCTTTTGCTGGCAGCCGCATTTGTATGAATAGCGGTGATGTACGTCCAGGCTGGACGTACATCCCCATTATTCATGAAACAGTATTACCCCCATAGCAGCTGAATATTACTGGTGTTCCATAGAGTTGGTTCGAGCACTCAAACTCCATCCTTAATGTGCCGCAGCACTATTCGCATGTTGTTGTTGTTAAGTGCCGTCGAGTCAGAGTCGACTCATGGTGACCCTCTGGATAGCAATCCTAAATTATGTTCGGTCTTCAGTCAGGCTGCTCATTGTTGACAGACTGGTACCCATAGCTTCTCTTATTGTATCAATCCATCTCATTGCTGGCCTTCCTTCCTTCTATTTTGCCAAGCATGATGTCTTTCTCTATCTTCGCATGATGTGTCCAAAGTATGAAAGTTGAAGTCTTGTCATCTGAGCTTCTAAAGAAAGCTTAGGTTTGATCTTCTCTAGTACTGACTGGTTTGTTCTTCGGGCAGTCCATGGTATACACAGTATTCGCCGCCAGCACCATAATTCAAAGACATCAATTTTCTTCCTGTCTATCTTTTTCACTGTCCAGCTTTCACATCCATATGATGTTATTGAGAATACCATGGCTTGAACAAGTCGAATCTTTGTATGGAGAGAGACATCTCTGCTCTTGAGAATCTTATCTAGGTCTTTCATAGCCATTCTGCCAAGAGCAATGCTTCGTCTGATTTCTTGACTGCTTGTTGCTTCTTTATTGATAGTTGATCCAAGTAGGTTAAAGTTGTTCATGATTTCAATTTCTTCTCCTTCAACAATGAACCTGTTGATTATGCCAGTTGTCATGATCTTTGTCTTCTTTACATTAAGGTGCAGGCCCATTTTGAGTCTATGTTCTTTGATTGTGAGTAGCAAATGTTTCAGATCATCTTCACTTTCAGCCAGTAATGTGGTATCATCAGCATAGCGAAGGTTGTTGATGAGTCTTCCACCAGTCTTCACACCTCTGTTGTTTTTATACAATCCTGCTTCTCTGATGATTTGTTCTGCATATAAATTAAACAGGTAGGGGAAAAGTATGCAGCCTTGTCTTACACCTTTGCTTATTTTAAACCATTCTGTTTCTCCTTGTTCCGTTCGAACTGTTGCTTCTTGATCAATGTACAGATTGTGCAAGAAAACAATCAGGTGTTCTGGTATACCCATGCTTCTTAATGTGGCCCCGAGTTTCTCATGGTCTACACAGTCAAAAGCTTTGCTATAGTCGATAAAGCACAAATAGGTAGCCTTTTATTTATTTATATTTCTTATATACCGCGCTATTATAATCAGTGCGGTTTACAGTTGAAACAAAAACATACTACAATGTAACAGGTCACATTGAGTTTACATAGAACAAGGGTAGTAAAACATGGAAGAAACTGGGGGAACTATATACAAATTATATAAAATATGAATAATCATATGAAGGACTTATAAGGGTCTTTGAATAGAGGCATATGCTCATGGGTCAGTGAGAGGGGGTAGGGGAAAGTTGATTAACCATATCTGCGGGAGGCTGATCAATGGGACGGGCTGGGTAGGAAGGCAAGGTGGTGGCGGTGTGCTTTACGGGATTGGAATCAGAGTAATGCTGTAGGAACAGGTGGTGTTTGAGGGCTTTTCTGAATAATGCTAGATTCGAGATGGCCCGGATTTCAGCAGGGAGGGCATTCCAGGCAATAGGTGTGAAAATGGAGAAGGCTGTACTGGCTGTTGACTTTGTACATTTTATCAGCAACTTAGGGACTTCAAGTGTGTTCATCAACGTAGATCTCCTGACTCTGTTGTCTGGTGTGCTGTGGAGAAGTTTACTGATGGGCGTGGGGGGCTGGTTCTTGAGGGCTTTGACTGTCAAGACTAGGATCTTGTAGTGGATTCTGGCCTGCAGCGGTAGCCAATGTAGGTTCTTCAGGACTGGCGTTATATGGTCTGACCTTGAAAGTCCTACCAGTACCCTCGCGGCTGAATTCATGGCAAGTCAGAGCGGGTTTAGAGTCGACTGTGGAAGTCCATGTAGGATGACGTTAGCGAAGTCAAGATGTGGGATAACTAAGGCTTGGAAGATTGATCGGTAGTCAGAGAAGTCAAGTAGTGGGCGGAGATGACGAAGTGTTCGGATCTTATGATAAATTGCTTTTGTGGTGTTTGTGACATGCGCTGACATGTCTAGCCACTGGTCAAGAGTAATGCCTAGATATCGAATTGTGTGTTTTGTCTTCAGTTCAATATTGTTGACTTGAAGTGAGGGAGGTGGCGTGAACTTCTGGTTTCTCGTGACTAATAGAACGTCCGCTTTACTGTGGTTAATTCATAGATTTTGAGAGAGGAGCCAATCTGCTACCGCTTCAAAGCATCTTAGAATTGGAGAGAAGTCAAGTTGATCGATCCTAAAAGGTGTGTAAATTAGGATGTCGTCTGCATAGGCAAGGCATTGGACATTGAAGGAGCGGATTAAAGAACAGATGGGCTGCATGTAGATGTTAAACATCAATGCAGATAGGGATGAACCCTGAGGTACACCTTGCTTTAGAAGAAATGGCTCTGATGTCGTATTCTTTTGGTATTCTTTAGTCTTTTCAAGGATCCATCTCGCATCCGCAATGATGTCTCTCGTTCCTCGCACTTTCCTGAACCCTGCTTGCACTTCAGGTAGTTCTTGTTCCAGGTATGGTTGCAATCTCTTTTGAATAATCTTCAGTAGAATCTTGCTGGCATGTGGGATCAGAGCGATTGTGCAATAATTTCCACAGTCAGTTGGATCACCTTTCTTTAGTTTTGGTATAAACACAGATCTTTTCCAGTCAGTTGGCCATGATGTTGTCTTCCATATTTCTTGGCAGAGCCTTGTAAGTATGGTAACAGCTGCATCAGATTGCTGTAATACTTCTATGGGAATGCTATCAATGCCTGGTGCTTTGTTCTTTGATAAGGCTTTCAATGCTGCTTTAACTTCTTCTTTCATCACCAATGGTTCCCGATCATAAGGTATAGGTTGAAACAGCTTTTGGTCCACTTGATCTTTATCATATAAAAACTCTGTATATTCCTTCCATCTTTTCTTGATCTTCTCAGCATCATTCAACATAGAACCTTGAGCACCTTGCCACATTCCAATTCGAGGCTGGAACTTTTTCTTTAACTCTCATAGCTTTAGGAAAGCCGATCTTGTTCTTCCTCTAATAGTTTCTGCTTCTATTTCCTTGCATGCGTCATTGTAGTACTTTTCCTTGTCCTGTCTTGCTGCACGTTGGAAATCTCTGTTGAGTTCTGTGATTGTCTTTCTTTCTCCTCTGGCTTTAGCTTCTCTGCGTTTCTGGGCAATTTTCAGAGTTTCTTCGGTCATCCATTTTGGGTGTTTTTTCTTTTTCACCTTTTGTAGAGACTTCTCGCTTTCTTCCAACACAACTTTCTTGATGTCAATCCATAACTCTTCTGGAGCTCTGTCATTTGTATCTAAAGCAGCAAATCGATTTTGCAGGCAGTCTTTAAATTCCAGTGGTATATTCTCAAGGTCATATTTTGCTGCATTCATGAGTGGTTTGCTCTTTTTCAACTTTAGCTTGAGTTTGCATACTAGTAGTTGATGATCTGTACCACAGTCAGCTCCAGGTTTTGTCTTTGTTGATGTTATAGAGCTTTTCCATCGTTGACTTCCACAAATGTAGTCAATTTGATTTTTATACAATCCATTGGGTGAAGTCCATGTGTACAGTTGCCGCTTGTGCTGCTGGAAGAAGGTGTTTGAGATGAATAGATCGTTGGTCTTACAGAATTCTATCAGTCTTTCTCCAGCTTCATTTATGTTGCCAAGTCCATATTTTCCAACTACTTTGTCTTCTTCTTTGTTGCCAACCTTTGCGTTCCAGTCATCCATGACTATCAGGATATCCTGTTTGCATGTTCTGTCATTTTCAGCTTGTACTTGTTCATAGAACTCTTCAATTTCATTCTCTTCTGCAGCTGTTGTTGGGGCATATACTTCAATTATAGTTGTGTTGATAGGCATTCCTCGTAGACGAATAGAGATTAAGCGTTCGATGACTGCATTGTATTTCATTACAGTTCTTGCAAGTTTCTTCTTTATTATAAATGCAATACCATTTCTTCTTTGTCTTTCATTTCCAGCATAGTAGACCATGTGATCTTCTGATGCAAAGTGTCCGATGCCAGTTCATTTCAGTTCACTGACACCCAACAGATCAAGTTGTACACGTTCCATTTCATTCTTGATCACCTCCAACTTCCCTTGGTTCATGCTTCGTACGTTCCATGTTCCAATGTGTAAAACATCTTTACAGCTTCTGACTCTCATTTCATGCGCAGCTATTCGCATACTGCCGCTTAAAATTTATGGTTGGGGGTTTTTATGTTTTGCAGTTGTTGCTGTCGCTAAACATATAAACCCTTTTGAATAGTGGGCCATAGGTTACTATATACTCATGTTAAGAATCCTTTATGCTTATCTTTCATTGCGTCAATCTACAATCCCACTTTCCTTGGAGTGAGCTCCATTCACCACTACCCCTTGTTTCCTATCACTCAACCAGTTTCTAACCCAATCAACCATTTTAGGATCCAAACCTTGGCTGTTTAGCCTGTTTCTGAAACTCCTGTGCAGAACAATGTCTATGACGGTAATGAAATCTACGGGGATGATGATATTTGAAAAATTTGTCTGAGTAATTTGAAAAGTTAGCTGAATAACTCTTAGTTTTTTAAAGTTTCTCTTCCTCCCCCTCCCCCCCCACTCCCCATGGACTGGCTAACAAAGAGGTGTTGAGGCCGAATAAGAGGCATGCTGGACTGCACTTGGAGTTTATCTGGACAGTTGAATGTCATTGCTGTCAGACTAAACTTTCAGATGGGGTGAAGTAGTTTGGTTACTTCTGGTCCGTTTCCTAATGGGTTAGATTTATCCACATCATGATAGTAACAAACTTTTACTAATAATGCTCATCTTGACACTCGCATTGTGCTAGCGACAACCTCCTCCTGGCACTGTCCATTTTTGGCAGACTTTCTTTGTAAACCTCCTCAATTTAAATATAGGTTTTATGCATACAAGTAGCAGTACATTTTCATCTTTTTATCATCTGGAGGAGTCCTAGGAGGGCCCCTCCATTCTGTACCTCTCCCCTCTGTCCTCCCTGCTGCCCATCTCCAAGGCCTGCAGAGGCGGCAGTGGCTCAGAAACCATGAGGTAACACTAACCTTAACTCGCCAGCACTGCATCACTGTTTCTGCCATCTATTATTGGCTTCTTCTGCCTCCCTCCAACGCAGACTCACAGTTTGAGGTCTGTGTCGGGGGGGGGGGGCCGAAGAGGCCAATGGTAGAGGGCAGAAACCGTGAAGAGTGTCGGTGAGTCAAAGTGCCGCCTCACAGTTTCTGAGCTGTTGCCGCCACTACAGGCCCTGGAGGGGGCAGCAGCAGTGACAATAGGCACCCCATTGGGCCGGCACTCTAGGTAGTCACCTAATCTGCCTAATGGAAGCACGACCCTGATTGACTACCACTACCACCATCTGAATCCTAGCACTTAAGCTAAGGGAAGGCACCTTTTCATCCTGGTAGCCAATATCTATTTTCCTGACACCTTGGCCACCCTCTGAAATTTGATATAGAAAGTATGTAATGAGGTCATCACATGGAGGTAGCCAGCAAGAACTGAGGATTTGATCTCTCCTCCTCAGACCTCTTTGGCTGCTATATTAGTCTACTTAAATGCATAGAAATCAAAGTCAACAAAAAATAACTTACTTAAGTTAATAGATTTCTTAACTAACTTTTGGGCATTTTATTTTCTTCTTCAGGTCCAAACAATGCAAGTCAAGGCAAAGGATAATGTTACATGAATATACAAGTGAATCACAGATTACATTATAGTAGTGGTGTAAACAAAAGAGAAAAGATGCTGCTCTGTTGTAGAAAATAAAACAAAAAGTTATAAAAATAAAACAAAACATAAGAAAAACAAACAAAAGAGAGATTATTTGCATCCAGGGTACTCACAGTTCCCTGACATCTTGACAGAAACCCATGGGCATGCGCCTACTTGTCTTTATGAAATGCAAGCAAATCTGACAGAACATATGCCTTGAATTTAGGTGTGATCACTTATATCTGCTAGCAAGCAGGTGGAAATGTTCACATGCACTTTATACATGTAGATGCATAAAACAGCATATTGTAATGGGCAACAAATCTTTTTGTTAGAAAGATAACTAAATGTAAAAGGACAAGGGAGGCCACTATGATTCTCAAAAGAAAAGCTGAAAAGGTGAAGAAAAATATGGTGGCCTTCATAAAATATAAGAGATCACAGAGAGAGGAAGACAAGCATCTATATTTGGAGAACTTAGAGAAGCAAGTAAAGTAGTCAGGAAAGCAAAGATACAAAAAGAAAAATAAATAGCCAATGCAATAAAATGGGGGGATAAGACATTTTTCAGATATGTTAGTGAGAGGAGGAAGTGCAAAAGTAGTATTGTCAGACTCAAGGATGATGGGGAGGAATATGTAGAAATTGATGAGGAAAAAGCGGTATTGCTTAACAAATATTTTTCTTCTGTGTTCACAGATGAAGGGCCAGAAGCAGGATCTCAGAAAACATCCACAAATAGGAACAGAAGTGAAGGGCATCTTGAACGATTTTCAGAAGACTGTTCGTGAAGAACGAGCTAAACTAAAAGTAGACAAATTGATGGGACCGGATGGGAAAACATCCAAGAATATTGAAGGAACTTGGGGGCATTCTAGTGGCTCCACTGACTGACCTTTTCAATGCTTTAGAGTTGGGAGTGGTCCTACAGGAATGGAGAAAGGCAAATATGGTCTCTTTACACAAAATCTGAAATAAGGATGAAGCTGAGAACTACAGGCTGGTTAGTCTAACCTGTGTGGTGAGTAAATTACTGGAAACGCTGCTAAAACAGAGGATAGTGAGGTTTCTGGAGTCCAATGGATTGCAGGATCTGAGGCAGCGTGAGTTTATCTGAGGCAGGGCTTGTCAGACAAATCTGATTGATTCCTTTATTTAGCAATACATATATATTGCTTTTCACTGGGTCAAAGTGGTGTACATTCAGGTACGGTATATATTTCCCTTGTCCCCAAAGGGCTCACAATCTACATTTTTGTATCTGAGGCAATGGAGGGTTAAGTGGCTTGCTCAAGGCTACAATGACTGCCTGTGAGACTACAAACCCTAGTCCCTCAAGCTCAAAGTTGCTGTTCTCCACTGGGATTTGAACCCCTGGCCAGAGGCAACTTGCCCCACCCACTAGGCCACTTCTCCCTCAATTTCTTTGACTGGGTGACCAGGGAGTTGGACCAAGGGAGAGCCCTAGATGTGGTATACTTGGATTTCAGTAAAGCCTTTGACACCGTTCTGCACAAGCAACTTATAAACAAATTGAGCACCCTAGGGATGGACCCTAAAGTGATTGACTGGGTTAGAAACTGGTTGAGTGAAAGGCGACAGAGAGTACAGGTAAATGGAGCTCACTCTGAGGAGAAGGAAGTTACCAGTGGTGTGCCACAGGGATCTGTCCTTGGTCCGATTCTTTTTAACTTCTTTGTTAGTGATATTGCATAAGGACTGTCGGGTAAGGTTTGCTTTTTGCAGATGATACCAAAATTTTCAATAGAGTATACACCCAAGGAAGGAGTAGATAACATGAGAAGGGATCTATCTAAGCTTGAAGAATGGTCAAGAATTTGGCAGCTGAGATTTAATGCTAAAAAATGCAGGGTCATGCATTTGGGCTGCAAAAGTCCAAGGGAACAGAACATTGTAGGGGACGAAGTACTTCTGTCCACGAAAGAAGAGTGGGACCTGGGTGTGATTGTTTCTGATGATCTTAAAGTAGCTAAACAGGTAGAAAAGATGGCGGCAAAAGCCAGAAGGATGCTTGAGTGCATAGGGAGAAAATGGCCAGTAGGAAAAAGGAGGTGATAGTGCCTTTGTATAAGTCTCTGGTGCGACCTCATTTGGAGTATTGTGTGCAGTTCTGGAGACCACACCTTCAAAAAGATATAAACAGGATGGAGTTGGTGCAGAGGGTGGCTACTAAAATGGTTAATGGTCTCTGTTATGAGGCATAGGAGGACAGACTTAAAGATCTTAATATGTATATGTTAGAGGAAAGGCGGTATAGATGAGATGTGATAGAAGTGTTTAAATATCTGCATGGCATAAATATACAAGAGGAGACCCTCTTTCGATTGAAAGCAAGCTCTACTATGAGGGGACATAGGATGAGGGTGAAAGGGGATAGACTCAGGAGTAATATGCAGAAATATTTCTTTATGGAAAGAGTAGTAGATGTGTGGAATAATCTCCCAATGGAGATAGTAGAGATAAGGACGGTATCTGAATTCAAGAAAGCATGGGACAAACACAGAAAATCTCTAGAGTCAAAGAGGGGAATTGTAGTTGATATGGAAGGCCATACTAGATAGGCCATATAGTCTTTTTTTGCCATTATGTTTCTGTTTCTCTATGCACATATGTGCAAACTCCACCAGTGCTCCATCCAGACCTCACCCTGGCTTCCCCTACCAGCAAAGTACATGCCTTCATGCCAAAGCATCTACTTTTATGCTGGTTGATGTTTTGTAAGAGGTTATTTGTGCGCCACCCTTAATGAGTCTGATCTCATAGTTTATAGTTTATTAAAACTTGATATACCACCTCTCAATAGCATATCGTAGTGGTGTACAATTAAAAAAGAATGAAGAGAGCGAAAAAAAACCTACAAATTCACATAGGACAGTTAAAGAGCACTCACACAACAGAGAAGAGGTGAGGGACAGGGCAAGGGGAGGATCAGTAAGTGGTCATTATCCTGAGAGGGGTGTTCAGGGTGGAAGATTGTAAGCTTGATGAAACAGATGAGTTTTGAGGAGTATTTTAAACTACTCAAAGGAGGGTTCTAACAAGAATTCAGCCAGGAGAGAGTTCCAGTGGTGTGAAATGAGAAAACTGAAGGCGGAATGAGGAGTAGATTCCAATATTGCCAATTATCCCGCGGGAAGATAGAAGCAGTTAGCGTGAATGATAATGCGAGTAGCCAGATAGTGTGGGTTGGAGGTGTGAAGAGTCTTATGAACCAAGGTGAGAATTTTGAACTGTATGTGGAAAGGAATTGGTATCTAATGGTTCTGCATAAGTAGGAGCGTGACACAGTCAAATCCGGTGGCATGGGAAAGCAGTCTTACGGCAGTGTTCTGAATTTCTGTAATCATTTTAACTCATAAGATGGAAGTCCAGCGAAAATGATGTTGCAGTAAATTGAGATTTTTATTTATTTATTTATTTAGACAGTTTTGTATACCGCCTTATCCTTCAATCAAAGCAGTCACAACACAATTGGGGGATACATTTAACACATGGGGATATGAGACACATACACTAATACTTACAGGGAACATGGGCAATGGAGGGTAAAGTGGCTTGTAAAAAGGGGAAGGCGATGGCAGTGGGGGTGTACTATCGTCCGCCTGGCCAGAATGAACAAATGGATGATGAAATGCTCAAAGAAATCAAGGAAGCTAGCAAAAGTTACAGTGCAGTAATAATAATGGGTGATTTCAATTACCCCGGCATCGACTGGGTCAGTGTCACAGCAGGACATGCTGGGGAGATAAAGTTCCTAGATGAAATAAATGACTGCTTCTTGGAGCAGCTGGTTCATGAACCGACCAGAGGGGAAGCCATATTAGACCTAGTCCTTAGTGGAACACCAGATCTAGTGCAAGAGATAAGGGTGTTGGGGCCACTTGGCAATAGTGATCATAGCATGATTGCCTTTGATTTAATTAGTGGAGGAGGGATAGTAAGGAAATCCACAGTACTACCCTTTAACTTTCGAAAGGGAGACTATGATAAAATGCGGAAAACAGTTAAGAAAAAACTAAAAGGAGCAGTTGCAAAGGTTAAAGACGTACATCAAGCTTGGATGTTGTTGAAAAATACTATCTTGGAAGCCCAGACCAGCTGTATTCCATGCTTTAAGAAAAGTGGAAGGAAGTCCAAAAAACTGCCAGCATGGTTTAAAGGTGAGGTCAGAGAGGCTGTTGTTGCCAAAAAGCATCTTTCAGGAAATGGAAAAAAGAGCCAAATGACGAAACCTGGAAACAGCACAAGCACTGGCAAGTCAAATGCAAGGCATTGATAAGGCAGGCAAAGAGAGAATTTGAGAAGAAGCTTGCTGCGGAAGCAAAAACACGAAATAAAGACCTTTTCAAGTACATTCGTAGCAAAAAACCTGTGAGAGAGTCAGTTGGTCCATTAGATGATAAAGGGGTTAAAGGAGCACTAAGAGGCGACAAGGCGATAGCGGAGAGACTGAATGAATTCTTTGCTTCGGTCTTTACTGAGGAAGATGTAGGGATGTTACCCATGACTGAAGTGGTATTTAAAGGTGCGGAAGAATTGAAGGAAATATCGATACATCGGGAAGATGTCTTACAACTATTAGATAAACTGAAGAGTAGCAAATCACCTGGGCCGGATGGTATACATCCAAGGGTGTTGAAAGAACTGAAATATGAGATTGCAGACCTGCTATTAGTAATCTGTGAACTATCATTAAAATCATCTCTAATACCTGAAGATTGGAGGATCGCCAATGTAACACCAATTTTTAAAAAGGGTTCCAGGGGTGATCCGGGAAACTACAGACCGGTGAGCCTGACGTCAGTACCGGGAAAAATGGTAGAAACCATCATAAAGAATAAAATTACTCAGCATGTAGATAGTCACGACCTAATGGGAGACAGCCAACATGGCTTTAGACAAGGAAGATCTTGTCTTACTAATCTGTTATGTTTTTTTGAAGGAGTGAATAAACAGGTGGACAAAGGTGAGTCGGTTGATATTGTGTATCTGGACTTTCAGAAAGCCTTTGACAAGGTCCCTCATCAGAGACTTTTGGCAAAACTAAAGAGTCATGGGATAGGAGGCAGTGTACTATTGTGGATCAGGAACTGGTTAAAAGATAGAAAGCAGAGGGTAGGGCTAAATGGCCAATTTTCCCAATGGAGAAAGGTGAATAGTGGTGTACCCCAGGGATCTGTGCTGGGTCCGCTGCTTTTTGACATATTCATAAATGACCTGGAAAGTGGAATAACGAGTGAGGTTATCAAATTTGCAGATGACACAAAACTATTTAAAGTTGTTAAAACCCAAGATGATTGTGAAAAATTGCAAGAGGATCTTGTTAAATTGGAAGACTGGGCATCAAAATGGCAGATGAAATTTAATGTGGACAAGTGCAAGGTTATGCACCTAGGGAAGAACAACCCAAACTATGGTTACACGATGCAAGGTTCCACATTAGGAACAACCACCCAGGAAAAAGATTTAGGCGTCATTGTGGATACCATGTTAAAACCCTCGGCCCAGTGTGCAGTGGCAGCCAAGAGAGCAAATAGAATGCTAGGTATGATAAGGAAAGGAATGGAAAATAAAACAAAAGATATTATAATGCCTCTGTATCGTTCCATGGTGAGACCGCACCTTGAATATTGTGTGCAATTCTGGTCGCCGTATCTTAAAAAGGATATAGCGATTTTAGAAAAGGTTCAGAGAAGAGCCACCAAAATGGTAAAGGGGATGGAAGGATACTCCTATGAGGAAAGGCTAAAAAGGTTAGGGCTCTTTAACCTGGAAAAGAGACGGCTGAGGGGAGATATGATAGAAGTCTATAAATTAATGAATGGAGTGGAACGGGTAAACGTAGATCGATTGTTTACGTTATCAGAATATAGAAAGACTAGGGGACATGCAATGAAGCTACAGGGTAAACTATTTAAGACTAATAAAAGAAAATATTTTTTCACTCAACGTGTAATCAAACTCTGGAATTTGTTACCGGAGGATGTAGTAAAGGCTGTTAGTGTAGCTGGGTTTAAAAAAGGTTTGGACAAGTTCCTGGAGGAAAGGTCCATAAACCATTATTAAGAAGTGACTGAAGATATCAATGCTTGACCCAGTACAAGCATTGTGGAACTTGTGTCTCTTGGGGAAACTGCTAGGTACATATGACCTAGATTGGCCACTGTTGGAAACAGAATACTGGGCTTGATGGACCTTGGTCTGACCCAGTATGGCATATCTTATGATCTTATGACCACAAGGAGCAACTGTGGGACTAGAAACCCCAGTCCTTCTGGCCCAAGGTTGCTGTCCTCTAGTGGGATTTGAACCCCCAACCTTCTGGCCTGAAGTACCTTGCCCCAACCACTAGGCTACTCCTCCCTCAATAGATGAGCAGAATTGCCAGTGTGGCAGTGGGAAGGGCCCTAATTTGCCAAAGAGAGAGAGGAAAGCTTGCTTAACTACTGTGCTAATGTGCTCATGGAATGTCAGATGAGAGTCCAATGTAACCCCCAGATATTTAAGAACAGGAACTGTGGGGATAGGGGTACCGAGTAATAATGGGGACAGAGACAGGGTGTCGGAAGAGCCAGTCAACCAGATGACAGATGTTTTGTCTGTGTTCAGCACAAGGTGATATGTTTTTAGCCAAGTTGCAACCAGAAAGAGGCAGTTGTTAAAGTGGGGTAAGATCTGGAGCCATGGGGTGTGTCTGTAAAAGTAAAAAGATGTCATCTGTTTAGTAAGATGTGGAAATCCCTACCTATTGGTTGAGAAGTGCTAAGGGGGAGAGGAAGATGCTAAAGAGAAGAGGGGCCAAGACCGATCGATCTCTGAGGAACACCACAAGTAATAGGAAGAGCGGCAGAAGAGAGTTGGCCAGAGGTGACTCAGAAGGAACAGTTAGACAGGCAGGAATGAAACCATTATTATTAAACTATCAATATTAAAAGTGTATATACATTGAACCTCTCATGTATATACATTTTTAATATTGTATATACGTTGCTTTGTATAGAAGTTACACTAAACATAAAAGTTAAACTACTCATGCATATACAGTATCTCAACCTTGTCCCAAATATGTTATCCTTGTTTTTTTATTACTTCCCTGCTTCCTACAATTAGTTATAATGTAATTGGTTCTCATGTTATAATGTAATGTTGACTTTACACTGTAAACTCCTTTGATTACTCAAGAAAGCGGTATAGAAAACCCTTAAATAAATTAATAAATCAATCAATCACAGGACAGTATCCCCAAGCCAATTTCTTGTAAACAGAAATAAAGACAAGTGTGGTCAACCAGTTGAAAAGCTAAGAACTGGTTAAGGGAAATAGTGTTGCCTTTACCTGATCTCAGACACTAAGCAGAGTTGGGCTGTGTTAGTACTTGGATGGGAGACCACCTTGGAATACCACACATTGTAGACTTACTATACTGTGTTGCAATCTGCTTCTGTTGCACCTTGCCGAGAAAACGCAAGAATCAGTATTGACTCAACGGCACACACCTTTTTCTTATACTTTTTAATGTATTGATATTAACATCAGGCAATTTTGTCCAGCATTGTAACATTTCCTGCTATTCTTATGCTGATGATATTTCTATTTTACTCCCTTTTTCCATGGAATGCTGTAGCCTATTTATCTAGTATTAAGAATTGCATAAAAGTAGTTGAAAGGTGGGCAGCAAACATGAAACTGAAGTTAAATCTGGCCAAAATTAAAATTGTGTGCGTTAATAAGTCTTTAACTCTTCCTGCACCCCTAAATGTGGCCTTGAGTGGGCTGCAGCTTAGTCTTGATCCTGTACTACGGGTATTAGGGGCTTTTGTAGATAATGAATTTGCTTTAGAATCACATATCACTTTTCTTGTCTCTAGATCCTTTTTTAAACTACGGTTATTGCGTGGTATCAGCAAGCATTTTTCTCAGGCTTACTTTAGGTTACTGGTACAAAGTATAATCTGTGCACATCTGGACTACTGCAACTTGCTATTTTTGGGATGTTCTCAGAAGCAGACTGCAAAGCTTCAATTATGCCAAACCACCACGGCCAGACTTATTGCTGGTATTAAAAAAAATATGATCATGTAACACCAATACTCCAACAATTGTACTGGCTTTCAGTTCACAAGCGTATTAAATTTAAATTTAACACTTTATAATTTTTTAATGATTGCATTCTTGATTGCTCATTAGTATCTCTAATTCTGCTGATTTCTCATAAGTCTAAACATCTTTCTTTGAAACCTAATATTGCCTTTCCTTCAAGCCATGGTATTAAATACAAAACGCATTTAACAGCTTCATTAAATTATCAAGTGGCTAAACTTTGGGTTATTCTACCCCTAGAAATTAAAATGCTATTATGTTATGTGTTATTTAGGAAGATTCTAAAATCTTGACCGTTTGATCAACCATGAAATATTAAGTCTGACGTTTATTGTGTTAGCTGCCTGTAACTTACATAGTAACATAGTAAATGATAAAGACCAGTATGGTCCATCTACTCTGCCTAGTAAGATGGCAAGAGTAGGTGCACCTGCCGCTCCGTGCAGGCCACCCCTCCCCATGTCTTTGTTTTAGGGGTGAACCCACTGCTCCGTGTAGGACACCCCTGTATGTTGAGAAATTAGTTAGTTAAGCTTATTTTGATTTTATCCCGTTGCTGTAGAGGGATCCACTGTGTCTGCCCCATGCAATTTGGAATTCTGTCACTGTATTTGCCCCCCACCACTTCCATCGGAGGGCATTCCAAGCATCCACCACCCTTTCAGTGAAAAAGTATTTCCTGACATTGCCTTTCAATTTACCCCCTTGCAGCTTCATATTATGCCCTCTAGTTTTACAGCTTCCCCGTCTTTGGAAGAGGTTTGTTTGTTCATTATTTCTCTTTAAGTATTTAAAGGTCTGAATCATATCTCCCCTGTCCCTCCTCTCCTCCAGAGTGTACATATTTAGGTCTTCAAGTCTCTTCTCATAAGGCTTCTGATGCAGGCTCCAAATCATTTTGGTCACCTTCCTCTGAACAGTTTCCAGTCTTTTTATATCCTTTGCAAGATATGGTCTCCAAAACTGAACACAGTATTCCAAGTGAGGCCTCTCCAGTGACTTATACAGTGGCATTAGTACCTCTTCCTTTCTGCTAGTAATTCCTCTTTGTATGCAACCCAACATCCTCCTGGCTTTTGCCACTGCCTTGTCACACTGTTTTGCCACCTTGAGATCCGCAGAAATAATCACAACAAGGTTCTTCTCCTGGTCAGTGCACACCAACCTCTCACCCCCTATCGCATACATTTCCTCTGGATTTCTGCTTCCCAAGTGCATGACACTGCACTTCTACGAATTAAATCTTAACTGCCAAGCATTAGACCATTCTTCCAGCTTTTGTAGATTTTCCTCATGTTATCCACTCCCTCAGAGGAGTTGCAAATTTTTGTGTCATCTGCAAAAAGATAGACTGTTCCTTGCAGTCCTTCAGCAATATCACTCACAAATACATTGAAAAGTGCCAGGCCAAGGACCGAACCCTGGGGCACCCCGCTAATCACCCTCCTTTCTTCCGAGTGAGCTCCATTTACCATCACCTTCTGTTGTATGCCAGTCAACCAATTTCTGATCCAGTTCACCACCTTGGGACCCATCCCCAAACTACTGAGTTTATTGATAAGCCTCCTATGAGGAACAGTATCAAAGGCTTTGCTAAAATCCAGGTAGATGACATCCATCGCATGCCCCTGATCTAGTTCTCTGGTCACTCAAAGAACTCAATTAGGTTTGTTTGGCAAGATCGACCTTCGGTAAAACCATGTTGCCTCGGATCATGCAAACTGTTGGTTTTGAGAAAGTCCGCTATTTGCTCTTTCAGGAGTGCCTCCATTACTTTTCCCGCCACCGAGGTAAGGCTCACGGGCCTGTAGTTTGTCACTTCTTCCCTGTCTCCACTTTTGTGAAGAGGTACCACATCAGCCATTTTCCAGTCCTGAGGAACCTCTCCTGTTTCCAAGGATCTGTTGAAAACATCCTTTAACGGCCCTGCAAGAACCTCTCTGAGCTCTTTCAGTATCCCGGGATGTATCCCATCCAGTCCCATGGCCTTGTCCACTTTCAGTTTTGCAAGTTGTTCTAACACATCATCTTCTGTGAATGGTGTGGTATCTACTTCATTCCCATTTTTATATTTGGGAGTCACAGGTGGTCCTTCTCCAGGATTTTCTTTAGTAAAAACAGAGCAGAAGTATTTGTTTAGTAATTTTCCTTTTTCAATGTTACTTTCCACAAATCCGTTCCCAGCACCTCTGAGTCCTTGTTTAATGATTTTAGTTGAAATTTCCTAGAGTAAAGTGTCTTCTAGTTTGTCTTGTTGTGAATCGCACTGAGCTCGCGAGAGGATACCAGTGGTATACAAGCTTAGTTTGTGTATGTATTTGCACGTGTATGTGGCCATCAAAACATTAATATGGCTTTATAAAATTACTTCCTAAAAGTCTTGAAGAGTCATGACTACAGGATTGTAGCAGTGTGTTAAAATAGTTCTTCTTCGCCTGATGCATTGCCTTATTATATTGCTTATACCATTCTCTAGAAACTTGTAGAAGTCTGAGATCTATTTCCACTACAACCTTTCCAAATAGTGCACTTGTTGCTTTAACTGGCCCAGGTCTGCATGATACTAAGGATTAACTTGTTGAGAAGAGACAGAATATTTTACAAGTGGAACTACCTTGTCTCAGACAACAAGAATCAAATTCCATGGCTTGTTTTTCAGTAGAATATGATGAAACGCTGTCTGGCAAGTGATCACATAACACTGTTAATCCAATGGTATTACTAGAATGGAGCTTCTGTGTAAGTTTTTAATTCTCGTTCCCAGATCTAGTCATTGCTGGAGCATGTAATGAAAAGAAATCACTAAGAAAGATACTGAATTGATAGACAAAGAGTTTGGTTCAATAAGAGGACTATTGGAAGGATAACCTAGATCTGAAGAATGTCCAGCATCACCAAATGGAAGAAACAAATGTTGAATATATCCACAGTCTGCCATAGCTGACAGAAGTTCATATTCCAGCATGTTGTTAGGATTATTAATCTGCATGGAGGTTAAAAGCATCCAGCACTAAACACGAAGTATAGGAAGCTTTTGAATCGATAACATCAATAATGGGGTGGGTGATATACCAAGAACAAATCTAGAATAGAATTTTGATCTATTTGTTGCCGAAGGCAATCTGAACAGAGCACAGAGAGGATGTTAACTAAGGTGCGCTAGCCGGTAGTACAGGGTTTCACACACACTAATGGTACTGCGCTAAACATCCCATGATAACAGGTTAGCATGTAGCGGATTAGGGGTGTTAGCATGGGCGTTGATGACATATTGCAGTTAGCATGGGCAGTTTGGGCTTACGCTATCTGTGCCTGTTGCTGTTTGTGTGGATGCAACCAATTTACAAAGAAAATCCAAACAATTCTATTGTGATAAATCCAAACCAATGTGGCTGTTTTTCAAATTGACCCTATATTCAGTAGCCCTGCCTTCAAAGGAAAGGACCTTCGTGAAGGAATCTTTTGTAAAATATCGGAAGTAATAGGAACATTTACCAAAGAAGGAGAACGAATCTTAGAATGTTTGTTTACAACTAAGGTCAGGTAGTCTTCTATCCCCAAGTATTGGAGTAGTATCAAACCTACATATAGTAAAAAGAAAAGTAAGAAAATTAAAAGTGCACTTTGCAGGTCAGCACACTAGGAAGCAGGTCTGCTCCTTAGGAGCGCCCCTTTGGTACATGCCAGCAGTGCATCTGGGATGAAACACCACAGTAGGCCGTACTAAAACAGAACAATCTGGATGTTGTCATCTCCTGTTGGGTGGGCCTAAATAACGTGTTCATGGCTGCATATAGGCACAGGGAAGACGGAGTACAATGGCTGGATTCATCTAGAATAACGACAGAGTAACTAAATGGCAGATGAAATTTAATGTGAACAAATGCATAGGAAAGATAATGCCAAATACATGTACAAAATGCTGGGTTCTGAGTTAGCAGTCACCCCTGAAGAAAAGATCTTGGAGTCATTGGGAGCAATAAGTAGAAATTTTCGATCCTGGCACTATATGCCGTGGCTGCCAAAACAGCAAATAGAATAAAAGAGATTATTAAAGGAAAGATGGAGAACAACACCATGATTATCATTATGCCTTAGTAGAAGTCCATATTGTGCCTGCACCTTGAATACTATGTACGATTGTGGTCATCCTATCTCAAAAAGGATATAGCAAAACTAGAAAAGGTTTAGAGAAGGGCAACAGAAGTGATCAAGGGAATGACAAGAACATGTTTGTGGTGCAGTCACAATTTACACACACAGGGTCATTCCGAGCCGCAAATAGCAGGGATGGATGTTCCATTGGGACATCCATCCCCACTATTCTGGCCCTCTTCCTACCCTGACTAACTTCCCTGCACGTTGTATGGGGAGGTTAGATGGGGGCAGGAAAGGGGAGCAGCAGGGATTGCATTAGAACATGCAGTGGGCTGTTGGTGTCCCTGGACATACAGGGCTGTTTCCAATGTCGGCCTTGTACATCTTGGGCCAGCAGCCTGAACAGGGAACTTATTCCACCTCTGAAGTGGAATAAGTTCCCCTAGTTGGCTGGATTGGGCAAGCACGAGGCTCCAAAATGGCGGGAGATGACAGAGGAAATTCCCCACAGCCTGACCATGGCCTTGGGAGGCCAGATCAGGAGTCGGGCTGTGGGGAATAAAGCATTTGTTCCAGCGGCTGGGGATCGCAGCTCTTGAAAGGAGCCGCGGTGCTATGGCAACCGGATGCCATGGCGCCACAGCACCATTCAAGAGCCCTGACTGAGTTATCCAGGCAAGTCCTGTATGTGCAGACTGACCAGAATCGGGGTCCCGGCCTGCATGTACAGGTCTGGATGCAATTCTGATATTACAGGGCTAGACATGCCCCGTGGGATCAGAATCCCAGCTAACTGTGCGTCCGATTCTGACCCGGCACACAGAGGGCCGGGACGTCCTGGACTGAATCAGGCCTACAGTGTTTATAAAATATGAGTGTCCATGTGTACTTAACACATGTAAATTTGCATCGGTTCCTGAGCAAATGCAAATATAAGTGGGCTCATTTTAGCTGTGATTTCTTTAGGATTTGTGATGGTATTTTATAAAGAAACATAGGCGCCTATGGGGGTTATTTTGGAAGCCTTATTTGTCCTTTGCATGCCTGAAAATGGTCATAGAGATGTCCAAAGCACAGAGACCTCTCCAGAGCCAGGTTTGTGGATGTCCCCAGCATGAGGACATCCAAGTCAGAATCAGGTTGTGATGAAGGCATGTTCCCAGGAACCTGGATGTCCCCGCCTGATCTCAGAAATTTCCTGGAAGTCTGGAGTCACGTCTAAGTTTAGACCTGCTTCAGGTACAAACAGAGCTCATTTTGGCTGAAAAACATCAAGAAGGTGCAGAGAAGATAACACTCTGTCATTCCCAGTACTCAGACCAATCACAATGATAACAGCAGTGAGATTTGAACCCTTGGCTTCCCTGTTCTTAGCCCACCACTCTAACCATTAGGTTATTCCTTGTTGTCCTGGTTCTGGCATACTATTCTGGGTTTGTCTATGTAGACGCTCCAGCAGACGTCCATATCGGGCACATTCACATTTGTGAAGTTGTGTCTGCACCTGGATGTGCCTGCTTGGTTTCTAGACGTTCTGGCTTAGACGTCCCAGATTGCATTTAGATGTCCTTTCTAAAATTTTCCTCCATGTGTCTTTATAAAATTACTCCAAAATAGGCGACTACTTTCCCTTGGTCCCCCTTTGTCCCAAAAAACCCTAATCGAAAAACTTAACTATTTTTGTCTGAACTCTTGCCATGAGGAAACCCTCTCAAAGCAACTGTTCATTTTTATTCGTTTTTACGAGCGGATCAAACAGCTGGAATTACATTCAATGTAAAACAAGGGAAGTGCAAAGCAAGCCCCTCTCATGAACCCCAGTGATAGTCACTCACACCCTAGAAAGATGCCAGACTTTTCTGTTCTTCAAAATGCGTTCATCATCCCGCAACAAAAAGCGCTCTCTCGTTCTTCGGATATTCAACTGGGTTGCTAGAGACACTTCATTTCCTACTGACAAGCCCATTCAATCTCATCATACCGCTACATAGCGCCATGTTTCAGGCCACAGCAATCTTCTGGCCCTTCATCAGGCAATTACCACCGCTGAATGGCGTGCCTGAAAAACCCCATCGTGTTAATAGGGAAAACTTTGGTGATGTCTCAAGTCCAAAATACCTCATCAGAAGCCAATCACAGCAAACTCCACCAATCAATCTCCAGATTAAGCCCTTGGGGCATGACAGTCTGTAAATTAAATATCCAACATTGTTCTAGATATTGCAATCTTGTTACTCTATTACCTCCCCGAAAGGAGTGAGGTACTTGATGGATGATACACCAAGAGAATTCCTGAAAGAGTGACCCTTGGTGACACTATGTGCCACTATCGGAGCTGACATTACTCGTGTGTTAAGGCAGGATCTATGTTCCTGTAGGCGCTGTTTCATTGATCTTATAGTCCTTCCTATATATTTTAAAGAACAAGCGCAAATCAACATATAAACCACATACGTGGATAAACAAGTGGTATTAGAGTGTGCTCGGTAAGATTTCTGTGTTATTAAATCAGTCCACTCCAAGCCAGCTATCATGGAAGCACAGAAATCACAGCCACCACATGCTGAGTGCCCCATTATAGACTGCATTGTAAAAGAAGCCATAGCTTCAATGCCTACAAAGCGCACCACATAATCAGCTATGTTGCGGCCATGGCGATATGCTATCATTAATCGCCGCTGAAAACAAGGGTGGACTCCTAAAATAAGCCAATGTCTTCTCAAAATAGCGCTAATCTGAACAGAGCAATGCATATATGGTAAAACCCCCACTATGGGGGCTGTCTCGGACTGCCCAACCAGATTAGTCCCATCACCCCACCATTCGGGGTGATTAGACTGCGCTCTCCGGTAAGCTCCTTGGATCAAATCTACCGGGTAACCCCTCTCCACTAACCGCCGGGAAAATTCTTTGCATGTTTGTGAAATTCTGTCATTGTGGTACACAGTCTGAGAATTCTTATGAACTGGAGTGGAGGAGTGGCCTAGTGGTTGGGGCAAGGTACTTCAGGCCAGAAGGTCGGGGGTTCAAATCCCACTAGAGAACAGCAACCTTGGGCTGGAAGGACTGGGGTTTCTAGTCCCACAGGTGCTCCTTGTGGTCTTGGGCAAGTCACTTAACCCTCCATAGCCCATGTTCCTGGTAAAATAGTTATCTCCAAGTTATAATGCCCTGTTCGATGTAATTTCAGTTTGTTCAATGTAAACTGCACTAGTGCAGTATATAAGAGAATGTAAATAAATAAACTGGCCCAATGGTAATCTTCAATGCAGGGGACCAGGATGAAAACTACTATATTGAAGCAGAGTATTTCACTGGACTGACTTCAGATATCCACATCACAAGTACCTGGCAGGATCCCAAAAAGTACCTTGATTCCATAATAGTTATGCCCAGGAATAAAAAGCTTCCCTAGGTCTGCCTTAAGAAGAATCTATTGACTCTTTTCTCCAGGACCTTGTCCAAACTCTTTTTAAAAATACTTCTGCTATATTCTTTTCCCACATCATCCGACAATGCGTTCCAAGCTTAACAATGTATTGAGTAAATAATCTTTTCTCCTCTTTGTTTTAAATGTACTACTCTGTAGCTGCATGGCTTGTCCCCTAGTCTTGATATCTATTGAAAGAGCAATCAGGATAGCACTACCACTAGGTGAGCCAGGCAGCTGCCTAGAGCACTGGCCCTCTGGGGGCACTCATTGCCACTGCTGCTGTCTCTGTTTGGGACCTGCGGCAACGTCAACTCTTTTGCAAAAGCAGCGAAGTGCCAGAGTTACCTTCAGTTCTGATGCTCTGCTGCTGTTCCTGCTTCTGTCCCCTCTGGTTTCACTTTCTTTTACAGAAGCAGCTTCCACCCCCGTGCCAACAGGAAGTGAGATCAGAGGGGGCCGAAAGCAGTGTCGGAGCTGAAGGTCACTTTGGTTTGCTGCTGCTGCACGCCCGGAGCAGGGTTTGCCCAAGGCACCTCATATTCTTGCCCCGGCCCTGATAACAACAATCAACTCACATTTACTGTTCCATTCCACTCAGGATTTGATACTTCTCTATCAAATCTCCCTGTGTTCATCTCTTCTCCGAGCTGAAGAGCCCTAACCTCCAAGGCCAGCGCAAGGAGATTAAGCGCCCCTCCCTCCCCCCCATGGTGCCCATTGCCGCCACTCTTCTCTGGGACCTTCAGTGGTGGCAATGACCACAAACAGCCCTGCAAAACTTATCTTACAACTTTGGTGCCACAGGGCTCTTTTGCTTCCAACCCCTCGGATCGCCTGATGCAGATTTCCTGTTTAAATAGAATTAGCGACAGTGGGAAAACCTCCAGGACCCCACATGTCATAGACCAGGCAACCTACAAGGATCGATGTCCTAAAAATCCCTTAAACCATCTCTAGGTTGCACAAGTCACTCTCCAACAGCATTCAAGTGGGTTAATACCATGGCACACTAAATTAAAAGCCATGGAGACATCTAGTTGCATTACGAAAGCTGGTTGCTCACGATCAATAACTCTCAACTCATTCATTGAGGAAGCTAAAATTGTCTCTGTACTATACATACATTGAAAACCCAAATGCAATACAATGTGTGCCTTTGAGTCACTGCTGGCTTCTGGCAACCCAGCAGCTCCTGGGTTTTCTTGGCAGTGTGACCGGAAGTAGATTGCCAGGTCTTTTGTCCAAGGCAATGAAGGGTTAAGTGACTTGCCCAAGGCCACAAGGAGTGCTAGTGGGAATCAAACACTGGTCTCTTGGTTACCAAGCCAGTACTCTAACTACTAGGCTACTTCTTTAAAAGGTCATAGCCAGAGAAATTGTTTTAGAAATATTTTAGCAGTTTTTTTTCTTTTAACATGTTTGCTTGTATTTTTATTTTCTTTAATAAATGTAATTGTGTTAAGTTGTAACTGCCAAATGTTGTTGTTTCTTCTTCAGATATGCAGGATATAAATGTCTGTAAATAAATATCCATTGGGCCCGGTTCACTGAAACACCTCTGATATAATGCGGAAGAGCAGCAGAATGTTTTATTGAGCAAGCATAAAGATGGCAGGGAAGACTTAAAATACGAAAATGAAGAGTAAGAGAGAAGCCAATAGAAGATGGATTTCTAGAGTGGTGATTCTCCTCCCAGTCCTTGGGACATGCCCAACTGGTCGGGTTTTCAGGATATCTACAATTCCTTGTGGATGTCCTGAAAACCTGACTTGCTGGGTGTGTCCAAAGAACTGGGTGTGAAGACCACTGTTCTGGAGAAGCAGACCACTGAGGATAAGGATGTCCAGAGGCAAAAGACAGGATGATACCATAGTGCAAATGGTCCCTTTGATGCAATAGCTTGAGTAGGCCTTTGTCAGCTTGCATGACCAGTTAGCTCTGTGCTATCAGGACAGCCGTAACCCATTCTGATTCAGTCCCACTGCATCTAGAGAAACTTGTAATCTAGCTTTCTTGAGACATATTGAAATCACAAGTCCATGGATGCAGTCTGGGAACACCAGGGCTTGTTCAGACTTTCCCTGCTAAGCATGAACCATCTGGCAACTGTAGTTTCAATAGCACTGCCTATTGCTGGCCAACGCTTAGCCCTAATCCAGCCCTAGATATTGCTTAATGGAAAATATTTTGCTGAATCATTTTTTTTTTACTGGAAACTTAGTCCATGAGAGAGAATCACAGGCACATAACATGTAAGTCATAAAGGAAATTCCTGCAAGATCAAAAAAAACCCCCACCTACATAGTGTCAAACGTATCAGTTCTTTTGCGGTCCAGTGAATGGTATCCCAATCTGGGAAAAATCTATGTTGTTCTTGGGCAATCATAGTTACTAAATCCTTCCCTTAATGTGTGAGCAATAACATACCTGACATCCAGGCTCAGTTCTCTGCAAGCCTATACTGCCTACTTAGGAGCAACTGCTTGGGAAAAATTCAGCTACATTGCCTGCTCAAAACGCCTTTTCGCAATTCCAAGCCTGCCGTTATCTTGGATACAAAGTCCTAGCAGCAGGGAGTAGATTCTAATTGAAGAAAAAGATTTGTGATCGGCCAGTTTGAATCCCATTGCCGCTTTTTGTGATCTTGGGCAAGTAAGTCACTTAACTATCCATTGCCTCAGGTACAAGGCCCATTTTCTAAAGTGTGCTATACAGTTAATGTGTGATTTGGTACATGTTAATTGTACACTCGGGCCTCAGCTACTGTGTGGACATGACAATCAACACATGCTGACTTTCTCACTAACTGCCAATTGCGCATTAGGGTGCTTTATAGGTAGATTAGGGGCAGAGAGTGGGCATGGTGATCATATCGCATTTAGCGTGGGTTCACCTAATGCCACCTCAATTGGTGATATTAGAGGCATCTGTGATACACAAAATAATACACACATCCCTCACACAGGGACAAATACCTACAACCCTTAAACTGGCATCAATCAGGCCCATCTTAAAAAGCCAGAAAGCTAGCAATGCATACCCCACGTCATACCGACCAGTATCAAGCTTACCTTTCATGACGAAAATCATAGAAATCATAGATAGTACTGCTACATAACCATATTAAGACACATGCACCACTGGATCCACACCAACATGATTTCAGACCAAACCATGGGGTGGAAACATTACTAACATCACTCATTGACCATATTATCAGAGGAATAGACAATGTAAAAAAGGGCAGGATTCTGATATTCCTCGACATATCCGCTGCATTTGACTCCGTATCACACACCAGCCTGCTGAAACGCCTTAAGGAGATTGGTCTCTACAACACCACACTGTTGTTGTTAAGTGCCGTTGAGTCAGAGTCGACTCATGGCGACCCTCTGGATAGCTATCCTAAATTGTGTTCGGTCTTCAGTCAGGCGGCTCATTGTTGACAGACTGGTACCCACAGCTGCTGTTATTGTATCGATCCATCTCATTGCTGACCTTTCTCTTTTGCGTTGACCTTCTATCTTGCCAAGCATGATGTCTTTCTCTAATGATCTCTCTCTTCGCATGATGTGTCCAAAGTATGAAAGTCGAAGTCTTGTCATCTGAGCTTCTAAAGAAAGCTTAGGTTTGATCTCCTCTAGTACCGACTGGTTTGTTCTTCGGGCAGTCCATGGTATACACAGTATTCGCCGCCAGCACCATAATTCAAAGGCATCAATTTTCTTCCTGTCTGTCTTTTTCACTGTCCAGCTTTCACATCCATATGATGTTATTGAAAATACCATGGCTTGAACAAGTCGAATCTTTGTATGGAGAAAGACATCTCTGCTCTTGAGAATCTTATCTAGGTCTTTCATAGCCATTCTGCTAAGAGCAATGCGTCGTCTGATTTCTTGACTGCTTGTTGCTTCTTTATTGATAGTTGATCCAAGTAGGTTAAAGTTGTTCACAATTTCAATTTCTTCTCCTTCAACGATGAACCTGTTGATTATGCCAGTTGTCATGATCTTTGTCTTCGTTACATTAAGGTGCAGGCCCATTTTGAGACTATGTTCTTTGATTGTGAGAAGTAAATGTTTCAGATCATCTTCACGTTCAGCCAGTAATGTGGTATCATCAGCATAACAAAGGTTGTTGATGAGTCTTCCACCAATCTTCACACCTCTGTTGTCTTCATACAATCCTGCTTCTCTGATGATTTGTTCTGCTTATAAATTAAACAGGTAGGGGGAAAGTATGCAGCCTTGTCTTACACCTTTGCTTATTTTAAACCATTCTGTTTCTCCTTGTTCCGTTCAAACCGTTGCTTCTTGATCAATGTACAGATTGCGCAAGAGAACAATCAGGTGTTCTGGTATACCCATGCTTCTTAATGTGGTCCAAAGTTTCTCATGGTTTACACAGTCAAAAGCCTTGCTATAGTTGATAAAGCACAAATAGATATCTTTTTGGTATTCTTTAGTCTTTTCAAGGATCCATCTCACATCTGGAATGATGTCTCTCGTTCCTCGCCCTTTCCTGAACCCTGCTTGCACTTCAGGTAGTTCTTGTTCCAGGTATGGTTGTAGTCTCTTTTGAATAATCTTCAGTAGAATCTTGCTGGCATGTGGGATCAGATCGATACAACACAGAATGTATGCTATCAACTGAAAATCATCTGGAAACTAAAGCCCCTCCTAAGCCATAATGACTTAAGAACAGTCCTGTTGTTGTTGTTGTTGTTGTTGTTAAGTGCCGTTGAGTCGGAGTCGACTCATGGCGACCCTCTGAATAGCTATCCTAAATTGTGTTCGGTCTTCAGTCAGGCGGCTCATTATTGATAGACTGGTACCCGTAGCTGCTGTTATTGTATCGATCCATCTCATTGCTGGCTTTCCTCTTTTGCGTTGACCTTCTATCTTGCCAAGCAAGATGTCTTTCTCTAATGATCTCTCTCTCCGCATGATGTGTCCAAAGTACGAAAGTCGAAGTCTTGTCATCTGAGCTTCTAAAGAAAGCTTAGGTTTGATCTCCACTAGTAAAGACTGGTTTGTTCTTCGGGCAGTCCATGGTATACACAGTATTCGCCGCCAGCACCATAATTCAAAGGCATCAGTTTTCTTCCTGTATCTTTTCACTGTCCAGCTTTCACATCCATATGATGTTATTGAAAATAGAACAGTCCTACAAGCAATAATCATGACTCGGCTGATTCATTCTGCAGTATTTTGAAAATGTTCGTAGTTGCCTTGAATCTTGCACGACTCTTTATCGGAAGCCAGTATAGCTGAGTCAATCCTGGGGTTATGCTTTCTTGTTGGTTTGCTCCTGGGAGAATGCGAGCTGCAGGGTTTCGTACCATCTGAAGCGAGTGGATGGTGGTAGCCGGAAGGCCTTGGTACAGTGAATTGCAAAAGTCGAGAAGTGGCATGATTATTGCTTTCTAGAACAGTCCTACAAGCAATAATCATGAATCAGCCGAGTCACTTCAAGAACTAATAACAAAACATCCTGAGATCTGCCCAGCGAGAACAAACAGCAAAAACATACTAGCTACTCCAGCTGAATTCTCCAAAACAAGGAAGACCACCTCCGACAGGGCGTTATCACTGTATGCATCAAGTCTATGGAATGCCCTCCCCAAGGATATCAGAACCACTAAAGACCCCAAAGACTTCAGGAAAACGTTGTAGACATTCCTGTTTATTGAACACTTCGGCAGTATAACACTGAATAATACATACACTCCCTCCACTCAGGCACCAGAAAATGAATAAGGAACAATACCACATAAGAATCGCCCCCAAATTGTAAATATTTCACCCTTGTAAACAAATTAAGAATCGAAATGTTAAAATTGTTTGTGTTTCCCTTCCCAGACCATGTTACAATGTATACAAGTTACAGAGTTGAATGGAAATTGTATTGTTACGATGTAAACCACCTTGATTTAAGGAAAAGGTGGTATATAAATACTGTTAAATAAACGAAGTAAATAAATAAATAAATGTGCCGCATGTTAACTTTTTGGAACATGCGTGCCAGGCCTCTGACCATGGCCACAAGGCTTTGCATTTCATGCACATTGGTTTCTGTGCTAAATATGCATTAATTGCAAGAACGTAACGCATGTTAGTAAAAGGGCCCTCTAGACTGCAAGCTTTCCAGAGGATAGGAAAATTCCTCCTAATGGTTAGAGCACTGGTTTGGTAATCAAGAGATCTGGGTTTAATGCTCAATAGCATTCCTCGTGGCCTTGGGCAAGTCACTTCACCCTCCATTGGCTCGGAAGAAAGGCCTGGCAATCTACTTCTGGTCACACTGCTAAGAAAAACAGGAGTTGCAGGCAGGGCCGACCCGTCCACTGTGCGAGGATGCTGTTCGCTCAGGGCCCCATGCTTCAGGGGGCTCCGCGCCAACAACATTCTGCATTCAGCAATGGCAGCAGAGTGGCTTTAGAGGGAGCTGGAGAGGCCCCAGCTCACCTCTGACAGCCGCCAAAGTGAAGAGCATCTTTTTTCTTACTTTGGTAGCTGTACTGTAGTTTAGAATGCTGGTGCTCTGAGTGCTGGGAAACAGGAAGTCCCCTTTGACCTCAGTGCACCAGCGTCCTAAACTGCAATACCTTTTAGACAGCCGCAGGGCTCTATGGGAGGGGAGAGCTAAGACTGCACATAGCTGATGGGGAGGGGGGCTTGGACTGGAGATGGGCTGAGGAGGGGAGGTAGGACTGGAAAAGGCTGATGGGGGGGCTAGGATTGGAAATGGGCTAATGGGGGGATGGGAGAATGGGACAAGAAGACTGCAGATACTGGGTGGGACTGGAACTAGAAGGAAGCAGATGCTGGGAGGGGATGGAACTAGAAGGGAGTTGATATTGGGGGAGGACTAGAATGGGATGGGGCTGGGGGAGTGAGGATGGAAAGGGGAAAAATATTTTGTGTGGGAGGGAAGAAAAATCTACGATTGGCCGGTTATTGGGAGAGTAAGTGGGGAATAAGGATGGAGGGGTAAAATTTGAGTGGATGATAAAGGAATAAAGAAAGAAATGGAGGAAAGAGCAAACGGGGAAAGATTAGTATGTTAAAGCAGATGTAGAGAGAGAATGGAAAAAAACTAGAAGACAGAAGAAAGGACAAATGGACAGCAGACAATGGAGAGTTAGCCGAAGACATCCTATTTCCCTACTTTAACTCATTGTAATTAGCTAAGAGAATCCAGCCTCGCTATGCTTCTGTAATTAGTATGCACTGGTATGTATATAGTTCTTGTTCTAAGTTCCTTGTTTAAATTATGTAATGGTTAAATGTTCCATGTATCTTTGAGTTGTAGTTCCATGTAAACTGCCCCTGATCGCTGGAAGGGGCGGTATAAAAAACCCCATTCAAATAAAATAAATAAATAAAGACACGAAGAAACCAGAAGAAAATGACTGGAGCAATTGCAACTGAAAAATAAAATGCCCAAACAATAAAAGGTAGAAAAATATTTTTTTTTATTTTGAATTTATTAACTGGACTATGTCTGCTCTAGGAAATGTGCATCATTAATGTCTGCATTTTATTTATTTATTTTTATTTATTTACATTCTCTTATACACCACGCTATTCTGCATCAGTGTGGTTTACATTGAACAAACTAAAATTACATTGAACAGGGCATTATAACTTGGAGATAACTATTTTACAGGGAATATGGGCTATGGAGGGTTAAGTGGCTTGCCCAAGACCACAAGGAGCACCTGTGGGACTAGAAACCCCAATCCTTCCGGCCCAAGGTTGCTAGCAGTCCTCTAGTGGGATTTGAACCCCGACCTGAAGTACCTTGCCCCAACCACTAGGCCACTCCTCCACTCCATTTTGTTTAGTACAAGAGGAAATTAATTTATAGTTTTATTTCTGCAGTGTTGCTGTACATTCCAAGTTTGACTTTTGGGGTTCCCAGTTTAATTATTGTCTTTCTATTTCTAAATTGTGATCCCTTGTTCTTTGTTTGGTGATGGTCTATGTTCTGCATGTGCAACTGAGCTAAGGTATTTTGTTTATGTAGTTTCTATTTGACAGTCTCACTTGTTCTCTTTACTCAGTAGGAGATGTATTAGTATTCTCTGAGATGTATTGGTTTAATATTTGCAGTGTTGCCTTTTGATAGGTAGGTTTGGTGCTTTGTGAGTCCTGGTAATGCTGTTATGATACGGTGGGTTTGCTATGGGTTCTAAATGATCTCTGAAAAAATATTGTAAAGAGACCCTTTAACTTTTTTTGCCGGAGTATAACTCATCAAAAGTGGGGGAAAACAAGACCACCCTCTTGCTGTAATTACTCCATTTTAATTATTAGAAAAAGTAAACTGTTTGATTCAATTGTATCACTTAGCTGCAATCTGCCCCAAGTTCGTTTTCACCACAGGAACCAAAGTATACGACATGACACGTTTGGGGTCTTAAAGATTTTTGACCCTGCATCAGGTAAAGTGAAAGACTTATAGCTGAAAAGCTTCAATCTTCGAAAAACGCAGAGCCATCTGTGTCAAGAAAAGCTGAGCCGTTTTGCTTAAAAAAGCTGGCGTCCGACGTAGATGATGACGAAGCTGCTCAAAAAAAAGTCTAAACCAATAGACATAAGGCAAGTTTACTCACCAATCAGGGGGGAAAAGACCCTATGTGTCAAGGGAACTTCCTCTCCTGATTGGGCATAAGTATTTGAGGGTTCAGCCTGAGGAATTGTTACTTGAATCAAAATCTATAGGATTCATATTATACTGTGCCATTCGAGGAAAGCATTGAGACCATTAGGAGAAAGCGTTTGTAGTTTAAAGATCCATCTCTGTTTTAATTTCTGTAATTTAGAGATCCGGTCACCACCTCTTGGATCAAGAGGGATATGGTCAAGGATCTGCCAATGGAGCTGCTGGAAAGTATGTACACGTTGTTAGCAGTGTTCCACCAGGGGTGCTGTAAGATTTTTCAAGCATAAGCGAGATGCATGTTCGCCCAAACGTTTCTTTATAGGCCAACTGGTCCGTCCCACATAATAAAGGGAACAGGGGCATAAAATCAAATAAACTACAAATGACAACTTGTAGGTGGTGTGCCATTTAAATTAATAAATGATGGATGTATGAACATCTGTCCAAGCAGTCCCTGCGATACTAGTTTTGCAGTAAAACACAAGAGCCACATGGAAAATGGCCCGGATCAGTATGTGAGAGAAGAGGGCAATCCAATACCGATGTAGTTCTTACTACCAAATCTCTTAAATTTGCTCTCCTGAAATAGGACACCATTAACCATTTCTCCTTGAAACAAGAATGCAGTTCTAAAATTGGCCAAAAGCGGCGTAACACTGAAATAACCCTCGAGATTCCTTTTACATAAGGGAATACAGCTGTAATGTTGTCTTCTGTCATCAGTGATTCTTGGGAAGTCCTAGATGGAATAAGGAGCCATTCCCGATGGGAGAAACGAGCCCATTTAAATGCTTTTTTGATAATTGAAAGAGGGTAGCCTCTAATCAGTAGCCATTGTCATAAGTACTCCGCATGATGGTAAAAGTCTTGCAGCGATGAACAATTTCGGCGGAGCCTTAAAAACTGGCCATATGGTAAGCCCCGTTTTAAAGGGGCAGGGTGAAAACTTGAGAAACTCAATAAAGTGTTCCGTTGCACCGGTTTTCTGTATAGAGACGTAGATAGACCCTCAGTTGTTTTACTGATGGCAATATCTAAAAATTGGATTTGAGTTTGCTGTATTTGAGCTGTAAATTTAATATTGCTCATATGGATATTTAATGACGGTACAAATGAATGTAGATCAGCTTCAGATCCAGACGATAAAATATGTCATCAAGAAATCTTCGCCAGAAAACTAGGTATCTAAATAAATGTGCTGAATAAACAAAGAGCTCTTCAAAATAGGCCATATAAATGGTTGCTATAGAAGAGGCAACAGTAGCCCCCATAGCAATTCCAAATATTTGTAAATAATACTTTTGTTGATATAAAAAATAATTATTATTAAGGACCAAATCTAAAAGGTCCAGCAGAAATGTCCGAGGGATCCGTGAAGGGAGATCCAGTGGAAAAGTAGCCAACACTGACAAGGCTTCCTTTTATTTATTTATTTATATTCTCTTATATACCGCGCTATTCTGCATCAGTGCGGTTTACATTGAACAAACGGAAATTACATTGAACAGGGCATTATAACTTGGAGATAACTATTTTACAGGGAGCATGGGCTATGGAGGGTTAAGTGGCTTGCCCAAGACCACAAGGAGCACCTGTGGGACTAGAAACGTTTGATTTATATTAGTATAAAGGGCCTGAACATCTAAAGTTACTAAAAAATTATACATAGTAACGTCAGTGCAGGCCGAACATTGTAGCAAAAACTCCCCTGTGTCACGAATGTATGAAACTAGTATCGCAGGGACTGCTTGGACAGATGTTCATATATCCGTCATTTATAAATCTAAATGGCACACCACCTGCGAGTCGTCGTTTGTAGTTTATTTGATTTTATGCCCCGGTTCCCTTTATTATATGGGACGGACCAGTCGGCCTATAAAGAAGCGTTTGGGCGAACATGCATCTCGCTTACGCTTGAAAAATCTTACAGCACCCCTGGTGGAACACTGCTTACAACGTGTACATACTTTCCAGCAGCTCCATTGGCGGATCCTTGACCATATCACTCTTGATCCAAGAGGTGGTGACCAGGTCTCTAAATTACAGAAATTGGAACAGAGATGGATCTTTAAACTACAAACAGTTTCTCCTAATGGTCTCAATGCATTCCTCGAATGGCACAGTATAATATGAATCCTATAGATTTCGATTCAAGTAACAATTCCTTGGGCTGAACCCTCAAATAATTATGCCCAATCGGGAGAGGAGGTTCCCTTGACGCATAGGGTCTTTTCCCCCCGATTGGTGGGTAAACTTGCCTTATGTCTATTGGTTTAGACTTTTTTTTGAGCTGCTTCATCATCATCTACGTTGGACGCCAGCTTTTTTAAGCAAAACGGCTCAGCTTTTCTTAACACTGATGGCTCTGCCTTTTTCGAAGATCGAAGCTTTTCAACTATAAGCCTTTCACTTTACCTGATGCAGGGTCAAAAATCTTTTAGACCCGAAACATGTCATGTCGTATACTTTGGTTCCTGTGGTGAAAACGAGCTTGGGGCAGATTGCAGCTAAGTGATACAATTGAATCAAACAGTTTACTTTTTCTAATAATTAAAATGGAGTAATCACAGCGAGAGGGTGGTCTTGTTTTCCCCCACTTTTGATGTGTTATACTCTGACAAAAAAAGTTAAAGGGCCTCTTTACAATAATTTTTCAGAGTTCAACTTTTGGATGGTTTTATTCTACTCTGAATAGGGTTACTCTTGTTTTACCATGGGTTCTAAATGGGCAGGGTTTATAGCACTTCCTAATGTGCCTGGCAGTTGGCACTGGAGTATAGTAATGTAGAAATCTGGCAGTCTTTCTTTATCTAGGCACTCATTAAGAGGCATGTTTACTAAACGTTATTGCACGTTAATATTATGCAAATATTTATGCAAATGAGTCTCCACACATGGCCCCACACCCTCCTTGGGCCACCTCTGGCAGCTGGGTCCCATGAGTCAGCATTGACTTGAAGTCACACACACACTCCATGAGCTGCTACTGAAAAAGGCCTGAGCTAAATCCAGTCAAAATGTGAGGTTGGTTAGGTCAGTGACACTGTGAATTGTTTCGTCATAAGCATAAGATATTCTCTTTGATCTGGTGTTGGATGGAAATGATTCAGACTGAACTCATTGGTACTTAATGTACACCACTGAGAGATATTGAGTCATTTTATGTTCTGCTATTCGTTCCAAAGAGTCCTTGAGAATTGTAAACCCCTGTGTAGACCTCAAGTCTTTAAAGGAGCGAAAAACATGTTTCTGCACCAAGAGGCCTAAATTTATAATTATCCCTGCAGTGATGTTAGGCTCAGGACCTACTAGCAACCACAGATTAGACAAGCACTATGCTTCCTTTTGGCTGTCCTTCTCTGGACTTTCTCAGGGCAGAGGTTCTCAACCCAGTCCTCGGGACACACCTAGACAGTCAGATATTCAAGATAACCGCAATGACTATCTATGAGAGAGATTTGTATAGGATGGAGGTAGTGCGTGCAATTCTCTCTCATGCATATTCATTGTAGTTATCTTGAAAATATGACAAGTTAGCTGTACCCCGGGGACTGGGTTGGGAACCACTGCTCAAGGTGAAAAATGAGAAGCTGGCAACATATTTGGCCAAAACATACTGAAAAAAATCTGAAGTGATTTTTCAAATCTTATTTTTTAAAGTGTAATGGGCTTCCATTTACCGTTCCATGCAGTTCATGTGTGTGTTAGCTTCATTCAATTATCTAGTAAAGGAAGAGAATAGTTGTTTTATTCATTCCATTCATTAGACTAATATTCATATTAAATAAAAGTTGTGCTATCTGTAATTGAGGATTTTGTTTATGTTATCTTTTTTCTTTAAACCTTGACGTTGCAGACTCTGGATTATAATCTCAAGAAACATAAAAAGAATGAGAAGTGATAACAAAATAAAGCTGATTCATTTGAAAACCTTTTAGTTCCCTGTGAGTTATGCCCTAGCTTGCTTGCAGCAGAGTCCTGGAGGGTTGATACGTAATTGCTGGAGACTATGGGACAATCCTGGAGAGTTGTTGCCTCTGCCTACCAGTGATGCACCCTACAGGTCGCAGCCCTTGGTTACAAGACACATTCCATTGTGGCCACTAAAATGTGAGTATGCAACTTGCCAAGCAGATCCTAAACCACCATGTGCTCCCTTCCTCTCTATAAGCTTTGCTCTCTTGGCCCCTTGCTGCAAGAAACCAGATAGCCCAGCACATTTGCCTTTCTGATTCAGTCAACATGTTCTGCAAGCATCTGAAAAATTAGTTCTTTGCCCAAGCTTCCTCTTGATTGTCTGATTGTTTTCTTGTCTTTCATCTAATCTGCTTCTCCTCTACCTGGCTTTCATGACTGCGTAATAGTGTTTCTTGTGAAACTGTCTCTTTAAGTTATGTCATGACTCTTTGGGTAATGTTCCATGCAAAATGGCGTAGGAAAATGAAATGTCATGGTCAAAATGGAAACAAATTTTTCCAATGACTGGGTTTCTTGTGCTTTGGGGATTGAACACAATAAATGGTACTACCTCTTCTAGGCTGGTTTCCCTATAGATCATTCAGTTGCCTAACCAGGTAAACATTTAAAACAAACAAGCCCCTTTCTCTTCTTCTGGAAACTACACATAATATTATTAATGACTATCTACCTGTGATAAGAATTGCAGTTTCATTTTACATGACTTGAAAGGGCCATCCATATCGTCAAGCCTAATTAACTTGTCTTACTCTCACAAAACAGGGGTTATTGAGAGGCCACATCTCTCGGCAAACCTCGGCACGCTGTTCCAGTGCTGCACACTGATCAAAGGCTATGAAGGTACGGAGGGCTGAAAACAACAAACAGAATGCGCTCAGTATTTTGGGTGAGGGGGAGGTTTCATTGTTGGGTTTTCTTGAGAGTGTAGTATCTGTAGACAGGTATTGCCAGTGTATCATTCCTGTAGCGGGTGTGCCAGCAGATCTACAGTAATGTAGAGCCAGTCAGTGCACTTGCTCTGACAAATAACCGTATGTACGGTTCCTAAAGTGAACTGTCTTCATTTTTCATTGCCATGTATTGGGGCAGAGAATCTTTAGGAACAGTGACGTCAAATAAGAACATAAGAAATGCCATACTGGGTCAGACCAAGGTCCATCAAGCCCGGTATCCAACAGTGGCCAATCCAGGTCACAAGTACCTGGCAGGTTCCCAAAAGGCACACAGGTTCTACAATGCTTGTCCTGGAGTAAGCAGTGGGTTTCTCAGGTCCTGTTTAATAATGGTTTATGGACCTTTCCTCCGGGAACTTGTCCAAACATAGAGCATAAGGCTCACTTGCTCTGTCCAATATCTCCCCTGTTGCAATTCCATAATGATGTCTGGCATTTTTATAGAACTACCGGATGTGCACAGCACTGTACAGTGGTAATAAATAGTCCAGTTCAATAGGTTCCTTCCCCAAAGAGCTTACAGCTATGGCGGGTAATTTTATAAAAAGTCACCTATGCATAAAAGGCAAAAAAGTACTGATTTTCTTTTTATAAAGCAAACATTTTGTTTTAGAAGGACGCACAGGCACTTTTATAAAGTATGAGCACAAATCCCACAGACATAGTTTCTAGATGGAAGGCGCTGACATTTACCCCTTGCTTGGGAACAGCTTATATTTTATTTATTACAAATTTCTATACAGAATTTTCCTAAAGACAATGAACAACAATTTGAATAGTACAGTAAAAGGTACGTCTTCAATTACAAAGAACTCTTTAACTATATACAATAACTGTCAAGGCTGATTTACATAGAACTATATACATTACATTATTTTATTTATTTATTTAACAGTTTTTTATACCGCTTGATCATTTCAATCAAAGCGGTTCACATTGTAACTTAAACTTGGTAATCTACATTAAACAGGGAAATTGATAACTTGGATTTTTCTGAGCAATAGAGGGTTAAGTGACTTGCTCACGGCCACAAGGAGTGCTAGTGGGAATCGAATATTGAGCTATGTACCATTTTGGTGTTAGATAGGGGTGTAGACCGATACAGTATAAAGTAATGAAGCATTCTTGGGGGGTATAGGGAGGGGTGAGTGGCGACTTATGTAGAAGGGTTTAAGTGGAGGAGGATCAATGGAGTTGAGGTTAGTAGAGTAAAGGGTGAATAGATGGGTTTTGAGTTTTTTTTCGGAAGGTGAGGAGGTCGTTTGCTTCTCTTAGGTGTTCTGGGAGGTTATTGCAGAGGTTAGGGGCGAAGTGGGAGAATGCTTTATTGTTTGTAATTTTCCTCGATTTCCTGAAGCCAGTTGGTATTGCTTATATGTTAGCATGCAAATTATACACTGATGACGCTGCTTGCTTTCTGCCCAAACTCCTCCCCTCAACACATCTACCCTAAAGTCACTTACAAATACACGCCTAAATACACCGCACACACTTTTAAGTGTGACCAAATTTAATAAGAGGACATTTATGTGCCTAAATCAGCTTTTTAGGCAGGAAAAAGGTTTATAAAATTACTTTCAGAGAGGGTAATTGTATAAAAACAGGTCACCTATGTGTGAACGGAAAGTAGACGCTGATTTTGGGGCTATTTTATAAAGACACATAAATGCCTATATGTCCTTGTGAAATACCAGCACAAATCCTGCAGAAATTATGGCTGAAATGAACCCATGAAAGCGCACATGGATGCATGCTCATCTACACTTTGTAAACAATGGGCATAAATTGCGATTCCAGCTGTGCTCCGCCTGACTTCACTCTCGAACAAGCCTGCTTATATTCTTGTCTTCTTGTATGCTTTTACATGAAAGTAATTTTATATAAGGCATTTTACGTATCTATACTTTGCAAATGCAAGGGTATGAGGTGTCCTACTACTACCACTACTACTACTACTTCTACTAATAATCATTTATATCGTGCTAAAAGGTGTACACAGTGATAGAAGACAGTCCCTGCTCGTAGAGCTTACAATCTAGTTAAGGCAGACAGCACAATACAAGAGAAATACGGGGTTCATTAGGGAGAAGACACACAAGGAAAAAAGTAGGTTCCAAAAGCGACTTGAAAGTGGTAAGCCTTTAGCATAGATTTGAAGAGGGAGAGAGATGAGACTTGACTTAAAGATACAGGAAGTTTGTTCGAGTCATAAGGAGCAGCAAGGTGAAAAGATCAAAGTCTGGAGTTGGTAGTAGAAGAAAAGGGCATACAGAGAAGAAAGCCAGAAGAGGAGCAGAGTCAGGGGTGACTCTATAATGAGGTGGAATGAGGCAGTGGCCTCAGGTTGCAAACTTTTGGGGGCGGCAAAAATGCCCCCAAGACAGCCGCCTCACTCCGCCTTCAGTTAAAGAAAATCCAAAAAATGTAGACAAGCTGCTGCGGCCGCGATAGCAGTAATTTTTTTTTTATTTAGACATTGGTATACCACCTTATCTTACAATCAAAGTGGTTACATCACACTGGAGGGTTACATTTAACATGTGGGTACTTTACAACATTTAACATGAGGGTATTTAGCAACATTTAGACAGCACAATTGGTGGGCGTTTCAATTAGCATGAGGGTTTAAAATGAAAGGAAACCGGTGCGGAGCCTCCCGGCCCTTTGGAACCCTTTCTGTCGAGTCCTGCTGTAGCGTCACTTTCTTTGGGGGCAGGGCACAGCTGCAGGGGTTCCATAGGGCTGGGAGGCTCCTCACCATTTCCTTTCATTTTAAATTACCACTATCGTGGCCATAGAGAAAGGGGAAGGAGCAGAACAGAGACACGGGCAGCAGGAGAGGGATTGGAATGAGCTACACCAAGGGGGAAGGAGAGGGAGCAGAGTAAGCTACAAGGGAGGAAGGAGAGGGAGCGGAATGATATACATGGGGGAAGGAGAGAGAACAGAGCTGACACGGGTGGCAGGAGGGGGAGCTCAAAGCAGCTATATGGGGGGGGGAAGGAGGGGAGCTGAATGGAGCTGCATGGGGGGAAGGAGGGGGAGTGGAATGGGGCTGACATGGGGGGAAGGAGGGGGAGCGGAATGAGCTGCATGGGGGAAGGAGAGGGAGTGGAATGAGCTTCATGGGGGGAAGGAGGGAGAGCAGAACGTGACTGACATTGGGGAAGGAGGGGGAGCTGAATGTAGCTACACGGGGGGAAGGAGGTGGAGCGGATCAGGGCTGACATGGGGGAAGGGGGGGAAACAGAAACGAGCCGCACAGGGGGGGAAGGAGAGGGAACGGAATGCGGCTGACACGGGGAAGGAGAAGGAGCGGAACGAGCTACACTGGGGTAAGGAGGGAGAGTGGAATGAGCTACATGGGGGGAGGAAGGAAGGGGAGCAAAATGGGGCTGACATGGGGGGAAAGGAGGGGAGCTGAACGGAGCTACACAGGGGGGAAGGAGAGGGAGTGGAATGAGCTACACAGGGGAAGGAAAGGGAACTGAATGGAGCTGACAGAGGGGGAAGAAAAGGTTGGAAGAAAGCTGACTGAGAAGGAAAGAGAGGGCTGGAAGGGAACTGACAGGGGCAAAGAGATGGTTGGAAGGGAACTTACAGATGGGGAAGGGCTGGAAGAGAACTGACAGAGGAACAAAGAGATGGCTGGAAAAGAGCTGACAGAGGGGGAAGTTAGAGCTGGAAAGGAACTGACAGAGGGCACAGAGAGGGCTGGAAGAGAGCTGACAGAGGGGCAAAGAGATGGCCGGAAGGGAGCTGACAGAGGGGGAAAGAGACAGCTGAAAGGGAGCTGACAGGGAGAAGGAGAGGGAGCAGAATGGAGCTGACAGAAGGGGAAAGAGAGGGCTGGAAGGAAACTGAGAGAGGGGAAGGAGATTGCTGGAAGGGAACTGACATGGGGGAAGGAGAGGGAGTGGAATGGAACTGACAGAGGGGGAAAGAGAGGTCTGGAAGGAAACTGACATGGAGGAAAGTGGGGGTTGGAAGGGAACTGACATGGGGGATAGAAGGAGGATGGAAGGGACTTGACACCTGGGGATGGTATTGGAGAGAGACTGGAAGGGAGCTGACACCTGAGAGTGGGACTGGAGGGAGCTGACACTTGGGGATGGGACTGGTAGGTGGCTGGGTAATGGGGAGGAGGCTGGCAGGGAGGAAGCACTGGGACTGAAAGAGAGCTGACACATGGGGAGGGTTACTGGGACTCAAAATAGGCTGATGAAAGGAAGTGAAGAAAACAAAAGAAGAGACAAGAAATGGCAGAATTCTAAGAGAAGACAGGAAAGCAGAAGCCTCAGATCAGGACTGGAATGATCAGAGAATAAAATGGTCAGACAACAAAGGTAGAAAAAATAATTTTATTTTTAATTTAGTGATTGGACTTTGCGCTATCTTTATAGTTTACACAGTATGGGGAACTGCATCTCTTATCTGGTGTTGCATTGCATGCAGAGGCTGGTTTCTTGGGGTTTCGGTTTAATTTTTGTCTAATATTTTATTTTTACTTATTCATTTATTCTGTACTTGGTGAGAGTCTGTGATCTGAGTGTGTGATCAAGGCTGTGTGTTCTGTTATCATGAAATTTGTACACAGGGATCTGTACTGTAGCAATTTGCCTTGTTTAGCTTTTCAAATAGGTGTTAGATGTTCTAGGGGCGCTGCAGAATTTATAGTGCTGCTTTTTTCTGGGTAAGAATCTTATATGAATTTTGGAAGTTTATACTGGTAATGGTATGGTAGATTTGGCCTTGTAGTGACTTTTTTTTCACAATTTATTTATAAGTTTCGTGATATGTTGCAAAGTAAAATTCAAACAATACATCAATATTGTTAACAAACAAAAAACCTTATAGCCCACATCAAGGAGAAGCTACAATCCAAATAGGAAAACTAAGAGGACCCGATCATAGGCTCTGAAAATTCTAAAGCTCAATATACATGGACAAGAGAAATAGAGATAATAACCTACTCAATCTTATCTCTAAGAAAACCCTCCAACTGTTTGACTTCTGAAAATACATAGCGATTACTTTGGAAGATTACATGACATTTACATGGAAATTTAAGGTAAAACAATGCACCAAGGGCCACCACACATGGATGCAGCTGCAGAAAAGCCCTATGGCGCACCTGCACGGCCCTTGAAACATCAGGAAAAATTTGAATTCGTTGATCACAAAATTTTTCAGATTTTTTCTTAAAATAGGAACGTAATACTCTATCTTTATCTACATGCATAACAAATGTAACTAACAAAGTATCTCTCAAGGCAATCTCATCAGTAGAAGATTCTAAAAAACCTGAGATATCTAAGATCGAAGAGGCTAACTGATCATGCTGTTCTATCTGATCCTGCTGTACCGCCACCTGTCCGGAATCCCCGATCAGCTTCCCCTTAGGCACATAATATACTTGAGAAACTAAAATATTTCCCACATCACTAAATAATAAGACCTCTTTAAGGTCCTTCTGAAACAAAATTAGTGGAGACAAATAGTGTGTCCTAGGAAAATTCAAAAAACGTTAAGTTCTTAGAGCGAAGAGAATTCTCCAAAAGTTCATCTTAATGATGAAGTAAATAAGAATCCTGAGAAAATGAAACCAGCACAGCTTGTTGAGAGGAAAGCTGACTCTTACAAGATCTTTAAGCTTTCTCCAATTCCAATAGCAGCAGATCATGATTCAACATTTTTACCACCGTTTCTTTCGTAAATGTAGCCACTTTCTGTAAAGACACAGACAGAGCAGATACCATCCGCAAAAGAATTGCCCAAATAACTTTCAAAGAAATCTCAGCTGGAGGTGACAAAGATTCACCAAATGAACCAAAGGAAACCACAGAAGGAAGAGGGGGGCGGAAGGTTTTCTGAAACAGACTCAAGCTTAAGAAATGAATCTGGAAGTAAAGTGGAAATGGCACCCTCCAACTCTACTTCGTCAGAGAGGGAGGTTTTACCGAGACCAAATACACCCATCTCTTGACTGGGCTGAGCCACACCCACAATACTGGCAGAAGGTGAGGCAGGTGCAGTACTCACTGATGACGTATTAACCGAGTCAGAGGCCGACAGAGCCCTGGGAGGCACAGGAATCCCCACACGAATATGGGCATCCATGGGACCTACAACCTTGACTGCCTTCATCTGCTCGGATTGGTGGTAATGCTTCCTTCTCTTCCCCATCACAGGGATTCAACCTCTGCACCTCATGCACCGAAGGGGCACCAAAGGGGCGGGACATGCCCCTTTGGCCACGCCCCTTTGGACGCACGCCCACGGGCATGCGTCCGCTACCGTGTCCCGCGGTGGGTCCGGGATCTTATGGCCCTCCTCAAAGTCAGACAGCCAATTAGCAGCTGAGCACGCAGGCAGCCAGAGCCAGTCCAATCAGGCACATCAGCAGAGATACAATGTAGCAGCTTTTGGTGACTTTTGTAGGGTTTTATATTAGTTTCCAATATGCCTGGTACTGGAGAATATTTGTTAGTAAGATGACCAGAATCTGATTTTTTTTTAAGATATTGAGTTCTGTGGGTGAATGTCCTAGTTCTGCTCTGCACCCACTGTTGAGGGAGGGGGTTCATGGATGCCAAATATATGTTCAAAAAGAAAAAGCAAGAACCATAACGTAGTTTATAACAAATTATAAATGAGTCATAATTTAGTTTTATAAAGTGTGCTGTGGTTCTCGCTCATTCTTTTAGTTCCTTGGTGTGCAAATATCTCGCATTTCCTTCATATTATCTAATTGGCTTTTTGGTTTGGTTCAGTCCCTGACTGGAGTTTTGAGAAAGTACCCCCCCCCCACGCTAGGGGGGAGTGAGGGGCGCCATCTCATCCCTTGCCTCAGGCAGCAGATTGCCTTGAGCCGCGCCTGAGCGTAGTTCACCAGGAGTGGTGTAGTGGGGGAGGAGAGAGGAAAGGTAATGGGCAATAGAGTGAATGCATTTATAAGTTAGAAGGAGAAGTTTGAAATGGATACAGAAGTGAAGGGGAGGCAGTTAAGTGATTTCAGAAGAGGGATTATGTGAGTGTATCGTGGCTGACGGAAGATTACCGTGCAGCAGAGTTCTGAATAGATTGAAGATGAGAGAGATGGCTCTGAGGGAAACCAGCAAGGAGGAGGTTGCAATAGTCAAGGCAAGTAAGTAAAGAGTGGACAAGTCATTTCGTAGTATATTCAGAGAGGAAGGGGGGAATTTTGTTGATGTTATAGGAGAAAGAAACGACAGGTTTTAGCAATCTGTTGAATATGTGTGGATAAGGAAAGGGAGGAGTCAAAGATGACCCCAAGGTTGTGGGCTGAGGAAACAGGAAGAAGAGTATTGTCAACAGTGCTACAGAAAGGAGAAAGGGGGAGGAGGGTTTAGAGGGCAAGATAAGAAGTTTGGTTTTGGCCATGTTCAATTTCAGATGGCAGTGAGACATCCAGGCAGCAATGTCAGATAAGCAGGCAGAGGTATGAGCTGGGAGTGTAAGAGAAATGTCAGGGGAAGATAGATAGAGAGTCATCAGTGTAAAAAGGATCTTAAAAAGCCATGGGAAGAGATAAAGACACCAAGTCTGGGTATAGAGAGAGAAAAGGAGATGGCCTAGAACAGATCCTTGGGGTACACCAACTGAAAGAGGGATGGCAGTAGAGGAGGAACCACCAGAACAAACACTGAAAGAGCACTTGTAGAAATAAGAAGAGAACCAAGACAGCACAGAGCCCCTAAAACCAAGAGAGGATAATGTGTCGAGGAGGAGGAAGTGGTCAACAGTAACAAAAGCAGAAGAAAAGTCAAGAAGAATGAGAACTGAGTAAAGGCCTTTGGACTTAGCCAGGAACAAGTCACTGGAGACTTTGGCAAGGATCATTTCAGTAGAATGAAAGGGATGAAAACAAGACTGGAGTAGATCAAGGAGGGCATGAGAGGAGAGAAATTTGAGGCAGCGATGGAGAACTGCATGTTCAAGAAGTTTGGAAAAGAATGGGAGAAGGGAGATGAGTCGGTAATTAGAAGAACAAGTAGGGTCAAGTGGAGGTTTTTTGAGGAGAGAAGTTATCACAGCTTGCTTGAAGGCTGCAGGGAAGGTTGCAGTGGGTGAAAGGTTGAGAATATGTAAGATGGTCGGGATGATGGAGGAGGAGATGGAGTTTAGGAGGTGGGTGGGGATAAGATCAGAAGAACAGGTAGTGAGTTTAGAGGAAGAAAGAAGAAGAAAGGTTTCCTCTTCAGAGATTTTAGAAAAGGATGAAAGAGTGGTAGAAGTTGAGGGCAAAAGTTGGTATTGGAGAGGGATAAGAGGGGATGAAGAAAAATTAGACCTAGTCCTTAGTGGAACACCAGATCTAGTGCAAGAGATAAGGTTGTTGGGGCCACTTGGCAACAGTGATCATAGCATGATCGCCTTTGATTTAATTAGTGGAGGAGGGATAGTAAGGAAATCCACAGTACTACCTTTTAACTTTCGAAAGGGAAGCTATGATAAAATGAGGAAAACAGTTAAGAAAAAACTAAAAGGAGCAGTTGCAAAGGTTAAAGATGTACATCAGGCTTGGCTGTTGTTGAAAAATACTATCTTGGAAGCCCAGACCAGCTGTATTCCACGCTTTAAGAAAAGTGGAAGGAAGTCCAAAAAACTGCCAGCATGGTTTAAAGGTGAGGTCAGAGAGGCTGTTGTTGCCAAAGAAGCATCTTTCAGGAAATGGAAAAAAGAGCCAAACGACGAAACCTGGAAACAGCACAAGCACTGGCAAGTCAAATGCAAGGCATTGATAAGGCAGGCAAAGGGAGAATTTGAGAAGAAGCTTGCTGCGGAAGCAAAAACGCGAAGTAAAGACCTTTTCAAGTGCATTCATAGCAAAAAACCTGTGAGAGAGTCAGTTGGTCCATTAGATGATAAAGGGGTTAAAGGAGCACTAAGAGGCGACAAGGCGATAGCGGAGAGATTGAATGAATTCTTTGCTTCAGTCTTTACTGAGGAAGATGTAGGGATGTTACCCATGACTGAAGTGGTATTTAAAGGTGCGGAAGAATTGAAGGAAATATCGATACATCGGGAAGATGTATTACAACTATTAGATAAACTGAAGAGTAACAAATCACCTGGGCCGGATAGTATACATCCAAGGGTGTTGAAAGAACTGAAATACGAGATTGCAGACCTGCTATTAGTAATCTGTGAACTATCATTAAAATCATCTCTAATACCTGAAGATTGGAGGATCGCCAATGTAACACCAATTTTTAAAAAGGGTTCCAGGGGTGATCCGGGAAACTACAGACCGGTGAGCCTGACATCAGTACCGGGAAAAATGGTAGAAACCATCATAAAGAATAAAATTACTCAGCATGTAGATAGTCACAACCTAATGGGAGACAGCCAACATGGCTTTAGACAAGGAAGATCTTGTCTTACTAATCTGTTATGTTTTTTTGAAGGAGTGAATAATCAGGTGGACAAAGGTGAGTCAGTTGATATTGTGTATCTGGACTTTCAGAAAGCCTTTGACAAGGTCCCTCATCAGAGACCTTTGGCAAAACTAAAGAGTCATGGGATAGGAGGCAGTGTACTATTGTGGATCAGGAACTGGTTAAAAGATAGAAAGCAGAGGGTAGGGCTAAATGGCCAATTTTCCCAATGGAGAAAGGTGAATAGTGGTGTACCCCAGGGATCTGTGCTGGGTCTGCTGCTTTTTGACATATTCATAAATGACCTGGAAAGTGGAATAACGAGTGAGGTTATCAAATTTGCAGATGACACAAAACTATTTAAAGTTGTTAAAACCCAAGAGGATTGTGGAAAATTGCAAGAGGATCTTGATAAATTGGAAGACTGGGCATCAAAATGGCAGATGAAATTTAATGTGGACAAGTGCAAGGTTATGCACCTAGGGAAGAACAACCCAAACTATGGTTACACGATGCAAGGTTCCACATTAGGAACCACCACCCAGGAAAAAGATTTAGGCGTCATTGTGGATACTATGTTAAAACCCTCGGCCCAGTGTGCAGCAGCGGCCAAGAGAGCAAATAGAATGCTAGGTATGATAAGGAAAGCAATGGAAAATAAAACAAAAGATATTATAATGCCTCTATATCGTTCCATGGTGAGACCGCACCTTGAATATTGTGTGCAATTCTGGTCGCCGTATCTTAAAAAGGATATAGCGATTTTAGAAAAGGTTCAGAGAAGAGCCACCAAAATGGTAAAGGGGATGGAAGGATACTCCTATGAAGAAAGGCTAAAAAGGTTGGGGCTCTTTAACCTGGAAAAGAGACGGCTGAGGGGAGATATGATAGAAGTCTATAAATTAATGAACGGAGTGGAACGGGTAAACGTATATCGATTGTTTACCTTATCAGAATATAGAAAGACTAGGGGACATTCAATGAAGCTACAGGGTAAACTATTTAAGACTAATAAAAGAAAATATTTTTTCACTCAACGTGTAATCAAACTCTGGAATTTGTTACCGGAGGATGTAGTAAAGGCTGTTAGGGTAGCTGGGTTTAAAAAAGGTTTGGACAAGTTTCTGGAGGAAAGGTCCATAAACCATTATTAAGAATGGACCCAGGATATCAATGCTTGAACCAATACAAGCATTGTGGAACCTGTGTCCCTTGGGGAAACTGCTAGGTACGTATGACCTAGATTGGCCACTGTTGGAAACAGAATACTGGGCTTGAAGGACCTTGGTCTGACCCAGTATGACATATCTTATGTTCTTATGAGAGAAGGAGGGATTGGAGTCGGTGGTGCCTTAAGAAGGGAATTGAAAGTAGAGAAGAGATGGTGGGGGTTAGAGGCAAGACAGTTAGTAGGATGGATAAAATAGTTCTACTTAGCGAGTGTAGAGAAGATCTCTAAAGGAAAAAAAAGGGACTATAGTAGTTGATATAGAAGGGCAGACTGGATAGGCCATATGGTCTTTTTCTGCCGTTATGTTTATATTTTTCTTAACTTCTTTTCTGGAAAAAAGAAGAGAAATTTTAGAAATATTTAGTATATTTATCCATTTGTATAAATAAAGTTTGCTACTATTACTATTCCCGCATGGGGACAAGTAACCTGAAGGGACTGGGGTCTCTAGTCTCATGGCTGCTCCTTGTGGCCTTGGGCAAGCCACTTAACCCTCCATTGCCTCAGGTACACTTAGATTGTGAGCCCTTCGGGGACAAGGGAATAAAAAAGTACCTGTTAGTATATACCTGTAAACCGCTCTGATGCATAAGTAAAGGGCGGTATATCAAAATGTCTAAACCATAACCAAACCATAATCATTTGTATAGCACTACAAGGTACTGTACAGAGACATGTAAGAGATGGTCTCTGCTCATTCTAGTCAAACGCTTATAACTCGAGGAGGATCGCTACTGCCTTTTTTAAGCTTTTAAGATTACCGAATGATACTTAGGGGCTTGTTTACAAAGCCGCGGTAGCGATTCGCGATCGTTATTGGAGCCGTGGCCCCATTGAAATCAATGGGGCTTCGGCTCCGATAACGATCGCGAACCGCTACCGCGGCTTTGTAAAGAAGCCCCTTAGACTGGTCATTTAGAAATATATGCGGAAAAGATGCTCAAGCGGGTCTTTTTGCACCTCCCAACCCAGCTCAGGCCTGCCCAGATGTCCCAGTTTTGCTCTCCAAAAATCTGCTAACCCTAGTTCTGAGCCAAGAGTTGAATATCTGTATTTTAGGTTCAGCGGTAATGGCTAGCCACTTTACAATAGCTAGCCTCCGCCACTGAATTTTGGGGTGTTAGTGCTCTTCCTCCCCTCTTCCGTAGTCAAAGCGCTTGAGTGTAGGGTTGATTGGCCTTCTGTTCCTCGATACTAAAAGGACTCAGGTCTCCCTACTTAGGCGCCTTGAAGTTTCAGTTCTTTAGTGAAGTTCTGTGCAGGTCCCTGCAGGAATATCGATCTTCAGGTTGAGCACTCCTCTGCGCTTGCACAGTGGGACCCAGCTTCTTTTCTCCCTTGTGCTGGTTACGTTGACTTATTTATATATTTATTTAGCATCTGCTTTTTATGCCACTTTATCTTACAGTCCAAGCGGTTTAAAAATAACAACTTTATGGTCAAACATAACTTGGTACAATTTAGCTTAAGGCTACAGATTATAAAATTTAAGCAGTGAAATAGGCTACATTTAATTTAATCATCTTACTTAGCATTACTAGACATACACGGCACAGTCCCTGCCTCACAGAGCTTGCAATCTGCTAAGACAGACAAACAGAACACCGGGGACTAAGTAATTCTTAGGGAAGAGATTAAAAATACATATGGGTGAAGACAGGAGAAAAAGTGGGTCAGGATCCAAAGGCAGCTCCGAAGAGGTGGGTTTTTAACCTGGATTTGAATAGGGTTAGAGAAGGAGCCGGACACACCAACTCAGATAGTCTATTCCAGGCATACAGTGCCACAAGGAGAAAGGAGTGGAGCCTGGAGTTGGCAGTAGAAGAGAAGAGTATAAATAAAAGTGATTTGCTCGATGAGCAGAGTTGCTGGGAAGGGGTGTAGGAAGAAATACAAAAAAAGAATAATAAAAAACTAAAACCTTTCCTCTTCATTGAACATTTTGGTAGCATCACCTAACATCGACTACATAAGCCACATACATCAAAAAGAACATGGCCTAAACCCACAGACATAACACAAACTACTTCCTTTCCTCCAGCGGATTCCAACTTGTAAATAATTCATGATGTTTATATTGTAAATAGTTCAAGTTGTTCAATCCACCATGCATGCCATACCCACCCCTTAAAATTGTTTAATGTAAACTGTTGTTCTGAGTTGTAATGCGAACCGCTTTGACTTAAGGATAAAGCGATATAAAAAAAACCTGTTAAATAAATAAATAAATAAATAAAATAAAAGAGAAGAGAAGAGATAGTGAGGACCTGCAGAATGAATGCACTTGTAGGTCAGCAGGAGAAGTTTGAACTGTATATGGAAATGGATAGGGAGCCAATGAAGTGATTTGAGAAGAGGGGTTACATGAGCATAGCGACACTGGCAGAAGATTAGCTGTGCAGCTGAGTTTTGAACAGGCTGAAGGGGAGAGAGATGAATCAATGGAAGACTAGTAAGGAGCAAATTGCAATAGTCTAGGTGGGAGGTGACGGGGAGTGGATAAGGGTCTTGGTGGTGTGTTCTGAAAGGAAGGGACACATTTTGCTGTCCTATAAATTTGTGTTTCTTTGCCCAGTCTTTGGGACCCAGCTGGTTGGTCTGTTTGCACGATATTCAAAATGAATATGCATGAGACACATTTGTATGCATTGCCTCCACTGTATGCTATTCTGGATATCTTGAAGATCAGACATGGCTTGGTGGGTCCCAACAAATAGGTAGAGAACCACAATTACAATGAATATGTACTATATTGATAATAATGAAATCATTTAAAATAGAGCTGGAAGAGAGCATCTAGTCCATCCTCATGTCTCCAGGCAAGATCTACTGTAGCTATATCATATTTATAGAACTTGGTATTAAAATATCGATGACTGAGACTCTACCGTCTTCCTAAGTAATTTGTCCCTGTGATTGATTATCCCTAGAGTCTCATATAATGTTAGTTATTTAGATCTGCCCCATGCCTTTTATTTGGGAGCTGAAGGCAAGTTACAGTCCCGTAGAGCAGATATTTCCCTGTCCTCGGAGAACTCATAATCTAAATTTGCATCAGAGGCAACGGAAGGTGAAGTGATTGGCCCAAGGTTACAAAGAACATCAGCAGAATTTGGACTTTGGTTTCCCTGGTTGGTACTGCAGATGGCTGCCTGTACCACTTGATCACTCCTCTACTCCGTTCATTTTTGTCAAGTGTGATCTTTCTTTTTGGCAGCTCTGATGAAACCAGTTCTCTTGGTGCTCAGTTTTACTCTTTGTTTGACCCATGTTTCAAGAGCTTAGTCATTGTTTATGCCATTCCTCATTCTTATCTCTACTTTTCTCCGTGGGGATAATTTTATAAAGGATTTTTTGAGCATACGTGACTGAATACATGCATAAAATGCCGCTTATAAAATTGCCCTACATGTAATGTGTACATGCAATGACAAGTATGCATATACGCCTATACTATACAGCTGTAGGTGAGCTTGGGGGAAGCGCTAGAGGATAGCAAGGTGGATTCATGAAGTAGCGTTCATGTGTAAGTTAGAATACGCACCTACATGTGTACTTCAGCCGCGTATATATACCCCTGCTCCCGAATAGGGTAACTGTACATAGGTGCATTGCAGCTGTGATTTTGGCTGCTTTTGGGCTAGCATTTTACAAAGACACATAGGTGCTTATGTGTCTTTGTGAAATAAGCTTAAAATAGTTCCCAATCTAGGCAACCTTTTATAAAATGACCTTCCCTGTCTTTTTCCCTGCATCGTATCTTCCAAAACAAATGAGCAAATTTGCCACCAGATCCTCTAAGTCCATGACCAAAAGATCTTCCTTTTGGTCAGGTCTTCTACCAAATTTCTTCCACCGCATCGCACACCCATTTGTTTGAGATCCTGCCTTTCCGGCTAATCTTCAGAATTCTCCCATAGCACCATATTTCAGATGTATTTTCTTTATGACCTCTATGCTCTAAGCTAAATGTCTAACCTAAACCTCTCTTGTTTATAAGCCTTTTCTTGTCGTATTGCTGCCTTGGTGTGAATCGTGAGGTTAGTACATACAGCCCCTTCACCCGGTTAAGATTGACAGCTGCTGTAAGGTGATACCAGCCTATTAGACCCGAAAGGTCACTAGACACTCTTTCGGTCCTAGTATATGATACTATCAGAGCCATCTCTTGAAATAACAATCACTTCCAGGACTCCTTCATCTTCTTCTTCTTCGCCTGGCTGTCCTTTCACTCTGCTGGCCCTCTACCCCCTCCACGGCATGCATCCTTCAGCACCCCTTTCTCTTGTCCTGGTCCTTTCCTGCTGTCATCACAAGGAATCTCAAAGCCCTTTCTGTTTCCTTCGTCCAATCCTGCTCAAAAGGGCATCGCCGTCTGCAGTGAAAATCCATCATTGTCTCCTCTTGTATTCTTACCTACCATTTTGTCTAAACAAGAAGAGCCATTAAAAACACTAATTAAAACATCCAAAAGAAAACCTTCTGCAGAAACATCCGTTGTTTGCTGTCTACCAGGGCTTGGGTAGATTTAAGAAAAAGATTGTGGCTCATTGAAAAGTTATCAGTGTTTAGATTTCTTCTTTCATTTACTGCCCTGCTCTGAATAACAGTAACGAGCTTATATCATTGACATTTCTCGATTGCATTCTTTCCCAGCTAAAGAGCACAAAGTAAGTTACAAGAAGTTAGAACCTACATCAACATTTCTAAATCACATTGACATGCATAACTTGATAATATATCAAGGCAGTAATTGAATAATGCGCTTCAGTGTTACTCCTTTGACCCACCTGGAGGACGGTGGGCTCAATTCTGAAAGCATGGGCAGAAGTATGAAAGAGGCAGTCATAGAACTTACTATGGTACTATGGGGCTTTCAAGAGGGTTTAAAGAGGTTGGGCCCACGCCTGGGGTTGCCAGTACTGGCTGGACCTATTCCTGGATTTTTCATCACATAATCTAATAATGTTAAGGGACTGGGTTTGTTCGAACTCATTCAGAATGGTGAAATCAGGTTTTGTCAGTAGAAAAAAATACCACCTTATTTTTGTGTGTCAGAGTATAAAACAAGGGTGCATAGGATGAAGGTGAAAGGAGATAGGCTTGGGAGTAAAATGCAGAAATATTTCTTTATGAAGAGTGGTAGATGCATGGAATAGTCTCCCAGTGGAGGTGGTAGAGACGAAGGCTGTATCTGAATTAAGAAAGCATGGGACAAACACAGTTCGCCTCGAAAGGAAAAATAGGGACTGTAAAATTCAGTAGTTGGTATGGAAGGGCAGACTGGATAGGCCAAATGATCTTTATCTGCTGTTGTTTTTCTCTGTTTCTATTTACAGTATGTATTGATTAAGATTCATTAGCTGCCAGTATGAAGAGAGTCACCCAAGGTGGTATTTATTTACATTCTCTTATATACTACACTATTCTGCATCAGTGCAGTTTACATTGAACAGGGCATTATAACTTGGGGATAACTATTTACAGGGAACATGGGCAATGGAGGGTTAAGTGGCTTGCCCAAGACCACAAGGAGCACCTGTGGGACTAGAAACCCCAGTCCTTCTGGCCCAAGGTTGCTGTCCTCTAGTGGGATTTGAACCCCCAACCTTCAAGCCTGAAGTACCTTGCCCCAACCACTAGGCCACTCCTCCACTCCGACACTATGCAACAGGTATGGCGGGACCTAAATATCTTACACTGTAACGGCAACCAATAGTAAAATGACCAAGTAACAACACAATATGCAGTTAGAACAGTGAAGCCAACCTGGTGATAGGTAAATTAAATCCTAGTAGTTACAGTAATAGTGAATAGTAATGTCAATAATTGAATCAGCCTTGGCATCGCAAATGACGATACTTGTCCTCAGGGTCGGTGCAAGGATAAGAGGTGTCCTAGGCAAACCTCATCACTTGTGCCCCCCTGCTCCAGCCCCCACTCCAATTACCGCTGCTGTTGCCTCTCTCTGGGATGTGAGGCAAAGGCACCGAAGAGCTGGAGTCACCTTTAGCTCTGGTGCCGCTATGCTAACACCCCCCTTCAATTCTGCTTCTTGCTTGCATGGGAGCGGAAGCACACGAGACACTGCCCCACTGCAGCTCACCATTGCAGGTCCTGCAGAGGGGCAGTAGCGGGCGCCCTGGAGGGCCAGTGCTCTGGGCCACCAGCTAGCTCACCGAATGGTGGTGCTTGTCCTTTGATGATTGGAGAGCTACTACCCTGCAACTGCTCCTCCTCGGAAGGAGAAAGTGGGAAAGAAGAAATTGGAGTGACAAAACAGGGGAAACGGGGAGCCACACAATAGGAGAAATAAGGACTAGGAGGAGAGGTAAGATAAAAGTGGGGAAATGAATATGGAGGGATAAAGAGTCAGGGATTTTAATTGACGCCCAGCCATTTCTATTCTGCGCCTTAACTGCCAAAGAGCAGCTTCAAGGAGTATTACGGCAAGATGATCAACATAAGCAAGAAAACATCAATAACATAAACCCAAAATAACAATAACAGAAAACTACTTTAAAACTCCTAAATAGTAAAAGCAATAGTATACAAATAAGTTTTGAATGTTTTCTGAACATTGCAGAATTAGTTTAAAATATGAAATGTTCAGGTGACGAATTCCAGTTCACGGCTATACTAAAAGCCAAAGATTTCTTCCTGATTGGTTTTAAACTTTAATTTCTAACAGAAGGAATCTCCAAAATGATCTGTTCTTTGTGATATATATTGGGGATAATGAAGAGACCCTATCAAAAAGGATAGGGTATCCCCATGTAATATCCTATGTACTCTACACAGTCAGTTAAATTGCACTGGAATGTACGGGTAACCAATGTAACTTTAGTAGTGGTGCCATAGCTCTCTAATTTGACTTCTAAATACACAGGTCTGCGACTAAAAAGCTGTTTGATTATTTTCACCCAATTTCCATGTATTTTGGTGTGCTGTATTTGCCCCACCACCTCCATTGGGAGGGCATTCCAAACATCCACTGCCCTTTCAGTGGAAAAGTATTTCCTGATGTTGGTTTTAAGTTTACCGCCTTACAGCTTCATCATATGCCCTCTGGTTTTACAACTTCTCCTTCTTTGAAAAAGGTTTGTGTGTTCATTGATACCCTTTAAGTATTTAAAAGTCTGTATCATATCTCCCAGAGTGGAGGAGTAGCCCAGTGGCTTGGTAACCAAACAACCAGGGTTCAATTCCCACTAGCACTCCTTGTGGCCTTGGGCAAGTCACTTAACCCTCCATTGCCTTGGAAGAAAGGCCTAGCAATCTACTTCTGGTGACACTGCCAAGAAAACCCAGGAGCTTCTGGGTCGTCAGTAGTGACTTGACGGCACACATTGCATTTGCATCATATCTCCTGTGTCCTTCCTCTCCTCTAGGATATACATATTTAGGTCTTCAAGTCTTTTCTCATAGGTCTTCAGGCACAGGCTCCAAATCATTTTGGTTGCTTTCCTCTGAACCGGTTCAAGTCTTTTTATATCCTTTGTAAGATATGGTTTCCAAAATTGAACACAATACTCCAAGTGAGGCCTCATCAATGACTTGTACAGAGGCATTAATACCTCCTCCTTTCTGCTGGTTATTCATCTCTGTATGCAGCCCAGCATCCTTCTGGCTTTGGTTACCACCTTGTTGCATTGTTTTGCCAGCTTGAGATCCTTAGATACTAGAACTCGGAGATCTTTCACCTGGTCTGTGCACACCAATCTCTCTCCCCCTATCGCATACAATTCCTTTGGATTTCTGCAAGACTCTGCACTTCTTCACATTAAATCTTAACTTCCAAGCATTAGACCATTCTTCTAGTGTTTTTAGATCTTCTCTCATGTTATCTACTCCCTCAGGGGAGTCCACTCTATTGCAAATTTTCGTGGCATCTGCAAAAAGGCAGACTTTTTTGTTCAGTCCTTCCACAATATCACTCACAAATACATTGAACAGTATTGGTCCCAGGACTGTATTGGTACCTTCCTTTCTTCTGAGTTCTGTTTATCACCGTCTTCTGTCATCTGTCAGTCAACCAATTTCTGATCCATTTCACCACCTTGGGACCCATCCCCAAACTACTGAGTTTATTGATAAGCCTCTTATGAGGAACAGCATCAAAGGCTTTGCTGAAATCTAGGTAGATCACATCCATCACATGCCCTTGATCTAGTTTTCTGGTCACCCAGTCAAAGAGCTCAATCAGATTTTGCATGACTTTCCCCTGGTAAAACCATGTTGCCTTGGATCATGCAACCCATTGGTTTCCAGAAAGTCCACTATTCTTTCTTTCAAGAGTGTCTTCATTACTTTTTTCACCACTGAAGTAAGGCTTACTGGCCTATAGTTTATTTATTTACATTCTCTTATATACCACACTATTCTGCATCAGTGCAGTTTACATTGAACAAACTAAAATTACATTGAACAGGGCATTATAACTTGGAGATAACTATTTTACCAGGAACATGGGCTATGGAGGGTTAAGTGGCTTGCCCAAGACCACAAGGAGCACCTGTGGGACTTAGAACCCCCAGTCCTTCCAGCCCAAGGTTGCTGTCCTCTAGTGGGATTTGAACCCCCAACCTTCTGGCTTGAAGTACCTCATCCCAACCACTAGGCCACTCCTCCACTCCACCTCTTCCCTATTTCCACTTTTGTGAAGAGGTACCACATCAGCCTTTTTACAGTCCTGCGGAACCTCTCCCGTCTACAAGGATCTATTAAAAAAATTCTTTAAAGACCCTGCCAGAACCTCCTGCCAGAGCTCTTTCAGTATCCTGGGATGTATCCTCTTCCTTTTCTGCTCCTCTATCTCTTCTAAATAAATTATGGGATTAGCTGTCGGTGAGGTGTTTGGAGGAATCGGGGCATACCATCCCCCTTGGACTGGCTCTGCTGTAGGACTCTGCTTGTCAAGGACAACTAGCGGGTGCACCATAGGATAGTCTTGCTGCTGGAGGAAGGACCCCTACGCCAGCATAAGAGCCGCGGTTTTCTGCAGTGTGGTGGATTAGCTGTTGGTGAGGTGTTTGGAGGAATCAGGGCATACCATCCCTCTTGGACTGGCTCTACTGCAGAACTCTGCTTGTCGGGGACAACAAGAGCGGATGGTTCGGAAGAATGTATCCTTGAAGGATACTACCAAAAGCAGAGAGGTTCCACAAAAGAGTAAAGTAGCCCAAATGCCCTCAAGTATGGAGCAGACAGAGCTTAAAGATCCCAATTTACCCATGTCTAACAATAGCCAAATTAACATGAATAAAATACATTCTCTAAAATGCTTGTATGCAAATGCTAGAAGTCTAAAGAATAAGATGGGAGAGTTAGAATATATAGCACTACATGAAAGGTTAGATATGATTGGAATATCAGAAACATGGTGGAAGGAGGACAACCAGTGGGACACTGTGATACCTGGGTACAAACTATATCGTAATGATAGAGCTGATCAAATTGGTGGAGGGGTTGCGCTCTATGTTAGAGAGAGGGCATTGACTCAGAAAGGATTAAAGTTTTGCAGGAAACAAAATCTGCTGTAGAATCTATATGGATTGAAATTCCATATAAAAGGGGGAAGGCAACGGCAGTGGGGGTGTACTATCGAGCACCTGGCCAGAATGACCAAATGGATGATGAAATGCTCAAAGAAATCAAGGAAGCTAACAAACGTTACAGCGCAGTAATAATAATGGGTGATTTCAATTACCCCGGTATCGACTGGGTCAGTGTCACGTCAGGACATGCTAGGGAGATAAAGTTCCTAGATGAAATAAATGACTGCTTCTTGGAGCAGCTGGTTCATGAACCGACCAGAGGGGAAGTCATATTAGACCTAGTCCTTAGTGGAACACCAGATCTAGTGCAAGAGATAAGGGTGTTGGGGCCACTTGGCAATAGTGATCATAGCATGATCGCCTTTGATTTAATTAGTGGAGGAGGGATAGTAAGGAAATCCACAGTACTACCTTTTAACTTTCGAAAGGGAGACTATGATAAAATGAGGAAAACAGTTAAGAAAAAACTAAAAGGAGCAGTTGCAAAGGTTAAAGACGTAAATCAGGCTTGGCTGTTGTTGAAAAATACTATCTTGGAAGCCCAGACCAGCTGTATTCCACGCTTTAAGAAAAGTGGAAGGAAGTCCAAAAAACTGCCAGCATGGTTTAAAGGTGAGGTCAGAGAGGCTGTTGTTGCCAAAAAAGCATCTTTCAGGAAATGGAAAAAAAAGCCAAACGACGAAACCTGGAAACAGCACAAGCACTGGCAAGTCAAATGCAAGGCATTGATAAGGCAGGCAAAGGGAGAATTTGAGAAGAAGCTTGCTGCAGAAGCAAAAACGCGAAGTAAAGACCTTTTCAAGTACATTCGTAGCAAAAAACCTGTGAGAGAGTCAGTTGGTCCATTAGATGATAAAGGGGTTTAAAGGAGCACTAAGAGGCGACAAGGCGATAGCGGAGAGATTGAATGAATTCTTTGCTTCAGTCTTTACTGAGGAAGATGTAGGGATGTTACCCATGACTGAAGTGGTATTTAAAGGTGCGGAAGAATTGAAGGAAATATCGATACATCAGGAAGATGTATTACAACTATTAGATAAACTGAAGAGTAGCAAATCACCTGGGCCGGATGGTATACATCCAAGGGTGTTGAAAGAACTGAAATACGAGATTGCAGACCTGCTATTAGTAATCTGTGAACTATCATTAAATTCATCTCTAATACCTGAAGATTGGAGGATCGCCAATGTAACACCAATTTTTAAAAAGGGTTCCAGGGGTGATCCGGGAAACTACAGACCGGTGAGCCTGATATCAGTACCGGGAAAAATGGTAGAAACCATCATAAAGAATAAAATTACTCAGCATGTAGATAGTCATGACCTAATGGGAGACAGCCAACATGGCTTTAGACAAGGAAGATCTTGTCTTACTAATCTGTTATGTTTCTTTGAAGGAGTGAATAATCAGGTGGACAAAGGTGAGTCGGTTGATATTGTGTATCTGGACTTTCAGAAAGCCTTTGACAAGGTCCCTCATCAGAGACTTTTGGCAAAACTAAAGAGTCATGGGATAGGAGGCAGTGTACTATTGTGGATCAGGAACTGGTTAAAAGATAGAAAGCAGAGGGTAGGGCTAAATGGCCAATTTTCCCAATGGAGAAAGGTGAATGGTGGTATACCCCAGGGATCTGTGCTGGGTCCGCTGCTTTTTGACATATTCATAAATGACCTGGAAAGTGGAATAACGAGTGAGGTTATCAAATTTGCAGATGACACAAAACTATTTAAAGTTGTTAAAACCCAAGAGGATTGTGGAAAATTGCAAGAGGATCTTGATAAATTGGAAGACTGGGCATCAAAATGGCAGATGAAATTTAATGTGGACAAGTGCAAGGTTATGCACCTAGGGAAGAACAACCCAAACTATGGTTACACGATGCAAGGCTCCACATTAGGAACCACCACCCAGGAAAAAGATTTAGGCGTCATTGTGGATACCATGTTAAAACCCTCGGCCCAGTGTGCAGCGGCGGCCAAGAGAGCAAATAGAATGCTAGGTATGATAAGGAAAGGAATGGAAAATAAAACAAAAGATATTATAATGCCTCTATATCGTTCCATGGTGAGACCGCACCTTGAATATTGTGTGCAATTCTGGTCGCCGTATCTTAAAAAGGATATAGCGATTTTAGAAAAGGTTCAGAGAAGAGCCACCAAAATGGTGAAGGGGATGGAAGGATACTCCTATGAAGAAAGGCTAAAAAGGTTGGGGCTCTTTAACCTGGAAAAGAGACGGCTGAGGGGAGATATGATAGAAGTCTATAAATTAATGAACGGAGTGGAACGGGTAAACGTAGATCGATTGTTTACCTTATCAGAATATAGAAAGACTAGGGGACATGCAATGAAGATACAGGGTAAACTATTTAAGACTAATAAAAGAAAATATTTTTTCACTCAACGTGTAATCAAACTCTGGAATTTGTTACCGGAGGATGTAGTAAAGGCTGTTAGTGTAGCTGGGTTTAAAAAAAGGTTTGGACAAGTTCCTGGAGGAAAGGTCCATAAACCATTATTAAGAAGGGACCCAGGATATCAATGCTTGAACCAATACAAGCATTGTGGAACCTGTGTCCCTTGGGGAAACTGCTAGGTACGTATGACCTAGATTGGCCACTGTTGGAAACAGAATACTGGGCTTGATGGACCTTGGTCTGACCCATTATGGCATATCTTATGTTCTTATGTTAACTAGCGGGTGCACCAGAGGACAGCCTTGCTGCCAGAGGAAGGACCTTTATGCCGGCATAAGAACCCTCTCACTTGTATGCAGCCGTGGGTCACAGCCCGCGGGTTGTGAAATGAAGGGGCGTGGACAAAGGGGCAGATCATACCCCTTTGGTGCCCCTTCGATGCACCTGCGGGCTTTGACCTCCTGGATCTCTGTTACCAGTTATGGGGAAATGGAAGGATAAGGGAGGTAGTGAAGGAACCATGTCTACACCTGTGCAAGGTAAAATAACTGGTCCATTAGATAGACACTTAGTTCCTCTCCCAGTGAGCCTGTCTTCTCCCGATAGATCTTCGTTGAGTTCCAGTTGGCGGTCTCCACCTCCTCATCCATTACTCCCTCTATCGTCTACTATGGTGGATGGCATTTCAGCTATTCCTCACAGTGAGGCTCATTATCAAGTCTTGGTTCCTAAACCAGTGATTTTGCTTGAGTCTCCTGAGGATAGTCCACCTTTTGACATCACATCTGAGGGGGATATTACATTGAGAAATCTCTGGGAGGGCTATTAAGGGTATTGACGCTAAGTTATCTTTAACTGTAAAATCTTTATGCACTTTTACACAGGAAGCTGCTGAAAAAATGATTGATGTTGATAATCACTTTTCAGTACTAGGTAATTCCTTGGCACGCTTGGATGCTCAGATGCAATCCACTAGTGCTGCGAATGTTTCGTATATCAAAGATTCTTTGTTGGTTCAAGCATGGCTGGAAGCACTAGAGAATGCTTCGTGTGCCAAAAATCTCAGGTTTTTGAATTTTCCAGTTGCACATTTACTTTCTCTGGAAATACTTCTGAAGAAGGTTCTCCAGCTGACTGAGGAAATTGTAATAGTGCAGGCATTTTATATTCCTTCTAAATCTAGGGTGGTGGATCCCAACGAAAGATCCTTTGATATTTTACGTCCTACTGTTAGTCAGAACCTAATGGAGTTCCTAGAGGACTCCTCAGATATGAGAACAAAGCACAAAACCTTGTTTGTTACATTTATTTCAGAATCTGTTAAGACAAGGATTCGTAAATTGTTTTTATTTTTAAAGATAAAGATGCTATTTTTGTGCACAAAATTGAATCCTGTCCTGGACATCATTCGGGCTACTCAGGTGAGATGGAAACATTTCTTGGGTTTGAAATCTAGGGTTCTAGACTTGGGAGCTACATTTTAGCTGTGCTTCCCCCTGCAAGTGCTTGATCACCTTGCTGGAGCAGACTTTTTGTATTCTTGATGTTTTACACCTTGAGAAGTGATGGTGATAGGTTGGAGGCTTGTTAGCTACTATTTCCACCTAGATGGCATTTGTTTGCCTGTTTTCTTGTTTTCTTTATTGCTGTTATGTGCCTATGTTAATCCCACGATGTGGGCTTCAGATAGTGCTATTGTTGTCTGTTGTATACTATGTGATGGATTTCCTTATCTTTTGAATCTCTCAGAGCTTGCTTTCTTTGTCAATCAAAAAATTTTCAATAATAAATTTAAAAAAAATTATAGCCTAAATGGGTACGCTCAAATTTTATGCCTCAGCTCATATTAAACCACGCATAAAACAATTCAATCACGCAATATTTTATTAGGAACAAATGTAGAATGAATGCATTACAAAAGGTTCTGTGATATGTTCACCTGCAGGTCCGATAAAAGAACTTGAAGCAAGAGTTTAGTAAAATTTGCTAAATTTATCGTACTCTTGAAAAGTAGCGTTTTTTCGACAAGAACGCAATCAGTCATTCTCTCAAGTAAGCTTGATTTTTGTTTAATATATTGTTTTTAATCAAATATATTTGTATGTAGAATTTACAGTGTTTCTGTTCTGAGTACGATACATATTTCTGCCGTCCCCGTTTTGGGGACGATATGCGTGAATGGGTAGGGCGTTTGCGATGAGCGATAATATGAGCAATTAAGTGTAACAGAGCATGTGCAGTATGCAATTATTCCACAAACCGTGCTATTTGGTGTTTTTGTGTTGTCTGTTTATGATTTTTCACATTTTTCAACTTTAGAATGTCAAAGCATTAGAAATTACATGAAGTTATTTCAATGCTGGAGGATGATGATGAATGGATAGCAGCCAACATATACATTACTTTGCATGACTGCCTGAACCATATGCCCATACCACTCAATGCACATGTCCGTACCTGGGGAGGGAGGGGCTACGGTATGTGCAGTAGCTTCCACGGGCCTGTGCATGTCCACACCATGTGTGGCTGGCCCATGCCTCTGTGCATCATGCACATTGCCTGCCTGGGACATTGGTCACAGCAGTGTTCCATCGTGGGCTGCTGGTATGGGGACTGCCTCTGGGTCCGGGGGTTTCGAGGCCCACTCTGCCAATATTTTTGCTGAGATATGCCAAGGGTGCAGTGTCACCTGCCCATTGCACGATGCCAGTGCCGCACACATGGTGGCTGTCATGGGGGGCAGGACATGTGCATGGTGTGTTGCATACACATGGTACCCCCAGCACATCACCGTCTAGCTGCACAGGGCATGCATGTCAGCCATCGGGCACTGTGGATGCGGTCCCAGGCCTGTTCTGTCACCATGGGGTGGTAAGGCTGCCGCACAGGTGGCCCCATGCATAGGACAGGTGTCTGTGGCAGCATGTGGCCTCTTCCTCCAGCCCACCCACCCTGCCATGGGTCCCTCCACATCCCTTCCTGGGCATACCCACACATCTGGGCCACCCACTTGACTTACGTCTGCCACATCCATGGCCTACTCTGGGCCATTCCCTTCTCCATATCCTGCCCCCTGTACATGTCACGCACCACTGTCATATGTGACGTGGCTGGCTACACAATTTTGATACATAAAGATCATTTCCACATAATGCTAATTACATTTCATTTATAATAAGTTTTGGAAATTTATTTGCAGTTGTTTGACATTATTTGCAGTTGTTTTATATAACAGCCACTTCACACGCCCTTTCATGCATAGCGTCCCCGAAATGGGGACACTGAAATATTGTGCAAAATAGCAGTCAAAATATTTGTTTTGACCAAAATTATCACTTGAGGTGTTATTAGTTTGGTATTGACTAACATAGGAGGGGTGTCAGATATTAAAGGTACAGGCCAAAATTACACTAACATTAGTATTTAAAGAAATTATTCAATACATTCCACCAAAAATGACATATTTTGCTTACTTCTCCACATAATTGCCATAGACATTGAGACATTTATCCCAGCACGACACTAGTTTGAATATCCCTTCACGGTACAGTTGCGTGTCAAGTTGCTTGAAGTAGTCCATAACGGTGTCTTGCAATTCCTCCTGATCCGCAAAGCATTTCCCCGCCAAGAATTTCTTCAAGGGTCGGAAAAAATGAAAATCCGAAGGGGCTAAGTCATTTCAGCAATTTCACGAACTTTAATGCGACGATCCTCCCTAATCAGACTTCGACAATTGCGCAGTTGTCATCCATGTGTGAGGTCCTTTGTCTGCCGCTTTTCTTTTCTGGATCATCATTCAACTCCGTTCGGCCATCTTTAAACTTGTTACACCAGACGCTGACTTATTTTAGGTTTAAAACATTCGGGCCATACATGCCCTCTAATTTGCGATGAATTTTACTCTGATTAACTCCTTCTGCTTGCAAAAATCTGATAACTCCACACACCTCAAACTTCGAATACTCTGCAATTACACACGCCATGTTTGTTTGCTTCCCAAAAACTATTCGTAATTTGAGTGTTTAACAAACAACGCTACAGACTCTCCTACTACGAGTACAAGTAGTCCTGCATATGACGGCACTATTGCACATGTGGAGCCGGTATGATTGCCACCTGTACCTTTAATATCGGACACCCCTCGTATCATGGAATTTCATGTGAAAACAAAAATTCATGCATTAATATTTCTGTAATGGCTTCAATGTCCAAGTCTATTTGGCTTCCAGGTCAGGAACTTTGTTGGCTAGACTTCGAGTATTTGTGCTCATTGCCTTACAGCTATTGTTGGTTGGCTTGCCTGTATTTTGGACAGATTTTGTTTCAGACTCCTCTTCCTTCTTGTCATTGATGTGTGGATTAATATGATGGGTGGGTTAATATGATGACTATTACCATTGTACCATCGGTACTAGAGGAGATCATACCTAAGCTTTCTTTAGAAGCTCAGATGACAAGACTTCGACTTTCATACTTTGGACACATCATGAGAAGAGAGAGATCATTAGAGAAAGACATCATGCTTGGCAAGATAGAAGGTCAGCGTAAAAGAGGAAGGCCAGCAATGAGATGGATCGATACAATAACAGCAGCTACGGGTACCAGTCTGTCAACAATGAGCCACCTGACTCAAGACTGAACACAATTTAGGATAGCTATCCAGAGGGTCGCCATGAGTCGACTCCGGCTCGACGGCACTTAACAACAACAACCATTGTTATTATGTTCTTGATGGGAGCGACGTCCTGAACTTGTTTTTTTCCATCCGTCACCCCCTTTCCCTAGTTGAAATGCCTGTTCACATATTACCTGAATTTTTCACTTAGGATCCTTTTTCCTGCCACAGAGAGATGTAGTCCATTAACACAGTACATACACCCTCTTGGTGTTCCATCTATTGCCCCAGTTGCCTATGGAGGTCATTCCAGACAGAAATAGTGCCGGTGTGCATGTGGCTCAGACATGTCAGTGGCGACAATCTCCCCAAACGTATGCTGTACCCATTGTGCCCTGCACATTGGCAGTGCCTATGCCAGGATTGCTATATATTGGTGGGATGGGGTGGAGTGAGGGCGTGGATAGGTGCCAGGATGTACACATCGTATTCAGGAATGGCTTGTGTACATTCCCCGGCACCCTGATGAACATTCAGGTTATTCCTGCCTGAAGTGGTATAAACTGCAATAACAACCCCCCCCCCCACTCTATCCAATTAAATCACAAAACAAAAATAGAGTGTAAACAGAGCAAAACAAAAAATGTGTGAAAAATTTTTTTTGTCGGAAGGCAGCCCTGAGGATGAAACTAACCTCTTGAAGCTGTAACTTCCATTTTAATCAGTGTTCAATAAACCCTGTAAATAACTGAATAAGGGTTAACACTAAGGTAAAAACACCATAATAAGGCGTGACCTTAGACAATAAATTATTGTTATTAGATTAGAAATTATTGTCTAAGGTCACGCCTTATTATGGTGTTTTTACCTTAGTGTTAACCCTTATTCAGTTATTTACAGGGTTTATTGAACACTGATTAAAATGGAAGTTACAGCTTCAAGAGGTTAGTTTCATCCTCAGGGCTGCCTTCCGACAAAAAAAATTTTTCACACATTTTTTGTTTTGCTCTGTTTACACTCTATTTTTGTTCTGTGAAGTGGTATAAAGGCAGGACGTAGCACCGATTTCGGCCTGAACCCTCCTGCTCCCCATGGCGATGGCTGGCTGTGGAACCTCATGACATGACCCTGGACATATCTGCCTGCAGCAACGCTCGGGCACCGGTATACAGAGGCCTTTGTGGAACATGCAATCCTGCGATGATATGGAGGGGGACAGAACCAGGGTTACAGGATGCCACTGCACACTTGCACTAGCAGTAGCGTGGTCGCATGGGGACGGGCAGGTTCAGCTGCATCTAAGATGGTGGAATCCGGTGAGTGCCAGCCTATCTATCTCCCCGATTCTGCTATCGCAGGTGTGTCTAGACCCCGTAGTTGCGGAATCAGGACTAACTCGACCCCATCTTCGATTTTGCCATGCCCACGGCCCAGGCGTACATGATATGGAATTTTCCTCCACATATCTAAATCCTTCTCATTCATACCAGGTTTGGAGCCAAATCTACAACAAGCTATGAGACCTATTCCAATCACCTTAAAAGATACAAAGAAGCAACAGAAAGTGCAAAGAAAAACTACCACTCAGTCATACTAACTAATGCAATAAATAGACCAAGAGAACTTTTTACCATTGTTCAAAACCTAACAAACAACACATACAATTCTAGCAATATCATCACTGATATATCACCTCAGACATTAGCTAATCATTATATGGGCAAAAGAAAACAACATACATCCTTACCAAAATCATCTAGTAAGTCATACTATGATCAATCAAACTATTGGTCTGACTTCCACCTAATATCCAAAGACACACTCAAGAATATTATAGCAAACCTTAATACTACAACTTCATATTTAGACCCATGTCCAGTAACCTGGATAAAAAAACTCTACCAACTCTCTTCTCCTTCATACTACCTATGATCAACCTCTCATTACAACAATTGTATTTACCTCCAAGCCTTAAATATGCACAAATCCGTCCAATACTCAAAAACGGCATCCTTGACAAAACATCACCCACATCCTATAGACCCATATCAAGCATACCTTTTATGGCCAAACTAATTGAAAAAGTAGTTCAAATCCAAACCCAAGAATACATTGATACATCAGCCCCTCTTGATGAACAACAATACGGTTTCCGCCCTTACCACAGAGTAGAAACACTACTCACAGTTCTACTTGACACTCTTGTAAGAGGAATTGACAACTCTAAACAAGCCTTCATTCTATTATTTCTAGATATCTCTGCAGCATTTGACAGTGTGAACCACACTATAATGCTTAACAGACTCAAGCAAATAGGAATTAATTCAACAGTACATAAATGGTTTACATCATACCTATGCAACAGGACACAAACAGTAAGAATCAATAACCAAACTTCTAATAAATACAAACAGGAACTTGGCCTCCCACAAGGATCTGCCCTATCGGCACTCCTTTTTAATATTTATATCCAACCAGTCTGCAACATCTTTAAATAATTCAAAGTCCACTATCATATCTATGCAGACGATATTATGCTATACATTCCGTTCTTGATCCCTAACCCACCAATGCAATTAATAACTGAGTGCTTCAATGAACTCACAATATGGTTAAAAGACCACAATCTACACATCAACTACTCAAAAACAGACATCCTATTTGTAACAAAAAACCAATCATACATTCCCCCAACATCTATCACACTTCAAAATCATGAGATTAAAACAAAAAAATGAAGTGAAATATCTAGGTGTGATTCTAGATAAGAATCTCAGTATGGATACACACATCAGAAACACAACAAAACAAATCCACTACAAGCTTAAGATTCTAAAACAACTTCGCCCAATTGTACATCTACACGATTTTATGAGCAAAATACAAGCCATTATTACACCCCACTTTGACTTTGCAAACTCAGTTCTTCTAGGAACAACAAAGCAGAACCTTAAACTCCAGCTAGCACAAAATTTAGCTGCCAGAACCATCATGAAGGTCCATACATTTGAACACATAACACCCATACTAGCCAACTTACATTGGCTACCAATCTACTGCAGGATAAACTACAAAATCCTAATAACCAGATTTAAAGCATTAAAAGGAGTGGAGGAGTAGCCTAGTGGTTGGGGCAAGGTACTTAAGGCCAGAAGGTCAGGGGTTCAAATCACCCTAGAGGACAGCAACCTTGGGCCAGAAGGACTGGGGATTCTAGTCCCACAGGTGCTCCTTGTGGTCTTGGGCAAGCCACTTAACCCTCCATAGCCCATGTTCCCTGTAAAATAGTTATCTCCAAGTTATAATGCCCTGTTCAATGTAATTTCAGTTTGTTCAATGTAAACTGCACTGATGCAGAATAGCACAGTATATAAGAGAATGTAAATAAATAAATAATATAGCTCCACTGACACTGTGCAAACTTATTAATATGGAAACAACAAAAATCACTCAAAGGAGAGGTAATACAAATAAAATTTTGATTCCGAAAGACTTTACAAAAGCCAAAAAGTCTATTAACAACAAGGCATTTTCTCACTCGGTCCCCATCCTCTGGAACATGCTACCGGAAGAAATCAGAATTCTAACTGATATCAAGGAATTCCTTATGAAACTAAAAACTCATCTACTTATGACACACTATGGTGAACAGATAAACACCATCTACCATACCAAAAATGGATAACAGAAGACAAGTTAATTATCAAACCAAGTGAGACATACATAATAACTGCATCTAAAAATTTAACTCATTCTTCTAATTCATGGTAAGAATAACTCTAACATATGATGACTAAACTGCAAACTGTACTGTAATGTATATAATCTAAACACAATGTTACAGATGAAATGTACATAGTTGCGAAGCACCCTACAAAGTTGTTATGCATATATTAGTTGGACCTATGCAATAGTTAAAATTTTATGTATTAAGGCACAAGCCTATTGTACATAGTTCGTTGTTTCATGTAAGAAGAACAGGCCTTATTTTGTTTCTGTCTCTTTACATTGTTATTTGTAAACCGCACCTGATCCATGGGAAAGTGCGGTATATAAGTGTTCGTTAAATAAATAAATAAAAATATTGAAGTTGATTATGTGATGCAGCCTCTCTTCCCCCTTAGCATGAACAGGTAGAATTTCTGAGAATGCTATAGTGTTGACAGTGGGTCTAAGTTTCTTTCCCAGAATATGGAAGTCCCTTTGTACTGTAGAGGTACTGTTTCTAGCAAGGTCATTTGTACCCAAGTGGATAACCACATCTATTTTTTGGAGTGCTCACTTTCTGCACTGACTACGCTAACAATTTGGTTTACATTCCTGCTGGCTGAAGAACCTGGGAGGCATTTGACCATCTTCTGTCCCTAGGACAGTGTTTTCAATTTAATCCCTCTGATGATGTAGTCCCTAAGTAATAATAGTGTCCTGTTTTGTGATTTGCTCTTCACATTTGGAGCATTTTCAGTAGATTGAGTGTTAATCTTCTCATTTAAGGTCACTTCAGTTGTACTAATTGAGCACTCTCATTTTCCAAGGCAGAGAAGGTATTATGCAGGGATATTTCTTGATGCAACGTATCAGACCTGTAACACAGAGACATGGATGAGAATTGAGCAAAAGCATTTGGATTTGGCTAGGAAACAGGGCACTGGAGACTTTGGCAAGGTTGGTCTCTGTAGAATGTAAAGGATGAAAGCCAAATTGCAGTGTATCCAGAAGGGCTTGAAAGGAAATCAAGACACACATTCAAGTAGTTGGATGTGAAAGGAAGGAGAGTGATGGGCCAATAACTGGAAGGGTAGGGAAGGTCCAGTGAAGGTTTTTCAAAGAGTAGTGCAACCACAGCATGCTTGAAGGTGGCAGGAACAGCTGTAGTGGAAAGCAATGAACTGAGTTTATGACATTGAAGGGATAACAGAGGGGGAGGTAGAGCTTAGTAGACAGGTGGAAATGGAATCAGAGGATCAGGTAGTCAGTTTGGAGGAGGAGAGAAGATGTGTGGTTTCCTCCACAGTGATTTCATAAAAGGAAAAAAGGGTGGCAGGGGAAGGAAGGTTTTGAGAATGAAGAGAGAGATGCGAAGATGGAAGTGACCTGGTGGAGAGCTCAAGACTAATCTTGTGAACCTGATCACGGAAAGAGTCAGCCAAAATTTGGTCAGAAACGAAGGGGGGGTTGGAGGCAGAGGCACTTTGAGGAGGAAGTTGAGTATAGCAAAGAGACTGCGAGGGTCAGAGGCAACAGTGTTTGTACAATGGGCACAGCACTCTTGCTTGGCAAACTGGAAGGTGGTAAGCAAGAATTTGAAATGTATGAAGTCAGCGTGGGCACGGGATTTTAGCCAAAGACATTCAGCAGAGTGGCAGAGGGATGTAGGTAGTGGATTTTGGAGGCCAGCCAAAGTTGGGGTACAGTAGGCCTCACAGGACATGGAATGGGAGGAGGAAAAAGCATCCAAAGCAGAGGTACTAATACTAATAAGTACTTTTATACCACAGTTATCCCAAACTAAGTGGTTCAGTGCAGTTTACAGCAGATAGAAACCATTATACAATGAAAACAAGATTGCAAATTAAGAATCGAAAAGCCAAGATTTCAAATTTAAACAGACAGACAAAGGTGAGCTGGTCGATATAGTGTATCTGGATTTTCAGAAAGCCTTTGACAAGGTCCCTCATGAGAGATTCAGCAAAATTAAAAAGTCATGGGATAGGAGGCAGTGCACTATTGTGGATCAGGAACTGGTTAAAATATAGAAAGAAGAGGGTAGGGCTAAATGGCCAATTTTCCCAATGGAGAACAGTGAATAGTGGAGTACCCCAGGGATCTGTGCTGGGTCCACTTCTTTTTAACATATCGTAAATGACCTGGAAATGGGAATAACGAGTGAGAAAATCAAATTTGCAGATGACACACTATTATTCAAAGTTGTTAAAACCCAAGAGGATTGTGAAAAATTGCAAGAGGACCTGGACATTCAAATGGAAGATGAAATTTAATGTGGACAAGTGCAAAGTTATGCACCTAGAAAAGAACAACTCAAACTATGGTTACACGATGCAAGGTTCCACATTAGGAACCACTACCCAGGAAAAAGATTTAGGTGTCCTCGTGGATAACACGTTGAAACCCTCTGCCCAGTGTGCAGAGGTGGTCAAGAAGGCCAGTAGAATGCTAGCAATCAAAAGGAAAGGAATGGAGAATAAAACAAAGGCTATTATAATACCTCTGCATTGTTCCATGGTGAGACCGCACCTTGAAAATTGTGTGCAATTCTGGTTGCCGTATATTAAAAAGGATATAGCATTAATAGAAAAGGTACAAAAAAGAGCCACAAAAATGGTAAAGGGGATGGACAGATATCCCTATGAGGAGAGGCTTAAAAGGTTAGGGCTCTTCAACCTGGAAAAGAGATGGCTGAGGGGAGATATGACAGAAGTTTATAAATTAATGAATAGAGTGGAATGGATAAACGTAGATCGATTGTTTACGCCATCAAAAAGTAGAAAGATTAGGAGACATGCAAGGAAGCTACAGTGTAACCCGTTTAAGACTAATAAGAGAAAATATTTTTCATTAAACGCATAATCAAACTCTGGAATTCGTTACCAGAGGATGTAGTAAAAGCTGTTAGAGTAGCTGGGTTTTAAAAAGGTTTGGACAAGTTCCTGGAGGAAAGGTGCATAAAACATTATTAAAGACAACCCAGGAAATCCACTGCTTTCCAATACAAGCATTGCGGAGTCTGTGAGTCTTTTTGGGATACTGCTAGGTACTTGTGACCTGGATTGGCCACTGTTGGAAACAGGATACTGGGCTTGATGGACCTTGATCTGACCCAGTATGGAATATATTATGTTTTTTAAACCAGAATAGATTGGGAACCTTTAATCTTCAGTGGCAAGTTAGCCCACAATTCAGCCACTTTGAATGAAAAAGTAAGGGTAAATCTTGTTTTTGAAGTAACACCCCTACATGTCGGAAAAGACAAAGTACAAAATGATTGCAGTCGTTTCGACCTCATAACTATAAATGGAAGTAATAGCGATGAAAAACGCATTGGCACAAATCATGAAAACGTTTCTACAAAATCAAATAAAACTTAATGTAAGTATAGTGTTTTAGGAAGAGGCCACGTCATCGCAAACTCAGATGACATAGTGGATGACAGAGGAGATGAGACAGAAGTGGAGAGAGTTGTAGGGTCAGTCGCCTGAAGATTCCTAAATGTGTTGGTGGAGAGTGAATGTAATTGTGGTGTTGGGAGGTGATTATGAATGAAAGTTATCCAGATAGTGATGATATTCGGTCTACGTATCTAGATAACTTGAGGATAACCAAAGGAGTGGAGTGGTGGAGGAGCCTAGTGGTTAGAGCAGTGGCCTGGGGGTCAACCAGAGCAGGTTTCAAATTCTACTCACACTCCTTGTGCCTTGGGCAAGTCATTTAACCCTTCATTGCCTCAAGTACAAACTTAGATTAATAATACTTGGTTGGATTTAATTTGGACATGTCAGAAGGGTGCATCCTTCAAAGGATCTTTCGAAACAAGGAGATTTCTGAGTGGCACTGGTGTGTGCGATGAAACCCATCTGTTCAGGCATTGTGTGCGATAAGAGCTGTGACCTCATCAGGCACGAGAACTACACATGCTGCTGACTTGCAGAGGGCCCTTGTGTATTAGGGCCACCAAATTGTCTTTGTCCACTGATCTCATCATTCAGACAGGCAAATGTAATCGTTCACAGGGTTGGGAATCAACCTGCAGCATTTCCTAAAGAACTCAACTGCTTCCTTGGGTCTCTCTCTCGCTGTCTACTCTTGAAGAGCTCCTCTGTTAATTCAGCTTAAGCCATTTTAAAGTGATGCAAATAAGTCAGTCGGCTGATGAAACAAAAATAATGACGTTTCTGCTTGTTCACTGCCATATCTATTTCAATCCTGGACAGATCACGGTATAGATAATTATAATCCCAGGTGAAGGGGATCGTTCGGCGCTGTCACACCCTCTACTTGACATGGTCTGTGAGCATCTCTTCACAGTACACCTCCCAACGAATTCAGTTCTATTTCTGCTGTTGTGACATATTCTAGTTTGATCTATCCCTTGTGCCTTTTGTTTGTGGCTGTAAAGCGTCTGGGGCTCATTTTCTATGAAAGAAGCAGGTTGATGCAACATTTGAATTGGGTGAAACGTATCAGACAGAAGGTGCAGGCATATCTGCAACACTAAAGGCTATTTTTTGAATTTAAAAAAAACGTGGGGAATCCAATTACTTTTGCCTTTTTTCGGGCGGAGGGAAGATTTTGGAAATGAAGAGCCTTGCAAATACAAGCTGACTTGCCGCCCGTGAAAGTTTTGCACATTCGCCACTAGTTGGGGCTATAGGCAAAGGAAAGGAAACAAACCCTAGAAGACTTTGAAAGGAAGGAGGGGGGATGGCAGCGGCTGGCAGTCTGTTCACCAGGCAGGACTGGAGCTTTTAGAACGTTTGCTGGTTGCTTAGGTTTATTGACTGAACTTTATGGCTGTTGAAAGTGATGAAGACTCCAACCGAGTGCTGAACGCGGTGGCTGAAAAAATGCCGGGGTACCATGTAACATAGTCACTAGCTAATTGAAAACTGAAGGAAATTTTAAAAAATGCTCAGAAAGTAGGAAGCTCTGGTGAAATGCAGGACACGGGGACTGAGAAATGCCAAAGACCGAGGCAATGAGACTGTGAACACAGTGCTGGAAAGTGTCTGCCACACCGCACTGGCTCTTTCGCCATGCATATGTTGCTGGCCATACTGTACTTCAGGCACAATTAGTCTAGAGTATTTGCTGTTTATAATTTGCCTTTTTTCTTTCCTAGTAAAAGAAGAGTTTGGTGTTGAAAATATTTCCCTTGTTTTAGGTTTCTTTGGGGGACAATTTCTCCAAATGGACAATTGCTGTGCACGCAGGACCGGCCCCAGAGTTCATTCAAGGTGTAGATGCCTTAGGCAGACCTTAAGTTTTACTCCTCCCCTTGGCTGCCAAAATATATTGTTTAGCTTTGAATGCCCTGCTCTTTGCCATCCCCCAGAAGTAGTCACTCTAGGTGATGGCCTAGTTTGACTAACGGTTGACCCATCCCTGTGTATACTGTGTGGGGAAGATCTGGGTTTGATTGAAATGATAAAGCGGTATATAAAACCTGTTAAATACATAAAATAAATAAATAAATTCCTGGGCCCAGGGCGGGTCCAACCACTAGGCAAACTAGGCTGGATTTTGGGTGCTAAAGGCACATTAGGTGCAAAGCCACGGTGCACTTTAGTAAAAGTCCCCTAGGTGTCTGTATTGTCAGTGGGATTGCCTTGAAGATGCGTATTATACATTAATGGGCTTTTATAAAAGGCACTTACGTAGCTTTTATAAAACAGGCTCCCAAAACCAGCCCCAATAGCGCACAAATTTACATTTGCCCAGAAGAAGATGCCAATGGGTGAATGTATTCCATGTGTGCAGAGGTGCGCATTATAAAATACATCACAGCCAGGGCCGGCCCGTCCATTGAGCAAGAATGTTTTTTGCACAAGGCCCCGCGTTTCAGGGGGCCCCGCGCAAAGAACATTCTGCTTTCCTCAAAATTACATTAAAAAAAAAGCTGGCTCTCTGGCTGCTGCCGCTGTCGCCGCGGCAGAATGCAGTGTCCCGCGGGGCCCCCTCTGCGCCGGCTGAGCCCTCTGCCCGGCTTTCAGATTCGCGAAGGGAGAGTGTCTCTCCCTCGCGTCTCTGTTAAGCCCGCAACACTCTCCCTTCGCGAATCTGAAAGCCGGGCAGAGGGCCCAGCTTTTTTTTTTTGGACTGCTAATGGGCTGGGGCAGGGGGGCTGTTAGGACTGCTAATTGGCTGGGGGGGGGGCTGTTAGGACTGCTAATGGGCGGGGCGGGGCGGGGCGGGCTGTTAGGACTGCTAATGGGCTGGGGGGGCTGTTAGGACTGCTAATGGGCGGGGCGGGCTGTTAGGACTGCTAATGGGCTGGTGGGGGTGGGTTAGGACCGCTAATGGGCATGGGGGGGGGGGCTGGGTTAGGACCGCTAATGGGCTGGGGGGGGGCTTGTTAGGACTGCTAATGGGCTGGGGGGGGGGGGTAGGACTGATAATGGGCTGTGGACTGATGGGGGCTGTCTGGAAATGGGGTGATGGGGGGGTTAGAACTGCTAATGGGCTATGGGGGGCTGTTAGGACTGCTAATGGGCTAGGGGGGGTGGGTTAGGACTGCTAATGGGCTATGGGGGGGCTAGGACAGGAAATGGGCTGATGGGGAGGGGTTAGGACTTGAGGTGGGCTGATGGGGGGGTTAGGACTGGCAATGGGCTGATGGGGTTAAGACTGGAAGTGGGCTGATGGGGGGGTTAGGACTGGTAATGGGTTATGGGGGGGGCTTAAACTGAAAATGGGGTGATGGGGGGCTAGGACTGGAAATGGGCTGAGTGGAAGGGGAGGCTTGAACTGCAAATAGCTGATGGGGAGGGGGCTTGGAATGGAAATGGGCTGTGAGGGAAGGGAGCTAGGACTGAAAATGGGCTGATGGAGCAGCTAGGATAGGACTGGAAATGGGCTGTTGGGGGAGCTAAGATTGGAAATGGGCTGTGGTGGGGGCTTGAATTGAAATGGACTCATGGAGGGGCTAGAACTGAAAGTAGGCTCATGGGGGGGGGCTTGGACTGGAATTGGACTGAGTGGAGGGGAGCTATGATTTGACATGGGCTGATGATGGGGCTAGGAAATGACTAGAAGTGGGCTGATGGGGGGCTAGGATTGGAAATGAGCTGATGAAGGGACTCAGACTGAAAACGGATGGGGGAGCTAGGACTGGAAATGGGCTGATGGTGGGCTAGGACTGGAAATGGGCTGATGCAGGGACTAGAAGGGAATGGATGCTGGATGAGACTGGAACTAGAAGGGAGCTGATGTTGGGGGAGGATTAGAATGGGATGGGGCTGGGAGAGTAAAATGGAGAGGGGAAAAATATTTTGTGTGGGAGGGATGAAAAATCTACAATTGGCCTGGTATTGGGAGAGTAAGTGGGGATTGAGGATGGAGGGGTAAAATTTGTGTGGATGAAATAGGAATGAGGAGAGAGCAAAAGGAGAAAGATTAGTATGTTAAAGCAGATGTAGAGAGAGAGAATGGGAAAAAAAACTAGAAGAGAGAAGAAAGGACAAATGGACAGCAGACGATGGACAGTTAGCAGAAAACATGAAGAAACCAGAAGAAAGTGGCTGGAGCAATTGCAACTGAAAAAAAATGCACAAAAGGTAGAAATATCTCTTTATTTTGAATTTATTAACTGGAATATGAAACCTCTGGGAAATGTGCATCATTAACGTCTGTGCTTTGTTTGGTACAAGAGGAAATTAATTTATAGTTTTATTTCTACAGTGTTGTTGTACATTCCAAGTTTGGCTTTTGGGGTTCCCAGTTTAATTATTGCCTTCCTGTTTCTAAATTGTGATTCCTTGTTTGGTGATGGTTTATGTTCTGCATGTGTAACTGAGCTGAGGTATTCTGTTTATGTAATTCCTATTTGACATTGCCACTTGTTCTCTTTCCCCAGTATTCTCTGAAATGTACTGGTTTAATATTTGCAGTGTTGCCTTTTGATAGTTAGGGTATGGTGCTTTGTGAGTCCTGGTAATGCTGTCAGGATACGGCGGGTTTGCTATGGGTTTTAAATGGGCAGCATTTGTAGTAGTTCCTAATGTGCCTGGCGGTTGGCACTGGATTATAGTAATGTAGAAATCTTTTAGTCTTTCTTTATCCATACACTCATTAAGAGACATGTTTACTAAAAGTTAGTGTATGGTAACATTATGCAAATATTTATGCAAATAAGGCCACTTATGCAAATGAGGCCCCGCACCGAGTCTCCGCACATGGCCCCGCACCCCCCTTGGGCCGCCCCTGATCACAGCTGCGCCTCTGCTCTATTCAAGGGACATCCCCGGAACACCCATACGTAGGAACGCAGTTTTACTTGCATAAGCGGTCATGCAATTTTATGAAAAGTCCTTTTCTGCATGCAAAACAGGCTTTAGATGTGGAGAAAGCTTTCTAAACCCCCCTCCCCCTTGCTTGTTACACTTTCCTGATTTCCAAAAGCATTTTTCCCAGGCTCCCATGGGGTAGAAATCTCTGTAGCAGGTGCATACCGTCTTGCCCTGGGAGAGCCAGGCGGGCGACGGGCAGATGGTTTCTGTTCCAGTTTTGTAGAAGGTCTCTCTCATCAAGTCAAGTCACATGGGTTAAACAGGAGCCTGATTCCACGTGCACTATGAACTCGGGGGGAGAAACGTCCCCTCCCGGTCCTGCCAATGCCACATCTTCACTCCGACCCTGCTTGCAGAAGGCGATGGGGGGAAGAGGAATGTCAGCAGTGAAAAGATGGCGGGTGAGAAGCACAAAGACTCACAGCCACCACACGTAGGTGCTCCTAGTCAAGAATTTGTATAAAGTGGCTCTCTGGTTTCATTTTAGTCATAGTGCAGAGCTCAGGGGCTGGGACATTATTAGGCAATAAACAGGGCATTGCTTGGTGAAAGAGAATCAGATACCATCTACATGGAAATATAGAAAGTTTGAATGCAGGGCTTCAGTTCTTCTGAATACCTTGAACTGTGGACTGAGTCATTTCTACGATTGTGCTAAGCAGATATGAGTTGTGCAGCCTGCCATAATTTCACTTTCACAAGGTCTGTTACCTTGAGCACTCCCTATTATGGCAAGAAAGCCCACCCTAAAGTCTAACACCTCTTACAGAAAGCACCTTCCTTCCCTTAGTCTTCTCTGTTCAGCTCCTTCCTGTCTCCCCCCCCCCCCCTCTCAAAGGAAGATCACCTTTTAGGGTAACAAAGCAATACCGGGACTTATATGAGCTAACATGCTGTTTGTAGGCTTAATTCTGATTTAAAAACCAGTGTTCCTTCTGTAAAGCCGACAAACAGTCGCTCTGTATTGTTTGAGGCCAAGTGTCTGACACAATGAGCAGTGGGAGAAGCAGGACTTGGCTGCGGCTTCTGCGTGCAGGTGTTTGCCGCATTGTCAGCCTCTCAGCCAGATGTGGACAGAGCCTCGGCACCTGTTTCCCTTTTCTGCTGGAAGCTGGACCAGCGATACCGTTCTGTCCTGTGGATGAGGCACACTCTCATATTAATAAACTCTGCAGCCCTGTTCTTTAGACGGAAGGACAGCGATACGCCTTTTGCCATACTGTATAATTCCTTTTTCAGAAACCATGGTGCAATTTCTCATCTCTTTGACTATTTGTCCTCATTAAATGTAACCTTCAATTGCTACGTGATCTTGGCTGTAATCACACAAGATAACAAAATGAAAAAAACATTAACCCTCATTAACTAACTTATATATTATATAAATGTTTTTGTTTTATGACCTTCCTCTTACCGAACTCACTATTTAGTTAGTCAGGTTTTCCAAAGGTCCCTTTTATTGTACAAATCACTTCATAAATAAAAATCTATAACTGTATATGTTCAAAAATGTTTTTTTTCTCTTTCTTTACATTTCACAATATTTTCTTTTAAACACGCTTCTCAAATGCCAGATATGGCTCTATGATGAACACCATTACCAACACCGACATAGTATATAGTATATGCCATCCAAAACAGGAGTTACGCAGGGAGACAACTGACCCCCTTCACTGTGATTTGATTTTATTTCCTACTTAAATTGTACAGTAGCAGACAGCTCTTTGTAAAATTCCCTGTGTTTTCCGGCTTTTTTAAAAAACCTTTCAATCCATGATTGTGTTCCAGGAACCCCCCCCCCCCCCCAACCACCACCCTTATCAATGAGTCTCTTGCCCCTCTGTCACTGGATTCTTCAGCCTATCCTAGAAACGGCTCTAGATGCAGGCTAATAAATTTGAGCATCCCCCAAGCTTCTGGCACGATGCGACATGCACACAACACCCCCTGCAAGGTTATCAGCTCACTGCATCTTTCACTCCCTTTCGGTTTCTCGAAGACAAAGGATCCCAGCTGAACCTTGGACAAAGGAGAATGTGTGGACAAGGAGCGGAAGACGGCAAGCAAGAATAACCTGGAAAGTGCCAGAAGTGGAAGAGGAAGTCTAAATCCGTCCTGCTCCAGAGTGGGGAGGGGGACAGCGATGGGGGAGGTAGGGAGAAAACATTTTGGAAAATGTAAACAATTCAGGAAACCCTGGCACCTACTCCAGTTCCGATCTGGCCCAGCACAAAGCTCCTTCCGCGTGTGAACAGCTGCTTATGAATGAAGTCTAGATTAAACCCTTCATTCAGCTCTGCCTCTCCCCACAGTTTTAAGATTTCCTTTCTGCCTTTGGCAAATCTTTTCTTTCTTAAAACAAAATACATATGCATGTTATTAACTCCCCCTATTTAAATAGAAGTACAATGCTATCATAAATCTTCCCTGTTCCATGCAGACATATATATAACAATTTTTTCTTCCGCACGAGGCTGCAGGAAAACCATTGTATCTCAGCCATCTCGACTTGAAAGAGAGCTTTTAAAAAACAGTTATACGGGAAGCATGTTTTTCCCCCCCCATGGCAGCCCAAGATTAAAGTTAATCGTAAAAGGAGAAGGGGTAGGAGAAGGATGACGAGCTATTCAAGAAGAAATTAGACCCAGGACATCAAGGGCAAATTAAGGAACACAAAAAGAACTATTTCCACCAGATAACTGGAAACAGTTCCAAGGATATTAAATAAAAAAAATATACTGTTTAGCTTTGGGTTTAAATTCCTTCTTCCTGCTTCACGGCAGAACACACGCAGACATGTTTGCACTGTCTTATACTTACTCATGTGCTGTAGATATAACTGATACATGGTAACATAGTGTAACCCACACACCTGTGCGGGTGTAGTTGCTGCAAAGATATACCACCTCTATGTAGCATGATTGGACACAGTCACAAATAGGTACCCCTGAGGTAGGTGGTTCAGAGATAGAAATAAAGGCACACTAAACACAGCTGGAGCAGAGCAACCATGCTGTATTTCATCAGAAGGTCAAAGGTGACAACTAGGAAGTGGGAAAACAGTGAGATATAACAATGAGCCACTAGATGGCATCAATATACGTTAACATCTGTAACATCTCCCTTTTTTTCTTTGAGCTTAGGCACAACTTTCTGTTATAATTATCCTAAAAAACAAGCCGCAGCGGAGGCTTTGAAAGTTGGCCACTGCGAGTGTAGACAGGGCTTTTCTGTGCATACAGCTGCTGATCCCTGTCTGGCATTGGTGGGTTGTTATCCAACATGGTACAGGTGTGCCCACAGGCTTGGGATCTCTTTGCTGCTGTTCCCTCAAACACCTGAACTCTCCATGCATGGAGGTGTACTGGAGCAGGAAGAATGGCTTGTCTGTTCAGTCAAGCTGTGTGTGTGCTGTTTGTGTGCTGCTCAGCCACTTGCAGCTCACACAATTGCAGTGACAGAATGCTTCTTTGCGTCCACTAAGTACCCCACTTCTAACGATTCATATGATCTCTCGGAAGTGGATTCATGCAGACTGAGTTCCCAATATTCATCTGAGGCAAATTTCTTGCAGATATGCCATATCTTCACTTAACACATTGTTTCTTGTGTTGGAGTTTTTCTGCTACACCTGGTACCACACAGGACTCAAGTAGCTGGCTGGCTATTGGCAGAGATGTCTTCAGGCTTCCTGACGTCAGCCACTGCACTGGGCTTCTCTCCATGCTCTCTGTTGGTGTGCTCCTCTATGAATCATAGCTTTCTATGAGTCTTCACCATCCCTTTCTCTGCACTGGTTCTTCACTAATTTTACAGCTTCAGCTTTGCCATTATCCTGTGGGTTACCTTGGTGATGAAGTAACACGTTCAAACCATCGCTCAGCAGAAAACATTGTTTCAACGCTTAATGCTGCTACGATAAAGATGGCTCTTTGACTTTTACAAACGCCATTACCAACTATCAATTCAGTCGAAGCTACTGACCCTCCGGAAACTCCTGGAGAGTTAAAGAACCTCAGCTCCAATCGCATGCAACTATGTCATAACAAGCTAGCCCAATCCTGTTCCAGGTTCAGACCTCTTGGTATCAATGATGATAACCTAAAAATCCAGGACTGTTCAAGAACTTGAAGCCGTTGCTCTCTATCTCCCCCTCTTGGATTCTCAGGAACATGATCCAGGATTCTCCACTGAAAGTCCTCAAATGCAGGGCCGGATTTACCTTGAGTGAGGCCCTACGCCAACAAAAATTGTGGGCCCCCAGCAGGGGCGGCCCAAGGGGGGTGCGGGGCCTCATTTGCATAAGGGGCCTCATTTGCATAAATATTTGCATAATGTTACCATATACTAACTTTTAGTAAACGTGCCTCTTAATGCGTGTATGGATAAAGAAAGACTAAAAGATTTCTACATTACTATAATCCAGTGCCAACTGCCAGACACATTAGGAACTACTACAAACACTGCCCATTTAGAACCCATAGTAAACCCGCCGTATCCTAACAGCACTACCAGGACTCACAAAGCACCATACCCTACCAATCAAAAGGCAACACTGCAAATATTAAACCAATACATTTCAGAGAACAACAATACATGACCTACTGGGGAAAGAGAACAAGTGGCAATGTCAAATAGGAATTATATAAAACAGAACACCTCAGCTCAGTTACACATGCAGAACATAGACCATCAAACAAGTAATCATAATTTAGAAACAGGAAGACAATAATTAAACTGGGAATCCCAAAAGCCAAACTTGGAAAGTACAACACTGTAGAAATAAAACTATACATTAATTTGCTCTTGTACTAAACAAAGCGCAGACGTTAATGAGGCACATTTACCAGAGCTGACATATTCCAATTAATAAATTCAAAATAAAGAGATATTTTTCTACCTTTTGTGCATTTTTTTCAGCTGCAATTGCTCCAACCACTTTCTTCTGGTTTCTTCGTGTCTTCTGCTAACTCTCCATCGTCTGCTGTCCATTTGTCCTTTCTTCTCTCTTCTAGATTTTTTCCATTCTCTCTCTACATCTGCTTTAACATACTAATCTTTCTCCTTTTGCTCTTTCCTCATTCCTATTTCATCCACTCAAATTTTACCCCTCCATCCTCAATCCCCACTTACTCTCCCAATACCCGGCCAATTGTAGATTTTTTATCCCTCCCACACAAAATATTTTTCCCTTCTCCATTTTACTCTTCCAGCCCCATCCCATTCTAATCCTCCCCCAACATCAGCTCCCTTCTAGTTCCAGCCTCACCCAGCATCCATTCCCTTCTAGTCCCTGCATCAGCCCATTTCCAGTCCTAGCCACCCATCAGCCCATTTCCAGTCCTAGCAACCCCCAACCCAATACCAGTCCTAGCCCCCCATCAACCCACTTACAGTCCTAACCCCCCATCAACCCATTTTCAGTTTAAGCCCCCCCTATAACCCATTACCAGTCCTAACCCCCATCAGCCCACTTCCCGTCCTAACCCCATCAAACCCATTTCCAGTCAGCCCCCCATAGCCCACAGCCCATTACCAGTCCTAACCCCATCAGCCCACCTCCAGTGTTGACCCCTCAGCCCATTTCCAGTCCCAGCCCCCCATAGCCCATTACCAGACAGCCCCCATCAGCCCACAGCCCATTACCAGTCTTAACCCCCCCAAAGCCCATTACCAGTCTTAACCCCCCCCCCAAAGCCTATTACCAGTCCTAACCCCATCAGCCCACCTCCAGTCTTAACCCCCCAGCCCCTTTCCAGTCCTAGGCCCCCCATAGTCCATTACCAGACAGCCCCCATCAGCCCACAGCCCATTACCAGTCTTAACCCCCCCAAAGCCTATTACCAGTCCTAACCCCATCAGCCCCCCTCCTGTCTTTTCCCCGCAGCCCGTTTCCAGTCCTTGGCCCCCCATTGCCCATTACCAGACATCCCCCATCAGCCCACAGCCCATTACCAGTCTTAAGCCCCCCCCAAAGCCCATTGCCAGTTCTAAGCCCCCCCAACAGCCCACAGTCCATTACCAGTCTTAACCCCATCAACCCACCTCTAGCCTTAACCCCCACCAGCCCATTTCCAGTCCCAGCCCCAGCCCCCCCCCCCAATAGCCCATTACCAGTCCTACCCCCCCACCCCCGTCGGCCTAAAGTAAAATGTAATTTAAAAAAAAAACCTTCTGGCTGCCGCCGCGGGGCCCCCTCTGCTGCCGCGGCAGCACCGACTGACCCGCGGGGGCCCCCTCTACAAGCTAAATCCGTGGGGTCGGGTCGGGTCGTTCCTTCCTCCCTCCCTCCGTGCACGCTGTGAGAGGCGCGAAGGGAGAGTGTCTCCGTCGCGCCTCTGTTAAGCCCGCAGGGGCTGATGGGAAATTTCCCATCAGCCCCTGCCGGCTTAACAGATTCAGCCTGCATGGAGGGAGAGAGGGAGGAAGGAACAGCCTGCACGGAGGGAGAGTTGGAGGAAGGAACAGCCTGCACGGAGGGAGAGTTGGAGGAAGGAACAGCCTGCACGGAGGGAGAGTTGGAGGAAGGAACAGCCTGCACGGAGGGAGAGAGGGAGGAAGGAATGACCCGACCCGACCCGACCCGACGGATTTAGCTTGTAGAGGGGGCCCCCCGGGTCAGTCGGTGCTGCCGCGGCAGCAGAGGGGGCCCCGCGGCGGCAGCCAGCAGCTTTTTTTTTTTATTTTATTTAAAAAAAATTAACTTCTTCTTTTTTTGTGGGCCCCTGCCAGCTGTGGGCCCTACGCCATGGCGTACATGGCGTATAGGTAAATCCGGCCCTGCTCAAATGTATGTTGAAACTCTATACAATGTTGCACAATTGGAGCAGATGCTACCTTGTTGTGAACCCTCGATGCATGTTCTTGTAAACGTCTACGTATCATCCGAGTGGTGCGTCCAATATATAGCAAATTACAAGGGCATATCAATACGTATACCACAAAAGCTGTAGAGCACATAGTTAACCATTTAGAGACATGTTTAAATGTGTTATTAGGTACCGACCATTCTTTGTCTGTGATACTTCGAGGACAAAACTCACATTTTTCAGAAGAACGATGTCCCTGTTCTATATCTCCTGGCTTTACCTCTTTATTGACTAAAGATGATGTACTACCCACAATGTCCCGAAGATTCAGACCCCTAGTGTAAGCTATTTGCAATTGTTTTTGAAAACAGGGGTGCAGTGACAATAAATGCCAGTGTTTTTTCAAAATTCGTCGCACTTTGACTATGTTTGACATACAGGATAAAATACCCGTAATTTTCTCCTCCTGGTCTGCTTCCTCTGTTTTCTTATGTGCATCTGAAACAAATAACCATTCTCTATGAGTACAACGTGCTCTCGTCCGTGCTTGTCTTATTACATGCATGTTGTATCAATCGCTGTATCAATTCTTGTGCATGTAGATCATGATTGCTGATGGTACTACAAATCCGTCTCAGTCTTAAAAATTGGCCATATGGTAATCCTTTCTTTAAGGCGACTGGATGAAAGCTTGAAAACTCTAGCAGAGTATTTCTCTGTACAGTCTTACGGAAAAGTGTCGTATGCAACCTAGAGATATAGAACAGGGTTTTGACTGCGGATTTGTTTGAGGAGAGCAAATGGAAAGTTTCCCTAAGAAAGTGGAACGCCATCTTGATCAGATGAGTGTAAATAAGTGAAATAAGAGCAGATTCACAGGAGGAGGGAGGAGTGGCTCAGTGGTTGGGACAGGTTACCTCAGGTTGGAAGGCCAGGGGTTCAGTTCCCACAGGGGGACAAGCAACCCCAGGCCAGAGGGACTGGGGTCTCTAGTCCCATGGCCACTCCTTGTGGCTTTGGGCAAGCCACTTAACTCTCCATTGCCTAAGGTACACTTAGATTGTGAGCCCTTCAGGGACAAGTGAATAAAAAGTACCTGTTAGTATACATGTAAACCACACTGATTCTAAAGAACACAGAATAAAAATAATATAGAATATTTTTAGACATCAGAGGTGTGTTGTGGCACTTAAAGAGTGTGTGTCAATTCACATATAGGTGACACACAGGAAGTAACCGTGTTTTTGATTAAAAGGGAAGTTACGCTTCAGGAGGGGGTAACCTCTCAGGGCAAAAACATCAGACAAAAAATAGTTTTAATATCATAGAAAAACATACAACATTCAGTCATTTCACAATCACTCTAGTTTGTTGGAGGTATAAGAGTTTGAGTAGTGTTATTTTGAAAAGAGTTTGAGGCCTTTCTTCCAAGGCAATGGAGGGTTAAGTGACTTGCCCAAGGCCACAAAGAATGCTAGTGGGAATCAAACTCTGGTTTATTGGGTTCCAACCAGTGCTTGAACCACTAGGTTACTCCTTTACTCCTTTCACTATCTTAAATCCAAGCTTATGAGTACGTCCACGTATGCTACAATGCGTGTGAAAAAGTCCCAAGGATGGCATGAGCTCCTCTGAATATAGTTTCATTTTGGTGCCACACAGCTGCAGAGTGCTGTTGGTGCCAATCTCATTTTGTCTTTCAGGCACATGACATTGCATGTTGCCCCAGAGTCCAGCATATTATTCAGTCTGAGATTCACAAACCACTGTTGTCCTTTTGTTCACATAGCACCAGAACATTTTTTGAGAAAATTGAATCAGTACTGAGCAGTCTGTATCATCTGAGTCTGATGTCTTTTCCAACTTATGGAGTTCGCTTGCTGTGTTCAGCTTTCTGATTTGGGTCACCACATAATCGACATGTTTTACCATACACTGGACAGTGTTCTTTCACTCACATATGTGCATTGCCATCATACTTACATACTTCAGATCTGATTGCAAGTGGGTTATTCTGCAGTTGCGTGTTGCAATAGCCATCTTCATCTCGATTCTATCTATTGCATTAAAGCTGTCAGCTCGACAGTCCTGTTCTATAGTGCTCAGTTGGAAATCTGTGAGTTCTGCAATACAACATTTTTCAATGGATGTATTCAGAGTTAAGTCATGTTCTCTTAAAAGATAGTGATGTGTTCCCTTACTGGCAATGCCAAGAACTATTTTATCCCGAATAATTTCATCTTTCATGCTACTCACGCTATTGCTCTCTCTCTCAAAAGCATGACAAAGTTATCAATGGATTCACCTTCTTCTTGTTTGCAGCTGCCAAACCTGTATCTTTTATACAGGTGGTTTTAAAATAGGCTTCTTATGCATCCAGAATAGCTTTGGTATCCTTCCTCTGCTCTTCTGTGAGGCTCAAATTGTGCTTGTAAACATTGCGGCATTTAGCACCCATCATCCTTCTCAGTGTAGCTGCCTGTACTTCAGCTGGCTTCTTGTGTAAGCCTATTGCCAGATAGTAGTCTGCAAATTCTGCTCTGAAATAATCCTGATTGCCACTTAAGTCACCTTTAAATTTCATGCCCTCTGCAGTAAAATGTTGTTAGCAGTTGTCATGATGCTGCATGCTTTTGTGCTTCTGTGTCAAGGGACAGCACATGCCATCTTAGACTGCTCACTATCGCTATAAGCCTTGCTGTGTACTCACAGTTCTACAGCATACCACATTCTGGAAACTCCATCATAGGCAGGAAAACAAGCACAGGTTCAGAAGTTTCTGAAACCATGTTTCAGATTGAGAGAGAAGGCACACTAAACACAGCTGGAGCGCAGAAAGCATGTTAAATTACATCAGAAGATCAAAGGTGACAGCAAGAAGGAAGTAGGAAAACGGTGAGATATAACAATGAGCCACTAGCTGGCATCGGTATAAGTTAACATCTGTAACAGTAGGGGCAAGGGGCTAGCTCTATAAAAGAAAAATGCTAGCAAAATAAACAGTTTCTCTGGGGAGGGAGATAGGTCAGCAGTAACCAGAATTAATAACATTTCAAATAAACTTTATTGAGGTTTGTGGGTGGGACAACATAAATAAAAAGGCAAGATGAAAGAGCATAAATCTTCTTTGAATAATGCAACCCCTTTTAGCATTTTCAAGATTAGCGATATGAGCAGTAAAAGCACACTCTGCAAGAACACACGTTGTAAGAACACATTACTGTTTAAGAAACACTTTTAGGGGTATGTTTACTAAAGGTTAATGCATGTTAAGTGTTGCATTGGCCCATAGAAATGAAGGGGCAATGGAAGCAGTTAACGCGCTTTAACTTTATTTAACGTGCGATAACCTTTAGTAAGCATATCTCTTAATGTAAGGCCTCCCTTTTCCTGTCCCAGGAGGACCTCTCTTAGATATTTTAATGGCATCAGTCTTAATTTGCAACCCTGGATATTTATTCTGAGTATATCTTTCTTTGTGCTGTGCCAGTCAATTCAACCCCAACATCCAGGCAGGTATGTCCCAGTTCACAGGTGTATACTTGTACCTAACTGTATAGAATTGCTAGCCACTTAGACATGGTACATAGATAGATGGTATATCAAATAAAAAGTAACTATAACTGTAATTGTTCACTGGAATCAAGAATTTGAGTTCAGAATTGCCCCATCTGAAACATAGTAATTGAGCATAATTACCCTAACCACTAGCCAGTGTATGTGTGGGTGCATGTCCAGTCTCACCACAGAGGCTGAGAAGTTCTGATGGTGCTCTAAGTCACTGGGTTCTACTATTCCACATTGCATCTAACTGTCAAAGGAAAATGCAACCTTTCTGTTGCAAGACCACATGACAATATTGCTTCAATTCTACTCTTTTTAGTAAAAATGTTTAAAGTGCTTTGTCAGCTCAAAACTGTTCAAAGCGACGTGCAGAAATGGAAGTGTGCAGGGTTGTGCTGCTGTTGGATGTACTGAACAGGTAAGAGAAATTACTCCAGATAAACAATGGCAATATCCAAGAGGGTTTATAACTCAACGTTTCCTGACTAGGCCCGGAAATGTCTCAGTATATTCGGCTAGTATCTGCTGGACAGAAAAGATCACTCATTTCACCAGCCTAGCCTATTAACATCAATGACTTGTTCCGGCCTGTTTTAACACTTTTTAAACACCCCCTTTCCGTTGTGTTGCTTTTGTCATTAACAGTCTTTAGTGAAATGGCACTTATCTTCACAAATCTTATCTTAGCAGATCATTATATTCCCGACGCCACACTGGCAACGTTGTCGCGTTTCACTCATAAACATGAGGTTCTTCAGGGGAAAAGCGCCATCAGCCAAATGTTCACTAAAAGAAAAGCCACCATTAAAAACAGCAACCATTTGCTATATCAGTGCCTTAAAATTCCATAAAATACTGGCAGATAAAAATGAGATAACATACAACATACCCAATAAGGCCTCATCAATGCATAGCTTTTTGAGTTGGTCGTAAATTTCATAAGATCCTTCATTAATTGTTTGATACTTGCGTCTCCTATCTCAAAAACACTGCGCATGTGCAGACCTCAGTTTTCAGTCCAATTTATATTCCCCACAATCTACGTCATTCACATTAGAGCAAATCAGCAGCAACTTCCCCATTCAATTTCCACATTAAGACCATGAGGAATAAGTGTCTGAAGCCGAAAAATCCAACGTTGTTCTCGGAGCACTAGTGTTTGCGCTAGTGACTTCCCATTCATCGGGGCAGAGATTTGCTCAATACAAAAACATTGTAACGTTTCAAATGTATGCTGGAAAGTTTGACAGTGGGAAACTAATGGCGCTTGCTGTATATTGTGTTTTAAACGACTTTTATGTTCAGCAAGACGTGTTTTAAAAGCCCTGCTAGTCTGCCCGATGGATGTACAGCAGATCCCTTGTTGGATCATTTGCATTGGCAGTTCCATGGGCTACATTAATGAAAACAAAAGAACATGCTGAGTCAGACCAGGGTCCATCAAGCCCAGCATCTTGCCACCCAACAACAGTCAATCTGAGCCACAATATCCGGCAGATCCTATAAAGTAGAACTATTTCTCATAGCTCATTCCCAGGGATAAGCAATGGCTCTCCTAAGTCTACTTGGCTAATAATTTTATATTGACTGTCTCTCCGGAATTTTCCAAAACCTCTTTTGCTGTGTTAGTCACCTTGACTATATCCTCTGGCAGCAGATTCCAGAGTGCCAGTCCCTAGTTTCATGGGATGTCCTCTTGTTTTTGTGTGACCTGACAGCCTAAACCAGAGGTTCCCAACTCCAGTCCTGGAGGGCCAAACATCATTCAGGTTTTCAGGCTGTCCCTAATGAATATGCATGAGATACATTTGAATACAATGGGGGCAGTGCATGCAAATGCATCTCATGCATATTTATTAGGGACAGCCTGAAAATCTGAATGGTGTTTGGCCCTCCAGGACTGGATTTGGGAACCTCTGGCAATCGTTCCCCTATTTAACTGTTCCACCCCACTCATGAGTTTATCAGCTTCTATCATATCACCTCTCAGTCATCTTTTCTCCAAACTGAAGAGCCCTAACCTCCTCTTTATCGTCCTGTCCTTTTCTCCTATTCCTCCATCTTTATATCATTCCTCATCCCTCTAACGTTTCCTTTCTCATCTATCTATATTCTTATACTTTACCTCCACCAGTTCTCCACTTTTTTCCATCTCTACCACACTTGTCCCGTGCTTCTCTGCACCCCTTTCCTAGCCCTATCTTTGTCTTTTCCCTCATTACCCAGTGTCATCCTATTATGTACATTCCCCTCTCTCTCACCTGGCAAGCCACCTTACTGCCCTTCCTCATCTTCTCTATCTGAATGCAAGAAAAACGAAAATCATAGTCCAACAATGAGCTTAGTTGTGTTTCCTTTCCCCAAAGGAAGGCCACAAGAATGAGGACTCCACTGATTCGCCACAGACATATAAGAAGGCTAGGAAGGAGAGTAAACTTCAACTCTGCTTTGCACTGTCTCCTCCTTCCCCCTCCCCCTTTGATTGAAGGAGGCAAGTGGGTGGTACACCTCACAGGCTCAATAGATTGGCTATAGACAACCAGGAATTGAAATTGGAAGATGACCCAGTCCTGACCTGCTGCATACTAGTGCATTTTAAAGGGAATGTTGCCACTATGATCTCTTTACAGGCTATACAATCTCACAAGCTCTCGTTCAACATCATCTTTGCATAATTTTTGGTATGTCCAATAAGCTACCTGTTTTCTTCCGGACCCACGTAACTACTGGAACTCTGCACTTCAGTCAGAACAAAGACAAATGAGTCAGGCCTTTTTCCTTTCATCCGTTTGGCAAGACACACTTTCCACCAGGGCAGTGCGACGTGTTTTTATTCCATCCCAGCTGGCGCCTCACATGAAAAGGGCATCAAACAGTTGCACAGACCAAGCCCCCAACCCCCAAAATCTCCATCACCAGAAGCCAACAACTGAGAATGTGAGTCAAGCAAACTTCCACAGTGTACCAATGACTTGTAAACACAACTAAATTAGGCTCAACAGATTCGGCCGCTTTGAAAGCAGTTGATGTCAGCGGTTCATCCTTTACTAATCTCTAGGCTGATGTTACAATGGTACACTGAAGATTTAATTTGGCCTGCATGCAATCGTTATTATTAACACTGCTGTAATAAATTTAATAAAGATCACAAACTTCACAGCGAGCTGTGCCAGAGAGTGAGAGGGAGAGGGAGACTAAATGTGTAAGAAAGAAAGAAAGGAAGTATCAGTGACAGGCTGTCATTTGCTGCCTGGATGTTTTCATATGTATGTTACAACGACACTATGAAAACAGCTGTTTGAAGAGGTGGAAACGTTTCCCTGTCAGGAGAATGACTAACACACAGCTAGTCACAATCATAGGATGCCTAACATAATGCTAAATTGTGTGTGACATGCCTGGAGAGCACAATTAAAGATTGTCAATTTCTTCCCACTGGAAGTCCACAAACTGCAATGAGGAGAGAAGGGAAACGCCATTTCTGGAACTTTCCATCTATCTTCCTGTTTTTCTACAATTGTAATGGCAAACAAAATGCTACCAGCGTTAGCATACTGAATGCAGGCTGCCCGTATCCAAGGAGACAGTCATTTTTAATCACATCGGGCTTCATCCATGCCAGATAATCTGGTGACTTCTTGAGGCCGGAGAGTGCCAGGAAACTAGCGCAAAGTTCAGCTTAGCAAAAACGATGAGTATCTCTTCCCCATCCTGGGAAGACTCCGTCAAAGGAGGTGTTTCCCCACAGTAGCTGCTTCTTGTTATCTCTTAGAAGGGTTCATTTTTTTAACCTCTGCTGAAATTTCTGCTTTTTTGGCAGAAGGGAGGGGCACCTACAAGGAAACGGAATCTTGAAAATCATAGATACATAGAAACACGACGGCAGAAAAAGGTCACTTGGCCTATCTAGTCTGCCCTTCCATATCAACTATAATATTCCTCTTTTTACCTTCTGCAGAAAATAGAAATAACTTCCATATTCATTGGTCTCTAGGGTTAGCAAACTCCTTTGCGTTCACTTTCAGCTACCAGAAACTTTGCCTCTGTGTGCCTGCAGAGTGTGGGCTCTCCTCCACCAACGTCCCCCTACTCTTACCAAATTCCAAACTATATTCTACAAATTTACCACTCTGACGTTCTTGGGAAATACTGCAGACAAAATGTCTATGCAAGGGCTTCCTGCCTCCAGTTCTCGAGAATCCTCAATGGTCTGTTTTTCAGAATATCCATACTCAATATTCATATGATAATTTGCATTCATGATGAACCAGATGAGTTTGAATGTTCTGATTGCCCTGCAAACCATATTGGGGTTGGGTAGGGGAGACTGGACTTGGAGCTACTGCTTTGCTGTTTTACTTAAGTGCCATACTAACTATGGGGTCAAGCTACTTAATTTGACACTGGAATGGAGGCCAAGTCAAACAGCCATTTGCTTAAGCAGCAAATAAAACCTTTTGATATTCATAACTGGAACAGAGGCCGTGAGGGACACCAAGTAGTTTCGTATGCTATTGACCATCTTATGCTTCAGCCTTTACAAGCAAATATGTATGCAGAACCCAGCTCAGGAACCAGGAAATTTTGCCACCACTTCCCACACCAGTAAGCAGGGCCATTCCAAGAGGCACGTTAGGGGCATTTGCCCAAGGTGTTAAGTTTGATGGTACACCAATGTTGTCACTGCAAGCCAAGAGTGGAAATAATCTATCATGCTACGTGTATGGCTGACCACACATCCATATCTTTGCAGGAGGACCACCTAACTGCATCACCAAAAGGGGGCCCCTTCCAGGCTGTCCACATCATTGGAGGGCGACCTCATCCCCAGTAAGTCCTGGATGCTCAGACTATTGTAGGGTATATGGTTCTGATAGATAGCTTACTGACTCCTTGGATGAACAAAATCCACATCAGTGCAATAAATAGATGTGATAATAGTAGTGAAGTACGCAATAACATAGAAACCCCTTTGCATCTTATTCCTCTCCTACAGAGATACTGAATGCAGTCAGGCACATAGGCCACCATGGATGCCAGAAAAAAATGACACATCCGAAGACAGAGGATTGAGCGATGCCATTTGTGTTTCTTGCCAACATCTGGAAGGAGCCAATAGCCATTTAATGTAGAACAGTCAGCACTTTCACAACAACAAAGAAGCTATAAGGGTGGTCTGTATGTGTGGTCCGGCATCCACACAGCTTCTCAACGACGAGAACTTTGGTCAGCCCAACTCTTGTCAGGCCCTATTTCACTAAGTCAGCTTCTCTAAATCAGCCCTGGAACAAAATAATCCTCTCTGGAAGACTTGGTGTCTCCTCCACTGTGGATAAAAGAGTACATAAGAACAACATTTTCAGATGAATAGCTATGTTAGTTTGGAACAGCAAAAATGTCAGAGGTAGGTGGCACCTTATAGACTGAACAATTTATTGAGGCACAAACTTTTGAGAAGGATCGACTTTGTCAGATACATCTGATAAAGTGGACTCTTGCACTTGAAAGCTCATGGCTCAATAAATTGTTTTGTCTATGAGGTACCTGGAAAGTTCCAAAGAGTAGATGCACTATTAGCTCCACTGAGGTGTATCTCAGCTGCAGACAGTTTGGTTAAAGTTAGTGGAAAGTGAAGCAACATCTTCTTCAAACCCCCAATATACAAGCTGCTGTAAATTGACCATTCCCTTATTTGGCAGCCTGATCCCTAGGGACTACTGAAAGACTATCATTTAGAGGCCTGCTCTGTCATTGTAGAAGTGGCAACCACTGGGACAGTAGCAACCAAAATTGTTTTTACCTCATACCACTCATCAGGAAGCACAGGTAGGTGCTGGGGGGTGCAGAGTGAAGGGTGGGGATTTAGGAGGTCTGGGGTGCTGGAGTACTGGAGCCCAAAGTTTTTGAAAAAGGATCAAGCTGTGAAGGTACCAATATAGTCACGAAAGGCAACAGGGATTATTGGTGGAGAATGAATTTAGAGAGTTGCCACTTGTGGCTTTTATGAAGGATCAGCTATCAGGTGGAGGTTAAGTTTGGGGGCCCATGCATTTTTAAAGGGATCAAGGGGGATGGGGTTCCGATTTTTTAAACCATTCTGGCCCCCTTAATTTGCTCTCTGGGAACATCGGCTTGCACCTCTTGAGGTAACATAGTAACATACTATATGATGGTTGATAAAGACCAGCATGGTCCATCTAGTCTGTTCACTAAGATGATTAGAGTTGTAGAATTGCACCAGTCACTCCAGGCAGGTTACTCCCCTCTATACCTTTCCTTAAGGTTGCATCTGCTGTTCCAGGTAGGTTACCCCTCTCTATTTATGAAGTTATTTACGTTTCCTTTGATTCTCTCCTCTTGCTAGATAGGGATACTCTGGGGTCTATTCTGATCAGTGTTTAGCAGGGCTGGATGTCTGATCCGGATTTTGAGATCTGCTAAACACCAGGTTGCTGGTCTGGAAGAGAGAGCTCCCCACACGTATAGGCAAGTTGTATGGGGAGCTCTGTTCGTGGGCGGGAGGGGGTGGGCCAGAAGAGGAGCGAGGGTGGATAGTGGGTTGGAACCTGTACATCCGGGGACAGCCATTTGCATAGGGGACTTATTCCATCTCACTTCCACTGCATTGTGTTACCCAACTTGTATGAGTTGCCGCTTCCTCTCTCCTCCGATGTAGACTTCCAGTTTGTGACTGCCCAGTTTGCCTGCTGGTACCGCCAGCCCTGTCTCTACGTGACCACCTAATCTACCTAAGAGTTAAGCTAGATCTAGTTATTGTTTCAGTGTCTGAGATTTTGTTTTCCTGAAGAGTGCATGCTATAGGTTACACAGCACTGTGTTCTACACTCAGGGCAGAAAAGCTTAAATTATTTCAGTAACATTGAACTAACTTTATTTATTAAAACAGGATGCTTTCTGTGTAGATGTGCAGAAATAGTAACTAGTAACAAAAACAAACAAAACTTTAAGGTGATGCTTTTTTACCAAAGGGAGCGTGCACACCAGTCCATACCTGTGCCCGTCGTGTATGCCATAGCTCTGCTAGCAGGCAGACAGTAGACATCAAACAAGTTCTAAATGAGAGGTTCCTAATTAATTTTCCGTTTGACTAAGCTGTATAAACATGACCATATGCAGAAGCTGGAAATCTGGAATGACTCTGTCCTTGCTGGGGGGGTGAAGGAGGGTCTCTTGACCCCTGTGAACATTAGCTGTCTAAATTCCCGAACACCATGCACTATTTAATTGTCTTGTAGATTCAGAGCATTTGGTAGGAACCAGGTTGGAATGCCCAGGACCTTATTCATACGTTACAAACACTCATGTGCTCACATGAGGAGAGTTACATCAATTTTGTTTCTTACTTTGTGGCTTTGCACAGTTTATCCCAACTGAAGGGTTTCCAGGATTCTTGTCTTCCGCTTCCCCTTTTGCTGACTCAGCACAGTGAATATTTGTCTGGTGATCTGGAGCCAAACAAAATAAGATGCTATATAACAGAGCATACCTTATTTTCCCCACAGATCTCTGCCCCCTTCTGAGGAGGTGACTCAGACAAATGTCTATGTTACTGTGTCAATCTTTGCAAAAATCTGAGTTTCCCAGCTAAGGCTACCTAAGAACATAAGATTATAAGAAATGCCATACTGGGTCAGATCAAGGATCAAGGTCCATCAAGTCCAGTATCCTGTTTCCAACAGTGGCCAATCCAGGTTCCCAAAAAGGCACACAGGTTCCACAATGCTTATCCCAGGCTAAGCAGTGGATTTCCCAGGTCCTCTTTAATAATGATTTATGGACCTTTTCCTCCAGGAACTTGCTGAAACCTTTTTTAAACCCAGAGTTTGATTACACGTTGAATGAATTTTTTTTTCTCTTATTAGTCCTAAGTGGGCTAATAAGAGAAGCATACCAAGGCACTTTGAGAGGTGTGAAATAGCAAGGAGACCAGCACATCTCCCAGATTGGCATCAATGGCCTAAATGATGCCAGGAGGACCAGCACAGCGCCTACATCGGCTGCAATGCCTTAAAGATGTCAAGGGCACCCAGATTGGCTGTAGGACCCTACATTATGCCAGGAGGACATCACAGCACCTAAATTGGCTGTACGGACTTAAACATTCCAAGGGGACCAGCACAGCACAGCTTATAGTATGGCTGAAAGGCCCTAAAACTGCAGTGGAGGCCAAAACAACAGCAGAAGAGGTAGCATGCAGGGGTGGGATGAGTTCAGCTAATAGTGTGCCCACAAGTTCGAGTCCCAGCACTGAGGACTTTGGTCCCAGGTAGAAAGGAAGATTCTTCTGGCATGGGAGAAACATTCATGAAGCGCATAGATGACATGCCCAGGGATGTCAAGGAGAGTTAGAGGATGCGCCACAATGAAGGCTCCAAAAGCAGTGGGTTGCAGCACTGGCGGCAACAGCCGAGAAGAGCCGAGGAAGACCAGCGCAGCAGTAAGATAGGCAGGAAGCCCCTGTAATTAAAGGCTAACACTTACTGCAGAAGGCCGATAGTTGACAAGTCCAGTAATGAAAGATGGTGGATGTGAGGGTAACCTATCATCCTATGACACTAGGGTCTCTCTTTTTGTTTATTTCATATTTTTCTTTTCCTTTTAGTTTTGGCATTTTAGCCTAATGAATCCCCCTGGAAATGTGATAGCAGACCGCCGAGTGTCTGTGCAGGCAGAAGCTGGATTTGTGATTGCTGCAATATGGCTGTGGTTTGGATCTCAAGAGCGGGACTGGCAACAAAGGATCACGCCATGATAGACATGGCAAGACAGTGAGACTGGCACCAGCAGCAGAGGGAGACTTCGGGTTTTCAGGCTTTTGTCTTTTTTTTTATTTTTTTTATTTTATTATAGGGGGCTGAAAGTTAACCACTGGAAATAGGCACCATCACAGAGAGGCTGCGTGCAAACTGTCAAAAAACACTGGTAGACATTGAAGGCAGAGAGTGTGGGCAACTGCCTGTCAGTACAGCTCCACTCATTCCTCCTCCCAGTTGCATGAAAATGAAGGGAAACCAAGCAAGGGGAGGTTTGTCTTCAGAACCACTAGCTTTTCCACCAAGTCCGGTGCTAGCTGTGAACGATGGGGAGCCACAATATTCCCTGCAATGGAAATGTAAGTTCACTGGGTACTCTGGTTGGAGGACAGGACAGGAAATGCTGCATGTACTTGGCCAGGTATGGCCAGACTGCTGAATTGTGTGTCCAGTATGTCAAAGGAGCTGGACCCAAAGGAGGATCTGTGTTCATGACCTTGATGGGCTCTGCAAGGTAGCATGTCACTGAAATCCATGCAGGACCCCAGCTTCTGAAAGGCGTATCTCTGCAGCTTAGCATTGTTGCTAGGGCTTTGTTCATTACATGCATGCGCACATGGCCACTTGTAGCGTGTCTATTGACTCACTTCTTTCAACTTTATGCCGACGTTTTGCGCACTGCTCATTTGCATACATGCCCTTTGCAGCATACTGGCGCTAACGTTTCATGCTATCGGTGTGCTATGAAAACGTGTACAGAGCTAGCGGCACACCACTTCAATGCTGGCTTTATGCATCGGTCTGTAAGATGGTGAGCCCATTGGGACAGGGAAATGCAACTTGCCTTGATCTTTTCCTGGAAAGGTGCAAGCCAAATACTCATAAATAAATAGTCCCTGGCTGGGGCTTATGGGCCATGGGCATGTAAAGATGGGGGGGGGGGGGGGGGTGACAGGGTGGTGCTCTAGTACTGTTTGCTGGGGTGCTTGTATTTCCCCTGCTGCATCACAACCACCACCTTCCCCCCCTGTCTCTGGTGCTCTTTTTCTTCCATCTCACTCAGCAGCTTTTCTTTCAGTGAACATCACTGCAGAGTGAAAGTTAATTTCATCCATGAGTCACACAGACCAGATAGCATATAAGCACCCTTCTTCATAAAGGGTTCCACTTGACCCTCAAGAAGTCAGCCATCAGCAAGACCTTCTAACTTTGCCTGTAACATATTCACTATCGGGATGAGAAGGCTGGGGATAGCCCTTATGGACCTCACTTCTTTAAAGGGCTTTAGGATTTCCATCACCTGTGTGATATTTGCCCAATTCTGGTGACCCAGGGGCCTACTGATGGCTATTTCAGTCTCCGATGACATTTTATGCAGGGCCATTCATTGCTCCTCTAATCTCGCCAGCATATCCTGAGGGGAATTCCACCTGGTGTCAAAATCCTGCTTGAGCTGGTGCAGTGTTGCTTCCTGCTTCTCACATAGCTCATGCCCACTCTTCATACATTGGTAAAAATTCCCAGAAATTTTTCGGCACTTCTCGATCAGTTCCCTCAGGACAGGGCTGCCGCTTGCCTTGTTCCCTAAGCCTAGGGAGCCTCTGACAACCAGGTACAGAAAGCGTGCAGAACATCTGTTCCCACAAAAGCCTCTCTCCACTGCTTTGGCCATGTTCGTCCAACCATTAGTTACAAAGAAACCTGGATGCACGGGGCTCCATTTGTGCCCCATGTGCCAGCCCTGCAGCATTGCCCTTATTTCTGCTAAGATGTAGAACCATGTGTGGCTGTCATCCATTATCTGACTGTGCAGCACAGCCCATTGGTACCCTTCTGCTGTTGCTCTTCCATTAGAAGTACAGCTTGTTCCTGCCTTGGCCATCGTCCATCACTGTGCAGTTAAGGAGAGGAAAGCATGTGCATTATTCTGACTAGTCAGTGGTGAAATTCACAGTAGTACCAGCCTCTGCTTTTGCCAGCTGTACCTGCAGCTAATGGCGCAAGGGACTATATAGGTTGGGGATCACCCGCCTACTAAAAGTTGTTCTACAGGGCACTTGGTAATGTAAGTAGGAGCTATGAGATGCAGTCGTTTATTAAACCTCATCTTCTCAATCATGTTCAGGGGATTGTTATCCAGGGTTATCTTCCCCAATGCACCATGTCACCGCCCTCAGTGCTGCCTCCCACCTCCTCCATGACAGTGCAGCCAGACACCACTCCACGTCTTCAGTAGTGGTGTGCTTTGATGCACATTGGGAGAAAAAGAGCTTAGCATAGGAAAGAGGTGACTGAGGTTCCCATTACCCGGTGAGGGGGGGAGGGGTGCAAGAAAGGCTAAAAGACCAGCTAGAACTGTGAAAGTGACCTGTTACCCAGGTGCGTTCCTGTAGCACTTCTGAAAAGACCCAGCATTGAAGCAAAAGAGACCTGACCCCCATCCCTGGTCTTTCAGTCAAGATGTATGCTGTTGATACTTTTAACAAATTTACATATACTCTTGGGAAGGAAAACAAGTGATTCTCTTATTTTGTATTTCCACCTAGGAGATATATCCCTCGGTATATTTAAGGACTTGATCTATAGTCCAGAGTGGTGGTGCCTAGCTCAAGTACCATGCTTCTCTGAAGACATAAAGTGCTGATCTCTTCTAGGAAGAGGTCTGGTCCTGACCAGTGTGGAGAAGAGAGAGGTTCCCACCTAGAGATAACACAGGAGAAGACAGCCAACGAGTGTTCTATACGCACATTGCTTTTATCTTTTGTATTGCTTTCTATGGACTGTATTTTATCCATGAGGATTACTAATAAAGGTGATTTCATTTTATCATACCATTGCTGCGTTTTTTTGTCTTTTAGCCTTGTAATGTTCCTCCAGTTTTGCCTCTCCCTATTCTTCAAGACACTTGGTATTGTTTAGTGTTCTGGCGTGCCATTTTTCCTATTTTCCACTAGTTGAGAGCCCTAGTGAGAGGCTGACTAATCTATCCATCTATTGTATACCTAGACCGTGCCTGCCTCCTTTGCCTGACCGTGGTCCTTCACTACTCTAGTACGTAGCTCCATGCTACTTGACCCTGCTGAGTTCCTCCTTACACTTCAGACCCCTGCTCCCTGCTGTGATGCTGTTATTCTTCTGATCCGAACACCTCGCTGTGATCCTACTATTTGCCGGATATTGACTTCCTGCAGTGCTCTTGTTGTGGTCTGCTTCAGCCTCTGAAGAAGTCCTCCTGTTATGAGTGAGCTCAACTGAATCCAGAACTTTTTTTTCAGGTGGTATGTTCCAGTAGCAGCTGCTCCTCTACCTGCTAAAATTGCCCCACGATGTCTTCTGTTTTCAGCCCAGACATGTAGCGTTGCTCCTCCTCCTCTCCCAGCAGTCTCTAGCCAGTTTCCATGGGCTCAAGGGATGAGCAGCATCTTCTTCTGCTAATCCTCAGAAGAGCCACCATTGGAGACATCAGAGTGAGCCCACAGGAACTGGCTGCGAATCTGCAGGGGTTGGCAGGAGGGGGGGGGGGGAGGAAGCAGGGGAAAAGCAGAGGCACTTCTTGTCGGAGCAGCAGACAGTGGCTGCTGCATTGTGCTGCTTCTGGCTGACCTGGGAGAAAGTATGGGAGGAAGAGAGAAGAGATCCAGTTTGCCTAGTGGTCAAGGTCCGTGCAAGGATAATGGCCACCCTAGGCAACGCTTGTTCTTCCTCCATTGCTGCTGCCGAAGGGAAGTATCAACCCCTGCCCGCTGTGCTCTGAAAGTGCAGCCGGTCCCGCTCCCTCTGATGCCGATTTCCTGTTGGTGTTGGCGCAGGATCTGCTCCAGTTCCAGAGTGCAGCACACAGAGGTTGAAGCTTACTTGTGTGTGGCACTCCTGCTCGTATGGCTGTCGCCGCTGGACCTGGGAAACATGGCATGGCAGCGGCAACAGCGGTGGGGCAGATTGGAGGACAGGGCTTTCTGCAGCAGTGCCACCCTCCAAAACCTGGTAGTCTAGGCGATTACCTAGCTTGGCTAATAGTAGTGCAGGCCCTGGGGGAGGGAGTGTTTTAAGGGCCTCTCTCTTTCTCTCTTTCCCCTTCCTCCCAGCAGGCAGGCTGAATCCTCTCTTTCACCACCTCATAACATAAATATTCAATAAAAACAATTCAAGCAGGCCACCCCTTATATTACTCTTACACTCTCCCCTTCCCACTATTTTCTTATTTCCTACCATTCCACTCTTATACTGAGCTAGAGAATGCTAACCTAATAAAATGGGTCCTCAGCTTTTTCCAAAATCCCAGTAGATCCTCTTGCTGACATTTATTTATTTAACTGTATTTATATCCCGCTTTTCACCGGGTCAAAGCGGTGGGACATATAACAGGGGGGGGGGCCATCACTGGGGGCTCAACATTGATGATTTTGGGGCGAACATAGAGACTGACAGGATAGTAGAGTTACTGGTCTGGAGTTCTTGAAGAGAAATGGGGGGATTCCTATTCAGAGATGTTCTTGGAATAGGACGTTTTTTAGCTGCTTTTTGAATGATGGGAGATCACCGTTGTTCCTGATGTGGCTTGGTAAAGAGTTCCAGAGGGATGGGGCATAGAGTTCAAAGGCTCTGTTGCAGGTCCGTTGTGTTGCTTTGGTTCTTTTGTGGGGGACGGCAATGGAGCTGTTGGAAGATTGTCTGGTTGTTCTGCTGTGGGTTGGGCGAGGCAGTAGGGTGCGGAGTGGGGTGCCTTGTGTTTGGTGGATGGTTTTGTGGGTGAGTAGAAGAGCTTTGTACTTGATTCTTGCTTCGATGGGGAGAATATGAAGGTCTCTCAGAATTGGGGTGATGTGGTCCCGTTTCTTTGCATTGTGAATTATTCTCGCCGTGGTGTTTAGGGCAGTTCGGAGGGGATTGGTTTGTGCGGCAGGTAGGCCATGGTAGATTATGTTGCAGTAGTCCAGATGAGGGAGTGTCAGAGCTTGCATTACTGTCCTGAAGTCCTGTGGTTCGAGGAGAGGTCGGAGACGTTGTACCGTTTTCGCCTTGTTGAATACAGTTCTAGTGGTCTTGTTGATTTGCTGCTTAAAGGTTAGGGCTTGGTCAATGATGATGCCGAGATATCTTATGTGTGGTTGTATTTGAATTTGCGTTGTTCTCATGGTGAGGTGAGTGGGTGGTTTGAAGTCTGGGTCTTTTGTCACTATAAGAGCCTCGGTCTTCTTTATGTTAATGGATAAGTTGTTCTCTTGTAGCCAGGTTGATAGCTGGTCGTTTGTTGGGTCTGTGGTTGTAATTGGGGCGTAGAGCATTATGTCATCGGCGTATATGTGGAAGTTGACATTGTAAGTGCATATGACTGAACAGAGTGGATGGAGGTAGATGTTGAAAAGCATGGCTGATAATGTTGATCCTTGAGGTACTCCTTGATGTTGCTGGAAGGGGGTTGAGGTTGAGGTTTTGGTGCGAATCAGTTGCTGTCGGTTGGTTAGATAGGACCTGAACCATTGGAGTACAGTATCTTTGATCCCAATTGTTTGGAGTCTGTGGATAAGGGTGTTATGGGAGATGGTGTTGAAGGCCGCTGATATATCCAGGAAAATTAGGATGTATCCTGAGTGTTTCTCTTGGGTTCCTATGATGAGGGTGTTCATCAGCGTGGTCATGAGGGTCTCGACCCCATATAATGGTCAGAATCCGTGTTGCTGCGGGTCCAGTATGTTGTTGACGTCTAGGTATTCTTGAAGCTGGCATTGGACTATCTTCTCGATTATTTTTGCGGTGAGTGGGAGGCTTGCTACTGGTCTGTAGGAGGTGGGGTCTAGGGGATCTAGGTTGTGCTTTTTTAGGGTTGGTCGAATGATTGTGGTCTTGAGGGCGTCTGGCATGTGTCCTTGGGTAAAGGATTCGTTTACGATGTGGGTTAGTGGTGCACTGAGGTCTTCTTTGGTTTTCTTTATCCAGTCGGTGGGACAGGGATCCATTGGGGAGGTGGTGGTGTTCAAGCAGGAGATGGTGGAGGATATTTCTTCTTTTGAGATAATGCTAATGGCAGCCAATTCCACTGATCAGGGCCTACCACAAAAAAACAGATGCAATCCAGTTGACATCAGGGCCAGCCCGTCCACTAGGCGGACTAAGCAGCTGCCTTGGGTGACCGACTCTGGTGGGTGGCACGACTCCATCGTGAAAGCGGCACACTGCCCCCTGAATCCGTCTTCTCATCTTGCGACGGCAGGGGGGTGGCAGCAGTAGCGGAATGTTTCTGTGCCTCTGCTTTCAAAATGGAGTCACGCTGCTGCTGCGACTACTCCCCTGCCCCTGCAAGATGTGAAGATGGATGGGGGGTGGCAGTGGTGGCAGGAGGAGGAAGGGGGCAATGGATGTGGCTTCTGCCTGGGGCGGCAGAAACCTTTGGGCTGGCCTCGGTTGACATCAACTGCACTTTCTTAATAGGCAGGCATTCTAATCCAAATGCATGATGCTCACGTAGTGTTTGTCCTGGAACATGCCAATGAAGTAGTGCCCAAAGGTCAGCATGGCCATAGTTCTGTTTGCCATGAAACATGTGTGTCAGTGTTCTAGGGATGGGGATAATAGTTACAGTGCTGTCTTTTCATTGGCTCTTTGGATGATTGAAGAGCAAAGCTACTGTGGGGATAGGGCTCTGGACTGTCCCCCTGGCTTTCAAAGATGCAGCATGACTCGGAAAACTACAAAGATAATCATACTAGCTGCCAAAGCCTAACAGAACATTTAAAGATACTACGGGGAGAGCATCTTTAAACTCACCAGAGAACCTTCCAATCTATGGGAAAAGGGAGGTCTCCAACTTTTCTCCAATGGACTTTCCTGCCAAAATTCAAATTCAAATTTCCCGCCTCAATCCCACCAATCTGGTTTGAGTACTACTATATAAAAGAACAGACATAAGTGCTTAACCAGTTCATCCTAAAGAAAGCCACAGTATGGTGGTTGAAACCAAAGATGCAACCTAACCCAGTAAACTGCAAAGATCATTGGGCCTGATTTTCGAAAGGCAATCACATGGTCTCCAGTCCAGTAAACCATGTAAATGCCTTACACAGGGATATTCAATGGCACTTACTCAGTTAGTGCTGTTGAATATCCCCCTTCTAAGTCCCTTACGCGCTCTGATGCTGTCTGGTTAGCATCGGGGCATGTTGGCGGCATTCTGGAGTGGAGCAAAGGTGGAGACTGTCACTAACTGGGCAGCAGCGATATTGCATGCTGCCCGGTTAGCAACCTGCCTCTCGCTTATCTTTAAGGCACAGGAGCTAACCAAGCAGCAGTCAATATTGCTGCTGCACGGTTAGTCTTGGCGATGTCCTGTGTCTGCGATGATCACCAGGGGCGGCCCAAGGGGGGTGCGGGGCCATGTGCGGAGACTCGGTGCGGGGCCTCATTTGCAAAAGGTGCCTCATTTGCATAAATATTTGCATAATGTTACCATACACTAACTTTTAGTAAACATGCCTCTTAATGAGTATATGGATAAAGAAAGACTAAAAGGTTTCTACATTACTATACTCCAGTACCAACCGCCAGGCACATTAGGAACTACTACAAACACTGCCCATTTAGAACCCATAGCAAACCCGCCATATCCTAACAGCACTACCAGGACTCAAAAAGCACCATACCCTAACTATCAAAAGGCAACACTTCAAATATTAAACCAATACATTTCAGAGAACAATAATACATGACCTACTGGGGAAAGAACAAGTGGCAATGTCAAATAGGAATTACATAAACAGAATACCTCAGCTCAGTTACACATGCAGAACATAGACCATCACCAAACAAGGAATCACAATTTAGAAACAGGAAGACAATAATTAAACTGGGAACCCCAAAAGCCAAACTTGGAATATACAACAAAACTGTAGAAATAAAACTATAAATTAATTTCCTCTTGTACTAAACAAAGCACAAAAATTAATGATGCACATTTCCCAGAGCTGACATATTCCAGTTAATAAATTCAAAATAAAGAGATATTTTTCTACCTTTTGTGCATTTTTTTTTCAGTTGCAATTGTTCCAGCCACTTTCTTCTGGTTTCTTCGTGTCTTCTGCTAACTCTCCATCTGCTGTCCATTTGTCCTTTCTTCTGTCTTCTTGGGTTTTTTTCCATTCTCTCTCTACATCTGCTTTAACATACTAATCTTTCTCCTTTTGCTCTTTCCTCATTCCTATTTCATCCACTCAAATTTTATCCCTCCATCCTCAATCCCCACTTACTCTCCCAATATCCGGCCAATTGTAGATTTGTCTTCCCTCCCACGCAAAATATTTTTCCCTCTCCATTTCACTTTCCCAGCTCCATCCCATTCTAATCCTCCCCCAACATCAGCTCCTTTCTAGTTCCAGCCCCACCCAGCATCTGCTCCCTTCTTGTCCCTGCATCAGCCCATTTCCAGTCTTAGTCCCCCATCAGCCCATTTCCAATCCTATCCTAGACCCACCATCAGCCCATTTCCAGTCCTAGCTCCCCCATCCATTTCCAGTCCTATCCGAGTCCATCCATCAGTTCATTTCCAATCCCAGCCCCTCATCAGCCCATTTCCAGTCCTATCAGTTCCTCCATCAGCTCATTTCCAATCCCAGCCCCCCATCAGCTCATTTCTATTCCTTTCCTAGCCCCACCATCAGCCCATGTCAAATCCTAGCTCCCCTCCACTCAGCCCATTTCCAATCCAAGCCCCCCCATGAGCCTACTTCCAGTTCTAGCCCCTCCATGAGTCCATTTCAATTCAAGCCCCCACCACAGTCCATTTCCAACCTTAGCACCCCCAACAGCCCATTTCCAGTCCTATCCTGGCCCCTCCATCAGCCCATTTCCTGTCCCAGCCCCCCCCCCCCACTCAGCCCATTTCCAGTCCTAGCTCCCTCTCCTCACAGCCCATTTCCATTTCCATTCCAAGCCCCTGTCCCCATCAGCTATTTGCCGTTCAAGCCCCCTTCCACTCAGCCCATTTCCAGTCCTAGCAACCCCCCATCCCCTTACCAGTCCTTGCTCCCCCATCAGCCCACTTCCAGTCTGAACCCCCTATAGCCCATTACCAGTCCTAACCCCCCCATCAGCCCACTTCCAGTCCTTACCCTCCCATCAGCCCATTTTCAGTCTTACCCCCCCATCAACCCATTACCAGTCCTAACCCACCATCAGCCCACTTGTAGTCTTAGCCCCCCCATAGCCCATTACCTGTTGTAACCCCCCCATCAGCCCATTACCTGTCCTAACCCCCCCATAGCCCATTTCCAGTCCTAATCCCCCCATCAGCCCACTTGTAGTCGTAGCTCCCCATAGCCCATTACCTGTTGTAACCCCCCCATAGCCCAGTACCAGTCCTTACCCCCCCAGCCCATTACCAGTCCTAACGCCCCCCACAGCCCATTACCAGCCCTAACCCCCTATCAGCCTACTTGTAGTCTTAGCCCCCCCATAGCCCATTACCTGTTGTAACCCCCCATCAGCCCATTACCTGTCCTAACCCCCCATAGTCCATTTCCAGTCCTAATCCCCCATCAGCCCACTTGTAGTCATACCTCCCCATATCCCATTACCTGTAGTAACCCCCCCCAAAGCCCATTACCAGTCCTAATGCCCCCCACAGCCCATTACCAGTCCTAACACCCCCCATCAGCCCATTTCCAGTCTTAGCCCACCGCCCCATAGCCCGTTTCCAGTCATAATCCCCCCATCAGCCCACTTGTAGTCGTAGCCCCCCATAGCCCATTACCTGTCATAACTTCCCCCATCAGCCCATTTCCAGTCTTAGCCCCTCCATAGTCTATTACCTGTCCTAACCCCCCATAGCCCATTCCCAGTCTTAACCCCCCCATCAGCCCACTTCCAGTCCGAACCCCCTATAGCCCATTACCAGTCCTAACCCCCCCCATCAGCCCATTTACAGCGTTACCCCCCCTCCCTCCTCATCAGCCCATTTACAGTCCTTACCCCCTCCCTCCCCCCCTCCCCCCCTCCCTTCCTCCCTCCCCCCCTCCCTCCCCATCAGCCCATTTACAGTCCTTACCCCCCTCCCTCCCCATCAGCCCATTTACAGTCCTTCCCTCCCTCCCCATCAGCCCATTTACAGTCCCTACCCCCCTCCCTCCCTCCCCATCAGCCCATTTACAGTCCTTACCCCCCCCCTATCAGCCCATTTACAGTCCTTACCCCCCTCCCTCCCTCCCCATCAGCCCATTTACAGTCCTTACCCCCCCATCAGCCCATTTACAGTCCTTACCCCCACTCCCTCCCCCCCATCAGCCCCTTTCCCGTCCCTACCCCCCACCCCCCCACCCACCCCCTCAGCCCATTTACCGTCCCTACCCCCCCCCCCCTCAGCCCAGCTAAGTTTAAAAAACAAACAAACCAGAAACCGGCTGCTGCTGCCGCCGCCGCCGTGGCAGCGGCAGAATGGAGAATCCCGCGGGGCCCCCCTGTCCTGCAGTCTTCTATGCGGCCTCAGCGCGGGCTTTTCAGAGCCGCGCGAAGGGAGAGTTTCCCTTTCTCGCGGCTCTGTTAATCCCGCCGCGGGGCTGATGGGATTTCCCATCAGCCCCGCGGCATGATTAACAGAGCTGCGAGAAGAGACGCTCTCTCTCTTCGCGCAGCTCTGACAGCCGACCGACCGAGGCCGCATAGAAGACTGCAGGACAGGGGGGCCCCGCGGGATTCTCCATTCTGCCGCTGCCACCGCGGCAGCGGCAGCAGCAGCCGGTTTCTGGTTTTTTTTTTTTTAAACTTAGCTGGGCTGATGGGGGGGGGGGGGGTGGTAAGGACTGTAAATGGGCCCCGCGGGATTCTCCATTCTGCCGCTGCCACGGCGGCAGCGGCAGCGGCAGCCGGTTTATGATTTTTTAAAAACTTTGCTGGGATGCAAGATGTTTTTTGCGCGGGGCCCCCTGAAACGCGGGGCCCTGTGCAAAAAACATTCTTGCTCAATGGATGGGCCGGCCCTGATGATCACTGGATATTCAATGCCGTCACCATGGCATTTTAATATTCGGGTTAGAGGTCAGTGGGGAGGGCTATGCACCGACAAAGAGACCCAGTACAAGCATTATGGAACCTGTGTCTTTTGGGGAAACTGCTAGGTACATATAACCTAGATTGGCCACTGTTGGAAACAGGATACCGGGCTTGATGGACCTTGGTCTGACCCAGTATGGCATATCTTATGTTCTTATGACAAGGCGCATAGCCCTTCCAAAATGCGCACAGCTCAGTATCGGGCCCATTGTCTTTACCAGTTTTCATGACTACATTTTCATTGTGTCATGTATTGCACCCCCTGGTGCTGAAGGTGTGCAGCCATGGACTGATGACAGCCAAGGGCTCAACTATAGTGGAGAGGTGGTTGCTTCGGGCAGAGTCCACATCCTTCTTATTTTAGTGCCAGAGGTGCCCCTTCCTATGGTTCTTCTTGCCTTCTCCTTGGACTTTGGTCTGCTCCCTATCCCAGGGCCCTTCCTACCCATGAGAATCACCAAACTAACTACATAGCAAATTAATTACCTCTGATATCTGGGTCATCTAGCCAAAGCCGGCATTCAATCATTTGTCCAACTCAACATAATTTGGCACCAAGCAATAGAAGGCAATGAAAATATGCTGTTCCCATCTGAGGATTATAAGAAGTCAGGGCCAGATTTAGGCCTAATGCACCAGATTTTGAAGGCATCAAATCCCTGAGCTAAATATGAGGCTGATTCAGCACCCTTAAGCACCCTGCTCTATGATCTCTGGGGGAGAAACCTCAGCTCCCTACTGCTCTCTGGTTTTGCCTATGGGCATCAACCTTTTAAATCCAGCCCTGCAAGAAGTAATTAAAACAATAGTGACCACTTTAGGAGTATATGACAGAGTTCAGGACAAGAGGCAGCAAGTGTGAAATGAGAACTGAAGGTAAAGAGTCACAAAGACCAAGTGGAAAGGTTAGAAACTCAGAATGGTCAGTGGCCTTCATCTTTACAAGAACACAAGGAAGAGAATCATAAAAATCCACTATGGATGTATAAGCAATGACGGAGGTCTGGAAAGTGTCAGTGCCAGGGCTGTTCTTAGGCAGGAGCAGGTCTGGAGAGATAATGAAATCCAAAGCTTTTCACTGGACCTGTGTTTACTGATCACCTGCGTCCACTTTGCTGCGCTAGAATCCAGATTCATGAATGTTCTCAGCGGCTTCTCCCACTTTAGGAGAGATCTGAGTAGGATAAAGGTGTGGCCCACATGATTCATCCGATCCCCTCCTCTTGCAGCTGACTCATGTGATGGGACTGCCATGAGGCCTTACGTTTTTGCACTCTTTGCATGTACTTTAAAATGGCTCTGATCAGTAGCGATCCCCAGTACGTTAGAAGCTATTGAATAAGAAGAGAAAGATAATTTGGGTAAAACTACCATGAGAACAAGAACGGTGGAATACAAATGGCAGCTAGAGACGAGGGCATTTTTTAGTCAGCCTGAGAAAAAGTTAATCAGAAAGGAAAGCATGATGACACGGAAAATAAGGATAAGAGAAGCAAACTTAAAATTGTCAGTATGCTGGAATGAGAAGAAACAAACAGCATTATCTTGTTTATAGCTAAGGTCCATGGACAGATTTTATCACAGGAAGACAAGATGCAGATTAATCTGGAACACACACACACACATACAGAACTCTGGGGTGGAGGGCCAGCAGCTGTCCCAATCCTTTGTAGTAAAGCTTCTGAATGAATCCTTGGAGATGATGTGAAAGGTGACAGGACCACCAAAGCATTCCACAAATCCTGACAATGGTTCTGGCGTGCATTTTCTAAGTTTCGGGTTCTACCTCCTGAAAGAATATCCTGAATTGTGACTACAGCAGGTACAAAAGCAGCCCAAGTGCCCCAGCTGGTGCCAGACTGAGTCTGACTTCCTAGATTCAAAGAGAAAAGAGAGTGTTTAGTGGAGGATGCCAGCAGAATTAACATCAGTCGGAGTGACAGGTGTTATCTGGCTGCGCTGAAAGTCACAGATCAAGATGAGGGCTGCAAGAGGGACTGAGAGCAGACAGAGGAGTAGGGTGAGGGAAAGGCAGATCATGCGAAGGTTGATCTGCGGAATGGAGGAATAAGAGAAAGGGAAGTAAAGAGGTGGAGGATGAGGTCGGAATTGGTGCTACTATTAGGTGAACTAACCAGTCACCTAGAGCACCGATAGTCCAAGAGTGGCCAGCTGCCGCCCTTCTCCAGGTCCCACTGCAGCTGTAATTTAAACAGCACTGCGGCACTTATGGAAATCTCCAGCGCTGCGCTGCTATTTGTGCTTCTGCCCCTAGGGGCGGAAGCAACTGCTTCAGTCCTCATGCAAAAGGAAGTCTGCATTGGAGGGAGCGGACGCACAGACAGCACGCAGCGCTGGAGATTTCAGTAAGTGCTGTGATGCTAGTTAAGGTAAGTGCTGCTGCTGCAGGCGCTGGAGAGGGTGCCAGAGGTGGCAATGGCGACATGGGTGGGAGCAGGGGAGGCGCCAGGAATGAGGTTCACCTGGGGCGCTTTCCACTGGCCCTGGGTGAGATTGGGAATGGTGAAAAGAATAAGGAGCCAGAAGGGAAATGGTGTAGGGGGAGGGATTCCTGTCTTGCCACTGGTTCAATTAGTGCCATAACTAGGCATTGTGGTACTGAGGCCGGCATTCACATATGTGCCCCCTCTCTCCTTAGCTGCTTACTTTTGCATTCTCTTTTCCTTTGTTCTTCTTTACTAGCCATCTTCCCCCACCAGTTATCTCCTCATAATCCCACTGCTCATCATTCCAGAGTCCATCTTTCTCTCCACCAGGAGACTCCCATCTCACCGTGCCCCACTTATCATCCCTCCAGCCTCACCTAATCCTTCCAGTTTGAGCACTTATCTCCTTCCTGACCCCTTTAGGAAATTGCGGAAGGCTTGGCTTTTTGAAAAGACTTTTAGTGATTGCCGCTGATTAGTTTGCCCTCAGGTAAATATTTTTAGCTTGTTTTTATGTATGTTATTTTATATATTTGGATTTTATGTAGTATGATTTTTTTTAGCTTTCATAGTTTTTGTTTGTCTTAATTTTTTGTTATTTATTTATTTAGCTGCACTTATATACCGCTTTTCACCGGGTCAAAGCTTTGTTTGTTCACCGCTCTTTTGCGTTTTAGAAGAGGCACTATGGGGGTCATTCTGAGCTGTGAACAGTGGGGATGTATGTCTGGGTTGGACGTGCAACCCCCCACTATTCACAGGGAGCGTATTCCATCTCCCTGGCTCCCTGAATGCACAGAGGGCTTGGGCAGGAAGCACTGGACAGGGACAGGAGGGAGAGGGCCCAAGGCGGAGAGTGGGTGGAGCGGGGGCAGGCCGACTCACCCGGACATACAGGGCCTATTCTGATCAGTGCCCTGTACATCTGGCATCTGGAAGTGGGACTTATTCCATCTCAGAGGTGAAATAAGTTTCATCAATGGCAGCGATCAGGCCATGCAGCCCCACCAAAGTCACAGCGCAGGAGCAAGTAAGCCCCTGCTACCCAATTCTGGCCCTGGCTGCCCCGCCGAGGGTTGGACGGCAGAGAAAGGAAGCCTGTAGCAATGTCAGGCCTTATGCACTTCTGCTGGGCATCCCAGTGCCATGGCACCGGCACACCAGCAGGAACATAGGGAGACCTGGCTGGGAAGGGCAATGGACGTTCTGTGCTGCTGAATCGGGGCAATGCCATCTAAATGTTCTACTTAATTGGAGGACAGACCACCACACCAGCTTGAGCTCCCCGACCGGGTAGAGCTCGCTGCCTCCAGCTGCCGCATACAGCTGCTGCAGGACCCAGCAGGTCTGCTCGCTCTCGCTTCTGCTTGCCCAATCGGGGCCACCGTCGGGGAATTGAAAAGGGTGCCATTGGGTGCCAGCCTTCAACAGACCGCCACACCAGCTTGAGCTCCCCAACCGGGTAGAGCTCGCTGCCTCCAGCTGCTGCATCCAGCTGCCGCCGGACCCAGCTGGTCTACTCGCTCCCGCTCATGCCTGCCCATTCGGGGCCACCGTTGGGGAATTGAAAAGGACGCCATCGGGTTCCAGCCCTCAACAGACCGCCACACCTAATCCACAGGTCACCGTCTCCCTCCCCAGATGACCTCTCATCAATAATCGACCTTGCCTGCAATACAAAAAACCTACGCACACCAAGCTGGATCATGGGCGATTTTAACCTGCCTTCCCTCCCTGACACTCACTCCAGAGCCTTCCTCAATGCGCTTAATGAGCTGGGCTATGAACAAGTAATCAACGCTCCCACTCACTCCAAAGGAAACAAGCTCGACCTGATCTTCGCCCCACGGTCGACTACAGGCCCGGACCATGCACTTGCCCTATCCATCACTCCAGTCCCATGGTCGGACCACAGCCTAATAAGATTCCAAATGCCCATGCATCTGGACCACACAAGCGCCTGTACCACAGCCGAGACCTCCTCAGCACCAAGTTCACGATTCCAGCCCTTTGACAGGGAAGAGATATTCAGCAAAACCCTGCCACTCCTCGACCTCACAGAACCTAGCCTCAAGGGAATGCTCGCTGCCTGGAATGATAGTCTTGGCTCCATTGCCCACCGGCCAACTGTGGATACACCACCAAGGAAAAGAAAGACTGCGCCGTGGTACTCTCTTGAGCTATGAACATCACTCCTCCACCTAAGGAAGCTGGAAAGAAGATGGCGATGATCACATGCCGACGTTGACCAAGGAACTTACACCGCCCACTTGAAGAAGCACTGCGAGGCAGTCACAGAGAGAATGAAACAATACCACACAGAAATTCTGCAGCACTCCCTGAACAAACCACAGGACTTATTCAACTTAGTGAGGACCCCCACAAAAGAACTTTCCCCCGCCCAACTGAGCATGCCACATCCACAAGCATTCTCAGACTATCTACAGTCGAAAACAATCCAGACTGACAAAACCATGCCCCCCAGCTCTGCACACAGTCTAAACCACCCAACACCACTAACCACCTTCTCATCACCATCGGAGAGAACTGTCAAAGACACCATCACTGCGATTAACACCACCAGAGCCCCAAATAATCCCTGCCCAGCGTTCTGGATAAAAACACTGCGTAAAAAATTCAGCCCATTCCTGGCCAAGCTCATGGACCTCTCCTTCTCAACAGGCTCATTCCCATGGAGCTTGAAGCAAACATCCATTAGACCACTCCTAAAAAAACAGAAAACTCGACCCTCAGAAGGTGGATTCATACAGGCCAATCTCAAGCATCCCACTAATGGCTAAAATAATTGAAAAGTCATCCAACGCCAAATCCAACACCATATTGAGACCACCACTCCCCTCGACTCATGCCAACACGGATTCAGGGAGTTGCACGGAGTCAAGACGCTCCTGACCACCCTCTTCAGCACATTAATTACTGGACTGGACAACGTGAGACAAGGATATGCCCTAATCTTCTTGGATATTGCCGCAGCGTTCGACTCCGTTGACCATGAACTACTCCTGGCGCGCCTTGTAGAAAAAGGGATCCAGGGTGAAGCCTTAAGCTGGTGCAAATCATACCTGACAGACAGATGGCAACATGTACGGATCAGCCCCATGACCTCCAAACCATTCCAACAAGGACAGGGCATACCACAGGGATCCTCTCTCTCGGCCCTGTTCTTCAACATATATATGCAGCCAATCTGCGCACTCACTCGTTACTTCAACTTCGCATGCCTGGTATATGCCGATGACGTAGTACTCTACATGCCATTCTGAACTGACCAGCTAGACTTTTCACCACTAACAACCTGCTTCGATGCTGCAACTGAATGGCTCCACACCCAAAACCTCAGAATAAACTTCAATATAACAGAGGTACTATTCATAACCAGAAACGAAGCCTTCACCCCCCCCCCCCCCCCGCATCACTAAAAGTAAGAGGTGCTGAGCTCCAAAGCAAGCCCACAATCTGCTACCTAGGGGTCACACTAGACCAACAGTTGGATATGAAAGCCCACATAAACAACACTGTCAAGGCAGTATACCACAAAATATGGACGGTCCGGCACCTACGACCCCTACTGGAGCCAGAGGACTTCAGGACAATCTACCAAGCCTTGATAATCCTCCACTTTGACTATGCCAATGCAATTCTACAGGGACTATCAAGCCATGGTATTTTCAATAACATCATATGGATGTGAAAGCTGAACAGTGAAAAAGATAGACAGGAAGAAAATTGATGCCTTTGAATTATGGTGCTGGCGGCGAATACTATGTATACCATGGACTGCCCGAAGAACAAACCAGTTGGTACTAGAGGAGATCAAACCTACGTTTTCTTTAGAAGCTCAGATGACAAGACTTTGACTTTCATACTTTGGACACATCATGTGAAGAGAGAGATCATTAGAGAAAGACATCATGCTTGGCAAGATAGAAGGTCAACGCAAAAGAGGAAGGCCAGCAATGAGATGGATCGATACAATAACAGCAGCTATGGGTACCAGTCTATCAACAATGAGCCGCCTGACTGAAGACCGAACACAATTTAGGATAGCTATCCAGAGGGTCGCCATGAGTCGACTCCGACTCGACAGCACTTAACAACAACAACAACATCAAAAAATACGCTAAACCCACTTCAACTTGCAATGAATGCAGCTGCTAGAATACTACACGGGGCCACCAGGAGGAACCATATAACCCCAATCCTGAAGCACCTCCATTGGCTGCCGGTACACTGCAGGCTCTCCTTTAAAATTCTACTGTTGACCTTCAAGGCCCTCAAGTGCCTCACTGCCTCCTCCATCACAGACCTCATCCTCCCCACTCCCCCAAACAGAGCCAGAAGGTCAACTGCTGCCAACACACTGAGAATCCCCAGCAAAATTACAAAGTGCTCTCAAGCAACCAGAAACAGAGCCTTCGTAAACTACGCACCCACATGTTGGAATGCCCTCCCGCACACCATCCAGTCCATCTCTGACCTTACTCATTTTAGGAAGGCCCTGAAGCACCACCTTTTCCTCCAGCAGTATGCTCACAATGGGGACACACCACAGCCAGTCAGGCTCAACCACCAAGACAACCAACCCAACACACCCGCAAGACACAGGCCCAGCCCGGCACACTAGCACTACCAGATCCCCTGGTAGGCACATGTATATAGTCATTGAATCTTGTAAATAGTTGCCAAGCAGCCCTTGTCGCCACCAGACATCTGCGACCTGACTGTCTGGAGTTATATGGTTATTTAAACAAGCTGCCAAGATGACCTGGTCAACACATTACCCCACGACCTGCTGTGCAGCACTCTATATGGTTACCCCAGTTAGCCCAAGTTATGAAACCTGTTCGTTGTAAGTACAGTACAAGTTCTGCCTGCACTGTACAAATTTGTTGTTGACTGTAAACCGAGCTGATTTTAAATAGCGTGGTATAGAAAAGACTTAAAATAAATAAATAAATGTCTATGATATGAAGGCTATATAGGCAATGCAACTCTGGGGTGGGTGGGGGCATGTAGGCAAGCAAACGTTTTCTAAGCTTATAACCAGAATTTAAGTTGTTTGTCACTAGACTGTAGATCAAGGCAGCTGTGAATAGATTTCTAGATTTTTATTGATTTTGAATTGCCTCAAGTTTCCAGCAGATTAATCAACTATTCTTAATCCCTGAAGCAGATTCCAGTGCTCCCATCTGGGACTCTATTTTATTAAGTTTATTTTCCATTTCTAGAAATGTATCCTCCACTAGAGATGAGGTCAGTAACTGAATTCAAAAAAGCATGGGACAAACACAGAGGATCTCTAAAGGTAAAAAGGGGACTGTTGTAGTTGTTATGGAAGGACAGACTAGATAGGCCATGTGGTCTTTTTCTGTTGTCATATTTCTATGTTTCTACTTGTTGAGAGAAAGAACACAGCTGCAAAACCGAGGACATTCAAAAGTTCTCTGTCTGAGATTCAATTGTCACTGCATCTTTTAACGAAACCTCCTTGGTAGAATCCAATTCTTCGCAAGACTGCTCTGATCATCATAGCCGTGGGAAGTGGAAGAAATGTACCATCCAGTGGTGTAACTTTGAGTCCAACACAGATTCAGCTGACTAATCCAGAGGGGAGGAACCTGATATAGAAGAAGCAAACCCTGGACCATCAAGGAAGCCATCAGATCTTGAGAGGTGGGGCTCTCCCCGAACTTTAAGAAGCACTAGAGATAATACCACAGTCCACAGATGGAGGACTGCTAGGGCCAAGTTTTATTTAATCACCATGTGGTTATCCATTCGTCTTTCTTTTAACTCGGACTTCGCACCAGAACTTTTCTCTTATTCTTCCTTTAACCATATCTAGCAAACAATTAACACATAAAGTATCTTAAAGGCGATTACAGGGGGAGAGAGTCTCCTGGCATCTCTATGGATCGACTGTAGCGTGCCCTGTGGCCGCATGACCGCAACTGCTCCCCATAGGTCAGTTACAGATGGCACTTAGATGACGTCAGTGTAGCTCACGCCCCGCAGCTGGCCCAGCCCACTCTTGATATCCCATTGCTCTTGTAAGGCTTCCAGCACACACAGACTCAGAGCTTCCTGTCCCAAGCTCACTGCAAGCTCATGGTGCTTGTCATGCCACTGAACGGCACGTTTAGATGATGTCACCTTGACTAATGCCCCGCAGCCGGCCCGGGACACTCTCAATGTTCCTTTGCCCTGGTTAGATTTCCAGCACATGCAGACTCAGAGCTTCCTGTCCCACTGATTTTAGGTTTTAACAAGTGTAGATGTTTGATTTTCCTGGAAAAGGCTCCCAGCAATAGTGCCTGCAATGCAAAACACCGATAAATACTGATTTTTTTGTACTCTCAAAAAGTCCTTCTGAGCTGAAAAGTAAACACCTGTATTTACAATTTCTAAACAGCTAAGAAGGGAGTGAAGGAGTAGTCTAGTGGTTAGAGTAACTACCTAGTACCCCCAAAGATGAAGGGTTTATTTCCCACTGATTCTCCTTGTGACCTTGGGCAAGTCACTTCACCCTCCATTGCCTATGAAAAACAGCCAAGAGAAGGCCTAAGTGTATAGCACCTTAAGCACATGCTTGCAAAACATAGGTGCAGACACTTACACTGGCTACCCTGTTTTAAAATTACCCTCCTCCTGCAGTGCAGAGGGAACAAGAATAAGATTCAAACTATCCCTAATTTTCACTGCTTTATTTTTACCATCCTTTGCACTCAGGACAGACTATTTTTCACAAAATCCAGAGGCAGGATTTGTCTGACTTCATTCCCCAAGGCTTTGATTTGCTGGCTTGCTCTGGAATTGTTGTACCTTGTTGAACAACTTTTCTGCACATATAAAACATTTATAATTCCGGCCAGGGTGTATTCTCCTACAGTCCTGCTACCCAGTGCGCCCACAAACACATGCACGCACGCACGCACACTGCAATCTTCCAATTCCTACGTCAAAGGGAAAATGCCCAGGACATGACAACAAGGACAGAAATGCTACAAAGCTAGACCATATTTGGGAAGCTTAGAGGTTATTTAGAGGACCGGCCAGTGTTTATCCAAAGGAAAACTTTCCTTTATTTTGTACACACACATCCTGTCATGTAGCTGCTTTCATGTTGCCAAGGAGTAAACATGAAGGAATGTCATTATCAAAAGAGCGCTGAAGTAGACAAAAATAAAGCTAGAATCATGGCAGAGGAAATTGTACAGGAAGATGAGCTAAATTTGGTCAGACTGCTTTCCAAACAACTCTGCTATGATGTGCCCTGTAACATGTGTCAAACAGGAGAATGCGTTGCCTGCCCAGCACTCGTAAAATCTGCAGCATGACTTATGTAAGAGTGTTGTTCAGATCGGGCTTGTTCCTGCCAAATCCCAGTATCCCAGTCAATCTAAGGAGGGGTGGGAGGTGGAAAGAGGGTAGGTTGGGTTCATAGTTGCTTTGGGCAGCAATCCAAACTGTACAGACGGAAGACGGCAGGAAAACAAGTTTCTCTCCTCAGAAGTAAAAGTTTCCCAGATTGTAGAAGTGGATAACATTTCGCTGCCGCACTGTTTATCTCTGCAATGAGAGCTCTTCTTGTAGGGGACGCCAATAAAGGAGAATAAACCAGCTCTGTGGCACCTACCCACGAGAGGAAGAAGAAGTCCAAGCCCTTAGCTTAATTTGCTACGGATAGTTATTTGCAGGGATGCACTTGAGTGCATCAGTGTCAAGAGCTTGGAAGGGAAAAGGGTTTTAGTCGCTTTCTTAGTCACCCATGTATTGATTTGGAATAAATACTGTTTGACTAATGTGTAGACATTTAAATAATTAAGTACATTTCCTCAGTTATGTCTGCGGAAGACATTCAGAGATGGTGCTTCCTTTTTTAGCAAAAAGCACTCTTTTCCCAGAACTTTTTCTGTGGTTCAGGTTCAGATCTGTTTTAGGCAAATCACTGATAATGGAACCTGTTTGTACGTTAAAAGATTCCCCTTAGTCTACTACTCTTCCTGGAACGAAGACTGGAAACAAGGCTTTTGTCTTAATCTGACTTGCCTGGTCTCCAAACTGAAATTATTAATTGGGATTGGAGCATGGTGGTGTGTCTTCTCATAATATCACTGAACCATGATTTTATTTTATATAGCTAGGCTTATATACTGCTTTTCTATGAATCAAAGCGGTATACATTCAGGTACTGTATATGCATGTCTCCCTTGTCGCTTAAAGGCTCACAATCTATTTTTATGATTTATTGATCTGTTAGACTTGTATCACATGGGCCAGGGCCTTCTGTTCCTTTCTAACATGCATTTCTGTCTTTCTTTCTTTACATCTCTTGCGTACCTTGGATCTTGTGCATCCTCCACAGTTTCCAACAAACATATGAAATAATAATTACAAATACAAACACATAGGCATACAATAAGCAGCAAATAAGGCATCAATCACAGAACAAGTGCGATCTCTGGAGGCTAGAGTAGCAGACTTCAAAAACATAAGGAAGTCAGAAAGGTACATAGGCGAGATCTACAGGGATGTAGTATTGAAGCCCCACCTCCAGTTTGGTAGCCTCTCGGCTGCCATGGAGGAGAGAGGTCTTGTGAAAGTAGAGCATCACCTTAGTGAAGCAGGAAGTGATCCTGTAGCTAGGACCTCTCCACCAGGAGATGTAACAATCTCTTGCACCGAGGAGGTTTCTCCAGGGCCATGTGCCCATGAGGTAAAGGTTAGGAAGGCCGTTATAGTGAGTGATTCAATCATTAGACATGAGGATAGCTGGGTTGCTGGTGGACGTGAGGATAGCTGGGTTGCTGGTGCAAAGGTAGAGGACCTCACGTGCCACATTTGTACTATTTGCAAAGGCTTCATATGGGTAGCAAGAAACACAAAAATATTATACTACAATAGTTCAATGGGAAAAGGATCAAGGATTGAATGGTGGATCTAAAATCTGATGCATCCAAGTAATTTTTCAGCCGTCTCAACAAACAAACTTTATAAAAAGACCTCTCAACAACTCCCTGCTTTGAAGGCAACACGACAAGCAAGCATCCATTACAATTCCTAGTTAATGAATCTGCTGGACAATAGAAAATTTGTACTCCCCAATATCCACTGCAATGTTGTCGTTAAGTGCCATCGAGTCTATGTCAACTCATAGTGACTCTGTGATATTGTCCTAAACTGTGTTCAGTCTTTAAGCAGGTGGCTAATTGTTGATAGAGTGGCATCTATAGTGCTGTTATTGTATTGATCCATTGCATTGCTAGTCTTCATCTTTTGAGTTGACCTTCAATCTTACCAAGCATGATGTCTTTCTCTAATGATCTTTCTCTTTGCATGATGTGTCCAAAGTATGCAAGCCAAAATCTTGTCATTTGAGCTTATAAGGAAAGCTTAGGTTTGATTTCCTCTAGCACCAATTTGATTTGTTCTACAGACAGTCCCTGGTATGCACAGTGAGCCCGATATTCAGTACTGGTGGCTAGTGCGATTACAGAGGCTAGCCACCGGTGCTGAACATTAAATGTGGATATTCAATGCCGGGGTCATATGCAGCCCCAGCATTGAATATCCGGGGTGGCCGCACAGCTGCAGATGCCACAAAAGCTAACCGGGCAGCGGTGATATTGAGCTGCTGCCTGTTTAGCTCCCAAGGGTAAAGATAGATCAGCTTTGGCTGCGCCTATCTTTAGCCGTGGGTCACTAACTGGGCAACAGTGCAATATTGCCGCTGTCTGCTTAGCAATGGGTGCTGCCTCTTCTCCACCCCAGAACGCCTACAACATGCCCCAAAGTTACACGGTTAGCATCAGGACATACAACGGCATTATTCAGGGATAGTCAACGGCACTAACCATTTGGTGCCACTGAATATCCCACTAAGCAGCATTTACATGGTTTACAGGTCTGTAAACTGCGTAAATGCCTTTGAATTTTGGGCCCAGTATTCTTTGCTAGCACCATAATTTGAAGCCATCGATTTTCTTCCTGTCTTTCTTCTTCACTATGAACGTTCTCATCCATATTGAAAATATCATGGCTTGGACAACTCATATCACTGTAATGCAGAGATATATCTCTGTTCTTGCAAAATCTTGTCTATTTCCTTCAGAACTGTTCTACCAAGAGCAACGTGTCAAACGATTTCTTGACTGTTGCTTCATTATTGATCCAACAGGTTAAAATTGTTTACTGTTTCCATTTCTTCTCCATCAAGAATGAAATTATTGGTTTTGCCAATTGTCAGGATCTTTGTCTTTTTCATGTTAAGATGCAGGCCCGTTTTAAGACTATCTTCTTTCATCTTGATAAGCAGGTGTTTCAGATAGTCATCACTTTCAGCCAGCAACATGGTTTCGCCTGCATAGTGAAGGTTGTTGATGAGTCTTCCACCAAACTTCACACCTTGATTGTCTTCATACAATCCTGCTTCTCTGATGATTTCTTCTGCGTATACATTGAACAGGTGTGGGGAAAGTATGCAGCCTTGTTGTACATAAGAACATAAGATATGCCATACTGGGTCAGACCAAGGTCCATCAAGCCCAGTATTCTGTTTCCAACAGTGGCCAATCTAGGTCATATGTACCTAGCAGTTTCCCCAAGAGACACAAGTTCCACAATGCTTGTACTGGGTCAAGCATTGATATCTTCGGTCCCTTCTTAATAATGGTTTATGGACCTTTCCTCCAGGAACTTGTCCAAACCTTTTTTAAACCCAGCTACACTAACAGCCTTTACTACATCCTCCGGTAACAAATTCCAGAGTTTGATTACACATTGAGTGAAAAAATATTTTCTTTTATTAGTCTTAAATAGTTTACCCTGTAGCTTCATTGCATGTCCCCTAGTCTTTCTATATTCTGATAAGGTAAACAATCGATCTACGTTTACCTGTTCTACTCCGTTCATTAATTTATAGACTTCTATCATATCTCCCCTCAGCCGTCTCTTTTCCAGGTTAAAGAGCCCTAACCTTTTTAGCCTTTCTTCATAGGAGTATCCTTCCATCCCCTTTACCATTTTGGTGGCTCTTCTCTGTACCTTTTCTAAAATCGCTATATCCTTTTTAAGATACGGCGACCAGAATTGCACACAATATTCAAGGTGCGGTCTCACCATGGAACGATATAGAGGCATTATAATATCTTTTGTTTTATTTTCCATTCCTTTCCTTATCATACCTAGCATTCTATTTGCTCTCTTGGCCGCCGCTGCACACTGGGCCGAGGGTTTTAACATGGTATCCACAATGACGCCTAAATCTTTTTCCTGGGTGGTGGTTCCTAATGTGGAACCTTGCATCGTGTAACCATAGTTTGGGTTGTTCTTCCCTAGGTGCATAACCTGGCACTTGTCCACATTAAATTTCATCTGCCATTTGATGCCCAGTCTTCCAATTTATCAAGATCCTCTTGCAATTTTTCACATTCCTCTTGGGTTTTAACAACTTTAAATAGTTTTGGGTCATCTGCAAATTTGATAACCTCACTCGTTATTCCACTTTCCAGGTCATTTATGAATATGTCAAAAAGCAGCGGACCCAGCACAGATCCCTGGGGTACACCACTATTCACCTTTCTCCATTGGGAAAATTGGCCATTTAGCCCTACCCTCTGCTTTCTATCTTTTAACCAGTTCCTGATCCACAATAGTACACTGCCTCCTATCCCATGACTCTTTAGTTTTGCCAAAAGTCTCTGATGAGGGACCTTGTCAAAGGCTTTCTGAAAGTCCAGATACACAATATCAACCGACTCACCTTTGTCCACCTGCTTATTCACTCCTTCAAAAAAACATAACAGATTAGTAAGACACGATCTTCCTTGTCTAAAGCCATGTTGGCTGTCTCCCATTAGGTTGTGACTATCTACATGCTGAGTAATTTTATTCTTTATGATGGTTTCTACCATTTTTCCCGGTACTGACGTCAGGCTCACAGGTCTGTAGTTTCCCGGATCACCCCTGGAACCCTTTTTAAAAATTGGTGTTACATTGGCGATCCTCCAATCTTCAGGAATTAGAGATGATTTTATTGATAGTTCACAGATTACTGATAGCAGTTCTGCAATCTCATATTTCAGTTCTACACCTCTGACAATTTTAAACCATTCTGTTTCTCCTTGTTCTATTTAACTGCAGCTTCTTGATCAATGTAAGGTTTGTGGCCCAGAGTTTTATGATTTATACAATCAAAGGTCTTGCAGTAGTCAATAAAAGGAGTGATATGCGGAAATATTTCTTTACGGAAAGAGTAGTGGATCCGTGGAATAGTCTCCCGATGGAGGTGGTAGAGATGAGGACAGTAACTGAATTCAAAAAAGCATGGGACAAACACAGAGGATCTCTAAAGGTAAAAAGGGGGCTGTTGTAGTTGTTGATATGGAAGGACAGACTAGACAGGCCATGTGGTCTTTTTCTGCCATCATATTTCTATGTTTCTAAAACATATTCAGATATCTTTTTAGTATTCTTTTGTCTTTTCAAGGATCCATCTCACATCAAGTGTAATCAAACTTTGGAATTCATTACTGGAGGACATAGTGTAGTTGGGTTTAAGGGAGGTTTGGACAAATTTCTGGAGGAAATGATCATAAACAATCCACTGCTTATCCACAAGATCAGCAGCATGTTATCTGTGTACCTTATTGGGAACCTGGCAGGTACTTGTGAGCTGGATTGGCTTCATATCTGGGCTTCATATCTCTTGTTCTTCTCCCTTTCCTGAACCCTGTTTTTACTTTAGGCAGTTCTTCTTCCAGATATTGAATAGTCTCTGGATGTTTTAAGGTGAAAAAAAGCACGTTCCTGATGTTTGGGATGTCCAGGTGCAACTGGGACATCAAAGTCAGAACATCTGGAAAAAAAGCAGAGGCTTTAACGTCCCCGATTGCAGCTGAACAGCCCATTGTGAAATCTGCCTCATTGAAATTTAGGAACTTGGCCTCATGGATGAACAGTAAGCCATTTGGTATTGTGACTTGCCATAAAAATATCACTTTATCTTTCATTGAAGATAATTAAAACCTTGATCATATGCCATTACGTTTTGCCAGGGCTTCCCAAACCTGTCCTGGAGCCACCATATCAAGTCCAGGTTCAGGATGTCCACCATGAATATGCATGAAATAAATTTGTAGACCCTGGAGACTTAGCATATGCAAATATATCTTATGCATATTCATCACAGATGTCCTGAAAACTGAACGGGCTGTAGGATATCCAGGACAGATTTGGGAGGCCCTCACTTGAGCAGTATGAATGATACAAGGGTATGTGGTATTGTGGTAGGAATGTGGTACTCTGACAGTGGTGTAGCACAAGTTTTTTAATTGCATGAGAGAGGAAAGTCACACAAGAGATGTAAAACAGGGTACTATGGACTCAAATAATGGGATATCTAGTGAGCAGCGATGAAGGATATAAAATATTACTGAGTTCAATCTATAAGTGCTGGTGATTTGAGCTCATCCTTATCCGATCTGAAAGCACATTTTAGATGGTGCATGGCGACTGGAATTGAGATGTCAAGGCCATAATGTACACAATTCTAGGGGTGTTTAGAAAAGACTCTGCCAAACATGGAGCCTTTTCTAAAATAAGAATAAGCAGGTGCAAGAATTGAAGTGTATGTGCCAATACATAGAGTCCGAGAAGGCATTTCACAAACCTACACATGCGGAAATCAATGGAAGAAACCCAGCAACTTACACGTGCCTGTGCGCAAGATTGCAAACCTATACGTGTAAATGGCTCCTGTTCACTAGAGGCGCTGCTCTCATATACTACTGTTCATATGTCTCAGATACATCCATCCAGCTGAGAGGCACCTTATAACCCCGGGAACAGAGGTCAGAATGCTATAAATCTCATTTAAGCCAACTTGGGGGTGGGGGAGATCAGACTCCGCACAACAGACCACCACAGCCAACTAAACAAAAAAAAAAGAAACATCCTCTCATTGCATGATTTCAAATATAATAGGGGGGGGGGTGTCTATGGAAATTATATTTTTGTTTGAATCTTAATCTCTGTATCTAAGCAGTGGAAAAGGCCGAGCTCATTGCAGAACCTACTTACGCAGGAATGATTCTTGCCAAGAAGCCCCACTAGAGTTCATTGAGATATATTATACCAGTTGGTATTTTGTTTCACCCGTGCAAACGTAAAGGTCGGAGTTATAATTTGGTGAGACAGAGTTTCATTAAATCCGCCTCATGCCTCTTTCCTCCTCTCCTACACCGTTCATTCATCCATTCTCTGTCCTCTTGCGTTTGTCCACCTTTATCAGGGCAGGTAGAGCTGGAAAGGTAACCCAGTCAAATCGGAACTTAAAAATCAAAACACATTTGATTTTAGAATGACAAAAAAAAATGTCTATTTTTTAAATTGCTGGCTTCCGTTTTCTTGATTCTGTCTTCATTCTCAAACCTGCTAAATCTTCCTGCATCTACAGCAATAGGACAACCTTCCATTCTTACATTTCAATGGGTCGCAAAGATGAGATGGCATCCACATACCTAACACCAAAACCCAGTCAATGCACAGAGTACAAATATCGTATGTTAGGTTGAACTTCACCACCCACTTCTGATTCTAGGGTTTCTCAAAAGCTCAGAAAAGGGAAAGCCAGTGGGTCTCTCAAAACTGTTCAACTCCCTACAGAGTTCAATGTTCTGTCACTGCCTTAACCTCCTTCCCCCCAATCATCCCTGCACTGACGTGCACTTTAGCAGATGGGAAACTACACTCTACTGTTGCTTTCTCTGCTGGTGGGGCTAGACATGTTGCCTTTTTACTTTGATAAGGTCTCGGAAAGGTTTCTATCCATTCTTAAGAACCTACGCCCCCTTCTGCCTATTGCTTGAACGATTAACCTGTGGAACCCTTTCAAAACTGCACAGGACCGGAATGGTTCTAATCGTTCACATTCATGTTTGCGCTATCCTTCCCTTCCACCTCATCCCATGTTCTAAAGATGCAGTGTCTATGACTTTGGTATTGCCTCATGTAGGGTTCATTTGTCATGCTGCGGCTGTTACAGAAGTTTGGACAGATTGCCCAGCTTATGTGGTTGGAGTAGTCTAAACAGATTCCATATTTCTGGGAGTCATCACACAGATGGCTATGAGGTAGCGATGTAAAAGGCTCAAACTTCCCTGGTCTGTTGCAGTGTGTGAATTGTAGGTGTGACAGCTTTCTGAATACATATTTTGAAAGATCCTTTTTTAAAACAATTCTCTTGGGAATTAAATTACAGTCAGGGCTCAAGTTTCATAATGTTTACATTTTTTTAGCAGTTTGCCCTTGTACGTATTAATACATATCTATACACTTTTAGATTTAAGACTGATAAAGTGAGTGAAAGCTTCTATTTTTATTAATTTTCTATTTTTCTTCACCTGCATGCACCAGGGCATAATGACTACGGATGTGCTGGCATATCAAGATATCCTGTCATCCGTGCCGTGTGGTAAAGGGACACAGTCTTCTTTTTCTTACCGGGGATGACCACAGAAAATTACTAAGTATGGAAAAGTAAGGGGAAAGTCAGAGATCAACTACGGCCAACAGGAAGTTGGTCAGATAGAAGAAGCTTAAGGTTTTTATCAACAGTGACACCTAGCGCCTTTTCCTGTGTGGCAGTTCCTATCATGCAGCCCAGCATTGCGTACACGTGAAGGGTTATTCTATGAAAGGGCTTCTATTTCATAGCAATAAAAAGGATCCAATTTTTATGCTGATGTTTAAAGAGAGAATAAAATCAGCACCTAGAGCCAGCCCCAATACCAGGCAAATGTTACTCCTGCTCCGAAGAAGGTGTAAATATATGCGTGCTTTCTATGAAAAGGGGATCCTAGTTTAAAGGGGAAAGTAGGCACCTATTTTATAAACACACATAGAGAGTCATTTTAAAAAGAGCCATCTAAAGTTCTGCACCATCGAGACATATAAATCGTGGAACGTTACTGGTTCGTGCATGTAAAGTTCTGCACCATCGAGACATATAAATTGCGGTACGTTACTGATTCGTGCATGTAAATGGGCATTTACACATGTAACTGAAACAGTCTACTACTCCTGCTTCTTATTATTTATGTAGCACTACATGGCATATGCCGAGCAGTATGTAAGCGACAGTCCCTGTTCATTGGACCATACAGTCTAGTCAAGATAGACAACACAACAACTGGGGACTAGAATGTATCTAGGGAAATGGTAAGTAATAGCTAGGGGAATGGTAAGTGGATTTGATTGAAAGTGCAATGGTAGTCGTTATTCTGAAAGTATCCATGTCAGTCGAATGCTGAGTATTTGCATCGTGGGTATGAGCGTGGGTGCAGTTTGGACAGAGCATGCAGCGAGTGCACAAATACAGCACATGCGTAAATAATAAAATACGGTTATTTTATGCACATTTTTAACAAATTGAGGCATGGGCCTTAGATTAGCACATATATTTAGCCACTTATGCTGGGATGCTGTAGAGGAAAGCAGGTGCCTCCTTTCCTTTATACAGGCGCATGGAAAAGCACATTCATTCATCAGAGCTTTATAAAATTGCCCTGATGGGTGCCTATGTATCTTTATAAAGTAATATAGTATATGATGGCAGATAAAGACCAGCCTGGACCGCGATTCCTTCCGGCCTGCACGTACAGGCCTTGCCTGACTAACTCAGTCTGGGCTTTACAATGGAGCCGCAGCGCCATGGTGTCCGGTTGCCATGGCACCACGGATCCATTGTAAAGCCATGATCCCCGGCCGCCGGACCCAAAATTCTTTCCCCTCTGCCCCTTGCCACCCTTTCCCAGCCCTGGGCTCGCCGATCCTGCCAAATCAGAGAGGTTATTCCACCTCGGAGGTGGAATAACTTCCCCGTTCAAGTCGCTGGCCCCGGACTTACAGGGCTGACATTAGAATCGGCCCTGTATGTCTGGGGCCGGTGACTGCCCACTGTCTGCCCTAATGCCGCCCCCAATCCTCCACTTTCCCGCCCCATCTATCTTTCCCATACAACCAGCAGGGATGTTAGATGCCAGCAGGATGGGGCACGAACAGTGGGGATTTGCGTCCCGTTGAGACGTCCATCCCTGCTATTCACGGCTCGGAATGTGCCTATTTGCCATTTGATGGGTTCACAAAGTCAGGTCCTTCACGCTAATATCACATACCTGACAACGATGCAGCTATGATGACCTTTAAAAGTATTCATATCTTGAGGCGCTGACGGAAAGACAGTCGAACATAAAAAAATCCCTTAATTTACGCTGCCTTCTGTAGACCATCTGTATACCATCATAGGGTGCTGTTCTGCGAGAACAAAGTGCACATTCAGTGTCCAATACTTTTTAATAATTGATTCAATATGAAATGTTAATGGAGAAAATGACATTGTACTGTAAATGGCATCTCTTTGACAAGAAGACCCTAATAACAAAATTTCCCTATGATTGTAAAGGGCCCTTTTAAAAGCTCTATGCACAATTTTCTTAGGATGCCCCCGATTCCAAAACATCTCAAATAAGCCGCGTGCTTTCTGCTCACGTTCAAAAGATGAAGAGCAAATTCATCTGTAATGCAGAAATTGTGAAAAAGGGAGGCTTTGCTTCAATAGCGGAGGATGAAAAATATGATAATGTAAAAAAGTATTTTGATCTGGTTTTGTTCACATAAACAGCGGTATCGAAATCTTTTTCAGATAAACTCACCTCCACATCCAGGGAATTAATTCTCAAATCACTATAAAACATTTCAAATTGGACGGCTCGATCCTGGCTATTACGCCGCTCATGGAACGTATTCAGTTCTTGTATTGACCCTGACCATAAAATAAAAGTGTCGCCTGTAAAGCGATGCCACATTTTAACACTGGCCGTATATTGAGAAGGAAAAATCCACTTAGCCTCATATTGGTCCATGAATAAATTTGCCAATGAAGGTGCAAACATAACGCCCATTGCAGTCCCTGCTATTTGTAAGTAATCTTGGTTTACCAAACAAAAAATAATTCTTCTTCAAGGCTAAAGTTGTAAGGGTAACAAAAAATTCTGTGAGCACAATATGTGGTCTCTGCTGATTATAATTATCTAAAACAGACTCCATTACTTCTGTAGTGGCATCCTGAGGTATACAAAGAACATATGACCATTGTCACTTAAGCTAGGTTCTGAGCTGAATCATCAAATGTCCAATATTTGCAAAAATGGGTAGTGGCTTTAATGTAAGACCATCCTAAAGAAACAAAAGGTTGCAGAAAATAATCCAAATATACCTATCCGTTCCATTAAGCAATCATTACTTGACAAAATTGGATGTCCTGGTGGATGTTGCATGTTCTTATGAAATTTATTTATTTATTTAGCATACATTTGTATCCCGCTGCTTCCAGTGATCAGCAGCGGTTGCTATACATGGTAAGGTTGGCTGTACGGGCCAGTAATTAGGGATATATACATTGCGATTAGGGAGGGGGAGGTAGTGCACAGCAAAGATAGGGTTACAGATTTACAGTTAAGGTTGGTAAAATTTTAAATCCGATAGCTGCCTTAAAATTTCAGCCTCATAATCAGCTTGATCTTGCACAACAAGTGCACCATCTTTATCAGCTCTTTTAATAACAGCAGAGTCTTTTTTATTCAATTCCATCAAAACAGTCATTTCGGTTTTATCCAAATTATACTCCCTTCGGTATGGCTGTTTCTCCAGAGACGCTACTTCCTGCAACACAAGATGATGAAAAGTTGCTAATGCTGGTTCTATTGGACCAAGGGGAGTCCATGCTGATGTAACCTTTATTTTTGATACTTCATCTCCACAAAAGGTGTTGGTCGCTGATTGGCTGCAATGCTCTGTGAGCTGAGCATTTCTGATTTTGACAGCTCTCCAATTATTTTGTTTGGTTGAAAAGTTATTTGCAAATGGATGATTGACTGGAATGCTTTGTAAGCGCCCTTTTAAATGCCTTTTTGGAGCCAATACAACACGGAAAAGGAGAAAAAAAGAGGTATACAGGAACTCTTTAATGAAACAGCGTATATAAGTTCTTTATTGCAATATTGGATATATTATTGGACATCGTATTTTTCAATACAACTATAAAGAGTTTTTTGCGGATCTATGATGTTGAGCGGATGCCACATAAAGATTACTGTGTGTGTTTGGCTAAGAGACTGAGATCCTTTTTCTCCTTAAAAATTGGTATTTATTTTTGACCCAAAGAATTTCATCTATACTATAGATGGACACTTACAAGAAATTATCCAATGCACTCTAAAAATAAAGATGAAGAAGATAAATCATGTGCAATATTACCATAAAACAGATTTCCATAAACTAATACTAAACAATTTAGCTATCTAGAAGCATTAGGACATAATAATTGTTTAAAAAAGGAATTGGAAAAGATCAATAAGAAGATATACAGTATGCATCACTGAAGAAAATGTAATAAAAGCTTGGCAATACTCTCATTATTTCCCGAAAGGTAAAAAATGAATGAAGTCGGTATCCTGCATATGTCATTATATAGACATTGGACAATTGGACCTTGCTGGAGTGATTTTTTTGAATGATCTAATGTTCATGATGCTGAAATAAGCAATTGCTTTATATCTCTTTCGGACAATCAAGATTCCCCTGCTAAGGAAACTCCTCTCAGTGATTTGAAAGGTCCATTGGCCCCTCACTTGAAAAGGTTTGGGGCCTTGAGTTAGGGCCTGATTTCTACAATGGTTTTTGCCTTGAGGTACAAAGTGAGGCTCTTTTTTATGACTCAACCCCCAGGATGTATGCAGTGAATATAGATGTATTCATGCCCATTCGTTATGGACAGGGCCATATCAAGGGCTGGCAAATGATGCGGCCACACAGGACGCAAGCACATAAGCGGTGCTGATGTCATCACTGGGCTTCCAGGAAGGTATTGCATGTGGATGGGTAGATGAGGGGGGAGGGGTGCCATGTTCACAAGTTGCATAGGGTGCATTCCTAGCTTGCTATGGTCCTGATTATGGATAGCCTATAAATCCTCATGAAGATGGGACTTGGGCACCTCTGGGCATTCTATAAATACCTGTTTGCTTTGACTCGTAAAATGTATTTCCATATTCAGAAGCACAGGCAACAGATTGAAGGTTTCCCCTGTGACAGCCCTTCCCCATTGCCTCTAGTTGAATGATACTTACATAACTTGGCAGCAAAACCATTCCTAATTCTGATGACATATATCTTTTAGGGTGAGGATAAAGAAAACACTTAACATCAGGTTTCTACGATTATTTTATATTTTCTATACCCATCCTTTTCCCTTTGTGAAAAGGGAATTTTATTAATTAATTAATTAATTTATTTAATCAAAATTATGACTTATTTTTTTCAGGTAATGACCGGTTCAAGCCAGAGTTTAACATAATCACATAAAACAGACATATATTTCTTAAGTGCCTTCAAGTCATTGCTGACTCCTGGTGACCCAGCAGCCCCTGGGTTTTCTTGGCAAGGTATGACCAGAAGTAGATTGCCAGGCTTTTTCTTCCAAGGCAATGGAGGGTAAAGTGACTTGCCCAATGCCACAAGGAGTACCAGTGGGAATTGAGCCCAGATCTCCTGAGTAGCAGGCTGTTGCTCTAATCACGAGGTTACTCCTCCACATGAAAATATGTGACAAAAAACATGACGGCAGAATAAGACCACATGGCCTATCTAGTCTGCCCTTCCATATCAACCACTACAATAGTCCCCTTTTTTCCTTTAGAGATCCTCTGTGTTTGTCCCATGCCTTTTTGAATTCAGATACTGTCCTTTCCACCACCTCCACTAGGAGACTATTCCACGGATCCACCACTCTTTCCGTAAATAAATATTTCCGCATATTACTCCTGAGTCTATCCTCTTTCACCCTTATCCTATGTCCCCTCGTAGCAGAACTTGCTTTCAATCGAAAGAGGCTCTCCTCGTGTGCTTTTATGCCAAGGAGGTATTTAAACGTCTCAATCATATCATCTCTATCCCACCTTTCCTCTAAGGTGTACATATTAAGATCCTTAAGTCTCTCCTCATATGCTTTATAATGAAGACCACTAATCATTTTAGTAGCCACCCTCTGTGCAACTCCTTGATAAATTTTCCCCCTCCCTGTACTTTGAAACTGCCCCTGTTGATCAACTTGGATTGAAACATTCAGCTTATGGTAGCAAATAATATTAAATGCTCCCAGTACTTCAATATTGCATGTACAATTTTGCCTTGGCTTTTGGAAACAAAATTGTAATCTAGGAGACTTAAATTTCTCCTGTTCTCTCTGGTGAATTGTGCTGGCCTTCTTACTGTCTCTCTTTTTCTCCACCCCCTCCATTCAGAGGACAAGTTGAGAAGTAGGTTAGGAAACTGTGAGAGTCATACTGTACTATACACATCTGGTTTCTGGGGAATGTCACAGGCCCCGATCTGTGTTCTAGGCCTTGGCTGCAGTGCGGTTAAGAAGACAAAGGTGTGCCTGGGTCTCCACTTTTTCTTGACTGACAAAGCCTGTACACATTCCTTATAATGGCCGAAGAGCGGTGTCTCCCACTGACTGTGAATTTATTGAGGGGGAGGGGAAAACGACTTCTGGCTTCAGAGCTCCCCTTCACCAGTGCATGGTTTTGCTTTGTGGATGAACTGTGAAAGCTACAGTCATTCTGAGACAGGATGAAATCATACATTTTTAGTGTCTGCCTCTTGTAAGTGGTTCCTTGCTTCATAATTGAGAAAGCTATGTTTCTCATTCGGTCTCTTTTGATGGCAAAGTATATGACAGAAAGCTTTTTAGAATTAGACAGCCAATAATGAACACGAGACCCATCTGGTCTGCCCAGTTTCCTTTCTTTTTGCAGTTCCATACATCCAAGTCACTCTCTGCCTTTATCCTCAATTTCGGGCAATGAAGCATTCTCTGAAGTTTAGGGTGGCCGACATGGGCATAGTTTGGAGGGGGGTCAGGGAGGGGGGAACATTGTACTGGTCTCAATACCGGTCCCTGGGGCACACCACTACTCACCTTCTTTTCTTCCAAGTGAGTTCTGTTTACCACCACCTTCTGTCATCTGTCAATCAATTAATGTCTGACCAAGTTCACCACTTTGGGACCCATCCCCAGGCTGCTCAATTTATTGATAAGCCTCCTGTGAGGAACAGTATCAAAGGCTTTGCTTAAATCTAGGTATATCACATCCATCGCATGCCCTTGATCTAGTTTTCTGGTCACCCAGTCAAAGAACTCAATCAAATTTGTTTGGCATGATCTTCCCCTGGTAAAACCATGTTGCCTTGGATCATGCAATCCATTGGTTTTGAGAAAGTCCACTATTCTTTTTTTTAAGAGCACCTCCATTACTTTTTCCACCACTGAGATAAGGCTTACTGGCCTATAGTTTATAACCTCTTTCCTATTACCACATCAACCTTTCTCCAGTCCTGCAGAACATCTCCCATCTCCAAGGATCTATTAAAAACATCCTTTAAAGGCCCTGCCTGAACCTCTCTGAGCTCTTTCAGTATCCTGAGATGTATCCCATCTGGTCCCAAGGCCTTGCAGACTTTCAGTTTTTCAAGCTGTTAAAACTCATCACTTCTGTGAATGGTGTAGTAAAATCATTCACAATCTCTCAGCAGATGTACTCCAAGACATCATAACAAGGGATATCAGTAATAGACCAAGAAGGGCCAATAATGACAACATGATCTGCACACCTGCAGGATACCACAGGACTAAACAAATAACTTCAAAAAGAGCTCAATCACTACTGGCGTCCACACTATGGAACTCCCTCCCAATTTATTTATTTATTTGTGCGTTTTTTTTATACCACCCCTTCCAGAGATCAGGGGCGGTTTACAGAGAACGTGTCAAAACATTAACATTAAATTACATGGAACATTAAGTACATAGGTAACTAACATATAAGGAAACATATTAACTATTTACATTGGTTGAGAGAAATTATTCATTATTTACAGATGACAATGAGCCTGAGGGCATTAAATGACATCACAGACTTCCGCAAAGCCCTTAAAACCCTGCTCTTTATAGAAACATATGAGCATACAGACAACAGTCCCCACCCGAACAATAATACAACCACCTCCACCAACTAGACACTCACTCATCCCAACTAGACTTATGAGTTCATTGTACAATGTTGTTAATTACCGTCATGTTAAACGTAACCCTCCAATTGCACTGTCTAAATGTTGTTAAGTACCCTCATGTTAAATGTTGTACAATGTTGTTAATTACCCTCATGTTAAATGTAACCCCCCAATTGTGATGTAATGTGATGTGACCACTTTGATTGAAGGATAAGGTGGTATACAAATCTGTCTAAATAAATAAATATACTCCATTTCCATTTGTATATTTGTTAATCATACGTGGTCCTTCTCTGGATTTTCTTTAGTGAATACAGAAGAGAAGTATTTGTTTAGCATTTTTGTATTTTCAATGTCACTTTCCACAACTCTGCCCTTGGCACTTTTGAGTCTTGCAATTCCACCTCTGATCTTCCTCTTCTCCCGAATATACCTGAAAAAAGTTTTGTCTCCACACTTCACATCTTTAGTCATCATTTCTTCCTTCTTCGCTTTTGCTATCCTTATTTCTCTCTTTGTCTCTTTTAGCTTTATCCCTGTATTCTTTTCTGTGTTCCTCTGTTTGCGACCTTCTGAATTTTGTGAAAGCTGTGGTTTTTTGCCTTTATTTGTGCAGCCAGTTCTTTGGAGAACCATATAGGTTTCCTTTTCCTCTTGTTTTTGTTTACTTTCCTTACATATATAACTGTTGCCCCCTTTTTTTGCTTCTTTTAGTTTAGCCCATTGCAATTCCACTTCCCTTATCTCCTCCCACCCTACCAACTCCTCCTTCAGGCACTTGGCCATGCTACTGAAGTCAGTGTTCTTGAAATCTAGGACTTTGAGTTTGCTGTGATTGGATTCTGCCATGGTTTTTACTTCAAACCACACCATGTGATGATCGCTGCTGCTCACTTGGGCACCCACCCGGATATTCGACACACTACGTCAATTGGGGAGTACTAAATCCAGCATCAAACTTTCCCTGGTCAGTTCCATCACTATTTGTCTGAGCAACGCTTCTTGGAAGGCATCTACAAAAATTATACGTCTTTCCAGATTTGCTGAAGGAATACTCTAATCCACATTGGGTAGATTAAAGTCACCCAATATGATCACTTCTTCCTTCATGGCTACCTTTGCAATATCAATGATCAAGTCTTTATCAATTTCTTCCGTTTAAGTTGGAGGCAGTGTGGCTTATAGTGCCATCTCCTCTTTCCAACACAATCCACAGTACTTCTTCTTTTCCCCCCTTCCCCTGCATTTCAACAACTTTAATATTGTTTTTATTTATTTGAAAGGCTTATATACCGCAATTCCAATGATCAAGGAGGTTTAGAAGTAGCCTAACAGAGAACAAGATATCATTATAAAGAACCAGTTAACAATGACATATAGGGCTCCTCCTCCTCCTTTTCTGCCTTCTCTATTTCTTCTAAATAAATTATAGCCAGCTATGACTATATCCCATTCATGTGACTCGTTAAACCATGTTTCTGTAATGGCCACAATGTCCAAGTCCATTTCCACCATTAGGGCTTCCAGGTCAGGAACTTTGTGGGCTCCCTATCCATTTCTGTATCTAGTTCAAACTTCTACTGACCTAGAAGCGCATGCATTCTGCTGCTCCTCACTAACATTCTTCTCTTGTCTCTCCCTGCTCTTCTGGGAGATTGTTTCTATCTGTGCCCTTCTCTTTTATTGCTATCTCCAGACTTTGATCTTTCCACCTTGCTGCTCCTTATGCATGGAGCAAACTACCTCATATCAGTACATCAGGCTTCATCTCTGGCCCTTTTCAAATCCAGGCTAAATACTCACCTCTTCGAGGCTGCTTTTGGATCCTGGTCTGCGTAGTCTGCTGCTCTCCAACTATGTATTTTCTTTCCCATTCTCCTAGATATATCCTTGTCCCCAGCTGTTGTGTTGTCTCTCTTGACTAGATTGTAAGCTCTGATGAGCAGGGACTGTCCCTTACATGTCTCTGTATAGTGCTGCGTACTCCTTGTAGCACTTTACAAGTGATTAAGAGTAGTAGCAGTAGTATATGATAGAGTGTCTAGTAGACGGAACCATTTGGTTATGATACTCCCCTCTAGGAATGACCATAGTGACAGAGCACAGGGGTTGGCCAATGTGCCGACAATGAGTTTTATAGAGTCTGGACAAGAGGAATCTTAAAGAGGTTAGTGGAGGAAAGGAGCAGCAACCCACTGGTCTGCTTTTCAGATTTTCTAGCAGGAAAAGAGAAGAGGAATCTGCGAAGGAACCCTTTTTCAGTAGATGTTGAAGGCCTCTCAAGGGAATCCATGGAGTAATCTTTTTGACTTTTCACTTATCAAAATTCTTTCTAGATGTGCCCAACTGGAAAAGTGGAAAGGAGAAAAAGAGAGATACTCAGCTGGTGCATAATCAACGAGTCTGTAGGAAGCTAGAGCTAGAAAAGAACCAAGGATATCAACAGGGCTGGCCCATCCACTAGGTGAACTAGGTGGTTGCCTAAGGCAGTAGACCCTGCTGGGTGGCATGCCAATCCTTCCTTTGAAGTGGCAGCATTAAAGCACATTCGTGAGTATTTGTGCAGGAAGTTACATTGGAAGGGGGCAGGAACGGCAGGCTGTGAGCATGCGTGGGTGCTTTAAAGCCCACCACAGCACTGAAGCGGCAGCTGAGCTGCAACCATATCAAAGGAAGGATCGGCATGCCACCCCCCTCCCCCAGTGAGTAGATGGATATCGAGGTGGGAGGTAGCATGGCAGTGCCTCAGGCATGAGGCGGGGAGGGGGGGGGGGCAGCATGGAGGCCATCCTGGGGTGGCAGAAGCCCTTGGGCTGGCCATGGATATCAAAAAGAGCCCTTGGAGAGTAAGGAGCTTGGTAAAGATCCAGAGGGAGCCAATGGACTGTGTCTCAGGTGTATTTGCATACATGGTACAAAATGCATAGATAAAAAATTCCCACAGACTTTGCAGCACTGGGGACTATATGAAATTGCTTTCTATTAGTGATGTGCATACCATTTGCGGTAGTGGTAGGTGTTCCTTTATGGCCTTATTTACTAAGGAGGTCATTTTAGAAGCCCTATTTGTACTCTGGACATCCGAAAACCAGTATAGAAATGTCCAAAGCCCTGACATGTCTCCAGAGCCATTTTAGAAGCTGGCTCAGGGGATGTCCCGGGGCAGTTTCCCCAAATGGGTTAGTTTTGCGCATCCTCAAAAAACAAAACTGCCTAAGGGAAAAACTAATACAACCCTCCTAAAACCCCTTAGTAATCACCCATATCACTTCAACTTATAAACATCAAAAAAGTTTACACAAAGCCTACTCATAATCACTCAATAAAGCTCAGGTTTTGCTCACCCCTACATTTGACAAAATTCATCACCGTAGGGAAATGGCAGTCACTCACTTCATGGGTCCCACAGCTTATATATCCCTCTTCATATTATCATAAAGTAATTTTTGGATTGAGCTAATTGAATCTTAAATATTTATGATAATATGAAGAGGGATATATAAGCTGTGGGACCCATGATGTGAGTGTCTGCCATTTCCCTATGGTGATGAATTTTTCCAAGTGTAGGGGTGAACAAAACCTGAGGTCCATTTGAGCTTTATTGAGTGATTGTGAGTAGGCTTTGTGTAAAGTTTTTTGATGTTTATAAATTGAAGTGATATGGGTGATTACTAAGGGGTTTTAGGAGGGTTGTATTCGTTTTGCGCATACCATGACAGTCATGAACCTCACTTCTAAGCAAGGGCATGTGGAGTATGATCTTAATTTCTCAAATTTACTGCTAAGACTCGGTGTAGCACTTGCATTGTGCCAAAGAGCGCCTCCTGCTGGAGTTCGTAAGATGTAACATGTATGGGTAGTTTGTCAAGATGTGCTTTGAAATTCTTCTTTATCAAGCCTGTGGTACCCAACATAATGGGAAATGTCCCCAGTGTGAGAACATCCAAATCTGAATGGGGGCCTGGCTGGTGCATTCTCAGGAACCTGGACGTCCCTGCCCGATTTCAGAAATGTATTTATTTATTTATTTATTTATTTATTTATTTAATGTTTGGGGTTTTTTTAGGGTTATCAAAGTGGTTGACAACTCAACTTTTTACATGGAACAGAGGTTAATACATTACATTGAACTTACTACTACATTACACTAAACTGGGTTAACAAGCCTTGATGTATAGTACAAACCATGATACATTTTTGGGGTATAAGCAACTATGGTACATAGAATTGTTCATCAAACTAAGGTACATTGTGATGCTATGAGCAAACTATGATACAGTCTAACTAACAATTTCAAGGTTGATGTTACACTCTGAGATTATAGGATTGGCTCCAGCATTAAGAAGGGGAACTGTAACTTGACTGTGTTCAGCGGCATGCTGTGTAGCGGTGTGTGTTGTGTATAAGCATCTACTAGTGTGTTGGGGAGTTTGAAATGTTGTGGACATCTACCCATCTAAGTTTAGACCTGCTCCAAGCACCTGAAAAGTGTTCGTTATGGCTGAAAAACATCCATAGGATGTAGAGCTGAAAGCACGCTACCACCCCCAGTACTCAGCATAATATCAACGATAGCAGCAATGGGCTTTGAATCCTGGCTGCCTTGTTCCTAGCTCACTATTCTAACCATTAGTCTATCCCAGATTTCCAGGTTCTGAAATATGGTTCTGAAATATGGGCACGTCCACATTTGTGAAATTGCGTTACATTTTTTTCAGACTTGGGGCTTTGATGTCCCAGATTGCACTTGGATGTCCCTTCTAAAATTCCCCTCCCTGATTTCCTCCTATTCTGAGTCTTATGAAGAAAGCTTAGTAAATACGGCCCTTAAATATACCTGCACGTAACTTATTGGGTGGTGCCCTAATTTAGGGTGTCACTTACAAATAAAAATATGCCGAAGGGCTGCTGCGGCTGTGATCTTCCCAGAGGGAGGCATGAACTCTATCAGCTGGAAGTTTCATATCGACGCAGCTCCTTCCCACATGACTCGGTCATTTACTGCAAAAACCACTGAATGCAAAGGAAAGTTCAGCTCTGGCATGGGCAGCGCAGTTGTGGCAGGCCCCGTTTCTCCAAAATACATATTCAAGTCATTTGACAATGTGCAATAAGTATATACTTTGTAATTTTTGTAACCCAATGTGTTTTTATTCTCCCACAAAGATTACATGAAAACCATTTAAAAGGAATTACAGTGAAAGAGAATCTCCCTTAATCTTTCCTCCCCGAGAAATAGATCATACCAGATGCAGCACTGGAGCTGATGGGCTGTGGGCACAATTAGTGTTTATCCCATTATGCCACTGCAGGAACCCCAGCCTGAGAGGAAGCCATGCACGGAAGCCAGGAATTGGATACTGTAATGCACAGTAGAGCTACTGAGCCACAAGACTTAACTCTAGAAACATTGCATTTTGACTTTCTAATGATTCTAAAGAGATCGGATCAAGAACAGATGATTTTTGGATTGTTCATCAGATTTTCAGACTTTTCTTTTTGTTTGTTTTAAAAATTAATTCATGTAAAAATGTTCATGTGTTGACTATGCAAATGCAGAACACATATAAGGTACACAAAGGGGTATGTTTACTAAGGAGCGTTAAGGGAGCAAAGGTGCTATTAACAGGCATTATTAACACCCATGGGTGGTTAGTGCTGTGGAAAGCATGGATAATACTAGATTAATGTGTGGAAAATGGTCCTCTACCATTAAGATAAAAAGAGGTGGATAGTGGATGTTAATTTATTTATTTATTTATTTTATTTTTATTTATTTACATTTCTTATATACCGCACTATTTGCGATCAGCGCGGTTTACATAGAACAAACAGTATCCGACAATAAACAAGAGTCAGGTCATTACAATGAACAGGAGCAGTAAACTTGGATAACAGGGGAAACTATCTACATGTGTGGAACATTGAACAAGGTAACTGTATATATGTGAGATGGAGTTATTGTGTGTTGCTCATACATGGTGGCTGGGGTTCGGGGGAGGCTGTGAGGTATTTAATGAAGAGGAAGTGTTTTAAGGCCTTCCTAAACTGGCTCAAGTTGGGGATAGCTCTGATGTGTGGTGGTAGGGAGTTCCAGAGGCTTGGGGCACTCAGACTGAAGGCTCTGTTTGAAGTTGATATGGCGCATCTTGTCATAGCTTTTGGTATTGCTAGCATGTTGGCTGCAGAGGTTCTTCTTATCCTGTTGGGTGTGGGTGGTTGTATGAGGTCACATATTGAAGAGGCGGATAACCCGTTGATGGCTTTGAATGTCATCACTAAGGTCTTGAAGCTAATCCTGGCTTGGATGGGGAGCCAGTGCAGCTGCATCAGGAGGGGTGTGATGTGCTCTCTCCTTGGTGCTCCAAAGAGGATTCGCGCAGCGCAGTTCATGGCGAGTTGTAAGGGATGTAAGGTTGCCTGAGGGAGTCCTTGTAGGATGGCATTTGCATAATCAAAATGAGGGATGATGAGGGCTTGGTAGATGGTACGGAAGTCGCTCAGCTCGAGTAGAGGGCGTATGTGTCTGAGGGATCTGATCTTGAAGTAGATCGCTCTTACTATTTTTGCTATGTGCTGCTTCATGTTGAGGTTCTGATCCAATGTGACTCCGAGATACCGTATGGCTGATTTTACTTGTAGCTTGGCGTTGTCTACTTCCAAGTGGTTAGGTGGAGTGAATTCCGGATTTCTAGAGATGAACAGGACCTCAGTTTTCTTATGTTGGATGCGCAGATTTTGGGAGAGGAGCCATTCTGATATTGCATTGAAGCACTTGGTTAGTGGGGTGAGGTCCGGGCAATCCAGTGATATTGGCAGGTACAGTAGGACATCGTCTGCGTAAATCATGCAACTCACGTTGAAGGATCTGATGATGTTACAGATGGGTTGGATATAAATGTTAAACATAAGTGACGATAGGGAGGATCCTTGAGGGACTCCTTGACTTTGTAGGAATGGCTCGGATGTGGTTCCGTTTGCTCGTACATGTTGCCATCTTCCAGACAGGTAAGACCTACACCACTCAAGCGCTGTTTCGGTAATGCCTTTCTCTCTTAGTTGAATCAGGAGAATCTCGTGGCGGACTGAGTCGAAGGCTGCCGCAATATCTAGAAAGATGAGTGCGAAACCTGTACGTGAGTTGTCAATGCCTGAGATTATGGTGTTGAAAAGAGTAGTGAGTAGTGTTTCCACTCCGTGTGACTCTCTGAACCCGTGTTGTGATGGATCTAGAGGTGCGTTAGTGTCCACATGATCTTGTAGCTGCCTGTAGACTATTTTTTCAACGATTTTGGCGAGCATCGGGATACTGGATATGGGTCTGTAAGACTCGACCTTTTGAGGGTCTAATTTGGTGTCCTTAAGCAGCGGTCTAACGGAGGTCTGTTTGAGCGTGGATGGGAATGACCCGGTGCTGAATGATAATCCTATCATTATAGCTAAGATTGGGGCAAGGTCGGATCGCAGATCTTTTATCCAGAATGCTGGACATGGATCTGAGTATGAAGTGGAGGTATTTAGGGTAGCAATGGTGTCTTCGATAGTTCTCTTAGACGGAGTGGTAAAGGTGGTTAGATACGCTGCGCATGCTTGATCATCAGGAGGGTCTGGTATCATCATCTTGTCAGTCTTGCATAGTTAATAGAGTGGAAACTGGGCAGGGATAGCGTGTACTCCCTTAACACCGGTTTGTGTTACTGTGCATTACAGCTCCTTGCGCTGGGAACTGTAACGCCATCTGAAAGCTCGCAGTAAGGGTTATTTCTGAGGGGAGAGAGAGCCTATTTTAATGTATGCAATGTGCTCCACTCACCATAGTTCTCAAATTAGTGATGGTAATGTTCCATTGGCAGGAACAGCATGGTGCCACATTCATAAAGGCCACTATGTTGTTGGTGTCAAATTGGCAAAGGAGGTGTCACGTGGGTGATGCAGTATGGCTGGCTGGTCCACTAGGCTGGCAAGGCTGTGGCTTAGGGTGTACATCTGTGATGTCTGGTATGATTCTATTGTGACAGTGGCAGCACACATACATGCTGCCGCAGTCAAAAAGGAGTCATGCCACCCCCACTGCCACCATGCTGCCATGCCAGCATTGTATGTTGGTGGGGGTGGCAGTCACAGTTGTGACCCGGCCTTGTGTGTCAGGTGCAATGCTGCAGTTTCCACTGTCAGTGGGATGGCAAGCATGTCAACAGCAGGTACAGTGGAGCACATGGTGATCCCTCCCTTCTGAGGTCTATGTCAGCCACATGCTTGGCCACATCCCCCTGTGGAGAGGGGCAAGAGGGCATGGTGTGACTAGCCATATGTGTGCAATATCAATAAGGCCTCCTGCAGCACTGAAGTGGTGGCTGTGCACAATGGCAGGGAGGGATTGATTAGCAGGCATGATGTCCACCATGATAGGTGGATCCTGGCAACCAGCTAGTTTGCCGTGTGGATGAGCTGGCCCTGGGATCAGGATGCCCCCAACTTACACATACTGAGTGGATATGTGTATGTGGGTGGAAAAATATACCACTGAGGCAGGAAGACTGTACAATATAATAACATCCCATGTCAGAGGAAAAATGACCATCTTACCCCCTCACCTGCCAAATGATGACTATAAGCTGTGTGTGAACTGTTAACCCCTCTATAAGTAGGCACTCTGTCAGTTACAACTCTCTAAGCCACATATGAATCCACATTAACTATGGTGGTCTGCAAAATATGAGATTATTCCATGACTGGCCCACAAACACACGGCAGGAAATGGGTAAGTTGGTCATTCTTCTAGGACACCCATGTTCTGGAATCTGTTTGTTCATGTATCATGGCATGGCCCTTTGACTGGACAGATCTCATATATAAGACATGAATATCAGTTGAACCAACAGCATAGCAAGGCAGTGCAATATACAGACCTAACAAGATGCCCCTCTCCCATACCTTCTGAACCTACCCTGTCAGACAAGTATGGCACAGAGCCTGCAGAGACCTAAGCAGACATAGTCATACCCCAACTCATGCCCTCATGCATCCTGATAATGACCACGCATATACCCATGGAATGATGAACCCACACACGTGCTCTGTGGCTACAAACACAACGCCAGTGTGTATGAAACATAGAAACATAGAAATATGACAACAGAAAAAGACCATATGGCCTATCTAGTCTGTCCTTCCATATCAACAACTACAACAGTCCCCTTTTTACCTTTAGAGATCCTCTGTGTTTGTCACATGCTTTTTTGAATTCAGTTACTGTCCTCATCTCTACCACCTCCACTGGGAGACTATTCCACAGATCCACTACTCTTTCCGTAAAGAAATATTTCCGCATATCACTCCTGAATCTATCTCCCTTCACCCTCATCCCATGACCTCTCGTAGCAGAACTTACTTTCAATTGAAAGAGGCTCTCTCCCTGAACATTTATGCCATGGAGGTATTTAAACATCTCAATCATATCACCCCTATCCCGCCTTTCCTCTAAGGTGTACATAATAAGATCCTTCAGTCTGTCCTCATATGCTTTATAATGAAGACCACTAATCATTTTAGCAGCCACCCTCTGCACCGACTCCATCCTGTTCACATCCTTTTGAAGGTGTGGTCTCCAGAATTGCACACTATACTCCAAATGAGGTCGCACCAAAGACTTATACAGAGGCACTATCACCTCCTTTTTTCTGCTAGCCATTCCTCTCTGTATGCACCCAAGCATCCTTCTAGCTGTTGCCATCGCCTTTTCTACCTGTTTAGCTACTTTAAGATCATCAGACACAACCACGCCTAGGTCCCGCTCTTCTTTAGTAGACAAAAGTCCTCACCCCCTATACTATATTGCTCCCTTGGATTGCTGCAGCCCAAACGCATGACCTTACATTTTTTAACATTAAATCCCAGCTGCCAAATTCTAGACCATTCTTCAAGCTTAGCTAGATCCCTCCTCATGTTATCTACACCTTCCTGGGTGTCTACTCTATTGCAGATTTTGGTATCATCCGCAAAGAGGCAAACCTTACCCGACAGCCCTTCCGCTATATCACTAACAAAGATGTAAAAAAGAATCGGACCAAGGACAGATCCCTGGGGCACACCACTTGTAACATCCTTCTCCTCAGAGAGAGCTCCATTTACCTGTACTCTTTGTCACCTCCCACCCAACCAATTTCTAATCCAAGCAGTAACTTTAGGGTCCATTCCTAGGGTGCTCAGTTTGTTTACAAGTCGCCTGTGAGGAACAGTGTCAAAGGCTTTACTGAAATCGAAATACACCACATCTAGGGCTCTCCCTCGGTCCAACTCCCTGGTCACCCAGTCAAAGAAATCGATCAGATTTTTCTGACCATTTTGATTGAAGGATAAAGTGGTATACAAAACTGTCTAAATAAATAAATAGATCATTGGTCTTGCAGGATTCCATCAGTCTTTCTCTAGCTCCATTTCTGTTAAGACCATATTCTCCAGCCACTTTACCTTCTTCTTTGTTCACAACTTTTGCATTCCAGTTGCCCATGTCTATCAGTATTTCTTGGATTCATATTATGTCCATTTCAGCTTGTACTACTTTCTCTTTTGTAGCTATAATTGGGGTATATACCTGAATAATTGTTGCGTTGATGGTCATTCTTCACAGAGGAATATAAATTAAGAATTCACTGATTCCACAAAGACCTCAAAACACTACTGTTCAAGGAACACTTCAACCCCTCAGCTATGTCCTCCCATGCAACAACATATGGACACATGCTACAAATCACTTCCTCCTACAGTCCTTCCCCTGCCCCTCCCCTACCCCCTCATGCTCCCCCCCCCCCCGTATATAAGTTCCTGTATATAAGTTCTGACCATTAATACATTAAAAACCATAGTTCTCATTTGTGTTAATAGTGTTCAATGCTGTTAAGTATCTAAAAGTTCTACGTAAACTTGTTAAGCCCATGTTCCCTGCAAAATAGTTATCTCCAAGTTATAATGCCCTTTTCAATGTAATTTCAGTTTGTTCAATGTAAACCGCCTTGATATCATGAAAGGCGGTATATAAGAAATGTTAAATAAATAAATAATGTCATTACAATTCTTGCAAGTTTCTTCATTATACAACACCATTTCTTCTTTGTCTTTATTTTTCCAGCATAGTGATCATCAGATGCAAAGTGCCTGATGCCAGTTCATTTCAGTTTCCTGATACCCAACAGACTGAGTTTTGCACGTTCCATTTCATTTTTGACCACCTCCAGTTTCCTTTGGTTGATGCTTCACACATTCAATGTCCCATTATGTAAGACATCTTTGCAGCTTCTAACTCTCATTTCATGCACAGCTACATCAGCAGTCAGATGTCCTGAGGGCTTTGATCTAACCACATCATAATTACTGGCTTGATTTTGAAGCGTGTTCAGCTCTTACCCAGCAGCCCATTGAGTGCCTTCCAATTTGGAGTTCTCATTTTCCAGCAGTATATCGCAATTTGTTTGTTGTGCAAATCCGTTAGGGTTTTTTTGTGGCAAGATACAGACGTAGATTGCAAGGCCTTTCTTTCTTTCTCGCAGGTAATGCCAATGTTGTTGCCGCTGTTACAGACATGTGATCTTCCGCTGCCAACTCTGTCCCATACTGCTGCTGCCCAGAAGGCTGCTTTGTCTAGTCTTGCATCTCAGCTGAGATCTGTCCAACTTGGACATCCTGCCAGTAGTTAAGCTACCAATAACATAGCTCTGAGTATCACTAATGCACACAAGTTTTCACATCATGGCAAGCTGCAGAGCAAAGCATGGAAATCATAATTATGTTGGCTAAAATCACAATATTTCTTAAATTTTCTTTCATTAAAGCAACACAATCATCTGTGCTATGTCTGTGTGGAACAAAGAGAAACTGTGTCCAAAAGGTTAGAAAAGAGTCTAAATGAGCTGAAAATGAACCAAAACGTTTTGCTCTGTGCATATCCCTACAAAGAGTGAGGGATGGATGGATAATCACCAGCTATTACCTTGAGTATTCCATCACTCAGAAAAGATTGAAACCAATGCTTTGTGTTACTTCTATAACCAACTCAATAATATCCTTCAATAAGAGAGAAACCCAGAACCATGACGGCAGAAAAAGAGCACATGGCCTATCCAGTCTGCCCTTTCATATCAACTTTTTCTTTAGAGATCTTCTATGTTTGTCCCATGCTTTCTTGAATTTATTTATTTATTTAACTGGTTTTATATACTGCTTTTCGACGAGGCAAAACGGTTTACAATGAACCGGAAATGAAAGTTTACATAGAACGGTTGCAACTATATACAGGTCAACTTTGATACAACGTAAGTAAACAACTGAGCACAAGTATGTTTACATAGAACTAATGAAACTATTTACTTGCAGCTTAGATACTGTGAGGATAGGCGTTTTGTTCATCTTCTGGGAGGGTGGGGAGGCAGGAGGTGGAAGGGGGTGGGGTGTTGGTTAGGGGTTACTGTCCTCATCTCTAGTACCTCTACTGAGAGACTATTCCACACATCTACCACTCTTTCCTTAAAGAAATATTTCCACATATTACTCCTGAGTCTATCTCCTTTCACCTTCATCCTATGCCCCCTCATTGCAGAGCTTTCTTTTAAATGAAAGAGGTTCTCCTCCCATGCATTTCTGCCATGGGGGTATTTAAATGCCTCTATCATATCTTCTCTATCCTGCCTTTTCTCTGAAGTATACATATTGAGATCTTTAAGTCTGTCCTCATATGGTTTATTACAAAGACCACTGATTATTTTGGTTGCCACCCTCTGCACCAACTCCATCCTGCTTATATCCTTTTGAAGGTGTGGTCTCCAGAATTGCACACAATACTCCAAATGAGGTCACATCAGAGACTTATACAGAGACACTATCACCTCCTTTCTTCTGCTGGCCATTCCTCTCCCTGTGCACCCAAGCATCCTTCTGGCTTTTGCAATTGCCTTTTCTACCTGTTTAGCCACTTTAAGATCATCAGAAACAATCATGCCCAGGTCCTGATCCTCTTTCATGTACTGCTCCCTTGGATTTTTGCAGCCCTGCATGTTTTAGCTTTAAATCTCAGCTGCCAAATTCTCAACCATTCTTCAAGCTTAGCTAGATCCCTTCTCATATTATCTACTCCTTCCTGGATGTCTACTCTATTGCAGATTTTGGTATCATCCACAAAGAGGCAAACCTTAACTGACAACCCTTCAGCAATATCACTAACAAAAATATTAAAAAAAAGAATCAGACTAAAGACAGATCCCTGGTAGCATTCTTCTGCTCAGAGTGAACCCCATTTACCTGTACCCTTTGTTGCCTTTCACTCAACCACTTTCTAACCCAGTCAGTCACTTTAGTGTCCATCTCTAGGGTGCTCAATTTATTTATGTTTCCTGTGCAGAACAATGTTAAATACTACTGAAATCTAAGTGCACCACATCTAGGGCTCTCCCTCAGTCCAACTCTTTTGTCATCCAGTCAAAGAAATCTATCAGATTTGTCCAAAAAGACCTGCCTCTAGTAAACCCATGCTGCCTCATATCCTGCAATCCATTGGAATCCAGAAAACTCACTACCCTCTGTTTTAGCAGCATTTCCATTAATTTACTCACCACAGAGGTCAGAATAACTGGCCTGTAGTTCTCAACCTCATCCTTACTTCCACTTTTGTGTCAAGGGACCACATGGATTTTGTGTACCATTAGCAGAATCTTGTAAAGTATTCTACTTTGGAGCAGGAGCCAATAGAGGTGTTTCAGGATGGGAGTGATGTGTTCATGTGTAATGGTATAGTGCCATTTGGAGGGAGTGGAGTGTTGATTTGGGGAGTCCGTGGTATATTGAGTTGCAGAAGTCAGCGTGGGGTGGTGTGAGGGCTTGTAGGACCAAGCAGAAGTCAGAAGGGGCAAGGAGGGGGTAGAGGTGTTGTAGTGTGTGGATTTTGTGATAGATCGATTTTGCTGTGTTAGCTATTTGTGATTTCAATGTGAGGTGGTGGTCGAGGGTGATCCCCAAGTATTTAACTTCTGGTTTGATTGGAATTTGAATGTTATTGAGAATGATAGAGTTGGGAGGGGGGAATGAGGTGTTCCTGGTTCTGAGTAGGATTTCTGTTTTTTTCAAGTTTATGGATAGGTGATTTTCAGATAATCACTGAGAGACAATAGAGAAGCATTGTTGGAGTTCGAGGTATGAAGGGTTGTTGAGGTTGAGTGGTGGGTAGAGCATTATGTCATCAGCATAAATGTGATAATTGACGTTGTGTGTTTGGATGATGTTATAGAGGAGTTGTAGGTATATGTTGAAAAGGAGGGCAGAGAGGATGGAACCTTGGGGGATGACTTGAGTTTGAGTGTACGGGGTTGAGGATTGTGACCAAATTTTATCAGCTGTGTTCTGTTGTGGAGGTAGTCCTGGAACCATCTCAAAATGGTGCCCTGGATTCTGATTGATTGGAGGCGTTGAAGGGGGGTGTTGTGATTGATGTTGTCAAAGGCAGTGGAGATGTCAAGGAAAATCATGATGAATCTTTGGTGGATGTTCTGGGTTCCTTTTTTGAAGTTGTTGAGTAGAGACATTAGGAGGTTTCGACTCCGTGTTGAGGTCGGAAGCCATGTTCTTGTGGGTCAAGTGGTGTATGTGTGTCAAGGTGGGCTTGTAGCTGGGTTTGGACTGTTTTTTCTATTATTTTGGATAGGAATGGTAGGCTAGCAATAGGTCTGTAGGAGAATAGGTTTGAGGGGTCGAGGAGGGGCTTTTTTAGGAGAGGGAGAATTAAGGAGGTTTTTAGGCAGGCTGGTAGGTAGCCATGAAGTAGTGAGGTTTGGGTGAGTTTGGATAGGAAATGTCCAAGTTCAGGTAGGGTGGCTTTGATCTATTAGGGTGGACAGGGGTCAAGGGGGGAAGTGGTGGTGCTAAGTGAGGATACAATGTTCTGGATGTTTTCAGGAGAGATCATTTCAAAGGTAGTCCATGGGTGTGTTGAATTGGTGGGGGGGGGGGGGGAGCGTGGGGTTGGGCAGGAGGTTGGGGTGATGAGTGGAGAAGTCTGCCAGCTGCTGAGGGGTGATAGGGTAGTTTGTGGGTGTTGCCGTGAGTTTTTTTTATGAGGGAGAATACTTCTCGAGGGTAGTTGATGGATCTTTATATTAGTTTTGTATGGTAGCTTTGTTTTGGAGGTTGGCAGTTTGGTTGTACTCTCTTAGGAGGGTCATGTACTGGGTTTAATCTGTAGATAATCATGATTTTCTCCATTTGCATTCTTGTCTCCTTAGGTGGGATTTGAGGCTGCAATTTGGAGGTTGGATTTGGTTTAAGAGGACTATGTCAGTTTCTGTGAGCCATGACTCTGTGATGCAAGTATGTCCAGGTTATAGGTGAAGAGGAGATCTCTTATGAGTGTTGTTTTGTTTTTTACTGAGCATGCATTGATGAGGGCACAGTTGAGGGGAGCTAGGGTAGTGGATTTGGTTTTGGTGAGTTTGGTTCCAGAATTGTGGTTTGAGATGGTGATGAGGTGTTTTGAGTTGCGGGCGTAGGGTGGTGGGGTGGATAGATGTTATGTAGTATGGGGGTAGGGAATGGGGTGTGATGAGGAGGGGGTAGCACTGGGGGTATAGGAGGGAATTTGTGGAGTAAGGTAGTATGAGTAAGGCTAGGAAGGGGTAGATGAGAGAGTGTAGTTGTAGCATGTTGTTTGGTAATAGTTATCTCCAAGTTATAATGCCCTGTTCAATGTAATTTCAGTTTGTTCAATGTAAACCGCACTGATGCAGAATAGCGCGGTATATAAGAGAATGTAAATAAATAAATAAATAAATAATGGTGGTAGTTAGAGCTGTGAGAGCTGTTAGCTTGTGTTTTGGTTTGTCTGTTTCTCCCAGGTTTCTGGGTTGTTGGTGTGTTGGAAGTAACTAATCTGGTGACTGAATATACTAAAATAGACTGGAGACTGTAAGTGGTTAGTGATTGTGAGAGTAGAATATAGCATACAAGATGTAGAGACTTACATATTGTGGTTAAGAGACCTGGAGACTGGATAGAATCATAGACAATGTGGTTTACATGCTTGTGACTAGATGTCCAGGTGTCAAGTAGATTGTTAGGCACTTTGGTTTGCTAGCTTGAGGCTGATCCCACCTCTTAGTTGATTTCTCTTCAGTGGTTGTTTGGCAAGCAGTCTAATGTCCTTGGTTAGTGAAGGTGCTTGAAGGCGAAGAGGATCATAGAGGGGAGCTTGGAGAGATGTTGTGGAAGGTCTTCTGGTGCTTGCTGGGTCTTCTAGTAGTGCTTTCCTAATGGATGGAGTGGTTCTGGACACAGGATTATTGCGGGGAGGTCTGTTGATCTAGTCTTGTGGTCATTTCTTGTCTGCACCTGGTGGACCCGTGCCCAAGGGCCATGCCAAAGGGCCCTCAGGCACGAGCAAGCCTGAGGGTGCCTGCTTTTAAATTTAAAGGTTCTTTTCTGCTCCTGACCCAATTATTTATTTAGACAGTTTTGTATACCACCTTATCCTTCAATCAAAGTGGTTACAACACAATTGGGGGATACAAGACACATACACTAATGCTTACAGGGAACATGGGCAATGGAGGGTTATGTGGCTTGCCCAAGACCTCAAGGAGCACCTGTGGGACTAGAAAACCAGTCCTTCTGGCCCAAGGTTGCTGTCCTCTAGTGGGATTTGAACCCCTGACCTTCCAGCCTGAAGTACCTTGCCCCAACCACTAGGCCACTCCTCCACTCCACTCCACTGCCTCTGTATTGCTCCATGGTGAGACCACACCTTGAATATTGTGTGCAATTCTGGTTACCATAACTTAAATAGGATATAGCAGAATTAGAAAAGGTACAGAGAAGATCGACAAAACCAGTCCTTCTGGCCCAAGGTTGCTGTCCTCTAGTGGGATTTGAACCCCTGACCTTCTGGCCTGAGGTAACTTGCCCCAACAACTAGGCCACTCCTCCCTCCTCCTCTGCCTTGGTGGTGGGGAGCAGGGAGGAGCTTACTCTCCTGCTCCCTTCCCCGATGCCAATTGGGGCTGCGCGGCTGCTGCGGTGATGTTTCCCATGCCTGACAGCGTCTGCTTTTAAATAAAAAAGTTCTTTCCTGCTCCTCTCCTGATTGGCCTTGGTGGTGGGGAGCAGGGAGAAGCTTACCTTCCAGCTCCCTTCTCCTATAAACCCAAAAACAAGAAGTTCCACAGGGCTCCGCCTTATCTGCTTTACTATTTCATATATATATATATATATATATATACAGCCTATATGTGACATCATACATGAGCATAATATCTTCTACCATCTTTACGCAGATTACATCATGATCTATGCACCATTCTCAACAAAACAGACATCCTTCAATGCTATTAACAATTGCTTTAATGCCATCACACAGTGGCTATTGAATCACAACCTCACCATCAACTACAAAAAGACTGAAGTACTCTTCATAATCAAAGACCAGTCCTTCTCACCACCATCAACACTCACAGTAAAGAATGCTAACCTATCTGTGAAAACTGAAGTACACTATCTCAGTGTTATTCTGGACCACTGTCTCTCACTCCAGCTTCACATCAGCAAAGTAATGCAATCTATCTACAATAAAATAAGAATCACCCAACATCTTTGACCACTCCTCCAACCTCATGACTTCAGGACAGTCCTCCAAACCCTAATATTCCCCACTTCAATTTCTGCAATGTTATTCTGCAAGGACTTCCAAAAAGCTCCCTTAATCCTCTAAAACTTGCAATTCACACTGCTGCTCGGATACTCACAAACGCACCCAGATCTAGCGATATCACCCCAATACTGGAAGATCTACACTGGCTTCCTCTCCTATCCAGAATTTCCTAAAAGTCACTTGTAATCACATACAAACTCCTCCACAGCTCTGGCCCACAGGACCTCCAGAACTTCCTACATAAACCTCCTGAAGACGTTCAGCAACAAACATGCTTGCCCTTTCTCAGGAGCTAAGCACAAGGACTAAGACAACTTGTTCTCACACCTTTTCTCTGTATGCACCCAGCATCTGGAGCTCACTCCCACAGTCCCTTTGCAAATCCTCAGATCTCAAAACATTTCTCAAGTCCTTAAAAACCTTCATGTTTAAAGAACTCATAACAGGTGTAACCTAGGCCATCTTCCCTCTCTCATGATCCTCCAATCATTCCACCCAACTATTTCCCCCCTCAGCTGTTCCCTGACATCCCTCCTACCCCCTCTCAAGTCTAATGCTACGATAAGCTACTTTAACACCATGTAAATAGCTGTTGTATATATTAGGTTATTATGTTATTTGTTATGTTTAACATACAATTGTTCCATGTAAGTTCTATGTAATGTTCAGTTCAGTTCTATGTAAACCGCATTGACCCTTGGAAATGCAGCATAAAAAACCTGCCAAATAAATAAAATCTGGGGAAAGTCATTTAACTCTATTGCCTCGGGTACAAAATTAGATTATAACCTGTCCAAGGGATAGAAAAATATCCACTGTACCTGAATGTAAAATCTAAAATCCCCCCCAAAAAACCCAAATTGTGTTTGTGGTCTGCTCTATACCGTCTTCTGGTGGAAAAAACAGGAGGTAAATTACTCCCAAAACCTTTAGGGGCTGATATTCAACGGTAATGCAGTTGGCCATCGCTGTTTTAAACTAGACCTGGATATTCAATGCCTGGCTCATATCTGGCCGCAAGCACTGAATATCTGGTATGCCCAGAAAGTGTTTAGCTAACTGGGCAGTGACGATATTCAGCCGCCGCCCAGTTAGCTAAACCAGCTAAAGTTAGGCCAGCCTTTTAGAAACATAGAAACATGATGACAGAAAAAGACCACAAGGCCTATCTAGTCTGTCCTTCCATAACAACAACTACAACAGTCCACTTTTTACCTTTAGAGATCCTCTGTGTTGGTCCCATGCTTTTTTGAATTCAGTTACTGTCCTCATCTCTACCACCTCCACTGGGAGACTATTCCACGGATCCACTACTCTTTCCGTAAAGAAATATTTCCGCATATCACTCCTGAATCTATCTCCTTTCACCCTCATCCCATGTCCACTTGTAGCAGAACTTGCTTTCAATTGAAAGAGGCTCTCTCCCTGAACATTTATGCCACGGAGGTATTTAAACATCTCAATCATATCACCTCTATCCCGCCTTTCCTCTAAGGTGTACATATTAAGATCCTTAAGTCTGTCCTCATATGCTTTATAATGAAGCCCATTAATCATTTTAGTAGCAACCCTCTGCACCAACTCCATCCCGTTCACATCCTTTTGAAGGTGCGGTCTCCAGAATTGCACACCATACTCCAAATGAGGTCGCACCAAAGACTTATACAGAGGCATTATCACCTCCTTTTTTCTGCTAGCCATTCCTCTCCGTATGCACCCAAGGATCCTTCTAGCTTTTGCCGTCGCCTTTTCTACCTGTTTAGCTACTTTAAGATCATCAGACACAACCATGCCTAGGTCCCGCTCTTCTTTAGTGGACAAAAGTACTTCACCCCCTATACTGTATTCCTCCCTTGGATTGCTGCAGCCCAAATGCATGACCTTACATTTTTTAACATTAAATCCCAGCTGCCAAATTCTAGACCATTCTTCAAGCTTAGCTAGATCCCTCCTCATGTTATCTACACCTTCCTGGGTGTCTACTCTATTGCAGATTTTGGTATCATCTGCAAAGAGGCAAACCTTACCCGACAGCCCTTCCGCTATATCACTAACAAAGATGTTAAAAAGAATCGGACCAAGGACAGATCCCTGGGGCACACCACTGGTAACATCCTTTATGTGCCTAATGTTAGCCAATTTAAGCTAACTGGGCAGCAGCTGAATATCGCTGCTTCCCCCAGAAAGCCTCGACGCTACGCGGTTGCTATTGCTGTGCGCAGTGGCATTAGGAGGAGCTATGCAGTGGCACAAAACGACTATGTGTAGCTGAATATCTCGCTCTCCAGGATTAATGCAGTTTGTAGGTCTGCTAAGTGCGTGAATCCTTTTGAATATGCTCCTTTTACAGTCTAAGGGGGTTCTGGAGAAAAAGCGTCTTGCCTGAGATATAAACAAAACTAAGTTTAATAGTAAAACATGTGCAGCAATCTTCAAAACTGCATTTTGGTGCAAACTGTGAGGACACTTTTACTTATAGAGTCTGTACCAGCTCTCAGAGGGAGAGGATGACCATTGGCCATAGTGTCCCCATGAACCGTGTGTAGTTATAGGTGCTTTTGGGGCTGGCCAATTTTCAAAAAGCCCTTTTACCAGGTAGTGTATTAGTCTTCAAGTTAATGGGTTGGAGGGGGGAGGGGGTTGGGAGTGCAAGGCTGAAGGTTCACTTAGGATGTCTCATTCCTTTGCACTGGTCCTCTTTTGAGGCTTACAAGACACCGACTCAAGTGTCCTGTGCAACAAGATATCAGTGTACATGCAGGTAGTACATTCAGTCTAGCAAGGGAGCAGCACCAAAAGATAGTGTCGAGGATAACAAATTAGAAAAACATCTTGTTGATCGATCGCTGTTGGACTGGCTCAGATGATTGCTGACGATGCAAAGGATTTTGCCTAAATGACCATACTGGAATGGTGCTTTGGTATTTAATTGAAGAGACACATTGTGCCAAAGATGAGAAGTTTGGTCTTATCCGATATGGAGAATCTCCTGTGCAGAGCAAAACAAGAAATAATTTGGATCCATTACTTAAACCAAAGCAACAAAAGAATGGCCCCTAGGTTTTCTTGACGAATTCTGGAAAATTTCCAGCAGTCCTTTCCACTAAAAGGGAATTAAGGGCCCAATATTGAGTTGGGCAGGCTATGCACCCCTATGGCACCCAGCCCTGCCCACTGACCCGTAACCCCAGGGATGATATGCAGCCCCAGCATTCAATATCCGGGGATCGCCAACACATGCTGGAAGCCACAGTAGCTAACTGGGTAACAGCCATATTCCATGCTGCCCAGTTAGCTCCTGTGCCTTTTAGGTGCAGGTCACTAACCGGGCAGCATGAAATATTGCCGCTGCCCGGTTAGTGAGTCTCCACCTCCGCTCTACGCCAGAATGCCCCCAACAGGTTCCGATGTGTAATCGTGTAGTGGGGTTAGAAGGGAATAGTCAATGGCACTAACCTTGTAAGTGCCGTTGAATATCCTGATTAAGGGCATTACACAGTTTACTGGACTGCAAACCTTGTAAATGCCTTTCAAATATCGGGCCCTAAGAAGCAGAAGATGTTTGTTGAGTTGAAACCATTGGTGACCCAATAATTAATTTGCATTCTTTCTGCGGTGCATATATAATTTGCTACAGGGATACATATTTTCTCTGGAAAGCAAAACGATGAGTCAGGGGCCTGTGGCCTAGGCTTTGCACATTGGTTCTGTTACCATGCAGAGAGACCGTCACAGAAACCACATCTCTTCAGATTCATCACTGTCTTTGTTTTCATGATCAGATTAAGCTGCATGCGAGAGTGTGTGTATGTATGCATGTGACAGTGCTTGTATTTCACCCACAACACAAAGACGTATCGTGGAATACCTGGGGGTGGTTGCTTCCACTAGCAACTTGATTTTTGGAAAAGAAGGTGGGGTGGGTGGGGGGGATAGAGTTGGATGTGTATGCTGTTCACTGACGGGTGGAGGAGAGAGGCATTTCTTTTACTGTAAGTGACAATCTCATATTACCATAATCCCTCTGCTTACATTTTTCAGATGCCTCAGCCCATGACTTACAAGTCTGTCCATCATTTTTCCATTAATCTGAAATTATGAAATGATGTGTTTCTAGTTATAATGAAGACTCAAGATTCCCACATTAGATGCTCAACCAGGAGAATAAGGGCGTCTTTGAAGAAGCATTCAAACGAAGAGATCAACTGAAGCCTAGTGTTAGAGCAGCTGAGTAAAAAGCAGGGCATCCAAGGTTCAAATCTTGCTTCTCCCGTTGATGCTCCTTGGTCAAAGCACATTTTAGATATGAGGTGGAGATCAAGGTCTACAGTTGTGACAGTATTTTAGAAACAGCTCTCCTGAAGGTGGAGGCATTTCAGAAATATATAGCCATGTGCAGCAGGAGGAGCGATCTTGTAAAATTGCACATGCAAAAAATGGACGGCAGAACCCTTGCAATGTACATGTGTAAGTACCGGCATTTCAGAATGCACATATGTAAAAATCAGAACTTGGCCATTTTGGAAGCCCATATGTTTACATGCCACTAACAGACTATGGGGGACTCTTGGTTCATAGCGTTTCACTTTGGAGGGGGAATCAACATTGGGGGAATTAAGGGAATATCCCCCTTAAGCCTTCCTGTAATGGGTAAGGCCAAAAGGAGCAGTTTTAGGAACCCTGTTTGCATCTAGGGAGAGGTGTAATTTCACACGTTGGCAATTCTGGTCATACGTGTGCATCCTCATGAAACTGGAGATACAGGTGCATATTTTGCCCCTCCGAGGCCACACGCAAAACATTCACGAATGTCTCGACCAAATATTTATATGTGGATGTGCCCAGAGCAAAAACAGTTCAACCCCAATCTTTCTAAAATCATGTTGTAAATGTGGCTATAGCTTGCACACTTTCTGTCACCATGTCAGTTTTGAAAACATTAATAGGACTTCTAAAATAACCCCTATCATTTTTCATTGCCTCAGGTATAGGCTTAGGGGGGCATATTTACAGTTTACAGACCTACTAACCGCATTAATTATGGAGAGCGGGATACTCAGCGGCACATAGCTGCTTTGTGCTGTTGAATATCCCTTTCCAATGCCGCTAAACACCCTAAGCCCGATATTGATTTAGGAGGGCTATGCGCCCCTTAGATGCATAGCCCTCCACACCGACCTCTAACTCCGGATATTAAGCTTCTGCGCTTAAAGATAGGTGAGCCTTTGCCTCACCTATCTTTTAGGTGCAGGTCGCTAACCAGGCAATATCGCTGCTGCCCAGTTATCGATCGTTGCTGCCTCTGCTCCGCCATGGTACACCCCCGACACGGCCTGATGCGAATCGGTTAGCATCAGGCCGTGTAAAGGAGAAGAGAGGGGATGCTGTTTTAGTGCCTTTGAAGATCCCTAATAGTGGCATGTACATGGTTCATAGGGCTGTAAACTGTGTAAATGTCTTTCGAATATCGGGGCTCCTGATGCTAACCGTGTAACGTTGGGCTGTTTTGTTGGCAGACCTTGAGATCACTGTCAGTGGTGACATTCAGCTGCTGGTCTATTATCTTAAACTATCTCCCTCTCTCCCCCTTCCCCCTCATAGTCATTGTTCTTCCCCCTTATTAACTCCTCTCCAAATTCATGGCCCTGTTACAATGCACCAAGTTTTGTTTCAATGTAAACCGCCTTGACCATAGGATAAAGCGGTATAGAAAACCTGTTTAAAAAAATAAATAAACACGCTAAAGCTAGTTAATTGTAACTTTATCCTGTAATCTACCCCTGTTTACTTGGAAACGTACTTAATGTAACATGGTTTGTTCTCTGTAAACTGCTTTGACTTTATGATAAGGCGTTATAGAAATATGATAAGGCAGTATAGAAATAAAATAAATAAATAAAGGTGGGCAATAGCTAACTGGGCAGTAGTCAAATATCACCGCTTCCTGGTTAGCTATATCGCTGACTGGTCACACTAGATATTCAATACCAGTGGCCGGATATGACCCTGGCATTAAACATCTGAGTCTATGTTAAAGCTGCTGAAAAACCTCCTGTACATAAAATATATCTCCCTTTGAGCACAGGTTAAATCATCAAATTCACACTGAAAGTCAAAAATATGCAACAAATATTTTGCAGACCCTCTAAGCATTCTATGAGAACCAGGTGACCAAAAAATACAGCAATTAAAGTTGATTTTGATCAGAGTGAAACTGAATTAACCACTTAGTTGCTGGTGCAGTGAAGTTGTATAAGTTTTACAATATGCATAAAAACCATGCTCTTATTGCAAATGGCTTTTGTTTTGGAATGCAACGAAGGCCCGACTACAACACTTTCAGAACTAGCTTCCAGAAAGTTATTTTTCTAAGACTAATGAGTTCCATACCATGTGGAAAGGTTTTGTTTTTCTCTGTTTGAGTATGTCGTTGACGCAATAAGCATCAGCTTCATTTTCCACAATGCAAAAGCTGTGTCATTTGTGAGAGCTTCACAATACTGAAGTGAGGGGCGGGGGAGGGTGTTCTCTCAGTACAGGGAGAAAAGTTTTCATGTGGCTTTTTGGGTTCAAAGAAAATAAAATGCATCGCTATTATTGAACTCCAGACTGAAACTACCAGCTGTTGAGCCGATTCTGAGGCACAAATATCACCTTTTTGTTCTACTTTGTCTGGACTCTTTGGCACGATGTGTCTCTTCAATTAAATACCAAAGCACCATTCCAAGATCCTTGTTATAATGTCTCAGCTAACTCATACATCCCAGTGATGCTTCCGTGATTGTCTTCTAGTCTTGCAGCAGACAAGCAGGGAAAAAAGCCAAATCCGACTGACTGAGTTGACCACAATGTCCTTGTGAAGTTGAATCAGAGATCTGTGAACAAGCCTTTCTCTTCCCCCCAAACCTCTGCATAAAAAGGGGTAAATCTAAATGTATAATATTGAACCCATGGGTGTTGGTGTTTTTCTAAATGTTGGCTGCCACAAGTAAAATAAAGGCTCAATTATTCAGCCCCTAGGACGTCAGATGGCCAATGTTCAATGGTGTACCATTCTGGAAGGGCTTGTCACCAAAAAGGATTGAATTTCATAATCAAACTTTACATCTCATTATGCAGATGTATAGACACTGTAGAAAGTTGGTGGGACCCTCAACGTCCAGGCGATCAACACTGTAATGTTGCTTCCTAAACTGGTAAGATACGGAGCCCATTAAATCAAAACTTTAAATAAACAGGGGGAGGAGACTGAAGAAGCTAAAGATGCTGAAGCAATTTGACGCAGTCGTGGCTGGAATGTCAGAATTCCCTCCTAAACCTGAAGGGGTCACTGTAGAGCATCAGGAGGAGAACTGAGAAAAGGGTTAACTGAAGAGGATAATAATTTGAGAAAACTCATGTATTTTGTTTGCCTTCATGGACAAATTAGCGTCTATTCCAAGACTGAGGGGCTCACACTTAACACCGGTGCTGACTGCTGAGTCCTTGATGCGCACTCCCAAAAACTTTGGTTTGGAATGAGGCGAAGAGGAATCCAGGTGTAAAATCAGAACATTTGACTGAAGTATTTATTCAACATTCTCCTACTGACTAACAATGCATACACTCTGCAGCTCCTTATTACCTCTCATCTCTACCTTTCCCTGTACCCCTCCATGGGTGCTCTGCACATCTGACAAATTGCTTGTATTACTATCACTACTATTTATCATTTGTATAGCACTACAAGGCGTATGCAGTGCTCTACAGACACATGTAAAAGATGGCCCTGCTCATCAGAGCTTACGATCTAGTGAAGACAGACAACACAACAGCTGAGGACAAGGATATATCTAGGGGAAAGGTAAGGAAACACATAGGAGTCTAAGTGGGTCAGGATCCAAAAGTGGCCTCGAAGAGGTGAGTTTTCAGCTTGGATTTGAAAAGGGCCAGAGATAAAGCCTGACATACAGACTCAGGTAGTTTGTTCCAGGCATAAGGAGTAGCAAGATGGAAGGATCAAAGTCTGGAGCTGGCAATGGAAGAGAAGGGCACAGACAGAATTGATTTGCCAGAAGAGCAGAGTTCCCGAGGAATGGTGTAGGGAGAGATAAGAGAGGAAAGGTAGAGAGGAGCTGCAGAATGAGTGTACTTATAGATCAGTAGGAGAAGTTTGATCTGGATATGGAAATAAATAGGGAGCCAGTGAAGCAACTTGAGAAGAGGGGGTTAATATATGAGCATAACGAGGCTGGTGTAAGATTAGCCCCGCAGTTATTTTGAACAGATTGAAGGGGAGAAAGACGTTTCAGAGGGAGACCAGTGAGGAGCAGGGTACAATGATAGTCAAGGTGGGAGATGACTAGAGAGTGGATAAGTGTCTTAGTAGTGTGTGTAGAAAGAAAGGGATGAATTTGGCCAATGCTGTGGAGAAAGAAGCAACAGTTTTAGCTACGCGTTGGATGTGCACAGAGAAAGAGAGTCAAAGATGACCCCAAGGTTGTGAGCTGAGGAAAAAGGGAGGGGTGTAGCGTTATCCACAGAGATAGAGAAGGGAGGAAGGGGGAAGGTGGGTTTCGGGGGGAAAGATAAGGAGTTCAGTTTTGGCCATGTTCAGTTTCAGACTGCGGTGAGAATTCCAGGCAGCAATTTAGGATAAGCAGGTAGAGATCCATCCTGGATTCCTGGAGAGATTTCAGTTGCAGAAATCTGTGCCCTTCTCTTCCACCAGCAACTACAGACTTGATTCATTCCACCTTGCTGCACCACGTTCCTGGAATAGACACCCTGAGTCAGTGTAACAGGCTCCATCTCTGCTCATATGCAAATCCAGGCTAAAAATCCACCTCTTCGGGGCTGCTTTTGGTTCCTGATCCTCTTATTCTCCTGTTTAAAACCCATGTGTATTACTACCATTTCTCTTTTAAACTACCCTAGTCCCTTGCTTGTTCTGCTGGTCTGTCTTGAATACGTTGTAAGCTCTATCGAGCAAGGACTGTCACTTACATGTATGTTGACAGTGCTGTGTGTGCCTTGTAACACTATACAAATGATTAATAGCAGCAGCAAAGTAGTGGTAACAGTAAATTACTGAATCTATGTTTTCTGGACCTTTCCATTATGGTCACTTCTGTTCCCTTCTCGACTGTGAGGCTGTTCTTGGGCAAACTGGAAGGGTTCTCCCTAGCTGATAAGGATTTCCCCTTCAGCACCTGAGATTCATTGCTCAATCTTACTTTCCATTTCACTCATATTCTTCTCTGTTGTATCTCTTTGACCTCTCCTCTGTTTCTGTTGGGAGAGCACCTCTTTCATGCAAGTATGGAACTGGCCTGGAATCCACGTCTTCTCCAGATATCTGCCATGAGGGGTGTCTGGCAAAATAAAAAAATTATCCAGGGTCTCACACAAGAGGCAAACTTTTGCTTCAAATATTTACCATCTTGGACAAAGAAGTGTGGTTACTGAATTTGTTAAGTGCAAAAATAGAAGGACCTATCTAGTCTGCCCTTCCATATCAACTACTACAACAGTCCCCTCTTTTCCTTTAGAGATCCTTTGTGTTTATCCCATGCCTTTTTGAATTCAGATACTGTCCTCATCACTACAACCTCCACTGGGAGATTATTCCATGCATCTACCACTCTTTCCGTAAAGAAATATTTCTGCATATTACTCCTGAGTCTATTCTCTTTCTCTCTCATCCTATGTTCCCCTGTAGCAGAGCTTACTTTCAATTGAAAGAGGCTCTCCTCCTGTGCATTTATGCCATGGAGATATTTAAACATCTCTATCATATCTCCTCTTTCCCATCTTTCCTCTAAAGTATACATATTAAGATCCTTAAGTCTGTCCTCATATGCTTTATAACAAAGACCACTAACAATTTGAAAAGCCACCCTCTGCACAGACTCCACCCTGTTTTATATCCTTTTGAAGGTGCGGTCTCCAGAATTGCACACTATACTCCAAATGAGGTCACACCAAAGACTTATACAGAGGCACTATCACTTCCTTTCTTCTGCTGGCCATTCCTCTTCCTATGCACCCAAGCATCCATCTAGCTTTTGCCGTTGCCTTTTCTACCTGTTTAGCTACTTTAAGATCGTCAAATACAATCACGCCCAGGTCCCACTCTTCTTTTGTGGGCAGAAGTACTTCATCCCCTACACTGAACTGCTCCCTTGGATTTTTGCAGCCCAAATGCATGACCCTGCAGCTGCCAAATTCTAGACCATTCTTCAAGCTTAGCTAGATCCCTCCTCATGTTCTCTACTCCTTCCTGGTTATCTACTCTATTGCAGATTTTAGTGCCATCCACAAAGAGCAAACCTTACCAACAGCCCTTCTGCAATATCACTAACAAAGATGTTAAAAAGAATCGGACCAAGGACAGATCCCAGCCGGACACCACTGGCAACCTCCCTCTCCTCTGAGTTTGCTCCATTTACCTGGACCCTTTGTTGCCTTCCACTCAACAAATTTCTAACCCAAGCAGTAATTAGAGGGTCCATTCCTGGGGTGCTCAGTTTTTTAATAAGTCACCTGTGTGGAACGGTGTCAAAGGCTTTACTGAAATCCAAGTACACCACATCTAGGGTTCTCCCTCGGTCCAACTCCCTGATCACCCAGTCAAAAAAATCAATCAGATTTGTCTGACAAGACCTGCCTCTGGTGAATCCATGCTGCCTCGGATCCTGCAATCCATTGGACTCCAAAAATCTCACTAATTTCTCTTTCAGCAGCGTTTCCAATAATTTACTCACCACAGAGTTTTCAACATAGTAACATAGTATATGACGGCAGATAAAGACCAGTATGGTCCATCTAGTCTGTCCAGCAAGATGGCAAGAGTAGTTGAACCTGCTGCTTCATGCAGGTCATCCTTCCCCATGCCTTTGTTTAAGGGTATACCCACCGCTTCGTGTAGGTCAGCCTATTTATTGAGATATGAGAGAGTCATGTTTATTTTGATTTTATCCTGTTGCTATAAAGGGATCCACAGTGTTTGTCCCATGCTATTTTGAATTCTTTCACTGTATTTGCCCCCACCACTTCCATCAGGTGGGCATTCCAAGCATCCATCACCCTTTCAGTGGCGGGAAGAGTAATGGAGGCACTCCTGAAAGAGCGAATAGTGAACTTTCTCAAAACCAACAGGTTGCAAGATCCGAGGCAACATGGTTTTACCGAAGGACGGTCTTGCCAAACAAATCTGATTGAGTTCTTTGACTGGGTGACCAAGGAACTCAATCAGGGGCATGCAATGGATGTCATCTATCTGGATATCAGCAAAGCCTTTGATACTGTTCTTCATAGGAGGCTTGTCAATAAACTCAGTAGCTTGGGGATGGGTCCCAAGATGGTAAACTGGATTAGAAATTGGTTGACTGACAGACAACAGAAGGTGAAGGTACATGGAGCTCACTCAGATGAAAGGAAGGTGATTAGCGGGGTGCCCCAGGGTTCAGTCCTGGGCCCAGCACTGTTCAATATATTTGTGAGTGATATTGCTGAAGGACTGAATGGAACAGTCTGTCTTTTTGCAGATGACACAAAAATTTGCACTCCTCCGAGGGAGTGGTTAACATGAGGAAAGATCTACAAAAGCTAGAAGAATGGTCTAATGCTTGGTAACTACTATTTAATGTGAAAAGGTGCAGTGTCATGCACTTGGGTAGCAGAAATCCAAGGGAAATGTACACGATAGGGGAAGAGAGGTTGGTATGCATGGTTCAGGAGAAAGACCTTGGTGTGATTATCTCTGATGATCTCAAGGTGGCAAAGCAGTGTGACGAGGCGGTGGCAAAAGCCAGGAGGATGTTGGGCTGCATACAAAGAGGGATTACCAGCAGAAAGGAAGAGGTACTTATGCCGCTGTACAAGTCACTGATGAGGCCTCACTTGGAATACAGTGTTCAGTTTTGGAGACCATATCTTGCAAAAGATGTAAAAAGACTGGAAACTGTTCAGAGGAAGGCAACCAAAATGATTTGGAGCCTGCGTCAGAAGCCTTATGAAAAGAGACTTGAAGACCTAAATATGTACACTTTGGAGGAGAGGAGGGACAGGGGAGATATGATTTTATTTATTGATTTATTTAACTGTATTTATATCCCGCTTTTCACCGGGTCACAGCGGTTTAACAGTAAAGGGAGGGGGACAATAATCAACTCTGGGGTTGGGATTCAGACCTTTAAATACTTAAAGAGGAATGATGAACAAACAAACCTCTTCCAAAGACGGGGAAGCTGTAAAACTAGAGGGCATAACATGAAGCTGCAAGGTGGTAAATTGAAAGGCAATGTCAACAAATATATTTTCACTGAAAGGATGGTGGATGCTTGGAATGCCCTCCCGATGGAAGTGGTGGGGGCAAACACGGTGATGGAATTCAAAACGGCATGGGACAAACACAGTGGATCTCTTTACTGCAACAGGATAAAAACAAAATAAACGGTACCATCTAACTTCTGAACCATCCAACATCTCAACAAATGGGGGTGTCCTACATGGAGTGGTGGGTTCATCCCTAAATAAAGACATGGGGAGGGGTGTCCTGCACAGAGTGACAGGTGCACCTACTCTTGCCATCTTGCTGGGCAGACTAGATGGACCATGCTGGTCTTTATCTGCCGTCATTTACTACGTTACTATGTTACTATGATTTCCCTAGTCATCAATAGTTTATGGACGTTTCCTCCAGGAACTCGTCCAAATCTATTTTGAACCAGTTATACTAAGCTTTTACAACATCTTCCAGTAATGAATTCCAGAGTTTGATTACACTGAGAAAAAAAATATTTTCTCTGATTAGTCTTAAATATGCCACATTGTAGCTTCATTACATGTCCCCTAGTCTTTCTACTTTTTGAATGAGTGATAGCTGATCTACGTTTACCTGTTTCACTCAATTCATTATTTTATAGACCTCAGGTGTCTCTTTTCCAAGTTGAAGAGCTCTAACCTTTTAAGCCTCTCTTCATAGGTGCATCCTTCCATCTCCTTTACCATTTTGGTTGCTCTTTTCTGTTCCTTATCCAATTTTGCTATATCTTTTTAAAGATATGGTGACCAGAATTACACATAATATTCAAGGTGCGATCTCACCATGGAGCAATACAGAGCCATTATAATATCCTTGTTTTTTTGTCCATTTCTTTCCTTATGATTCTTAACATTCTATTTGCTTTCTTGGCCGCAGCTGCACACTGGGCGGAGGGTTTCAAGGTACCGTCCACAATGGAAAAGAAAAAAGGGGAGGAGACCTTCCGCAGTCAAACACCAGCGTCCACAGGAGAGTGGAGGAAACCAGATCCACACCAGTGATCATTGCAAACAAACAATTTTATTCAGAAGACCCGACTTGGCCAGGTTACAGCTAAAGCCTGCATCAGGGCTCAGCATAGACTATGACAAAGTCATTCACCCAGCAATCCAAATAGGAAAGATGTAATTTGCTTAACCCAGTTGTTGAGGTTCAGCTTAAAAGAACACAATACTGCTTACAACCTTCATCAAGTGCGGTCAAAAGAGGGGGCTCCTGAAACAGTATTCTCCTAAAATAAACCACTTGATGTAAGTTTTAAGCAATCTTTCAAGGTCCTCTTGCAATTTTTCACAATCTTTTTGTGTTTTAACAACTTTGAATACTTTTGTGTCATCTGCAAATTTGACTACCTCACTTGTCATTCCTGTTTCCAAGTTATTAATGAAGATGTTAAAAAGCGGCGGGCCCAGCACAGATCCCTGGGGTACTCCACTATTCGCCTTCCTCCATTGAGAAAATTGTCCATTTAGCCCTGCTCTCTGCTTTCTATCTTTTAACCAGTTTTAAATCCACAATAGTACACTGCCTCCTATCCCATGACTTTTTATTTTCCGCAAGAGTCTCTCATGAGGGTTGTTGTCAAAGGCTTTCTGAGAATCCAGAAGGAGATGTCACAACAGAGCACAAATTACCGGGAAGAAAGACTGCTGAATGCTGACACTTTGCTTTGACAGCAATGAGTAACATGCAAACTATCCATCAGCTTACAGTCCCCTCATACAGCTTTCAGACTGTAGACTGGCCCCATAAATGTGGCAGAAAGATACAGAAATTGTCCCATTTGTGCTGGGCATCAATGGCTTGATTAAAGGCATCTCAAAGCACAGCTTGATACGTTGCTTGTACATATAAACACCTCGTGAACTCCAAGGAGAGGATCTCTTTGGTACAATGCAAGTTCTGAGCTGATTTGTTATATAAACTCCTATGAGGACTCATTCCTTGCGACTTCGCTTTATTGACGTTGACTCTTCCTCAATTAAACACACTCCTGCTTGTTTAGTTTTCCCAATCATGTATTCAGAGTTGCCAAGTTACCCAGGTCCAGCAGTGAGATTGTTTGCCAGTTCTGGTTTTAAATTTGCATTGCAATGCAGTATGGGATTTGTAGTTTGATTTTACTTATTGTAATCAGTGCTGCAGGCCCCATAATGCATCAGAATGAGATTGTCAAAAATCCAGGACTGGCTTAAAATCTCACTCCTGGAAATGGGTAATTTGGCAGCTCTTTATTATCTCAAAGCCTGCTGTTTGTTGTTTGTCTGTATGTCTGGTCATTCTGTATAAACTAAACTGTAAGCTCCAAGGCGCAGGAACAGTCCTTTATGGGTATCATTTCATAAGGAACTTGAACATAGAGGACAGTGTGTTTCATGCTCTTGTAAAATTGCCTGGGATTCTATGCATGTACATCCCAAGTGCACAGCAGCATGGAAACTCAGAATTTCAGGGCCCAGGAAATGTTGCAATACGGCACCCCTCCTCCCTCCACAGACTGAAAGTCATTCCCAAAAGAAATATTGCAGCTGGGGCAAGGCCTCAGTTGCCCCAGTCTAGTACATACTGCCTACATTTTCAGGGTGTTTAGCCCAAAAATGTTTGGTTTGTTTAGCTTCTTGTGTAATTTACAGGATTTTTAATTTTGTTTGGAGGTTTTTAATTTTTTTTCGTGCACCCTATTCTTCAATAGTGTTTACAGATAGATAAGGTGTACAATAACAGTGCAAATTATTGTGCAATAGTACGCACTATAGAAGGCACAGAAGCAAAAATGTCTGGTTATAGTCTGCTTATATTCTGTCATTCCGGGCTAAAAATACATGAAATGATATGTCGTTTCCGATGAATGAACATCCCGTCTAGCTTTGGGGCCCTTGTACTAAAGTGTGATACATTTTTGCACTTACCATACATTAGGAGCAAAACCCAACACATGGTAAGTTCAAAAGCCACACAGTAAGTGTCAGAAGCGCGCCCAGCATGTCCCCTGCCCTTACCGAAATGAAAATACCCTGACTGCATTTTACCTTCATGTGCAATTACTGCTGACGTACTTAACGCAGCCTATCAAGGTGGCATTAAGCGCACCTGCACTAATTGTAATATCGGTAAATACCGTACACTAACGTCTATGTGCCGTCCATGCCTACCCATAATCCATCCAGTCTCTGCCCCTTTGCGCAATGAGCAGTTAACACAGGAATTACCAAACGCTGTCCTGCCAGTGTGGTAACAGCGACCACGGCGTAAATGCCGCTCACTGACCCAGTGACTGCCGCTGAATATCCCTGGTTTGGGCCACAGAATGCCCCGATGCTAAGCCCCCTCCTCTGATGTCATATCCTTTAACAGGGAGTGGCATCAAAACACAAACAGTGGAAGCGTGAAAGGCAGCGCGGCCTGGAAGAGAAGGTAACTCTGGCGCCATGGTGTCTTTTTAACAGTATTGCCGTCATTGCACACCTTGGAGAGGGGCACTAGCAGGCATCTGGGCGGCATTGGAAATGAGGTTTCCTAGGGAGTCTCGTATCCTTGCACTAGCCCTGCTTTCCAGTAGTTGTTCAAGGCAAATTACATTCAGGCACAGTAGGTATTTCCCTGTCCCCAGAGGCTTACCATCTACATTTGTATCTGAGGTAATGGAAGGTTAAGTGACTTGCCCAAGGCCGCAAGAAGAGGAAGTGGGATTTCAATTTCTGGTCTAGTGCTCGAACCATTAGGCTACGCCACGGAGTAACAAGTGGGCACACTAGAACTTTTTCTGCTCTCTCTGCCCGCTCCTCTCCCTTCCTTCCTCCCTCCTCCCTTTCTACTCAAAGTCCACAATATAAATGTGTGTTATTTGGTTTAGGATGAGTGATAGAGAAGGGAATGAAGTGCTGGGAGTGTTGAAGAAGGGACAGAGTTAGAATACTGGGACAGCGTCAGAGAGAGAGAGAGAGATGGGATCATTAAGTCCCCTATTTGCTAACATAGTGCATGATACTCATAATGACATTATCTGCTGCAAGCCCATTTTATGTAATGCTGTTTTCATGTGCTAAGCTAGCTGAGGCCTAAAGGCCAGGGGAGTTCATGGAGGCAAAGAGGTTCAGTGTTTGGAAAAGGCAGAGACCAAAGAATAGGAGAAGAGATAGAGGTCTGAGAGTAGCCATGAGTGCACGAGAGACAAAGGTGGAGAAGAGTTAGGAAGGTCGTGAGAAAAAATGATGGATATTTGGGAAGAGAGGCCAGAAGATGTGATGGATGGAGAAGAGAGACTGGGAGAAATGAATAGGTGAAGGATAGAGATGAAGAGCGAAGGGATATTGGCTCTTTGTAAATTTTCCATTTCTTTTAGAGCTTTCCTGGTGGTAGGGGCCTGAAGGCCAACATTTTTTGTTTTGCTTAGGTTTCTTTGCCATTTGTGGGATTTTTCATTTTTTTTAAATTTCATTTTGGGGGAAATGTTCACAGCACACACTATCACCTAATAGTGTTCACTATTGACCAATATCGCGCCCTATGAACATCAAGTGACAAAAATAAAAAATGACAAGAAATGCCATTTCCTGTACCATTTCAGACCACTGCACATCCCTACCTGGTGACAACATGTCTGACTGTATGATCCCCCGATGTAGTATTCCCGTTTCTTCATACAGACTGTTACATAAAACATAGCTTCCTATGCCAGTAACCCATCATAAGGGCTGGAAGCCTGCTTTTAGTACATACCCATGTAGACATGATTTAGTAGATACCGTAAAACCCCTTTTCCTCTCCCCAATGGGCCTCATTTCCCAAAATATTACTGTCAAGCAAGAAGCCCTCTCTAGATTACAAGCTGTGATATAGTGAGCAGGAAACCCCAGTTGTCAAACAGAAAACCACATTTTACAAATGGAAGGAAGACTGGAATGCAGTTCCCATCATCCAGCCAGCCGTCCATTAGACAAAACTATGTCTGAGATTACGTCAGCGGCTTTGCCCTTTTTCCCAGCTATGTCTGAAGATGTTTCCAAACAACTGATGTGGATTAAGGGTCCAAGGAGCTGAATGCATGGAAGGAGACTCAACTCTGTCAGGAACATTCTAGTTAGATGACATGGATATGAGTTATCGTGGCACAGCGAGGATGCCTTTAAGTAGGAATTGCTCAACTCAACCTAGGCAGTTGTTGGTACAAGATATTAAATTCTGATTTTTAAAAAATGATATAAGATGATACATCACAACTATACTACTTTTTTCTCCACCAAGAAACTCTGCTGTCTCCGTGATGCAACGCATTAGTGTCACTGTGTGGTAGCAATGACAAGATAAACAAGGAAAGCTCTGCGGTGTGTTGTTAAGCTGAATTCCTCTCCCTCCCTCTCATCCTTATCTTCTGCTCTTTCCTACTTCCTTTTTCATTCTTTTCCTCCTCCACTCCCTCCCTTTCCTCTCTTTCTCTTCTTGTCTTCTCACTTTCTTGCACCGCTCTCTCTCTCTCACTGGGTCGCTGCTAGGGATTTGCGTTAGTTAGCACACAATCAGTTCGTTTATAGCACACAAAAAATGCAAGCAAAATCAATTTGATCTATTTTAACCTACCAATTAATGTGAGTAAATTCAATTTTCCATTCTAAAAAAGTTTTTATGTGCATTAAGATGCTTATAAACCTTAAAAAGTTTGAAATGAATCACAAAATGTCCAAATATAAGCCAGAATTGAACCGCAAATGTGCTACGCAAGGGAGGCTTCTGCATGTCTCTGAATTGAGTGACTGCTTTAGTTTATTTTACAGATATCAGCAGGAGGTCAATATTTAGCCAGGGCGGTCAGCAATTTTTTAAAATGCTGCCACGGCGGCTAGAAAAGATCTGGATATTCCGTGAGTGAAGCAGAATATCCGGATAATGTGGTCAGTGCTGAATTTTGTCCAGATAGCAGCGATACTCGCTTCACTATCCGGATAACTCAGGACAGCCTTTTGCCCGTCCTGAGTTATCCAGATAATTATCGCAATAGTGGGACTGAATATTTCAGCTATCTGAATAAGTTCCAGGACCACTCTGGCTCCATCCATTCTCCACCCCTTGATCTGCTTTCCTGATCAATATTTTCTTTTTTAATGCTAGTGCCAGGCGGTTAGCCATAGGGTCCCATTAGGACCCAATTCTGTACCGCGGGAGCAAAACGTTCCCGCGGCATACAGAATCGGGCCCAAGGATGGCCCTTTGTGCCCCTACATGCCTGTGTGGATGTTCTCCCTACTGGCTTCCCTGGCTCCCGTGGTGCCGACCTTCCTCTTCCCCATTGTCCGACCCACAGCTGGCCAGTCGGGGCCTGGATCAGACAGCGGGGACCCCCCTGCACTTGGCCCCGGCCCCAGAGAGAAATGTCTGGCTCCAATCGCCCGGTTAGTGCTGATTATTCAACCTTTGAGGTGGAATAGTCAGCATGTTCCCGCTGACCCCACATTGTGCGCAGAGCGGTGATCAGAATCGGCTCTGTATGTCCTGCTGCCTCGGCCTGCCCTTGCTCTGTCCAGACTCCGTCCCCTCCCACCCCCTCCCACCCCCCACCCCCACCGGGTCTCCCCATCCTGCTGCTCTAGCTGTGCAGGGAGAGTCAAAGGGGGAATAGGGGCAGGACATGCAGCCCCGCAAATTGCTTCTCAGAAATGGGCCCTTTGTTACAGTATCAGAGTGCACACCCTGAACATCTGAATCGAGGGCTACCTGTCAGCCAATTTTTTCATTTGCAGCGGCTATTATCCTCTGTGTAGGAGTTTCAGGTTCAATCTGTTTTGAAGACCAGACTTTTTTTGGATAGGGGATACCCTAAGGCCTGTGTGCGTACTGCTTATTTGAAGGCCCATTTTACTGATCGTGCTTTATGTTTGCAGTCAAGACCCCGAGATGTGCATCCTATGATCGACTGCTCCTCCTTTGACAATATATGAGGGTTTGTCTCCATGTTCGCGGTGCCAGTTTTGTTGTCAGATCTGCTGTGGGAACCCTTTAGTTTTACCTGCCAATCCTTCTATCCCTTTGAGGTTTTAGGGCGATTGTGCCCTGACAACTATTGTTTATGCCTTGATTTGCCCATGTGATTTGATGTACAGTATGTGGGCAAGACATTACGCTCTTCAAAGATCCATCTTACAGAACATAAAAGTAGAATTTTGATGGGTGCTGCCAACTCCAGCACTGGCACAACCATTCAGCAAACTAGGCAGTAGCCAAGAGTGCTGGCCCTCCAGGGATGCCCATTGCTGCCGCTGTCACCCCTCCAGGACCAACAGCACCAGCAATAGCTGCAGACAGCCCCACGGAGCTTATCTTCAAGCTTCGGTACCACAGGGCGATTTGCTTCTGCCTTGCTCTGACTCTCGATGCCAACTTCCTGTTTGCATGGGAAGTTGTCATCGGGCATCGGAGACCATTGGAAACAAACAGTCCCGGGGTGCTAAAGCTTGAAAGTAAGCTCCACGGGGCTGTTTGTGGCTATTGCTGCTGCTATCACTCCTGGAGAGGGACAGCAGAATTGGCAATGAGTACCGCGGGGGGAGGGGGGGTGTGCCATGAAGGGAGCACTGTGCGGGGGGCACAAGGGATGAGGTTAACCTAGGCCACCTCATCTCCTTTCACTGGCCCTACAACACTGTCAGTCTATTCCACACCAGTTTTGTCAGTTTTGGTGTGTGGTTTCGGCACAACTTTGTGCCTCAGAATGTGGGGGCGATGTTGATCGTTGTTTATTGAAATGGGAGCAATATTGGATTTACTGTTTGTATACTACTGCACCCTTTGGGTTTAACATCAGTGTTGAGTGGAATGTTTTTTATTGACAGCTGATTGGATACTATGGGGTGTATTCTGAGTCATGAATAGCAGGGATGAACACCCTGCCTGGATGTACATCCCTACTATTCATCCCCCTTGCTATCCCTGTGTAAGGCTTCCTGTATGAACAACGGAGTTGTACATGGAACCTTAGATGGGGATGGCAGGGGGCAGGTGGAAGGTAGAGCGAGGGCGGTGCATGGGCAGGCCGTCATCCTGGATGTACAGGGCTGATTCTGAGGTTAGTCCTGCACTTTTGGGATAGGCAAGTTAGTGGGGGGACTTATTCCACCTCAGAGGTGGAATAAGTCCCTCTTGTCATGAGGTAGCTGCGGCAGTCAGCGGAGACAAGACCGGGAGGTGTGCAGGAAGTTCCCCATAGCCAAACCCTGGCCATGGGAGGCCAGATTGTGGGTCTGGCTTTGGGGAAAGGACATCTTGGCAGCTGTCGGCGTTCATGGCTCTGTAATGGAGCCACGGTGCCATGGCAATGGGACATCATGGCACTGTGGCTCCATTATGAAGTCAGGTTGAGTTGATCGGGTATGTGGCTGCGTGCGGCCGATCAGAATCGGGGCCAGCCTATATGTCCAGGCTTGTAGAAACTATTCTGATCCTGCAGGGACTAGATGCCTCCATGGGATCAGAATCAGGTCTACCACTTTACGTCCCGATTCTGCCTGGCCACACAAGGGGCGGGACGTCCAGAAGGGAAGAGGTCTCCACCTGTGTGTGCATATGTCATCATCACTTTAGGAGTTGTAGTTACGATATAATAAGAGTGCAGATGTAGAAGTGTTTAGAGTATTTTTCGCTCCTTCCAGAATTTATCCTGTTGCAGCTCTTGTGTTGGAGAGAAAGCCTGTTGGAATTAGCCTCTGAAGCAAGTTTTTGGAAAAGAAGTTGAAACATTGATGTCGGGCATTTCACTTCCACTATGGACTTAAATAAGAGATGCAGCCACACTGGAACCTTCCCCGCATAACTTGTTTGAATGAGTGGGGCTTGTGTTGGAGTTCCCTTCAAGAAAGCTAATGCTAACACTATCGATTCCTTGACTATTTTTGGACTTAAGTATTGATAAGTATTTATGCAAAGGATGAAAACGGGCTTTGGCAAGGGAGTCAAGTGATGAATGTGCGGCGTTTCTTTTCCAGCCTTGTCAAATGTGGTTGGGTTTTGCACCTTTTGAGGACTCCCCTTAGCCTTGTTATATAAGTATTTGATTTCTACCCCTCTTTGCATTTACTTGTCTGAAAGGATACAGACAGAGTAGAGGCAATGGGGGGGGGGGGGGGGTCATTTTAAAAATCTTAGTCGTGATTTGGACATCCAAAAATGTGCTTGCAGATGTCTTGGGGGCCATTTCAAAAATGGCTTTTAAAGAGGGGGATGTGGGTATGTCAGAGGCATGTCTGAGGTGGGACAATGGACTTAGACATCCCCACTCAATTTCCGAAATGTCGGGGACATCCGCGACCCTGTCTAAGTTCAGACCTGCTCTAGGCATAAATAGGCATTGGGAAGATGCTTATTTTGGCTGTAAAATATCCAGAGGATGTAGAGAAGATGGGGAGTTGAATGACTTGCCCAGAATTACAAGGAGCAGCAATAGGATTTCAACCTTGGCCGCAGCCCACTACTTCTAACCATTAGGATTAGACTTCTGCATTCCTTGATACTGTTCTGGGGACGCCTATATAGATGTCCCAATAGACATCCATATTGGGCACATCCACATTTGCAAAATCGTGCCTGAACTTGGACGTCCCTGCTTTTCTTTCAGACGTTCTGGCTTGGATGTCCCAGATTGCTCTGGGTCGTCCTTTGTAAAATGTGCCTTCACAAGGCTAAATTCTCTGGGCTGAAAATTGATCTCCACTCAGCACCTAAAGCGCGTACTAAGGTTTCCCAGCAGCCGTCCTTGTAGGTAGAGGGAAAAGGGATGGGGCAGGAGGAGGTGGCAAACTGGTAGATGAGCTCAGATCCCTTCCTAGAAGCTGCACCATTAGTTTTTTTCTTCTCCTAGGCTTGTCTCTCCTGAAAGCAGTGGTCGGGATCAGTGAGGCTCAATGAGTGTGAGAGCGAGAGAGTTTTCATAGGAGTGCAACACGCTCCTAATGAGTGAAACTTAGCAGTTCTGTATCAGTCCGAAGTCCAGATGCCTTCCAGAAGCAGCTTGTATCCCTGAATAAAAGAATATGCAGTTTTTAATTGGAGACTGACTGGGTTTTGATCATGTGTATAAACATGAGTGTTTCAAATAATAAAGCCTAGGACATGTTTTCGGAATTTCATGCCTTGGGTAACAGTACCGGCATCCAGTCCCAAGATTTCTCAAGTTTGCAGTATAGTATGTATAAATTCAAAAGCTGTGTGCCATTGGTAAAAAGCATAGTGAAGTGTCTAAAACATTTACAAGTCCAAAAAATCAAATCTCACTGCCGGAATTTTCTGTTGCGCAATGTAACTTAAATCTTTCCTCATGCCACAGGCTCTAGAAAACGAATAAACCTGAGGGCATGGCTTGACTGGGCCACATTGACAGATTCCACTGGCTGGGGTCCATAGTTTTACAAGTGAAGACCTTAACCTTGTGGTGTCAAAACAGATTTAACTATATGTGAACTAAGGAGGCGTGGTCTAGTGGTTGCAGCTTTAGACTATGAGTCAGACGAAGAACAGGGACATGAATTTTTCATTTTCCTCTTTCTTGGCTCTGTGGGACCCTTGGGCAAATCACCTCATCCCCGTCTGCTTCCTGTGATGTAGTTAAAAAGCAAAGGCATTTGATCTAATCAATTTTCCTGGCCAATGCTTTTTTTTCACTTTTTAAATATTCTGTCTTTATTTTCATAAATCTTTTTGCCAAAAATTCACAGACACAGAATCTTTTTTTATAAGCGTTTCTAGCAGTAAAATTTTAATTACCCATCCCAAAGCCTCTGCTCCCTTCTGTTCGGACTCCTCCGTCTTTCCACAGGCTCATTCGGCAAGCTTGGGCTCTATTTCCTTCTCGCCGATTAGCTCCGCGCAGGAACTGCACCAGCAAAATATGCATCTCCGGGATGGAGGCTCCCACTTCTCTGAAATATTTCCTTCCCCCGGCGGGAAGCAAAGTTTAACATAACCACAATAAATTTCAGCTATGCCGAATGACTGCTTTAAATTTGCGACTGTAATTTTCCTGCAAATAACAAATTAGTGCTGTTTACTGTGCAGTGTCATTTCCAATGAAAGACATCCTTCCTTAATAGATATTTACACAATTTAATATATTTATTCTGTGTTTTATCTTTTAAAAATGTCTTGATTTATGACCTTGGCAGGAGCCATCTTGTAAGTGAAAACATTGATAGTTTGTGTGCGGGCCTACATTGTTCTTGGTGGGGCTCGTTCGCGTTTGATAACTGAGAGTGCCTTGCTGAATTCTTCATTTCTTTGGGCTTGCTGTTCAGAAGGCGTTTACTGCCTGGGTGGGCTTGGCAGGGCTCCAGTGCTCGCTCTCATTCCTGCTTTGACAGCACTTCCACAGCTGGAAAGATTCTCCAGGCAGCTGCTCTGTAGCTCTCAGCGCTGTTGCCTCTTTACATACAAAAACAAGAAAACAAACCCCACGTAAAGCAAACAACAGCAAAACACACATCAGAATGCATCGTCACAGCCACCATCCCTGCCTGCTTGCTGCCGTAAACTGATGAGGCATGAACCGCTACTACTTAGTGTTCAGTGATGGCTTTTAATTTTGTACACAAGCTAATTGTGTATTTCTGAACATGTGAAGGAACACTTTAGAAAAGCCATTTAGGTGAAATATGAGATGTCCATGTCAAAATATTTGAAATTCTGTGGGCACACCAACACTAATGCGCGGTGTACTTAAGGCGGGGGCATTAGTACTATTGCTAATCATTTGTATTGCGCTACAAGGCATACACAGCATTGCACATATAGATGTAAGACACAGTACTTGCTCATCAGAGCTTACACTCTAATCAAGAAAAAGAACATTGCAAAACTGGGGACTAGAGTAGGGTAAGATACACTTAAGTAGTGGACAAGAGAGTGAGGAGCATCAGGATCCAAAAGCAGCCTCAAAGAGGTGGGTCTTTATCCTGGATTTGAATAGGGCTAGAGAAGGAGCCCAACGCACCGACTCAGGTAGTTTGTTCCAAGCATATGGAGCAGCAAGATGGAATGAATGAAGTCTGGAGCTGGCAGTGGCAGAGAAAGGCACAGATAAAAGGGATCTACCAGAGGAGCAGAGTTCCCAAGGAGAGGTGTAGGGTCAGGGTCAGCCCAAGGGTTTCTGCTGCCCCAGGCAGAAGCCCTGTCCATGACCCCCCCCCCCCCTGTTGAGCTACACCACACCGCTGCCCCCTGCTGCTGCCAATTCTGTTGGCAGGGTTGGGGGGATAGCTCGGCTCGGCAGGGTGGCTTGCAGCAGCCATGTGCTTCGGCACATATGGTGGTCTGTTGCTTCCGTCCCCCTCTGAAAGGAAGTTGTGTTGGGGGGGGGGGGGGTCAGAAGCTTCAAGCTTCCATTGAGAGGGCATTCCAAGCATCCATCACCCTTTCAGTGAAAAAGTATTTCCTGACATTGCCTTTCAATTTACCACCTTGCAGCTTCATGTTATGCCCTCTAGTTTTACAGCTTCCCGTCTGGAAGAAGTTTGTTTGTTCATTAATACTTTGTTTTTAAAGGTCTGAATCATAGCCCCCCTGTCCCTCCTCTCCTCCAGAGTGTACATATTTAGGTCTTCAAGTCTCTTCTCATAAGTCTTCTGATGCAGGTTCCAAATCATTTTGGTCGCCTTCTTCTGAACCGCTTCCAGCCTTTTTATATCCTTTGCGAGATACGGTCTCCAAAGCTGAACACAATATTCCAAGTGAGGCCTCACCAGCCATTGTTAAGTGGCATTAGTACCTCTTCCTTTCTGCTGATGGGGCAAACACAGTGACAGAATTCAAAATGGCATGGAACAGACACAGTTGATCCCTTTATAACAACAGGGTAAAATCAAAATAAACATAACTCTCTCTTATATCTGAACAAATAGGGGTGATCTACACGGAGCGGTGGGTACAACCCTAAACAAAGGCATTGGGAGGGGTGACCTGCACAAAGTTGCAGGTGCACCTACTCTTGCCATCTTGCTGGCCAGACTAGATGGTCCATACTGGTCTTTATTTGCTGTCATATACTATGTTACTATGTTATTATGCATTCCATCTGAACCAAGGTGTACCACAAGGATCATGGCTCTCCTCAATATTGTTCAACATCTACATTTAACCAATCTGTGACCTTATACAGAGCTTCAACATTATTTATTTAGACAGATTTGCATACCACCTTATCCTTCAATCAAAGTGTACTACATATGCACAGATGACATCATGCTATTCACACCCTTCTACACCTCTGCACCAGACTACTCCACCATAACCAACTGCTTCACAGCAATAACACAATGACTTCAATCACACAACCTGCACATCAATTATAACAAAATGGAATGCCTACATATAACAAGAGATACAAACTTCAACCTGCCTGCAACACTGCATATCAATAAAAAAGAGATCACCATCAAAACTGAGGCTAGATACCTAGGAGTGCTACTCAATCAAGGGCTCACTCTACAAGCCCAAGTAAAACAAACAGTTAAATCAATATACCACAAACTCAGGATCCTGAAGAATCTTCGCCCTCTCCTAAACACTCAAGGGAGTATGTTTACTAAACCATCTTAACGTGCGCCTGGCGATAGTGTGCAGGCTGCCATAAAAGGAGTGGGCGTTTCAGTCTTAAAGTAGCAAAACGGGATTATCACGCGATAACGCGCGCTGCTGCGCACATTATCGGGCAAAGCGCCGCTAAGCGCGTTAACACGTGGTAATCTTAAGTAGGTGCGCAGACATGCAGCTATCAAAACAGAGGTGTAGCACAATGGTTAATGCACTGATTGATGATGCAGGGGTCATGAGTTTGATCCCCCAGTGTGCCTAATGCATAAGGCTGGCTGAGGCATTACCCTTTACATTTACCCAGTGCTGGCTGAGGCATATCCCTTTTAAATTTAAATTTGTGCTGCCAGCAAACACACCCTCAAAGTGCCATAACATAAGGTGCTGCATAAGGTGCCTCATAAGGCACTCCAGAGGGCACATGTTAAAGTGCACTGTCCGCCAAGGCACCCTATAATGTTGCCTAAAGGGCGCCCTATAGGGTGCTTTATAGGGTGCCCTATGAGGCAAGGCAAGGTTACAGCACTGTTTTTGATGGCAGCACCGCGCATGTTAACGTGTGGTAATCCTAAGTAGGTGTGCTGACATATAAACCGCAACAGCAGTGTAGCACAATGGTCAAGACACTGATTGATGGTACAGGGGTCATGAGTTTGAGTCCCCAGTGCACCTAATGAAGAAGGTTAGCAGAGGTAATTCTTTTTTCTGCTTGCAACTGTACACCAATCTGTGCTGCCATCTAAAAATAACTGCACCCTAGTGCCTTAAATTAATGCATCTTTTAGGGTGCACCAGAAGGCACATCCTAAACAACCATGTCAGCAAAGGCAGGTTATAATGTGCCCCAGAGGCCATGTTGAAAGGTTTCCATCTCCCAAGGCACCATAGTAGGCACCCCAGAAGCTGCCTGAATTGAAAGTGTGGCGTAAGATGCCCCAAGGATGTATAGGTGAACCCAAAAACATTGGCCAAGAGCAGTAAGGTCTCCCAATTTGAAGGGCAAGAGAGGTATGGGCCAAACACACGTGTAACCCAAACACTGCACAGAGCAGCAAGGAAAGACAATGCATAAGTAATGGAAGGACGTAGATCAGAGCTGATGGACCAGAAAAATCAGCCTCCAGCCCATGTGGCAGCTGGAAAAATGGACAAACATATCATGGGCGGCTGTAGCTCTGCACAGAGCGATGGCAATGTACCATGCAATAATGACAGTGTGTGGCAGAGGATGGGAAGATGTGTGTAGCAGAGGAGGGAGAAGTGGCAGGTAGGTGGAATGTCAGGATGACAGTGGAGTAGCAGTGCCATGCAGAGCACACACAGGAGAGGCAACCAGGGAGAGCTGCAATGCAGCAATGTGTAGGAGTATAGGACGTGGGGTAGCAGCATGCACATCAGGGTAGGACGGCACACAGCTGGCAGACACACATAGATGGACAGAAGGATGGTCATAACTGTGATAAGGGTACAATGTGCTCACAGCACAGAACTGCACAGATATGACTGTCACAGGAATGAAAAGTACTTCTGCAGGACAGGCATACAAATGAAAAAGGACAGTGAGGAATCAAACCTATAATCATTAGCACAAATGGCAATGCACAAACCGGTAGGCCACACCACCAACATGAGTGCATTAGCAAAGGCTGCATACAAAAATAGTGCAGGGCATCACACAAGACGCCTGCTGGCTGTCAGGATAGGCAAACCCCCAACTGTAACCAGGATGAAATGCACTTGCAGATCTGCTGTGTACAGATCAGATCACAGTCTGTAATTGGGACCCGAGCCACATAGAACTACATGCACACACACAATGAAATGTTATGTAGTGGATACAGCATGCAAAAGAGAAAAGAACCTAAACCCCAAGGGCAGCAGTGGAGCTGCTGCAAAATCTGGAACAGGACAGGAGACAATTGAACATGCAAACAGGTGTACCACACACCAGCTGAACCACAGCAATACCAAACCCCCAAGCGGACTGCCATGTAAACACTATAAAGAAACAGACATATGTAACAGCTAATATGTGATGGCTAGGCAGCACAGAAGCGACACCCTGGTGTACAGCGAAGAGATGGAAGGGTGTGTGCAGAGGTGCTGAACCTGCTGGTGCCTAATGGTCATGTTAGCACAACAGAAAAAAAACCCTATGTGGGGATCAAACCTGCAACCTATGGCATTAGAACACATGCCTGTAACCACTATCCCAAACAACCACAATAAGCACACTGCGCACAATGCCAAAATAGTAACCCAAAGGGAGGGTGTGTATGGGAACCTGTGATACCCAGTGATGTGGCAAATGGCTGGCAGATACACAGCTGCCACCGTACAAGGATGTGAGAACAGGCGGGCCATGTACATGACCAGGAAATCAGTAGATACAAGTCCACGTATGATACCCATGTCTACCTTTTCTACACATACCTGTCTACACACATATCCCATGCTTGCATCCATAGTGTGTTGGTAAGGGAGACACGTGACCATTGTGAGTTAGCAAAAACTGTGTTTATAGTTAACATAACTCATAATGTACAACAATATGCTCACACATCCCATGCGGCATGTCCAGTGATGGAACACAGGACAGCACAGGGCACATGTGTGGACGTCACAGGGGCCATCAGACACTCCTGTGATGCCCTTCAGGGGATGGCCGCCAACAGGGCAGACGCTCAACCTCGGTGGCCATCCGCTGAATGGATCCCGTCAGCCACTGGTATGTGTGCACCAGCAGATGGAGGCGTTGCTCCACACCATCGAGTGCCACATACAGGTCCTGCACACACCTGCCACCACACACACATATAGTGCCAGGGGTTTGTGTGGTGGCATGCGCATGTGACCTGTGTGTGGCCCTGGATGGCATATCCCCATGCCGCTGCCCATCCTGTGCAGCCACATGCAGTGGCTGGCGGGAACCCACAGTGCCCTGTGCTGCCTTGTGTTCCCCATCACCCTCCCCCCAAACACCCCCTTCCTCCCCCCTGCCACCTCCCACCCGCCCTCCACACCCTCGTCCACCCCTCCCCCCACCCCCACATCAGCCATACCCTCTCCCTCCCCTGCCACCCCGCCTGCACCCCTTCCATGTCCCCATCAGCCCCCTCCTCCGATGATGCATCTGCCGCCTCCTCCGCCTCCTCCTCTGCCTCACCCTCCGTCTCCTCAGCCCCGTCCTCCACCACCACCACCTCCTCCTCCGTTGCATGGTGGGCAAGGGGGTGCCTCAGGGCATATCTGGCTATGGAGGGGTCCTCACCATCGGCATCACCCTCTGGGGAAGATGACAGTCATCAGCACACTATCATGTGTGTCACATAACACATGTACATATGCAGACACCACACAGGCTGGTGGGCCACTGTGACATTTGTTACTGGGCAGCAAGGTCGGCAATACTCACCATCACGCTGGGACACCGCCCCCCTCTGGAGGCGGGCAATGTAGTCTGCGTGGTGCAGCCTTAGCTCACGCCCCTTCTTCCTCAGATCCTCTACTTGTGGATGTGAAAACAATGGGTGGGGGCATCAGTGACCATTTATCTCTGGTGGGTGGCCAACATAAACAAACATCTGTGTGGGCAGCATCTTGCTGCTCCTGCTCCACTGCTGTGTGTGTCATGTACAGCATAGTTACTCACCTGTAACAGGTGATCTCCGGGAACAGCAGGAATAAGTCTTCACATGTGGGTAACGTCGAGACCTATGGAGCCTGCACGGGAACGCTCCCCAGTGTCCAATGGGAAAGCTTTTGGGAGCATCCCACAGCGCCTGCGTGCTGCCTTCCCACCTTTCCCAACTGCCTCTCTCCAGTTGAGTTTAAAGCTGAGACAAAGAGAGAGAGATAGGGAAAGAGAGAGAGAGAGAGAGACAACTCCTAGGGGAGGTGGGTGGGTTGTGAAGACTTATTCCTGCTGGTCCCGGAAATCACCTGTTACAGGTGAGTAACTATGCTATCTCCAGGAACAAGCAGGAATTAGTCTTCACATGTGGGGACTCCATAGCTGTAGATGCCAGGGAAGGATCCCCAGAGGGGTGAGGCCCTGTGGAGGGGTTCCACTTCCTCCCATGGATCTCTGGCATCCCGTAAGGGAGGCGGGTAGGAGTTGATTAAGTATGGAAGAGGTGTTGGAGAACAGCCTGACTAAACATAGCATCCCTGCAGGAGCCTTTATCCAAGCAGTAGTGGGCTGTGACGGTGTGAACCGAGGACCAGGTAGCTGGTCGACAGATGTCGTTAATAGAGACTGAATGGAGGTAAGCCATAGAGGCTGCCATGGCTCTCACATTATGAGCGGTGACATGGGCCTCCAGTGAAAGTTTTTTGCTATGATAGATGAAAGTAATACATTGAGCAATCCAGTTGGATAGAGTTCTTTTGGAAACTGCTGTACCCAAATGGGAAGGATCAGAGGCTATGAAGAGCTGAGAGGACCTTCTGTGTTGCTGGGTCCTCTGCAGATAAAAAGCCTGAGCTCTTTTACAGTCCAAAGTATGAAGAGTCTTCTCTGCATTTGAAGCATGAGGCTTTGGAAAGAATATAGGTAGATAGACCTCTTGGTTTAAATGAAAGGACGAAACCACCTTAGACATGAAGTGTGGATGTGTCCTTAGGACTACCTTATCATGGGAAAACCGGGAAAAATGGTAGAAACCATCATAAAGAATAAAATTACTCAGCATGTATATAGTCACAACCTAATGGGAGACAGCCAACATGGCTTTAGACAAGGAAGATCTTATCTTACTAATCTGTTATGTTTTTTTGAAGGAGTGAATAAACAGGTGGACAAAGGTGAGTCGGTTGATATTGTGTATCTGGACTTTCAGAAAGCCTTTGACAAGGTCCCTCATCAGAGACTTTTGGCAAAACTAAAGAGTCATGGGATAGGAGGCAATGTACTATTGTGGATCAGGAACTGGTTAAAAGATAGAAAGCAGAGGGTAGGGCTAAATGGCCAATTTTCCCAATGGAGAAAGGTGAATAGTGGTGTACCCCAGGGATCTGTGCTGGGTCCGCTGCTTTTTGACATATTCATAAGTGACCTGGAAAGTGGAATAACGAGTGAGGTTATCAAATTTGCAGATGACACAAAACTATTTAAAGTTGTTAAAACCCAAGAGGATTGTGAAAAATTGCAAGAGGATCTTGATAAATTGGAAGACTGGGCATCAAAATGGCAGATGAAATTTAATGTGGACAAGTGCAAGGTTATGCACCTAGGGAAGAACAACCCAAACTATGGTTACACGATGCAAGGTTCCACATTAGGAACCACCACCCAGGAAAAAGATTTAGGCGTCATTGTGGATACCATGTTAAAACCCTCGGCCCAGTGTGCAGCGGTGGCCAAGAGAGCAAATAGAATGCTAGGTATGATAAGGAAAGGAATGGAAAATAAAACAAAAGATATTATAATGCCTCTATATATCGTTCCATGGTGAGACCGCACCTTGAATATTGTGTGCAATTCTGGTCGCCGTATCTTAAAAAGGATATAGCGATTTTAGAAAAGGTACAGAGAAGAGCCACCAAAATGGTAAAGGGGATGGAAGGATACTCCTATGAAGAAAGGCTAATAAGGTTAGGGCTCTTTAACCTGGAAAAGAGACGGCTGAGGGGAGATATGATAGAAGTCTATAAATTAATGAACGGAGTGGAACGGGTAAAGGTAGATCGATTGTTTACCTTATCAGAATACAGAAAGACTAGGGGACATGCAATGAAGCTACAGGGTAAACTATTTAAGACTAATAAAAGAAAATATTTTTTCACTCAACGTGTAATCAAACTCTGGAATTTGTTACCGGAGGATATAGTAAAGGCTGTTAGTGTAGCTGGGTTTAAAAAAGGTTTGGACAAGTTCCTGGAGGAAAGGTCCATAAACCATTATTAAGAAGGGACCGAAGATATCAATGCTTGACCCAGTACAAGCATTGTGGAACTTGTGTCTCTTGGGGAAACTGCTAGGTACATATGACCTAGATTGGCCACTGTTGGAAACAGAATACTGGGCTTGATGGACCTTGGTCTGACCCAGTATGGCATATCTTATGTTCTTATGTTCTTAACCTTGTGTAAGGTGAATCAGCCACTAGAGCTTGCAATTCACTAATACGCCTTGCTGATGTGATTGCAATAAGGAATAGTACATTCCAGGAAGGAAACTTTAAGGAAGTAGTGGCTAAGGGCTCAAAAGGCGGCTGCATAAGCTGGCTTAGAACCAGATTGAGATCCCATGCCACCGGAGGTGGTTTAAGGGGAGGTTTCGTTAGATGCAGGCCTCTCATAAATCTGGATATGAGAGGATGGGAAGAAATGGGTTGTCCATTGATGGGTTCAGAAGAAGCAGCAATGGCACTTAAATGGACTCTGACTGAATTAGTTTTGAGACCAGTGTTTGATAAATGAAGGAGGTATTCAATAATGCTTCTATAGGGATGACAAGAGGGTTGGAGCCCTTTTGTGAACACCAAATGGAAAGTCTCTTCCACTTGAAGGCATAAGAATGCCTTGTGGAAGCTTTCCTGGAAGCATAAAGGACATCTCGCACTTCTTGAGTGAGGGGAAGGCCAAAGGAGTTTAAGCCTTCAGTAGCCAGGCTCTGAGGTGCAGAGACTGGGGGTTTGGATGCCATAGTTTCCCCTCCTCCTGCAGCAGTAAGTCTGGAGCTGACCCTAAGTCCAGGGGTGGAACCTGGGACAGATGTAGAAGCAGAGGGTACCACACCTGGTGTGACCAGCGTGGGGCTATGAGGATCATGTTGCCTCTGTCCCTCTGGAGCTTGAATAGGGTCTTGGCAATCAAGGGAATGGGAAGAAAGGCATATAGGAATTCCTGCCCCCAGTTGAGGAGGAAAGCATCCCTCACTTGCCAGCCCTGAGCCAGAATCCGTGAACAGAGCCAGGGAAGTTTGGCATTTGACGGACTTGCAAAGAGGTCTATATCTGGAGTTCCCCAGAGTTGAAATACTCTGGAGAGTTGGTCCATGTGTAGAGACCATTTGTGCGGAAGCAGAACACGACTGAGTCTGTTTGCCCAAGAGTTCTGAATGCCAGGGAGATAGACTGCCAGGAGTTGGATCTGATGCTATCTGGCAAACGCCCACAGTTGAAGAGCTTTGTTGCAATGGGACAGAGAGCTTGTTCCTCCTTGTTTGTTCACATAGAACATGGCTACCTGATTGTCTGTGTGAACTAGTATTCTCTTGCCCTGTAGAAGGGAATGGAATACTTGAAGAGCCAGGCGAATTGCTCTGAGCTCCAACAGATTGATGTGGAAATAAGTCTCCTGAGAATTCCAGGTGCCTTGGGTGGAGGTGTCCAGTAGATGAGCACCCCACCCCACTTTGGAGGCATCTGTTATTAATGTGATCTGAGGAGGGGGTTGCAGGAAAGGGGACCCCCTCCAACAGGTTTTGTGGTGACCGCCACCAGTCCAGGGACAAGGTAAGGCGGTTTGAGTTTACTATCAGATCTGAAAGACAGCCTATTGCTTGAGTCCACTGGGAAGAGAGGGCCCATTGGGCTGCTCTCATGTGGAGACGAGCGTAGGGGACCACATGCACCATAGATGCCATATGCCCCAGCAGCTGAAGCATCTCTCGAGCCGAGAGGTGAGTCTTTTGTAGTGCTGAAGAAACCAGTTGCACAATGCGAGGACAGCGAGGCTGAGACAGGTAGGCCTTTGCCAGTCTGGTATCTAGCCTTGCTCCTATGAACTCCAGCGATTGCGTGGGTGTTAGAAAGGATTCTTGGAGATTTATGACAAGGCCTAGATATTGGAGTACATGCATTGTGTAAGAGAGAGAGGCCTGGGCTTGTGTTTGTGACTCTGCCCAGATGAGCCAATCGTCCAAGTAGGGGAAGACAAATATTCCCCTGATACGGAGAAAAGCGGCTACCACAGTCATGCACTTTGTGAATACTCTGGGTGCTGAGGCAAGGCCGAAGGGAAGAACTTTATATTGATAGTGCTTTCCTTGATAGAGGAACCGAAGGAACTTTCGGTGTGATTGGTGGATGAGAACATGGGTGTACGCATCCTTGAGATCTAGAGAACAAAGCCAGTCCTGGCTGTGGAGGTAAGGAAGTAAGGTTCCTAGAGAAATCATTTTGAATTTCTCTTTGAAAAAGAACTTGTTCAGTTCTCTGAGATCTAAAATGGGTCTGTGACCTCCTGTTTTCTTTGGTATGAGGAAATAGGGGGAATAGAACCCGGAAACCTGTTGAAGAAGAGGTACCTCTTCTATTGCTCCTTGAGCTAGGAGACGTTTTACCTCTGGATTCAGTTGGGGGAATTTTGAGAACTGAACTTCCTTACTATTGTAGGAGGAGGCAGGCTTTGGGAATGAAGCCTGTAACCCTCTTCTATGGTGGACAGAGTCCAGGGTTCTGATGTTATTTGCCTCCATCTGTGAATGAGGTGACATAACCTTCCTGGGATTGTTGAAGGTTGTTTTCCCTGGAGGGCCAGGAAGGGAAAATTCTCTATCAAGGAGACAAAGGCCCTGCGGGGGCTGAGGCTGCTGGGTCTGCTGAGGCTGAGTAGCTCTCGGCTTTCTCTGCTTAGTAGATTGTTGACCCTTTCTAGCAGCTTGTCCTGCAGATTGTCCTTGCTGAGCATAGGACTGATAGTATCCTTTCTTTTTGGAGAAGAAAGGCTTTTTGAAAGCTTTCTTCTTTGCAGGGTCTACAATTTTTGAAAGCCTGGTCAAGGTAGAATTGTCAGTATTCTTTGGCTTTTTCCTGCCATTTCTTCCCAAAAAGGTTTTCACCAGTACAGGAGATGTTGCCCAGTTTATCCTGTACCCAGTGTTCCAGGTTAGAGGCTTGCAACCAGGCAAGTCTCCTTGCCCCAGTGGCAATGGCGGAGACTCTGCCTATGCCCTCAAAACAGTCAAAAGCTGCCCTGTTGACAACTTTAGAAATGTTCTGGGCATGCTTGACAACTGCTAAATAGTCTTGTCCTCTGTCATCTGGGAGAAGAGGACTTAGCAGTTCTAGATCTCCTGCGACCTCCTTCAGGAACATTCCCATGTACAGGATATAGGAACTTATCCTGCCTGAAAGCATGGATGCTTGGAAGACACGGCAACCAAAAGCATCTAAGGTCTTACACTCCCTACCAGGAGGGTTGGAGGCATGTCGTTTGTAACTTTTAACTCTCCTCATAGCAGACTCCACCACAAAGGAGTGATGAGGGAGCTGTGTTTTATAAAAACCAGGGGACGGAGGCACACGATACATAGTATCCAGCCTGCGAGAATGTGGAGAGATGGTAAGAGGAGTCTCCCACATTCTCAAAAGAAGATCCTGTAAGATCTGATGTATTGGCAGGGTGGCTGCCTCCTTTGGAGCTTGGGGATATTGGAGAATCTCTAGCTCCTGTGTCCTGTACTCAGATTCAGTTGCTACTGAAATGGAGAGGCCCTTGGCTACATCTCTGATGAAATCCTGGAAGGACATATCCTCAGGAGGGGACATTCTCCTCTTGGGAGAAGCAGGCTCCTCCTGGAGAGGTACATCGGTACCTTCTGAGCTGTCGGAGTCATCAGACTCCTCAGAAGATTGGAAGTATCTTCTCTCAGGGTGCTCAGGTAAAGTGCGGTATCGGTACCAATCGGCGTCGGTATCGGAGTGGCCCGGTACTGGGGTGTCAATACCGGTACTCATCGGCACCGATGGTGCGGTTGCCGATGCCGGTACCGCAATCAGTGTGGATACTGGTGCCGCAATTTGCGGGGTCTGGGGCAGTACCGAGGGCTTCGATGCCACAAGGATAGCCGCCAGACTGCGTTCGATGGCCAGGATCCTCTGGTCCATCGACGCTGCCGATGCCTGTGTATCGGTACCGGCCAAAGCCGGTACCCCAGAGCATGGCACCAGGAGTTCGGACGAGGTTGAGGCCTCGAGAACTTCCTGGAGCCCCAAAGTGGCTTTGGAGGCCAAAGACTCCCGCTGGAGCTGTTTGGCTGGAGCATGTTCCTCAAGGGCAACGCCGGAGGCATCCCGATGTTTGGAGGGGGATCTACCCTTTGAGGAATGGCCAGATTTGTGTTTGGTTACCTGAGATCCATGGGAGGAAGAGGAAGCCCTTGAAGATGTCGATGCCACCGAGGCGACGTCGGAGGGAAAGAGGGTACTGAGCTTGGCTGCTCTGTTCTTCCGACCCCTCTTGGATAACATCCCACAGGCCAAACATTCAGACATGGAGTGATCCGGCCCTAAGCATTTGAGACACCAATCATGGGTGTCAGTGACGGAGATGGTACCGGCACATTTTGAGCATTTTTTAAAATCCGAGGAGTGTTTTTCCATGATGGAGAAGGGATTAGGGCCTAAGCCCAAACCGAGGGGAGACCTACAAAAGGAGGTTTTCCCTCTCTTTTGTCTTTTTTTTTTGTGAGAAAATCTCAACTTTTAGAAAAAGAAATTAAAAGACCGGTGGTACCGGTAAAGAAAAAGAAGGCAGATGCTGCCACAGGAGTGGCAATAGAATAGACGTTTTTCTGCGATGACAGGAACGATGACCTGCTGGCTCCATGGAAAATGAAGAACTGGAGAGAGGCAGTTGGGAAAGGCGGGAAGGCAGCATGCAGGTGCTGTGGGATGCTCCCAAAAGCTTTCCTATTGGACGCTGGGGAGCGTTCCCGCGCAGGCTCCGTCGGTACCGACGATACCCACATGTGAAGACTACTTCCTGCTTGTTCCTGGAGATTAACTGTTCCCAGTGCCACCTACATGTGTAGCTGTGGCTCTGGGCATGTGTGCAGTGACACCTATGTGCAGTGTGTGTGGCACCCTGAACACACCATTCCATTCCCCTGTGGCCCCCTTGCATGACATGGCACGACCATGCCATGTTTGGGTTGGCAATAATGGTGTCCAGGATACCCCCTAACCCCATATGTGGTCTGGTGAACACATTTGTTTTGTCATGATCTACACACGTCATCCGACCCAACCCTACTGGCAACATGATATCCTAACACACATGGGTGATGTGTCCATACATGGGACGTTGGGTGGGTGGTCCTATGCACCTTGCCAGGGGCCACTACCATGACATTTGGCTTTCTACGAGGCCCAGGATAGCAATGCTTGACCCACTACATGCAGGCTTCAAATCATTTGGTCGCCTTCCTCTGAACTGTTTCCAGTCTTTTTTTATCCTTTGTGAGATATGGTCTCCAAAACTGAACACAATATTCCAAGTGAGGTCTCACCAGTGACTTGTACAGTGACATTAGTACCTCTTCCTTTCTGCTGGTAATTCCTCTCTGTATGCAACCATCATCACACGGGAATCCGCATTCACTCCTCCTACCACTATCACCATTTCAAATATACCAATCACTATAAAAGATGAAGTTCGGTATCTCGGAGTTATACTAGACAAACAACTTTCCCTCTAGGCACACATTAACAAGACGTCCAAAACAGCCTTTTTCAAACTAGCAATGCTCCGAAGACTAAAACCTCTTCTCAATAAAGAACACTTCCGTACAGTATGCCAGGCAATCATCACACCTGTGCTGGACTATTGTAATCTCCTCTTCCAAGGTCTACCCAAACAATCCACGCGACCCCTTCAAATAGTCAAAAAACACTGCTGCCCATATTATTGCTGGCGCTTCATTACAAGATCATATAACTCCCATCCTACATGATCTGCATTGGCTACCAATCTCTTCACGAGCAAAATATAAATCAGCGCTCACCATATTCAAGATCAAGAACAACATGTCAGCAGGAATAGTACAAGATCTCATCGGAACCAAAGCAAACAAAAGACCGGACAGAAAGAGCACTAAAAACACAATACCAGCTCCTAGTTTATTCACAAGAACCAATAAATCCACATCCATGAGGGCTTTCTCTCTTGCCGCCCTTGCTATTTGAAATGAACTACCAGAAAAACTACGATCCACAACTGATATAAAAGACTTCCGCAAGTTACTCAAAACCACCCTATTCATTGAATATTATAATGAAGACCACCAATCTCAGTAATCTCTACACAGAATCATCTCCATTCTACTCCACAAGCCGACTCACACAAGTCAAGATATCTGCACCAGTCCCAACTATATACTTTGTATATACTGTAGTTATATTTCAAAACTCCCACCTAACCCTCCCCTTTCTTCTGTGAGATTAAATCTTGATGTATGAAGTTGCAAGACTGTTTAAGTCTTTGAAATGTGATGTTACTGTTTAAAATTGAAAGTTCTTTGTAAAAGTTATTGTTTAAAATTGGATGTTCTTTGTAAAAGTTGAAGTTAATGTATACCGCCTTGATTAAACGAAAAGTCGGTATAGAAATACTGTTAAATATATAAATAAATACATAAAAATAAAACCCTGCATCCTTCTGGCTTTTGCCACCGCCTTGTCGTGATGTTTTGCCACCTTGAGATCCTTCTCCTGGTCCGTGCACACCAACCTCTCACCCTTTATCACATACAATTCCCTTGGATTTCTGCTTCTTCCTGCAAATGAGCTTGTCATGAATTTGCTCATTAAAAATCTGGCAGTCCTACTTATAGGCCTATTTGTATATGATGCCTCTAAGATGACATAGGCATAGTGATGGAGGAACTATAGGTTAGCTTGGGTGCCTAGTGGGTGCGAGTCCTTTTGAGAGGGGTTGGGCAAACTGGGTCTTTCTATTAGAGTATGAACATGATGGCTAGTAAGGACCACTAAACCCCTCTAGTCTGCCCAACAACACTGTGAGTCACTCTCAGAGGCATCATCTTACCTTTTATGTCACCTTCATGGTTTCTTCAACCCATCTTGAAAATGAAAAATGCTCATTGCATTTCCTACCCTGTTGCTTTTTTAATTCTGTGACATGGAAGAGTCCCACCATCAACCCCTGATAAACTACGCCTACAATGCTGTGGGGTTTTTTTTAGTATCTATGTCCATGAAAAGCGAAGGACATTCATTCTGTGACTCAAATAGTGTGAACTATGCAGTCTAGAAAGGCATATGCACCAATATATTCTGAGCAACCAAAAGGGATTTCAGCAGTAGTCTAATTCAGACTGCAATGCTGTGCCCGGGTGTGTGTGAGGCATTTGTGTAACTGGCTTGATGTTGAAATAGGGCTAGTAGGTGGGAAGTGAAAGCAGAATGTAGAAACCACTGAGGTGTCTGCACCAATGGAAACACTCTCTGTGGTCGCCACAAGAAACCTAAATAAAGCCAATTCAAAGTGAAAACAAGTAAACGAGTTCTTTGACATTAAGATGAAAACTGCCCTAATTTCAGCTCTCTGTATGCTGAGGGAATAGAAAACACAAAGTATCTAGAAGGCATAAAATAAATTAGAAATGAAATAATCCGGGAATATCAACAGGGCTCATTGACTAGCTAAAAACACTATAGAAACTATTCAGTATGGATCAGAATATAAAGGATTAGTAGGATACCGCAATGTCCCTGCCTTTGAAGTGTCAGGAGGAGCATTCTGGGTCCTTACTCCAGAGAGGGGCCACTCAAATCTAATCAGGAGTGGTCTAATCTAGAATTCCCATGCAGTAGAATTTCCCTAGTTTTGGAGAGACATAAATATTTAGAAAGGGTGGCAATCAGAACTTCCCACATGGAAGGTGGGACCCAGAAGAAAGAGAAGCTTTCCCGTGTAAGCCTCTGGAGAGGAGTCAAGGATATAAGCTCTCTAAGCTTACCCAAGAACACAGAGTGCTCACAAAGTGGAGAGGAGAAGGGATCAAAGGAGAAGAAGAGATGTCCACTGTGAGCTGACAAGTTCCAGTCCCAAGGAGAAGGGGGAGTGTGAAGCTGAGGACCATAGGAATCTATAAGAAGAATCCCAAGGCTCTAGCAGGAGGTAGGACACAAGTCCTGAGTGCATCCTGCTGACTTAATGCCAAGAGGGGGTCAGAAGAAATTTATTGAGACGAGTTAGTCTCAAAAAGAGAATGGGATTGTGTCTGGTGTGAGAATCATTTGCATTGAGCAGGAGAGGTGACAGCGGCCTTCCAGGTCCCACATACTTGCTGGGTGAAGGAGAAAGGAGCTGAGGAGGAGGAGGAGAGGTATAATGCATAGGCATCTGACTACCACAGACATCCAGAGAAGAGAAGAGTCATGGATGGCACCATTTGGGAAACACAATGGAGCAAGAAACGGAAAAGATGTGGATGTTTGTAGAGCCTTTAATGGTAGGAGTCAGAACCCCGACGCGTTTCGGCGTGGGACGCCTTCTTCAGGGGGCACAAAGCTTAAAAACGGGGAAATAATACATAATGTTTAATTTAAAATTATAAATATATATAAAAGAATAAATATATAAAACAACACATGTAAAGCATATTAATAAACAATTAGATTAATACCATATACACGTTAAAAAACATAAATATATCAATACAAGTAACAGAGTGATTCGCCTTCTTAACTATCTTCAATCGTGTAAACTGATATAGAATTGTATACATAAAACATAAGCACTGTGTATTAGTTGTGGGAATCACATAAATATACAAAAAAACTCCAGGAAAATATTAGAAAAACGCAGGACATGAGGGATTAAACCATATTTACTAGCAGACAACCAAATTGCATGAATGATATATACAATTAATATAATGTTGATAATAAGTGTATAAAAGGGATGGTAATATATTAAAAGTCCAAATGGTGTTAAAAAACTTAAAATATGGTAATAACCTATGAGTGTGGTGAATAATATTGATGAATCTTATCTTGGTAATATGCATCAGCAAAAATAAATCTATCATAGATTAAAGTTAAAAACTTTGAATTACTGCTGCTTGGAAATCAAGATGAGAACTGCACTATTGGGCAATCAGAGGTTATTATTAATACTTGTGATGTAATTAAGATGTTAAAAATCACCAATAAGTTCATCTTTTCCGTTTCTTGCTCCATTGTGTTTCCTGGTTGGTAGTGCAAGACACGCTGCTTCTTTTTGTGTTTTTCCTGGCACTGTTTGGGAGACATGCTTGAGACAGCAAGGGAGCATGCATGGACCATGAGCAAGCTTAAGACCTTTGGCCATTACTTTATCTTATTTTTGTGGACTTTATGTCTGATTATTTGTATTGCTGTTCTTGTGTATATTTTTGTTTGCCTAGCGAGTGCTCAATAAATGCGTATTTTTATACAAATTATTATTGGACTCCTCTGTTGTTTGCCTATATGGGATTGCTTGCCTCTGCCAAGAGGTTAGAGATGGAATTTTTGTGCTATCACCAGGGGTCCTTTACTTGTGTGCTATGGATTGGGATTGATGATGGTGGAAGAGAGTGTAAGATTTGTCACAGATACCTGAAATCTTGTTGTGTGGTAGCTGTCCTGGGGTCACTTTCAGTCCCACAGTTGGAGGACTCGCTATAAGGACTAGTCACCACAACCAGTAAGAAGTGGATAGGATAGATAAGCCGGTCTGATGAAAAATATCGCATTTTCATGGGGGGGGGGGGGGGGAGGAGGGGAACCTGACACGGTGATGGTTATCAAGATTGCCTCTTTCACTCTCTACTTAACTGAATTTAATTTTAATTTGTAAACCACTTTGCTGGTCTCGAAAGGCAGCATATTAAAATCTCAAATAAAATTAAATCACAGGGATAGATGAATTAAAAGTCAAATTCCCTTTGATATGGTGTCATCTAATCTATAAGAATTCTAAGTATCGTTCGACTCTGCCTTTCTCCCAAACTACTCAGAGGGGGATGTTTACTAAACCTCGCTAAAGGAGCAAGTGTGCCATTAATGTGTGCTAACGCCACAACTGCACCCTTAACACGCGAAAAACACCACCTTAGCGCGCGCTAGTGGGACCGGCAGCGTAAAACGCACTATGGGCAGAGAGTAGGCGGAGAGTAGGAGCCAATGGGTGGGAACAAGGCCTTGCTCCATTAACAATGGCACCTTAACACCAGGAACCTTTACCGCATATCAAAACCTGTCGGTAAGGGTGCATTTTGAGGAGAGAGAACCTATTTTAATGTCCGCAATGTGCTGCACAGACAGGTGAGCCCAAGAAGAGTGATAGTAGTGCTCCATTAGCAGCAACAGCATAGTGCCCAAGTATGAAAGGGCACAATGTTGATGGTGCAAATGGGGGCAAAGGAGGGTGCATGTGGATCATGAAGTGGGGACCACTGGTGCATAGGGTGGACCAGGCAGCTGCCTAGGGGGCATATAAGAACATAGGATTAGAAAATATGCCAGATTGCGTCAGACTAAGGTCCATCATGCCCAGTAGCCTGTGCCCAACAGTGGCCAATCTAGGTCACAAGTACCTAGCAGTTTCCCCAAAACACACAGGATCCACAATGCTTGTAATGGGGCAAGCAGTGCAAATCCCGGGTCTCCTTTAATAATGATTTATGGACCTTCCCCAGGAACCTGTCCAAACCTTTTTTAAACCCTGCTACACTAATAGCCTTTACTACACCATCCAGTAATGAATTGCAGGGTGTGAATATGCGTTGACAGAAAAGATATTTTCACCTTGTAGTCCTTAATGGATTATACTGTAGCCGCATTGCAGGTCCTTTAGTCTTTCGACATTCTGCTAGCATAAACACTTAATCAATGTTTACCCGTTCCACTCCAGGCAATATTTTCTAGACCTCTAGCATAACACCCCACAGCCATCTCTTCCCCAGATTGAAGATACATAACATTAGCAGGCGGTGATGGGGTCCCCGGAGAGGCAGATGGTTATGGTGGGGGGGGGGGGGGATGTGTGGCCATCCATGTATGCCTCCGCCCCCTCCCCCACCAGAACCTGTGCCCTAGACATCCACCTACCCACATGATGACTGGCCTGGGACTGTGCACCAACCAACACGGACAGAACATGGACATGGCAGCATGGCATGGGGGTGTTGGCAGAGGGGACAGCGGCACCCGCCTGCAGCAGACCAAGCCATGCCCTGCTCCATTGCGCTGTGTGCAGTGCAACATGTTTCAAGGTTTGTCTGATGGGAAGAATCTCAGATCCAGGGACTGATGCACCTATGTGGCAGCACTGTGGTGCACTACACACAGTTAGTGTGTATTAGAGCAGAGGGTCACAGGTTTAGGTCCTGGCTTTGGATCATGCAGTGCATATCCCTAGATTTTATCCCACAGTGCTGGTACAACATCAACATGTGCAACCCCCAATGAATCACCCAGCAAGGGTACAAACACCCACACAGACAGGCTCCACTATCCTCAGCTGGACGGAGAGTCAGGCTGACGGCACCAGCACACTGAGCGACTGTTAACACCAGAGCACTACTACTAGCCCCTGCACAATGAGCACACCTTAACGATGCCTGAGCTGAGTTTGGGACCAGAAGGGCAGGCAGGAATGGCAACCATCCCCAGAGGGGGAGGGGGAGGAGAGAGGGGGAGGGGGGGAAGGGGAGGGGAGTGGGGGAGGGGGGAGGGGGAGGGAGGGGGAGGGGAGGGGGGGAAGGGGAGGGGAGGGGGGAGGAGGGAGGGGGAGGGGGAGGGGGAGGGAGAGGGGGAGGGGGGGAGGGGGGAGGGGGAAAGGGGGAAGGGGGGATGGGGGGGAGGGGGGAAAGGGGTAGGGGGAGGGGGAGGGGAGGGGGGGGGGAAAGGGGGAGGGGGAGGGGGAAGGGAAGGGGGGAAGGGGGAGGGGGGAGGAGGGAGGAGGGAGGGGGGAAGGGGGAAGGGGGAAGGGAAGGGGGGGAAGGGAGGGAGGGGGGGAAGGGAGGGGGGAAGGGGGGGAAGGGGGGAAGGGGAAAGGGGGAGGGGGGGAGGGGGGGAAGGGAGAAGGGGGGGGGAGGGGGGGAGGGGGAGGAGGGGGGAAAAGGAGGGGGGGAGGGGGGGAGGGGGTAAGTGGGAGGAGGGGAAGGGGGAGGGGAGGGGGGAGGGGGGAAGGGGAGGAGGAGGGGGAAAGGGGGGGGAAGGGGAAGGGGGAGGGGGGGAGGGGGAGGGAGGGGGAGTGGGGGAAGGGGGAGGGGGAAGGGAAGGGGGGGAAGGGGAGGGGGAGGGGGAGGAGGGAGGAGGGAGGGGGGGAAGGGGGAAGGGGGAAGGGGAAGCAAAGGGGGGAAGGGAGGGGGGAAGGGGGGGGGGGGGAAGGGGGGAAGGGGAAGGGGGAGGGGGGGAGGGGGGAAGGGGAAGGGGAAGGGGGAGGGGGGAAGGGAGAAGGGGGGGGGAAGGGGGGAAGGGGGGGTGGGGGGGAAGGAGGGAGGGGGGGAGGGCGGAAGGGGGGGGAGGGAGGGGGGAGGGGGGAGGGGGGAGGAGGGGGGGAGGGGGAGGGGGAGGGGGAGGGGGGGGAAGGGGGAAGGTGGAGGGAGGAAAGGGGGGGAGGGGGAAGGGGGGGTTAAGGGGGGAAGGGGAAGGGGGAGGGGGAAGGGGGAAGGGGGGAGGGGGGGGAAGGGGAAAGGGGGGAGGGGGGAAAGGGGGAGGGGGGGAGGGGGGAAGGGGAAAGGGAGGGGGGAGGGGGCGGAAGGGGAAATGGGGAGGGGGGGAAGGGGAAAAAAGGGGGAGGGAGGGGGGAAGGGGAAAGGGAGGGGGGAGGGGGGGAGGGGGGGAGGGGAGGGGGGAAGGGGAAGGGGAAAGGGGGAGGGAGGGGGGAGGGGGAGGGGGGAAGGGGAAAGAGGGGAGGGGGGAGGGGAGAGGGGGGGAGGGGGGAGGGAGGGGGGAGGGGGAGGGAGAAAGGGGGAGGGGGGAAAGGGGGGAGGGGAAGGGGGAAAGGGGGGGAGGGGGGGAGTGGGAGGGGGAGGGGGGAAAGGCCAATATTGGCAACAGTGCTAGCAGTGAGGGCTGTGGAGGGTGTTGGCAGCCACCACACACTGGATAGACAGACACACACTCCCCACACCTATGCCAGCATTGTGCAACTATAGAGGTGTTGGGCAGCCCAGCCCACCACACAAGTCCTGGGCACAGTGCAGGCATGGCTATGGTACGCAATACTGTAGGAGTCACTCCCCAGATTGATAAACACTGTCAGACACAAGACCTGTAGCACACTCCACAGACATCAGAAAGGTTGCTATGATGCAGCTCACTCAGAAAATTGTACTTAACCTAGGAATTGCTATCTGCCAGTAATCATAGCAACCTTTTGATAGATGTGTACCATATTCCCGGGTTTAGGGTGGCATTACTAAGGTATGCAAGTGCTAGTATTGGGAGATGCACGCAGAGCCCAAAGTCCTGCCTCTCCAGGAGGCTTTGGATAATGGGACCTGTGGGTGCGGGTGTGTCTGCCCCTGTTGGCTGCTGCTTTACGGCAGAGGTTCCCAACTCCAGTCCTGGTGTGCCAAACACTGTTCGGGTTTTCATGCTGTCCCTCATGAATATGCATGAGATACATCTGCATACCATGGGGGTGGCACATAGAAATGCAGCACAGGCATCTTTATCAGAGGCAGCATGGAACCGGAATGGTGTTTGTCCCTCCAGGACTGCATTTGGGAGACTCTGCTCTAGGTAATGTGCATGTTTATGGTGTCTGTGCTCTGTAGGGTAGAATGTAGGTGTTTTGGGCATGTTTACGTCATCTGCAATAAAGGTGCTGTCTGTATTAGCAAGTTGTAGTAGTGGGTAAAATATGGGTACTGGGTTGGCAGGAACCACAGCTGGGACTTGAACCTGTGACCCTCTGCTTCTGAATACACTGGTTTTGTGCACTGCACCACCTTGTTGTCGCAGAGTCAGTACATTCCTTGGTGATACCATGACTGTTCGTCAGACAGGGCCCGTCTGTTGCAGTACACGGCACCCACCTACACAGGGCTAGGCCACGGTCTGCTCTGGGCAGCTGCCACTGCCCCCTCCACCACCAGTATCCCTCAGCCACCATGCTGACATGCCCTTCTGCTGGTGGTGCTGGTGGTGCGCAGTCTCAGGCCATCCAGTGTGCAGGTAGGCAGCTGCCTATGGTGCGGGTTCTGGGGTAGGGGTGCCTGCATAGACGTCGATACTTCCCCCAGCCCTGCCTGCCAATGTTCCGTGCCCTTGGGGGTGGCCGTTGGGTACTATCCCCTGTGACACTGTGGGAAACACACTCGTGCTCATGTTGGTCTTCAGCAGTTGCTGTCTGGCTGCTCTGCTGTTTCAGCATTCGTATGGGCCACCTAGGCATCACCCTAGTCCGCACTGTGGCCCAGCTCTACCACAGCATGTGCCGCCTTCGGCCCACTGTATCCCCTTTTCCGGCATCTGTCCAGTTGCCGTTCCGACATGCCCACCCTGATGTTGCGGGACATGTGCACGCCATAGGAACCCTGTCCGATGGTGGGGAAAACCCTGAGCAGCGCTATTTCACTGTGGGCTCATTCACCTTGTATGGGGACGGAGTATAGACCCTTCCACGATTTATATCTTTTCTATGGAGCTTACTCGGGGGGGTGGGGTGGGGTGGGGAGGGGTTGATGTTTCTCATTGATACCACTATTGGCCAGCTTGGTTATGGTTTTTTCCAGTTTGTTGGGGTCATTTTCAGTGTTTATGTGTCCTTTTGTTCTGTGCACATGTATCACACGTATCACGTTTTTTAGGTTCCCCTGCCTGGGCTGTACATTGCTGACACTGAAATGGTTTCTCTCCCCTGTAATGTGCATTTAACGGCAGGTTTTCATTTGCGTTGGAATTGAGCTCTTCAGATCAGCACGTTAGTGTGAAGGGAGCCTCTCCCCGCCCACTCTCCGCCCATTGACCCCTTCTCTCCGCCCTCTCTCCACCTTCTGCGGTGTTTTACCACGCCGTGGGAGTTTACGATCGTTAACTACGGTTAAAGCGCGTTATGTAACGTTAACGATCATTCGCACATCATAACGCGCGTTATGACATGCGAACGATCGTTAACGTTACATTACGCGCTTTATGTACCGTTACCGCAGTTTAGTAAACATACCCCTTAGTATTTTAAGGCAGCTCTGCAAACAAAGTTGGGCAAGGAAGCATTGCAGGCGTCGGAGTTGGACGACCTGGAGGAAGATGAGAATGACGATCTAGATAATGCTACAATCTGCAGCAAGATCAAAATTCAGTTGCATCGCATCATCGTTGATAATGGTCTCCGAAGCACGTTTGCGAACACAGAGATCGTGCTGAGCATTTTCCTCTGCCTCATGGTGACGAACTGCTCAGGTGAGCGGTCATTCAGCAAGCTGAAGCTGATTAAGAATCATCTCAGATCAACGATGTCGCACGGGCATCCGAACATGCTTAGCTTGTTGAGTATCGAGCAGAAGTTGACTCTGAGTGCATTATCCGTGACTTTGCATTAACACATGTTCGAACTTCGACATGTTGATACTTAGCTAACTGTCAGCAGTCAGCACATGGAATGTGCATTAATGCATTGCAAAGTTAGAATGCTTGAAACTGTAAATTTCCAATTCGATTGTTAAGTGTTTGACAGGCTGACAACTGTTTGTGAATTGTGATGTGGACATATGATTGTCGGCTTTGTCGGTCTGTTTGTCAGTAATTGATTAAAGTTGATTTCAATGATTTGTAACAAAATGATGTCACGAGTGACTTTAGTGAGGAGTCCATGACATGGGCAGCTGGGCTCATCATGTGGGATCCGGCCCATCCGGGGCCCCTGCAGGACGCCAGGTGCCAGGGGCCTCACATTGGCAAAAGACGGGCCAGCCCTTAGGTGACAACCATGACTTTTTCCACCTGAAATATGTAAACACTATGTCCTCAACATCTCCAGCATCTCTCTGCCCCAGCCAACCCGGGGAGCAGAAGGCCTGATGTAGGCATCAAACCAGAGTCCTTCAACATGGCAGTGCCTGGTGCTTTGCACCTGATCCACCAGGTGGGCTCCTACTACTGTTTATTTTTAATAAAGATCATCCTGATATCAGCGTCCATGCTGTCTTCTTGTTTTAGGTGCCTCATCGTTCAACATTCCACTTGCTTTTTAACCATAGAGGGATGGGACTGAAAGATTCAGGTAAATGAAATTCAAAAAATCTATATGCTATTTTCTCTAACTTGTGATTCAACTATCTAAATCAGTCTGGCAGTACCTGCCTACATCAGCACACTGAAATATGATGCAATGCAATGGTTCCCAGCTTGGACCTCCAGCCTTACCTAGCAGGTTTGATTTATGTTTAGAGACCCCTTAGGCTTGGCTTCTTGAAGCAGCAGAGACCTCCAGTGGTCCTATGAAATTATTACAACCTGACTTGAATTTTTTTCTGGTAATTTTCCAGAACAGAGAAGGTTACTCTGACTCAGTGCCTTCGTCCTGGGAGGAGACTCCTCTGGGAGAGAAAGTTCAACCACTATATAAACCACATCCAAAGGCAGAAGCCCATCTTCGTCTTCACCAGTCATTGCGCCAAGGAGCTCAGGAGTAAAGGTCTGCTCTTAGAGGCAGGTGGCTGTGGCTCACCAGCCAACATGCCGTCAAACTGGATCCACCGAGGGATCAGAAGGGTAGAAGGATGACTCAGGTCACTTAAGCTTTGCACCCAAATTCTTCTGTATCTGTGCAAACTCTAACAGCACACCCCAAATGCTCAGAGAAGGAGAAGAGCAGCTCTAGCAGTGAAATGAAGGAGTCAACATTATAACACCTGAGAACCACTGAATAACCAGAGAGACAAGGAGTCAGCAGAACATTGCTGTACCCAAGGGACATGACAGCCAAGAACTACCAGACCTGCACCTACAGCAGCCACCAGCTCAAAGGTACATTGAAAGAAGATAGTATGGGAGGAGGGTTTCCCTTCCAGAGTAACCACATAGTAAGGAGAGGAGAAGAGAAAACTGCTTGGAATAATCTTCCAGCAGAGAAAGGCAGAGTATATACTGGTCCCGCTTCAGTATATACTCTGGTCCCGCTTCAGGAACCTTAATCATCCCTGAGAGTAGAGATTGAAAGAAAGCATCGCCCTTGGGAGGTTGGGATTCCAATCTGCCAAGCAGAGTGCATAGCCACAGACAGGTGGTTACATACACGGATAGACACAATGAACATATATAGGAGATATACTTACATGTGCCTTACTTAAAGTGAACTCAGCCCTTAAGCTTGCCTGTGGCACAATGCTGTGCACCCCTCTGGATTTGTAGTAGGTATCTGCGGGCAGAGGATGGACATAGACCCTATGGGAAGTTTATAGTCTTTTCCCAGGACAGAGGAGCGAGAGGCACTAGAGAAATTGGTGGGAAAGAATGCACAAGGAGTTTGGGGGTGCTTCTGCCATTAGTCATCTGAATATACGTCTTACGTACAAGAGTCTGCCAGCCTTGCTCTGGACTAACCTCATCTAAATCCTGGAACCGGCTGCCATAGGATCAGTGCATCCGCTGCATTTGAGGAATGCTTTTCCTATCACTTTCCAGTGAGCGGTACCCAATTAAATGAGGGGGAGGGGGTAAACTTCCTTTTCTACAATGAGAAGTAAGGGAAGACGTGTGTGATACCTGCTAACCTCTGAATGACTACGGTGGATGTAAACAGAAGATTCATCCTTACGTAAATAGATGCAGCCTATCTCCCTCTGCATAAGGAATGCAAATGCATGGCGATGCTACAGTATGTTATCTCCCCATCAGAAGGCCTTGATTATATATATTTTTGCTGCCACCCCCATCACCCCATTCCCAGGGCAGGGCCGGCACAGGCATCAGGTAAGACTAGGCAGTGACCTAGGGCGGCAGAGTCCAAAGAGCGGCAAAGTGTAAAGCAGTGAAAGCAAAACAAGAGATCTTGACAGCCACATAAAGCGTCATCAGCACATTCTTTTAATATTTAATATTTAAAAGCATGCTGTCCAATTATTAATTATTAATATGTACACCTTAGAGGAAAGGCGGGATAGAGGTGATATGATTGAGATGTTTAAATACCTCCGTGGCATAAATGTTCAGGGAGAGAGCCTCTTTCAATTGAAAGCAAGTTCTGCTAGGAGGGGACATGGGATGAGGGTGAAGGGAGATAGATTCAGGAGTGATATGCGGAAATATTTCTTTACAGAAAGAGTAGTGGATCCATGGAATAGTCTCCCAGTGGAGGTGGTAGAGATGAGGACAGTAACTGAATTCAAAAAAGCATGGGACCAACACAGAGGATCTCTAAAGGTAAAAAGTGGACTGTTGTAGTTGTTGTTATGGAAGGCCAGACTAGATAGGCCATGTGGTCTTTTTCTGTCATCATGTTTCTATGTTTCTAAGGGGTATGTTTACTAAACGGGGCACTTGTGCGGGGCGCACCTGAGCGCCCTAAAATGATGCATTTAAGTGCTCTTAAGCGCCCCGTACGCGTGCGCGGCACATTAACGGGTCCCGCACGCGTGCGCCGAAAACGCGCACGTTTGCGGGGCGCTCATGTGCGATAGAGGCGTGGAAAGGCGAAATGAGGGCGGAGGAAGGCCCCCGAGGGGCGGAGAGACGGGGGTCAATGGGTGGAATGTGGGAGGGGAGAGACTCCCCGCACAGGAGCGTGCCCGAATTTACAAGGAAAAAATACCGCCAGTGAAACACTCGCGGTAGAAAGCATTTAAAGGGAAGAGAAACCATTTCCGTCAGCAATGTACAGGAAAACCGGGGAATCCAGCAAAACGTGAGCAGTGTGATACATGTGCACAGCACAAAAGTGCAAATAAAAATAGAAAATGACCACAACAGAACTATTAAAAATAGTAATTCAGCTGGGGAACAGTTATAATGATGGGCAAATACAGAAAACACACCCAGCAAAGCTCCAGAAAAAAGAAATGAATTTTGGAAGGGTTTACGGAGCGGAGACTCTTCCAAAAAACATTTCCTTTTGTGGAGCTTTCCTGGGAGTGTTTGCTATGGTTGCCCATTAATATCACTGTTGCCCAGCGTGGTGATATGTTGTCCCCCATTTCCCGTGGTCATTTCTGTGGTTTATGTGCACGTTTGTCACCAGACAGGGTGCATATGCCCACAGTAAATTTGCGTAGAGCAGGGTTTGTGACTCCATCCTGCCAGGCTTACTACCTCCAGGGGCTGCACTATCTATGTGGCCATAGTGTGGTGCAGCGGACAGAGTCAGTACCTCTAGGGTTAGAGGCTCAAAGCCCAGCTGGGGCACTTGCCAGCCCAGTCCCTATATTTTACCCACCACTAAACACAGATAGCGCAGACACCCCTGTATTGCAGGGGACATAAGCATGGGGAAAACACCCATATTTTACCCAAAAACGCACACACACCACAACAATGGGCATTACCCACAGCCAAGTACCCCAAATGCAGTCCCGTACTGCCACATTCCAATCAGGTCACCTGCTTTTTATGGGAGAAGCTCATGCCAGCATGTTGGCGGACGAGTACATGTGGTGCAGGGGGCAGTGGCTGCTAGCGACAGAAGACAGAGGCCTAGCCATGTGCAGGCTGGCACAGTCCACAGCAACAGACAGGCCCTGCCGGATCCACAGTCATGGGCTATCCATGGAATTCAGCCAAGCTGTGGCTACACAGTGGTGCAGTGCACACAGACAGTGCATGCAAGAACAGAAGGTCACAGGTTCAAAGACCAGCTGGGGCTACCAGCAATCCTGCCCACATATTTTCCCCACAAATAAACAGTGACAGTAAGGACACACCTTTCGTGACGAGGACATATGCAATGGTAATACATCGATCTTTTACCCCACTGAGCACAGACACCATGAACAGGGGCAGAACCTACAGCAGAATCCCCCAAATGCAGTCCTGGTGGGCCACACACCAGTCAGATTCCATGCTGCCACTCATACAAATGCCTGTGCTGTATATCTATGCACCACCCCCACGGCATGTAGATGTAGCTCATGCATATTCATGAGGGACAGCAGGAAGACCCGAACAGTGTGATGCAAAACTGGGCTGGAGTGGGGGAAGCGCTGCCGTAAAGCAGCAGCCAACAGGGGCATACACACCCACACCCACACCCACAGGCCCCATTGGCCAATGTCTCCTGTAGAGGCAGAACATTGGACCCTGCGTGCATCTCCCAATACCAGCACCTGCATACCTTAGCAATGTCACCCTACACCTGAGGTACACAGCTCTGAAACGTTTGCTAAGAGTACAGGCTGATAGATATCCCCTACGTTACGCACATACTGCTAGTTGACCCCATCCGAACAATCTGTTTGGTGTCTGCGGTGGTGCGTGCTCCAGGCCTGGTCCTCTGACGGTGTTCACCACCCTGGGGAGTGACCCCCAGCAGTACTGCGTACCATATCCATGCCTGTGCCGTGCCCAGGACCGGTGTGGTGGCCAAGGCTAATCACCCCCTCAATAGTAGCACAATGCTGGCATAGGTGTGGGAGTGTGTGTCTGTACAGTGTGTGTTGGCTGCAAACACCTTCCCCAACCCACACTGCCAGCACTACTGCCAGTATTGGCCTGCCAATGTGCATAATGAGCAGCAAGGTACCATGGGTATAGGTCAGACATGGTGGGCTGGCCAGGATGCATCTGCACAGGGCATAGGGCACTGGCCGTGACATTGTAGTGCCAGGCCACCACCTACACAGACAGGGTGACCTCTGTATGTGCTGCTGGGGGGAGCACTCTCACCCTGAGTGTGCAGTGATGACAGCATGGCTAGGCACCCCCATAGTGCTGTATTGTGTTTCTCTCTTGTGATATATTTGGGTTTCCTGTTGGGGCCTCCTCACAGAACTCTCTGCTTGTGTGTGCTGTCACCTCAGTTTTGGGTGCATGCATTTCCATCAGGGCTAATCAGCAGACTGTTCACAGCTGGTATGTGTCTTGATGGAGTGCCTTGCAGGGTGCAGTGGCTGATGACTTGCTGCAGGTGAATATCAGATAGTGCTGGTGTGCATCTTTGGATATCCAGGCCTAAAGTCTGTCTGATATTGTGTTATGGATGTGTGTGGAGCAGTACTGGGGTTTGATGGTCCACTCTGCTGCCATGGGGGGGGGGGGGGTACTTTGGCCACCTGGGGGTCCATGGGGGTTTCCACTAACTGAGACAGACAGAGATATCCAACATGTTACTGCAGCACCTTCCTAGCTCACAGGTTAGTACTGTTGTGGAGCTCTGTCATGGCCTCATCCAGCCATGGCTGGTGTTGTGGACCTGGTCCTGGGCGCCACATCACACCCTCAGGGTGAGCACAGTACGTACGTGTGTGTATGTACACGTACACGTACACACGTACACACACACACACACACACACACACACACACACACACACACACACAATGTGACGGTGTGTAGCTACTCTTTGCTGGTAGTCCACCCGCTCAGGACCCCCTACCAGGCCGAGGTGCTGTGTGGGTGCACATGGACAATTCCCCCTACCAGGCCGGGTAGCTGTTGGGGTGCATTCCCCATCTTGTGTGCATCTGTGGACAGCTGATTTGCATGTGCAGTGCATCATGGGTACGGGTGGCCTAACCCTATCCTGTCTACAACAGCAGACTGTCTGTGGGGTGACATGCAGGCTCTCTGCAGCCAGCCAGGGGCTTGCTGTCAGCTATAGAGCTGTAGCCCAATGGTTATGTCACTCCCTATACAGCCAGAGGCCATGGGTTCAAACCCACAGTGGGGCCCTTTGATAGGGCTGTCCACAGCTTTATTTTTATTTACTGTACATATGTCTATGCCGGCAAAACCACACACAGCTTACTATACCCATTAGGTGCCTCTGAGGGTGCTTTATAGGGCGCCCTATAGGCCACCTTATGGTTGCCATCCATATAGGGTGCACTATACATTATTCTGTGTCGCAACATACATGGTGCCCTATAGGGGACATTCTAGGGTGGCTTGGCAGACAGTGCACTGTAACATGTGCCTTACGGGCATCCGTATGTTAACACACTGTGAGAGCGGGTTTACTAGTGGTGGGAAATAAAATATAAATGGAAGCCCTCCTACAGCACTCCTCACCATGATACATACTGCCCCAGCCAGCCTTGTTCACTGGGCACTGTGAGGGGTTGAACCCCTGGCCCCTACACCATTGGTCAGTGTCTTAACCATTGTGCTATGGCTCCGTTCCTATTATTTGCACATCAGCGCGCCACTTATCCCTCCCACTATTGGACTGCCCCCTCACACATCAGCGCGCCGCCTTCTGCCCACTGGCTCGCCGCCTTCTGTTGCCCACATTTATCAGCGCACAGCCTTCTTCCGCACAATATTAACCATGCGCCGCCATCTGCCGCCCACACTAAACAGTGCGCCACCTCATGCCGTAATAAAAATAACAGTGCGCCGCCTTCTGCCGCCCAAAATTAATATGCCTCCTAAACCACTTTTGCCCATAAATGTTGATGCCTCAGCTGGTCTTTTTTGTTGAGGGCAATGGGGGTTTGAACCCCTGGCCCCTGCACCATTGGTCGGTGTCTTCACTGTTGTACTACAGCTCTGTTGTTTGATTTTGCAGCAGCGCCCCACTTAGCCTTCCCATGCGCTAATGTGGGCCCCGCACATTAGCGCGACGCACACACGTACGGTCCGGTTTTTTGCTTTTTTCTGCCTGGCCCGCCCACTCCTTATATGGCACCAGCACACTAACGGGAATCCGCACAGCAACAGTGTTTAGTAAACATGCCCCTAAGAGCTTTAAATGCACTGTTATGCTAGTTAAAAATATTGTTTCAATATCACAGTAGGGCATTTGTATAATAATCACTCCATAATTGTTGGCAGCTGATATCCTGCTGTAGTTTCGCCTTTAAATGATAACTGTGTTTCATCGCCACCACTTTTAGGCAGCGAATAGGGCCTGGTAATAGTTTCCCATTTTTGATATTTGCTGTAGGTTAACTTGAGATCGTAAGTGAAAAGGTGCTGCTGTTTTTTCTTTGTGTGTGTGACCAGGGGAGGGGTGCCAAGCCATGTGCGGAGACTCAGTGTGGGCCTCATTTGTATAAATATTTGCATAGTGTTGACATGCACTAACTTTTAGTAAACATGCCTCTTAATGAGTGTTTGGATAAAGAAAGACTAGCAGATTTCTGCATTACTATAATCCAGTGCCAACCGCCAGGCACATTAGGAACTACTACAAACACTGCCCATTTAGAACCCACTGCAAACCCGCCGTATCCTAACAGCACTACCAGAACTCACAAAGGACTAAACCCTACCTATCAAAAGGCAACACTGCAAATATTAAATACATCTCAAAGAATACCAATGCATCTCCTACTGGGGAAAGAGAACAAGTGGCACTGTCAAATAGGAACTACATGAACAGAATACCTCAGCTCAGTTACACATGCAGAAAATAGACCATCACCACACAAAGAACAAGGGATCACAATTTAGAAACAGGAAGACAAAACTGGGAACTCCAAAAGCCAAACTTGCAATGTACAACAACACTGCAGAAATAAAACTATAAATTAATTTACTTCTTGTACTAAACAAAATGCAGACGTTAAAGACACACATTTCCCAGAGCTGACATATTCCAGTTAATAAATTCAAAATAAAAAAGTAATTTTCTACCTTTTGTTGTTTGTGCATTTTATTTTTCAGTTGCAATTGCTCCAGTCACTTTCTTCTGGTTTCTTCTTGTCTTCTGCTAGCTCTCCATTGTCTGCTGTCCATTTGTCCTTTCTTCTCTCTTCTAGTTTTTTTTTCCATTCTCTGCCTACATCTGCTTTAACATACTAATCTTTCACCTTTTACTCTTTCCTCCTTCTCTTTCTTTATTCCTTTTTCATCCACTCAAATTTTACCCCTCCATCCTCAATCCCCATTTACTCTCTTAATACCTGGCCAATTGTTTATTTTTCTTCCCACCCATACAAAACATTTTCCCCTCTCCATTTCACTCTCCCAGCCCCATCCCATTCTAGTCCCCCTCCCCCAACATCAGTTCCCTTCTAGTTCCAGCACCACCCAGCATCCGTCCTCTTCTAGTCCCTGCATCAGCCCATTTCCAGTCCTAGGCCCTCCAATCAGCCCATTTCCAATCTTAGCCCCCCATCAGCTTATTTCCAGTCCTATCCTAGCCCCTCCATCAGCCTATTTCCAGTCCTAGCTCCCCACCACACTCAGCCCATTTCCAATCCAACTCCCCCATGAGCCCATTTCCAGTCCTTGCTCCCCCATCCATTTCCAGTCCTATCCTAGCCTCTCCATCAGTCCATTTCCAATCCTAGCCTCCCATCAGCCCATTTCCAATCCTAGCCCCCTTATCAGCCCATTTCCAGTCCTATCATAGCCCCTTCATCATCCCATTTCCAGTCCTAGTTCCCCCATCCATTTCCAATCCTAGCCCCTCCATCAGTCCATTTCCAATCCAAGCCCCCCAACAGCCCATTTCCAATCCTAGCCCCCCATCAGCCCATTTCCAGTCCTGGTTCCCCCCACTCATCCCATTTCCAGTCCAAGCCCCCCCCCAACTCAGCCCATTTCCAGTCCAAGCCCCCCCACTCAGCCAATTTCCAGTCCTAGCTTCCCCCCCCAACTCCGCCCATTTCCTGTCCAAGCCCCCCCACAGTCCATTTCCAGTCCAACCACACCCAACCACCTCATTTCTAGTTCAAGCCCCCCCCCCCCCCCCAAAGAGCTTTGCGGCTGTCTAAAAAGCTTTAGAGGGAGCTGGAGATGCCTTGGCTCACCTCTAAGAGCTGCTGAAGTGAAGAGCGCCTTTTTTCTTCACTTCGGCAGCTGTACTGTAGTTTACGGTGCTGCTGTGCTGAGATCAAAGGGGACTTCCTGTTTCCCGGCACTCAGCGCGGCAGCATCCTAAACTACAGTACAGCTGCCAAAGTGAAGAAAAAAGACACTCTTTATTTTAACACTTATTTATATACCGCATCTTCCAGCGATCAGTTGCGGTGTACAATTAACAACAATTAACAATGCAGAGCTTGTTTTACATAGAACAATTATAACTTTTTACATAAAACATCTTAACTTGTACAACAAAGGGTTTAAAGATTAAGCAGAATGATTCAGTAAATCAACTAACACAGTTTGTGTTACAATTTAAACAGAAGTACTGTCTCTAAAACAGTTGTAACTATATACAAGTGGGGTATCAATGCATAGGAATGGAATGATTATTCATTTAAGTCACTTCGGCAGCTCTTAGAGGTGAGCCGGGGTCTCTCTGGCGTCTTCTAAATCTGCCCTGCCTGCCAGTATTGAATGCGGGATGTTGTTGGCATGGGGCCCCCTGAAGCATGGGGCTTTATGCGAACAACATTCTCGCACAATGAACGGGCCTGCCCTGTGTATGGCTATATATAGATCAAAAAACTATTGCCTGAAGTACAATGGGATCTGAATATTGAAAAGAATATAAATACCATAAAGATCAAAAACACTCACCATTCGTAAAACTCAAACCTGAATGAATATCTGACTATATGGCCCATCAGGTTTGGGAGTTCACATTATTCCAACAAATGATATAAAAAGACTAGAAATGGTTCAAAGAAAGATGACCAACATGATTTGGAACCTATACCTAGCTCCAGATCTCAGGGTCTGGTGATTTTTTTCAGGTCTTGCCTACTAGCCCTCTAAACTCAACCTGCTTACAAAAAAAATCTAAATACTACCTTTGTGGGATACTCTTGCAGGGAGGTCTATCTCTGGGATTCTCCTGTACATTAGGGTGAGTAATCCAACAGTCCCAAAATCCATGTTTGGTTGAATTCTTTTGCATGCTGGGGTCATCACCTCCCCCCCCCTCCCAGTGGGGCATGTCCCCTCCCCGGGTACAACGTAGCCCTCACCATGGTCCTTAGCAACACAAATGTAGACAATATGTAAATCAAGTAGGAAGTATGCAACTTAAGTCTTTCTAACATTCTTCAGTTCAAGCAAACATACACTGAATCTTACCATAAACTTGCCCCCCCCCTTAAGTTCCTGGTTCAACCGGAATGCATCCCAGGTGTTGAATTACCACCTTCCACGTAGATTCTTGTTGCTACATTCACCCTAGGTCTGCTGGGCTATGTAGTGGTTGAGTATCCATGGGGTTCCCTTCAGGTTTGTTGTTTTTTGATGCCCTGGTTTGTTTTTTTCTGCTTCACTAGGGTGGTTTGGGGTAGGTCTTTTTTCATTCCTGCTTCTCAATCCTAGTGTGGTTGGGGAGTAGGGTCCTAGGTTTTCTATATGGGGAGGGGACAGGAGTTCAACTCTTTCTCTGAGCTTGGCTCCTGGTTGACCGCCTCTGCTACTTTAAGGGGATTTTCCCTAATGGGCTTGTAGCAGGGACTGACCGGGGTCCGTTGGGACTCCGGCTGTGATGTGATGTATATCTCATCACACCTAGCAATCTTCCATGAACTACAAGAAAACAGAAGTTCTCCAGAGACACACATTTCACTTCTCCGACCAATATAAGTGTTTTCAGGAGTACAACTATAAGTTAAGTCCACAGTGCACCTGGGAGTAACTCTGGAGTGGAGTGGAGAAGTGGCCTAGTGGTTGGGGCAAGGTACTTCAGGCCAGAAAGTCAGGGGTTCAAATCCCACTAGAGGACAGCAACCTTGGGTTGGAAGGACTGGGGTTTCTAGTCCCACAGGTGCTCCTTGTGGTCTTGGGCAAGCCACTTAACCCTCCATAGCCCATGTTCCCTGTAAAATAGTTATTTCCAAGTTATAATGCCCTGTTCAATGTAATTTCAGTTTGTTCAATGTAAACCACACTGATGCAGAATAGCACAGTATATAAGAGAATGTAAATAAACTCTGAACCAGCACTTAACCCTGCAACCACATATTAGTAATGTCACAAGGAGCATATATCACAAAATACAAACAGTCCAGCAACTATGACCGTTGCTGGATATCTGAGACTTCTGTTCAGCTTTTCAAGCACTAGTCTTCCCACACTTTGCCTACTGTAATATCCTCTTGCAGAACTTACCAAAATACACCCTTTATCCTCTACCATTGGCTCAAAACACTTCTGCTGGCATCCTCTGCAGTGCTTGTAAAGCTGACCATGTATATTTGTGGTCAATATTATTGGCACCCTTGCAGTTCAACCCCTTAATGTCCAATATCTCCTAAAAAAAGTGGCCAGTGAAATGGCTTTGGACTATATAAGCAAACATATTTGGCACATTAAAAAATCCAATAAAACAAGACCTATTAGCAAGGGGGGGGGGGGGGTAAGGGGGACAATCTTTACGAGTAGTGTGGATGTTGGTGGGTTGGTGGGTTCAGAGGGGATCGTTGCTATGCCTCTATTACCCTTATGGGTAAGTGCCCATAGAGGCCTCAATGGAATCTCGAGACCTCAAGGGGAGAGTTATGTTCTGTTGTATAGCTAACCTACTACAGTGTCTTCGGTTGACTGTTGTTAGTAATTTTGTTGCTAGAAACCTATAAGTTGGAGCATGTTTCTTGTATTGTATTGCATGACTTGGTGCGGGAATATGATTGTGGAGTGTTGTATTTAAACATAAAACCCAATAAAAAGAATGATACAAAAAAAATAACCCCCCCCCCCCCAAAAACAAAAACCAAAAACCAAGACCTATTAAACAAAGAAACAGTATAAAAACTAGGACATTGCCAGGTGTGATGAGATGTACATCACATCACAGCCGGAGTCCCAATGGACCTCGGTCAGTCCCTGCTCTGGGGGTGTAAACCCATTAGGGATTATCCCCTTAAAGCAGCAGAGGCAATCAGTCAGGGGCCAGGTTCAGAGGAAAGGCCGAATACCCATCCTTTCCCCTTTCCAGCATCACAGATTGTCTATCACAAATGTCCACCTGGTGTAAAACCAACAATATGCAAATTAATTTTAGCAAGACAGAGGCATTATTTGTATCTCGTAACCAAAATTTTGCACATCCACCTGACATCAAGATAGATAATTCAATTATTCCTATTAAATCAGAAGTGAAATATCTTGGAGTTACTCTAGACAAGGAATTAAATCTCAGATCACACATAAACAAGACGATTAGAAGCGCTTATTATAGAATGAAAATCATCAGAAGACTAAGGCCGCTTCTGGAAACTGTTCACTTCCGCAATGTTTGTCATGCTCTAATTACACCATTACTTGACTTCTGCAATCCATGATATCTGGGTCTAGCTAAGCAGTCACTGAAGCCTTTACAGTTAGCGCAAAACACCGCTGCTCGTATAATTTTTGGTCTATCAAGTAAAGAGCATATAACTCCTATCTTAAAGGAGCTTCATTGGTTACCAATATCATCTCGTATTAAATACAAAACAGTAATTTATATTTTCAAGATAAAGCAACAATGTTCTGCAAAAAGTCTGACGTATCTTATCCGGTCAGATATTAGCAACAGACCTAGGAGAAGTGTATCTGAAAATAGAATCAGCTCCTCAAATGACATCAGAAAAACACGCAAGGAGACCTCTGAGAGAGCTTTCCTCGTTTGCTGCGACTTCCATCTGGAACTCCCTACCTAATGATCTGAGAGCAGCTCAGGACATCAAAGACTTTAGAAAACAACTGAAAACAGTTTTGTTTACGGAGCACTACGGTCATGCAATCAACTAATTAATTTTTAAGAAAGCAATTATTTATATATACATTGTACAATAGCTCACTTTATAGTATAGCTCACAATATATATAGTGCACCTTTTCCCAAGACATTTAATCATATATTTACAAACTATGTATATATTATCACAGATTTTTTCACTATTACTAATTTTCTCTTTTGTTAAACCGCTTTGATTGTATGATAAGGCGGTATAAAAATCCAATTAAATAAATAAATAAATAAATAAAATAAATATAGAAAAGCAGGAGGGAGGGAGGAATGGCCTAGTGGCTAGGACACAGTACCTCAGGATAGAGGGCCAGGGGCTCAAGTCCCCCCTGGGAACAGCAATCCCAGGCCAGAGGGACTGGGGTTTCTAGTCCTATAGGCACTCCTTATGGCCTTGGGCAAGCCACCCAACTCTCCGTTGCCTCAGGTACACATAGATTGTGAGCCCTTTGGGGACAAGGGAATCTATCCAGTACCTGTTTGTAGTGATTCATAATGTAAACCACTTTGATTGAAGGATAAGGCAGTATAGAAAATTGGTTAAATAAATAACACACAAATATATTTTGATTGGATTTTTTACTCACTTTCCCATATCTAAATTTAAGGTGAGTGGTAAATAGGTATAGAAACTAATCCCTCACCCCTGGAAGATTTACAGTCCCTGAGATGATGGGGGATGAAATGATTTACTCCAAGGTCAGAAGGAGCATGTGTGCAGGAGCAGGATTTGAACCCTGGGTTTTTCTGCTGCCCCAGCTACTAGGTCTAACTAGGCTACTCCTCCATTGTACCCTGGCTTAGAGACTACATAGCTCTGGCAGGAGCACAGTTGCATAGCGCTCATTTCATTACTTGCTGTGGAAGCAACTTTTGACACTTAAAACCTTTTTTACTTGGCGAAATATAGGGAAACAGCAAGGAACAACCCCTAGATATCTTCCCCCTACTTCTTTGGGCTTGTAGCTCGATTGGAACCAGGGTCTTCACTGGCAAGCACCTGGGGGTTTTCCCCCTATGTTATCTCTCTGCAGTGACATCCTCAGACGTGGAGGGATCATACGCCAGGGCTCCTTTCAGACATCTGTAATCATGGAGCTTGTATTCAACTGCTGTCACCTTTGCTTCTGTCTCCTTCCTACCAGTTTCAACTTCTTCTTCTTCTTCTACCTCAAGTCTCTCTCCTTTTCTTCCTTTCTTGCTGACGTTGACTCTTGGCTTTCCTCTTTCTTAAATCATGTTTCTTTTCACTCATTCTTGGCGATTTAATATTCATGTTGATGACCCATCTGTCTTTTATGCCTCTAACCTCCTCATTCAGTCTCCAGCTGTGCTCTACTGCCTCTACTCAACAGCATGGCTACTGCCTCAACTTTGTCTTTTTCTCCAACTGCTCACTTTTAAACCTCTCCACCTCTGTTCTTCCAGTATCTGACCATCATCTTCTAACCTTTACTCTTAACTATCCCCCAATACAGTCTTGTTCAATCTCCAGCAACATATTCAGGCATCTTCAGACTATTGACCCCTCATCTCTCTCCATTGCTGTCATCTTTCTTATCCACTCTGTAATCTGTGACAGCTGACGAGGCAGTCTCCTCCTGTAACATTATACTCTCCTCCACTTTGGATGCTCTTGCTCCTCCCATTCCACATTCTGTGAGGTGTACTGTGCCTTGGCTGACCTCCAAAATCTGCTGTCTATGTTCCTGTGTCCTCTCTGCTGCGTGCCTTTGGCTAAAATCCCATGACCACGCTGACTTCATACATTCCAAATCATGCTAACCTCTTTCCAGTCTGCTATAGCACTGGTCAAACAAGAGTACTACAGTATGTCCATCTGGCCCTCACTGTCTCTTTGCAACACTCAACCCTCTCCTCAAAGTGCCTCCATTCTTGATCCCTCCTTCACTTTCTGCCTACGCTTTGGCTGATTACTTCCATGATAAGTTTCACAAGATTAGTCGTGAGTTCTCCACTAGGTCACCTCCATCTCCCCTTCCCCATCTTCACCCTCAAATCCTTTCTTCCTTTTTCAAAATCACTGAGGGAGAAATTGCACATCTCCTCTCCTCCTCCAAACTCACTACCTGCTTCTCTGATCCTATTCTCTCTGTCTACTAGGCTTTATCTCCCCTGCGGATTTCCCTTCTATATGTCATGTCCTCAACCTATCATTTGCGCAACAATTGTTCCTGCTGCCTTCAGATATGCTGTAGTTACACTAATCCTGAAAAACCCTTCACTAGACCCTACCTACCCTTCCTATTATTGGGTATCTCCCTCCTCCCATTCACATCTAAATACTTGGACATGCCGTTCACCATGGTTGTCTTGACTGTCTTTCCTCTCAAACCATTCTGGATCCAATGCAATCTGGCTTTTGTTCGTTACACTTTACAAAAACAGCCCTTCACAAAAACTCCAGTGAGCTATTCTTGGCCAAATCCAAGGACTTGTATTCAACCCTCATCCTTCTTGACCTATCTGTTGTTTTTGACACTTTTGATGACCATCTTCTCCATACTCTTTTCTCACTTGGATTTAGGCATTCTGTTCTATCTTGGCTCTCTTCTCTACCTCGCACCTTTAGTGTATCTTCTGGCAGATTTTCCTCTACTGCTAGCCCACTATCAGTCATGTACCTCTTTCTGTCCCAAGTTTCTGTCTTGGGGCCTCTTCTTTTCTCTCTCTATACTCATTCTTTTAGTGCCCTGATCTCCTCCCATGGTTTTCATTACCGTCTTTACGCTGATGACTCTTAGATTTACCTTTCTGCACCTGAAATCTTTCCAGGAATCCAGCCCCGTATCTCAGCTTGCATTTTTGAAGTTGCTGCCCAGATGTCCTGGCTAAGATGGAGCTGCTTATCTTTCACCCTCAAGCCACCTCTCCCCTTCCTCCTTTCAGTGGATAACACCGTCATCGTAGCCTCAGAGTCATCTTTGGTTCTTCTCTTTCTCTGCCCTTATAAGACAATAATCCTGTCATTTCTTTCTCTATAACATCAGCAAAATGTGCCTCTTCCTTTCTGAACACACTACTAAGACCCTTTTCCACTCTTCAGTAACATCTCATTTAGACTATTGCAACATGTTCCTCTCTGGTCTGCCACTGAATCAATTTTCTTCCTTCAATCCATTCAAAACTCAGTGGAATGCCTAATCTCCCATCACTGTCACCACACTCATGTAACCCCTCTTCATTGGCTCGCTATTTGCTTCCACATCCAGCTCAAATGTTTCCTACTGACCTACTGCTTCTCCTCAATAACCAAAGACCCGGACTTCAAACCGCCTACACACCTCAACATGGGAACTACACAAATTCAAATACAGCCACAAATAAGATATCTGGGCATTATCACTGACCAGGCTCTAACCCTCAAGCAACAAATCAGTAAGACCACCGGAACTATATTCCACAAGGCTAAAACAGTACAACGTCTCCGACCTCTCCTCGAACCTCAAGACTTCAGGACAGTAATGCAAGCTATGACACTCCCACATCTGGACTACTGCAATATAATCTACCATGGACTACCCGCCACACAAACCAACCCCCTCCGAACGGCCTTGAACACCACAGCGAGAATTATTCAGAATGCGAGGAAACGAGACCACATCACCCCAATTCTAAGAGACCTCCACATACTTCCCCTTGAAGCAAGAATTTATTTATTATTTATTTATTTATTACAGGCTCTTATATACCGCTCTATTCAGCATCAGCGCGGTTCACAATATAACAACATACCATAATGAACAAACTGTTTGGTTTTACAGAGAACAAGGTCAGAGAACTTGGATAAAACATGGGAAGTCATTACTGCAACTATTTACAAGAGTATTTACAAGTATACATGACAGGATTTGTTCTTAGTTTGGGTAGTGATCAAGATTGGTTAGTTGGTTAAGTAATATTGGGGGAAGAGGTGGGATTTGAGTGCCTTTCTGAAAAGGGATAGATCAGTGATAGCACGAATTTCTGGGGGTAGAGCGTTCCAGCATTTAGGGGCATAGAATCTGAAAGCCCTGTTGGATGTCACTGATAGGCATTTTGTCGCTGCTTTAGGGATGATTAGAATATTTGTTGATATCGTTCTCCTGGATCTGTTGGGTGGAGCGGCCTGAATGAGGTCTATTAGAGAGGAGGAGGTGATGCTTTTAGTGGCCTTAAAAGTTAGTAATAATGTTTTGAACAATATTCCTGCCATGTATGGGGAGCCAGTGGAGTTGCTCTAGGATGGGTGTTACATGGTCCCTTCTTGATGCTCCGTAGAGGACTCTAGCAGCGGTATTCATGGCGAGGTTGCAGAGGGTTTAATGTGGAGTGTGGGAGGCCTTGAAGAATGGCATTGGCATAGTCAAGGTGTGGTAAGGTTAAGGCTTGAAATATAGTTCTGAAGTCATCAGGATCAAGCAGGGGCGAAGATGTCGAAGAGTCCGGATCTTGAGGTAGATTGCCCTGACTACGTTGGATATGTGTAGTTTCAGATCCATGCGTTGGTCAAAAGTGACTCCAAGGTAACGAATGGAAGGTTTTGATTGGAGCTCGGCTTCTTTCACCTTTATATGGGATGGGGGGGTGAAAAGTGGGTCCCTGGTGATGAAGAGAACCTCGGTCTTTTTATGTTGAATTCGGAGGTTCTGGGATTGCAGCCATTCGGATACTGCATCAAAACATTTAGCTAGCGGGGAAAGGTCCATGTGAACTGTGGAGAAACGCATGTATAGGAGGATGTCATCTGCGTATATCAAGCATTCAACCTTGAAGGACTTGATGATATTGCAAACCGGTTGTATGTATATATTGAAAAAGAGTGAGGATAGGGATGATCCTTGCGGTACGCCTTGCTTTTGGTGGTAAGGTGTGGATGTTGCGGTCCCTGAGGTAACGTACTGCCATCTCTGATCGAGGTATGACTTGCACCACTCTAGGGCAGTGTTATTGATGCCTTTTTCTTTTAGTCGCGCTATTAACAGATCGTGATGTACAGAGTCAAAAGCCGCAGCAATGTCTAAGAAGATAAGAGCAAAGCCTTGGCGGATGTTATCAATGCCTGTGATGATGTTGTTGCAGAGAGTGGTAAGGAGGGTTTCAACACCGTGGAACTCTCTGAAGCCATGTTGGCAGTGGTCCAGAGGGGAGACGGTGTCAATGTGGTCCTGTAACTGTCTTTGAGCTTCCTTTTCAATTATTTTCGCTAGTAGGGGTATGCTAGCTATGGGTCTATAAGATTCAACCTTTTGTGGATCGAGTTTATGGTTTTTCAAGAGGGGTCTTATGGATGTTCTCTTGAGGGCTGGTGGGAAGGAGCCGGTTGTAAAGGATAAATTCATCATTTTAGTGATGATGGGGCTGAGATCTTGGCGTAGTTCCTTTATCCAGTGGGCTGGGCAAGGGTCAGTTTGTGCAGTAGTCGTGTTAAGAGCAGCGATGGTGTCCTCAACATGTTTTCTGGATGGTGTGGAGAACATGGATAGGTTTGATATGCATATGGTGACTTGAGAAGAGATAGTTGCAATGTTATTGGTTTGAAGCAACTTGGATTGCAGGAAATCGGCGAAAGCTTGGGGATGAATGGGTTCAGGATGTTTTGGTGAAGGTTCTTTAGATAAGGTTTTGACTAAGTTGAAAAGATCGCGTGGTTTATTTAGTGATCTTTTCAGCGTATCGGTATGGAATTGTTTCATCTTGGCCATGACTGACTCTCTGTGCACAGATAGATGTGCTTTGTAGGCTGCTTGGTCTTCTGAAGAGTGTGAGCGACGCCATCGTTTCTCTTTCTCCAGTCTTCTTAGGTGTGTGAGGGAGGCTCGTAGGTCAGGGGAGAACCAAGAAGAAGATTTTCTTTTCTTTGGGTTGTTACCCTGGACTGGTTGCAGTGCAATGGTACTGATAGTGCTGTTCCAGGATGTGATCAGATTTTCCAGATTGAGAGAGGTGTCATGTAGGAGAGGGAGGGTTTCTGTAACTATGTGTTCTTTGTTGAAGGTTTTGAATTTTCGAGATGTTACTCTTGTCGAGTCAATGGAGTTTTTGTTTCTGTGTGGTGACTGTTTGCCATTGATGAGGATGGGGAAGGTGATTAAATTATGGTCTGACCAAGGTACTGGGGTTACAGAGTTGTCAAGTCTATTGTTGGAGTCGAGAGCTGTAAGAGGGGCAAAGATCATGTCCAGGATGTTTCCTCTCTCATGCGTGGGGGTGTCGACAATTTGCTTGTATCCCAGCTCGTTGATTGCTTCAAGGAGGGCTGAGGAGTGGCTGGGATGTAGTGTTGGGAGATTGAGGTCTCCTAATATCCAGTTGGGAATGTTGGGCTTGCGTGAGTTAGTTGCTAGGTCCAGAATGTAAGGCAGGTCGTCCGTGGAGGGTGAGGGTGCTCTGTAAATTAGATTGATGAGGCATTGTTCATTTGTGATAGTTAAGACGTCCATGCTGTTTGAGCTTGTGGAGTCCACGGTGTGGAAATTTAGGTCATTCTTGGTAAGTATGAGAATGCCTCCTCCTCTCTTGCTCTCTCTATGTTGGGAATGGGCAGAGAAGTTGGGGGGTATGAGTTGGTTAAGGATTACATTATCCGCGTCAGATAACCAGGTTTCGGTTATCATGAGGATATCTAGATTATGAGAAGAAATTGTGTCAGTGATGACTGGCCATTTCTTGCGGATAGACCGTGCATTTATGAGAGCACAGTTTAAGTAAGAGGGTTGAGGGGGTTCCTCTTGATTATTTTTCTTTGGTTGTTGAAGGGCTATATGTATTAGGTGCGAGTGGCGTGTGGGGGTCCCTATTCTTGAGTTGGGATAGGGAGATTCTGCCCTTCTTTTTCCATGACTTAGAAGTATTGGAATTTGGTGAGCTGTGTGATATAAGGCAAGGGCTTCGTTGAGACAGCTTATAAGAAGGAAGAGGCAGATAGCCAGGGTATTTAATGGTAGAGCCATTGGGGTTTTTGTTGAGGTGGATGAGGTACTTTCTTTGAGGAATTCTGTGATTCTGGTGGTTCTGTGATTCTGGTGGTTCTGTGATTCTGGTACTTTCTGTGAGGCTACCGACCACAGTAGTAATTGAAAGCAACAGTGATAATTGAATGGTACTGGCAACAGTAAAATGATGCAACAATGATATTTGAATGGTACTGGCGACAGTAACAATAACTGCAACACTGATAAATGGATCCTACTGGCAACAGTAATAATTGGAGGTAACAGTGATAATTGAATGGTACAGGCAACGGTAAAATTGAATGCAACAATGATAAATGGATACTATTGGTAACAGTATAAGTGAAAGCAATAGTGATAATATAATGTAATAATTATTATGGTATGTTACTGACAACAGTACTAGTATCTTCCTATATAGTGTAGCCGTTGGTATTGGTGAGCCTATTCAACATTACAAGGTTGAGCAGAAGATGGAAAAAAAGAAAACAAAAATTATGCTGTATAGTATTATCAATCAGTGTCTGGGAGAAAAAAGTCAGTTGAGACAGATATGCAGCATGTATACTTGCTGTGGTTGAGGTTATGTGGTTGAGGTTTGGCGGCTGGTCTCCAGGCGAGTGATTTCCAGGCGGCTGGTCGCCAGTGGTCTCCAGGCGGCTGGTCTCCAGGAAGGTTGTTAGGAAAGGTGTCCTGACTCCTCGGTGCCCTGCTTGCTGGAATTCAGGGCTTCAAAGGACTCAGGATCTTAGTGAGGCAGGACTGGATGCTGGCGGTGTTTTATTCATCCTTGTTCCTAGGAGGTTGAGGGCTGTTATACCAATTGTTCCTAGGCTTCACTTGGGCCACCGCCTAAGGGCCACGCCAAAGGGCCCTCTGGCGAGGCCCTCAGGCGCGGGCCCGCAGAGGCGCGGGCGCGCCTGATGGCGCGAACTTTAAACAGTTCTTGTTGCGCCCTGATTGGGCGGAAGATCGCCGGTGTCTGCTCCCCTGCTGGAGGCTCTATCCCCGTGCTGGGGAGAGCTGTAGATGGTGGTGGGAGCAGGGAGGTGCACGCGCCCGATGGCGCGAACTTTAAACAGTTCTTGTTGCGCCCTGATTGGGCGGAAGATCGCCGGTGTCTGCTCCCCTGCCGGAGGCTCTATCCCCGTGCTGGGGAGAGCTGTAGATGGTGGTGGGAGCAGGGAGGTGCACGCGCCCGATGGCGCGAACTTTAAACAGTTCTTGTTGTGCCCTGATTGGGCGGAAGATCGCCGGTGTCTGCTCCCCTGCCGGAGGCTCTATCCCCGTGCTGGGGAGAGCTGTAGATGGTGGTGGGAGCAGGGAGGTGCACGCGCCCGATGGCGCGAACTTTAAACAGTTCTTGTTGCGCCCTGATTGGGCGGAAGATCGCCGGTGTCTGCTCCCCTGCCGGAGGCTCTATCCCCGTGCTGGGGAGAGCTGTAGATGGTGGTGGGAGCAGGGAGGTGCACACGCCCGATGGCGCGAACTTTAAACAGTTCTTGTTGCGCCCTGATTGGGCGGAAGATCGCCGGTGTCTGCTCCCCTGCCGAGGCTCTATCCCCGTGCTGGGGAGAGCTGTAGATGGTGGTGGGAGCAGGGAGGTGCACGCGCCCGATGGCGCGAACTTTAAACAGTTCTTGTTGCGCCCTGATTGGGCGGAAGATCGCCGGTGTCTGCTCCCCTGCCGGAGGCTCTATCCCCGTGCTGGGGAGAGCTGTAGATGGTGGTGGGAGCAGGGAGGTGCACGCGCGCCCGATGGCGCGAACTTTAAACAGTTCTTGTTGCGCCCTGATTGGGCGGAAGATCGCCGGTGTCTGCTCCCCTGCCGGAGGCTCTATCCCCGTGCTGGGGAGAGCTGTAGATGGTGGTGGTGGGAGCAGGGAGGTGCACGCGCCCGATGGCGCGAACTTTAAACAGTTCTTGTTGCGCCCTGATTGGGCGGAAGATCGCCGGTGTCTGCTCCCCTGCCGGAGGCTCTATCCCCATTCTACTCACCCGCAAAGCCATCCAGCAAACACAGAGCACCCAGCTCCACACCCTACTGACCCATCCAGCCCACAGCAAAACGACCAGACAGACCTCCAGCAACTCCCTCACCATCCCTCACAAAAGAGCCAGATGCACACAACGGACCTGCAACAGAGCCTTTGAACTTTATGCCCCATCCCTCTGGAATTCTCTAACCGAGCCACCTCAGGAACAATAACGATCTCCTGTCATTCAAAAAACAGCTAAAAACCATCCTATTCCAAGAATATCTCAAAACAGAAACACCCTCCCACAAATAACTACACCAACCCCTCTAGGCCACCCTCAAAAACCCATTATCAAAAACTATGTTACCTTGTCCATGTCTATGTCTATCCTTTGTCAAAATCATCAATGTTGCCCTCCTGGTGATGGCCCTATCCCTATGACTGATTAACCCCCCCCCCCCCCTTTTTTTGTTACACTGCTTTGACCCGGTGAAAAGCAGGATATAAATACAGTTAAATAAATAAATAAATAAATTCATCTCTTATCTCTCCCTACACCCCTCCTCAGGAACTCCGCTCATCAGGCGAATCCCTTTTATCTATGCCCTTCTCTTTCAGACTGCATTCATTCCACCATGCTGCATCCTATACCTGGAAGAGAATACCAGAATCAGTATGCCAGGTGGCATTTCTAGTCCTGTTCAAATCTAGGCTAAAACCCACCTCTTCAATGTGTTTTCACCATTCCTTTAAAGATTAACCCTAGCCCCCTATTTGTCCTATTTGTCCGTCTTGAATGTAAGCTCTATAGAGCAGGAACTGTCTCTTATGTAGAGAAGTGTGTATGCCCAGTAGCATTACAGAAATGATAAGTAGTAGTAACAGTAGTAGCCACTAGGTGACACCATTGCGTGATCACCATGTCTTCCTCCCCCATAGAGACTGTCTTTGTGACATCCCTGGGAGATGGAAGACCTGAGCTTTTGTTTACAACTCAACACGAAGACTTGGGGCCACAAGCAAGGAGCGACAGGTCCAACCCTACATGCATGCATGCAAGTTATACTGTAAAGGAGCAGCAATCACTGGATGTGCCATTTTGGTCTTTATCTGCCATAATTTATTATGTCACTACGCAGACTAAAACCAGGCCATTCCACATGGCAGAGCACAGCATTTATTTATTTATTTAACAAGTTTTTTATACCGCCTTTTCCTTCAATCAAAGCGGTCACAAGAAATACAAGGTATAAACAAGGGAAACAAACAGTATAGACATGACAACATATGGTAATGTAGGAAAAATAACAAGGGTTAACAAAATAGTGGATTATTTATAAAATATATACAATACAATATATACATTGCCACTGAACCCACAAGCTGGCCCCCTAGATACATTTCATTCAAATTTTTGAAACAGGTTAAAACCTTTTAGACTAAACACAGCAAGTTGCTAGCAAAAGTATACAAAAATACTTGCCGTTTATCTGAGACCATTAGAAGCCACAAATTAACGAATGAGAACAATTTATTGGATGGTTTAGAAATATATGGGTGAAATGTATTATAAATAGATTATCTAGTAATTCACTCTAAAGAAGTCCTATATTGGTTTGTTTTAAACACAGCTTAGGACAACTTTCACAGGGTCGCCATCAACTCAACGGCACTTAATAACAACAATAAACCTTTAAAAGACTCATTGTCGGCATTCACTTTTCAGATTCCCTTTGACCTACCTTACAGAGTAGGATATTATCTACCACATGCCATTGTCTTTCATACCCTAATCCAAAGCAAAGTTTTCATTATATTCATAACTTTACTCTGTTTCACACTCAGTCAGTTATAAGAACATATGCTCAGATTTGTACCCATGTGGAGCCCGATTCTGGAAGGGGCATGTCTGGGCCATCCGGATTCCCCTGCTGAAGACGGGGCCATTAAGACCTTATTTTGGTCTGCGGGAGCAAAACGTTCCTGCGGGGGTGCCTGAATAGGGCTTGTAGACAGCCCAGGGTGCCTCCTCTGCCCTGCACATTCCCAGCTCTAGCCCCCCAAAACCCCTCTGCCTGACCTACTGCTGATCTCCCGTGGCCTGGATCGGGCATACAGGGCCCCCCTGCATCTGGCCCTGCCTCAAAGGTGGCTCCCCAGATCTGATTGGCCGAGAAGTGCAGTTTAAACCACCTCTGAGGTGATTTGATGTGCACATCCTGGCAGGCCCGGCAGCATGTACAAGACCATGACTAGAATCGGCCCTGTACATGCTGCCGGGTACCCACCCCAGATCCCGCCCCTCCCTCCCCTCGTTGGCTCTCCCCATCCTGTAGCATAGGAAGTGTGGGGTAAGCTTTTGCAGAATCAGCATTGCACGGATTGTGGGGCTGTGGGAATGAGGGTCATGCTGTCTACCCGAAACAACATAATTTCCACATCTCGACATTTCATCCTCTCAAACACACAACATACATCATTGTTATTATACATTTTCAGGAGTATAACGGTATCAGAAGACAATATTGGGATACAGTTCTACTACATTAGCAAGCATGATTCACTGACACTGACTACTCAACATTAGGTGTAGCATTACATATAGTTATGTTTCTAGCATTCAAAGTAATAACTACTCCTTATAGGACCATAATAATATGGATTAAAATATACTAATGGTGACTTTTTACTTACCAGATAATGTTCTTTCCTTAAGTCCTGCTAGACCAGTCCAGACAAGTGGGTTGTGTTCCTTTACCAGCAGATTGGTGGAGATAGAGAGTTAATGAAATGCCCAGGTTTCAATGACATCATTCCATGTCTCTATTCACCTCAGCCACCTGAGGGCCCTTCAGTATCCATCCCAAAGCATATGTGAGAACATGGCAAATCTCATACAACCTCAATCTGGGCAACAACAGCAGAAGAACTATCTACAGGAAAGAATAAACAGAAGGCTGCCAGTAGAAGATGGACCTGCAGAGCCAAGCATGGAAATCATAGCGAACCAGAAGGAGTAAAACAGAGCCAAACAGTTCCAGGGGTGGGCTCTGGAATGGGTTAACAGGACTCAAGGAAAGGACATAAAATGTCACATTCCATATCATCCTGCTAGACCAGTCCAGACAAGTGGGATGTACCAAAGCTATGCCTCCAGTGGGCGGGAAGAAGACACAGCAGCTAACAAAACCTTTGAGCCACAAGCCGTGTCTGCCTGAGCATGGACATCCAAGTGGTAATGTTTGACAAAAGTGGAGACAGACACCCACGTTGCCACCCTACATATGTCTGCAGGGGCTACTGAGCTCTGCTGCACCTATGAGGATGCTTGCATGCAGGTGGAATGGGCACACAAATCCTCCGAAACTGGCCAGTTCCACAACAGATACACTGAGGCAACAGCCTCCTTAGTCTGGTGCCCCAACCTAGACTTAACCACCATGCCACCCTTGCATGGGCCAGCAAACAGCACAAACAGATGTTTTGAGTTACGAAAGGAACTCATAATCTCCAAGTTCCGGAGAAACACCCTCTAGACATCAACAAAGCAAAAATCCTTATCTTTCTCCTACACTGCTCTTTAGAGTAGGAGGGCAGGCAAATCAACTGCTCCACCTGAAAAGGAGAAATCACCTTGGATAAAAAGGAAGTCACAGGCCAAATGGAAACAGCCTCCTCTGAAAAGGACAGATAATGACTCCGGCAGGACAAAGCCTGCAGCTCGGAAATCCACCTTGCCGAACAAACCACAACAAAGCAAACCACCTTGAGCATCAAATCCTTCAGAGTAGTGGTGCTTCAATGGTTCAACATTAGGACCCTGAGCACTAGACACAGATTCCAGGAAGGGATCATAGACTGGAGGGAGGATGCAGGTGTTGAACCCCCTGAAGAAAGCGTGCAACATTCAAGAGTAAGGCTAGAGACCTGCCAGCAACTGGACCTCTGAAACAGGCCAGAGATGCCACCTGAACCTTCAGGAAGCTCAGAGAAAGGGCCTTTTTCAGACCTTCCTGCAGAAAGGCCAACAGAGATGGCACCATTGCCGCCCCAGGAATCAGTATCCGTGCACTGCACCATCGCTCAAAGAGGCACCAGACCCACATGTGTGTCAGGTTGGTAGACCTCCTCCAGGCTCTGAGCTGAGTGAAAACCACCGCAGGAAAGTAGCCCTTATGTGCTGGCCTACTCTTTTCAAGAGCCAAACCGTAAGCGAGAAGGGAACTAGGCCTTCCAGGATGAGTGAAGAAGGTAAATGAAGAGGCTTTAGGAGCTGCATCAGACCTCCAAACCAATTTAAATTAAGTCAAGCCTTAGTACCACCAGAGAGCTTTTCATTTAAATCAAAATCAGAGCATAGCTTAACATAGAAGGTAGAACAGGGTAAATGCTCTTTGAGTGTAAACCAATAAATTGTTTCTAGATACCTTTATAAAGAAGCCTGCCATTAGGAGGCAAGAGACTGTGAAATTGTTTTAAATAGGTGTTAAAGCCAAGTGACAGATCAAAAGGGTAAAAAAATCACAAAACAGTAAACTGTTATTACTTGAAACTCTGTCATCAGAGTGATTAACTTGGGAACACAGTCCAAGGGACAGAGGATGGTCAACAGCCTCCCAGATTCTTCAGCCAGCAGGAACACAAACCAAATTGTTAGTGTAGTAGTGCGGAAAGTACACATTCCATTATTGATGTTGCTATCCACTTGGGTACAAATGACCTGGCTAAAAACAGTATCTCTACAGTACAAAAGGACTTCCAGATTTTGGGAGGGAAACTTAAACCCATTGTCAACACTATAGCGCCCTCAGTTGTTCTACCTCTTCATGATAAGGGGAAGAGAGGCTGCATCACATAACCAACTTTAAAATGTGGCTCCAAACCTGGTATAAATGAGAAGGATTTAGATATATAGGTAACTTGGGCAAAAGATGGAACAAGAGACTATGCTGTATTACATAGTAACATAGTAAGTGACGGCAGATAAAGACCAGCATGGTCCATCTAGTCTGCCCAGCAAGATGGCAAGAGTAGGTGCACCTGTCGCTCTGTGCAGGCCACCCCTCCCCATGTCTTTGTTTAGGAGTGAACCCACCACTCCATGTAGGACACCCCTATTTGTTGAGACGTTAGATGTTCAGAAGTTAGATGGTACCGTTTATTTTGTTTTTATCCTGTTGCTGTAAAGGGATCCACTGTGTTTGTGCCATGCCGTTTTGAATTCCGTCACTGTGTTTGCCCCCACCACTTCCATCGGGAGGGCATTCCAAGCATCCACAACCCTTTCAGTGAAGAAATCGTTCCTGACATTGCCTTTCAATTTACCACCTTGCAGCTTCATGTTATGCCCTCTAGTTTTACAGTTTCCCCGTTTTTGGAAGAGGTTTGTTTGTTCATCATTTCTCTTTAAGTGTTTAAAGGTCTGAATCATATCTCCCCTGTCCCTCCTCTACTCCAAAGTGTACATATTAGGTCTTCAAGTCTCTTCTCATAAGGCTTCTGACGAAGGCTCCAAATCATTTTGGTCGCCTTTCTCTGAACAGTTTCCAGTCTTTTTACATCTTTTGCAAGATATGGTCTCCAAAACTGAACACAGTATTCCAAGTGAGGCCTCACCAGTAACTTGTACAGTGGCATAAGTACCTCTTCCTTTCTGTTGGTAATCCCTCTTTGTATGCAGCCCAACATCCTCCTGGCTTTTGCCACCGCTTTGTCGCACTGTTTTGCCACCTTGAGATCATCAGAGATAATCACACCAAGGTCTTTCTCCTGATCCGTGCATACCAACCACTCACCCCCTATTGTGTACATTTCCCTTGGATTTCTGCTACCCAAGTGCATGACACTGCACCTTTTCACATTAAATCATAGTTGCCAAGCATTAGACCATTCTTCCAGCTTTTGTAGATCTTTCCTCATGTTAACCACTCCCTCGGGGGAGTCCACTCTGTTGCAAATTTTTGTGTCATCTGCAAAAAGACAGACTTTTCCATTCAGTCCTTCAGCAATATCACTCACAAATATATTGAACAGTGCCGGGCCTAGGACCGAACCCTGGGGCACCCCGCTAATCACCTTCCTCTCATCCGAGTGAGCTCCATGTACCATCACCTTCTGTATTGATGGATTGCATCTTTCTGTGTCAGGAAAAAGAATCCTAAATGAACAATTCAAGCAATATGTGGACAAGCATTTAAACTAGGGAAAGGGGATGATGGATGGGAAAAAGCAATTTGTATAGATATTGTATATACTGTATATATGTTATTTATGCTCTGGATGATTTACTAGTTTCTATCATCGAGGCTAATATTTTGGTTCATAATGCTTCCATGCATAATTATATGGGTTGATTATCTGTAAAATGTTCTTTATAATGTTCACATTGGAAATGTGGTATATAAACTCAAATAAATAAATAAAGTTGAGAATATCACTCCCAGCAAAAACATAATAATATTGGCAATAGTCATCATATTAATCCACACATCAATGAGAAGAGGGAAGAGGAGTCTGGAATAAAATCCATGCAAACTACAAGCAAGCCAACCCACAATTGCTCTAAGGCAATGAGCACAAATGTTCCAAGTCTAGCCATCAAAGTTCCTGACCTCGAAGCCCTGATAGTGGAAATGGACTTGGACATTGTGGCCATTACAGAAACATGATTTAATGGGTTGCATGAATGGGATATAGCCATAGCCGGCTATAATCTATTTAGAAGAGATAGAGAAGGCAGAAAAGGAGGAGGAGTAGCCCTATATGTCCAAAGCAATCTTAAAGACCTGAAATGTAGGAGATGTGGGTAAAAGAAGAAGTGTCATTGATTGTGTGGGAAAGAGGAGATGGCACTATCATCTACACTGGTATAGTCTACAGGCCTTCAACTCAAACTAAGGAAATGGATACAGACTTTTTTTTCATGTAATAAATTTTATTGAGCAAAGTGCAATAACATACAGTGCAATATCTGAAACACAACAATATAATACATTCGTCAATTCCTCTGAAATCTGACCCTTCAGTCAGTAGTAAACAAAGTATAATAACAAATCCGGCACATTAGCCTGGTCAGGATACAGACTTGATCGTAAATATTGCAAAGGTAGCAATGAGGGGAGAAGTGATCATATTGGGTGACTTTAATCTACCAGGCATGGATTGGAATATTTCCTTCTGGAAAGAAATAAAAAGATTGTGGATGCCTTCCAAGAAGCACTGCTCAGACAACTGAGGATGGAACCAACTAGGGAAGTTTGATGCTGGATTTAGTACTCAGCAATGGAGATAGTGTGTCAAATGTCCAGGTCGGTGTCCATTTGAGCAGCAGTGATCATCACACGGTGTGGTTTGAAGTATAAGCCAAGGCAGAGTCCAATTACAGCAAACTCAAAGTCCTAGACTTCAAAAACGCTGACCTCAGTAAAATGGGAAAGTACCTGAAGGAACAATTGGCGGGGTGGGAGGAGATAAGGAAATTAGAATTGCAGTGGACTAAACTAAAAGAGGCAATAGGGAAGAGGGAAACCTATATAGTTCACCAAGGAAGTAGCTCCACAAATAAAGGCAAAAACCACAGCTTACACAACATTCAAAAGATCACAAAAAGAGGAACACAGAAAAGAATACAGGATAAAGCTAAAAGAGACAAAGAGAGAAATAAGGATAGCAAAAGAAAAGGTGAAAGAAAAGATTGTTAAAGATGTGAAGTGAAGTCTTCCAATTTATCAAGATCCTCCTGCAATTTTCCACAATCCTCTTGGGTTTTAACAACTTTAAATAGTTTTGTATCATCTGCAAATTTGATAATCTCACTCGTTATTCCCCTTTCCAGGTCATTTATGAATATGTCAAAAAGCAGCGGACCCAGCACAGATCCCTGGGGTACACCACTATTCACCTTTCTCCATTGGGAAAATTGGCCATTTAGCCCTACTCTCTGCTTTCTATCTTTTAACCAGTCCCTGATCCACAATAGTACATTGCCTCCTATCCCATGACTCTAGTTTTGCCAAAAGTCTCTGATGAGGGACCTTGTCAAACCGTTCACTGATTGCATTGTATTTCATTACAGTTCTTGCAAGTTTCTTCTTAATTATAAATGCAACACCATTTCTTCTTTGTCTTTCATTTCCACCATAGTAGACCATGTGATCTTCAGATGCAAAGTGCCCGATGCCAGTCCATTTCACTTCGCTGACACCCAGTAGATTGAGTTGTACACGTTCCATTTCATTCTTGACCACCTCCATCTTCCCTTGGTTCATGCTTCGTATGTTCCATGTCCCAATATGTAAGACATCTTTACAGCTTCTGACTCTCATTTTATGTGCAGCTACATCAGCAGTTAGAAGTCCGGAGGGCTTTGATCCAACCACATCATAAATGCTGGCTTTACTCTGAAACGTCTTCAGCTCCTCCCCAGTAGCCAGTTGAGTGCCTTCTGACCTGGGGGTTTCATCTTCCAGCACTATAGTGCAATTTGTTTTGTTGTGACTATCCATTAGGTTTTCATGGCAAGATACAGAAGTAGATTGCCAGGCCTTTCTTCTGTGCAGTTTAAGTTTAGTGTTGTTGCCATTGTCACAGAAATGTGATTCTCTGCCACCAACACCGTCCCATTCTGCTGCTGCCCAGATGGGTGGTTTGTCTTGATCTGGCACCTCATCTGAGACCTGTCCATCTTGGGAGACCCTGCCAGTAGTTAAACTACCGATAGTATAGCTCTCAGCATCACTGATGCATACAAGCCTTCACAGCATGACAAGCTGCAAACCAAGTGAGGGAAGGTATGAATAGACAGGCAGATAAAGATGAGCCAGTTGATATACTCTGTCTGGATTTTTAGAAAGCCTTTGCATAGGTCCCTCATGAAAGACTCCTGGCAAAATTAAAAAGTCATGGGATAGGAGGCAGTGTACTATTGTGGATCAGGAACTGGTTAAACAATAGAAGGCAGAGAGTAGGGATAAATGGCCAATTTTCTCAATGGAGAATGGTGAATAGTGAAGTACCCCAGGGATCTGTGCTGGGCCTGTTGCTTTTTAACATCTTAATAAATGATCTGCAAATGGGAATAATGAGTGAGGTGATCAAATTTTCAGATGCCACAAAATTATTCAAAGTTGTTAAAACCCAAAAGGATTGTGAAAAATTGCAAGAGGACCTTGCTAAATTGGAAGACTGGACGTCCAAATCACAGATGAAATTTAATGTGGACAAGTGCAAAGTTATGCACCTAGGAAAGAGCAACCCAAATTATGGTTACATGATGCAAGGTTCCACATTAGGAACCACCACCTGGGAAATGGATTTAGGCGTCATCGTGGATAATATGTTGAAACCCTCCACTCAGTGTGCAGCAGTGGCCAAGATAGCAAAGAGAATTCTAAGAATGACAAGGAAAGGAATGGAGAATAAAACCAAGGATATTATAATACCTCAGTATCACTCCGTTGTGCATTTCTAGTCACCATATCTTAAAAAGGATATTGCAGAATTAGAAAAGGTACAGAGAAGAGCCACCAAAATGGTAAAGGTTAGGGTTCTTCAACTTGGAAAAGAGATGCCTGAGGGGAGATATGATAGAGGTCTATAAATGAATGAATGGAGTAGAACGGTTAAACGTAGATCGGTTCTTTGCTTCATTAACAAGTAGAAAGAGTGAAGGACACGCAATAAAGCTACAATGTAACCCATTTAAGACTAAAGAAGAGCAGGACCTAGGCGTGGTTGTGTCTGATAATCTCAAAGTAGCTAAACAGGTGGAAAAGGCGACAGCAAAAGCTAGAAGGATGCTTGGGTGCATACGGAGAGGAATGGCTAGCAGAAAAAAGGAGGTGATAGTGCCTCTGTATAAGTCTTTGGTGCGACCTCATTTGGAGTATTGTGTGCAATTCTGGAGACCGCACCTTCAAAAGGATATAAACAGGATTGGGTCAGTACAGAGGGTGGCTACTAAAATGGTTAGTGGTCTTCATTATAAAGCATATGAGGACAGACTTGTGCATCCACCTTGGGTATATCAAACCACACAATGCTCTCCGTCTTTGGGAGAGCATACATTTTCTGATACACCATTAGCCCCTTAGGCAGATAATCCCATTCTGACTGGATCATGCCCTTGATCATCTCCAGGAAGAGGAAGACTGTAGTCTATTTATGCATCCCTTGCACAAGTGAATGAACCTTCGGCCCCTGCTCTGTGTCTGGAGTATCCACCAAGTTCAAAGTTGATGAGACCCTGGCAATCGACACTGCCAGTTCCTCCTTCCAGAAGAGGCAGAGAGCACCAGCCTCTTCATAATCCTCTGAAGGCATGAGCACTTCTGTGTCCACATCTGAACCCAAGTCACAGTCCAGATCTCAGACAGACCCCAGCTGCTCTATATCTCCAGAAGACAACATTTGCTGGGAATGCTTAGCCATAGGCAACTGAACAGGGCTTCCGCTCTCAGCCTGCCCATCATGAGACTGCACTTGAGGGGACTCAGAGGCTTCAGGGTTTGACTTTTCATGCCTGTTGTAAAAAGAAAAGAATTCCAGGGAAGACAATTCAGAGCCCGGAAGGTCTCCTCTCGGAAATGACCCCCATCCCCCAACACCAGGGAACATAGCCTTTACCTAACCCCTAGAGGACAAGGAGCAGCACAGTTGCTGCAACCTCTGGCCGGCTGACCATCCTTACCCACAGCACCATCCGCCACCTCCTACCCTGAGGCAGGTAAGGCCACACCAACTGCATCCCCCAACTGAGAGAGGGGAGAGCAGGCTCTCCAGGACAACTCAGGCAAAGGAGTTGTTGTCTAAAGCCAAATGACTTTCCAGACTTTAAAGGGTTCACCAGTAGTATGGAGAAAAGAGAACTCTCCAAAACCTATTCCCTAGAATAAAAAAAAACCATTAATCCTTAACACACAAGGATGGATTCCTCTGCTTAGAAAAATACTCAAGACAAGCTACAGAAAACTGCCTCTCCACTGCTTCATAAAACCACAAAGGCATTTAAAACCCCCCTAGTGTCTCACAGACTGCTGGGAATTTCTGTACCTTACAGCACTTTACATAATAGCGTGAAGTTCCACTCAGACACCAGTCACTTGAGAGGTGATGACAGTGCCATGACTAAGGGTCTTGGAAAGCAAATGCTCTCCGACTGTCTCAGCCGTGCACATGAATATTAGATCCTTTTTTTTCCTTTATTTTTTGATCTATGTGCAGCTCAGTAAACAAACCCACCGCTGTAGGATACATTAGCATGCACACACATGGAGTGAATAATACACATAAATATATATTTTACGATATAATGCCTCAACTGCTTTTCACCAAACAAGGAGATGGGGCCATGTTTGTTATTCTCTGAATTGGCAGGCTGTTGGCTTGTACACCACATTTTTTATGTCTTCTCCCCTGCTGTGAAAGTTCCAGTGTGCTAAGCTCTGCCTGTAAGGAGCCGGGGCGATGCTGATTTCTGTGTCTCTGTACTGATGAAACCAGGTTAGAACTGGACCCTGGCCAGACCCCAATCACATCAACATCAAATATTTGGGTCCCTGTAAATTGGGAAAGAATGAATGACCATTTCCGGTCTGCATGTTTCTTTTTGGAAGTCTGTCTGGCTTCCTGGTTTTGAGTCTTACAGTATTTTAAACATCAAGATTTGGACTCGAAATTAATTAAGAAGAAGTAAACAAAAGATCTGATGATCTGATGCAGGCAGAGTTCTTTTTCCATATGAATCTCACAGCTGAAATCTCCCATCATCATTACAGTTACACAATGAACATAAGAGCATAAGATGGAAGCTCAGCATGCAGTGGAATCATCTCAGTGTGTCCGGTTGATGGTGGCAACTAGACTTCTAGCCATATACAGCAATATCCTTTCCATGTCATCATCAAATAAACAGAGGAGTCTATCTCATTTGTGATATTGCCAGCCATCACTACCCCAACTCTCTCAATGGCTCATGAACATTAAAAGACAGGAAGACAACTAATCAGCATGGATGTGCATATCATAGCATGCATTCAGTTCGTTAGTGTGCCTTAAACATTTTAGTGCATGCAAAATTGATTTAATGCATGCCAACCTATAAATTAATGCATTTTAATTGATTTGTGCACATTAAAAATGACTAATGCACACTAAGAATTTTGTTTATGAAAACCAATGTGCGAAATAAACCCCAAAAGTCTAAAAATTGGAGAAAAAGCCCAAACAAATTGAAAACTTACATAGTAACATAGTAACATAGTAAATGACGGCAGATAAAGACCAGTGTGGTCCATCTAGTCTGCCCAGCAATATGGCAGGAGTAGGCGCACCCCTTCCCATGTCTTTTAGAGAGTAGGTGCACCCCTACCCATGTCTTTGCTTAGTGGTGCACCCACCAGGAGTAGGTGCACCGCTCCCCATATCTTTGTTTCTTTGTTTGTTTAGGGGTGAACCCACCGCTCCTCCCCCCATTGCTCCATGTAGGACATCCCCTATTTGTTAAGAAATTAGATGGTTCAGTTTATTTAAATTTAATCTTGTTGCTGTAAAGTGATCCATTGTGTCTGTCCCAGGCCACTTTGAATTCCGTCACTGTGTTTGCCCCCACCACCTCCATCGGAAGGGCATTCCAAGCATCCACCACCCTTTCAGTGAAAAAGTATTTCCTGACATTGCCTTTCAATTTACCACCTTGGAGCTTCATGTTATGCCCTCTAGTTTTACAGCTTCCCCGTCTCTGGAAGAGGTTTGTTTGTTCATTATTTCTCTTTAAGTATTTAAAGGTCTGAATCATATCTCCCCTATCCCTCCTCTCCTCCAAAGTGCAGGGCCGGCCTGTCCATTGAGCAAAAATGTTTTTTGCACAGGGCCCTGCGTTTCAGGGGGCCCCGTGCAAAGAACATTCTGCTTTAAAAATAAATTAAATTTTTTAAAAAAGCTGGCTGCTGCCGCTGCCGCCACAGCAGCGGCAGAATCGACTGTCCAGCGGGGCCCCCCCCCTGCCTGGCTGAGCTCTCCCTGCCCGGCTGAGCCTCTCCGCGACAGCTTTCAGATCTGTGAAGGGAGAGTGTCTCCTCGCGGCTCTGTTAAGCCTGCAGGGGCTGATGGGAAATTTCCCATTAACCCCTGCAGGCTTAACAGAGCTGCGAGGGAGACAGTGGATCTGAAAGCCATCACGGAGAGGCTCAGCCGGGCAGGGAAAGCTCAGCCGGGCAGGGGGGGGACCCACGGGACAGTCGATTCTGCTGCTGCTGTGGCGGCAGCGGCAGCAGCCAGCTTTTTTTTTTAATTTTCCCTGAGCCAATGGGGGGGAGGGGGGTTAGGACTGGAAATGGGCTATGGGGGGGGGGGGCTAAGACTGGTAATGGGCTGTGTGCTGATGGGGGGTTAGGACTGGAAATGGGCTGATGGGGTTAGGACTGGAAGTGAGCTGATGGGGGGTTAGGACTGGTAATGGGCTATGGGGGGGCTTAAACAGAAAATGGGGTGATGGGGGGTTAGGACTGGAAGTGGGTTGATGGGGGGCTAGGACTGGTAATGGGTTGGGGGGTTGCTAGGACTGGAAATGGGCTGAGTGGAAGGGGAGGCTTGAACTGCAAATAGCTGATGGGGACGGGGACTTGGAATGGAAATGGACTGAGTGGAAGGGGGGCTTGAACTGCAAATAGCTGATGGGGAGGGGGGCTTGGAATGGAAATGGGCTGTGAGGGGAGGGAGCTAGGACAGGAAATGGGCTGATGGAGCTGCTAGGATAGGACTGGAAATGGGCTGTTGGGGGAGCTAAGATTGGAAATGGGCTGTGGTGGGGCTTGGATAGAAATGGACTCATGTAGGGGCTAGAACTGGAAGTTGGCTCATGGGGGGCTTGGATTGAAATTGGGCTGAGTGGAGGGGAGCTAGGATTTGACATGGGCTGATGAGCTAGGAAAGGACTAGAAATGGGCTGATGGGGCGCTGGGATTGGAAATGAGCTGATGGAGGGACGGATAGGACTGGAAATGTATGGGGAGCTAGGACTGGAAATGGGCTGATGGGGGGCTAGGACTGGAAATGGGCTGATGCAGGGACTAGAAGGGAGCAGATGCTGGGTGAGGCTGGAACTAGAAGGGAGCTGATGTTGGGGGAGGATTAGAATGGGATGGAGCTGGGAGAGTGAAAAGGAGAGGGGAAAAATATTTTGTGTGGGAGGGATGAAAAATCTACAATTGGCCGGGTATTGGGAAAGTAAGTGGGGATTGAGTATGGAGGGGTAAAATTTGAGTGGATGAAATAGGAATGAGGAAAGAGCAAAAGGAGAAAGATTAGTATGTTAAAGCAGATGTAGAGAGAGAGAATGGAAAAAAACTAGAAGAGAGAAGAAAGGACAAATGGACAGCAGACGATGGAGAGTTAGCAGAAGACACGAAGAAACCATAAGAAAGTGGCTGGAGCAATTGCAATTGAAAAAAAATGCACAAAAGGTAGAAAGATATCTCTTTATTTTGAATTTATTATCTGGAATATGTCAGCTCTGGGAAATGTGCATCATTAACATCTGCGCTTTGTTTAGTACAAGAGGAAATTAATTTATAGTTTTATTTCTACAGTGTTGTTGTACATTCCAAGTTTGGCTTTTGGGGTTCCCAGTTTAATTATTGCCTTCCTGTTTTTAAATTGTGATTCCTTGTTTGGTGATGGTCTATGTTCTGCATGTGTAACTGAGCTGAGGTGTTCTGTTTATGTAATTTCTATTTGACATTGCCACTTGTTCTCTTTCCCCAGTAGGTCATGTATTGTTATTCTCTGAAATGAATTGGTTTAATGTTTGCAGTGTTGCCTTTTGATAGGTAGGGTCTGGTGCTTTGTGTGTGCTTTGTGAGTCCTGGTAGTGCTGTTACGATACGGCGGGTTTGTTATGGGTTCTAAATGGGCAGTGTTTGTAGTAGTTCCTAATGTGCCTGGCGGTTGGCACTGGATTATAGTAATATAGAAACCTTTTAGTCTTTCTTTAGCCATACATTCATTAAGAGACGTGTTTACTAAACGTTAGTGTATGGTAACATTATGTAAATATTTATGCAAATACGGCCACTTATGCAAATGAGGCCCCACACCAAGTCTCCGCACATGGCCCCGCACCCCCCTTGGGCCGCCCCTGCCAAAGTGTACATATTTAGGTCTTCAAGTCTCTCCTCATAAGTCTTCTGACGCAGGCTCCAAATCATTTTAGTCGCCTTCCTCTGAACAGCTTCCATTCTTTTTACATCCTTTGCAAGATACAGTCTCCAAAACTGAACACAGTATTCCAAGTGAGGCCTCACCAGAGACTTATACAGTGGCACTAGTACCCCTTCCTTTCTGCTGGTAATTCCTCTTTGAATGCAGCCCAACATCCTCCTGGCATTTGCCACCGCCTTGTTGCACTGTTTTGCCACCTTGAGATCTACAGAAATAATCACACTGAGGTCTTTCTCCTGCTCTGTGCACACCAACCTCTCACCCCCTATCATATACATTTCCTTTGGATTTCTGATACCCAAGTGCATGACACTGCACTTCTTCGTATTAAATCTCAATTGCCATTCCCCCAGCTTTTGCAGATCCCTCCTCATGTTCAGCACTCCCTTGGGAAGTCCACTCTGTTGCAAATTTTCATGTCATCTGCAAAAAGACAGACTTTTCCATTCAGTCCTTCAGCAATATCACTCACAAATACATTAAACAGTGCCGGCCCCAGGACCGAACCCTGCAGCACCCCGCTAATCACCTTCCTTTCATCCGAGTGAGCTCCGTTTACCATCACCTTCTGTCGTCTGTCAGTCAACCAATTTCTGATCCAGTTTACCACCTTGGAACCCATCCGCAAACTACTGAGTTTATTGATAAGCCTCCTATGAGGGACAGTATCAAAGGCTTTGCTGAAATCCAGGTAGATGACATCCATCGCGTGTCCTTGATCCAGTTCTCTGGTCACCCAATCAAAGAACTCAATCAGATTTGTCTGACAAGATTGCCCCTCGGTAAAACCATGTTGCCTCGGATCCTCTAACCCTCTGGTTTTGAGAAAGTTCACTATTTGCTCTCCATTACCTTTCCCGCCTCTGAGGTAAGGCTCACGGGCCTGTAGTTTGACACTTCTTCCCTGTCACCACTTTTATGTAGAGGTACAACGTCAGCCATTCTCCAGTCCTGAGGAAACTCTCCTGTTTCCAAGGATCTGTTGAAAACATCCTTTAACGGCCCTGCAAGAACCTCTCTGAGCTCTTTCAGTATCCTGGGATGTATCCCATCTGATCCCATGGCCTTGTCCACTTTCAGTTTTGCAAGTTGTTCTAACACCTCATCCTCTCCGAATGGTGTGGTATCTACCTCATTCCCATTTTTATATTTTGGAATCATAGGTGGTCCTTCTCCAGGATTTTCTTTAGTAAAAACAAAGCAGAAGTATTTGTTTAACAATTTCGCTTTATCAATGTAATTTTCCATTAGTCCGTTCCCAGCACTTCTAAGCCCTGCAAATCCACCTCTGATCTTCTTCCTTTCCCGAAAATACCTGAAGAAAGTTTTGTTGCCGCACTTAACATCTTTAGCCATCTTTTCCTCTGCCTTTGATTTTCCTATCTTTATTTCTCTTTTTGTCTCCTTGAGTTTGGTCCTGTAATCATTTCTGTGTTCTTCTGTTTGCAAGCTTTTGAATTTTGCAAAAGCTGTGTTTTTTGCCCTTATTTGAGCAGCCACTTCTTTGGAATACCAAATATGTTTCCTTCTCCTCTTGTTTTTATTTACTTTTCTTACATATTTATCTGTTGCCCCTTTTATTGCCTCTTTTAGTTTAGCCCATTGCAATTCCACTTCCCTTAGCCCCTTCCACCCTGTCAGCTCCTCCTTTAGGTACTTGGCCATTTTGTTGAAGTCAGTGTTTTTGAAGTTTAGGACTTTGAGCTTGCTATGATTGGACCGCACCTTGGCTTTTATCTCAGACCACACCGTGTGATGATCACTGTTGCTCACAGGGGCACTCACCCAGACATTTGACGCACTATCACTGTTGGTGAGCACCAAATCCAGTGTTGAGTTTTCCCTGGTTGGTTCCATCACCATTTGTCTAAGTAACACATCTTGGATAGCTTCCACAATTTTTTTGCTTCTTTCCAGATTTGCAGAAGGAGTAATCCAATCCACATCGGGTACATTAAAGTCACCCAATATGATCGCTTCCCCCTTTGTTGCTATCTTGGCAATATCTATAATCAATTCGTTATCCCTCTCTTCAATTTGAGTTGGAGGTCTGTAGATTACAGCAGTATGGATGACAGTGCCATCTCCTCTTTCCGACACTATCCAGAGAGCTTCTTCTTTTCCCCATGCACCCTGCATTTAAGTAGCTTTAATATTGGATTTGACATACAAGGCTTCTCCTCCCCCTTTTCCATTTTCTCTGCCTCTTCTGAATAGATTATAGCCAGGTATGGCTATATCCCAATCATGCGATTCATTAAACCATGTTTCTGTAATGGCCACAATGTCCAAGTCCTTTTCCACCTTAAGGGCTTCCAGGTCTGGAAGTTTGTTGGCTAAGCTATGAGCATTTGTGCTCATTGCTTTCCAGCATTTAACTGGCTTGTGTGTATTTTGCATTGATTTTATTCTACCCACTTCTTCCCAGTTGCTTTTGATGTGTTGTTTAAAAGTGTGGCTGTTTCTGTTATTCTGCTTTTGCAGGGGGTGACGTCCAGAACTTGACCTTCCCCGTCCGTCAACCCCTTCTTCTAGTTTAAATGCAAATCGACATACTGCCTGAATTTTTCATGTAGGATTCTTTTCCCAGTGACAGAGAGGTGTAGTCCATCAGCACAGTACAGTTTCTTGTTGGTCCATGTGTTTTCCCAGTCGCCAATAAATCCGAATCCTTCTCGTTTGCACCAGGTCTGGAGCCATGTATTAAAGCTGTTAATGCAATTTAGCCTTTTTGCCCCCTTGCCTAGAACAGATAGAACTTCTGGGAATGCTACAGTGTTAACAATGGGCTTGAGTTTTTCTCCCAGAGATTGGAAGTCCTTTTGGACTGTAGAGGCACTATTTCTAGCCAGGTCATTTGTACCCAAGTGAATTACAACATCAAGTTTGGAGTGTTTGCTTTCTGCGCTAAGTACATCAATAATTTGGTTTGTATTCCTGCCGGCTGAGGAGCCTGAGAGGCATTTGACTATCTTCTCTCCTTTGAACTGTGTTCCCAAGTTGGTGTCTCTGATGATGGACTCTCCAAGTAGTAGTAGCTTTCTGTTTGGTGAGTTTTTCTTCATATTTGGTGCTTTAGCAGGAGATTGGGCATTGACTGACTCCTCTAAGGGCCGTTCAGTTTTAAGTGAGCCTATTCTAAGGCAGTGTGGTAGTGCACATGTATTTGCCAATGTGTGGAGCTGGAGGGGCCATTTTTCAAATCTACAGGTGGAAAAAAATCAACGGGGAAACTCGGCATCTTCCAATGTATGTGACAGCACTTCCATGTGTATGTCAGCCATTTTGCAAAACTACTTGTATGAATGTCGTCCCTTAACTACTCTCTTTAATTCCAAATTGAAGAGCGAAATTAACAATGGGGGTTAAGGAAGCTAACTCCTCTAATCCCTCCTGTAAAGGGCTGACTGAAATGAGCACTTTTTAAAAACTTATACATGTCAGGGAGTAGCTGTTAATCCCAACATGTATTTCCTATAGGAATTAAGGAAGACACATAAAGATTTTTGACCCATCCAGGTCACTCCCTAGCCACTCTCCAACATGCCTCCTGGCAATTCTATGTAGTAAGGACCTCAGTTGGTAAATTACGCCCTTTCTAAAATCGTCATTTGCATATGGAGGCCATTTCCACCTATAAATGCCTGATTAGTATATGGACATGGTGAATAAGACTTCTAAAACAATGACTTTATGCATCTGAATTGGCTTCTTTGAAAATGCACTTATTTATTTAACTAGGCTTATATTCTACCAGTCAAGGTACATTCAGGTACTGTATATGAATATATATATATATTCTTTCCTCTGTCCCAGAGGGGCTCATAGTCTGTGGGGTATGTTTACTAAAACCCTGGTAAAGTGCGGGCCCCGGTAGTGTGCGGGTGCCATATAAGGAGTGGGCGTTCCGTCCTGAAAAAGGAAAGGCGGAATTTACATATGCGCTAAGGTGCGCGGTGCCCATGTGCGCCCCGCACCTTAGCGCATGAGATAGCTGCGTGGGAGGCATAAGTGGCGTGCTGAAATGCAAAAAAAAGAGCAGAGCCACAGCACAATGGTTAAGACACTGACCAACGGTGCAGGGATCAGGAATTCAATCCCCCACAGTGCCCAATGGAGACAGCTGGCTGAGGGGTTAATTTATGAGGCACAGAAATAGTGGGCAGCATAAGGCAGCACGCTAATGTTTTTGGCGGCATAAGGCTGCGCGCTGATGTTTATGGAGGCATTATAATACTGGGCTGTATAAGTGGCGCGCTGATGTGCAGGCAGAAGATCACAGCCACAGCACAATGGTTAAGGCCCTGACCAATGGTGCAGGTATCAGGGGTTTAATCCCACACAGTGCCCAATGGAGACAGCTGGCTGAGGCATTAATTTAGGAGGCATTTAAATGATGGGTGGTATAAGGCGGTGCGCTAATGTTTTTAGGAGGCATTTTAATACTGGGCGGCATAAGGCGGCGCGCTGATGTGCAATCATAGGAACTGAGCCCCAGCACAATGGTTAAGGCACTGACTAATAGTGCAGGGATCAGGGGTTAAAGTGCCCAATGAACAAGGCTGGCTGAGGCGTAACATATTAAGGGGAAGATTGCTTTAGGAGGAATTTTATTCATATTTTAATTATCACTACTATCAAATGCACTCCCAAAGCGTGTTAACATAAGGTGCCCATAAGGCACATATTAAAGTGCACTGTCAGCCAAGGCACCCTAGAATGTTGCTTATAGGGCGCTTTAGAGGGTGCCGTATGAGGTACCGCAAGGTCAGTGTACTGTTTTTTATGGCAGCACTGTGCAGTTTAAGGAATGATAAGCATAAGTAGGTGCGCTGATAAGCAAGGAGGAGCAGCTGTGGAGCACAATGGTTAAGGCCCTGACTGCTGATACAGGGGTCATGAGTTTGCTCCCCAGTGTGCCTAATACATAAGGCTGGCTGTGGCATCAGCTTTGCAGTCTACATATTTTGTCCTGCAGCACTTTAATTTTATGTTATTAATTGCTGCCAGCAAACACGCCCTCACGTGCCGTAATTGAGGGTGCCGTATAAGGCACCCTATAAGGCACTCCATAGGGCACATTAGAAATTGCACTCTCCACCACAGCACCCTAAAATATCCCCTACATGGCACCCTATAGGTTGCGTCACAGGATATTGTATAGTGCACCTTATATGGACGGGAACCATAAGGTGCCCTATAGGGCGCCCTGTAAAGCACCCTCAGAGGCACCTTATGGGTACAGTACGCTGAGGGTGTCTTTGCTGGCATCAAAATATATACATTAAATAAAATGCTTTGGACAATCCTATCAAACAACCTCACTGTGGGATTGAACCCATGACCTCTGGCTTGCAGAAGCAGTGAAGTAACCATTGGGCTATAGCTCTATAGCTGCTAGCATGCACGTCACCACACAGACAGTCTGCTGTGGTCACCAGGATAGGGTAGCCCACCCATACCCATGATGCACTGCACATGCAAATCAGCTGTCCACAGATGAACACAAGATGGGCAATGCACCCCCACAGCACCTCGGCCTGGTAGAGGGAAGTGACCATGTGCACCCACACACCACCTCGGCCTGGTAGGGGGTACTGACTGTCTTTTACTGGCACAGAGTAGCTACACACCGTCACATTGTGCGAGTACTGTGCTCACCCTGAGTGTGCAATGAGGCATCCAGGACCAGGTCCACAACACCTTCCATGGCTGAATGAGGCCATGCCTGAGGTCCAAAGCAGTGTTAATGTGTGAGATAGGTAGTTTCTTCACAACCACCTTGGATATCTCTGTCTGCTTCAGTAAGGTGTAGCTCCCATGGACCCCCCCCCCCCAGGGCCTCCCATCAAGAGATCCACATTCTACCTCCCTGCAAAGGTGGCAGTAGAGGGGTCCATCAACCCTGGTCCTGCTGAGGAGCAGACACCCCACAGGGTAGTCAATGCAGCTCCATACACAATAGCAGACAGATATTATGCCTGGATATGGTGAGCTGCACCCCACCACCATCTGACATTCTCCTGCAGCAAGTCATCACCCACTGCACCCTGCAAGCTGCTCCATCACAACACAGACCAGCTGCAAACAGTGTGTTAGTTAATTCACAGTGCATGTTACCAGTGGAAATGCATGCACCCCAAACTGGGATGTCAACATACACAGCAAGCAGATAAATCAGTGACTGGGCCCCTAAAGGAAACCCATCTCTCACATGAGAGAAATACCATATAGCACTATGGGGGTGCCTAGCCATGCTGTGGTCACTGCACAGTCAGGGTGAGAGTGATCTCTCAGCAGGACATACTGAGGTCACCCTGTCTGTGTAGGTGATGGCCAGGCACTAAAATGTCCCAGTCAGTGCCCTATGCCCTGTGCAGATGCACCCTGGCCAGGCCACCCTGTCCGGTCTATACCCATGGTACCTTGCTCCTCATTATGCACATTGGCAGCCCAATACTGGCAACATTGCTGGCAGTGTGGGCTGTGGAAGGTGTTTGCAGCCACCACACACTGGATAGGCAGACAGCCACCCCCACACCTATGCCAGCATTGTGCTACTATAGAGGAGTCCAGCAGCCATACACACCACACCAGTCCTGGGCACAGTACAGGCATGGATATGGTACGCACTACTGTGGGGGGTCACTCCCCAGGGTGGTAAACACTGTCAGAGACCAGACCTGCAGCGCACACCGCAGACATCACAATTATTGTTATGGTGGAGATCAATGAGCAAAATGTGCTTAACGTAGGAATTGATATCTGCCAGTTATCATGGGCAACGTTTGAAAGCTGTGTACCATATACCCAGGTGTAGGGTGGCAGTGCTAAGGTATGCAACTGCTAGTATTGGGGGATACAGGCAGGGCCCAATGTCCTGCCTCTCCAGGAGGCATTGGCCAATGGGGCCTGGGGGGGGGGGGGGGGTGTCTGGCCCTGTTGGCTGCTGCTTTACGGCAGAGTATCCCAACTCCAGTCCTGGTGTTCCAAACACTGTTCGGGTTTTCATGCTGTCCCTCATAGATATGCATGAGCTACATCAGCATACCATGGGGGTGGTGCATAGATATGCAGCACAGGCATCCTTATTAGAGGCAGCATGGATCCTGAATGGTGTGGGGCCCTCCAGGACTGCATTTGAGAGACTCTGCTCTAGGCAGGGCCGGCCCGTCCATTGAGCAAGAATGTTTTTTGCACAGGGCCCCGCGTTTCAGGGGGCCCCGCGCAAAAAACATTCTTCAGCATCCCAAGTTTTAAAAAAAAAAAAAAAACCGGCTGCTTCTGCCGCGGCAGCAGCAAGAGCTCTGCCGCGGCAGCAGCAAGAGCTCTGCCGCGGCAGCATCAAGAGCTCTGCCGCGGGGCCCCCCCCTGCCCGGCAGAGCCTCCGTGCATCCTCAGCAGCTTTCTTCATGTCCAAAACGCGGGCTTCTTTCAGAGCCGCGAGAGTTTCCTTTCTCGCGGCTCTGTTAATCCCGCCGAGGGTGATGGGATTTCCCATCAGCCCCGCGGGATTAAGAGAGCCGCGAGAAAAGAAACTCTCGCGGCTCTGAAAGAAGCCTGCGTTTTGGACATGAAGAAAGCTGCTGAGGATGCACGGAGGCTCTGCCGGGCAGGGGGGGGCCCCGCGGCAGAGCTCTTGATGCTGCCGCGGCAGAGCTCTTGATGCTGCCGCGGCAGAAGCAGCCAGTTTGTTTTTTTTTTAATTTTAATTTGGAATGATAGGGGGGGGGTGGTTATGACTGGTAATGGGCTATGGGAGGGGAGGCTAAACTGGAAGTGGGCTGATGGGGGGGGTGGTGAGGACTGGTAATGGGCCAGGGGGGGGGGTGGTTAGGACTGGTAATGGGCCATGGGGGGGAGGCTAAGACTGGAAGTGGGCTGAGGGGGGGGGTTAGGACTGGTAATGGGCTATGGGGGGGCTAAGTGGGCTGCTGGGGGGGGTTCGGCCTGGCAACGGGCCCTGGGGGGTGGAGGCTAGGACTGGTAATGGGCCATGGGGGGGGGCTAAGTGGGGTGGGGGGGGCAATGGGGGCGGGGGTGGGGTAGGAGTGGTAATGTGCCATGGGGGGGGAGGCTGGGACGGGGAATGGGCTGATGGGGGGGGTTAGGACTGGTAATGGGCTATGGGGGGGCTAAGTGGGCTGATGGGGGGGGTTAGGACTGGTAATGGGCTATGGGGAGGGGGCTAAGGCTGGAAGTGGGGGGGTAGGACTGGAAAAGGGCTGATGGGGGGGCTAATACTGGAAAGGGCAGGATGGGGGGGTAGGCCTGGTAATTGACTATGGGGAGGGGGCTAAGGCTGGAAGTGGGGGGGTAGGACTGGAAATGGGCTGATGGGGGGGGTTAGGACTGGTAATGGGCTATGGGGGGGCTAAGACTGGAAGTGGGCTGATGGGGGGGGGGTGGTTAGGACTGGTAATGGTCCATGGGGGGTGTATGAATGGAAATGGGCTGATGGGGGGGGTTAGGACTGGTAATGGGCTATGGGGGGGCTAAGACTGGAAGTGGGCTGAGGGGGGGGGTGGGTAGGACTGGTAATGGGCCAGGGGGGGGGTTAGGTCTGGTAATGGGCCGGGGGGGGGGGGGGTTTGGACTGGTAATGGGCTGATGGGGGGAGGGTTAAGACTGGTAATGGGCCATGGGGGGGGGTTAGGACTGGTAATGGGCCATGGGGGGGGAGGCTAAGACTGGAAGTGGGCTGATGGGGGGGGTAGGACGGGTAATTGGCGATGGGGGGGCTAAGACTGGAAATAGGCTGATGGGGGGGCTAGGACTGGAAATAGGGTGATGGGGGGGTTAGGACTGGTAATGGGCTATGGGGGGCTAAGACTGGAAATGGGCTGATGGGGGGGTAGGACAGGTAAGTGGCTATGGGGGGGCTAAGACTAGCAATAGGCTGATGGGGGGGCTAGGGCTGGAAATAGGGTGATGGGGGGTTAGGACGTCATGGGCGGATGGGGGTTAGGACTAGTAATGGGCTATGAGGAGGCTAGGACTGGAAATGGGCTGAGTGGAAGGAGGGCTTGAACTGCAAATAGCTGATGGGGACGGGGGCTTGGAATGGAAATGGGTTGTGAGGGGGAGGGAGCTAGGACTGGAAATGGGTGAGGGGGGGGCTAGGACAGGAAATGGGCTGATGGAGGGGCTAGAATAGGACTGGAAATTGGCTGTTGGGGGGTGCTAAGATTGGAAATGGGCTGTGGTGGGGGTTTGGATTGAAATGGACTCATGAAGGGGCTAGAACTGGAAGTAGGCTCATGGGCTGAGTGGAGGGGAGCTAGGATTTGACATGGGCTGATGGTGGGGCTAGGAAAGGACTAGAAATGGGCTCATGGGGGGCTGGGATTGGAAATGAGCTGATGGAGGGACTTGGATGGGACTGCAAATAGATGGGGGAGCTAGGACTGGAAATGGGCTTATGGGGGGCTAGGACTGGAAATGGGCTGATGCGGGGACTAGAAGGGAGCGGATGCTGGGTGGGACTGGAACTAGAATGGAGCTGATGTTGGGGGAGGATTAGAATGGGATGGAGCTGGGAGAGTGAAATGGAGAGGGAAAAAATATTTTGTGTGGGAGGGAAGACAAATCTACAATTGTCCGGATATTGGGAGAGTAAGTGGGGATTGAGGATGGAGGGGTAAAATTTGAGTGGATGAAATAGGAATGAGGAAAGAGGAAAAGGAGAAAGATTAGTATGTTAAAGCAGATGTAGAGAGAGAATGGAAAAAAACTAGAAGAGAGAAGAAAAGACAAATGGACAGCAGACGATGAAGAATTAGCGGAAGACACGAAGAAACCAGAAGAAAGTGGCTGGAGCAATTGCAGCTGAAAAAAAATGCACAAAAGGTAGAAAAATATCTCTTTATTTGAATTTATTAATTGGAATATGTCAGCTCTGGGAAATGTGCATCATTAACGTCTGCGCTTTGTTTAGTACAAGAGCAAATTAATGTATAGTTTTATTTCTACAGTGTTGTACATTCCAAGTTTGGCTTTTGGGATTCCCAGTTTAATTATTGTCTTCCTGTTTCTAAATTGTGATTCCTTGTTTGGTGATGGTTTATGTTCTGTTCATGTGTAACTGAGCTGAGGTATTCTGTTTATGTAATTCCTATTTGACATTGCCACTTGTTCTCTTTCCCCAGTAGGTCATGTATTGTTGTTCTCTGAAATGTATTGGTTTAATATTTGCAGCGTTTCCTTTTGATAGTTAGGGTATGGTGCTTTATGAGTCCTGGTAGTGCTGTTAGGATACGGCGGGTTTGCTATGGGTTCTAAATGGGCAGTGTTTGTAGTAGTTCCTAATGTGTCTGGCGGTTGGCACTGGATTATAGTAATGTAGAAGTCTTTTAGTCTTTCTTTATTCATACACTCATTAAGAGGCATGTTTACTAAAAGTTCGTGTATGGTAACATTATGCAAATATTTATGCAAATGAGGACCCTTATGCAAATGAGGCCCCGCACCGAGTCTCCGCACATGGCCCCGCACCCCCCTTGGGCCGCCCCTGGCTCTAGGTAATGCGGCTGTTCATGGTGTCTGTGTTTGGTGTGGTAAAATATAGGCGTATGAACCATACGTGTGTTCTCAGCAATAAAGGTTTGTCCGTACTATCACGGTTTAGTTGTAGGAAAAATATGTGGATTGGATTGACAGTAGTCACAGCTGGGCTTTGAACCTGTGACCTTCTGTTCCTGCACACACTGTCTGTGTGCTCTGCACTGCACTGCACCACCGTGTTGCCACAGATATGCTGTGTTCCCTGGGGAGTCCATGACTGTACATCCGACAGAGCCTGTCTGTTGCGGTGGATGGTGCCAGCCTGCACAGGCCTAGGCCACTGTCTGCTGTGGTTTGCAGACACTGCCCCCTCCACCACCTGTACCCTTCCGCCAACATGCAGACATGTCCCTATCTGGGAAAAAGCATATGACCTGATTGAGTTGTGGCACTCCAGGACTGCATTTGGGGGACTCGGCTGTAGGTAATGCCCATTGTTATGGTTTGTGTGCGGTGTAGGGTAAAATATAGGTGTTGGAACCATGCTTATGTTCTCTGCCATAAAGGAGTGTCTGTACTATCACTGTTTAGTGGTGGGTAAAACTATGGGGACTGGGTTTGCAGGAGCCCCAGCTGGGGTTTGAACCTGTGACCCTCTGGTCCTACAGGCACTGGCTGTGTCTGCTGCACCACACTGTGGCCACAGAGACAATGCAGTCTCTGGAGATAGGTAACCTGGCTGCACGAGTCAGACGCCCTGCTCTGCATTATTTTACTGTGGGCTCGTTTACCTTGTATGGGGACAAAGGTGCAATTAAACCTCACAAATGACCTCCGAAAAAGGGGAAAGAAACCACAACCAAGCTGGGCAACAGTGATATCAATGGGCAACATGACAAACACTTCCAGGAAAGCTCCATTAAAATGCAGTGATTTTTGAACGAGTCTACGGAGCGTAGGCCCTTCCAAAAATCATTTCCTTTTTTTGGAGCTTTCCTGGGAGTGTTTTTTATGGTTGCCCATTAATATCACTGTTGCCCAGCTGGATTATAATTTATTTGGAATTTGTTGTGGTCATTTTCAATTTATATTTGCTATTTTGTTCTGTGCACATGTATCACACTGCTCACGTTTTTCAGGTTTCCCCGGTTTTGCTGTACATTGCTGACGGAAATGGTTTCTCTTCCATTTAAATCGGCTCTAACGCGAGGGTTTCACTCGCGGTATTTTTCTTGCCGAAATTCAGCCCGCTCCTGTGCGGGGAGCCACTCCCCTCCCACTCTCCACCCATTGACCCCGTCCCTCCGCCCCTCGGGGGCCTTCCTCCGCCCTCCGTAAGCCTTTCCCCGCCTCTATCGCACATCAGCGCCCCGCACACATGCGCCGGCCCGTTAATGTGATGCGCACGCGTGCGCGGCACTTAAGAGCACTTAAGTGCATCATTAGTGTACGCTATTGTGCGCCATGCACGTGTGCGCGGTTTAGTAAACATACCCCTAGGACTCCCAACCCTAGGTTGCTGTCCTCTAGTGGGATTCAAACCCCTGGTGCACCATCCTGAGATAACTTGCCCCAACCACTAGACTACTCCTAGCACCTGCAGAGCTATTCAAAATTTCATTACACTTGTACATTTAAAGAACGTGGGTGGCAACAGATGCAGATTTAGGGCAGGGAAAAGAAAAGAGCATAGTGTTGATTTTCAGTACAAGGCTCATAAATCTAGGCAAATGAATGGCAGTCCTACATTTATAAACATGACTTTTGGGTTCCAAAATTAAGATGAATTTTCGGCTGAAAACTTAGGCTTCTCATTTTGGCTGAAAATAGGGCACAAATTTAAGAGCCTATCTTGGAAGCTGAGCTTTTTTTGACTATCGAGCCCAGAATCTATTTCAGATGGATCATCGCTGTAGAATACATATACTTTACCGCCCTTAAGAACAAATGTTCCCCCTGGATGGTGCTGAATGCAAGTGTGGGGACCCCTGTGCTCTGCGATCAGTAGCACTATGCTGCGGCTCTTCTATTTGCTGGTGGCCTGAGGGCTTCTGCTGCCTTAAGCAGATCTTGCGTGCAGGTGTTTTAAAGCCCATTGTGGCACTGAAGCCACACTTCAGCTACCGCTTCTCAGAGGGGGTAGCGATGGTGCCCACCAGGGTTCGCTGCCCTAGGCAATCGCCTAGTTCACCTGGACAGGCTGTGCCTTCTACTAGTATTGATCAGCGAGTCTTGGAATGTATGACAACTGCCTCCTAATATCTCAAACACCAAGATTAAATGAATTTGTATCACTGATTGAGGTGCAATCTAGATGTAAATACATTTACATTGTGCAAGAGATTAACTTCCAGATTAAGGGAGGTTCCCCCATGCCAGACAAGCTTAGATGGGGAGGAGATTCCTGTGAGAAGGAAGAACTCTTAAACCTCAGTCAGAGACAGTTTCCTGTCTGTGGCCCCCAAGCCATTGCACCATGCACTGCTGAACAGAGAGCTGCCCTAAAGGGGCAGGTACCTCAGGCACCAATGCCAGAGCCAGTCCCCATGACCAGGATGCAAGGAGAAATAGACTTAGAGGCACTGCAATTAGCAGATGAGCTCAGAGGAAGTTCTTGGCGAGCATCTGTATCAGTCCATACAGACTTCACTGGTCAAAGGACTAAGAGAAGCAACCTACCTAAAGCAGAGTTGCCAAGTTACAAAGACCCAGGAGTGAGATTTTGGCCAGTTCTGGTTTTACATTTGCCTTGCAATGCAGTATGGGATTTGTAGTCCCTGATTTTACTCACTGACCTCAGTGTTGCAGGTCCCATAATGCATCTTAATGAGCTTGTCAGAAATCCCAGACTGTTAAAATCTCACTCCTGGAACTGGGTAGCTTGGCAACTCTGCTAAAGAAGAGAAAACAAAAGGATCAGCTACATCCAACAGTACTCGTGCAAAGAGGTACTCTAACAGACAGGGCCGGGAAACTGTGAGGTTTGAGCCACTGAGCTTCAAGGACTTAGGAAAAAGACTGATTCCAGGGAAAAGGAACCCAAGAAGTACTAAACTGGTCACATATGTTCACATACTTAGATGGTGCTAAGAGTCTAAGGCAGGGGTGTCCAACCCTGTCCTGGAGGGCCGCAATCCTGGCAGGTTTTTGGGATAGCCCTAATGAATATGCATGAGATATATATGCATTAGAGATATCCTGCCAACCTGACTGATTTGTGGCCCTCCAGGACTGGATTTGGAGACCCCTGCCTTACACCTCTGTCATTTAAGATTCTGAGTGGGCAAGGTACAGATGTCCTAGACATCAAAAGGGTAGTTAGAATTTGTCACATTCCTCCTCGATTCTCACCACCACCAAAAAGTTGTCTAATATCTCTAATGCATATATATCTCATGTATATTTATTAGGACTATCCCAAAAGCCTGTCAGGATTGCGGTCCTCCAGGACAGGGTTAGACACCCCTGGTCTAAGGGGTATGTTTACTAAACTACAGTGCTGTAGCAGCGGCTACGTTAACGTGTGCTAACGTTACCAGATGCAACATTAACTCATGCTAATGTCTCCAGCTGTGGTTAAGTCCTGCAGAGGGTGAAAAGAGGGTGGAGAGAAGGGGCCAGTGGGCGGGGAGAGGCTCCTGCTACGCTAACTTGGAGAACTGAAGGGCTGAACATTACCACGAGTGAAAACCTGTCGTTAGATCAGAGCTACTCAATTCCAGTCCTGGTGGTCTGCAACCCTGCAGGTTTTTGGGATATCCCTAATGATATGCATGAGATATATATGCATTAGAGATAGCCTGCCAACCTGACTGGTTTTTGGCCCTCCAGGGCTGGATTTGGAGACTCCTGCCTTACACCTCTGTCATTTAAGATTGTAAGTGGACAAGGTGCAGATGTCTAAGACATCAAAAAGGTTAGAATTTGTCACATTCCTCCTTGCTTCTCACCACCACCAAAATATTGTCTATTAGACAACATTTTGGTGGTGTTGAGAATCTAGGAGGAATGTGACACATTCTATCTACCCTTTTGATGTCTAGAACATCTGTACCTTGCCCACTCACAATCTTAAATGACAGAGGTGTAAGGCAGGAGTCTCCAAATCCAGCCCTGGAGGGCCAAAAACCAGTCAGGTTGGCAGGCTATCTCTAATGCATATATATCTCATGCATATCATTAGGGATATCCCAAAAACCTGCAGGGTTGCGGACCACCAGGACTGGAATTGAGTAGCTCTGCGTTAGATGCACATTTGCAGGAGAGAGAAACCATTTCCATGTCAGCAATGTACAGCATAGGCACGGATCCCAAAAAAGTGATAGTAGTGCTACATGTGCAGCAAGTATGAAAGGGCACTATGGCGATGCTGCAAATGGGCATAGGGGGCTGCAGGTGGGACATGCATTGGGGAATCTGGGGCACAGGGTGGACTTGGCAGATGCCTAGGTGGCACATAGGAACTGATAAACTGGAAATGAGCAAGACAGCAACTGGCCAAAGTCAAACATGCCCATGAGTCCGTGTCCCACAGTGTCCTATCCAGGGGACATTACCCAGCAGGTACCCCAAAGGCAGAGCTACTCAATTCCAGTCCTGGAGGTCTGCAACCCTGCAGGTTTTTGGGATAGCCCTAATGAATATGCATGAGATATATATGCATTAGAGATATCCTGCCAACCTGACTGGTTTGTGGCCCTCCAGGGCTGGATTTGGAGACCCCTGCCTTACACCTCTGTTATTTAAGATTGTGAGTGGGCAAGGTGCAGATGTCCAAGACATCAATAAGGTTAGATAGAATTTGTTACATTCCTCCGCGCTTCTCGCCACCACCAAAATATTTTCTATTAGTCAACTTTTTGGTGGTGGTGAGAATCGAGGAGGAATGTGACACATTCTTTCTACCCTTTTGATGTCTAGGACATCTGTACCTTGCCCACTCATAATCTTAAATGACAGAGGTGTAAGGCAGGGGTCTCCAAAACAAGCCCTGGAGGGTCACAAACCAGTCAGGTTGGTAGGATATCTCTAATGCATATATATCTCATGCATATTCATTAGGGCTATCACAAAAACCTGCAGGGTTGTGGACCTCCAGGACTGGAATTGAGTAGCTCTGCCCAAAGGGCACATAACATTGGCAGGTGGTGCCGGAGGGGAAGCATGAATGTCTATGTAGGCTTACACACTGGATGGCCTGGGACTGTGCACCACCAGCACCACCAACATATGGGCATGTCAGCATGGTGGGGGAGGGGTGCTGGTGGTGGAGGGGGCATTAGCTTCTGCCCACAGCAGACCAAGGCCAAACCCTGTTCAGGTGGGTGGCATGCAGTGCAACAGACAAGGTCTGTCTGATGAACAGTCATAGAAACCCCAGGGACCAATCTGCCTCTGTGGCAACAGTATGGTGCACTACACACAGCCAGTGTGTTCTGGGGCAGAAGGTCACAGGTTCAAGTCCCAACTGTGGCTTCTGCAGACCATGTCCCTACATTTTACCCTACATAGCACATACAACATAAACATGTGTACTCCCTAGAGCAGGGGTGGGAAATTCCAGTCCTAGAGTGCCGCAGACCAGTCAGGTTTTCATGATGTCCCAAATGAATATTCATGGACCTATTTCAATACAATGGAAGGCAGTGGATGCAAATAGATCTCATGAATATTCATTAGGGACATCATGAAAACCTGACTGGTCTGCAGCCCTCCAGGACCGGAATTGCCCACCCCTGCCCTAGACTAGAGCATCAGCCAACAGGAGCACGAGCATCCACACACACAGTCTCCACTATCCAAAGGCTCATGGAGAGTCAGTCTGTTGGGCCCGGCATGGAGCAGCAGTTACCACCAAAGCACTACTACTAGCACCTGCATACCTTATCAATGCTTGCACTGTGCTCAGGACTAGTGTGGTGGGCAGCACTGCCAACCACCCCTATCTTTGCACAATGCTGAAATAGTCCGTGGGAGTGTGTGTATGTCTATCCATTGTTTTGTGGCTGCCTACTCCTCACTGGGCCCACAATGCTTACACTGTTTCCAGAGTTAGTGTACCAATGTGCATAATGAGGAGCAAGGTATTGTGGGTATGGCCCAGACAGGGCAGACTGGGCAGGATGCATCTGCATAGGGTGTGGGGCAATGGCTATGACACTGTAGTTCCTGACCACCACCTGCATGGACAGGGTGGCCACAGCATGTTATGCTGGGAGGTCACTCTCACCCTGACTGAGCAGTGACCTTGGCATGTCCAGGTTCCCACAGAGTGCTATGCAGTGTTTCTTTTAAGTGGTATCTGTGTGTTCTCTGTTCTGGGGTCTAATCACTGAGATACCTGCCTGGTGTCTGTACTTACATCCCACTTATGGTGTACATAGTTTTTCTGGGGACATGCACTATGGTCTGGCTAGCAGACTGTTGACAGTCAGCATGTGTATGGCTGGAACACCTTGTAGGGTGCAGACTGACTGTGTCCTCTGCTGGTGAATGTCAGATTGTGGTGGGAGGCAGATGAGCTTTCCTATGCCTTCTGTCTGACTGTAAGTGCCTGTGTGATAAGTACAGATCTTCATCAACTGCCCTGGATGGAGGTTGATGGTCCCACAGTCCTTCATCATGCCCCTCTACTGTCTCCATTGCAAAGATGTAGAGTGTGGGTCTGTTGGGTGTCGATTGTCTGTCCACCACCTTGACTCAGACAGGTTGGTAGGTGGTGCTACATAATCTGCATGTGGGTCCAGACACCCCCCCCTGCTCTTATAACAAGTGACCATGGCAACCACACTGGATATGCTCTATCTTGGGTGGCTCCTGGTTCCCAAGGGCTAGATGTGACTGAGGAATACAGATGGCCACAGGGTTATTGTAGGTGTGACTGCAAGGAATAGCTGTCACACACTGGCAATGATAGGGCCCTGCAGCAAAGCCTCTCAAGTAACCCGGGTACTGCGGATCTGGTGCTGGCCGCCTCACCCTCAGGGTGAACACAGAACCGGCACAATGGCATGGTGTGTAGCTACTCTGTGCCAGTATCACACACGGTCAGTTCCTCCTACAATACTGAAGTGCTGGAGAGCTGCATACCCCATCTGGTGATCAGATGTAGACTGCTGTTTTGCACGTGCATTACATCATGGGTACTAGTGGGTTTACCCTATCCTGGTAAACACAGCAGACATTCTGTGCGGTGACCTGCAGTCTTTCTGTAGCCAGCCATTGCTGAGACAGAAGCCATAGAGGTATAGGCCACTAGTTAATACAATGACATCCTAGGTAGAGGTCATGGGTTCAATCCCTCCATGGTCTCAACTTGTCCGAGGCAAGTCTTTTTCATTCCTGTGTCAGTCATATCTCTGCAGATCTGTGCTGCCAGCACATAATACCCTCATCACAGTTGCCAGCCATCCTTCTGTCCGTCTATCTGCCTCTGTCAGCTGTGTAGCATCCTGTCTTCATGTGCAGGCTGCTACCCAATGTCCTGCACTGGCACCCTTTTCTGCATTGCGGCTCTTCATGCTTGCCTCTCCTGTGTCTGCTCTGCATGGCATTACTACTCCTCTGTCCTCCTATCATTGCAAATATCTTGCCACTTCTACCTCCACTGGAGGACACGTATTCCCATCCTCTTCCTCCCACTGTCATTATAGCACTTTACATTGCCAACACCCTGTGCATCGGTACAGCTGCCTCCAATATGTTTGTCCATTTTACCGGCTGCCACATCGGCTGCATGCAGATTTGGCAGGTCCATCAGCTCCCACCTCTACTTCCTTCCATCACTTGTCCATTGCCTTTCCTTGGTGCTCTGTGCAGTGTTAGGGTTACATCTGTTTTTTGGCCTTACATTTCATACTTGTCAACTTGGGGCACCATATCTTGGGTCAGCTTAACATCCTTAGGTCACCTTATTTGGCACCTTAGGTTAAGGCACCCTAACCTAAGGCGCCTCATAAGGTGCCTTTTAGGGTGCCTTAGGTTAAGGCGCTTTATAAGGCGTCTTATAAGGCACCTTATAAGGCACTTTATAAAGCGCCTTGTCAGCCTTGTAATGTGCTTTGTTTGTCTGCTTTAACATGCAATGTCCCATTAACGTGCACTAACTGGCCAAGGTGCCCTTTAAAACATGTTAAATGGCCATTGCTATCTTAACACCGGCACGCCCACTTCCTTATATGGCATTGATCACGTTAACGCTGCACTTAACACCAGTAACATTACCGCGCTTTAGTAAACATACCCCCAATTCATGGTTAACGGAAATTACCTATTTTTGTAACATAGTGTGATGGAATGTGTGTCCCATCAGCAAGACTTAAAGGGAAAAAAAGCGGAAAACTTAAATCAGCCTCTGTGTCCAGGCCAAACTTTCCCAGATTCTGTTGTTGTTGTTGTTGTTAAGGGCCATCGAGTCGGTGTTGACTCATGGCAACCCTCTGGAAAGTTGTTCTAAACTGTGTTCAGCCTTCAGTCAGGCAGCTCACTGTTGACAAAGTGACACCCATAGCTGCTGTTATTGTATCGACTCATCTCATGGCTGGCCTTCCTCTTTTGTGTTGACCTTCTACCTTGCCAAGCATGATGTCTTTCTCTAATGATCTCTCTCTTCGCATGATGTGTCTAAAGTATGAAAGTCGAAGTCTTGTCATCTGAGCTTCTAAAGAAAGTTTAGTTTGATCTCCTCTAGTACTGACTGGTTCTTCAGGCAGTCCATGGAATACACAGTATTCATCACCAGCACCATAATTCAAAGACATCAATTTTCTTCCTATCTATCTTTCCACTGTCCAATTTTCGTATCTATATGACATTATTGAAAATACCATAGCTCAAACAAGTCAAATCTTTGTGTAGAGAGAGACATCTCTGCTCTTGAGAATCTTGTCTAGGTCCTTCATAGCCATTCTGTCAAGAGCATTGTGTCATCTGATTTCTTGACTGCTTGTCATTTCTTTTTGGATAGTTGATCCAAGTAGGTTAAAGTTGTCCACTACTTCAATTTCTTTTCCATCAATGTTGAACTTATTGATTTTGCCAGTTGTCAGGATCTTTGTCTTCTTTATATTAAGGTGCAGGCCCATTTTAAGACTATGGGGTATGTTTACTGAACTGTCTTAATGTTACCGGCGCTAGTTGCAGCATTAATGTGAAGAATGCCATATAAGGTAGTGGGCGGTCCGGAGGGAAGGTTGCAAGGAATCGGTATCATGCAATAGTGGGCGCCGTGGCACGTTAACACGTGTTAACCCTAAGTTCATCCAGCGCAGTGTTAGAAGCTATAAAGATGTAGCCCACTGGTTACTGCAATGAGTGTGGAGGCAGAGGTCATGGGTTTGATCCTGCAGTGGTGTTATGTAAGAAGGCTGTCTGAGGCATTTCCTTTTAATTTAAATCAGTGCTGCCAGCAAAAACACCCTCACAGTGCCATAACCTAAGGTGCTGCATAAGGCGCCCTATAAGGCACTCCATAGGGTACATTATAAAGTGCCCTGTCCGCCAAGGCACCTTATAATGTGCCCTATAGGGTGCCTTATGAGTCACCTTAGGCTACAGCACTGTGAGGGTGTTTCTGCTTGCAGCACTGATTTAAATTAAAATGAAAAGCCTCAGACAGCCTTATTAAAGAACACTACTGTGGGATCAAACCCATGACCTCTGTCTTTGCAGTCATTGAAGCAACCAGTGGGCTACATCTCTGTAGTGTCTAACACACTGCTGGCTGGCTACAGAAAGACTGCAGGTCACCACACAAACTGTCTGCTGTGGTTACCAGGATAGGGTAAACCCACCCATACCCATGATGCACTGCATATGCAGATCAGTAGCCTACATCTGATCACAAGATGGGGTATGCACCTCTATAGCACCCCTGCCTGGTAGGGGTAACTGACCATGTGTGTTACTGGCACAGAGTAGCTACAGACCGTGACATTGTGCGGTTCCTGTGCTCACCCTGAGGGTGACGTGGGGCGCCCAGCACCAGGTCCGCAGCACCTGGTATGACTGAGATAGGCTGTGCTGCAGGTCCCAATCAGTGCTAGTGTGTGATAGGTAGTTCTTGCAGAGACGATTAGGATACACCTGTGTCCATCTGTATTTCCCAGTCACGTCTAGCCCTTGTGGACTATGATGTACCCAGAATAGTGCATGTTCTGTGTGGCTGCCATAGTCACATGTTATAAAAAAAGGGGTGGCATTTGGACCCAAAAGTGGATTATGTAAGCACCACCCAACCCGATCTGGGTGGGGGACAGGATCTCCCACCAACAGATCCACATTCTACATTTTATTTATTTATTGAACGGTTTTATATACCTCCTTTCAGAAAAATCAAAGCGGTTTACATAGAACAAAACTTGAATATTACACTGAAACTTATTCAAACAATTGAAATTACAGTGAACATTAAATTGTATATCATAAAAATGGTAATTTGAGGGTTACAATGCTGAGTAAATGCTGATTAGGTATATAGATAGTTTAAACATATATACAGATTTAAATATTTACAAATTTCAAAAATGTTATCATCTTATCTGAGCAAAGAAAAATGTATTGTAGTTCACTAGAATTATTAGTGCAAAGAGTAAATGTGATAATGTGGAGAATTGGGTATTGTAAGATAGAGTAAGAAAAAGGAAAAAGTAAGTTGTGAATTAATGAATATGAGTCTACATGAGTTTAAGTGGGAAATATTTCATCTATTGGGAATGAGTCTCCAAAGTACTCTATAAATAAGTGAGTTTTAAGATCTTTTCGAAATGCTGAAAGATCTGTTATATCTCTGAGTTTATCCGGCAGAGCGTTCCATATTAAAGGAGCATTGAAGCTGAATGCCCTATTTGTTGTAGTTTTATTGAGTTTTGAAAAGTTGTTTGGTACAAGTAGTGTGTTCAAGTTCCTTTGTCTCACTGTTCTGGTCCTTGAATGAATTGTCAGTAGATCAGTTAGATATGATGGGGCTATATCTCTTATCAGTTTGAACGTTGTTATGATAACTTTATATTTTATCCTACTTTGTATAGGTAACCAGTGAAGTTTGTACAGTATAGGGGTTATGTGTTCAGCTGGACTTGCATTTATAAGCATTCTTGCAGCAACATGTTGTGCTACTTTTAGTTGGTGTAAAGCATGTTTTGGAAAACCTTGAAGAATTATGTTACTAAAATCTAAATGAGGCAGGATCAGGGCTTGAAGGACTGATCTGAAGTCCAGATTTGATAATAATGGTTTTAGATTTTTAAGATATCTTAATTTATTATATATTGTGTTTGTTGTATTCCTGATGTGTGTTGTTAGACTTAATGTTCTGTCTATGATAACGCCAAGGTATCTTATTTCATCTTTTATGGGGATGCTTATGTTTTCAATTTTTATTTCTGTTGGGGGGGGGGTAAATTTTTGATTTCTAGAAACAAATAATGCTTCTGTTTTCTTGAAGTTAATGTGTAGATTGTGTTCATTTAGCCATTGCGTCATTTTAGTGAAGCATGATTTGATATTGGAGAAGTCCAGGGAGTCTGAAGATCTGCCATTTGCCGAATTGTGTGACCTGAAGCAGGATTTCTTTTCAGTTGGTGAAAACCCGAAACGTGAGCCACGTCGTCTTCCAGATGTTTTGGTGGTTTGGCGGTGTTCTACAATACAGTTAAGTTATGGACTCTTCTCTCAAATTTATAGAATAAAAGGAATGGTCACGGTGGTGTCTTTAGAGCATTTCCTGACACTGAGCTGACAGGCTCTGACAAAAATACATGGTTGAGCCTTTTTTTGTGGGGAATTGATGTGTGTATTGGATTTTTTTCTTCGGTTCTGTGTTCAATCCAATTGAGTTCTATTTTTCTTTCACATATGGTCACTACTCAGTCAGGGTGACAGTGCCCCCCCCCCAGCATGACATGCTGTGGCCACCCTGTCCGTGCAGGTGGTGGTCAGGCACTACAATGACCCAGCCATTGCCCTATCCCCTGTGCAGATGCATCCTGCCCAGGCCGCCCTGTCTGGGCCATACCCACAGTACCTTGCTCCTCATTATGCACATTGTCAGGCTAACACTGGAAACAGTGCAAGCATTGTGGGCTCAGTAAGGTGTAGATAGCCACAAAATACTGGATAGACATATACACACTCCCACACCTATTTTGCATTGTGCAAATGTAGAGGTGGTTGGCAGCCCTGGCCGCCACACCAGTCCTGGGCACAATGCAGGCATTGATATGGTACTCAATACTGTTAGGGTCACTCCCCGTGGTGGTAAACACTGTCAGAAACAAAAACTGAAACACACTCCACAGATATCAGAAAGGTTGCTATGATGAATCTCTGTCAACAAATTGTGTTTAACTTTGGCTTTGTTATCTGATATTAATCATAGCAACCTTTTGATATATGTGGAGTGTGTGTTTCCAAGTTTAAGACGGCATTGCTAAGGTATGCAGGTGCTATTATTGGTAGATGCTGCTCCGTGCAGGGCCCAACAGCCTGACTCTCCATGAGCCATTGAACAGTGGAACCTGTGGGTGTTTGTGTCACTGTTGGCCGCAGCTCTAGGGCAGAGGTTCTCAACTCCAGTCCTGGTGGGCCAAACACCGTTCAGGTTTTTATGCTGTCCCTAATGAATATGCATGTACACATTTGCATACAATGGGGCAGTGCATACAAATGCATCACAGGCATATTTATTAGGGACAGCATGAAACCTGAATGTTGTTCGGCCCTACTGGACTGCAGTTGGGAAACTCTGCTCTAGGGATTGCACATGTTTATGGTGTATGTGCTCTGTATGGTAAAATATAGGTGTTACTAGCATGTTTATTTTATCTGCAATAACGGTTCTGTCTTTATTACCATGGTTTAGTACTGGGTAAAATATAGGGACATGGTCTGTAGGAGCCACAGCTGGGACTTGAACCTGCATAGACATCCACGCTTCCCCCCGGCACCGCCTGCCAATCTTATGTGCCCTTTGGAGTACTTGCTGGGTACTGTCCCCTGGGGCACTGTGGGACACACACTCATGGACATATTTGCCCTTGGTTAGTTGCTGTCTTGCTGGTTTTCCATTTCTACATTCCTATATGTCAGCTAGGCATCTGCCTAGTCCACCCTGTGCCCCAGCTGCCCCACTGCATGACCCACCTGCAGCCCCCTGTACCCCATTTGCAGCCTCACCGTAGTGCCCTTTCATACTTGGGCACTATGCTGTTGCTGCACATGTATCACTACTGTCACTTTTCTTGGTCTCCCTGCCTTTGCTGTACATTGCTGACTGAAATGGTTTCTCTCTCCTGCAAATGTGCCTCTAACGCAAGGTTTTCACTGGCGTTAATTTTCAGACCCTGATTTCACAGCATTAGTGTGCCTGGAGCCTCTCCCTGCCCACTCTCCGCCCATTGACCCCTTCTCTCTGCCCTCTGGAATGACTTACTCCACCCTCTGTGCGCCTTAACGTCGCCGGAGACATTATCGCACGGTAATTATCAAGCGATAACGTCACTTATCGCATGATAACATCACCGCTGTGACATTAGCGCTCTTTAGTAAACATACCCCTATGTTCCTTGATCTTCAGAAGCAAATGTTTCATATCGTCTTCACTTTCAGCCAGTAATATGGTATCTTCAGCACAGCGAAGGTTGTTGATGAATCTCCCACCAGTCTTCATATAGTTCTGCTTCTCTGATGATTTGTTCTGCATATAAATTAAACAGGTAGGGGGAAAGTATGCAGGCTTCTTGTACACCTTTGCTGATTTTAAATCATTCTGCTTCTCCTTGTTCCATTTGAACTGTTGCTTTTTGATCAATGTAAAGGTTGTGCAAGAGAACTATCTGGTGTTCTGGCATACCAAAGCTACTTAATGTGGTCCAGAGTTTCTCATGGCTTACACAGTCAAAAGCCTTGCTGTAGTCAATAAAACATATGTAGATATTCTTTTGGAATTCGTTAGTCTTTTCAAGGATCCATCTCACATCTGCAATGATGTCTCGCATTCCTTGCCCTTTCCTGAACCCTGCTTGCACTTCAGGCAGTTCTCATTTAAGGTATGGTTGTAGTCTCTTTTGAATAATCTTCAGTAGAATCTTGCTGGCAAGTGTGATTAGATCAGCTGTGCAATAATTTCCACAGTCAGTTGGATCACCTTTCTTTAGTATGGGTATAAACACAGATCTTTTCCAGTCAGTTGGCTATGATGTTGTCTTCCAAACTTCCTGTCAGAGCCTCGTAAGTATGATAAGAGCCGCATCAGATTGCTGTAATATTTCAATTGGAATGCCATCAATGCCTGGTGCTTTGTTCTTGATAAGGCTTTCAATGCTGCTTCAACTTCTTCTTTCATCACCAATGTTTCTGGATCATAAGGTACAGGTTGAAACGGCTGTTGGTCCACTTGATCTTTATCATATAATACTCTGTATATTCTTTACACCTTTTCTTGATCTGCTCAGCATCATTCAGCATGGATCCTTGTGCATCTTGTAACATTTCAATTCGAGGATGGAATTTTTTCTTTAACTCTCATACCTTTAGGAAAGCTGATCTTGTTCTTCCTCTAATAGTTTCTGCTTTAATTTTCTTGCATGTATCATCGTAGTACTTCTCCTTGTCTTGTCTTGCTGCACCTTGGAAATCTCTGTTGAGTTCTGCGATTGCCTGTCTTTCTACTCTCACTTTAGCTTCTCTGCATTTCTGAGCAATTTTCAGAGTTTCTTCAGTCAATCATTTTGATTGTTTTTGTTTTTTCACCTTTTGTAGAGATTTCTCACTTTCTTCCAACACAATCTTCTTGATGTCATCCCGTAACTCTTCTGTAGCTCTATCATTTGTCAGACGTCCATCCCTGCTATTTAGGAATTGGAATGACTCCCATAGTATACATATTAACTTATTTACATAGGGCTATCTTTACTAAAGGGTAGTAAGGGAGCTATGGATAGCAAGAGGTAACAGCAACAGTAAGGGTGTTTGTGTGTCGTAAAGACCAGAGCAGGCAGTAGGAGTTCCGGTGGTAAGGGCACCTGGCTCCACTTATCAGGCGCTAAGAGTACATCAGGCATTAAGGTGACAAGCATGCACCTTAACACCCAAAAATGGCTGTCAGCCTAATACCGGATGAGGGAGCCCCTGTAAAAGATACATATGAGCAACCATTACCCTGTAAATAGTTACAAAATGTATCATCTGCAAAAAGTTACAAATGCTGTAAAAAGTTACAAATGTTGTAAGACGTCACTGTTATTGTTAACTGTTCTACTGTCTGTTACTAATGAATTGTTCTATGCAAACAAAGTTACGATCTATGTAAACCGCTCTGAGAATCTGAAGAGCGGTATATAAAAAATGTTAAATAAATATATAAATATATAAAATAAATAAATGAGCTGATGGATGGAAGGAAAGGCAAGAGCTGACGGACATGGCATATCCATGGACATCCTATGTGTGAAGCAGTAAGTGTGATGAGCATGTGGGAGGCAGCTGTACCGAATCAGTGAAGGGTATCCATGTAATAAGCTGTAATGAGTATGTGTGGCATAGGAGAGTGAAGAAGTGTCACCCTGCAGAGCCAGAATCGCCAAGAGGTGGTCATCCAAAGGATGACCGAGCAGGAGTGGGGATGTGAAGATCATTAACAGGAGAGGCGTGAATGATATATCCAAATGATGAAAATGTCCCTGCATGGACCATGGTGTAGCAGCTGCTGGGAGAATACATGACGGTACATAATGGGCATATCTGATAGATGGGCCAAAGGATGGATGGCAGGAAAGGAAAGTGTGGTATGGCCATGCTGCCTGTATGTGCATGCTGTGACAGCACAAATGTAGTTGTAGTGTGTGTGAAAAAAGTATTGCTTGCCAAGGGGAAGTCCCAATACCAGCTATGTGGGTATGAGAGAGGGGACAACTTTTCTAACCACCATATATTCCCCCTGACACATGTGCAGATAACAACTGGACAAGTGTCTCGCTTGTTGCTCATACAGAGTGAGTAGGGACGTATATGATGATCCCTGCAGGTGGCCATCCCAGGAGTGGGGTGTGCTGCATTGCACTGCATACATGTGATGGAGCTAAAGATGAGCAATCACAGTAACAATGAAATATCCCCATCACGTACAATCCCAAAATTAAACTGAGATGTTGCCTTAAAATTTGAAATTTTCTTGAATATAAACTTACAAATATTTTAAATTTCACTCTGGCAGCATAAAGAATGCAATTCATATTCCCGTATACCCCCAATCAGCACCCTACAGTTGACTCACCAAGAACCCAGAATACAGGACCCATAGAGCAAATCTATTATTCCATAACAGCACTAACTTGCAAAACTCACAAAACTTGGAGAGTACCCAGAAAAGGGCAGCACCATAAATACTGCTGTGGGCCCTAGAACATCCATATTTCTATTCAGAAAACTGAACAAGCCAGAACCCTACATAGAAACTTCATGCCAACAGAACACACAGCCTCAGTCACACATGCAGAACAGAGATAGTAACATAACATAGTAACATAGTATATGACAGCAGATAAAGACGAGTATGGTCCTTTTAGTCTGCCCAGGAAGGCAGCAAGAGTAGGTGCACTTGCCGCATTGTGCAGCTTACCCCTCCCCATGCCTTTGTTTAGGGCTGTACCCACCGCTCCATGTAAGTCACCCCTATTTGTTCAGATATAAGAGATAGTTATGTTTATTTTGATTTTATCCTGTTGCTATAAAGGGATCCACTGTGTCTGTCCTATGCCATTTTGAATTCTGTCACTGTATTTGCCCCCACCACTTCCATCAGGAGGGCATTCCAAGCATCCACCACCCTTTTAGTGAAAAAGTATTTCCTGACATTGCCTTGCAGCTTCATGTTATGCCCTCTAGTTTTACAGCTTCCCTATCTTTGGTAGAGGTTTGTTTGTCCATTAATACTCTTTGGGGTATGTTTACTAAACCGCGGTAATGTTACCCATGTTAGGTTCCGTGGTAATGGTACAGATGCCCATATAAAAGCGTGGGTGGTGCATCATCACGGCAAGCTGTATTAGCCAATACGCGTTATAAGGTGCCTTATAAGGCACCTTACAAGGCACATTACAAGGCGCCTTGTAACGCGCCTTATAAGGCGCCTTGTAAGGTGCTTTATAAGGCTCCCTGTAAGGTGCCTGGTATGTAAGGTGCCTTATAAGATGACTTGTTAGGGGCCTTGTAAGATGCCTTGTAAGTAAGGTGCCTTATAAGGTGCCTTGTTAGGCGCCTTGTAAGGTGCCTTATAAGGCGCCTTGTAAGGTGCCTTGTTAGGTACCTTATAAGGTGCCTAATAAGGTGCCTTATAAGGTGCCCTGTAAGGTGCCTTGTTAGACACCTTGTAAGGTGCCTTGAAAGTAAGGTGCCTTTTAAGGTGCCTTATAAGTAAGGTGCCTTATAAGGTGCTTTGTTAGGTGCCTTGTTAGGTGCCTTATAAGTGGCTTTATAAGGTGCCTTGTAAGGTGTCCCATAAGGTGCTTTGTAAGGTGCCCAATAGGGCTCCTTAGGCTAAGTGCTGTATTAGGCACCCCTGGACAAGGCATCTTAGAAGGCACCCTGGGTTATGGAACCATAGGTTAAGGTGGCCTAACAAGGTTATGGTGCCCTAGGTCAGTGTGCCCTAAGGGTTGCAAAGTGCCTCAGGAAGACATGCAGGACCTGTGAGGCATAGAGAAAGATGTAGCCCTAACACTAGATAGGGCACCGAGGAAAGGCAATGAACAGGTGAGTGAAGGAGGGAGAGCTGGGAGCTGCTGGACCTGCCATATCTGCGGGCATCCCATGTGCCTGCCAGTACTGTTGACAAACATGGTGGGGGCAACTGTACTACAGCACAGGGTGTTGGCAATGTAAAGTACTGGAAAGACAGTGGGTGGCAGACGATGGAAATATGTGTCCCCCAATGGAGGCGAAGGTGGCAGGATAGTTACAATGATGGGTGGACAGAGGAGTGGTGGTGCCATGCAGATCAGGCACAGGCGAGGCAAGCATGAAGAGGCACAATGCAGGAAAGGGTAGCAGTGCAGGACATAGGGTGGCAGCTTGCACAGGCAAACAGGACTCTACACAGCTGACAGATGCAGATAGACGGAATGAAGGAATGTTGGCAACTGTGGTGAGGGTATTATGGGCTGGCAGCACAGCTCTGCAAAAATATGACTATTACAGGCATGCAAACTATTTGAGTAGGACAGGCATGAAAGGAGGGAATAATGAGGAATCAAACCCATGAACACTGCTGAGAATGGCATTGTATTAACCAGTAGGCTATACCTCCATGGTGTATCTTGTATCAATGGCTGGGTACAGAAGGACTGCAGGTCTGTTCTGAGTGCCAGGATAGGGTAACCCCACCAGTACCCATGATGCAATGCACATGCTGAATAGCTGTCTACAGCTGATCACCAAATGGGGTCTGCACCTCTCCGGTACCTCAGCTTGGAAAGACAAACTGACAGTGCGTATTACTGGCATAGAGTAGCTACAGACCATGCCATTGTGCAGGTTCTGTGTTCACCCTGAGGGATAGGATGGGCGCCCAGCACTAAGTCCGCAGTCCATGTGGTGGTAGAGATAAGTCCTGCTATACATCACCATTGCTGCTAGTTTGTGACAAGTGTTCCTTGCAGTGCAGCTGAACATAATTTGGTGTCCATCTGTATTCTGCAGTCACATATGGCCCTCTGGGACCTGGTACCATCTGGATTAGTGTGTACCCAGTGTTAGGGTCTGGCTGACATGGGCACCTATTATCAGGGCAGAGGGGTTTGTGTAGCAGTGCCTCTACAGGTCAAAGTGGTATACACTAGATGCCTCAAAGGGCCCATAATCACTCTTTTTGTAGGTAAGGAACAGGTGCTTGAGCCCTGGTGAAGCAACCTCCATCCTGCTGCTTTAAGACAGTTCTGCAGGGTTGGTGGGTCAAAGCCATACCTGTGACTGAGGCAGTGGCAGACCAGCAGTAATGCTGGGAGTTAGGTCTGGAAAAGCTCAACTGCCTCACACCACAGTCTGCCATTCACCAGCAGAAGACACAGTCAGACTGCACCTGCAGTATCATACAAGGTGTTCTAACTATACACAGACTAACTGCAGACAGTCCACTAGCCAGTCCATAGTGCATGCCTACAGAGAAACTATGCACCAAGCAGGCACCTCACTGTTTGGACCCCAGCACTAGGAACACACAAGTAACACTGGAAACAAATAGTGTAGAGCACTATGTGGGAACCTAGACATGCCATGGTCACTGCTCGGTCAGAGTCAGAGTAAGGATGCCCCCCCCCCCCCAGCATGACATGCTGTGGCTACCCTGTCCATGCAGGCAGTGGTCAGGCACTACAGTGTCCCAGCCATCTCCCCACTCCCTGTGAGGATGCATCCTGGCCAATCTGCCCTGTCTGGGCCATACCCACAATACCTTGCTCCTCATTATGCACATATTTAGGCTAATACTGGTAACAGTGGGACGTTGTGGGTCCAGTGAGGTGTGGGCAGCCACAAAACAATGGATAGACATACACACACACACTCCTATTGCAGCATTGTGCAAAGATAGGGGTGTTCTGGAGTAAAGTGTCCTATGGGCTGTTTAACGCACGTTAACAGGGCGCCTTGGCCATTTAACACACATTAACAGGACATCACATGTTAAGGTGATAAGCATGCACTTTAACGCACATTAAAGTGACAAACATGCTTTAAGGTGCTCTAAGGAGACAAAACGTGCTTTAAAATGCTTTAAGGGCTTTAAGGTGCTCTAAGGTGACAAGCATGCACCTTAAGGCACGATAACAGCTGTAACCCTAATGCTGGATAGCATACCAAGGAAAGTCAATGTAAAGGTGATGGAAGGGAGGACAGGTGGGAGCTGATGGACCTGCTATATCAGTGGACAACCTATGTGACAGACAGTAAAGTGGATAAGCATGTGGGAGGCAGCTGTACCGATGCAAAGGGTGGTACCCCAGCTGAGCCAGAAGCAGCAGGATGTTTGCAGTGACAGGAGGACAGAGTAGTAGTGATGACATGTAGATCAGGCACAGGAGAGGTGGGCGCAAAGAGCCGGAATGCGGAAAAGACTACCAGTGTAGGCCATGGTGTAACAGTTTGCAGAAGAAGACATGAGTGCACACAGCCAAAAGAGGCAGATGGGCTGAAGGAATGATGGTGACTGAGGAGAGGGTGGCATGGATTGGAAGCACCAATATTCAAAGCCCTGACTGTTACAGGCATGAAAATGATCTGAGTAGCACATAAGCAAAAATAACAAGTAGGAATCAAGCCCCTGTCGCCTGCTTATAGAGACATCATACTAACTAGTAGACTACACTAGTAGCAATGATAGGATACAAAGAGACTGCAGGTCACTGCCTAAAATGTCTGCTGTGTGTGCCGGTATAGGGTAATCCCACCAGTACCTATGATTCAGTGCACATGCAGACCAGCAGTCTGCAGCTGATGACCAAATAGAGAATGCACTTATCCATCACCTCAGATCAATAAGATGCACTGACAGTGTGTGATACAAGCATATGCAGCTACAAACCATGCTACTGAGCAGTTTCTGCAGTCACCCTGAGGGTGAGGATGGGCGCCCAGCACCTGGTCCCCAGAACATGTAGTATTAGAGATGGTCTCTTTTGCAGTGTGATTGTGTTGATCACCTTGTTTCTTGCTGCATTTGCTAGTCACATCTGGCCCTGTGATCTACCACTGCTGGACAGAGACCCTCCTATAACAGAGCATGTCAAGAGTCAGTGTTAAAATACTGAGACCAACTATCACCAGGTGCACTCCCAGCTTGCATGAGGTTGTTACCAGAGTCTTACTGCCTTACCATTACCACAGGGAGTAGGCCTAGAATACCCCATGTCCCAAATACCTAGGACTAACAATTACCCCCAGCAAGCACCTGCTGCCCACCACTGCATTTTCCAACCATACAAATGCCAACTGCAGACAGTCTGGTACACATAGTGATCATATACACACAGCATTTGGTTTAATGATCTGGACAGGAAGTGCACCCACATTACTAGAAGCAGACATGATATAGCACGATATGGATACATAGCCATACCATGGTCACTACTCAGTCATGGTGAGAGTGCCCTCCCAGCATGACATGCTGTGGCCACCCAGTCCATGAATGTGGCAGACGGCCACTACGACTTCTCAGCCATTGACCTTACCTCTGATGCAGACACATCCTGGCCAATCTTCCCTATTTCAGGTCATACCCACAATACTTTACTCCTCATCATGCACACTTGCAGACTAACGCTGGAAACAGCTTAGGCACTGCGAGGCTCAGTGAGGTGTAGAAAGCCACAAAATAATGCATAGACACATATACACAAACACACACTCATATTGACGCACTGTGCAAAGATATTATAATGCCTCTATATCGTTCCATGGTGAGACCGCACCTTGAATAGTGTGTGCAATTCTGGTCGCCGTATCTTAAAAAGGATATAGCGATTTTAGAAAAGGTACAGAGAAGAGCCACCAAAATGGTAAAGGGGATGGAAGGGTACTCCTATGAAGAAAGGCTAAAAAGGTTAGGGCTCTTTACCCTGGAAAAGAGACGGCTGAGGGGAGATATGATAGAAGTCTATAAATTAATGAACGGAGTGGAACGGGTAAACGTAGATCGATTGTTTACCTTATCAGAATATAGAAAGACTAGGGGACATGCAATGAAGCTACAGGGTAAACTATTTAAGACTAATAAAAGAAAATATTTTTTCACTCAACGTGTAATCAAACTCTGGAATTTGTTACCGGAGGATGTAGTAAAGGCTGTTAGTGTAGCTGGGTTTAAAAAAGGTTTGGACAAGTTCCTGGAGGAAAGGTCCATAAACCATTATTAAGAAGTGACTGAAGATATCAATGCTTGACCCAGTACAAGCATTGTGGAACTTGTGTCTCTTGGGGAAACTGCTAGGTACATGTGACCTAGATTGGCCACTGTTGGAAACAGAATACTGGGCTTGATGGACCTTGGTCTGACCCAGTATGGCATATCTTATGTTCTTATGTTCTTATGGTAGGCATTCCTGCCTGCCACCTTGGTCCCAATATCAGCTCAAGCATTGTTAATGTGTGTTCATTGTGCAGGAGCTAGTGGCGTGTTCTGATGTTAACACCTGCTCAGTGTGCTGGTGCTATCAGCCTAATTCTCCATCTAGCTGTGGAATGTGAAGCCTGTCTATGTGGATGATGGGTGTTTGTACCCTTGGTGGCCGATTCATTGGGGTTTGCATGTGTTGGTGTTGTACCTGTACTGTGGGCTAAAGTTTAGCCACAAGGACACACAATGCATGATCCAAACCTGGGACCCTTTGCTCATATACACATCAACTGTGTGCAATGAGCCACAGTGCTGCCATATGGATACCACATTCTCTGGGGCTGACATGCTTTGCATCAGACAGACCTTGGCAAATGTTGCAATGCACATGGTGCACAGGACCAGGACATGGCTTTGGTCTGCTGCAGGTGGGTGCCACTGCCCTGCCAACATCCCCACACCATGCTGACATGCCCATGTGCTGTCTGTGTTGGTGGTGCGCAGTCCCAGCCCATCCAACATGCGGGTTGGTAGGTGCTTAAGGAGCAAGTTTGGATGGGGGGGGGGGCAGAGGCACACAGGGATGGCCACACAGCCCCTCCAACCATCTGCCTCCACAGGGGCCCCATCACTGCCTACCAATGATAAGTCTAAGAGGGAGGATGACAGCTACAGCTGCTAGCACTATCTGCCTCTTCAGCAGCAGTAGGTGAGGGCCAGATGGGATCTCTGCCTGGGGTGTCAGGACCCTTGGACTGCACCATGTGGCACATCTCCTTTCCGCAGCAGTAGCATGTCTGTGTGCTGCCACTGCCACTGTCACTGTGGGATCATGATGGACATCACAGATGGTAATGCAGATGGCAGGATACCCCTAGGAGGAGAGCTAAAAAGGTTGGTGCTCTTCTACCTGAGGAAGAGACATCTGAGGGGAGATATAATAGAGTCTATAAATTATTGAGTGGCGTGGAACATGTACATGTAGGCAGGACCATACCTAGCCCTGTGCAAGTGGTGCAGCTGCACAGGGCGCAAAGGCTTAAGGGGCACATTTCAGCTGTTTGCCGTTGCCTGCTGCCACCACTTTTTCTTCTCTCAGTGGTAGACAGTTGAAATGTGCCCCTTAAGCCTTCTTATGGCACATTAAGCAGGTCTGGTCCCTCTCTCCTCTGATGCGATGTCAGAGCAAAGAGGGACAGATCTGCTTAGCGTGCTGGTGACTGCACATCAGGCATGCCTCTTCTCTCCCACTGCCATCCAGAAAGGGGCTGGATGGAGGAGCATGGGGGGGGGGGGGGTTGTGCGTGCCCAACGTGCAAGTCGCATAGGGCACTATTCATGCTCGGTATGGCCCTACACATAGGTCAATTTTTTATGCTATCAGAATGTAGAAAGACTAGCGGACATGCAGTGCGGCTGCAGCATAACCCATTTAAGGCTACTAGGTGAAAATATTTTTTCAGTCAACACGTAATCAAACCCTGCAATTTCTGATTGGAGGATGTAGTAAAAACTGTTAGTGTTGCTGGGTTTAAAAAATGTTTGGACAGGTACCTGTGGAACAGTCCATAAAGCATTGTTAAAGAGAACCTGGGATATGCATTGCTTGCCCCATTACATGCAATGTGGATCCTGTGGATCTTTTGGGGAAACTGCTAGGTGCTTGTGACTTAGATTGGCCACTGTTGGACACAGGATGATGGAACTTAGTCTGACATAGTCAGGCATATTTTCTAATCTTATGTTCTTATATGCCACCTAGGCAGCTACCTGGTCTGCCCTGTGCACCAGTAGCCCCCACTGCATGACCCATGTGCCACCTCCTTTGCCCCATTTGCACCATCAATATAGTGCCATTTCATACTTGGGTACTATGCTGTTGTTGCTAATGGAGCACTACTATCACTTTCTTGGGCTCCCCTATCTGTGCATCACATTGCAGACATTAAAATAGGTGCTCTTTCCTCAAAATACACCCTTTCTGCGTGGTTTTACTTTGCATTAGGGTTCCCAGCATTAAGGTGCTTTAGGACACGTTTTTGCAAGACACGTTAAGGTTACACATGTTGTTAATGCCCTCTTTCTGCCTACAAGGTGCTTTACACTGCTGGAGCCTTTAGTGCACGTTAAAGCAGCATTTTAGACGTGTCAAGGGTGTAAGTGGGCTGATAACACGTGTTAATGGCACGCTTGCTCCTTTACCGCGGTTTAGTAAACATACAGAGCACCTGTGCAATTCACGGCAAAAGCCCTCTTCGGTCTCCTCATTATAATGGCACATCCAGCTTTCCGCTCTTACTCAATGGCTATGTGGTATCACAGATGTTGCTATGGTAGTTTACGTCTTTAAAGCATCTCTCCTGCAAAGCTGTTTCAAGGTCACTGTTACAGTGCTCCATCTTCCTCTCGCAGACTCATCCGTTTACTCAACCCTGTGTAAAATTACCACTTAGTCACTGCCAACCTGGAGCCTGATGTAGGGCAGTTTCATTTGCCTACAGAACATTCTGTAATTTATACACTGTAGTTAAGCTTGTTTTGCTTAAAGAGAAGTGAGGAAAAGTCTTTATCATTTGCCGGTAAGGTCAAGAAGCCTAACATTTCACCATCTCATGCTTTTGTGTACTAGACCAAAGCATCTTGTTAAAGCCGTACTTGCAGGAAACTGACTCATTTAACTATTTCCTGCTTTGATGTACAAGTGGTTGGTGACTGAGAGGAGGAGGTGAAGACTTAACGTTCTATCTCCATGATATCTCAGTGGCTTCACAACAACCAGTCATATTTTTGCATAGCAATCCCATAAACCTTGTTTGTCCCTCAGATAAATGATACATAATCTTAGTGCTTCGATCTTTGAATTTTGTTGCTGCCTGAATAGCAGTACAATTCTGTGTGTCATTCTCCTCTTGTCTGTTATTAAAGGGGAGTAAGTAAATTCTGCTTAAAAATAACTATGAGGTCACTGGGTGGAAGAAGAAAAGAATGGGATTCTGTTTTTGCTTTTAAGTAATAAATTGATAGATTTATAGATTCAATTTATTCCCTCTGGTTTTACTTCTTTTTTTTTAAATTTGAATTTACATTGTACATTTTCAGGAGCAGTTCAAGATGAGTCGTGATCCGGCTCTGCAGGTATTTCCCTGTCACTGGAGGGCTTGCGATCTAAGGACTCTACTAAAATGAATTCATTTGCATAAAGTAGATAGGGTTTTTTTTGAAAAAAAAACACACAAATCACATCACATAACAATCTACCAATACACTGCATCTCCCGGTGGGGTGAACTCTTATCCACCACCTCAGAGATAAATCAACCTTCAGTGATAAACCCAACTCCCCCCCTCCCCCCTTCCCTCCCCCCCCCTCCCCCAACTCACCACTGCCGTATCCTAACCACACCCCCAGGAATGAAATATCCTTCTACTATTTTATTTATTTAGCTGCATTTATATCCCGCTTTTCACTGGGTCAAAGCGGTTGGGGGATACATTTAACACGAGGGGATATGAGACACATACACTAATACTTACAGGGAACATGGGCAATGGAGGGTTAAGTGGCTTGCCCAAGACCACAAGGAGCACCTGTGGGACTAGAAATCCAAGTCCTTCCAGCCCAAGGTTGCTGTCCTCTAGTGGGATTTGAACCACTGACCTTCTGGCCTGTGGTACCTTGCCCCAACCACTAGGCCACTCCTCCCAACCCTAACCCCTACCAACCACCTCCCTTATCCTTATGCCTATTGGGACCCTCCGATCCCCCCTGGACCTCTTCTCTGGCCCCCCTCTTATCCCTCCTGCAATAATTCATTATGTATACGTGGTCTCAAAGTTTGAATATAGGGTTCCCATATTAACAAGAAAGAAGACCAACGTGAGACACTTCCCCTCGCCCCCCTTCTCTCAAAGAGCATCAATTGATGGAAGCTATTGCACCATTCCCAAAATGTAGGGGGCATTGGCTCTCTCCATCTGTGAAGTATCGGCCCTTTACCCACCAGACATGCCTTCCTTACCAGTATATGCTCCCATCTCCCCTTTGAGTGAAGTGGTCCAAGTTGATCCAAGACTACGAAAGTCCCTGTCCAGGTGATCTGTTGCTGGAGCAGGCTACCCAAATATGTACTTATTCATGCCCAATAATGTTGAATTTTCCGACATCTCCACCACATATGACCCAAATCTGCAAGGGGACATGAGCACTTTGGACAACTACCATCCAAAGTGAGATGACTCCGCAGAGCCCACCTCAGCAAAAAGTGTGCTCGGATAATGCACTTGAACTGAACCTCTCTCCATCTAGCCCCTTCTATCAAATCCGCAATACGACACAGGGCTTTATGAACTGACCCTGAGGCCACCCCCTGATTCAATTCTTCTGCCCACCGGGCTTCCTCTCATGAATAGTCTGGGACCACACTGTATTGATCTAATCTTTTCTTCAAACCCGAAACAGTTGGTAGACACTCTCCGCCCAATGAGAAGAATTCCAGTAGTTGTGCTGAACGTTCCCCGGTTAGCTCACCCTTCGAGAGAGATGCTACATAATGAGAAAGCTGAGCATATGCAAGAAACTGTCTGCTACTCACTTCATATTCCCTACACAGAGTCTCAAAGGGTTTACACTTCCCCTCTAAGTCCACTACATGTCAGATATTCCTGATGCCAAGCTTATGCCACGTCTGGAAGATAGTCATTTCCGAGCCTGGCATGAATGTAATATTGCCCCGTAGTGGCAACCAGCTCAAAACAGCCGGAGATCTGCCCTAATGCCTATTCAACTATTGCCATATTTTCCACACGGACATCAGCAACCCACTCCTGCTCACTCCCCTTTGTAGTGCAGGAGTCTCCAAGTGTAAGACCGCCAGCAACGTCTGTGGTGCTACCATGGCTTCCTCCAAAGCCCTAGGGGTGTAGGTCTCCATGCCACCCAACAAGTCTCCTATGTGGTGCGCCTGGCATGCCAACGCATATAGTCACAGATCTGGAATGCTGATGCCCCTCCCGTCTCCATCCCCCTTTCAAATGACCCATCTGGATCTGCACCCGTGCACCCTTCCACAAATCTCCCTCTCAAAAAGCCACAAATCTCCCTCTCCAATCTATTCAGGTCCCACCGCAGCAGCCAAATGGGGAGGGTTTTCAGCCAGTACAACACCCAAGGCAACACTACCATCCCCAGTGCTGCCGTCCTCCCCAGGAATGACAGAGGGAGGCGGTTCCACGCCTGCAACTGCGTACGAAGTTAAGAAAGGTTCTGTCAAAGTTCCGCTTACATAACTCCGTCGGGCTCCTAGTCAGGAGAATCCCCAGATAAAGAAAAGAATCAGTCACCCATTTAAGTGGGAAGGAGCCACTCCAGATCCCTTGAAGCATACTCGACACATCCAAAGCTTCCGATTTATCTTTGTTAATAGAGTCCTGCAAAGCTTCCAAAGCGCGCAAATTCAGCCATCAAACTGGGCAGCGACTGTTGCGGGGAAAGCAAATGTACTAGCATATCATCAGCAAATGCTGCCATCTTGAACCCCTGCTTTCCAATCCGCACCCCTTGGATCTCTTGCGACGCCTCTCTCATCCGCACCAATGGGTCCAAGGCCAACACAAAAAGCAGGGGAGAGAGAGGGCATCCCTGCTGAGTACCTCTCTCTAAGGAGAATCTATCCGACATCACTCCATTACATAACACCCCCGCCGTAGGTCCCGTATATAATAAATCCACCATTTTACAGAAAGAATCGCCCAGGCCATACCGCGGCAAAAGAAATTTCAGGTACTGACAGCTCACCCGATCGAAAGCTTTCTTCGCATCAAAGCTAACTAACAGTGATTGAAGCCCTTGCTCCCGGACCCACTCCAATGGTGCCAAACTTTTACGCAAATTTCGCACTGCATACCTTCCTTTCATAAATCCGACCTGCGTTCCATGTACGAGCTCCTCTAAAACCAATGCCAGCTGATCTACCAATATCTTTGATAGTACCTTCCAATCATAATTTAACAATGATATGGGCCTATAAGAGGCTGCCTGGAGCAGATCTTTTCCCGGCTTAGATATCAGGATAATGTGCGCATGGTTCTCTCCCCACCTAACACTGCCTTGCTCCACTCACTTGTGATACACCGCCAACATAGCAGGTGATACCAAATCGCTCATAAAATTCCGCCCCAAAACCATCAGGCCCAGGCGCCTTATAACAACTAGCTTTCTGAATGACTTGCTGCACTTCACAAAGCGTTATTGGCCTGTCCAACTCAGCCTTCTGGTCCTCCCCTAACCGAGGCAGATTCAATGCCCGAAAATAGTCCTCCATGTTAGACCTAGATCCCTCCTCCGCCGAGTATAACTTCTGATAAAAGGATCAAAATACTTGGGCTGTCACCCTACTTTCCTTGTGCAATTTACCCTGGTCGTCTCGCAGGGCTTCCACTGCCCTAGTGCCCCTTCTCCCCTGGAGACAACGCGCTAGGAGTTTTCCTGGCCTGTCCCCATATCGATAGAGCTGATATCGGTAATACAGATAGGATTTCTTCGCTCTATTATGAAGCAACTCATTAAGAGCCATTTGAGTCTCCCACACCCCTTTCTTATTCCCTGCACTGGGACAGCTCATACATTTCCTCCTTTCTTTCACCAATTGCCACTCCAGTCAGACTATCTGTTCTGATGCCAATCGCCTTTTCCGTGCTGCATAACCAATGATGTCCCCTCTTAGCACCACTTTGGCTGTCTTCCAATATAACTCCGGATTACTTTGGTGCTCCTGATTATAAAATGCAAAATCTTGCCATTTCTGTTTCAAATAGAGGTGAAACGCCATATTTCGATATAGATCCAATGGGAATCGCCAAATTCTCGCCCACGTACTGACATCCTGCCACTCCAAGTCTATCCAGATCAGGGCATGATCTGAGATTTCTACCGGGCCAATCTGTGCATCTAAGATATGGGCAAAGAGTCTTTCAGAAGTTAAAATATAATCTATTCGTGCACTCGAACCATGCGCCCGTGATTGATGAGTAAAATCCCTATCCGTCGGGTGTAACATATGCCACGGGTCTATGGCCCCTAATCTTCGACGCAACCCTTGTAACACTTTGGCGGTTTGCGAACGCACTCTATCCCCTCCCCTCGTCGTGTCTAACTCCACATCCAGCACCCCATTAAAGTCCCCGCCCAGTATCAAAGGGACATCTGGCAGTTGTTCCACTCTAGATGCCAAACGCATATGCAATTCCCTATCCAAATTATTAGGGCTATAAAGATTCCTCAGCACAATGGGCTTCCCCTCTAACTGCCCATATAACACAAATCTTCCATCTGGATCCTGATACTCCTGTTCCATCACAAATCTCACCTGTCTATGTATCAAAATGACCACTCCCCCTTTCTTCCCTTTTGCCGGTGCTCCCCATCCAGTCTCTTTCCAATTTCTGGTGTTCAACCGCAGTCTGGTGGGTTTCTTGTAGCATGGCAACATCACATTTTTGTCTGGCTAAGGCTTTCAACAACTTATATCTCTTAATCGGGTTCCCTATCCCACTTACATTCCAAGAGATAATCTTCAGTTTGGTAGATACATCTCAGGCTCAGAACTCTCATTACTTAACATTACCCCAGGAAGAGCCTCCCCAGCCTGAAGCCCCCCCCCCCCCGGGTATCTCCCACTCATATCAAAATACCTCCGCAACTATCCACCCCTGGTAATCTATCTTCGTACCTAAGATCCCCCTTCGTGGCCCCCCTCTCCTCCCTCTCCCCTCCCCCTTCCCCTCCCATCCCCCTCCCCTCACCCCTCCCCCACTTCTCCTCCCCTTCCCCCAAATCTTCTCCCTACTCCTCATCCTTTCTACGTTACCCTCCTCCTCTCTCTTCTGTGGAGTCACCAAGATGTGTGTGGTTACCCCCCTCCTCCCACTGTCCCTACTCCATTAACCTAGCACAACCTAGGCCCCTACCCTACTGCCAGTATCCTATCCCCTTAACAATATTTCCATTCCCTCTTATACCACCCTCCCTGCCACACCTTCCCCACCCATATCTTATATCTTCCAGCGTAATTCCCCAACAAACAAATACATCTAGATACAATATACAATAGAACAATCAAGTCCTGTAATAACCACAGTTCTGGAACCCTTGACAAACTCTCATCCGTCGGAGTCCTTGGACAGCCTAAGCTATGGAGCTTGGCCTTTTAGTTCCCCACAATTAGAACTCCGCCATTGCGACGCTCCGTCCCTGCCATTTCAGGTCACATTCTCCAGGCTGTTGGGGTGTTCCCTTGATGAGGCTGTTGCTCTACGCATTAATTCCTCCACATAGTGGGCTGCCTCCGTAGATGACTCAAAGGTCCGGAGCACTCATTCATGGATAACAATCAGTTGAGCAGGATATTTCACCACAAACTTAATATTGGTGTCTATCAGCTTTTGACAGAGGGGCCCATATGCCTGCCTGCGCTGGCCCAAGGCCGCTGAATAATCCTGCACAATCCACAGCTTAATATTGTCCTTTAAAATAGTTCCTTTTTTCCTTGCTGCTCGTAGCACTGCCTCCTTCTGTGGAAATCGCAGGAACCTTACCGAAACTACTCGAGGCCGGCCATCGCTTGACCAGCTGGGCCTCACTCTATGTGCTCTTTCAATTTGAACCAGGTCCTCTTCTTCTCCTCCTTCTAGGATCTGTGTCACCAATGTCTCCAAGTATGATTTTAATTCCCGGTCCAAGATGTTATCTGGGATGCCCAAGACGCGCAGGTTGTTGCGACGAGACCTGTTTTCCAGATCATCCAGCTTGGCTTCCTGTGCCTGTAGCACTGCTCTCATGTGGCCTACCTCCTGCTGCAACTCCGTCACACTCTCCTCCGTCTGCCCAATCCGATTCTCTGCCTCCAACACCCGGCTGCCCAAGGCTCCCACCGAGGTCTGTAGCAAGTCCATTTTGCCATTCAGGGCCTCAAACTGAGAGGAGAGTGCACCCGCTACTGCCAGCGAGATCTCCTCTATGAGCTCCGGTGCGGCCGGCGATCTGGGCGTCAGAGGCAGCTCTGCCATTTTTTGCTGCACAGCAGACTTTTCCCTCTCTCGGCATCCCACTTTCACTGCCGCTGCCATTTCCTCCACCTCCGCTTCTGTTCCTCTGCCTCCTCTCCACTATACAATGTATGGGCAGCCAACTGGCTGATCGAAAACGGCGATTTTACCGGTGCGGAGAGGCCCGGAGCTCGAGCGGCGCACATCCACCCGCGCTCATTACATCATGTGACTCCCAAAGTAGATAGTTTAATAAATAGGCCCCATTGAGGATAATGGGGATTGCATTATTTAACATGTATTAAATCACATTAACACCTTCGCAAATTTGTACTTGAGGCAAGAGAGGGTTAAGGGACGTGCTCAAGGTCACAAGCGGTTGCTCTAATCACTAGACTACTCCTCCCCATCACACATAGCATAAAAAAACTATTAAAACACACACACTCACAGAACATAACAATGACTTATAGCCATGCGGGATTTCTACCTCTTCTCTCCTTACCATCTAAAATTCTCTGTACTTCTGAAATCACCATGTCAGAAAGGCTTGTTCAAACAGGAAAGTTTTACAATACTTAAGAAAGCTCACGTAGCAGCTGACACGCTGCTGGTCGCAATGGATGAGGAATCACTATACAGCAGCACTGCCCATCTAGATGGAACAACGGCATGTGAAAAATTCCTAAAGGCTTGTACCCTGGACCTCCAATACTCATCGGAAACTATTACAAACTTAATCCAATTCATCCGAACCCACAACTTCAGTATGCAGTAATGACATCTATCTACAAATCATGGGACCTGCTTTGGTCACAAGGATGGGACCACAATATACCAACTTTTTCATGGCAGAACCGGAAGAGACATGTTAAAATAAATATTAAACTGATCTCATTAAATATTACCAATGTATTGATGACATTTTTATGATTTGGACTGACAGAGAAGAAACTCTCAAACTATTTCACAATTCTTTTAATATAACTCACCCTTCAATCAGATTTAAAATCGACTACTCCACAAAAAAAGTTAACTTCTTTGACGCCACAATTTCTCTCAACAATGGCTATATACAACATATACAGGGTGGCCCAAAAAAAGTGAGAACATTTCGTAAATTAAAAGCTTAAATAGTTTACTTATTTACCTTTTTTAGCTATATAATGTCTTTATTTCGACAATTTCCGGTCGCCATCTTTTTTTTTTTTAAATTTGTCATTTGTTTACATCGGTCTTTTTGAATTTTTAAATAACTTATATGCTACTAGATGTTCTCACTTTTTTTGGGCCACCCTGTATATGCAGCTTCCTTGACAAGTCCAGCTTCTACCTGTCACATACAAAAAGTCAATCAGACGCAGCCAAGCAGCAAACTACCACTGTATATGCTCTGAGCTCTCAAAATCCTTCAAGCAAAAGGGCTGCAATTCCAAAATCATCTACAAGAAGATTGCCTCTTCACTTAGCGCTGCCATGAGGAGGGATCTAGCTAAGCTTGAAGAATGGTCTAGAATTTGGCAGCTGAGATTTAATGTTAAAAAATGCAAGGTCATGCATTTGGGCTGCAGCAATCCAAGGGAACGATATAGTATAGGGGGTGAAGTACTTTTGTCCACTAAAGAAGAGTAGGACATAGCCGTGATTGTGTCTGATGATCTTAAAATAGCTAAACAGGTAGAAAAGGCGACGGTGAAAGCTAGAGGGATGCTTGGGTGCATAGAGAAGGGAATGGCCAGCAGAGGAAAGGAGGTGATAGTGCCTCTGTATAAGTCTTTGGTGCGAGCTCATTTGGAGTATAGTGTGCAATTCTGGAGACCGTACCTTCAAAAGGATATAAACCGTTGTTTAGAAACCCCTGTTCATTGTAAATCCAGTTGTGGGCCCTGCCTGCGCTGCACGAGATGTTAAATGTAAACCGCGCTGATTTTAAAGAGCGCGGTATAAAAAAGACATTAAATAAATAAATAAATAAATAAACAGATTGGAGTCAGTACAGAGGGTGGCTACTAAAATGGTTAGTTCGCTTCTGGTCTTGGCACGTATTAAATTCAAGATTCTAAACTTGCATGAGGTTTGTGTAGCTGTGCCTCTACATGTCAAAGTGCTATACGCGATATACCCAAAAGGACCCACAATCATTCTTTTTGTAGATAAGGGACAGGTGCCTGAGTCCTGATAAAACAACCTCCATCCTGCTAGCATAAGAAAGCCCTCCAGGGTTGCTAGGCCAGAGCACCATATCTGTGACTCGGGAGACCAATAGTAACACAGGGATTAGACCTGGAAAACTCCAACTGCCTCACACCACAGTCTGCCATTCACCAGCAGACAGCACAGTCAGACTACACCTACAGCACTATACAAGGTGCTTCAACCATACACAGACTAACTGCAGACAATCCACTAATCAACCCACAGTGCATGCTCACAGAAAAACAATGTGTACTAAACAAGTAGCTCAGCAATTGGGCCAAAGCACTGAAAACACACAAAAATCACTGGAAGCAAATAGTATAGAGCGCTATGTGGGAACCTAGACATGCCATGGTCACTGCTTGGTCAGAGTGAGAGTGTCGTTCCCCCCCCCCCCCAGCATGAAATGCTGTGGCCACCCTGTCCATGCTGGCAGTGGTCGGGCACTACAGTGTCCCAGCCATTGCCCCACACCCTGTGAAGATGCATCCTGAGCAATCCGCCCTGTCCGGGCCATACCCACAATACCTTGCTCCTCATTATGCACATATTCAGGCTAATGCTGGTAACAGTGGGACATTAAGGACCCAGTGAGGTGTGGGCAGCCACAAAACAACGGGACAGACATACACACACACACACACTGCTATTGCAGCATTGTGCAAAGATAGGGGAGGTTGGCAAATCTGCCCGCCACACTGGTCCTGATCGCAGTGCCAACATTGATAAAATGTACAGGCAGTAGTAGTAGTGCTCTGGTGATAACTGCAGCTCCGTGCTGGGGCCAACAGCCTGACTCTCCATGCAGCTTTGGATTGTGGAGCCTGTGTGAGTGGGTGTTTGTACCCCTATTCGCTGCTGCTTTGGGCTTTGCACATGTTGCTGTTGTATCTGCATTGTAGGGTAAAATATAGGGACACACTCTGCAGGATCTACAGCTGGGACTTGAACCTGTGATCCTCTGTTTCTAGACACACTGGCTGTGTGTACTGCACCACACTGTTACCACAGATGCATGGTAGTCCCTGGAGCTACCTGTACTTTTCCTCAGCCATAACGTTTATGTTGCACTGCACACCACGTACTGCTACAGGGCATGGCCTAGGTCTACTGCAGGCAGGTGCCACTGCCCCCTCCAGCACGGGTGCACACCGCCCTGCCATGCTGACATTACCATATGCTGTCGGTGCTGGTAGTGCGCCGTCCCAGGCCATCCACTCTGTGGGTTGGCAGTCGCCTAGGGAGCAGCGTCTGGGGTGGGGAGGCATACATGGGCATCCTCACATCCCCACCATTACCGCCTACCAATATTAAGTCCCTTCCACTTGGGGGAGGGTTGGCTGGGGGATGTCAAGTCAGTGCCCTGGCAACTGTTAGCTAGGGTGGACCAGGTACAGTAGATGTAGGTGGATTGCGTTTTTGCCTTTGTCAGCTGCTGTCTTGCTGATGTTTCTATGTTCCTATGTACCAGCTAGGCAACTTCCTAGTCCACCCTGTGCCACAGCTGCCCCACTACATGTCCAGCCTACAGCCCCCTATGCCCCATTTGCACCATCACCATAGTGGCCTTTCATACTTGGGCACTATGCTGTTGCTGCAAATGGAGCACTACTATCACCTTTCTTGGGCTTCCTGCCTATGTTGTACATTGCTGATGCTGAAATCATTTCTCCCCCTGCAAATGTTCATCTAACGACAGGTTTTCAGTCACGGTAATGTTCAGCCCTTCATTTCTCCGCGTTAGTGTAAAAGGAGCCTCTCCCCGCCCATTGACCCCTTCTCTCCGCCCTCTCTCGACCCTCTGCGGGAATTACCGTGGCCGGTGATGCATGTTAAGTAACGTTAACGCGCATTAATGTTACTTAGCACGCGTTAACGTAGCCGCTGCTACATTACCACAGTTTAGTAAATATACCCTTTAAAGTAGCTAAACAGGTAGAAAAGGCCATTGGAAAAGCCAGGTATAGAGGGAGCGGAATGGACGGCAGAAAAAAGGTGATAATACCTCTGTATAAGTCTCTGGTGTGACTTCATTTGGAGGCCACACAGTCAAAAGGATATAACAGGTTAAAGTCAGTGCAGAGGGTGGCTACTAAAATGGTAGGTGGTCTTCTTATTCATAAATGTCCTGGAAAAGGGAATAACGAGTGAGGTTATCAAATTTGCAGATGACATAAAACTATTTAAAGTTGTTAAAACCCAATAGGATTGTGAAAAATTGCAAGAGGATCTTGATAAATTGGAAGACTGGGCATCAAAATGGCAGATGAAATTTAATGTGGACAAGTGCAAGGTTATGCACCTGGGGAAGAACAACCCAAACTATGGTTACACGATGCAAGGTTCCACATTAGGAACCACCACCCAGGAAAAAGATTTAGGCGTCATTGTGGATAACATGTTAAAACCCTCGGCCAAGAGAGCAAACAGAATGCTAGGTATCATAAGGAAAGGAATGGAAAATAAAACAAAGGGTATTATAATGCCTCTATATTGTTTCACGGTGAGACCGCACCTTGAATACTGTGTGCAATTCTGGCCGCTGTAACTTAAAAAGGATATAGCGTTATTAGAAAAGGTTCAGAGAAGAGCCACCAAAATGGTAAACGGGATGGAAGGCTACTCCTATGAAGAGAGGCTACAAAGGTTAGGGCTCTTCAACCTGGAAAAGAGACAGCTGAGGGGAGATATGATAGAGCTCTATAAATTAATGAACGGAGTGGAATGGGTAAACGTAGATCATAGAAACATAGAAATGTAGAAATATGATGACAGAAAACGACCACCTGGCCTACCTAGTCTGTCCTTCCATATCAACAACTACAACAGTCCCATTTTTTTCCTTTAGAGATCCTCTGTGTTGGTCCCATGCTTTTTTGAATTCAGTTACTGTCCTCATCTCTAGCACCTCCACTAGGAGACTATTCCACGGATCCACCACTCTTTCAATAAAGAAATATTTCCGCAAATCACTCCTGAATCTATCCCCCTTCACCCTTATCCCATGTCCCCTCATAGCAGAACGTCCTTTCAATTGAAAGAGGCTCTCCCCCTGTGCATTTATGCCACTGAGGTATTTAAACATCTCAATCATATCACCTCTATCCTGCCTTTCCTCTAAGGTGTACATATTAAGATCCTTAAGTCTGTCCTCATATGCTTTAGAATGAAGACCACTAACCATTTTGGTAGCCACCCTCTGCACCGACTCCATCCTGTTCACATCCTTTTGAAGGTGCGGTCTCCAGAATCGTACTCTATACTCCAAATGAGTTTGCACCAAAGACTTATACAGAGGAACTATCACCTCCTTTTTTCTGCTACCCATTCCTCTCCGTATGCACCCAAGCATCTTCTAGCTTTTGCTGTCGCCTTTTCTACCTGTTTAGCTACTTTAAGATCATCAGACACAACCATGCCTAGGTCCCGCTCTTCTTTAGTGGACAAAAGTACTTCACCCCCATACTATATTGCTCCCTTGGATTGCTGCAGCCCAAATGCATGACCTTACATTTTTTAACATTAAATCCCAGCTGCCAGATTCTATACCATTCTTCAAGCTTAGCTAGATCCTTCCTCATGTTATCTACACCTTCCTGTGTGTCTACTCTATTGCAGATTTTGGTATCATCTGCAAAAAGGCAAACCTTACCCGACAGCCCTTCCGCTATATCACTAACCCAAGATGTTAAAAAGAATCAGAGCAAGGACAGATCCATGGGGCACACCACTGGTAACATCCTTCTCCTCAGAGTGAGCCCCATTTACCTGTACTCTTTGTTGCCTCCCATCCAACCAATTTCTAACCCAAGCAGTAACTTTAGGGTCCATCCCTAGGGTGCTCAGTTTGTTTATAAGTCGCCTGTGAGGAACAATGTCAAAGGCTTTACTGAAATCTAAATACACCGCATCTAGGGCTCTCCCTCGGTCCATCTCCCTGGTCACTCAGTCAAAGAAATCAGTCAGATTTGTCTGACAAGACCTGTCTCTGGTGAATCCATGCTGCCTCGGATCCTGTAATCCGCTGGACTCCAGAAACCTCACTATTTTCTCTTTCAGCAGCATTTCCAATAATTTACTCACCACCGAAGTTAAACTAACCAGCCTCTAGTTTTCAACCACATCCTTACTTCTGCTTTTGTGTAAAAGCACCACATGAGCCTCTCTCCAGTCCTTTGGCACCACTCCCGACTCCAACGAGGCATTGAAAAGGTCAGTCAGTGGAGCTGCTAGAACGTCCCCAAGTTCCCTCAGTATTCTAGGTTGTATCCCATCCGGTCCCATCACTTTGTCTACTTTAAGTTGAGCTAGTTTCTCACGAACAGAGTCTTCTGAAAATTGTTCAAGATGTCCCTCGCTTCTGTTCCTGTTTGTGGGTGTTTTCTGAGCTCCTGCTCCCGGTTCTTCATCTGTGAACACAGAACAGAAATATTTGTTCAGCAATTCCGCTTTATCCTCATCAGCTTCTACATATTCCTCCCGTTCACTCTTGAGTCTGACAATACCACTTTTGCCCTTCCTCTTCTCACTAACATATCTGAAAAATGATCGATTGTTTACATTATCAGAATATAGAAAGACTAGGGGATATGCAATGAAGCTACAGGGTAAACTATTTAAGACTAATGGGAAAATATTTTTTCACTCAATGTGTAATCAAACTCTGGAATTTGTTACAGGAGGATGTAGTAAAGGCTGTTAGTATAGCTGGGTTTAAAAAAGGTTTGGACAAGTTCCTGGAGGAAAGTTCCATAAACCATTATTAAGAAGGGACCCAGGATATCAATGCTTGACCCAATAGAAGCATTGTGGAACCTGTATCTTTTGGGGAAACTGCTAGGTACGTATGACCTAGATTGGCCACTGTTGGAAACAGGTACTGGGCTTGATGGACCTTGGTATGACCCCAGGGGCGGCTCAAGGCAGTCTGCTGCCTGAGGCGAAGAATGAGATGGCGCCCACCCCCACCACCTTAGAGGGGGGAAAGGCTTTTTCAGAAATCCAATCAGAAACTGAACCAAATCAAAAAGCCGATTAGATTATATGGAGGAAATGCAAGATGTTTGCACACAGGGCCGTATCGAACTGCAATCGTGCCTTGTGCAACTTGCAATTCGGCGCACGCCCCCTCTCCCCCCATACCTCCATCCAGCGCTGCCTGCTCTTTCCCTGCTGCTGCCGCCCTCTGTTTTTTTCACAGCGGCGCCAGCAGCAGGGAAAGAGCAGGCAGCGCTGGACGGAGGTATGGGGAGGAGGAGGTGGGGGGCATGCACCCAATCTGAAAGGCGCCGGCACTCTAAGCAGAAGTGTCCCTCCCTGCTCTAACATCGTGTCGGAGGAGGGAGGGACCAGACCTGCTTAAAGTGCTGCGAAAAGGCTTTGGGCACATTTTAACTGCCTGCTATTGTTCTGCCAGCGACAGCAGGGCAACAGCAGAGAGCTGAAATGCGTCCCCCAAGCCTTTGCACCCTGTGCGGCTGCACTGCTTGCACAGGGCTAGGTACGGTCCTGTTTGCACACCAAGGAACTAAAAGACAGCAAGAATCAATAGCACAGTTTATAAAACTAAATTATAACCCGTTTTTAATTTTGTTATAAACTGCGTTATGGTTCTCCCTTTTTCTTTTTCAACATATATTTTGCATCCACAGTAGGTGCAGAGCAGAACCAGGACATTCACCCACAGAACTCAATATTTAAAAATAAAATCTGATTCTGATCATCTCACTAACAACAACAACCACTATTCTCCAGTACCAGGCATATTGTGAACTAATAAAAAACTCTACAACAAAAAGCAAACCTACCATACCATACCATATCAGCACAAACTTCCTAAAGTCACATAAGGAGCCCGTTCAAAAAAAGCGTCACTGTAAATACTACAGTGGGCCCTGGAACATCCATACACCCATTTGAAAAGCTGAACAAGTCAAATTACTACAGTATAGTATAGATCTTTATATACAAACTGCATGTTAGCAGAACACCTGACCTCAGTCACACACACACACAACATCGACCCTCACCAAGTACAGAATAAGTAACCACAATCTAAAGTAAAAATGAAAATATGTAGACAAAATTTAAACTGAAACCCCAAGAAGCCAGAGTCCACATGCAGTGCAACATCAGATAAATAAGAGATGCAGTTCCCCAACACTGTGTAAAATATAAAAATAGCACAAAGTCCAATCAGCAAAATTAAATAAAATTATTTTTTCTACCTTTGTCTGACCATTTTATTCTCTGATCATGCTGGTCCCGATCTGAGGCTTCTGCTTTCCTGTCTTCTCTTAGCTCTCTTTCTGTGGTCTATGGCCCATGATCCATCTGCCATTTCTTATCACTTCTTTTGTTTTCTTCACTTCCGTCCATCAGCCCATTTCCAGTTTCAGTAACCCTCCCCAATATCAGTCCCCTTTCCAGTCCTCCCCTCCCAGTACCTTCCAATGTCAACCACCTTGCATTCCCATGACTGCCACGTGTGTCCATTCCCTTCCAGTCCCCCTCCTTTCCCACTGTCCAGCCCCTTCTAGTCCAAATACCATCCCAGGTATCAGCTCAGGTTCACTCTCAGTGCCACTCCCCAGTCAGCTCCCTTCCAGCCACCCTACCCTCTGTCCATCTCTCTTCCAGTGCCATTCACATGTTAGCTCCCTTCCAGCTTCCTCCCTATTACCTAGCTACCTACCACTCCCAACCCCAAGTGTCAGCTCCCTTCCAGTCCCCCTCCAGTAATTCCAGGTGTCAGTTCCTTTCCAGCCCCCACCTTCCCTTCCTGCCCCATCCTTCCCCTGGCAGACCCTCTCAGTATCCACTCCCTTCCAGTCCTATTCTACAATCCCCCCGCATCAGCCCATTTGTAGCCCTAGCCCCTAGTTTTCTTCCAGGGCCAGCAGCACTCTCCTCCCCTCCCCTATTAGCCCATTTCCTGTCGCAGCCCATTTCTAGTCCTATCCCCTTTATCAGCCCACCCCAGTCCTAGCCCCCCAATCAGTCCATTACCAGTCATAACCCTCCAATAAGTCCATTTTCAGTCCTAGCACCCCAATCAGCCCATTTCCTGTCCTAGTCTCCCCCCATAGCCCATTACCAGTCCTAACCCCCCCATCAGCCCATTTCCAGTTCTAAACCCCCATCAGTCCATTTCCAGTCCTAGCCCTGCCCCGATAGCCCATTATCAGTCCTAGCCCCCTCTATTCAGCCCATTTCCAGCCCTAAGCCCCCATCAGCCCATTTCCAGTTCTAACCCCCTGATAGCCCATTACTAGTCCTAAGCCCCCTCCTGATCAGTCCATTTCCAGTTCTATACCCCCATCAGTCGATTTCCAGTCCTAACCCCCCATCAGCCCATTTCCAGTTCTACCCCCCCATAGCCCATTACCAGTCCTAGCCCCCTCCCGATCAGCCCATTTCCAGTACTAACCCCCCATCAGCCCATTTCCAGTTCTAACCCCCATAACCCATTACCAGTCCTACCCCCCCCATCAGCTCATTTCCAGTTCTAACCCCCCTGATAGCCCATTACCAGTCCTAGCCCCCCTCCTGATCAGTCCATTTCCAGTTCTAAACCCCCTTCAGTCGATTTCCAGTCCTACCCCCCCCCCCGTCAGCCCATTTCCAATTCTAACCCCCCATAGACCATTACCAGTCCTAGCCCCCATCCCGATCAGCCCATTTCCAGTACTAACCCCCATCAGCCCATTTCCAGTTCTAACCCCCCCCCATAGCCCATTACCAGTCCTAACCCCCCCATCAGCCCATTTCCAGTTCTAAACCCCCCAATCAGCCCAGTTCCTGTTCTACCCCCCCATCAGCCCAGTTCCAGTCCTAGACCCCCCCCCAACCCAGGGAAATTTAAAAAATAATAAACCTCCCGCCTAAGAAGCAACTGCGGCGGCAGAATGAGGAGCCTCGCGGCCGCCCGCCCACCCCATGGAGAGCCTGCTGGTTTCCCCTGGTTTCGCCGGCTCTGCTTTGCAGAGCCGCAGTGAAGGAACAGTGTTTCCCTTAACCGCGGCTCTGTTAAAGCTGAGCCCGAGGTGCTCAGCGGGCTCAGCTTTAACAGAGCCGCAGTTAAGGCCGAGTGAGGCAGTGACAGCGGTCTTTTTGGGGGCAATTTTGCCACTTCCAAAAAGCTCAAAAAGCTTCCGCCTGAAGCCACCACCTCACTTGGCCTCATTACAGAGCCATCTATGTCTGACCCAGTATGGCATATCTTATGTTTTTATGTAGCACGTAAGGACAGACTTAAAGATCTTAATATGTATACTTTAGAGGAAAGGCGGGATAAGGGCGATATAATAGAGACATTTAAATACCTCCTTGGCATAAATGCACAGGAGGGTCTCTTTCAATTGAAGGCAAGCTCTGCTAAGAGGGGACATAGAATGAGAATGAAAGGGGATAGACTCAGGAGTAATATGCGGAAATATTTCTTTATTGAAAGAGTGGTAGATGCATGGAATAGTCTCCCTGTGGAGATGGTAGAGAGGAGGACAGTATCTGAATTCCAGAAAGCATGGGACAAACACAGAGGATCTCTAAAGGTAAAAAGTGGATTATGGTAGTAGTTGATATGGAAGGGCATGTCGCCATATTTCTATGTTTGTATGTTTCTAAAGTATGCATGCAAACACTAGCTGTACTCCGACCCCGCCCCCAGTCACAGCTCCATCAGTTTGGCCAAACTTATGCACAGTTAGAGGGTAATTGTATAAAGTCATGCCTAATTAAGACATATTTTCTCACGGGTAGTTTATACCTAATTTATAAAGTCAAGTACTTGTAGGCATTATAAAATAGAAGTGGGAGTGGCAGAGAATGTGGCTGTAGTTAAGACACAATGACTTAAACCAGCCAGCAAACTGGTGTAAATTACCAAGCCTACTTTTTGCAAGTTCATGTGTAAATGATGATATTCTATACTCAGTGTATGCACTTGCACACTTTGGGGTATGTTTACTAAAAGGCATTAAGGGAGCAAGTGTGCCGTTAATACCTGTTATCGGCACCCCTGCGCCCTTAACGCTGCAAAAAAGCTTCATTAATGGGTGTTAAAGGCTCCTGCAGCATTAAGGGTGCAGTAGGTGGAGAGTGGGTGTTAACGGGGCGGAAAGCAGGAGTTAGCAGCGTGTGCTCCCTTAATGCCTGTTGCGTAATTGTGTTGCGCAATGTGTGCTGGGAACCCTAATGCCAAGTAAATCCTCACAGAAGGGGTATATTTTGAGGGGAGAGAGTCTATTTTACTGTCTGCAATGTGAGCCACACACAGGGGAGCCCTAGACAGTGATAGTAGTGCTCTATTAGCAGCACCAGCATACTGCCCAAGTATGAAAGGGCACTATGTTGATGGTGCAAATGGGGCAAAGGAGGCAGCATGTGGGTCATGCAGTGAGGGTTTCTGGTGCACAAGGCACACCAGGCATCTGCCCAGGTGGCACATCTGTGATGTCTGTCCTGATCCCACAGTGAAAGTGGCGGCACATAGACATGCTGCTTCTGCGGAAAGGTGCCACAGGGGGCGGTCCAAGGGTTCCTGGCATCATAGACAAAAATCCCAGATGGCCCCCCTGCTGTCGCTGAAGCCAGCTCTGGAGGAAGAGGCCAATAGCGCTAGCAGCTGTAGCACCACAGGGAGCTGCAAGATGCAGGCGCATGGGGAACACTGTTCCCTCTAAGCTGTGTGCGTGTGCGCGTGCACACACCTCGCCGAGCGAGCGCACATACTTTACAACAGAGCGCACAAAAATTACGGTTCTGATTCTGATAGAAAACAACACAGACGTCTTAAAATTTAAAAGTTGCTGTGCATTTACAGTTTTCACAAGTTCTACAATATTTTCTAGTGCAATCAATGTGGTGTACATACTGTATTCTGACGTGTAGTCAAATTTTAAAGTATATAACTCCGAGTGTCGTTATGTGGTGCACAAAAATTTAACCTTCCTTCAAAAGCTGCACAGCTGATATTTTATGCGCACACAGCCTACAGAAAATTAGAGGGAACATTGATGGGGAAATACCACAGCTGCGGCTGTCCGCCTCCCCCGAGACATATCGGTGGTAGGTGGGGATGGGGTCCCAGCAGCAGTGGATGGTTGGGGGGGCATCATGGGCATCAATGTGTGCCTCTGCTCCCCCCCATCCAGACTTGGTGACCTAGGCAGCCACCAAAGTTGCATGGTGGATGAGCTGTGACTGTGCACCACCCCCACTGACAGCATGCTGGCATATCAGCATGGTGTGGATGTGTTGGCGGCAGGTGCAGTGGCCCCATGTCCTGACCCTATGAGTCCTGCAGATCGCAACATTTGGGGAACATTTCAGCCTGCCCTTTGTCTTGCCTGTATCCCTCTGCATCTGCCTTCTCAATCTGTCCTGTCCAACTATAGCATTCCTTTCCATTTTCTATACAGCCTTTTGAAATTGTAAACCTAGAGCCTAGGACAGTATATCAAGTGCCAATAAAGATAAAGATAAAGCACATGCGGATCCCACTCTGCTGAGGCCAGACATAGCATGACAGGTGCCCACATCCCTGGTGGAGGGGGGCATGAGCAGCAAGGTATGCACAGATGCATGGGTGCAACATCAGTGAGGCCACCTGCAGCACTGAACCGGTGGGTGGACCACAATGGGAAGGAGGGATGAAGCGAGTCACCCACTCTGACTATTGGCCCATGCAGTTCTAGGGAACTGTGTGGATCATCTGACCCATGGATCAGACATAGGAAGACCCCTTCACAGGCCCACATTCACCCTGTCAATGACCACAGCTCCACAAAGGGAGTGTTGAATCCATATGGCAGCTCTGTGGCTCAACACACAAAGCTAGGGAATGTATGGGCAGATGGTCAGAGACTCAAGACCTGGGTGTGGATCATGTATTGCATGTCACTGTGAGTAAACTTTACAGTGCAGGTATAGCATGAGCATGTGCAGCCCTGAATGAATTGGCCAGCAAGAGTACAGACATACATCAGCCACACAGACAGACTCCACTATCCACAGCTGCATGGAAAGTCAGCCTGATAGCACCAGCACACTGAACAGGCATTAATGTCAGAGGGTGCTACTAGCAGCTGGACAATGAGCACAGGTTAACAATGCTTAAGCTGATATGGAGACCAAAGTGGCAGGCAGGAATGCCAACCATCCCCACTTTTGCACAGTGTGGCGATGTGAGTGTGTATGTGTGTGTGTATATGTCTCTCCAGAGTTCTGTGCCCTTCTGCACTGTACTGTGCCTCGCAGAGCCTAGGCTGATCCCAGTGTTAGTCTGCAAATGTGCATGATGAGGAGCAGAAGAGCCATAAACAGATCGGTTTGCCCAAAAAGTGTCTGCATCAGAGGTAGGGTCAATGGCTGTTACTTTGTAGTGCCTGTCTGCCATGTGCATGGCCTGGGTGGCCACAGCAGTTCTTGCTGTGAGGACACTCTCACTCTGACTGAGCTGTGACCATGGCAAGGCTATGCATCCACATAGCACTTATATAGTGTGCTGCTCCAGTGATGTGGGTGCACTCCCTGTCCTGGGAGGCCAATCACTGTGACACATGATGGGTGTTTGTCCCAAACCAGGTTTTACATGCTTGCCCTGTGCACCTGCAGTGTATGCTGACCAGCAGATTGGCCCCATTCATAGAAACATAGAAACATGATGACAGAAAAAGACCACATGGACTATCTAGTCTACCCTTCCATATCAACCACTACAACAGTCCCCTTTTGGTATGCAAATGGCTGAGATAGCCCTGTGGCAGGCAGCAGATGCAGTCTAACTGTGCTTGCTGTGGTGGATTGATAGTTTCAGATGGTTGGGACAGGAGTCATTCCTGCTGTAATCATAGCAGGACCAGCAGGATGGTAGCAGCAGGCCCAATCAGCACTCTCCCCTGTAGCTGGCATGCATGGCACCTGCTACTGTAACAGTGGGTATTGATATGCACTGTTCTAGGAAGGTTTCTGTCAAAAAAAGACAGGATACAGGGCCCGAACATGACAGCCATCTACAGCAAGCTACAATTCTGCAGAAAACAAGATGACTAGCATAACATACTACAGACAACAGCTGCAACACACTAACAGTGATGTGGACCTGTAACACAATCAGCAGAGACTGTCTTTAGCAGTGCACGCTCTGAGGACCAGGGGCTGGGCGCCCATCTTCACTTTCAGGGTGACCACAGAAACTGCTCAGTAGCACAGTTTGTAGCTGCTTTGTGCTCGTTTCACACACTGTCAGTACATATTACTGAGCTGAGGTGATGGATCAGTGCATTCTCCAATGGTGATCAGCTGCAGACTGCTGTTCTGCATGTGCACTGCATCATGGGTACTGGGGGGGCTAAGCTAACCTATATGGCACATGCAGCAGACATGTTACGCAGCGACCTGCAGTCTCTTTGTATCCAGCCATTGCTGTGCAGAAAGGTATGGAGGTGTAGCCTACTGGTTAGTGCAATGCCTCCATAACATTGTTCTTTTTTTGACTGTGTGCTACTCAGATCTTTTTCATGCCTGTAACAGTCAGGGCTCTGCTGTGACTGGCAGACATACATCCTTTTAGTTTGTTATGCATTCTGCCCTGTTTTGGGCCAGCAAACAGACTATTCACCATCATGCCCTTCTGAGATCATGGCTTTATTGGCTGTGCTACAGCACATTGCAGGGGCAGCATACATGTTCACCCTGCAGGTATCTGGCATCTGCTTGGAGATGTGGTATAATGGTCATGGCACAGGCTTAGGACCCAAGATACAAGGGCTTGAGGCTCACCAGCACTCTTTTTATGACACTTTGGAAGGTTTTATTGTGTAGTTTAATGTATGCAGCACTCTTCATGGATTGCCCCCACCTCTTTCTGACCTCAGGCAGGTCACCTAATCCTCCATTGCCTCAGCTGACTGCAGGTTCTTGCAGTCCCTGTTTTTTTTATCAGACATTGCAACTTTTTTGGCACAAGGTATCCCAACATGACTGCACTGATGCAGTGGTGTACTAACAGGCAGTCACATGCATACAACTGTAACCTGCTTGTGCAACATGAGTCATGTATGCTATAATGACTGTGACTGTATAGCTGTGTACATACACACACATCCTACCCCTCAGATAGCCACCTGCAGGTATCACCTCATGCCTGTACATGCCTCCATTTGCCCAATTTGGATAACACCTGTCCAGTTGTTATCTGCACATTTGTCTGGGGTGTTGTATGGTAGATCTCTGGCTGGGACAGATGTGAGACCCACATGTCTGGTATCAGGCCTTCCATGTGGCAGTGGTGCACATTTTCACACACAGTACAAATAAGTTGGGGATGGCACCTACGGCACATCGGTGCTGCCAGCACATACCACCCCGTCCTCTGCTGCCATCCTTCCTTCAGCCCATCCATCCATCTCTGTCAGCTGTGTGCAGTCATGTCTTCTTTACAGACTGTTACACCATGGCCTACACTGGTACTCTTTACCTCATTTTGACTCATCACGCACGCCTCTCCTGTGCCTGATCTGCACATCACCACTCCTACTCTGTCCTCCTGTCGCTGCACCATATCCTGCCACTTCTGACTCCACTGGGGAACACGTCTTCCCCATCCTATGCCACACACTCACATTGTGCCATTTTACATTGACACCCTCCTGTGCATTGGTATAGCTGCCTCCCATATGCTCATCCAATTTACTGACTGCTACATAGGGTGCCTATGGATCTGTCAGGTCCATCAGCTCCCACTGTCCTTCCATCCATCACCTTTACTTTGACTTTCCTTGGTGCTCCTTTATCCAGCATTAGGGTGACAGTTATTTTATTTATTTATTTAACAAACATTTTTATACCGCGCTTTCTATGTGATCAAGCGCGGTTTACAAGTAACAAAGTTCTGAAAAGTACACTAAAACATTGTCTTATTCAGTTACATGGAACATAATTATATACATTAATGAAATACAAACTTAATACCCAATGTCCTGTTAACACATGTTAAATAGCCCATAGCACCCTTTATCCTGGAACGCCTCCTACCTGCTCAGAGCCTTTTTTGCATGTAACACCCCTTATCACTGTCATTAATGCCTGTTACCTTAACACCCTTTAGTAAACATACCCCTTTGCCTATACCACACTCAAACTCTGCCCATGTGCACATCCAGAGTGAAAGTAACAACACATGCAGTTTGATGCTAGTCAGTGTTTTATACAAGATTTTTTTATGTGTGTAAATGGTCACTTATACACTTAAATGACTAAACTACAAAATGTAGGCAGGAATGGATTTAAGATGCTGGTGCCCATAAGCAGCAACAAAGAGGAGCATGTAGGGGATATTTCTCCCAGGGCAAGCAGGATGAGTCAGCCACAAGTGGGTGACGTCATCCGACGGAGCCAGAGACGGATACTCTCACTAGCCCAGAGGGCTTTAGCCCCCTGGGTATGACCACTAGCCCCACCTCCGGTTCCGCCCCTAGCTGGCCAGTCTTCGTCTTCCGCCCTTACCAGTAAGACGTATTATTATTGCTCTCACCTTTTTTTGTTTTCTATTCCTTTGCCATGAAGAAACTGGGATTCAAAAAGTGTTCTGCCTGCTCCAGGAAGATGGCGAATTCTGACTCCCACCACCTCTGCGTGCGCTGCCTGGGAAGCGAACATATTGTGGACAACTGCTCTGCCTGCGGCCGCATGTCTCCCCGTGCACTAAAGTCACGCCGGCATGCCCTGAGAGAGTTCCTTGCTCCCGCGGTGGTGAGTACTCCCGCTGCAAGCATCCTTCCTTCCAGTGCTGCCTCCTCTGCCGCTGTGACTGTCTCTGCTCCGGCCGGGAATGCGCCGTTCTCGGCCTCCGTTCCCCGCCGCGATGCCCTCTCTCATCCGGCCATGTGCGTCCCGATGGAGGCGTCCATCTTGCCTGCTTCCTCCGCCCCACTTCCTGCTGCTGCAATGACCTTTTCCTGTTTGGGGCACGCCTCCTCCCAGCGCAGACGCCTCGGCACGGATCTCCACGGCACAGACATTTCCCACGCTGTCAGAACAGATGATCAACGGCGCAGACAACACAAACGGCGCCGACATTCTGCACATCATCGGAGCAGATCCTGTAGGCGGAGCAGATCACCAAGCTCTCACCGGCGATCAGGCACGAAGCATCTGAGCCAGCGCAGACAAGACTGCCCTCAGACTCCACAGTGCAGGCATGCTTCCCAGGGTCTCAGACGCCGCAGAGTCAGCAGCTCCAGCTCAGAATCTCCAGGCCGCCAAGGCAGGAGTCTCAGGCACTGCAACCTCAGTCCCTCCCAGGCACATGGCTCTTCCTCCAGCAGCCCAGAACATAATGCCTACTCCTCTGGCAACTCTGCTTATGCGGCTTAAGCAGCAACAAAGAGGAGCATGTAGGGGATATTTCTCCCTTAGAGATCACAGTCCTAAAACAAACAGAATCAGGCTCCAGTTTAGCCTAGGTATAGGGCGCTTTTAAAATTTGGTGCCCTGGTATCTCTACATACAAAGATTTGACTTGTCCAAGCCATGGTATTTTCAATAACATCATATGGATGTGAGAGTTGGACAGTGAAAAAGATAGACAGGAAGAAAATTGATGCCTTTGAATTATGGTGCTGGCGGCGAACACTGTGTTTACCATGGACTGCCCGAAGAACAAACCAGTCAGTACTAGAAGAGATCAAAGCTAAGTTTTCTTTAGAAGCTCAGATGACAAGACTTTGACTTTCATACTTTGGACACATTATGTGAAGAGAGAGATCATTAGAGAAAGACATCATGCTTGGCAAAGTTGAAGGTCAATACAAAAGAAAATGGTCAGCAATGCGATGGATTAATACAATAATATCAACAATAGCCACCTGAATGGAGACTGAACACAATTTAGGACAATTACACAGGTACACTAAAAAAAATTTTTTTAAACTGCCTCTAATGTTTCGAATGATTTTTACGTTTTTTGGTGCGCTGAATCCAAATCTGGTAACCAATTTGCTCCATCACGTACAGATTTTTTGCTACATTGGGTTAGCAGTTTGAGGTGAACGTTTCAGATTGAGTGCGATCGAGATAAAAGTTTCTTGGATGAATTCTTTATACTAATTGTTTAGTAGTTATTCAAATAAGAATAAAGAAAATTGTAACAAGGCAGCACATAAGAATAGAGTAATGTCAACAAAACACACTGTGATGGTAGCAAAATTGTCTGCACTTAAAACAGCCACATACATGTGCACAAACATTGAGCATATAAGAGCGAGGTTAGACACAAAGCAAAGCAAAGAAATGTGCAAAAAATGTTGTACAGGTATGTATGTAAGAATAGAAAACGCAAACCACACCATTGCAATACATGAAGACAAACACCCGATGGTGTGAAAATAAAATTCTAATAAATGAGATCTGACACTGTGGTAATAACTAGCAAATTTTTATTTCAAAGTTTAGTAAAAACACGATATTTGTCAACATAGTTTAGATTTTAAAGTCATTCTTGGGTCAATCAATCTCCTGGTGGGCCCGTTTCTTCTTCCCCCGAATGCTTCTCTTGGTGCGCTGCTTGGCGTATTTTTCATCTGGGGTTTCCCGCAGCAGCAACCAGCAGAAATCAGCCATCATAGTGGTGTTCCATCTTCCTTGGTACCTTCTCTCTGCGTCCTTGATGTCCTGGTGAAACCTTTCACCTTGTTCTTCACTGTACGCCCCCAAGTTTTCGGGAAAGTAGTTCACATGGGAGTGCAAGAAATGGACTTTCAGGCTCATGTTACAGCCTTGTTCTTTGAAGGCATTGAGCATCCTGGCAACAATATCCTTATAGTTCTCATCCCGCCTGTTCCCCAAGAATTTGAGAACAACATCCTTGAAGGAATCCCAGGCTTCTTTTTCCTTCTCAGACATCGTTTCAGCGAATGCTCCATCTGAAATGAGTTTCCTTATATCAGGGCCAACAAACACTCCTTCCTTTAGCTTTGCTTCAGAAAGTCGGGGGAACTTTGAGCAAAGGTACCGAAAGCACTCACCATCTTTTGGAAGGGACTTGATGAATTGCTTAATGAGACCCAACTTAATGTGGAGAGGTGGTAATAGAATTTTATCACGAGGTACCAAGCTCTCATGAAGAACATTTTTCTCACCGGGTCTCAAATACTCCCGAATTGGCCAGTCTTTTTTCCCCCAGTGTAGGTCGCGGGCCCGGCTATCCCACAAGCAAAGGAAGCAGGGATATTTGGTGAAACCGGATTGCTGCCCTAATAGCATGGATAGAATTTTAAAGTCTCCACAAATCATCCACTTATGCTCATCATAATGAATCTTCTGAAGAATCAGGGCCAAATTCTCGTATTTTTCTTGGAGAATAACAGAGTGAGCAATAGGAACTGAAGCGAATGTGTTGCCATTATGAAGAAGAACACCTTTTATGCTGTCTTTTGACGAATCAATGAACAGCCGCCATTCAGCAGGATCATACTTGAGTTTAAACTTTTCCATCACTCCGTATATATCGTTGCAAAATACCAAATCTTCCTCTTTGCTGAAATACTTCAAAAATTGTGTCTCGCGGTTGCGGTACCAATAAAAAGTTGTTCCTGGTGACAATAGATTTTTCTGTTTAAGCTGAGAACCTAGCAGTTGGGCAGCATCTTTTGGGAGTCCTAAATCCCGGACTAAATCATTCAATTCAGCTTGAGAGAAAAGTTCAGGTTTCGGATCTGGTTCAGTTTCAAACTCGGAAGTACTGGACTCATCGGGAAAAGCCATCTGATGAGTCTCATCATGATCAGAACCGTCCACACAAATATGATCCAAAGATTTTGGTGGTTCAGGCATAGGTACTTCGTTGCTATGAGGCATAGGCCTAATTGCTGAGGGAAGGTTGGGGTAACTTATTACGTTCTTATTTTTTAAGTTGTATCCCTTCACAATGCAAGAGCAAAAATAGCAGTCACTGCTGTGGTCTCTTTGTTCACGCCACATCATAGGTATTCCGAAACGAAATGCTTGTTTTTTACCTTTCATCCATAAGCGTAGATCTTCCTCACATGTCTTGCACACTTTGTGAGGAGCCCACGGTTTGTCTTGATCACCTAACTTCAAACCGAAATAGGCGAAATATACTTTTTTAATAAATGCAGAAATGTTCCTCTGCCGCTTTTTCACGGTATATTCCCCACAAATAAAACAAAAACTGTCCGGAGAGTTGACGCAACCTCTGGCTCTGTGAGCCATGACTAATACACAGCTATGCAAACTACAACTTTAGTGTACCACTTCTGAATTAAGCTTTATTACGACTTAGAAAACAAAATGTAATAATGAACTTGCAAGAAACTTAATTTTGACAGGAACGTTCTTGTCGCAACCACGGTGTTTGAGCGAGCGCGCGCACGAGGCGAGGCGAACAGGAAAGAACATGCGCCAGCGCGAGTACTGGATTTAGCCCCCCGCCTCCCAATTGTCCTGTTAATGTATAAAATGAATACAAAACACTCTAAAATATCATGAGGGAGTGTTTCTAGTTAGTTAACCATTACAACCTCTATTTTGGGCCAAGAAAATAAACTGCAGTCGGCTAAAAAGAAATTATGTGAACATTCCTTATATGGGTAAGAAATCTAATTTTGCAAGAAAACGTGACGTGATGGAACATTTTGGCTATTTTTCCTGGATTCAGCACCCCAAAATCTATAGGAATCAGTTGCAAAACTGGAGGCAGTTTTTTGGTAGTGTACCTGTGTTATCCATAGGGTCACCATGAGTTGACATCGACTTGACGGCTATTAACAACAACCAGAACAGGCAGTTGCTTATGTAGCCTATGCCTAAACCCGGACCTGCCATTAGAAATATTCTAAGTGACTAAAAATGAGCAACTCCTTGTAAGATTACTTCCAAAGGAGTAGAGGCATGTTTACTAAGCCCTGCACTGGTACATAAGAACATAAGAACATAAGATATGCCATACTGGGTCAGACCAAGGTCCATCAAGCCCAGTATTCTGTTTCCAACAGTGGCCATTCTAGGTCATACGTACCTAGCAGTTTCCCCAAGGGACACAGGTTCCACAATGCTTGTATTGGTTCAAGCATTGATATCCTGGGTCCTTTCTTAATAATGGTTTATGGACCTTTCCTCCAGGAACTTGTCCAAACCTTTTTTAAACCCAGCTACACTAACAGCCTTTTCTACATCCTCCGGTAACAAATTCCAGAGTTTGATTACACGTTGAGTGAAAAAATATTTTCTTTTTATTAGTCTTAAATAGTTTCCCCTGTAGCTTCATTGCATGTCCCCTAGTCTTTCTATATTCTGATAAGGTAAACAATCGTTGAATTAACAAACAAGTGGAATGCAAGCATTCAAAGTGCATCTAACCCAACATTAAAACTCTCAGCGCCTTCACGTAAGCACAACTCGGAACCCTGGTACACAGAAACCTTAAAAAAATCAAAGAGGGAACTCCGGAAAACAGAGAGAAAGTGGAGACAAATCAAATCCACCGAGCTCAAAGCCAAATACATGACCCTTCTTGCAAAATACAAAAACGACGTAAACAACGCCAAGAAGGTGCACCACACCAACCTCCTAAACAAGGCGATAAACCGTCCACGAGAACTATTCGAACTAGTCAAATCACTAACCAAGACAGACCAGAACGACAGCCTCAACAACGCCATCAAGGCCCAAGCATTGGCATCCCATTACGCAACTAAACTGACGGCCCCTAGTCCCACACCCCCCACAGGCCCTCCCTCACAAACTCCTCTAAACACCTGTGAAAACACCATAACACAAAAACAGCTATGGAATCACTTCCATAAAATCGGTACCCAACAAATTACAACCATTATCACAAGCATAAACAGCACCACCTCCCCGCTAGATCCCTTCCCTGCAACCTGGATCAAGGCGGTTAAACAACACATAACATCACACATCTCACACATAGGAGTATGTTTACTAAACGTGAATAACGCGCGTAGTATGACGTTAACGACCGTAAGTGCAGTGTAACGCGCGTAAACATGCGCCAACGACCGGTAATGTCGTACTACGCGCGGAAACCGCGCTTAACAATCATAAAGCCCCGCGGCGCGTTAAAACAGCGCAGAAGGTGGAGAGTGGGCGGAGAGAAGGGGTCAATGGGCGGAGAGGGGGCGTGGAGAGGCTCCCCCTCACTAACGCGCTGTAATTCTGAGCTCAATTCCAACGCGAATGAAAACCTGCCGTTAAAGGAGGAAACCTGCCGTTAAAGGAGGAAAACCTCCGTTATGGGAGGAGTAGCCTAGTGGTTGGGACAAGGTACTTCAGGCCGGAAGGTCAGGGGTTCAAATCCCACTAGAGGACAGCAACCTTGGGCCGGAAGGACTGGGGTTTCTAGTCCCGCAGATGCTCCTTGTGGTCTTGGGCAAGCCACTTAACCCTCCATTGCCCATGTTCCCTGTAAGTATTAGTGTATGTGTCTCAAATCCCCACGTGTAAATGTATCCCCCACTTGTGTTGTGACCGCTTTGATTGAAGGATAAGGCGGTATATAAATACCATTAAATAAATAAATAAATAAATAAAGGCATTTAAAGGGAAGAGAAACCATTTCCGTCAGCAATGTACAGAAAAACCTGGGAAACACACAAAACGTGAGCAGTGTGATACATGTGCACTGAACAAAATAGCACATAAAACGTTAAAAATGACCACAGGAAACATTTTAAAAAGCATAATACAGCTGGGCAACAGTGATAGCAATGGGAAACAAGGAACAACACTGCCTGGAAAGCACCAAATAAAAAAGAAATGATGTGTGGAAGGGTCTACGCGTCACAGACCCTTTTAAATATCATTTCATTGTAATGGATTGTCCTGGGAGTGTTGTGTAATGTTTCCCAATGATATCAATGTTGCCCAGCTTGGTTATGGGTGTGTGCCCCTTTTGTGAGGTATTCTCTGAGGTTTATGTGCACCGTTGTCTGCATACAAGGTAAATGAGGTCACAATAAACCTGTTGCAGAGCAGGGTTTCTGACTCGTCAGGCCGGTTTAACTAACTCCAGGGACTACACTGTCTCTGTGGCTACAGTGTGGTGCAACAGACACAGCCAGTGTCTACAAGACCAGAGGGTCACAGGTTCAAATCCCAGCTGGGGCTCCTGCCAACCCAGTCCCCATAGCTTTACCCACCACTAAACAGTGATAGTAAAGACACACCTTTATTGCAGAGAACATACGCATGGCCTATATTTTACCACACCAGAAACAGGCACATTACCGTAAAGCAGAGTTTCGCAAATGTAGTCCTGGAGGGCCCCACAACATTCCGGTTTCATGCTGCCTCCAATAAAGATGCCTGTGCTGCATAGCTATGCACCACCCCCATGTTATGCAGATGTAGCTCATGCATATTTATGAGGGACAGCATGAAAACCCGAACAGTGTTTGGAACACCAGGACTGGAGTTGGGGAACTCTGCCGTAAAGCAGCAGCCAACAGGGCCACACACCCACCCACAGGCCCCATTGGCCAATGCCACCTGGAGAGGCAAGAAATTGGGTCCTGCCTGTATCTCCCAATACTAGCAGTTGCATACCTTAGCAATGCCACCCTACACCTGGGTATATGGTACACAGTTATCAAACGTTTGCTATGAGAACTGGCAGATATCAATTCCTCTGTTAAGCACATTTTGCTCATTGAGCTCCACCATAACAATCATTCTGATGTCTGCGGTGTGTGCTGCAGGTCTGGTCTCTGACAGTGTTCACCACCCTGGGGAGTGACCCCCCAACAGTCTTGTGTACCATATCCATGCCTGTACTATGCCCAGGACTGGTGTGGGGTGTATGGCTGCTGACCACCTCTATAGTAGCACAATGCTGACATCGGTGTGGGGGTGGTTGTCTGTCTATCCAGTGTGTGGTGGCTGCAAACACCTTCCACAGGCCACAATGCCAGCAATGTTGCCAGAATTGGCCTGCCAATGTGCATAATGAGGAGCAAGGTACCATGGGTAGAGGCCGGACAGGGTGGCCTGGCCAGGGCGCATCTGCACAGGGCATAGGGCAGTGACAGGCACATTGTAGTGGCCGGCCACCACCTACACAGACAGGGTGACCTCAGTATGTGCTGCTGAGAGATCACTCTCACCCTGACTGTGCAGTGACCACAGCATGGCTAGGCACCCCCATAGTGCTATCTAGTATTTCTCTCATGTGATATATATGGGTTGCCTTTTGGGGCCCTGTCACTGATTTAACTGTGTATGCTGACATCCCAGTTCTGGGTGCAGGCATCTCCACTGGGCACTAGCAGACTATTTGCAGCTGGTATGTGTTGTGATGGAGTGGCTTGCAGGGTGCAGTGGCTGATTGCTTGCACCAGGGGAATATCAGATAGTGGTGGGGTGCAGCATGCCATATCTAGGCCTAATGTCTGTCTGCTATTGTGTTCTGGATGTGTACAGAGCTGCATTGACTGCTCTGTGGGGTGTGTGTCCCTCAGCAGGACTGGGGTTGATGTTCCCCTCTATGTCCACCTTGCAGGGAGGTAGATGTTGCATCTTTTGATAGGAGGCCCTGTTTGCTGCCCTGGGGGAAGGGGGTGGTGGTGGTGCATGGGCCCTCCTGGGGTCCATGGGGGCTACACCTGACTGATACAGAGATGTCCAAGGTGTTACTGCAGAAACTACCTGTCTCACACTATAACACTGCTGTGGACCTGCTCCATGGCCTCTTTCAGCCATGGACGTTGCTGTGGACCTGGTGCTTGGCGCCTCACTGCACCCTCAGGGTGAGCACAGTACCCGCACGCTGTGACGGTGTGTGGCTACCCTGTGCCGGTACAACACACGGTCAGTACCCCCTAACAGGCCAAGGTGCTGTAGGGGTGCACATGGTCGCCTCCCTCCTACCAGGCCGAGGTGCTGTGGGTGTGCATTCCCCATCTCGTGTCTATCTGTGGACAGCTGATTTGCATGTGCAGTGCATCATGGGTGTGACTGGCGCAACCCAACCCTGGGGGAATCCAGCGCCTGCGCACAGGCTTTGATAATCCATAGGCCATCCCACGTACATCTGTTAGCATTGTGCATAGGTGCAGGACACCCTACCGAGTCTGTCATATATAATACCCACACAGGTAAAAACACACGATTGTACGCGCGTCGCTACGCACGCCCAACGTACAGTGTTACCCATACTGCGAGGGTCTGTTTCTGTATGGAGTACTCAACGTAAAGGAAAACATGCCCTCTCACAGCACACTGGGGACTCGAACCCATGCTGCCTGTAACAGTGGTCAGTACACTAACCATTGTGCTACAGCTCTGTGTTAGAGCTCTGTCTCTGTACATCTTCCTACGATGTACGTCCGCAGCAACGCACGCACGTACGCCCACAGTAACGCACGTGGCTACGCACCCCGCAACACACGTGGCTGAGCAGCAAAGGCATTTAGAAGAAATGGCATCTATGTCGAGAAAGCCTCCCTTCAGCCAGCATGACATATACCTGTTCACAGAGCTGTTCTGCCTCCACCAGCAGAGGCTCTTCCCTGGCTCATCCAGGAGGCAGAACCTGGCAAGGGTCAGGAGGGCCTGGGACCACCTGGCCCATAGATACAACAGGAGCTCAGACTACCCACGTGAGGTAAGTGCATGGGGACAAGTCCCCCAAATGATGAGACAAAACAAAACACACCCAGTAACGTCAGCACAAATACACAATGCACTGACAGGGAATAGCAGGTGCTGACACATCCTGCGGCTAGCAATGTCTGCCACACACCCCTGAAAAAGGCACCCCTGCCCCAAGGGGGTAGCTGCAACCATGGCAGAGCAGCACCACAGATCACAGAGGTATGGTATAGGGTGCCTTTGCAGGCCAGGGATGTCCCCCATCCACAAGACACCCCAGTCCCACCTCTCAGGCCAACAGGAAAGGAAGGGGGTCTGCACCATGTCTCCGTTAACCAACACATTTGCAAAATGCATCCTCTGATGCTGCAAGCCCCAAATGAGGGCATCCCTCCACCACCCTGCCCACTGTCTGCTGGTGCCCTGTGTGATTACAAAAGACAATCCCCAGCTCCAAGCAGATGTAGGCCCCAAATGAGGGCAGCTCTCCCCCACCCTGCCCACTGTCTGCTGGTGCCCTGTGTGATTACAAAAGACAATCCCCAGCTCCAAGCAGATGTAGGCCCCAAATGAGGGCAGCTCTTCCCCACCCTGCCCACTGTCTGCTGGTGCCCTGTGTGATTACAAAAGACAATCCCCAGCTCCAAGCAGATATAGGCCCCACATGAGGGCATTCCCCCTCCACCCTGCCCACTGTCTGCTGGTGCCTTCTGTGATCACAAAACACAAACCCCAGCTCCAAGCAGATGTAGGCCCCTAAAAGGGTCCCCTGTACTGACCCTGTTCCCTGGGAAACAGGCCCTGTATGGGATCACAAAGGAAAAACCACAGCCTAAGGGCATCCTAGTGAGGACTGTAGGTGACAACCTCCCACCCAAAAAGTGGCTGATTGGCACATGCAGATGTGTGTAGGTGGCACACACAGCTGTGATGTGTTATGTACGTGGGCCGCACATACAGTGCACATGGTGCACCGACCAGGGTGATGTGTGTGTGGCCCACACATGGGGCTGTCACACATGGGGCTGTCACACGTTGTATGCAATGAGAGTGGTAGATGCAGAGGCAGGGACCCACCACGTGTCCCCACGGTAGCTAAGGGCAATGTTCGTTGTCACCCCTACAGGTGGAGGACCTTCGAAAGAAGGCTCGCGAGCTGAGGTCCTGGTACCCCCGCTTCGTTGCCAGGGTGCAGCGCGACAGGATGGCACAGCAGAATGGTGAGTACCGCGACATGGACATGTAGGGGAACGAGTGGTGGAACCACAGGTCCACAGTGACAGGGGAAGAGGATGTTTCCCCAGGGGATGACATGTGTTATCTCTCCCACAGCTGATGCACGTGCAGCCAACGTAGAGGAGGGGCCGGAGGAGCCTCCAGATGTTGCGGCCCGGGAGGGAGACCAGGAGCAGCGCATGGATGAGGATGGCGGACCAGAGCGGGGAGCCGAGGATGGGAATGAGCCCGCATCCCCATGCCACGATGAGGGGGAGGAGGGGGGTGATGATGGGGGCCAGCTGGGAGGGAATGTGGGGGATGCTAGGGAAATGGGGACTGATGGTGTGGAGCCTGGGGAGCAGGATGAGGAGGGGGGGATGTGAGTGGAAGGGAAGAGGAATGGGGGGAGGTGGATGGCAGGGAGAGGGAGGGGGAGGCAGGGGGGAGGGGGATGGGGTTGTGGGGAGGGTGTTGGAGGCAGGGGGAGGGAGGGGATGTCCAGCGGAGGGGGTGGGGCGGGGGCAGGTCCCCAATGGCATGCTCCACCACAGGACACTGGGGGCACCAGCCACCTGCCCCATGATCAGGGCGCGGCAGGCCCTCTGGACGTGTGCCTGCCATACATGGCCGCAGGCAGGTCTGCTGTCCATGCAGCCACACAGACACAGGGAGATGTGTGTCTGTGTGGCTGCATGTGCGGCCTGCGCCTGGCTGCAGCTGTGCGTGCCCAGGCAGAAGCCCAGAGGCAGTTCGCCCTAATCCAGGGCCAAGTGCTGGCAACCCTGTCCATGGTGGCTGACCATCTGCGGGAGCGGGATGACCGCCCTGGCCATTCCGCAGACGGTCAGCCACCATCCAACAGGGGTCCCCAGGGTGTGTAATGTGTGGGGACACATGGCACACCCACCCTGTGACGGACCGTGCCATTGAATGTCCACCACATTGGCCACAGGGATGGGAGCGGACACTGCAATTTGCAGTGGCATGCGTGTTTGGCCATGCTGGCCATCAACTGACAGCATGGGCCATGTCAGCCGGATGTCACGTGTCTGTGTAACTGTAAATGATGTAAATATGTTATAAAAATGAGTTATACATGTTGTTTGAAACATATGTACCTGTTGGTCAGATGTCCCTCATTGCCTGATGACAGTGGTGTGCGAGTGATGGGTGTGGCAGTGGGCACTATTGGGGCCAAGGGTGGACGTCGAACAGGTAAGGTATGTGGCATGGGCACCCCCTACAGACATGTCACAGCTACGTTGCTGTGTGGGTGGCCCACCACGAGGGGAGGTGAGTGGCGTGCATGACTGACATGCAACAGCATATGTGTGGGTCCCTGTGGTACACACAGCACAGAGTGACAATGATACATATGGTGGTGTGGAGCGGGTGGCCTTTGTGATCTGTACAGCATGACCCCATATTGTTGGCCTGTCATGGCAAGTGCAGGACAGCTGAGGTGTGTGCGTGGTGGTGGGGAGAGGGGGGAACCGCATAGTGTGCACTGCAGGGGCCCCTGAAGCTGACACCTGGGGGGGGGGGGATGGAGCTGAACGTGTTTTGCTAGGTGTGACTGTGTAGGGCCTGGCAACAACTGTCAATATGTCACGCACATGTACCAGCATGCAGGGCGGAAATGGTGGATGGTACACGATGGTCCATATTTCCGCTGCGAAACGTACGACCAACATGCTGCATGTTGTTATGGGTGAACATGCTGGGCCCAGGGGGTGCAGGAGCATATTGTCGGTGGAGTACATTGGCCCATCGGTGGGGGCGATGAAAGGGGTATGGGGGTGGGGGGGTGAACACAGCAGAGGGTGCGGACAGGGGTTCAGCGGGATGATGGCCAGAAGGGTGCCACACTGCGGCGTGTGTGCAGATAATGTGGGCTGGAGTGTGGATGGTGCGACAGGTGACAGTTGCTGGATGTCGTTTTGGGAAACCACTGTGTTATTGGGGTGTGCCAGGATGGGTGGGAAGGGGGTGTAGGTGTATATAGCGGCCACTGGTGCACAGGGTGATGGGTAGCCATTACCGTGGGTTGACACAAAGGTGCTGGAGCATGCATGCCTGTGCCCAGGGATCCACAGTGCACACGTGTGACGTTTGGGACAAGGTGGATGTGTGTGGGCGCATGTAAACCAGAGTACATGACCTGTGCAGTGTACATACTGTGCATGTCCAGGGTGGTGTGAGCGGAAAAGGTGTCTCCATATGCAGTACATACAGTGCACCCAGGGCCGGCCCGTCCATTGAGCAAGAATGTTCTTTGCACAGGGCCCCGCGTTTCAGGGGGCCCCGCACAAAGAACATTCTGCATTTTGTTTAAAACTATATGTAAAAAAAAAGCTGGCTCTGGCTGCTGCCGCGGCCTCCGCGGCAAAATGGAGTGTCCCGCGGGGCCCCCTCTCCTCGCTGAGCCTCTCTGCATGGGCATTCAGATTCACGAAGGTAGAGGACAAATATATGCCCCCTCCCTCACTGTATCATGTACAGGATGCTACATCAGCCAGCCTTCTGTATCTGGCACCCTGGGGACTTAAACCCATGCTGCCCGTATCAGCTGTCACTGCAGTAACCATTGTGCTACAGCTCTGTTTGGGTCAGGTATGTATGCTAGCAACCCTACAACACATACAGGACATATACATGCCCCCCACACTCACTATATAATGTGTGGGTGTGTTTACTTGCACCCCAAAAGGGAGGGGAACATAGACATGCCCCCTCACTCGCTATCTAATGTGTGGGTGTGTTTGCTTGCACCCCTCCAAAACGAAACAACTAAATGCCCCCTCCCTCACTGTATCATGTACAGGATACTACATCAGCCAGCCTTCTGCAACTGGCACCCTGCGGACTCGAACCCATGCTGCCCGTATTAGCGGTCACTGCAGTAACCATTGTGCTACAGCTCTGTATTGATCGTGCATGTCTGAGTGGCTTCTTATGCTTAACGCGCGGTGACGCCGCTAACGCACCCTGTAACGCTCGTTACTTTAGTTACACGCGTTAGGTGTTCCGCTGTCCCGCCCATCTCCTTCTTTGGGGGTTTGTCTTATTAACGCGGATCCTAACGCGAACTGCAATAACGCGATTTAGTAAACATACCCCATAGTCAATCAATCTCTACAACAAGGAATCATGCCCTCAGAACTAAAAAAATCAGTTATAAGACCAATTCTAAAAAACAATACACTCAACAGGGAAGACCCAGCCTCCTACCGCCCCATATCAAGTATTTCATTTCTAGCGAAGATCATTGAAAAGGCGGTCCTTCTACAACTCCAAGACCACCTGATCGACAGTGCTCCTCTAGATGACCAGCAATATGGTTTCAGACAACATCATGGAGTAGAAACACTTTTATTAGTTCTACTTAACAACCTACTTAAAGGCCTAGAAAACAAAAAGAAATTGTATATACTTGTATTCATTGACATCTCAGCTGCCTTTGATACAGTTAACCATGGAACCCTAATAGACAGGCTAAAATCAATAGGAATATCAGGTACTCCACTAAAATGGTTTTCATCATACATCTCAAACCGAACGCAACAGGTTCAATTCAACGGCGAAATAGCAGAACCATTCTCCCAAACACAAGGAATCCCACAAGGCTCTGCACTCTCAGCACTCCTATTCAACATATACATGCAACCACTCTGCAAAATTTTTACACGGCACAAAATCAATTACCACATCTATGCCGATGACATTATGTTATACACTCAACTCGACTCTCAAACCCAGACTACAACCCACTTGAGACTTGCATAGAGGAGATGCAAGACTGGTTAAAACAAAGCAGCATGTCAATTAACCACAAGAAAACTGAAGTAATGTATATCTCCAAAGCACCGAATTTTGTCCCACCCTCTTCAATAACACTATGCAATAACACATACCAAACAAAAAACGAAATAAAGTATCTGGGAGACACATTCGACTGCGACCTAAAAATGGAGAAACACCTCCGAAAGACCAACAGAGCAGTTTTCCACAAACTGCGAGTTCTTCATCCCATTCGAAACATCATTGACCCCCAGGACTTCAGAACCGTGGCTCAAGCACGCATCATGCCACATTTTGACTATTGCAACGCCATCCTTCAAGGTCTACCCAAGAAAACTCTGAACATACTGCAAATGGCACAAAATGTAACTGCCAGGGTCATTATGAAGAAAAACATAAGTGACCACATCACACCAGTACTAATTCAACTACACTGGCTCCCCATAGCAGCTCGTACAAAATACAAACTTTTGGCAACTACTTTCAAACTCATCCACAACTTAGCACCATCCTTCCTAAACACCCTCATCAGTTCACAACCTCCTACCAGAAACAGACGAACCACCTACGCCAACATCCTCCACACACCACCTGACTTTAAATCTACCAAAGCCAGCACCAGCAACAGGGCTTTTTCATATGTAGCACCAACACTATGGAACCAACTCCCACCAGAGCTACGAGCTAGCAGTGACCTGACAGACTTTAGAAAAAAGCTCAAAACACACATTTTCCAAAACCATTTCAATCTGATCTAATCACACATATGCAACACAGGAAGCCTATCTTGTATGAATGTAATATGTAAAGGCTTATATGTACATATGTAAATGACTTCCCCTATAACTAAGGAAAGTTAATTCTGTGTGATCTGTAAATGATGTACATATGTAAATGATTTCCCCTATAACTAAGAAACGTTAATTCTGTGCGTTCTGTAAATAACTTCCCCATAGCTAAGAATTGTTAACTCTGTGTGATCTGCTTCTAAAACCAATCTGTATGCATACAAAAATTGTACCTGCCTTGATTCGGCAGTTTCTCAATGTAATCCTACCCGCTTCTGATCGCTGGAAGGAGCGGGATACAAATGCTTGCTAAATAAATAAATAAAATAAATCGATCTACGTTTACCCGTTCCACTCTGTTCATTAATTTATAGACTTCTATCATATCTCCCCTCAGCCGTCTCTTTTCCAGGTTAAAGAGCCCCAACCTTTTTAGCCTTTCTTCATAGGAGTATCCTTCCATCCTCTTTACCATTTTGGTGGCTCTTCTCTGAACCTTTTCTAAAATCGCTATATCCTTTTTAAGATACGGCGACCAGAATTGCACACAATATTCAAGGTGCGGTCTCACCATGGAACAATATAGAGGCATTATGATATCTTTTTTTTTTTTTTTTTTTTTTTGACTTAATGTGGGTATGGCCCGCGTTACTTGCATGGGGCTTCGTGTTGACTGCAGGAGTGTGGCTACAGCTGTACCCCTGCAATTACCATGGGTCACTGTGCTAAACCTGCCATGGGAGCAACTAACACCACTTCATTGAAATGGTGCTAGCTGTACCCGTTCTACCTGCTCTGAGTGCAGGCAGCATGAGCTTCAATTGCCTGCACTAGCATTGCTGTGGTAGGAACACCGCCATCCCATCCAATCTCAGTCTCAGCCCAGACACCCGCTGCAAGAGTAGCACGGAGCTTTAAGCACGGAGTCCCACATTCCTTTTTAGTATGGCGCTGATACCTCACACTAACCCCATGCTACACAAACATGCCTCATAGTCTAGACAATTTTAAAATAAGGCATTTCTGTGCCTAAACCTCTGTTGTGTGCATGTAAATGGCTTTTAAAATTATCCCCTAGCTTCAATAAAGACAGTCCTTCGTGGCGAGTGAGTAAGACTACAGTGGGAAATCATGCAGGACCCGTGATACTATGACAGGAAGAGAAAATATGGACAGAGGAGATGGGCCTTATAATTTACCGACACATTCCATGTTTCATTGTAAGACCAATGTTGCAACAAAGACTCTAGAAATGTAACTTGCTACCGTCCATTAGCTACTGTGACAAAAATGTACTTAGGTACTTAAAAGCAACAATCAGGGCAGTTACAGATACTTTATAAAGTGCTCTTAACAGTTAAGAAACTGAGAGAGCTGGTATATCCTGGATGCAAATTTAGAAACAAAAATCCCCCTAATTAATTAATAAATGATCAAGGATATTCAGCATGGAAAGACCAAAAGAAAAAAAATAAGACAAACTCATTCATAGACACTACTTAAATTTAAAGACTGTCTTTCAAATGGTAAAGTGTTCATTCTCAACCAACATTAACTTCATGATTTTAATATTGCCTTTGTTGAAAAAGTGGATCACAGAATAAAATCCTAATCCTAGAAAGTGAGTCCTATTGGAATTTGTAAAAAATGAAATTAGTTGAAACCCCTCTACTACTACTACTACTACTACTATTAATCATTTATAAAGAACAACAAGGCATAGGCAGAGCTGTAGAAACATATAAAGAAGACAGTCCCTACTCGTAGAGCTTACAATCTTATAAAGACAAACAGAACAATACAAGAGAAACAAGAGGGTTCAAATAGGGAAGGAGACAAGGAGAACAAGGGATTAGGATCCAAATGCGGCCTCAAAGAGGTAAGCCTTTAGCATGGATTTGAAGAGGGAAAGGGAAGAGACTTGGCGTAAAGACAGAGGCAGGGCCGGCCCGTCCATTGAGCAAGAATGTTTTTTGCACAGGGCCCTGCGTTTCAGGGGGCCCCGCACAAAAAACATTCTACATCAGCCCAAGTAGATTTTAAAAAAACAAAAAACGGCTGCTGCTGCTGCTGCCGCTATGGCAGCGGCAGAATCAAGCATCTCGCCGCGGGCCCCCCTGCCCGGTAGAGCTGATGGAGGGACTCAGATAGGACTGGAAATGGATGGGGGAGCTAGGACTGGAAATGGGCTGATGGTGGGGCTAGGATAGGATTGGAAATGGGCTTATGGGGGGCTAGGACTGGAAATGGGCTTATGGGGGGCTAGGACTAGAAATGGGCTGATGCAGGGACTAGAAGGGAGCAGATGCTGGGTGGGGCTGGAACTAGAAGGGAGCTGATGTTGGGGGAGGATTAGAATGGGATGGAACTGGGAGAGTGAAATGGAGAGGGAAAAAATATTTTGTGTGGTAGGAAAGACAAATCTACAATTGGCCGGATATTGGGAGAGTAAGTGGGGATTGAGGATGGAGGGGTAAAATTTGAGTGGATGAAATAGGAATGAGAAAAGAGCAAAAGGAGAAAGATTAATATGTTAAAGCAGATGTAGAGAGAGAAAGGAAAAAAACTAGAAGAGAGAAGAAAGGACAAATGGACAGCAGATGATGGAGAGTTAGCAGAAGACACAAAGAAACCAGAAGAAAGTGGCTGGAGCAATTGCAACTGAAAAAAAAAATGCACAAAAGGTAGAAGAATATCTCTTTAATTTATTTATTTTTATTTATTTATTTATTTTACATTTCTTATATACCGCACTATTTACGATCAGCGCGGTTTACATAAAACGAAACAGAATCCGACAATGAACAAGAGTCAAGTCATTACAATGAATTTATTAACTGGAATATGTCAGCTCTGGGAAATGTGCATCATTAACGTCTGCACTTTGTTTAGTACAAGTGGAAATTAATTTATAGTTTTATTTCTACAGTGTTGTTGTACATTCCAAGTTTGGCTTTTGGGGTTCCCAGTTTAATTATTGTCTTCCTGTTTCTAAATTTTGATTCCTTGTTTGATGATGGTCTATGTTCTGCATGTGTAACTGAGCTGAGATATTCTGTTTATGTAATTCCTTTTTGACATTGCCACTTGTTCTCTTTCCCCAGTAGATCATGTATTGTTATTCTTTGAAATGTATTGGTTTAGTATTTGCAGTGTTTCCTTTTGATAGGTAGGGTATGATGCGTTGTGAGTCATGGTAGTGCTTTTAGGATACGGCGGGTTTGCTATGGGTTCTAAATGGGCAGTGTTTGTAGTAGTTCCTAATCTGCTTGGCGGTTGGCACTGGATTATAGTAATGTAGAAACCTTCTAGTCTTTCTTTATCCATACACTCATTAAGAGGCATGTTTACTAAAAGTTAGTGTATGGTAACATTATGCAAATATTTATGCAAATGAGGCCCCACACCAAGTCTCCACACATGACCCCGCATCCCCCTTGGGCCACCCCTGGATAGAGGAAAGATTGTTCCATGCTTAAGGAGCAGCAAGATGAAAAGATCGAAGTCTGGAGTTTGCAGAAGAAGAAAAGGGCAACGAGAGAAGAAAGCCAGAGGAGGAACGGAGTTCACCAGGAGGGATGTAGGGAGAGAGAAGAGAGGAAAGGTAATGAGAGACCTTTTAGTGAAAGCATTTATGTGTTAGAAGGAGAAGTTTGAAATGGAAAGGGAGCTAGTGAAGTGATTTTAGAAGAGGGGGTTATATGAGTGTATCGTGGCTGGCAAAAGATTAGCCACACTGCAGTATTTTTGATAGATTGAAGAGGAGAGAGATGATACTGAGGGAGACCAGCAAGGAGGAGGTTGCAGTAGTTAAGACGGGAGGTGACCAAAGAGTGCACAAGAGCCTTAGTTATGTGTTCAGAGAGGAAGGGATGAATTTTGTTGATGTAGTAGAGTAAAAAACCCGACATCTTTTAGCTATATGTGTGGAGAAGCAAATGGAGGAGTCTAAGATGACCCCAAGGTTGTGGGCCAAAGAAACCGGAAGAAGAAGAGTGTTGTCAACAATGATAGAGAAAGGAGGAAGGGGAGAGGAGGGTGCAGGGGGAAAAATAAGAAGTTCAGTTTTAACCATATTCAATTTTAGGTAGCGGTGAGACATCCAGGCGGCAATGTCAGATGTGCAAGTAGCTATGCGAGTTTGGAGTGAAGGAAAGATGTCAGCCATAGATAGATAGATTTGAGAGTCATCAGCGTAAAAATTATACTGAAAGCCATGGGAAGAGATGAGGGCACCAAGGGACTGGGTATAGAGAGAGAAAAGGAGAGAGCCCAGAACAGACCCTTGAGAGAGGGATGGCAGTAGAGGAGGAACCTCCAGAACAGACCCTGAAAGAGCGATTGGAGAGATAAGAAAAGAACTGAGACAAGGCTACCATCATAAAGTGAATGATTTCTAAGGAAGGGACCTTAGAAGACTTGAATTTCAGTATTTTCCGGCATTATCCAGACTAATGAATCCTTTGTCTTGTAAATATGTCTTTACTCTGAAATGCCTAAATTAAACAACCAGCTACAGGTCACAAAATGTTTCCCAGCAATGTGTGAGAAGAATGCATTGATTATGAAAGATGCACTAACAGCTCAGTGCTCATCATGTATTCACTTCCGGTCTGATTAATAGCATTTGATCTAAGTAGGAAGATTTGAGGTTGAGTATTAGCAGACTCTTAATTGCTGACTTGACAATATCAGAAAAGAAAAAGCAAATGATGCCTCTCTCCTCTATTTCAATCTGTTTTTCTCCTTATCTCGCTCTATTATTCTCTCTTTCTTCTTTTTCTTCCTTCTTGTATCTAGCTTTTTCTCCCATCTGCTCTCTTTCCTTTTTGTTTTCTCTCTTCCTCACATTTCCTCTCACTCTCTCTTCTCACTCTTTCTTCCTTTGTTCTTACCCTGCTTTTCCCCTGTTCTTTTCCTTTCCTTTCACTTCGCTAACCTGTCCATCTTTTCTAAGGGTTATGTTTACCAAACTGTGGTAATGTCACTCGCGTTAGGTTCCCTGGTAAAGGTGCAGATGCCCATTTAAAGGCGTGGGAGGTGCATAGTTACAGCAAGCTGTATCAGCTAACGCATGTTACAAGGTGCCTTGTAAGGTGCCTTATAAGATGCCTTGTAAGGCGCCCTATAGGGCTCTTTAGGCTAAACACCCTATTAGGCACCCCTGGACAAGGCACTGTAGAAGGCACCCTGGGCTATGGAACCATAGGTTAAGGTGGCCTAACAAGGCTACGGTGCCCTAGGTTAGTGTGCCCTAAGGGCTGCAAGGTGTCTCAGGATGACATGCATGACCTGTGAGGAACAGAGACAGATGTAGCCCTAACACTACATAGAGCACTCAGGAAAGGCAATGAACAGGTGAGTGAAGGAGGGAGAGCTGGGAGCCGCTGGAGCTGCCATATCTGTGGGCATCCCATGTGGCTGCCAGTACTGATGACAAACATGGTGGGGGCAACTGTACCACAGCACAGGGTGTTGGCAATGTAAAGTACTGGAAAGACAGTTGGTGGCAGACGATGGGAATACATGTCCCCCAGTGGAGGCGGAGGTGGCAGGATCATTACAATGATGGGTGTACAGAGGAGTGGTGGTGCCATGCAGATCAGACACAGGCGAGCATGAAGAGGTGCAATGCAGGAAAGGGTAGCAGTGGAGGACTCTACACAGCTGACAGACGCAGATAGATGGACCGAGGGAATATTGGCAGTAGCAGCAAGGGTATTATGGGCTGGCAGCACAAATCTGCAAAAAAATGACTGTTACAGGCATGTACACTACTTGAGTAGGACAGGCATGAGAGGAGGGAGCAAGGAGGAATTGAACCCATGAACACTGCCAAGAATGGCATTGTATTAACCAGTAGGCTATGCCTCTGTGGTGTATAGCACAGCAATGGCTGGGTAAAGAAGGACTGCAGGTCACCGCACAAACTGTCTGCTCTGAGTGCCAGGATAGGGTAACCCCACCAGTACCCATGATGCAATGCACATGCTGAATAGCTGTCTACAGCTGATCACCAAATGGGGTCTGCACCTCTCCGGTACCTCAGCTTGGAAAGACAAACTGACAGTGTGTGATACTGGCACACAGTAGCTACAGACCATGCCATTGTGCAAGTTCTGTGTTCACCCTGAGGGATAGGATGGGTGCCCAACACTAGATCCTCAGTACATGTGGTGATAGAGATAGGTCCTACTGTACATCCCATTACTGCTAGTGTGTGACAGGTGTTCTTTGCAGTGCAGTTGAATGCAATTTGGTGTCCATCTGTATTCTATAGTCACATGTGGTCCTCTGGGACCACACAACACCCAGATTAGTGTGTACTCTGTATTAGAGTCGGGCTGATATGGGCACCTGTTATCAGGACAGAGGGGTTTCCAGACTTGCATGAGGTTTGTGTAGCAGTGCCTTTATACTGTAGGTTTAGTGGTATACAGTTCATACCCCAAAGGGCTCACATCACCCTTTTTGTAGGTAAGGGACAGGTGCCCCAGCTCCTGTGAAGCAAGCTTCATCCTGCTGGTATAAGACAGCCCTCCAGGGTTGGTGAGCCAGAGCCATACCTGTAACTGGGGCAGACCATCAGCAATGCTGGGGTTAGGTCTGGAAAACTCCAAATACCTCACACTACTGTCTGCCAGGCACCAGCAGACAGCACAGGGAGACTACACCTTATAAGTGTTACAACCATGCACAGTCTAACTGCAGGCAGTCCATACTCACAGAAGAGCTATGTGCACTAAGCAAGCATCTCAATGATGTGGAGCCCCAGCACTAGGATCAGAAAGGTATCACTGGCAGCAGATTTTGTGGAGCGCTATCTGGAAACCTAGACATGCCATGGTCACTGCTCAGTTAGAGTGAGTACCCTCCCAGCATGACATGCTGTGGCCACCCTGTCCATGCAGGCAGTGGTTGGGCACTACAGTGTCCCAGCCATTACCCCACACCCTGTGAAGATGCATCCTGGCCAATCCGCCCTGTCCGGGCCCTACCCACAACACCTTGCTCCTCATTATGCACATATTCAGGCTAACGCTGGTAACAGTGGGACATTTTGGGCCCAGAGAGGAGTGGACAGCCACAGAACAATGGATAAACATACACAAACACACTCCTATTGTAGATAGACCCTGCTTGAAAAAGGTAATAGTGTAAATACAATGTAGATAGTTTCCCCAGTTGTTTCCATGTTGATTTCCCTGTTTATTGTAAAGTTTACAACTCAGAATGCCTGTGTTGTATAGTTGACGTTGAATGTAAACCGCACTGATCTGAAAAGCGCGGTATAGAAGAACTGTTAAATAATAAAATAATAATAATTGTACAAAGATAGGGGTGGTTGGCAGCCCTGCCTGCCACACTGGTCCTGATCACAGTGCTGACATTGCTAAACTGTGCAGGAGGTGGTAGTAGTGCTCTGGTGATAACTGCAGCTCAATGCTGGGCCAACAGCCTGACCCTCCATGCATCTTTGGATTGTGGAGCCTGTGTGAGTGGGTGTTTGTACCCCTGTTCGCCGCTGCTTTGGGCTTTGCACATGTTGCTGTTGTATTTATTATTTTTATTTATTACAGTTTCTTATATACCGCGCTATTTAGAATCAGCGCGGTTTACATCATAACAAAACGACCATAACGACAAACTGTCAGGTTTTACATTGAACAGGAGTACAAACTTGGATAACTGGGTTAACTATATACATAAACTATCTACACTGCAGTGTGAGGGCATTTCTAGATTGGGTCATTTCTTGGAGGGGATATCTAGTTCAGTTGCTGTCTGGGAAGTATTGGCAGAAAAGGTATGTTTTGAGAGCCTTCCTGAACTGATATAGATTGGTAATGGCTCTAATGTCAGGGGGTAGGGTGTTCCAGCATTTTGGTACATAAAAACTGAATGCCCTGTTTGTGGTGTTCGTGTTGGACTTTGTTGAAGCCTTTGGTATTGCTAGCAAGTTTACAGCTGATGTTCTTCTTGCTCTGTTGGGGGGGACCATGTGGATTAGATTCGTGAGTGAGAGGGATGAGGTGCCTTTGATTGCCTTAAATGCATTGTAGGGTAAAATATAGGGACATGCACTGCAGGAACTTGAACCTGTGACCCTCTGCTTCTGGACACTCTGTCTGGGTGTATTGTACCACACTGTTGCCACAGATGCATGGTAGTCCCTGGGGCTACCTGTACTTTTCCTCAGCCAGACCTTTTATGTTGCACTGCACACCACGTACTGGTACATGGCATGGCCTAGGTCCACTGCAGGCAGGTGCCACTGCCCCCTCCAGCATGGGCACACCCCGCTGCCATGCTGACATGACCATATGCTGTCGGTGCTGGTAGTGTGCAGTCCCAGGCCATCCATTGTGTGGGTAGGTGGTTGCCTAGGGAGCGGGATCTGGGGCAGGGGGCATACATGAGCAGCCTCACTTCCCCCCCATCACCGCCTACCAATAGTATGTCCCTTCCGCTTGGGGGAGGGTTGGCTGGGGGATGTTAGGTCAGTGCCCTGGCAACTGTTAGCTCGGATGGACCAGGTAGATGGAGGTGGATTGTGTTTGGTCTTTGTCTGCTGCTGTCATGCTGATTTCCGGTTTCTATGTTCCTATGTGCCACCTAGGCGCTCGCCTAGTACACCCTGTGCCCCAGCTGCCCCCGCTACATGTACTGCCTGCAGCCCCCTATGCCCCATTTGCACCATCTCCATAGTGGCCTTTCATACTTGGGCACTATGCTGTTGCTGAAAATGGAGCACTACTATCACGTTTCTTGGGCTCCCTGCCTATGCTGTTCATTGCTGACACTGAAATCGTTTCTCTCTCCTGCAAATGTGCATCTAACGGCAGGTTTTCATTCGCGGTAGGATTCAGCCCTTCATTTCAGTGTGTTAGTATGCAGGGAGCCTCTACCCGCCCATTGACCCCTTCTCTCTGCCCTCTCTCCACCTTCTGCGGTGTTTACCACGGCCGGGAACATTAACTATCGTTAGGTAACGTTAATGCGCGTTAACGTTACATACTGCGAGTTAACATTACCTAACGATCGTTAACATTGCCTAACGCGTGGTCTGTAACGTTACCGCAGTTTAGTAAACATACCCCTAAGTTCAAATAAGGGACACTCAATCAAGCTGGGGGGTTCAAAGTTAAGGAAAATAAAGATGTTTGTAATTACAATTTTAATTTGAACCCAAAATTTTAATCAGTAGGCTAGGTTTATAACTTTACTTACAAAAGAGCCAGGATTGCCAAGCATCTGAATTATTTTAGGATTCTACAACTTTGTAAAGTAGCTGTCTTAGTCAGAATGATATCTAAATTGTCTGAGTATTTTTTAGAGTTTAACTCTGTAGCTCATCAGTGCTCCCCCTCACTTTGCAGAGTAAGTGGTAGATTCCAGCCAATGGAAAGGCTGCACTAGTCACAGGAAGGGTGGGCTGATTTTCTGCACAGGGACTGGGAGAAAGTCAGTGGGATAAGTGGGTTTCTTGGTAGGGTGAGTGGGGTTGCTGAGATAGGGTAGAAATGTAAGAGGAATGAGGTAAAGTGTGAGGAGGCTATTGCAGGTTGAGATAAAGAACTGGTATCAAAAGCAAGAACTGGGGGCACTGAAGTAGAGAAGTGCAGAAGCAGCACAGCATCAGTAGACAGACGGGCTGATGCAGACCCGTGCTGGATCGATTTTTTATGTTCCTGACAATGCCCACATTTTAACGTGTGATGCAGGAAGGATAAGGTATGCAAATGCATGCTGTTGTAACTGTGTGCATGGAAATGAGTCATTGCAGCATTAAACTGGGAGAACAAGCCAAACACATGCACACAAGAAGTCTGAACTAGTTTGGGTTGCTCTCTGGGCACCGTGTGGCTAATTTGCATATTGGCCCCGACAGTATTTTGATGTCATTGGGGACATCGAGAAAAGCCTCTGATGCCATCAAAATATTGAGAATCCCTTGTGGCCCAGTGGCCCCAATCCCACCACCCAACAGTATTTCAATGGCATCAGGGATGATCGTGGTATCGCAAAAGGCCCCCAATTCCATCAAAACACTGTCAGGGGCTGGTGCCCCCCAAAAAGTAATTACCTGGTGATCTAGTGACCCCTGTACCCCACCCCAAAGTAAAATAAATCAACCTGCTGGTCTAACGGCCCCTGTACCCTCCACCCCACCAATAAAATAAAATCACCTGGTGGTCTAGTGGCCCCTGAAACCCCCCAACCCAAAGTAAAATAAAATAAAATAACCTGGTTGTCTAGCGACCCCTAAAACCTCTACCTCCCACTAAAATAAAATAACCTGATGGTCTAGGGGTCCCTGAAACCCCCCACCCCCACCCCAAAGTAAAATAAAATTACCTGGTGGTCTAGCAGACCCTGTACCCCCTACCCCCCAAGAAAAATAAAATAAAGTAAAAATCACCTGGTGGTTTAGTGGCCCCTAAATCCAATTTCCCCCCTCTCTGTACCTTAAAATAAGTGGCAGCACTGCCTACATGCTCCTGCTCTGGTCACCCTTCTTGTAAAATGGCAATGCCTGGCCCCATGGGGTGCATCCCAGGATGGTGAATGGGTGGGACTGCACCCCACCCCCACTGACAGCATGCTGTCATGTCAGCATGGTGTGAGAGTGTTGGCAGGTGCAGCGGCTGCTGCCAGCAGCATACAAAGCAATTGTGACATACAGACCGGACAACATATCCTCCTCCAATACCCGCCAAACACACCTTGTCAGACAGGTATGGCACAGGGCATGCAGAGATCACAGCAGACACAGCAATCAATGACCACAACTCCAGAGGGCCTGTCAAATCCATATGGCAGCTCTGTGGTTTTACATGCAATACCAGTGTGTATATGGGTAGAGGGTCACAGGATCAAGAGCCAGCTGCAGACCATGTTTTGCCTGTCCGTGTGGGTAAACATTATCCTATAAGGCAGGTACAGCACCAGCATGCGCAACCCCCCATTGAATTGGCTGGCAAGGGTACAGACACCCATCAGCCACACAGACAGCCTCAACTATCCATAGTTTATTTATTTATTTGGTATACATTTGTATGCCGCCACTTCCAGCGATCAGCAGCGGTCCAGTGGTGGAGAAAACAAGGGAGTATGTACATAACAATTTAAGAATACAGTCTGATTTGAGGGAGGGGTGCACCACACACACATGAATTACAATTATACATTTGATTAACCAGAAAAATTACAGTTTGATCACCCAGTTTGAGCAACCAGATAATTACAGTTTGATCAACAACATAAATTACAGTTATACAATACAACGCAAAATATGCAATTTTATTAACAGTGGATATATACATATATACATTTTAAATCGCCATAGATGTGAGCTGTCGGTGTAATAGATTTTAAGACTCATGTGCTTCGGAGGGAGGTAGGCAACTTGGGCAATGAATAATGGTTGCATCTGTCTAGGTGATGCCGTAATGTGATTGGAACAGGTGTTTTTTAAGCTTTTTTCTGAAGGCCTGTAGGTCGTTGATCAGGCGTATCTCATGAGGCAGTTGGTTCCAAAGCTTGGGTTCAGCGTACGTAAATGCCCGGTTGCTCGTTCGCTCTTTGACAGCTCTTATACTGCTTGGAACGCAGAGTGTGTTCAGGTTCGCAGTCCGTCGGCATCTGTTGGGGGGCTGTGAGATGATGAGGTTATCGATGAATGAAGGGGATATTTTGTGAATGATTTTGAATGTTGTTACCAGTATTTTGTAAACTACTCGTGCAGAGATGGGGAGCCAGTAAAGCTCAATCAGGACTGGTGTAATGTGATCTATCAGCTTCTTATTCATGATAATCCTGGCTGATACATTTTGTGCCAATTGTAAGATGTTTAAGGTTTTTTTCGGTAGACCTTGCAAGATGGCGTTACAGTAGTCAAAGTGGGGAATGATGAGTGCTTGTGCTACTGTTCTGAAGTCTGTGTGGTCAATTATGCTGCGTAGGGGTTGAAGGACTCTCAGCTTGTGAAAAATTGCTCTGTTGGTTATCCGGAGATGTTTGTCCATTTTTAGGTTAGCATCAATTAGTACTCCTAGATATTTGATCTCATTCTTAGATTGATAAGTGTTGTTGTTAAGGGTGATTGAAGCAGGAGGTTTGAAGTCTTGTTTTCCTGATATGAACATCACTTCAGTTTTTTTGTGGTTTATCGACATATTGTTGTCTTGGAGCCAATTTTGCATTTCATCTTGGCATTCTTCTATTTGGTTGAAATTAGGATTGTTTATGTCAAGTTGTGTGTACAACATGATATCATCTGCGTATAAGTGGTATCTGATGCTATGCTAGTTGGAAAGCCTGGGCACACTGAACAGGCATTAACATCAGGGCATGCTAATAGTGCCTGCACAATGAGCACATTTTAACAATGCTTGAACTGATAAGGTGACCAAAGTGCCCCACGTTTGCACAGTACTGCAATATGTGTGTGTGTGTGTCTCCAGAGTTTTGTGGTCTTCGGCTCTGCACTGTGCCTCACATTGCCTAAGCTGTTCCCTGCGTTCATCTGCAAATATGCATGATGAGGAGCAGAGGATTGTGGGTATGGCCTGAAACAGAGCGGTTTGGCCAGGATGTGTCTGCATCAGAGGTTGGGTCAATTGCTGAGACATTGTGATGCCTATTCACCTTTCTCCATTGGGAAAATTGGCCATTTATCCCAACCCTCTGCTTTCTATCTTTTTTTTTTTTTTTTTTTAACTTTTCCTTTATTGGTTTTTCAAAATACACAACAATCACACAGAAACCAAACTTCACACAAACAATAGCAACCCACCATACCCCCTCCACTCCATATGACCCAACCCAAAATGACCTCAAAAACAGCACCCACCACCAGGGCCGAGACCCCCACCTCGCTCGGTCTCAAAGCCCCCCATTGATATCAACAGAAATCCCCCTCTCTCCCATCTAAGAGCTATCCCCTACCCCGCCCCCCTCCCTCCCCGACAACCAGACCCCACCCCTCCCCCCCCATTCGCCACCCCCATTACCCTCTACCCCATATCCCCCCGCCCGTCCACCCAACGCAAAAGCCACTCATCATACCCCTTCCACATCTGCCAGAATTGGGACACTTTGTGCGCCACTGAGGCTGCAATTTCGCAGAACCCCCGCAACCTGCTTAATCTCCCCACAATCTCTCTCCGAGAGGGAAGAGCTGGTGTCTTCCAGCGTAACAGAATCTCCCCCCGCACTGCAGCAATACAATAACCTGCCATCATCTGCACCCCCCGATCCCCTTCATCTTCCATTTCATTGAGTAAGACCATGGCTGGAGTCAACACCACCGGGGCACCAGTCACTGCCTGAATAACCCCCTCCCAATCCACCCACAGAACCCTCACTAACGGGCAATCCCACAATAGATGATAGAGATCCCCCTGCCCTTTACACCCCCTCCAGCACTCGCCCGACTCCTCCTTAGAGAAGGCCTTCAACACCCACGGGGTCCAATAGGTCTGATAACGAATTTTCAGGCTACTTTCCAGGTAGACCGTACCCGGTGCCAGCCTCTTAGTCCACCGATAAATCTCTTGCCACCGCTCCCGCGTCCACTCCCCCCCCAATGTCTTCTCCCAGGCCACCTCCCCCCGAATAGCCTCCCCAACCCCCCCCAATAAAAGCAATTCCTTATAAAGTTGGGAAATGGCCCCCCTCCTCACCCCCCGCACCAGAAGAGCCTCAATCGCCGTGACTTCCCTAACAACATCGACCTTAACCGCGCGCCGACTCAGGAAAGATACCACCTGCAAGTAGGCAAAAAACCCTCTCTTCTCTAACCCAAACTCACTTTGAATCTCTCCCCAACTCTTAAGTCCCCCCCCCCCCGTGGAGGACTTGTCCCATGAACTGTAACCCCTTCCCCCGCCACTCCCGGAACACTCCCCCCTCCCTCCCAGGGACAAATTCCTGGACACCCGTGAAAGACATTCCACGAGTATATTTTTTACCCCCCAGCAACTGCCGTCTCCACCGCACCCACACCGCCTGTGTCAAAGCCCGAAAAGGATTCCCGTCCGGCCCCCCCTCGACACCCCCACCCGGGTCCCAAAGCCACTCCACCAAGCTCTCCCCCGTTCCCGACCCCTGCTCCAAGTGTACCCACCGGGGGGTCTCCAGCTCCGCCCCGTGCCAGCTGATCAGTGCCCGCAACTGGGAAGCCAGATAATACTTTTCCAACCAGGGAACTCCCAAGCCCCCATCTTTACCCGATCGAAACATGACCAGCCTCGTCACCCGTGGGCGCTTCCCTGCCCAAATAAACTCCATCATCACTTGTTGCGCCCTCTTCAGGAAATTTCGGGACACCGCACATGGAAGGGAACTAAACAAAAACAGAAACCGAGGCAAGACATTCATTTTTAACACCGCTATCCTACCCAGCCACGTGAGGTATAGACCTTTCCACCGCTGCAGGTCCCGGCGCACCTCCTCCAAAAGCCCCCCATAATTAACCTTCACCAAGTCCCCCAAATGCGGTCCCATCTGGATGCCCAAGTAGCGATAGTGAGCTCCCACCCACTTAAACGCAAACGCCCCTCGCAACCCCTCTTCCAACTCCTTAGGGAGATTAAACCCCAAAATCTCGGATTTACTGTCATTAATCTTATATCCCGCCACCCGACTATAACTCGCAATCTCGCGCACCAAATTCGGCAAGGTTATCAAGGGCTCCCTCACTGTAAAAATAACGTCATCAGCGAATAACGTTATCTTAACCTCCTGGGAGTTCATTAAGATCCCCTTTATATCCGGAGATCCCCGAATCCGCGCCGCCAGCAGTTCAATAACCAGCGCAAAGAGCAGGGGAGATAAGGGGCAGCCCTGCCTAGTGCCCCTCCCCAGCGCAAACGCCCCCGAATAACTACCATTGACTCTCACCCGGCTTGAGGTGCCGTATACATCGCTTGAACCCACTTAACAAAATTTGGTCCTACCCCCCCTTTCTCCAAAACACTAAGTAAAAAGGGCCATTCCACCCTATCAAATGCTTTTTTCCGCATCCACCGTTAGAAAAACCGCCCGCTGCCCCGTCCGTTGCACCTCCCAGGTAAGGTTACAGATCTTGCGTATATTGTCGCCTCCTTGTCGCCCGGTGATAAACACGGTTTGGTCCGGATGTATCAAGACCGGCATCACGGTGGCCAAGCGATTGGCCAAGACCTTGGCGAGCAGTTTGGCATCCACACTCAGCAGGGAAATGGGCCGATAAGACCCGCACACCATCGGGTCTTTCCCGGGCTTAGGAATAAGGGTAATCCCTGCTTCCCGCATCGACCGTGGAGTCACCCCACTATCTAACACTCCATTAAAAACCTTCACCATCAAAGGCCCCAACAGGGACCGAAACACCTGATAGAAGCGCCCTGATAGGCCATCTAAACCAGGGGCCTTACCCCGTTTCAACGTGCCGATCGCCGAGGCTACCTCACTCTCCGTTATGGGCCTATCCAGCCGCTCCATCTCCTCTTTGGACAAAGAAGGTAAGGCACAGTCTCTCAAATACTCAGCACTCGACTCCTGACCCCCCTTCACTTCACTAGTGTACAATACTTTATAGTAGTCCGCAAAGGTCTCCCTGATCTCATTGTTCCCGTGTACCATTCTCCCCCCGCCACTCCGAATACCTCCAATATTCCTCTGCATCCCTCTACTCCGCAACCGTTGGGCCAGTCTCCTCCCCATCTTGTTTCCTCCCCCCTCAAACCACCCTTGTTTTAAAACCCTCAACTCATACGCCATGGTACTGACGCGCAATTGTTCCAACTGCCCCCTCAACTCCTTCAGCTGCTCGCCCTCCCCCCTATCCATTCCTCCCCTCCCATGTACCCGCCCCTCCAGGCGCCTAATATCCTTCAACAACTGTTGTTCCCGTTCCCCTTTACGGTGGCGTTCTCGGGCAGCTTCCTGGACGAACTGCCCCCTCACCACCGCCTTGAGCCCATCCCAAACCATCCCTAACTCCACCTCACCATTCAGATTAAACTCCTGGTATTCCACGATCAACTTCGCCATGCGCTCCATCACCCCTGGCTCATCCAATAAGGCCTCATTAAGCCTCCAGAACTTAACCCCCTCATCCACATATCCCAGACTAAACCGTACCCACACAGGCGCATGGTCCGTCCATGTAATGGAACCATGGTCTGCCTCGATCACCCTATTCAACCAACCTCCCCCCGCCCACACCATATCAATCCTACTATAGGTGCCATGCGGCGCAGAATAGTAAGTATACTGTTTGCACCCAGGGTGTTGACTCCGCCAGACATCCTCTACTCCTAACCGCTCCTTCAATTGTAAGAGTTTTACACGGTCCACCCTCCGCCCCAACCCACTACCCCCCCCATTATCCACCCTCGGGTTCATGGTCATATTAAAATCCCCCCCAATAATGAGAGGAGCGTCACACAAATTCCCCAGCTCCCCCTGCATACGAGCAAAAAATTCCCCCTGCCTATCATTAGGGCCATAAAGACTTACAATCCATACCTGCTCCCTCCCAACTTGGATTTTAAGTCCCGCTGCCCGCCCCTTCCTATCCCGATATTCCCCCACCACCTTATCTACCCAGTCCGCCCCCACCAAGATACCTACCCCCCCCTTCCGTGCCTCCGCCCTCTGCCCCGCTAGCAGTACCCGGGGATATCGTCTCGTCTGCAGCAGCCGTTCCTGGCCCACTTTCAAATGGGTTTCCTGTAAACAGATGAAATCCGCTCTCAACCTCCCCCCCTCACGCTCCACCATTCGCCTCTTCCGCCAAGTACCCAATCCCCGCACATTCATCGTGGCAACATTGAGGTACTGTTGCCCCACTCTAACCCCCCTATCCTTCTCCCCACACCCCTTCCCTCCCCTCCCCTCCCCCGCCCCCCCCTTCTTCCTTCCCATTCCCCCCCCCCCGCCCACCCCATTCCCTCCCACTGCCCCCCTCCCCTGCCACAACCCCCTCCACCCTCTGGAGGTCTCCCGTGGAGTAGTGCCCAGCAACCTGAGGCAGCCTCCCCCCCCTCTCGCTCCAACCCCTTCCCACTCTCATCCCCAACCAACCTCACTCTCACCCCCCTCCCCGCATACCCACCCACACCCCCTCACTCCGCCCTAGTCCACCCCCTCCCCCTCCCCACTCCCCCAACCTCCCCCCTCCAACTCCCTAGCAGAACCCCCTCCCTGTAGCAGACCAAAACCCCCCGACCGAACATATTAATACATCCCACAACATGAAAATCCACAACAGTTCAAACAAGATCCTACCGAACTAAACATAAGGTTACCCCTCCAGGAGCTATGCCATATACCAAGACAATAATATCCCCCAGTCTTTCAGGTGCCTTCCTCCAGCACAGCGCAATTAGAATGCTCCTCAGCTACCACCTCCGGACTCCCTCGCCGCTTTTCACCGCTCCTCCAGGGCGCTGGCTTCTGCACACTGCCACCTCCTTCCAGCAAATCCTTCTCCAGGCCGCTCCCCAGCCCCGCCACTTTCACCGCTGCCATAGCCTCTGCAACCGTGTGGGCCCGCCAGTTCTTAAGCCCCACGGTGAAGAGGATGCCAAAGGGGTACAGCCAACGGTAGCGGACGTTCTCTCTCCTCAAGATAGATGTAACCGGCAGCATTTCCCGCCTCCGCTGTAGAGTGCCAGCTGCCAAATCCGGGAAAATCTGTAGCTCGTAACCTTGCCAAACAAAATCCCGGCGATTACGCATCAGGGTAAGGATCTGCTCCTTAAGTTTAAAGTCTGCCATACACAGCACAATATCCCGCGGCCGGTTAGGCCTACTAAGGCCCAAGGCCCGGTGGGCCCGGACTAACTGTAGCCCCCCCGGTGCCAACTCAGTCCCGGAATCAGAGAGCACAGTCCGGAGAATCGCAAGCGCGACCCTTTTGCTGTCCCCAAACTCCTTCTCCTCTGGTACTCCCCGGATCCTTAAATTGCTCCGTCGGGACCTGTTTTCAAGATCTTCAAGTTTTAACAGCACCATGTCCTTCCAGGCCTCCGTTTCTTTTAATGAGCTTTCCATCGCGCTCTGCCGGGTGTCCAACCGGCCCAGCTGCCGTTCCTGCTCCTCCACGCGGTGGCCCAGTTCTCCCATCTCCTCTCTCAAAGCAGCGCACATGTCACCCACCTCAGTCCGCACAGCCTGCATCTCCGTTTTTAACTCTCCAAACCAGCCTTGCAGTTCATCCCTCGACACATTGTGCATGACTGTCTCTGCCACTGCAGGGGCCTCACTCCGCTGACCCTTCCGATCGAGCGCATCGCCATTTCCCGCGCTTTGCCCCGCCATCTTCTTCTCAGCCGCTGTGGACTTCGCTCCCCCATAAGCGAATTCCTTCAGATCCGCCGCCTTCTTCCGTGTCGCCATGGGGTGCAGGACTCGTTCCCCCTCCACCAATTGTGAGTACACGGGTAATTGCAAGCCCAAACCGGGGAAATTATTACAAAACTGTAGCTGCCCTCCGGAGCTCTCAAACTAGGCTGCCATGCTAGTTGCTGACGTCACTTCCTCCTGCTTTCTATCTTTTAACCAGTTCCTGATCCAGTTGCCATTCACCATGAAATTTTTCGGTTGTCGTACTTATGTTATATAGCAAATGAGGCACAACCCCCCCCCCCACACACCCCCAAGTAAAAGGTTTTATTCAAATCACACCACATAAAAATTTGAAAACCCAGATGGAGATATACCAAATACTACACTGTCACGTTTCTCTAAAGCTGAGATTTTTCACTGTAGTTTGTGCATAAAAGATGTATGGCATCACCTGGCTCAAGTCAAGCCTTTTCTGGTTTTACTTCGTTGCATTTTGGACATAAATTCTCTATGAAAGATTGCCCACAGAAACCATGGGACCACTTCTAAAGCACAGGTAGAAACTCAAGAAGATATGTAGATAGATACCAGAGCTGCCAAGTTACCCAGTTCCAGGAGAGAGATTTGTTTGGCTATTATTGTTTGGCCAGAACATTTCATGCTGTGAGGGCACTCTCACTCTGACTGAGCAGTGACCATGGCACAGCTGTGTATCCACATACGGGTATGTTTACTAAACTGTGGTAGCATTACATGCCATGTGTTATGTGACATTAATGATCATTAGGTAACATTAACACATATCAATGTCCCCAGCTGCGGTAAACACCGCAGAAGGTGGGGAGAGGCCCCTTTCACACTAACACACTGAACTGAAGGGCTGAATCCTACTGCGAATGAAAACCTGCCATTAGATGCACGTTTGCAGGAGAGAGAAACCAGTTAAGTGTCAGTAATGTGAAGTCTAGGCAGGGAGCCCAAGAAATGTGATAGTAGTGCTCCGTTTTCAGCAACACCATAGTGCCAAAGTACCTCGTATGAATGGCCACAATGGCGATGGGGCATAGGGGGCCGCAGGCGGGACATGTAGCATGGGCATCTGGGACACAGGGTGGACCAGGCAGGCGCCTAGGTGGCACATAGGAACATAGAAACCGGAAATCAGCAAGACAGCAGCTGACCAAGGCCAAACACAATCCACCTATACCTACCTGGTTCACCCTAGCCAATAGTTGCTAGGGCACTGACCTGACATTCCCCCAGCCATCCCGCCCCCATGTGGAAGAGACATAATATTGGTAGGCAGTGATGGGGGGGGGGGATATGAGGATGTCCATGTATGCCCCCCCACCCCGGGATCCACTGCCTAGGCGGGCGCCTACCTACACAGTGGATGGCCTGGGACTGCGCACTACCAGCACCGACAGCAAATAGCCATGTCAGCTTGGCAGGGGGGGGGGGTGTGCCTGTGCTGGAGGGGGCAGTGGCACCTCCCTGCAGTGGACCTAGGCCATGCCCTGCATCAGTACGTTGTGTGCAGTGCAACATACAAAGTCTGGCTGAGGAAAAGTACAGGCAGCCCCAGGGACTATTGTGTATCTGTGGCAACAGTGTGGTGCAGTACACCCAGCCAGTGTGTCCAGAAGCAGAAGGTCACAGGTTCATGCCCCAGCTGTGGTTCCTGCAGAGCATGTCTCTATGTTTTACCCTACAATGCAGATACAACAGCAACATGTGCAAAGCCCAAAGCAACGGCGAACAGGGGAACAAACACCCACCCACACAGGCTCCACAATCCAAAGATGTATGGAGACTCAGGCTATTGGCCCCAGCATTGAGCTGAAGTTATCACCAGAGCACTACTACTACCCCCCGCACAGTTTAGCAATGTCAGCACTGTGATCAGGACCAGTGTGGCGGGCAGGGTTGCCAACCACCCCTATCTTTGTACAATGCTGCAATAGGAGTGAGCGTGTGTGTATGTCTATCCATTGTTCTGTGGCTGCCCACCCTTCACTGGGCCCAAAATGTCCCACTGTTACCAGCGTTAGCCTGAATAGGTGCATAATGAGGAGCAAGGTATTTTGGGTATGGACCGGACAGGGCAGATTGGCCCAAATGCATCTTCATAGGGTGTGGGGCAATGGCTGGGACACTGTAGTGTCTGACCACCACCTGCATGGACAGGGTGGCCACAGCATGACATGCTGGGAGGGCACTCACTCTGACCGAGCAGTGACCATGGCAGGTCCAGGTTCCCACATAGCACTCGACACTGTCTGCCTCCAGTAATATATTTGTGTTCTCCAGTGCTGGGGGCCTCAATCACTGAGATGTCTGCTCGTTGCACATAGTTCCTCTGTGAGCATGTACTATGGACTGGCTGGTGGATTGTCTGCAGTTAGACTGTGCATGGTCAGAACATTTATAAGGTACAGTCTGATTGTGCTGCCTGCTGGTGCCTGGCAAACAGTGGGGGGAGGCTGTTTGGGTTTTGCAGACCTGACCCCAGCATTGCTGCTGGTCTGCCACTGCCCCAGTCATAGGTATGGCTCTAAAGCTGTGCTACCCAGAGAGCCAAAGATGTATGTATGTAAAAATGTACATATGTAAATAACTCCTACCTCCTTACAAAAAGAAACCCAATTATCTAATTACTGTGTGTTGTGCTCACCCTACGAATCACCTTGTATATGCTACAAATTTTTCTGTCCTGATTTGACAGTTTCCAACATGTAATCTAATCCGCTACTGATCACTGGAAGTAGCGGTATACAAATGTACGCTAAATAAATAAATAGGTATGGCTCTGGCCCACCAACCCTGGAGGGCTGTCTCATACAAACAGGATGGAGGTTGCTTCCCCGGGGTGGGGACAGCTGTTCTTTACCTACAAAAAGGGTGATGTGGGCCCTTTGTGGTATGTTGTGTATACCACTGTGACCTATAAAGGCACTGCTGCACACACCTCATTCAATTCTAGGAACCCCTCTACCCTGATAACAGCTGCCCATGTCAACTAGACCCTAACATGAGGTACACACCAATCTGGCTGGTGTCTGGTCCCACATATGACTACAGGATACAGATGGACACCAAATTACCTTGAGCTGCACTGTAAGGAACACCCATCACACACTGGTAGCAATGGGGCTATACAGCAGGACCTATCTCTTGCACCACATGTACTGCGGACCTAGTGCTGGGTACCCATCCTATTCTTCAGGGTGAACACAGAACCTGCACAATGGCATGGTCTGTAGCTACTCTGTGCCAGTATCATGCACTGTCAGTTCGTCTTTCCAAGCTGAGGTACCGGAGAGGTACAGACCCCATTTGGTGATCAGCTGTAGACTGCTATTCAGCATGTGCATTGCATCATGGGTACTAGTGGGGTTACCCTATCCTGGCACTCAGAGCAGACAGTCTGTGCGGTGACCTGCAGTCTTTCTGTACCCAGATATTGCTGTGACATACACCATGGAGGTATAGCCTACTGGTTAATACAATGCCATTCTTGGCAGTGTTCATGGGTTCAATGTTCCCTCCTGTCTTGCCTGTCCTACTCAAATAGTGTGCATGCCTGTAGAGGTCATATTTTTGCAGATCTGTGCTTCCAGCCCATAATACCCTCGCCACAATTGCCAACATTCCCTTGGTCCGTCTATCTGTGTCTGTCAGCTGTGTAGAGTCCTGTCTGCCAGTGCAGGCTGCCACCCCATGTCTGCACTGCTACCCTTTCCTGCATTGCGCCTCTTCATGCTTGCCTCGCCTGTGCCTGATCTTCATGGCACCACCACTCCTCTGTCCACTCATCATTGTAACTATCCTGCCACCTCCGCCTCCACTGGGGGACACGTATTCCCATCGTCTGCCACCAACTGTTTTTCCAGTACTTTACATTGCCAACACCCTGTGCTGTGGTACAGCTGCCCCACCATGTTTGTCATCAGTTCTGGCAGGCACATGGGATGCCCGCAGATATGACAGGTCCAGTGGCTCCCACCTCTCCCTTCTTCACTCACCTGTTCATTGCCTTTCCTGAGTGATCTATCTAGTGTTAGGGCTACATCTGTCTCTGTTCCGCAGAGGTCATACATGTCATCCTGAGGCACCTTGCAGTCCCTAGGGCACACTAACCTAGGACACCATAACCTTGTTAGGCCACTTTAACCTATGGTTCCATAGCCCAGGGTGCCTTCTGCGGTGCCTTGTCCAAGGGTGCCTAATATGGCGCTTAGCCTAGGAGGCCCTATAGGGCGCCTTATGAGGCACCTTACAGGGCACCTTACAAGGCGCCTTAAAAGGCGCCTTACAAGGCACCTTGTAATACACGTTAGCTGCTACAGCTTGCTGTAATGATGCAACGCCTATGCCTTTATATGGGCATCTCTACCTTTACTGCAGAACCTAACGCGAATGGCATTACCGCAGTTTAGTAAACATACCCCATAGTGTTATGTCATATACAGTTCTAGTGATGTGGTTACACTTCTTGTCCTGTGAGCCTAATTGCTGAGTTATATGCTGGCTGTCCATCCTGTTTGTCCCAAGCAAGGTTGTACATGGGTGCTTTGTACACATGCATTGTGTGCTTACCAGCAGCTTGACCACAGTTGATGCATGCATGGCAGAAACAGCCCTGTGGTGGATTAGTAGCTCCAGATGGTTGGAACAGGAGCTGTTCCTGCCCTGTTCATTGTAGTCATAACGGGATGATAGCCACAGGCCTAGTCAGCCCCCAGTGCATTGGGAGTCTATATAGCACAAGCTGCTGTAACACTAATTACTGACAAGCACTATTCTAGGAGGATTCCTATCCAACAGAGCCCAAAGATAACTGGTGCTTTTTGCATGTTGTAATCATACAGGAAATAAAGCGACTAGTATAACACACTACAGACAACAGCTGTAACTCACAGACAGTGATTTGGATCCATGGCAAAGCCAGTAGAGACCATCTCTAGAAGCATAGGCTCTGGAGACCAGGTGCTGGGCGCCCATCCTCACCCTCAGGGTGACTGCTGAAACTGCTCAGTAGCATGGTTTGTAGCTGTTCTGTGCTTGTAGCACACACTGTCAGTGTGTCTTACTGAGCTGATGTGATGGATCAGTGTATTCTCCATTTGGTGATCAGCTGCAGACTGCTGGTCTGCATGTGCAGTGCCTCATGGGTACTGGAGGTGCTAACCCAGGGGTGGGCAAACCTGGTCCTGGAGGGCCACAGACCAGTCAGGTTTTCGGGATATCTCTAATGAATATGCATGAGATATATATGCATTAGAGATATCCTGCCAACCTGACTGGTTTGTGGCCCTCCAGGGCTGGATCTGAAGACCCCTACCTTACACCTCTGTCATTTAAGATTGTGAGTGGACAAGGTGCAGATGTCCAAGACATCAAAAAGGTTAGATAGAATTTGTCACAGTCCTCCTCACTTCTCACCACCACCAAAAAATTGTCTATTAGACAACTTTTTGGTGGTGGTGAGAATCGAGGAGGCATGTGACACATTCTATATACCCTTTTGATGTCTAGGACATCTGTACCTTGCCCACTCACGATCTTAAATGACAGAGGTGTAAGGCAGGGGTCTCCAAATCCAGCCCTGGAGGGCCACAAACCAGTCAGGTTGGCAGGATATCTCTAATGCATATATATCTCATGCATGTTCATTAGGGATATCCCGAAAACCTGACTGGTCTGCGGCCCTCCAGGACCGGAGGTGCCCACCCCTGTGCTAACCTATACCGGTACACACAGCAGACAGGCAGTGTCCTGCAATTTCTTTGAATCCAGCCATTGCTGTCCACAGAGGTGTGGCCTAATGGTTAGTGCAATGTCTCCATAAGCATGGGGCAGGGGTTTGATTTCCACTTGTTCTTTTTGTGACCGTGTGCTACTCAGTTCATTTTCAAGCCTGTAACAGTCTGGGCTCTGCTGTGACTGGCAGACACACATCCTTAGAGTTTGTTATGCGTTCTGGCCACAGGTTGGGTCAGCAAAAAGACTATTCACCACCATGCCCTTCTGAGAGCATGGCTTTATTGACTCTGCTGCAGCCCATTGCAGGAAGTCAAACATGTTCACTCTGCAGATGACTGCAAACTGCTTGAAAGTGTGGCGTAATGGTCATGGCACCGGCTTAAGACCTGGGATACCAGCTTTTGAGGCCAATTAGCATTCCTTTTGCGACAATTTGGAATGTTTTACTGTGGAGTTTTATGTATGCCACAACCATCATGGATTGCCCACACCTCTCTGTGACCTTGGGCAGGTCACCTAAGCCCCATTGCCTCAGCTGACTGCAGGTTCTTATACTCCCTGTTTTTCATCAGACATTACCACTTTTTGAGTACAATGCAACCCGATGTGACTGCACTGATGCAAAGATATACTAAGAGGCAGTTACATGTCTACAGTTGTAACCTACTTGTGCAACAAGAGTCAGGTATGCCATCATGACTGTGACTGTATAGTTTTGGCTCCATTACATCTCTGCATTACATGTAGACACATCCTTCCCCTCGGATAGTCAGGTATTAAATCATGTCCATACGTGCCCCTTTTGCCCAGTTTGAGTGACCTCTGTCCAGTTGTTGTATGCACTTTTGTCTGGGTTGTTGTATGGTGACTGGCTGGGACAGGTGTGAGACCCACATGTCTGGTATCAGGCCTTACACATAGCACTGATGTACGTTTTTCCCACATAGTACAAATACATTGGAGATGGCACCTGGTACATCGGTGCTGCCAGCCCATGCCACACTCTCCTCTGCTGCCATCCTTCTTTCAGCCCATCCAACAGACTCTGGCAGCTATGTGCAGCCATGTCTTCTCGTGTAAGCTGCTACACCATGGCCTACACAGCTACCCTTTTCCGCATTTAGCCTTTCTCTCACACCTGTCCTGTGCCTGATCTGCACATTGCCACTCCTGCTCTGTCCTCATTTCGCTGCACATATCCTGCCACTTCTGACTTTGCTGTGGGACACGTCTTCCCCATCCTATGCCCACACACTGACATCGCACCATTTTATATTGCACCTCCCAGTGCATCAGTACAGCTGCCTACCACATGCTTGTCCAAATTATTGGCTGCCACATAGGGTGCCCACGGATCTGGCAAGTCCATCAGCTCCCACCTGCTCTTCACCATCACCTTTACATTGGCTCTTCTTGGTGCTCCTTAATCCAATGTTAGGGTGATACCTTATCTCTCGATGTCCTGTTAACACACATTAAATGGCCCATTGTGCCCTTACCGCCGGAATGTCTCCTTCCCGTCCAGAGCCTCTTTCGCATGTAAAACCCCTTATCACTGCCATTAATGCTTCCTACCCTAATGCCCTTTAGTAAACATACCTCATAGTAACATAGCAAATGAGGGCAGATAAAGACTAGCATAGCCCATCTAGTTTGTCTAGTAAAGCATCTAGATTTGTATCTGCCACTCTGTGCAGGTGACCCTTCTCTGTGCCTTTGTCTAGCGTTGTGCCTGCCACTCTGTGCAGGTGACCCTTCTCTGTGCCTTTGTCTAGCGTTGTGCCTGCCACTCTGTGCAGGTGACCCTTCTCTGTGCCTTTGTCTAGCGTTGTGCCTGCCACTCTGTGCAGGTGACCCTTCTCTGTGCCTTTGTCTAGCGTTGTATCTGCCACTCTGTGCAGGTGACCCTTCTCTGTGCCTTTGTCTAGCGTTGTGCCTCCCATTCTGTGCCTTTGTCTAGCGTTGTGCCTGCCACTCTGTGTCTTTGTCTAGAATTTTACCTGTTGTTCTGTACAGGTAACCTCCTCCCCCTCTATGCTTTTGTTTAGGGTTGTACCTGCTGCGCCACGGAGATTAACCCCTCTATACCTTTTTAGAAGTGAGAAAGTCATTTGCATTTTGCTATTAGTAGACATGCTCTCTGTCTTTGATTCTGTCCTCTTACTGTATATTTATTTATTTATTTATTTAACATTTCTTATATACCGCCTTTCATGATATCAAGGCGGTTTACACTGAACAAACTTATATTGAACAGGGCATTATAACGTGGAGATAACTATTTACAGGGAAAATGGGCAATGGAGGGTTAAGTGGCTTGCCCAAGACCACAAGGAGCACCTGTGGGACTAGAAACCCCAGTCCTTCTGGCCCAAGGTTGCTGTCCTCTAGTGGGATTTAGTATAGGATCCTCTGTGTTAATCTCATACCTTTTTGAATTCTGTCACTATTTTTACCCCACCACTTCCATCACCCTTTCAGTGTAAAAGTATTTCCTGATATTGCTTTGAAGTTTACCACCTTGCAACTTCATTTCATGTTCTCTAGTTCTATAGCTTCCCTGGAAAGGGTTTGTTTGGTCATTAATATCTTTCAAATACTTTAACATCTGTACTATATCTTCCCTGTCCCTCATCTCCTCTCAGGTAAAAATATTCAGTTCTTTGGGTATTTTTATATTCTTGGTGAGATGTGGCCTCCAAAACTGAGCACAGTATTCCAAATGAGGCCTCACCAATGACTCGCCCAAAGGCATTATCACCTCCTCCTTTCAGCTGGTTATGCCCCTCTCTAGGCGGCCTAGCATCCTTCTCGCTTTGGCTACCACCTTGTCACATTGTTTTCTGACCTTGAGATCCTCAGAAACTATCACCTCAAACTGTGATAAATTTGACTTGCTATGGATACCCTGCCCATGCTAAAAATTCATGGTGAGGAAGGGGCTTATTGACTAGAGCAATGGTCTGAGAACCAAAAAAGTTGGATTTCATATCCCACATCTCCTTGTGACCTTGGGCAAATCAGTTTATCTCCTACTCCTTAGGTACCCAGTTCGGTAGTAAGCTCTTTTGGAAAGGGAACTATTGTCACCACCCCATAATGCTGCATGCATTCAACAATACTAAAAAATATATAAATATTATCGTGAGATTAATACAAAAGAGCAAGTCTGAGGCAGCCTAGGGATGGCTCACAGTCGCTTCATCATGTGGCTCCAGCCACAGCATGTGGAATTATTACTATGCTTTATGCTTGTCTTCTGCCATTAAGCATGAGAGAATCACATTTATCCTTCTATGATGTGTTACTTAGCAGTAACATGTATGCTAAAAAGACGTGTTTTTATTTATAGTTATCTGTTTCTGCCTTTACTGCTCATTTGCATAGAAGACTAATGCCTGGATTTATACTTGCATGCTAAGGGTCAACATTAGCCTAGTGGTTAGAGCACTGCCTTAGAAAACCAAACAACCAGGGTTTGATTCCCACTAGCACTCCTTGTGACCTTGAGTAAATCACTTAACCCTCCATTGCTTCAGGAAAATCAAGCTTTCAATGGCCCTGTTTAATGTACATTACCAAGTTTATGTTGCAATGTAAACTGCTTTGACTGAAATGATAAAGCGGTATAAAAACACTCGTTAAATAAATAAACAATGTGTTGGTAGCTCACCTCTTATTCCATTAGTCTTGCTGCCGAGGTTGTCCCTTTAAAGTATACAACACATGATCACACACTTAACAAAAGAATGAAAAAAGAACTGGCATTGCCACAGTTATTTACCATTAAAGCGCAGAGTGTGAAAGCAGCTTTCACTCATATTCTCCAGGCAGCCTTCAGCAGACCCTGATGTAATCACTCTCCCCAAATCTCTGAAAAGAAATCGATGACTCACTCTTCACTGTTCTTTGAAACCATTCTCCACAATTCTTTTTATTTACTATTTAGCTCACTCCTTTCCATTAGTAAGTTTACATTCAGATACAGTAGGTATTTCCCTGTCCTGGAGGGTTTACAATTTCAGTTTGTACCTGAGGCAATGGAGGTCTGAGTGACTTTATTTATTTATTTATTTATTTATTTTATTTAACATTTCTTATATACCGCGCTATTAAGATCAGTGCGGTGTACATTGAACAAAATGTTTTGTTCTTCACAACACACAGACACGTTATTTTCATGCTGATCACCATGAATAGAGCAAGAGAAGCAGGAATGGAAGCACATATGGTTTATGGAAAGGTCTATAAACCATTATTAAAGGGGACCAGGGAAATTCACTGCTTGCCCCAATACAAGCATTGTGGAACCTGTGTATTTTGGGGAAACTGCTAGGTGCTTGTGTCCTAGATTGGCCACTGTTGGAACCAGGATACTGGGCTTGATGGACCTTTGTCTGACCCAGTATGGCAGTTCTTATGTTCTTAAATAATGCTCTGCCCTAGAATTAGTTCAGTTTGATCAGGATGTTGTCAGTATTGGGAGAGTATAATTTAATTTAATCAGCCTTATACTCTACCCTTCTGGTCCTGTAAGAGGCATTTATTTATTTATTTATTTATTATTTATTTATTACAATTTCTTATATACCGCGCTATTTAGCATCAGTGCGGTTTACATTATAACTTAACGACCATAACAACAAGCTGTCAGGTTTACATCGAACAGGAGTATAAACATGGAAAACAGGGTCAACTATATACATAATCTATTTACATTGGAAGGATAGATAAAAGTCAGATAATGCATGTAGGTCTTTTCTAACTAAATTGGGTCAATTCCTGGAGGGTATATCTAGGATCAATTGCTGTCAGGTAAGTGTTGGAGGAACAAGTGGGTTTTGAGGGCCTTCCTGAACTGATATAGGCTGGCTATGGCCCTAATGTCAGGGGGTAGAGCATTCCAGCATTTGGGTACGTAACAGCTGAAAGTCCTGTTTGTGGTTGATAAGTTGTACTTTGTCGAAGCCTTTGGTATTGCAAGCAAGTTTACAGCTGTTGATCTTCTGGATCTGTTGGGAGGGACAAAGTGGATAAGATGAGTGAGTGAGGAGGCTGAAATACCTTTGATTGCTTTGAAAGCTAATAGAAGGGTTTTGAAGGTGATTCTCCCATTGATTGGTAGCCAGTGCAGCTGTTTGAGAATTGGGGTCACGTGGTCGTATCTGGATGCTCCGTAAAGGATCCTAGCTGCGGTGTTCATGGCCAACTGTAAGGGGGTTAATGTGGATTGGGGGAGACCTTGTAAGATGGAATTTGCAAAATCAAAGTGCGGCAGTATCAGCGCTTGATATATGGTTCGGAAGTCATCTGGGTCCAATAGGGAGCGTAGGTGCTTGAGAGAGCGTATTTTGAAGTAGACGGCTTTGACTATGTTGCTTATGTGGCTTTTCAAGTTAAGATGTTGATCCAAAGTAACTCCCAAATATTTTATTGCATCTTTGGTTTGCAAATCAGCTTCATTGACACTGACATGGGATGGGGGGGGGGGTAAAGTAGGTGTCTCTGGTGATGAATAGCACCTCCGTTTTTTTATGTTGGATGCGAAGGTTCTGTGTTTGGAGCCAAGTTGAAACTGCGTTGAAGCAGTCTGTGAGGGGGGTCAGGTCCATGTGAGTTGTGGAGAAGGGCTTGTATAATAGGATATCGTCTGCATATATCAAACAATTCACGTTGAATGATCTTATGATATTGCAGATGGACTGCATGTAGATATTGAAAAGTAATGAGGATAACGATGAGCCCTGGGGTACTCCTTGCTTTTGATGGAAATGTGTTGACTCCTCTGATCCTGATTTCACATATTGCCATCTGTCGTCAAGGTAAGATTTGCACCATTCTAGTGCACTGTTGCAGACTCCCTTCTCCTTCAGTCTTCCGAGGAGAATTTCGTGACTCACGGAGTCGAACGCCGCGGCAATGTCTAGAAATATGAGCACAAAACCTTGACGGATGTTGTCAATTCCAGTGATGATTTCATTGAAAAGACCAGTGAGTAGTGTCTCTACCCCATGATATTCTCTGAATCCGTGTTGGCAGCTATCTAAGGGGGAAGCAGCATCGATGTGATCTTGAATTTGCCGTTGTGCTTCTTTCTCAATTATTTTGGCCAAGAGGGGGATGCTGGCTATTGGTCGGTAAGAGTCAGTTCTTTGTGGATCAAGCTTGGGGTTCTTCAATAGTGGTCTAATGGAAGTCTGCTTAAGTGAAGTGGGGAAATATGATGTAGTGAAGGATAGTTTCATTATTTTTGCAATGACAGGGCTGAACACATCACGTAGCTCCTTGATCCAAAAAGCTGGACATGGGTCAGTTTGTGCGGTGGAGGTGTTGAGAGATGCTATGGTGTCCTCGATACATTTAGTGGATGGTGTAGAAAATATGTTAAGTGGTGATAGGCCCATTGGTTCTTGATATGGGGCTGCTATCACTTTATTGGTTTGCACGATCTTGGATTGTAGATAATCCGCAAATTCCTGCGGGTGAATTTCGCTGTGCTGTATCGGGGAAGGTTCTTTTGAGAGGGAGTTTACTAGATTGAAAAGATCACGTGGCTTGTTCAGAGACCTCTTTAAGGTGTCAGTGTGATATTGTTTCATTTTGGTAGTGATTGATTCTCGGTGTATTGCAAGGTGGGTTCGGTAAGCGGTCTGATCTTCAGTTGAATGCGATCTGCGCCATCGGCGTTCAAGTTTACGTAGTTGCGTAAGGGATGCTCGCAGCTCAGGAGAGAACCAGGGGGCGGAGCATCTTTTTGACCTTGCTGTAATCTTCAGGTTTGGGCGTTGTGAGATGGCAAGCAGGCTAGAGTTCCAGTAAGCGATTAGTTCATCAAGGTCTGGTGTAGTTTTGTTGATGAGTGATGGGGTCTCCGCCAGGATGTGTTCCCTATCGAAGGGGCGAAAGCATCTGGTGGTAGTTCGAGAGGATGTGTTCGAAGGTCGGCTTCTGTCTAGTTGGACATTGTTGATGGGTATCTGTATGATGATCAATTTGTGGTCGGACCAGGGTACTTCTATGACTGATATCGGAGGATAGTGGCTTTGGTCAATGACAGGGTGTGGAGCAAATACCATGTCAAGAATGTTCCCCTTTGTGTGTGTGGGTTCACCGATGATTTGTTTGAGACCTAGGTCAACCATTGCCTCAAGGAACGCATTTGCATGGCTTTGTGGTAAGGACGGGAGATTGAAATCGCCCATTAACCAATTTGGCTTATTGGGAGAGAGGGTGTTAGCTGCGAGGTCAATAATAGATGGAAGATCTTCTGGAGAAGTGGATGGTGATCTATATATCAGGTTAAGGGAACATTGTTGATTAGCAATGGAGAGGATGTCTAGGCTGTTTGTGCTGGAAGAGTCTAGAATGTGGAAGTTGAGCTCAGATTTGGAGATTATGAGTACACCTCCTCCTTTTTTGTTTTCCCTATGCCGCGTATGTATTGAGAAATTGGGGGGTAGTAGCTGGTGTAGGATGACGTTGTCTTCTGAAGATAGCCATGTTTCTGTGATCATAAGTATTTCCAGGTCATAAAAGGAGATTGTGTCAAGGACCACTGGCCATTTATTGCGAATGGAGCGTGCATTGATGATGGCACATTTTAGGGGTTGGCATCTCAAAGGTTTTTCTTGTCTGGTTGACTTGGATAGCTGGAGTGCCACATGAATCAGGTGGGAGTGGCGCGAGTAGGTGCTACTTCCTGGGTTGGAGTAAGGGGGGCAATTCCATCTTTTTCCATGGCTATTCAGGATTGGGATCCTGCTTTGTGGTGTGTAAAGAGCCTGGGAGGTTCCAAGCCAGTGGAAAAGGTAGAAGCTAAGCAAGACAGCGACATGGAGGGCCATTCTGAAGATTTCGATTGGGTGTGAGACCCTATATGTAGGTACGAAGTGTGGAAGAGCTCTACTGTGGTATTGGTATGAAGCTTTTATGAGCCCCAAAGTAGTGCTGAGAAATCTTCAGTACAGAGGAGCAGTTATACGAGATTGCAAATAATGAGGAGGTACGGTTTACATGCTAATATATAACCTATCTTAAAAGAGAGAGGGTGTGATACAGAGATGATACATTTCTCAAGAAAGAAATTAACAGTATATTGATCTTCAATTGACAAACTAGCAGTATTAAGGTGGTACAGCATACACTGTGTTTGCTGGCCTATATATAGCATCTAAAAATACAGGTTATTCATATATATATATTTTATGTGTGTAGGTTATATATATATAGGTTACTTTACATGTTACAAGTGACTTAGTGACTTAATGATAGTCCATAGAATTAGATCGTAGTGTTCCAATGTGGGCTTGGTGTCTGGTAAATGGATACTGACCGGTGCTGCTGACTGTAGTTGAAGGGATTGCTGCTAGCGAGAGCCGTTAGGAGTTGTGTTGGGTGCGTTGGACATCTGGTGATCCTCCTCTCTGTCCTCGGGCGGGTGAACAGATAGCTGGTTTCTTGGTTGTGTCGTAGGGTGCTGCGAGAGGCAGGTTTCGGGTCGCTGGAGCGCTGCTTAGGATGTTTCGTGTCGCCTATCGTGCCTCGCCTAAGGGCCACGCCAAAGGGCCCTCTGTCGAGGCCCTCAGGCGCGGGCCCGACCAGGCGCGGGCCCGCCTGGCGGCGGATCGCTTTTCAGCCGGTCTGCTGCTCCTCCCCCTCCCACAGCCCCGAATGGGCCGGAGGTGCTGCTCGGGAGAGCCGGCTGGCCGGGCGGTGCTTGATTCCCCGAACAGGGGAGGAAGATGGCGTTCACTGCTGTTTCCCGCCGGCGGCGGATCGCTTTTCAGCCGGCCTGCTGCTCCTCCCCCTCCCACAGCCCCGAATGGGCCGGAGGTGCTGCTCGGGAGAGCCGGCTGGCCGGGCGGTGCTTGATTTCCCCGAACAGGGGAGGAAGATGGCGTTCACTGCTGTTTCCCGCCGGCGGCGGATCGCTTTTCAGCCGGCCTGCTGCTCCTCCCCCTCCCACAGCCCCGAATGGGCCGGAGGTGCTGCTCGGGAGAGCCGGCTGGCCGGGCGGTGCTTGATTCCCCGAACAGGGGAGGAAGATGGCGTTCACTGCTGTTTCCCGCCGGCGGCGGATCGCTTTTCAGCCGGCCTGCTGCTCCTCCCCCTCCCACAGCCCCGAATGGGCCGGAGGTGCTGCTCGGGAGAGCCGGCTGGCCGGGCGGTGCTTGATTCCCCGAACAGGCATGCCCAGAGTAGCTTGCAACATATGGAAATACAATTTTATAAGTACAAATCAGAAAATATTAAAAATGCAATCCATGGATACATACAGCATACACTTCAAGTATGTTTCCAGATCTCTCCCATGAAACACAAAGGAGACATAGGGAATTCCTGCTGTTTTGCAGTTGAGAAGCTCATTTTTTAAAAAATGTTCCTGTAAATACTTGGTTAATTTTTCCTCAGTTAATTATGGAGTATGTTTACTAAACTGCGGTAATGTCACCCACGTTAGGTTCCACGGTAAAGGTACAGATGCCCATATAAAGGCGTGGGCGGTGCATTGTTACAGAAAGCCGTATCAGCTAATGCATGTTACAAGGCGCCTTAGACTTACGCACATTACAAGGCGCCTTATAAGGCACCCTACAAGGCACATTACAAGGCGTCTTGTAAGGTGCCTTATAAGTAAGGTGTCTTATAAGGTGCCTTGTTAGGTGCCTTGTAAGGTGTCTTATAAGGCGCCTTGTAAGGCACCCTGTAAGGCGCTCTATAGGCTGCGTAGGCTAAGCGCTGTATTAGGCACCCCTGGGCAGGGGCGGCCCAAGGGGGGTGCGGGGCCATGTGCGGAGACTCGGTGCGGGGCCTCATTTGCATAAGGGGCCTCATTTGCATAAATATTTCCATAATGCTACCATACACTAACTTTTAGTAAACATGCTTCTTCAAGAGTGTATGGATAAAGAAAGACTAAAAGATTTCTACATTACTATAATACAGTGCCAACCGCCAGGCACATTAGGAACTACTACAAACACTGCCCATTTAGAACCCATAGCAAACCCGCCGTATCCTAACAGCACTACCAGGACTCATAAAACACCATACCATACCTATCAAAAGGCAACACTGCAAATATTAAACCAATACATTTCAGAGAATAACAATACATGACCTACTGGAGAAAGAGAACAAGTGGCAATGTCAAATAGGAATTACATAAACAGAATACCTCAGCTCAGTTACACATGCAGAACATAGACCATCACCAAACAAGGATTCACAATTTAGAAACAGGAAGACAATAATTAAACTGGGAACCCCAAAAGCCAAACTTGGAATGTACAACAACACTGTAGAAATAAAACTATAAATTAATTTCCTCTTCTACTAAACAAAGCGCAGACGTTAATGATGCACATTTCCCAGAGCTGACATATTCCAGTTAATAAATTCAAAATAAAGAGATATCTTTGTACCTTTTGTGCATTTTTTTCCAGTTGCAATTGTTCCAGCCACTTTCTTCTGGTTTATTTGTGTCTTCTGCTAACTCTCCATCGTCTGCTGTCCATTTGTCCTTTCTTCACTCTTCTAGTTTTTTTCCATTCTACCTCTACATCTGTTTTAACATACTAAGCTTTCTCCTTTTGCTCTTTCCTCATTCCTATTTCATCCACTCAAATTTTACCCCTCCATCCTCAATCCCCACTTACTCTCCCAACACCCGGCCAATTGTAGATTTTTCTTCCCTCCCACACAAAATATTTTTCCCCTCTCCATTTCACTCTCCCAGCCCCATCCCCTTCTAATCTCCCCCAACATCAGCTCCCTTCTAGTTCCAGCCCCACCCAGTATCCGCTCCCTTCTAGTCCCCCCATCAGCCCATTTCCAGTCCTAGCTCCCCCATCCATTTCCAGTCCTATATGTCCCTTCATCAGCTCATTTCCAATACCAGCCTCCCATCAGCCCATTTCTAGTCCTTTCCTAGCCCCACCATCAGCCCATTTCCAATCCAAGCCCCCCATGAGCCTACTTCCAGTTCTAGCCCCTCCATGAGTCCATTTCAATCCAAGCCCCCACCACAGCCCATTTCCAATCTTAGCTCCCCCCAACACCCAATTCCCAGTCCTATCCTAGTCCCTCCATCAGCCCATTTCCTGTCCTAGCTCCCTCCCATAAGAGCCCATTCCAAGCCCCCCTTCCCATCGGCTATTTGCAGTTCAAGCCCCCTTCCACTCTGCCCATTTCCATTCCAAGCCCCCCTCCCCATCAGCTATTTGCAGTTCAAGCCCCCCACATCCCCTCAGCCCATTTCCATTCCAAGCCCCGTCCCCATCAGTTATTTACAGTCAAGCCCCCTTCTAATCAGCCTATTTCTATTCCAAGCCCCCCATGAGCCTACTTCCAGTTCTAGCCCCTCCATGAGTCCATTTCAATCCAAGCCCCACCACAGCCCATTTCCAATCTTAGCTCCCCCCAACACCCAATTGCCAGTCCTATCCTAGCCCCTCCATCAGCCCATTTCCTGTCCTAGCTCCCTCCCATAAGAGCCCATTCCAAGCCCCCCCGTCCCATCAGCTATTTGCAGTTCAAGCCCCCTTCCACTCAGCCCATTTCCATTCCAAGCCCCCTCCCCATCAGCTATTTGCAAGTTCAAGCCCCCCACTTCCCCTCAGCCCATTTCCATTCCTAGCCCCGTCCACATGAGCTATTTTCAGTTCACGCCCCCTTCCACTCAGCCCCTTTCCATTCCAAGCCCCCCTCCCCATCAGCTATTTGCAGTTCAAGCCCCCCACGTCCCCTCAGCCCATTTCCATTCCAAGAACCGTCCCCATCAGCTATTTACAGTTCAAGCCTTCCCTTCCAATCAGCCCATTTCCAGTCCTAGCAACCCCCCAACCCATTACCAGTCCTAGCCCCCCATAGCCTATTACCAGTCCTAAGCCCCCATCAGCCCACTCCCAGTCCTAATCCCACCAGCCCATTTCCAGTCCAAACCCCCCATCACCCAATTTTCAGATCAAGCCCCCCCCATAGCCCATTACCAGTCCTAACCTCCCCATCAACCCACTCCCAGTCCTAATCCCTTCAGCCCATTTCTAGTCCTAACCCCCCATCACCCAATTTTCAGTTTAAGCCCCCCATAGCCCATTACCAGTCCTAATCCCATCAGCCCATATCCAGACTTAGCTCCCCCCACCCCAGGGAAAATTTAAAATAAAAAAAACTGTCTGCTGCCGGGGCCAGGGCAGAATCGAGTGTGCCGCAGGGCCCCCCCTGCCCGGCAGACCCTACCCTCCCCTGCATCAGCTCCCTCTTTGCAGCTGCAGTCACACACGCCGGCTTTCAGAGCGCAAGGGGAGAGTTTCCCTTTCGTGGCTCTGTTAAGCCCACAGGGGCTGATGGGTCGGGGGGGGGGGTGTTGTTTTGACCCATAGGCGGATTATGTACCACCACACAACCCACCCTCTGGGGCTCAGGGTGGGAAACAGGATCGCCCACCCATAGATCCACATTCTACCTCCCTGCAATGGCAGCAGTAGAGGGGACCATCAACCTCAGTCCTGCTGGGGAACAGACACCCTACAGGGCAGGCAATGCAGAGCTGTACACATCCATAAAGCAATAGCAGACAGACAGTAGGCCTGGAAATGCTCAGCTTCCCCCCACCACTATCTGACATTCTCCAGCAGCAAGTCTCCAGCCGCTGCACCCTGCAAGGTGTCCCAGCAAGACGCATACTAGCTGCAGACAATCTGCTAGCTAGTCCATAGTGCATGGTCCTGGAGAAGATGCATGTACCCAGAACTAGAATGCCAGCATACACACCAAGCAGATAAGTCAGTGATTGGGTCCCAAAAGGGACCCATAAATATCACATGAAAAAAATAACATTTAGCACTATGGGGGAACCTAGCCATGCCGTGGTCACTGCTCAGTCAGGGTGAGAGTGACCTCCCAGCAGGACATGCTGTGGCCACGCTGTCCATGCAGATGGTGGCCGGGCACTACAATGTCCGAGCCATTGCCCTACGCCCTGTGCAGATGCGGCCAGGCCAGGCCACACTATCCAGGCTATTCCCACAGCACCTTGCTCCTCATTATGCACATTGGCAGGCCAATACTGGCAACAGTGCTAGCAGTGTGGGCTGTGGAGGGTATTGGCAGCTACCACACACTGGATAGATAGACAGACACACACTCCACACACCTATGCCAGCATTGTGCAACTATAGAGGTGTTTGGCAGCCCTGGCCACCGCACCAGTCCTGGGCACAGTGCAGGCATGGCTATGGTATGCAATACTGTTGGAGTCACTCTGTCAGACACCAGACCTGAGGAACACTCCACAGACATCAGAAAGGTTGCTATGATGCAGCTCAATCAGCCAATTGTGCTTAACGTAGGAATTGCTATCTGCCAGTTATCATAGCAACCTTTTGATAGCTGTGTACAGTTTTCCCATGTTTAGGGTGGCATTGCTAAGGTATGCAAGTGCTAGTATGGGGAGATGCATGCAGGGCCCAACATCCTGCCTCTCGAGGAGGCTTGGGATAATGGAGCCTGTGGGTGCGGGTGTGTCTGCCCCTGTTGGCCGCTGCTCTAGGGCAGAGGTTCCCAACTCCAGTCCTGGTGGGCCAAACACTGTTTGGGTTTTCATGCTGTCCCTAATGAATATGCATGAGATACATCTGCATACCATGGGGGCGGTGCAAAGCAATGCAGCACAGCCACATTTATTAGAGGCAGCATGGAACCTAAATGGTGTTTGGCCCTCCAGGACTGCATTTGGGAGACTCTGCTCTAGGTAATGCGCATGTTTAAAGGTGTCTGTGCTCTGTAGGGTAAAATGTAGGTGTTTTGGGCATGTCTACGTCATCTGCACTACAGGTTCTGTCTGTATTAGCACGTTGTAGTAGTGGGTAAAATATGGGGGTTGGGTTGGCAGGAACTTGAACCTGTGACCTTCTGCTCATGAACACACTGGCTGTGTTCACTGCACCACCATGTTGCCACAGAGACAGTGCATTCCCTGGAGATACCATGACTGTTTGTCAGACAGAGCCTGTCTGTTGCAGTGCATGGCACCCACCTACACAGGGCTAGGCATGGTCTGCTCTGGGCAGCTGCCACTGCCCCCCTCCACCACCATTACCCCTCTGCCACCATGCTGACATGCCCTTCTGCTGGTGGTGCTGGTGGTGCGCAGTCTCAGGCCATCCAGTGTGCATGTAGGTGGCTGCCTATGGTGCGTGTTCTGGGGTAGGGGTGCCTGCATAGACGTCCACGCTTCCCCCCCAACACCGCCTGCCAATGTTCTGTGCCCTTAGAGGTACCTGCTGGATACTATCCCCTGTGACACTGTGATAAACACACTCGTGCCCATGTTGGGCCCTCATCAGTTGATGTCTGGCTGCTGTACAGTTTCAGCATTCCTAAGTGCCACCTAGGCATCTGCCTAGTCTGCACTGTGCCCCAGCTGCACCACAGCATGTGCCGCCTGCAGCCCTCTGTATCCCATTTCCAAGCATCTGTCCAGTTGGCCACTCCGACATGCCCGCCCTGCTGTTGCTGCACATGTGCATGCCATAGGAAACCTGTCCAATGGAGAAGAAAACCCTGCACAGCACAATTTCACTGTGAGCTCATTCACCTTGTATGGGGACGGAGCATGGACCCTTCCAGAATTCATATCCTTTTTTTGGTGCTTTCTTGGGAGTGTTTTTTGATGTTTCCCATTGAGATCACTATTGCCCAGCTTGGTTATTTTATTTTTTCATTTTCTTCTGTTCATTTTCACTGTTTATTTGCCCTTTTGTTCCGTGCACATGTATCACACTTATCACTTTTTGTAGGTTTTCCTGGTTTTGCTGTACATTGCTGACAGGAATGGTTTCTCTTCCCTTTAAATCACCTCTAACACCAGGGTTTCACTGGCGTTAGTTTTGAGCCTCGGGGGGGTGGGGGGGGGTGGGCACTCTCCGCCCATTGACCCTCTCTCTCCGCCCCTGGGGAGTCTTTCTCCGCCCTCCGGGAGCCTTTCTCCGCCTTCAGCGCTCATTTACGCCGCTGCGCGCATTAACGCGTGCTAAGGCGCCTTGTCGTGCGATAACGTGGGAGAGCGCACGTTAAGACGGTTTAGTAAACATACCCCTATGTGTATTTTGAGCCCAACCAGCTCTCTTCTTTTATTAGATTGCACCAAGTTAGAGAAACTACAATATAGGATGCTGTAAAATAGAAACTTATTGCCTCTTTGGGATCGCCTCAGTCATATTCTTGTTTTGTATAATATTTATTTATTTATGTATTTATTTAATAAACTATTTTTACATACCGCTTTCTTTATCCCTCCTTAGTTTTGGGCTTGTCAGTGTGATGACTTGTTTTTTGGTTTTTTGTTTTGCCTAATTGTTAGATTTATTCCTCTTGTAATGCTTTCAGTCCTCCTCTGTTTTCCTAACAGGATATATTATCTTGTTTAATGTAAAAAGTTGAATAAAGAATAAAATAAAAAAAAACACAAACCTTATGGCTCTTCCACTTGAAAACGAGACAGTTAAGGGAAGATATAATAGAGGTCTATAAATTAATGAATGGAGTGGAACAGGTAAATGTAGATCAGTTGTTTACTCCTTCCAAAACTAGAAAGACTAGGGGACACTCAATGAAGTTATAATGTAGCCCATTTAGGACTAATAGCAGAAAATATTTTTTCACTCATCAAATAATCAAACTTTGGAATGCCTTGCCGGAGGATGCAGTAAAAGCTGTTAGTGTAGCTGGGTTTAAAAAAGGTTTGGACAAGTTCCTGGAGGAAAAGTCCATAAACCATTTTTAAAGAGAACCAGGGAAATCTACTGCTTACTCTGGGACAAGCATTGTGGACTCTGTGTACCTTTTTGGGTACCCGACAGGTACTTGTGACCTGGATTGGCCACTGTTGGAAACAGGATACTGGGCTTGATGCACCTTGGTCTGACCCAGTTTGGCATGTCTTATGTTCTTATGACTTACTGGTAGAGGTTTGTGGAAACTGAACAGGAAAAGGGATAGAGACCAGGGGATCTTTTATTAAAGAAGCCAAACTAGGATCCTTTGCTAGACCTACACATAATACAGAAGACAAATCCAATGCTTGGTCACTTGGGAGGGTTCTAAGGTAGGAGCTGAAAGAAGCTCCATCCAGGGTTGCATTCCCTACTGCTCCAGTAAGGGATATGGTTCCAGTTACTATGGGGGTCATTCTTTCTCATGAATAGTGGGGATGGATGTCCCGTTGGGATGTCCATCCCCACTATTCACCCCCTGCCAGCCCTGGCAAAAGCCTCCCCATATGAACAGCGGGTTTGTATGGGAAGGCCTAGATGAGGGCAGGAGGGAGCATTGCAGAGGCAGAGTGAGGGCAGGGCATAGGCAGGCTGCAACACTGGACGTGCAGGGCCGATTCAGAGGTTGGACCTGTACGTCCGGCGCCTCGGATCTAGACGGGGGACTTATTCCACCTCAGAGGTGGAATAAGTCCCCCTGGACATGGCGTTTCAGTGGCGGCCAGCGGAGACAGGAGAGGTAGGGGTGAAAGAAGTTTCCCACAGCTGGACCCTGGCTATGGGAGGCTAGATCGAGGGCCCGGCTGTGGGGAAAGGAAGATTTCAGCGGTGGCCGGCATTCGTAGCTCCATTCAGGAGCCTGACTGAGCTAGTCAGGCTGTGGCTTGGTCTGCACATCCAGGTGCTAGAACTGATTTAGATCCCATGGGGGCCACAGGATCAGAATCAGGTTTAGCTTTGCATGGCCCGATTCTGCCCAGACATACAGGGGATGGATGGCCTGAATGGAATAGACCTCCACATGTACAGGGGTTGAAACTGTCCCACCTTTAGCCTTGACTTTCCTCTTCAGCATTCGTAATACAAACAGAAGAACAAAATCAAAGGTCTATTCTTACAAAATGTAGAGACTCACACAAAACAAAGAATCCCAATGATCCAAAGTGTTCCAAAGGGGCAGGTCCTTTCCTTTGGTCACACCTCTTTGGGCCACGACTGACGGCCGCACATGACGCAGCAGTTCTTATGAAGACTGGTTCCGGTTCCCAATGATGACATCACCGGGTGCGTCGCTGGCACGGTGTAACAGGGAAGGTAGTCAGGTGACAAAGTGCCTTCACACTTGCACTTCTTCCAGGTCAGGAACAAAACACTGGAGAGACATGCAAGGAGTTGAGAGCTCTGTAGCAGATGGAGGACATCAAAGACGCTGCAACCAGACATGCTCCATGGGAATGGTGGCAGTGGCAATGCATGGAGGGGTGATAAAGTGGCTTCCCTTGACTGCAGAGAGATGGTTGATGTATCGGGGAGAAAGCGATTGGTAGTATCCTGGGAGGAACGACTGCTAAAGTTTTTTCTGTGTCAGAATTCCAAGTGGAAAGGCTGTTGTTTTCTCCTTGAAGTTCACATGGTTGGAGGTCAAAAGACTGCGTAAAGCCTTATAAGGGCAAGTCCCTCAACTTTCTCTATAGTTTAATGATATTTCTGGCAAGATTTCTGGTAAAACAGACAAATGCAAGATGGCAAAGTTCAAGAATGTAGGAGGAAATTGTACACTTTAGAGGAGAAAAAGTTCTTCTGGACTCATCTTTATTGGGATAAGGTAATACCATATTACATAATAAGTTAGAAAATTTGAAGGATGCAATGAAGGAAAGGACTTTAAGATTTATTAATTTTCCCAAATCAGATAAACTGCCTGCAAAAGAAGGGCTCGATATTCAAAGGATTTCTGCTCCTAGCTATGAGAGTTTTTGCTCCTAAACTGGCGTCTTTGAAAATTTACGAGGGCTAAGTGCATACATTTTTTCTTAAAATTTCAGTAAGCTCTTAAATTTAGGAGCATAAATTTTAAGCTCCTAAATTAGTACGAAAATTAGCTGAAAACGTAGGCTCCTAAGTGTGGCTGAAAATAGGCATAAATTTAGGAGCACAGATTTTTTTTAATACCGGGGCTGAAGTATTTAAAAATATATGACAGAGGTTGTTTAAACTCCACCTGATTCTATGTCACCTTTCATTAAGGCCATGGTTGAATATATTGTCCATTTTCTCAGATAACCTAGGCCTTGCAAGCTTCTTGAAGAGCTTCGGAGACGTCCATGTGGTCCCAGCAACTATGGTGGTGAAGTTTGCATTTGCACCAGATCAGGACTGAACTATCAACATTTTTTTAGATATAGGAGAGAATTTTTGTTGCAGCATCCAAGAGTACTACAAATTGTGGCATCTTTAAAACAAATAGCCCTGTAAGTGTATTGTTACATTTCATAATAATGTTTCTTTGATCCTGCCCACATGGTCCTTCTAAGTGATCAGCCAGTGAAGTCCCCTATTTCTACCCCATTGTCTATTTTGGAACCGGTGGGCAAGCTACACTTTAGGCTTGTGCATTCTGGGCTGGTTTGGCCATTTGTTTGCATGCCCATAATTGAAGTGTGGTGCAGATTGCTTGTGTGCACGCATGTCAATACTGCTTGTGTAAATTTGGAGGTATACGTGTGCCCAAACCATTTTTGCATATATAGGCGTGCAATCACGATGAAAATCAAAGCATTTTCAGTTGGTTGTGACGAATGCGAGGGAACTCTTGGCCATGCACAGAGTGACTACACTTGCTTTTGAAACGGCGTCATGCAAGCTTGAAAGCACGTTTGGTTTTCTTGTTTTACAGAGCTTTGCTCTAATTCTGAGATTTTCATCTGCTTGGCTCCCTAACTGCTGGACTTTAAATATGAGGTGTGAATTTGTCTATGTTTACTTCCAAATTTCTTGACAAGATGCTTATGTAAGCTGTTCCTCTTCTCAGGACTGTTCATCGCCCAAAGGGTCCACAAGCATCTATTTATTTTCCTGGTGCTCCCCCTCCTACTGTATCGCTCAACTCACACACGCTCTTATCCAAAGGGATGGATTCTCTGGGAGAAGAAGGAATTTCCCTTCAACACGCTCTGCGCAGGAGTTCAAAAACTTTCAAACGCTGAACTGGGCACCACACTGACTTTACAGTTTCAAAAGGCATCTCAAATGTCATTTAACTAATAGGTCTTCCTTCTAGAAAGTGCAAACTATTTAGGAACACTTGCAGTGGTGTAGCATAGTCCTGAAGCATCCAGAGGCCAATGTTTACATTTGTGTGCTCCCCCATCACGTCACCTCTGTCTCTGCCCTCCCCCCCCCCCCCAGGCAGCCCAATCACAGCTGAGAGTTGGAGAGCACAGAGGCTAGTGCTGGCCGTCTAGTGCTTTTTTAACCTGCTATTCCTGCCACCCATGCCTCTCCTGCCTCCAGCTCAGATTAGCTGGTTGAGCTGCCCGCGGCTCTGCAAATCTCTACTGCACACCAGGAGAGATGCTAGTGACAGGAAGAACAGGTTAGCAAAGCACCAGGTCTGCCTTGTCAGTGACTGCACTTTCCTGCTGTCAGCTGGGATCAGACAGCGAAGTGGGAGGAGTAAAGAGGTGACGGACAGAGCCCATGAGATGTGAGCAGAGGCAGTCACAGGGACTTAAAAGAATCAGAGCCCAGGCTCATAAAGCCCCAACCCAAGTTCTTCATTATTAAAGCAATAATCATGACCCCCACCCCAAGAAAGATCCTATAAAAACACAATTAAGTGTCAGGCAAGCATCCTCAGATTATACAGTACAAAAGATGTCAGGAGGGATGCTACATTGAGGAAATAAGACCAAAACTGAGGACACGCTTCAGCCTTCACAGGTATACCATAAATCGTAACAGAAAAACAGGAGGCCAGCCCAGAAGGTGAGCACTTCTGAAAGAAAAAACACTTCCTTAACGACACACAATCAAAGTCCTGAAAGGAAACTTCAGGAACGTAAATAAAAGGAAACCATTTGAAATTAAAATGATTAAATGTTTCATCGCTGACACAAAAGGGCTGAATAGAGATACTGGTTTTCTTATTCATTACCAAACATAAAACACTGAAATGCAAAGGGTTACTCTCTTCTCACTTACGCCTTTCATTGTGATTTAATGACAGATGCCGACTATCTAAGATCTGTGTGATAGAAATTTTCACTGTATCCCCACTTTGCTTTGATATGTAATGACATATGCAGACAGTCCAGACCCTACGTGAGTTTGTACTACCTAAAACCTGTGTAACTGCATCTTCCCTTCAGAGACCTGATGAAGAGAGAAGAACTCTCAAAAGCTTGTCAAAGATATATTGTTAGTCCAATAAAAAGATATCACCTACAACTTGTTTGTTGATCTCTTTTTGCAAATATGCAACTAGAAACTCCACGGAGGCAGACTATGCATGCAATGCAGCACTAGAGAAATGGAAGCACATGCATGTCCTCTCATATTGAGCAAAATACAATGACTTTAGAGATGTAGATTTCACAGAGATGACAGATTCCAATTAATAAACTCAAAACATTCAAGCTCTCCAACAGTAGTGAAGACGAGAGACTATAGAATGAAGAGAGTTGGACACGAGTCACCAAAGTCTGTAGAATCAACAATCCAACTCCTCCAGCCCTTGAAGTGAAGAACCAGTATGCAGCCCTGGAAGTGGAGGAGGTGAAAGCATCCCAGGAAAGGGAAGAACCAGAGCACAAGCATCCCAAAGTTGCAGAATCGGTGACCACAAGGAAGCGAAGAGTAGTGGTGGTTGGTGACTCTTGTCTGAGGGGCACTAAGGCATCAATCTGCCAATCAGACTTGATGTCCAGAGAGGTATGGTGTCTGCCAGGTGCCAAAATCCGAAATGTTATGGAGAATTTGCCGAGGCTCGTCAAGTCTACTGACTATTATCCAATATTGCTCATCCATATCGGCACAAACGATACTGTTAGGTATCCCTCTAAGAATATCAAAAGTGACTTCATGGCTCTGGGACAGAGGGTGAAGCAGAAAGGTGTGCAGGTGGTGTTCTCTTCAGTCCTCTCTGTTGAGGGTAAAGGCCGAGGCAGAGAAGTTCACATCCTGGAGATGAAAGCAGGCTGCATGAATGGTGTCATCGAGAGTATTTTGGTTTCCTGGACCATGGGATGATGTTCCAAGAGCTGCAGAGCAGAGATGGCATAGATCTGTACAAGAAGGATCGAAATGTCTTCTGCAGCAGACTGGCTAACCTACTGAAGATGGGTTTAAACTAGCTTTGTTGAGGATGGGTGAAGAAAGCTCCCAATTAAGTGTAAGATTAAATACCTCTGTAGAAATTGGTAAAAGGGGCAACATCTGGAAAGAGGTGTGTATAAATGTTCGTAGCATAGGAAGGAAGATCCAAGATGTTGAGGCTTTAATGGAAGAGGTTGACTTGGTTGTAGTGGCAGTTACAGAGAAATGGTTCCCGGACAACTATGACTGGGATGTAACTATACCAGACTGTACTTTATTCAGGAAGGGCAGGGTAGAAAGAAGGGGAGGAGAAGTGGCACTATATGTAAAACATAATATTAAAGCTATGGAAATACAAGGCTTAAAAGGGAGCAGGGAGGCACTGTGGGTTAAACTAAAAAGAGGGAAAGGGAAATCCATTTGCATTGGTGTGATATACAGATCACCGTCATAGGGAGAAGTGGATGGAGATTTCATAGAAGACATATGCAGTTTTGCCATGAAATGTATAGTGCTACTGATAGGTAATTTCAATATGCTGGATGTTGGTTGGCACATTCCTGCTGAGATATCATCTAGAAGCAAGGAGATCCTAGATTCTCTACAGGGAGAACTACTCAAGCAACTGGTAATAGAACCCACATTTGAAGGGGCCAAACAAAACTTGGTGCTTACCAATGGTGAAAGTGTTTCTGAAGTAATAGTGGGAGATCCAGTGATCCGCAGATGGTGTGGTTCAGTATTAGGACTAGGGATGACAAATTTCATTCAAAAGCGAGGGTCTTTGCTGAAATGGGACAATACCTCAAGGAGTCATTAGCGGGATGGGAACAGCTGGGGGATGTAGAAAAGCAATGGGCAAAACTAAAAGGGGATATTTTGAGGGCAACAAACCTTTTTGTTAGAAAGGTAAATGAATGTAAAAGGAAATGGAGGCCTCTATGGTGATCAAAATAAGTAGCTGAAAAGGTGAAGAAGAAGAGGGTAGACTTCATAAAATACAAGAGATCATAGAGAGAAGAAGACAAGCATCTTTATTTGGAAAAATTTAGAGTAGCTAGGAAAATAGTCAGGAAAGCAAAGATATAAAAATAAGAAGAAATAGCCAATGCAATAAAATGTGTGGATAAGACATTTTTCAGATATGTTAGTGAAAGGAGAAAGGGCAAAAGTGGTATTGTCAGACTCAAGGGTGAAGATGAGGAATATGTAGAAGCTGATGAGGATAAAGCGGAATTACTTAACAAATATTTTTGTTCTGTGTTCTCAGATGAAGAGCCAGGAGAAGGACCTCAGAAAACACCCACAAATAGGAACAGAAGTGATGGGGAGCTTGAACTATTTTCAGAAGACTGTGTTCATAAGGAATTAGCTAAACTAAAAGTAGACAAAGTGATGGGACTGGATGGGATACATCCAAGAACATTGAAGGAACTTGGGGACATTCTAGTGGCTCTGCTGACTGACCTTTTCAATGCTTCTTTAGAGTCAGGAGTGGTCCCAGAGGATTGGAGAAAGGTGGATGTTGTCCCTATACACAAAAGTGGAAGTAAGGATGAGGTTGAAAACTACAGGCCGGTTAGTCTAACATCTGTGGTGAGTAAATTATTGGAACGCTGCTAAAACAGAGGATAGTGAGGTTTATGGAATTCAATGGATTGCAGGATCCGAGGCAGCATCGTTTTACCAGTGACAGGTCTTGTCAGACAAATCTGATTGATTTTTTTGACTGGGTGACCAGGGAGTTGGACCGAGGGAGATCCCTTGATGTGGTGTACTTAGATTTAATTAAAACCTTTGACACAGTTCCATACAGGCGACATAAACAAAAGGTTCAGGTAAATGGAGCTCACTCTGAGGAGAGGGAGGTTAAACAGGAAAGGTCCATAAACCATTATTAAGAAGGGACCCAGGATATCAATGCTTGAACCAATACATGCATTGTGGAACCTGTGTCCCTTGGGGAAACTGCTAGGTACATATGACCTAGATTGGCCACTGTTGGAAACAGGATACTGGGCTTGATGGACCTTGGTCTGACCCAGTATGGCATATCTTATGTTCTTATGTTCTTATGTAGTGATCTGCTGCAGGGATCTGTCCTTGGTTCAATTCTCTTTTAACATCTTTGCTAGTGATATTGCAGAATGGCTATTTGGTAAGGTTTGCCTCTTTGCTGATGATACCAAAATCTGCAAGAGTAGACACTCAGGAAGTACTAGATTGTATGAGGAGGGATCTAGCTAAGATTGATGAATAGTCAAGAATTTGGCAGCTGAGTTTTAATGCTAAAAAATGTAGGGTCATGCATTTGGGCTGCAAAAATCCAAGAAAGTGGTACAGTGTAGGGGGGTGAAGTACTTCTGCCCATGAAAAAAGAGTCGGATCTGGTCGTGATTGTTTTTGATGAACTTAAAGTGGCTAAGCAGTTAGAAAAGACAATGGTGAAAGTCAGAAGAATGCCTGGCTGCATAGGGAGAGGAATGACCAACAGAAAAATGAAGGTGATGGTGCCTCTGTATAAGTCTCTGGTGCGACCTCGTTAGGACTATTGTGTGCTATTCTGGAGACCACAACTTCAAAAGGATATAAACAGGATGGAGTCAGTGTAGAGGGTGGCTACTAAAATGGTTAGTGGTCTTTGTTATAAAGCATATACTACTATTACTACTGAGCATTTGTATAGCGCTACAAGACCTATGCAGTGCTGCACAGACATGTAAGAGACAGTCCCTGCTCATCAGAGCTTACAATCTATCAAGACAGACAACACAGTAGGTGTAGACAGAGGTACATCCAGGAGGAATGGTAAACAAACACAAGGAGATCAGATGAGTCAATATCCGAAAGTGGCAGTGAAAAGGTGAGTTTTCAGCCTGGATTTGAAAAGGGTCAGAGAAGGTGCCTGATGTATATACTCAGGTAGTTTATTCCAGGCGTAAGGTGCAGCAAGGTGAAAAGAGCGAAGTCTGGAGTTAGCAATAGAAGGGCACAAATAGAAGCAATTTGCCAGAAGAGTGGCGTTCCCGAGGTAAGGGGTGTAGGGAGAGATAAGAGAAGAAAGGTAGTGAGGAGCTGCAGAGTGAATGCACTTATAGGTCAACAGGAGAAGTTTGAACTGGATGCGGAAACGGATAGGGAGCCAATGAAGTGACTTGAGAAGAGGGGTAATATGAGCATGATGAGGCTGGCAGAAGATTAGCTGCGCAGCAGAGTGTTGAACAGATTGAAGGGGAGAGATATGATTCAAAGGGAGACCAGCAAGGAGTAGGTTGCAGTAGTCAAGGCAAGAGGTGATAAAAGAGTGGATAAGTGTCTTAATAGTGTGTTTAGAAAGGAATGGGCAGATTTTGTTGATGTTATAGAGAAAGAAACAGCAGGTCTTAGCTATCAGATGGATGTGTATGGAGAAGGAGAGAGAGGAGTCAAAGACAACCCCAAGGTTGTGAGCCGAGGAAACAGGGAGGAGTAGAGAGTTATCCACAGACACTGAGAAAGGAGGAAACTGATCAACAACATAGTCCTATCATACCTATCTATTCTCATACAAACCCAACCAGACCCAAGATCTAGTAGGCAAAATGCAAAACACAAACTGGTAACACCAACCTCCATATGCAAGACAAAACAGTCCACCAGCTCCAGAGCCTTCTCCTACATTGCTCCTAGTCTCTGGAACTCACTGCTCTTGTCAATCTGGGTGACCAAAGACCTACAGTTATTCAGAAAGGAAATCAAACATACCTCTTTACTGAACACTATGGTAACATCAATGATAACCCAACCTCACAATCACCTAACTCAGCTCACCTTATAATCACTACCAACCCTCTGTACCCCCACCCAATCAATAACCCCTATTCATATCTAAACTCACAGAAATACACACAAACAGTAAACTGTAAATAGTTACTATCCGTCAGTTCAGACAACTATTTATTGTCATGCAGCGAAGGCTGATGAAAGCCAAGATGGAAAAAAAGAACCTGTTTGTCAGAAAGGAAAAGATGTGCGCAGAGTGCAATATCCACAGGGACCAGCTAGAGGGAGCAGGACTACGTTCAGAGAGACTGAAGGGCCACGCCCAGCTGGTCAACAGCACCTGACAAACAGTTCACATTCCTCAAAGGCAGGAGTCCTTTATAAGGAGAGGAAGGAAGACTGGAAAGGGAGGCCACAAGTAGCTAACGGAGAACCACCTCGAGCTAAAGAAGGACTGGCTCAAGCTAAGGGAGGACCGGGGAAAGCTGGAGAGAAAGCTGTTTGCTGGCAGAAGAGAAAGCACTACACTGATTACAAGCAGGAACCAAAGGAGAATCAGTTGGGAAAGCAGAGCCAGGCTGAGCAGGGAAGCCAGGAATTGGGCTGTTGCAGAAGCAGGCACTTTCCAGGGGAACTGATTCCAAGGCTGAAAGGTAAATTAAACTTTCAAAGAAATAATTGGCACCATCCTTCTGACTGTGGGAAGCCAGTGGAAGAAGAAAACCTCTTGTCTTCATGCTACTGCAATACAAGGTATGCTAATTACATTCCTAGGAGGAAAGCTTTACCTTTTAAAAGTTCTTTTGAAGGTAGTGTAAAACCTTTGAGAAGAGAAAGCACAGCTACTCCTAATTTAACACGTGGCCAATGCTCCAGGCTAGGCCCAAGACACTGGCAAGTACTTCAGGAGATATATAAACCTCCAGAACATATTATCCAAGAAGCTGATGGCACAGAGCTAGACGTATCTTCTCCAGAACCGATGCAAGTGGAACTGGCAGAGCAGTCATCAGGAGAGGAGATGGATTGCTCATTGTGTGTTTCTTCCAGCATAGAGTCTCTGCTAGATTTATGAACTGCCTGTATTGTCCTCAGACTGTCTTTAATTTGCTAAGCAGAAATATAAGGAACATGTTGCTTCAAGCTGGAAGCTGTTTTTGAGCATTACCAATACTGTGAAGGTTAACAGTTTCTCCTTAAGCATCGAGTTTCTTTCATTCCTGAATTTAAGGACATTTACTTTCAGTTGTAACCATTTTTTGAACCCATGCGTAAAGGGAATAAATGCCTTTTTCACCCCACCACTCTGCTTTCATGGATTTCTTTAAGGATTGGAGTTAAGAACCACTAAGACCAAGTTCTCCCTGGTTCTTAGAGGACCCTCCTATCTCAATAATAAAATGTTGTGTCCCACCTGCCCTGGCGACCATTGGCCACCAGGGTGGTGCGCGACAGTATATAAAGCATTTGCTTCATGTTAAATGTACCTATGGCTCTATGTAAATAGTTCAACCTCTGTTCTTTGTAATATGTTGTGTTAAATGTAAACCACCCCTGATCTATGGAAGGGGCAGTATAGAAGAGCCAAATAAATAAAGGAAGAGGAGAGGAGAGGAGGTTTTAGGGGGTAAAATAAGAAGCTCAGTTTTGTCCAAGTTCAATTTCAAGTAGCGGTGAGACATTAAAGCAGCAATGTCAGAAAGGCAGGCAGAGATATGGGTCTGGATTGCTGTGGAGATTTCCGGTGTAGAGAGGTAGATCTGGGAGTAATCGGCATAAAGATGGTACTGAAAGCCATGGGAAGAGATGAGTGCTCCAAGGGACTGGGTATAGAGAGAGCAAAGGAGTGGATCCAAGACAGATCCTTGGGGTACACCAACTGAGCGCAGGATAGTAGCAGAGGACAGTCCTCTAGATCAGACACTGAAAGAGTGATGGGATAAATAAGAGGAGAACCAGGATAGTACAGAGTCCTTAAAACCAAGCGAGGACAGAGTATCAAGGAGAAGGTTGTGGTCAACAGTGTCAAAAGCAGCAGAGAGATCAAGAAGGATGAGGACAGAGTAAAGGCCCTTGGATTTTGCCAGGAACAAGTCACTGGAGACCATGGCAAGAGCCGTTTCAGTAGAGTGTAAAGGACGAAAGCCAGATTGTAAAGGATCCAGGAGGGCATGAGAGAAGAGAAAGTCAAGGCAGCTGCAGTGAAACAAACTAAGGGGAGGAGGGAGATGGGCTGATAATTAGAAGGACAGGTAGGATTAAGTGAGGGTTTCTCGAGGAGAGGTTTAACTACAGCATGCTTGAAGGCTGCCCGGACAGTTGCAGTGGAGAGCGATAGGTTGAGAATTTGAGAGATGGAAGGGACAACAGTGGAGGAGATAGGGCATAGGAGACTGGTGGGGATAGTATCAGTGAAGCAGGTAGTGAGTTTGGAGGAAGAAAGAAGGTGTGCAGTTTTCCTCTTCAGAGATCCCAGAAAAGGAAGAGAGGGGAAGTAGCTGACTTTGTGGGGAATTGGAGGGTGATCTTGTGAATTTTGTCATGGAAATAGGCAGAGTTTGGGCAGAAAGGGAGGGAGGGGTCGGAGGTGGAGGCACATTGAGGAGAGAGCTGAGAGTAGTAAAGAGACAGCGAGGATCCGAGGCAAGAGAGTTAGTCAGATGGGCATAATAGTCTTGTTTGGCAAGTGCTCTGGCTGACTGGAAAGAGACAGCATGAATCTGAAGTGTAGAAAGTCTGCAAGGGCAGGCTTTGAGCCAAGCATGCTCAGCTGAATGGGCATAGGAATGTAGATAGTGGGTAGTGGATGAAAGCCAGGGCTGGGATGCAGTATGCCTCACAGGACATGGCATGGGCAGAGTGAAAACATCCAGAGCAGAGGAGAGGGCAGTGTTATAGGAAGCTACTGCCTCATCGACAGACTCAGATGACATAGTGGAGGAAAGAGATGAAGAAACAGTGGAAGGGAGAACCAAAGGATCAATAGCATGAAGATTTTCTAAAGAGGTTGGAGGAGACAGGACGAGGTTGAGGCGGCGGTTGATGAAGAGTGAAGCTGAGCAGGTGATGGTCAGATAAGGGAAGAACTGAGGTACAGAAATTTGAGGGTAAGCAATTAGAGAAAAATAGAAGATCAAGGCAGCGGCCATGCTGATGAGTGGGGGCAGTAGAGCAAAGCTGGAGGTCAAATGAGGAGATAAGGGAAAGGAGCTTTAAAGCATATGGGAACAGACTTAAAGATATTAATATGTCTATGTTAGAGGAAAGGCAGCTTAAGGGAGATATGATATAGGTGTTTAAATACCTCCATGGTATAAATGCACAAGAGGAGAGCCTCTTTCAATTGGAATCAGAGGACAGAGTGGAAGGAGCTGCTGTTGCGGCGTCTTCTCCTCATGATGAGCAGGCTCTGCCACCTGTTGTTGTTATTATTATTATTATTTACAGTTCTTATATACCGCGCTATTTGGTATCAGTGCGGTTTACAAATAACAAAGATTTTGCATCAGAACAGAGGATCTTTTGCTTACATTGAAACAGGGATTGCAACTTGGGACTGAAACAAGGGTAACTATATACAAATCAACAGTGGTGGTTGTAAAACTATTTACAGTTTATAATGCACATTGGAATCGTAATGCAAGAGGCTTATAATCTATACCTGCTATGAGTATGTCTGAGGGCAGGTCTGTTATGTGTGTAGTTAGGGGTTAAGTTGTTGGAGTGTCAGAGGCTGAGTGGGTGAGGTGAGGTGCTGGGAGTGATTGTGTTAAGTTAGGGTGGATGAAGTGAATGCAGAATAAGTGGTGTTTAAGGGCTTTTCTGAATTGTGAGAGGTCAACAATTGCACGTATGTGAGGTGGGAGATTGTTCCAGCACCTAGGGGCATAGAATGTAAAGGCTCTATTACTAGTTGTTTGAGTACATTTAGTGGACTCAGATGGTATAGTTTAATTTTAATTTAATTTAATTTAATTAGCGAGTTTTTATATACCGCACCTTCCATTGATCAGTTGCGGTTTACATGGAACAACAGTAAACAGGCAATGCTGCTTTTACAGATAACAATGTGAAACTACAAAGAAATTCAATTTTTACAATTAACAGTTGTAAACTATATACAAAGAACCAGATTTTAACTATGTACAGGTATGTATGTTTTCGAGATCGTCGGTTTGGGGTTTTCTCATTTATTCCAGTTCAAAGATGGGATATGTCAGCTGGTGAAGCTATCCTTTTTCTTGTTGAAAAGGTGAGTTCGACAAAGATCCGTAGTATGTTGAGAATAAATGAGTTTTGAGTTTTTTCCTGAACTCCATGATTTGAGGTAAGGATCTTAATTCCGATGGAATGTTGTTCCAAGTTATAGGGGCAGCATGGGAGAATGCTTTCTTGTTTGTTGATTTTTTGGCCTTTATAAATTCCTTTGGTGTTATTAGTTTGTTTAATTGGTCTCGTCTTTGGAGATTTTGATTGGGTTCTTTATTAATAAGGTTGTTTAGAGTAAGAGGTGCTGTGTTGTTCAAGACTTTGTAAGTAGTTAAAAGAGTTTTATAATGTATCCGGCATTGAATCGGGAGCCAGTGTAGATTCTCTAAAATAGGTGTTATATGTTGGAATGGTGGGGCATTCATGATAGTCCTTGCTGCTGCATTTTGTGCTAGTTGGAGTTTTTTTAGATTATGTTTTGTTATGCCTAGTAGGGTTAAGTTCGCAAAGTCAAAATGGGGAGTTATTATAGCTTGTATTATACGTTGAAAATCATGTAGATGCATTAGGGGGCAGAGTTGTTTATGTTGGTATAGACAGCGTATTGGCAGCTGCTGACTTTCTTAGCCTGTTTGTAGGGGTAATGGTCAGGAGTGCAGTGAGGGATGAGAGGGCTAGACTGTTAATTGCTTTAAATGCAAGGAGTAAGACCTTTTAGGTAATCCTGCATTGTAATGGTAGCCAGTGTAATTCCATAAGTATGGGCGTGATGTGCTCTTTTCTGGAAATGCCACAGAGAATTCGGGCTGCTGCATTCATCGCCATCTGCAGTGGATTGAGGGTGCTCTTAGGGAGACCGTGTAGGATGATGTTTGCATAATCGAAATGTAGCATTACAAGTGACTGGAAAATAGTTCTGAAGTCTTCTGGGGCTAGTAGAGGTCTTAGGTGTCTTAGTGTCCGTATTTTATTGTAGATGGACTTGGTAGTATTCTTTAAGGGTTCTTTGAAGTTGAGATGTTGATCTATTGTAACGCCCAGGTATCGTATCTCGGTTTTGCATGGGAGCTCAGCATCTCGTACCTTCAATGATGTGGGAGGACAGAAGTTCTTATTCTTTGTTAGGAATAGGACGTCGGTCTTCTTAAAGTTTATACGCAGATTCTGGGATAGGAGCCAATCAGTGATTGCATTGAAGCATTCAATAAGTGGGAGGAGGTTCGGGTGCGGGATTTTGATTGGGGTGAATATCAATACATTGTCTGCGTAGATCAGACTGGAAATATTAAAGAAACGGATGATATCACAAATGGGCTGCATATAGGTGTTAAAAAGTAGAGCAGATAGGGAGGATCCTTGGGGTACTCCCTGTTGTTGATGGAATGGTTCAGACGTTGAGGATCCTATACGTACATGTTGCCAACGGTTAGCTAGATAAGATTTACACCATTCCCAAGCCAGACCATGAATTCCCTTTTCCTGAAGGCGAGAGAGGAGTTGCAGGTGGTTAACAGAATCAAATGCAGCAGCTATATCGAGGAAGATGAGCACAAACCCATTTTCAATCTTGTCAATACCTCTGGTTAAAGTATTGATGAATATGGTGAGCAGGGTCTCTACACCATGAGATTCTCGGAACCCATGCTGACAGGGATCAAGAGGGGCTGATATATCAATGTGTTGCTGTAGTTGCATTTGAACCACCTTCTCGACAAGTTTTGCTAGAAGGGGTATGCTCGAGATCAGGCGATATGAGTCAGACCTTGTCGGGTCGAGTTTGTTGTTTTTGAGGAGAGGGCGTATGGACATTTGTTTAAGAGTTGCTGGGAATATTCCTGTTGTGAAGGAGAGCTTCATGATGTATGCCAGAGTTGGGCTGAGCTCGGCACGCATCGTTCTGATCCAGTGAGCTGGACAAGGATCATTGGGGGCTGTAGAAGTGTTAATAGTGGCAATAAGGTCAACAATGTATTTCTCTGTTGGGGGGCTGAAGTTTGTTAACAGTTGCTGTACATGGGGGGTGTAACAGAGAGTGGGACTTGGATCCATCTTTGTTTTAATGATTTTAGATTGTAGGTACTTGGCATAGGGCTGAGGTTGGATAGATATCATCTGATTTGAGGTAGGTGTCTTGGTTAAGGATTTAGCAATGTTAAAGAGGTCGCGTGGTTTATTTAATGAGCGGAGGAGGAGATCCGTGTGATGTTGTCTCATTTTTTCATATATTTTCTCCCGGTGTTGCTTTAGGGTGTTGCTTTTTGTTGCTGCATCCTCAAAGCTGTGCTCCATGATAAAGAAACAGCTGACTCTTCTGGGCCTGGTGGAGTTGAATAGATCTGTGGTTGTTACAATGGAAACACTGTGGTAGGTGGTAGGCATTCTATTTCCTGATATGGCAAAGTTGAAAGATATTGTACAGGTCATTACTCAGGAGCAGGCTACATGTGCTGCCAGGGTGGACTTGGAGGCTCAGCATAGTGAGCTGCAGGAGATAGTAGGTGTGTAGATGAGGGACTCCTGTGTTACCGTTCATAAGCTGGAGTACTTGGAGAATATGTCCAGGTGGAACAACCTTTGTTTCATCAATTTCCCCAAATCTCCTCTACTGGGACTAGTAGATATGGTTAAAAATATCTCCAAGAGGTTTTGGGTATATCAGGGCATAACCTGCCAACTATTACCAGAGCCCAGTATCTGACTGTGAGATTTTTTATTTATTTATTTTTATTTATTTAACAAACACTTATATACCGCACGTTCCGAAAGATCAGGTGTGGTTTACATTGAACAAAATTAAGAATCAGTGAACAAAAACCTGTTCTTCTTACATGAAACATAATCAAACTTTATACATTGGGTAAAGGCGTTAATACAGTAAACTGGGACTATTAACTATTAACAATGGTCTAACTGCTAGGGGGTAACAACTATTGCATAAGAACTTAAGGACTATGTACATGACAACAGAACATTGTGTTTATACTATTTTCATTACAAGGCAGTATGGTCATCCTGTGTTTGAGATATTGTTACATATTGTAATCTTAAATAACTGTTTCATTTAGTTGAAGATCATAATTTAGGTCTTTTATAGATTGACAGGTAAATATGTCCAGATTTCCAGCTGAAGTTGATGCGGAACATCTAGAACACTCTCAGCAAGGATTGTTGGATTTGACTGGGTTCTTAGAGAGCTCCCTAGATGTAGTCATAGCTAGAACCACTTTGGTGGCTGGCTTTGCTCTGGAGATGCACTGTTGCATCTATGTTTTTGTAATATGCATGTATTGTTTTTGGGGGCCAAGATACAAATTTTCCTGATTTTCAAGGACAACTCAAAAGAGATGTAAGGAGTTCCTGGATCTGAAAACCAGGGTCCTTGCTTTGAGTGGGTCTGTTTTGTTAAAATGTCCTTGTAGGTGCCTTATTTTCCTGGATGGTAAGCAATTTCTATTTGCTGACCCAAAACAATTGGTAGCCTTTTTGCTTGGGCGTGAGGGTGGTTCTGTGGAGGGTTAGCTTCTTTAGAAGGCCGGCTGTGTGTCTTGGGGACCGATATGTCACCTTTAGCTTTTTTCCTATTTCTTGTTCCACTGCTTTAGTTTGTGGTCTAATATGAAACTGTGATATGTTGCCTTGACCTTTGTATTGCTGTTTTTTCTTATGGCATTTTTCTTCTGAATATGTGACATATCTATGTGGATTATCTCTTCTCTATATTGGGATGTTATGTTATAAAATGGTAAAAGTAAAATTAAAAAAAAGAAAAGCAGCAGGCCCAGCACAGATCCCTGGGGTACTCCACTATTCACCTTTTTCCACTGAGAAAACTGGCCATTTAGCCCTACCTTCTGCTTTCTATCTTTCAACCAGTCCTTCACAGACTCATCTGTTTCTACTTCCTTTCATCCTCTCTTGTCCATAGCTACTTTCTAATCCTCACCCCAGTCCTCCAGGCCCTTCATATCACCTTTTAACTCCTCCCCCTTCTCTTATGCCTATTTCACATCTATAGCCCTTTCTCAAACCTCCCACTCATCCCTCCCAGCCCAGGACAGCAACTCGCTATCCAACTATTGAGTGTCTACTGCTCCCCCATCCTTGCACAGTCCGAGCCCATAATCTCTGCTGTACCTTAGGGTCCCTGCTCTACTCCTCAATCACCCAAATTCTGAATCCCTATTTCTTCCCCTATTCTACCTAATCCCACTCTCCCATCCAGTCCTGAGTCCTCACTGTCTCCCAGTCACTTTAGCACTCTCAGTCCTCAGGTTCCTGCTCTTCATCCCATCCTACCTTTCCTCCCAATCCCCAAATCCCCACTCGACTTATTCTCTCTGCTCTCAATCCTCCTAATCCCTGAGTTCTCTACTCCCTGCTCTTCCTTTAATCCCCACTCCTCCCTCACCCCACCAACAAATCCCTGCTCTTTTCCTAATCCCCATTATTCTCTATCCCGCCTTAGGCGCCTGCTGCCCCTCTTGCCTTTTCCTTATATCTCCACTCCATGCCCCAGCTATGGCAGCCATTAGCTCTTTGCATAAAACCCAGTTGCTTGTCTAGTGACTGGTATATCTCCTCTTTAGCTTGCACCATCTGATCAGTGCTTTAAACCAAGGGGATTTGCACAATATAGAGCTCCCCATGGCTCAAACAGCTAATTACTGAATTGTGCATACAGAAGAGTAAAGAAGTCAACAGTTAGAGGAAAGACTTGATTAAGGATACAGAGCTGTGGACTGTCACCACCAGAACACTGAATGGGAAGACCAAAGGCAGGACCCTGCATGGCATCTGAAGCAATATTCCTAATTGTATTTTCTGTCTCCTTGCTTAGTTGCCCAAATATGTTCTTCTTGCTTTTCACACCATCCACAACTCTACCTTCTACCACTCCGTTCGTTCCCTTCCCCTGCATGCTGCTCATCCCCCCATCCTTCCTCCTTGCTGTTCCTCTCTGTATCTCACACTCCTTTGCAAATGGAAGGAAATGTGAAGAGTTCCAGAATTCCTTGTTGCTGCCTATGCCGCCGGCGCCGACTGCTTTCTGCAATCTGTGTCGGCACTTTGAAAACGTATTGAAAACTTGAAGTGCCTGATGTCCTATATACTGATCTCATGACAGGCAGCAAGATCAGCATACAGGAAGTCTGTCACCATGAGTTTTGAACATGCTTATGCTGCTGACACAGATTGCAGAAAGCCGTCAGTGCCAGCGGCAGCAACAAGGACCTCCAGAACATTCTCTTTTTCTTCCATTTGCTACAGAAGCAACAAGAAGTAGATCCGGGGATATTCTTTTCTTTGTCTGGATAGTTCCTTTGTTTCTCCCTTTGGGTCCTAGCTCTATGGCACTTCTGCACTGGTACACTTACCTCTGTTAGGTGGGAGCCTGCCCTGCTCCAGTGTGCCCTCAGCCGGTGCATGAGGACCCTGTCTCCTCCTCAATATGCCACTGAAGACTTGTTGTATCACCTCCTCTCATACATCTCCTGATTCACTGCTGGTCAGTTCTGAGATAGGAAGATGTGTTCTCTACAGATTCCTTTTCCACTTGCTGTCCTCTCCAGGGTTGTCCTACCAAATACCTACTCCAGAAGTACAGCTCTTGTATGTACACGTCACAGTTAGATGCAATTAAGATCAAGGGAGTTTTTATACTCCAGTCTTTTTAACTTGCATGCCATAATTATGATTATCTCCCCTTTGATGAGAGGTCACATGTGTGCACTTGGTGCAAAGAGCTCCTGGAATGAATCAAATCTCTAGAGGCTAGAGTAGCAGACTTGAAAGAGCTGAGGCAAACAGAGCTATATAGTATTAGTATGGGTCCATCTAACTCCACCTCAGTTGATGGTGTTAGGTGCAGCCATACTATTGCAGAACACACCATGGGAGAGAGCTCTAGTACTACTACTACTGATCATTTGAATAGCGCTGTACAGACACATGTAAAAGACGGTCCCTTCTTAGAGCTTACAATCTAATCTAATCAAGACAGACAGCACAACAGCTGTGGACAAGCATACTTCTAGGGGAATGGTGAGGAAACACATAGGAGACTAAGTGGATCACGATCCAAAAGCAGCCTCAAAGAGGTGAGTTTTTTAGCCTGGATTTGAAAAGGACCAGAGATGAAGCCTGACATACAGACTCACGTAGTTTGTTCCAGGCATAAGGAGCAGCAAGGTGGAAAGATCGAAGTCTGGAGTTGGGAATAGAAGAGAAGGGCACAGATAGAAGCAATCTGCCAGAAGAGCGGAGTTCCTGAGGAGGGGTGCAGGGAGAGATAAGAGAGGAAAGGTGGCAAGGAGCAGCAGAATGAAGGCACTTATAGGTCAGTAGTAGAAGTCTGAACTGGAAACAAACCTCTTCCAAAGATGGGGAAGCTGTAAAACTAGAGGGCATAAGATGAAGCTGCAAGGGGGTAAACTGAAAGGCAATGTCAGGAAATACTTTTTCACTGAAAGAGTGGTGGATGCTTGGAATGCCCTCCCAATGGATTTGGTGGAGCAAACACAGTGACAGAATTCAAAGTGGCTTGGGACAGACACAGTGGATTCCTTTACAGCAACAGGATAAAATCAAAATAAGCATAACTATCTCTTATATCTGAACAAATAGGGGTGACCTACACGGAGCGGTGGGTACACCCTAAACAAAGGCATGGAGCGGGGTGACATGCACGGAGCGGCAGGGGCACCTACACTTACCGCCTGGCTGGGCAGACTAGATGGACCATACTGGTCTTTATCTGCTGGCATATACTATGTTACTATGAGACAGAAACGAATAGGGAACCAGTGAAGTGAATTTTGAACAGATTGAAGGGGAGAGAGATGATTCAGAGGGAGACCAGCAAGGAGGAAGTTGCAATAGTCTAGGTGGGAGGTCACTAAAGAATGGATATAAAGAATGGATAAATGTCTTAGGAGTGTGTTCAGAAAGGCTCTGTATTAAGTGCCAGGGAAATGCTTTCCACATCCCTGACAGTTCATGCAGAGGTGTTGCACCTAATGCGCAATGGTTTTGGTGTTATTGGCGCATTAGTTGCAACACCTTAGCACCCATTAGTAAAAGACCCCCTTAGCCCTTTGTGGAACACAGGATTTGATGCCAGAGCTGATTGTGTTAGCATCACTTGGCACTAATGATCATAATATGATCAAATTTATCATAATAACTGGAGTGAATGCACAAAGGAAATCTAATGTGTCAGCATTTAATTTCTGAAAGGGAGAATGATTAGAAAAAACTAAAAGGAGCAGCTGCTGAGGTCAAAAGTTTACATCAGGTATGGATGTTATTTAAAAATACAGTTTTGGAAGCCCAGACCAGATGTATTGCATGCATTAAGAAAGGTGGAAGGAAGGCTAAATGACAGCCAGTATGGTTAAAAGGTAAGGGAAAGAGGCTATTACAGCCAAAGAAAAAAAACATCTTGCAAAAAATGAAAAAAGCAAACATATGAAGAAAATAGGACACAGCATAAACACTGGCAGGTCAAATGCAAAGTATTGATAAGGAAGGCAAAACGAGAATTCAAAAGGAAGCTTCCAATAGAGATAAAACTTACAATAAAATTGTTTTCAGGGACTGTACATTCAAAACAAGAAGCCAGTGAGGGAGTCACTGGACCATTAGATGATCGCGGAGTGAAAGCTGCACTCAGAGAAGACAAGGCCATAGCTGAGATACTAAGGGGCATGCTCACTAAGCCCTGTGCCAATAACGCCTGTGTGGGCCTCGTTACCAGCATGGGGCTTTGGACTAACTGCAGGGGGGTGGGCACTTCAATGTGGCCAACTGGCCATGAGTGCAACTAATGCCACTTACTGAGGTGGTGTTAATTGCACCTGTGTTACCTACACTAAGCAAAGGTGGTGTGGGCCTCAGATGCATCTGAAACACCTCATCCCACCCAGCTGACGCCCTGAAGTACACTACCAGGGTAGTGTGGGGATTTTGGAATGGGCCACATGCTAACTCTGCGCTAATCCTGCCCTTTAGTAAGCATGCCCCTAAACAAACTCTTTGCTTCAGTCTTTATTGAGGAAGATGGAAGAAAGCTAACCATGCTAGAAAAGATATTTAATGTATTCAGTCAGAAGAGATGAATCATATCTGGAAGGTGTAGTGGAACGATTTGTCAGAAGAGTAGCAATGACCTAGACTGAATGGTATATATTCAAGAGTGATGAAAGAACTCAAAGATGAAATTGCAGAGCTACTATTAGTAATGTCTATTCCCTTGCTTGGTCCGTGGCTTGTCATGCTGCCAGGGCTTGTGTACATCAGTGATATTGAGAATTAAGCTATTGGTAGCTTAACTACTGGCAGGGTCTCTCAAGATGCCAGACTAAGACAAGCCTGGCAAGGCCTGTACATGCAGGCCAACCAGAATCGGTGTCCCGGTCTGCACGTACAGGCCTGGGCATGATTCTGATCTCACTGGGCTAGACATGCCCCAAAAGATCAGAATCCCGTCTGTGCGTCTGGTTCCAACCGGGCGAACAGAGGGCCGGGACGTCCAGGACTGAATCAGGCCCTTACTGTCTGATTCAGGGGGGGAGGGGGAGGGGGAGGAGGGGGGGAGAGGGAAGAGGGGAGGGGAGGGGGGAGGGGGGAGGAGGGGGAGGGGGAGGGGGGTTTGGACCCATAGGCGGATTATGTACCACCACACAACCCACCCTCTGGGGCTCAGGGTGGGAAACAGGATCGCCCACCAATAGATTCACATTCTACCTCCCTGAAATGGTGGCAGTAGAGGGGACCATCAACCCCAGTCCTGCTGGGGAACAGACACCTTACAGGACAGGCACTGCAGAGCTGTATACATCCATAAAGCAATAGCAGACAGACAGTAGGCCTAGAAATGCACAGCTGCCCCCCACCACCACCATCTGACATTCTCCAGCAGCAAGTCTCCAGCCACTGCACCCCGCAAGGTGTTCCAGCAAGACACATACTAGCTGCAGACAGGCTGCTAGCTAGTCCATAGTGCATGGTCCTGGAGGAAATGCATGTACCCAGAACAGGGATGTCAGCATACACACCAAAAGGAAACCCATAAATATCACATGAGAGAAATACTATATAGCACTATGGGGGAACCTAGCCATGCCGTGGTCACTGCTCAGTCAGGGTGAGAGTGACCTCCCAGCAGGACATGCTGTGGCCACCCTGTCCGTGCAGGTGGTGGCCGGGCACTACAATGTCCCAGCCATTGCCCTATGCTCTGTACAGATGAATCCAGGCCCGGCCACCCTATCCAGGCTATTCCCACGGTACCTTGCTTCTCATTATGCACATTGGCAGGCCAATACTGGCAACAGTGCTAGCAGTGTGGGCTGAGGAAGGTGTTAGCAGCCACCACACACTGGATAGACAGACACACACTCCCCACACCTATGCCAGCATTGTGCAACTATAGAGGTGTTTGGCAGCCCTGGCCACCACACCAGTCCTGGGCACAGTGCAGGCATGGCTATGGTACGCAATACTGTTGGGGTCACCCCCCAGGGTGGTAAACACTGTCAGACACAAGACCTGTAGCACACTCCACAGACATCAGAAAGGTTGCTATGATGCAGCCCACTCAGAAAATTGTACTTAACCTCGGAATTGCTATCTGCCAGTAATCATAGCAACCTTTTGATAACTGTGTACCATATTCCCAGGTTTAGAGTGGCATTGCTAAGGTATGCAAGTGCTAGTATTGGGAGATGCACGCAAGGCCCAACATCCTGCCTCTCCAGGAGGCATTGCATAATGGAGCCTGTGGGTGCGGTTGTGTCTGCCCCTGTTGGCCGCTGCTTTAGGGCAGAGGTTCCCGACTCCAGTCATGGTGGGCCAGACACTGTTCGGGTTTTCATGCTGTCCCTCATGCATATGCATGCATATGCATAAGATACATCTGCATACCATGGGGGCGGCGCATAGAAATGCAGCACAGGCATCTTTATTAGAGACAGCATGGAACCTGAATGGTGTTTGGCCCTCCAGGACTGCATTTGGGAGACTCTGCTTTAGGTAATGCGCATGTTTATGGTGTCTGTGCTCTGTAGGGTAAAATGTAGGTGTTTTGGGATGTTTACGTCATCTGCAATAAAGATTCTGTATTAGCACGTTTTAGTAGTGGGTAAAATATGGGGACATATATCTTTGAAAATAAATGCTGTACTTTTTAGTTTTCCCTATTGCATGAGGCAGTCTCTCCAGAGGAGCACCCCTCCCCTTAGCCTTTCTGGAAGAACTGTGCCAAATGTGCTTCCCGCCCTCTACTCCCCCCCACCCTGCATTCATTGTCACCATCCCCGCTAGTTACGGTAAATGCTTAACTGTCTTCAGGAGGGGAAACCAAGTCCATAGGAGGCTGTGGCAGTGATGGCACCTCTTTTCCCCTCATCACTGCTGCAGTCAGGAATAACAACAGCCAGAAAAAAGCACTAGAGGAGCCCCCCCCCCAACTCCACTACTGCTGCTGCTGCTGCTGTAGACCTTCTGCCTGAACTGAAAGAGATCACAGGCAGGACTCATACAGCTTTGGGAATGTAGACTGACCACTCAAAGATCTTGAAAAACTGGATGTGCGAACAAGAAAACTCCTCCATGCCCATGAATTAATTTACAAGAATCAGTTTATGCCAAGATCTGAAGGAGGGCTAGGCCTCATAGAGATTGATTACACATACAGAGCTACTATCATAGGCCTCCAGGCCTACCTAATTGCATCATCGGATCCAAATGCGCAAAAAGTACAAGAATATGAAAGTAAACGTCCAGGATCTGTTTCCGTCATCATACTTGGATAAGCGTTCCGACAACTAGAAGGAATAAGTGAGAGTCCGCAGGCACACACAGGGAAGGAAGTAACAGAATTTGCAAAACAAGAAAAAAAATTCTTCAAAGAATTAGATTAACAGACAAAGGTCACATGAATGGTTGAGGAGAGGTGAATTTAAGCTGAAGGATGAGAGGTTGATAGTTGCAGCCCAGGACAGCGGGTTACAGACGAGATGGTTACAGCGAGCATTGAAAAACCTGGCAACACAGACATATGTTGATTCTGTAAAAAGACCTGGAAATGATGACTCACCTCATAGCTGACTGTGAAGTTCTGTTGGTAGAAAATTTCTATACAGAAAGACATAACAAAGGAGCATGCCTCATCTATTGGAAACTCTGTAAGCACTACAACATCACTGTGCCCGAAAAGCACTGGGATCATGACCCTATGAGAATTACAGAGAATGAGGAGGTTATGATCATCTGGGATACTCCCATTCCAACCATTAAAAAGTTGGATGCGAGGAAATCGGATACAGTGATTAAGGAGAAAAACACCAGTATGGCATTGAGGTATCAGTTCCAAGCATGGAGAGGCAGAAGATCCTGAAATACCAAGAAATGAGGTCAGAAACCAAGATAATATGGCAGAAAGATACAGAAATATTTCCCATTGTGTTGGGTGCCACAGGCTTGATAAAGAAGAATTTCCAAGCACATCTGGACAAACTACCCATACATGTTACATCTTACAAGCTCCAGCAGGAGGCTCTCTTTGGCATGATACAAGTACTACGCCGAGCATTAGCAATAAATGTGAGAGACTGAGGTCATACTCCACATATCCTGGCTTTGATGTGAGCTTCATGACTGTCATGGTATGCGCAAAACCCACCCATTTGGAGAAACTGCCCCAGAACTCTGACAATTATGAGCTGGATGTGGCTGCTGTATCTAGGGGCTCCATTCCCTTTCAATGTCTTCACACAGTTGTTAACATCGTGTGCCCCCAGTACCTCAGTTTTTCCCGCTGATCTGGATCTTGAAGATTAATGATATTACGAAGAGCACACCCTTGGATGCGCTTTGGATTCTTAACCATTGCTAAAGTTTTTAATTTATTTACAGTACTTCTACGTTCAACCATTTGGTGAGCTGTGATTATTTGTTGCACTCAGCCTGTAACTGTGAGTTCCATATTTTCATTTGCTTTCACGCACATAATAATCTTTATGCTTTACTGTTACCCAATTTAAGTAGTGTTTTTTGGGACATCTCCTTTCCATATCTCTTTTACCTAACAGCTGTTACATTGTGCCTATAAACAATTTCTAATTAGGTCATTTTTATTATTTTTTATTTTGTTAATTAATTATTGTTGCTTATATTACAGTTAGTATCATTACTATTACACTTTTATTATTATGTTCATGTTTATTAGTTCTGGTTTTTACCAAGTTTTTTTCTTATATTGTTTTATGTTTACATATTATGGTGTCCTATGGTGCTACTTCTTTATCATGCATCTGAGGTCTTTTTATTTATTTATTTTATTATTTGTGCGCTTTTCTATACCGCCCCTTCCAGAGATCAGGGGCGGTTTACAAGGAACTTAAAAAACAATATATCAAACAGTGAAATATTGTATTACATATAACATTAAGGGAAGCATAAGAACTATGTTACAAAGAAACAATGTGTAAATTATTTACATGGTTGAACAGAAACTATTTACAATAGTTATTTGTAATCATATGTACAGTGTTGGGAGGAGGGCTGTTTAGGATAGTTATTAAAGGAATTAGTTAGGATTCAGTGAGTTAGAGGTATCAGAGATGGTTATAAGCAAATGCTAACAGAAGTGAGTCTTGAATTAGGTGAGTCTTGAATTTTAGCGATTAACTGGTTTATTTTGTACATTAGATGATATCTCTTATTGTATATTTTATTGTTTTTATGTTCTTTATAATTTTATTCTGTTTTGTGTTTCATGCCTGTATATTATCATTATATTTTTTAATTTTTTTTCTTTTATGTGTTTTCTGAGGCCTTAGGCAAAACATGGTCTGCGGATCTGGATGGGCTGGTCTAGTCCCCGATTTTCGGGAGCAAGACATTCCCATGGGATCAAAATTGAATCTAGACGGCCAGCCCGTGCCTGGACAGACAGGCCATCCCCCAATTCTGTGCCTCCGGATGTCCAATCGTCTTCATGCACAGGTCTGCCCCGGCTCCTGCATGGAGTCGCGGTGCCATGGTGTCCTATTGCCATAGCATTGTGGCTCCATTAAGGAACCACAATCCCCAGTTGCCACCAGAAAAGTTCATTACCTGCAGCCCGCCCCCGATGCAGCCTTCCAAAGGCAGAGTCGGTCTGCGGGGAACCTCCTGCACCCCGTCACCCCATTGACCTGGCCCTGTGCCACCATCCCCCGACATCCAGGGGGACTTATTCCACCTCTGAGGTGGAATAAGTCCCCCGTCCATGTCAGCGACCCTGGACATAGAGGGCCAACCTCAGGATTTGCCCTGTACATCTGGGATGGCATCCTTGCCCATCGCCCGCCCTCGCTCTTCCTTTGCCCCCCCCCCCCCCCGCCCCCACCCAGAGCTCCCCGTACATCTTCTATGTATGTGTGGGGAGCTTTGGGCAGGGGATATGGTCCCGGCGTTTAGGAGGGATGGATGTCCGACCCAGATGCCCATCCCCGCTAAACACAGTTTGGAATGACCCCTATTATAACTTAAATTTGGTAATGTACATTAAACAGGAACATTGATAACTTGGATTTTTCTGAGGCAATGGAGGGATAAGTGACTTGCCGAAAGCCACAAGGAGTGAGAGTGGAGTCTCCACCCAAAAAGAAGAACTAAGAGTCATCATGGACAATACGTTGAAATCTTCTGTTCGGCGTGAGCCAGCAGCCAAAAAGCAAACAGAACATTAGGAATCATTAGGAAAGGGATAGAGAATAAAACAAAAGGACATCATAATGCCTCTGTATCGCTCCATAGTGCAACCACAACTTAAGTATAGTGTAAAATTCTCATCTTTGCATCTCAAAAAGATATAGCAGCTTTAGAAAAGGTACAGAGATGGGCGACCAAAATAGTAAAGGTGATAGAATGACTCTTCTGTGAGGAAAGGCTACAGATATTAGGGCTCATTGGCTTGGAGAAATGATGGCTAAGAGGAGATATGATAAAAGTCTATAAAATCCTGAGTGGAGTGAAACAGTTAAATGCAAATCGATTGTTTACTCTTTCAAAAAGTACAAAGACCAAGGGACATTCCATAAAGTTGAAAAGTAGTACATTTAAAACAAATAGGAAAAAATACTTTTTCTCTCAACCTATAATTAAACTTTGGAACTGATTGTCAGAGGATATGGTAAAAGCAGGTAGAGGAGCTGTGTTCATAAAAGCTTTGGACAGATTCCTGGAGGAAAAAGTCCATAAACAGTTAATAAATTAAACTGAGAGTAAACCACTGCTTGGAACTGGCTCCTTCTGGGATATGCCAGGTACTTGTGACCTGGATTGACCACTATTGGAAACAGTTCACTGGACTTGATGGACCTTTCCTATGACACACTACGGCAGTTCCTATGTATAGCTAGTACTGCTGAATATATTAATATCTTAGATATATATCTATAGCTCTCTCTCTCTATATATATATATATATGCAGTATCTTAGTATACACACACACACACACACACACATATATATATATATATATATATATATAGAGAGAGAGAGAGAGAGAGAGAGAGAGAGAGAGAGAGAGAGAGAGAGAGAGATGTGTGTGTGTATAATAGATAGATAGATAGATACATATATATACTGTAGAAACATGAAATGCTACATTTTCTAAATATGAGCTATACATATACAGTTGTGGTCAACATTATTGACACCCTTACATTTTAGTTTTGTTTATTTATTTACAGGTTTTTTTATACCACTTTAATCATTTCAGTCAAAGCAGTTTACATTGTAATTTAGGGGTATGTTTACTAAACCGTCTTAACGTCGCAGCGGCGGTATTATCACGTGATAATTGCCGTTATTGCATGATAAATCACGCGATAACGTCACTTATCGTGCGATAACGCGGCTGCAGCGTTAAGGTACCCTAACACCATGAAATCCAGCTCTGAAGGGTGGAGTAAGGCTTCCCAGAGGGCAGAGAAAAGGGGGTCAATGTGTGGAGAGTGGGCGGAGAGTGGGCGGTGAGTGGCTCCTTGCACACTAATGCCGTGAAATGAAGGGCAGAAAATTAGCGCGAGTGAAACCCTCGCGCTAGGCACATTTGCAGGAAAGAGAAACCATTTCAGTCAGCAGTGTACAGCAAAGCCAGGGAAACCAAAAAACGTGATAGTAGTGTTACATGTGCAAGGAACAAAAAGGCAAATAAACAGAAAATGACCTGAACCACATTTAAAATCCCAATAACCAAGCTGGCCAATAGTGATATTAATGAGAAACATAAAGAAACACTACTTAGAAAGCATAAAAAAGAAGATATCATGTTTGGAAGGGTCTATGGTCTGTCCCCCTACAAGGTGAATGATCCCACATTGAAATAGCGGTGATCAGGGTTTTCCCTTTATATTGGGCAGGTTTGTTATGGCGTGCACATGTGCTGCAACAGCATGGTGGGCATGTAGGAAAGGGCAACTGTACAGATGCTGGAAATGGGATACAGATGGCTGCAGGTGGCACATGCTGTGATGCAGCTAGGGCACAGTGCGGACTAGGCAGATGCCTAGGTGGCACATAGGAATGCTGAAACTGTAGAGCAGCCAGACAGCAACTGATGAGGGTCCAACATGGGCACAAGTGTTTGTCCCACAGTGTCACAGGGGAGATTACCCAGCAGGTACCCCCAAGGGCACATAACATTGGCAGGCTGTGTGTGGGGGGGGGGGGGAAGTGTGCATGTCCATGTAGGCACCCCTACCCGAGAACCCACACCGTAGGCAGCTGCCTACCGGCATACTGGATGGCTGGGACTGCGCACCACCAGCACCACCGGCATAATGGCATGGCAGCATGGTGGCGGAGGGGGCAGTGGCATCTGCCCACAGCAGACCATGGCCTAGCCCCGTTTAGGTGGGTGCCGTGCAATGCAACAGACAGGGTCTGTCTGACGAACAGTCATGGTATCCCCAGGGAATGAGCTGTCCCTATGGCAACAGTGTGGGCCAGTACACACAGCCAGCATGTTCAGAAGCAAAAGGTCACAAGTTCAAATCCCAGCTGTTGCTCCTGCCAAGCACTTCCCCATATTTTACCCAGTAATAAAGACTGAACCTTTATTGCAGATAAAATAAACATGCCTGAATGCCTATATTTTACCCTACAGAGCACAGACACCATAAACATGTGCAATCCCTAGAGCAGAGTTTCCAAACTGCAGTCCTGGAGGGCCAAACACCATTCAGGTTTCATTCTGTCCCTAATAAATATGCCTGTGCTGCATTAGTATGCGCTGCCCCCATTGTATGCAAATGTATCTCATGCATATTCATTAGGGACAGCATGAAAACCTGAACAGTGTTTGGCCCACCAGGACAGGAGATGGGAACCTCTGCCCTAGAGCAGCGGCCAACAGGGGCATAAACACCCACACCCACAGGCTCCACTATCCAAAGCCTCATGGAGAGTCAGGCTGTTGGGCCCTGCACGCAGCAGCATCTCCCAATACTAGCACTTGCATACCTTAGCAATACCGCCCTAAACTTGGGAATACGTTACACATAAATCAAAAGGTTGCTATGATTAATGGCAGATAGCAATTCCTAAGTTAAGCACAATTTGCTGATAGAGCTGCATCATAGCGACCTTTCTGATATCTGTGGAGTGTGTTTCAGTTTTGGTTTCTGACAGTGTTTACCACCCCGGGGAGTGACCCCAACAGTATAGCATACCATAGCCATGCCTACACTGTGCCCAGGACTGGTGTGGTGGCCAGGGCTGCCAAAAGCCTCTATATTTGCACAATGCTGGCATAGGTGTGGGAGTGTGTGTCTGTCTATCCAGTGTGTTGTGGCTGCCTACACCTTACTGAGCCCAGACTGCTTGCACTGTTTCCAGTGTTAGCCTGCCAATGTGCATAATGAGGAACAAGGTACTGTGGGTATAGCCCGGACAGGGTGGCCTGGGCAGGATGCATCTGCACAGGGCATAGGGCAATGACTGGGACATTGTAGTGCCCGGCCACCACCTGCACGGACAGGGTGGCCACATCATGTCCTGCTGGGAGGTCACTCTCACCCTGACTGAGCAGTGACCACAGCATGGCTAGGTTCCCCCATAGTGCTATATAGCATTTCTCTCAAGTGATATTTATGGGTTTTCTTTTCTGGGGCCCAATCACTGACTTATCTGCTTGGTGTGTGCGCACACATTTCCTTCAGGAACATGCACTATGGACTAGCTAGCAGACTGTCTGCAGTTAGTATGTGTATGGCTGGAGCACCTTGCAGGGTGCAGCAGCCGGAGAATGTCGGATAGTGGGGGGGGGCATGGCATCTGAGCATTTCTGAGCCTACTGTCTGTCTGACCTTGCCTTATGGATGTGTAGAGATCTGCACTGACTGTCCTGTAGGGTGCCTGTTCCCCAGCAGTACTGGGGTTGATGGTCCCCTCTACTGCCACCATTGCAGGGATGTAGAAAATGGATCTTTTGGTGGGAGATGCTGTCCCCCTCCCTGAGCCCCAGAGGGCAGGTTGGGTGGTGCTATATAATCCACCTATGGGTACAAACACTCCCCCCTTCACTTAAATCATGTGACTATGGCACTCACACAGGATATGCACTATTCTGGGTGTATCATAGTTCACAAGGGCTAGACGTGACTGGGAAATACAGATGGACACAGGTGTATCTGCAAAGACTACCTATCACACACTGGCACTGATGGCAACCTGCAACATAGTCTATTTTAGTTAAGCCAGGTGCTGCGGAGCTGGTGCTGGGCGCCCCACCTCGCCCTCAGGGTGAGCACAGTACCCCCATAATGTGTCGGTCTGTAGCTACTCTGTGCCAGTAATACACACGGTCAGTTCCCCCTACCAGGCCGAGGTGCTGTGGGGGTGCATGCCCCTTCTTGTGATCATCTGTAGACTACTGATCTGCATGTGCAGTGCATCATGGGTACGGGTGAGTTAACCCTATCCTGGTAACCACAGCAGACAGTTTGTGTAGTGACCTGCAGTCCTTCGGTAGCCAGCCAGGGATTCGTTAGTAGCTATAGAGATGTAGCCCACTGGTTATTTCACTGACTGTGAAGGCAGAGGTCATGGGTTTGATCCCACAGTGGTGTTACTTCATAGGGCTGTCTGAGGCATTTCCTTTTTTAATTTAAATTAGTGCTGCCAGCAAAAACACCCTCACAGTGCTGTAACCTTAAGGTGCCTCATAAGGTGCCCTATAAGGCGCCCTATAGGGAACATTAAAAGGTGCCTTGGCGGACAGTGCACTTTATAATGTGCCCTCTGGAGTGCCTTATAGGGCGCCTTGTGCGGCACCTTAGGTTACGGCACTGTGAGGGTGTGTTTGCTGGCAGCACTAATTTAAATTAAAAAAGAAAATGCCTCAGACAGCACTGATTTAAAGTAAAGGGTAATGCCTCAGACAGCCTTGCTGATTAAGCCCACTGGGGGATCAAACTCATGACTCCTGCTTCATCAGCCATCGCTTTAACCAGTGTGCTACACCTCTGTTGCTGTGCTTGTGGGTCAGCGCGCCTAATTAAGGCTAATGCGCGTTAACGTGCCACAGCTCCCTCTATTGCGTGATAACGGACTTTATTGCACGATAACCCGAAATGCTACCTTAAGACCGGAACGCCCACTACCTTATATGGCATTCGTCACAGAAAGACTGCAACTAACGCCGGTAACATTAAGACGGTTTAGTAAACATACCCCTTATACTTGGTAATGTACATTAAACAGGGACATTGATAACTTGGATTCTTCCAAGGCAATGAAGGGTTAAGCGACTTACCCAAAGCCAAAAGGAGTGCTAGTGGGAATCCACCCTGGTCCCAAGCCAGTGCTCTAACCATTAGGTTACTCCTCCACTCAACATTTCCAATTATTTCTCAATATCTTGAGAAATAATTGGAAATATTCCAACTGTATGTCATAATATTTTAATAGTATGTTCAAAGGTATTCATAAAAAAAGATGTTTGTGCAACTTAGACAAAGTAATCTCTGAGAATAAAACAAGATATGACCTGGACAGGATTAATGGCACCCTTCACTAATATTTGGTTGCACAACCCTTGGCAGTGATGACAGCCTCCAAACGTTTCTTGTAGCCATCTATAAATATCGTACATCTGTCTGCTGGTAGTTTCTCCCACTCTTCAACTGCGATTTACTCCAGCTCATGAACGTTTCCAGGATTCCTTTCACCAATTGCAGATTCCAGCTCTTTGCAAAGGCTCTCGATTGGATTGAGATCAGGACTCATTGATGACCAGTTGAAAACAGCCCATTTTTTCCTTTTAACCATTCTTTTATACTTTTGGATGTATGTTTTGGGTCATTGTCCTGCTGGAGGACCCATGATCTTTGATCCAGACCTAGCTTTCTGCACTAGGTAGCACGTTTCACTCCAAAATACCTTGGTAGTCCTCTGACTTCATGATTCCTTTAATACGATCCAGGCCTCCAGTTCCTGATGCAGCAAAACAACTTCTTAATTTTGCCCCTAGAACCTCCTCTCCCCTTTCTCCTTTCTCAATCTCTGTGGATGTCTCTCTTCTCCTCCGTGTTTCCTCGGCTTGCAACCTTGGGATCATCTTTGACTTTTCTCTCTCCTTCTCCACACACATCCATCTGATAGCTAAAACCTGACATTTCTTTCTCTATAACATTGGCAAGGTCGCCCATTTCTTTCTCGGACACTTGTCCACTCCTTGATCACCTCCCGTCTTGACTATTGTAGCCTACTCCTTGATGGTCTCCCTCTGGTTCGCCTCTTTTCCCTTCAGTCTGTTCAACACTCTGCTGCGTGACTAATCTTCTGCCAGTCTCATCATGCTCATGTTACCCCTCTTATCAAGTCATTTCATTGGCTCCCTATCCATTTCTGTGTCCAGTTCAGGCTTCTCCTGCTGACCTATAGGTGTATTCACTCTACAACTCCTCACTACCTTTCCTCTCTTGTACCTCCTACACTCATCCGCGGAAACTCAACTCTTCTGGCAAATTGCTTCTATCTGTGCCCTTCTCTTCTATTACTAACTCCAGACTTTGCTCCTTTCACCTTGCTGCTCCTTATGCCTGGAACAAACTACCTGAGTCTGTGCGTCAGGCATCTTTTCTAGCCCTTTTCAAATCTAGGCTCAAAACTCATCTCTTCGTTGTTGCTTTCGGATCTTGACTCACCTGATCTCCTTTGTGTTTCCTTACCATTCCCCCCAGATGTATCCCTGTCTATACCTATTGTGTTGTCTGTCTTGACTAGATTGTAAGCTCTGATGAGCAGGGACTGTCTCTTACATGTCTGTGCAGTGCTGCGTACGTCTCATAGCGCTATACAAATGCTCAGTAGTAGTAGTAGTAATGGAAACTCCACCATATTTAACTCTAGGAAGAGTGTGTTTTTCTTTATAAGCTTCATTTCTTTGCCTGTAAATGTATTGCTGGTCTGCATTGGCAAAGAGCTCAAGTTTGATTTCATCTGTCCACAGAACATTTTCCCAGAAAGATTGTGTTTTCTCAAGGTGGGTTTGGGCAAAGATCAGGTGTGCCTTTTTATGTCTGTCTTTCAGCAGTGGGGTCCTCCTTGGCCTTCCCTCATGAAGTCTTTCTTTGTTTCGTGTATGGCGTATATTGCACATTGAAACCACCTCTCCAGATTGCTCCAAGTCAGCCTTAAACTCTTTGGATGTTGTATACAGTGTTTTTCCAACAGTTAACACTAACCTTCAAAGACTTCTTGGATTAATTTTTCTCTTTCCACCACGTTCTGGGAAGTTCTTGACAGTTCCGTGAGCAAAACACTTCTTAATAATATTGAGAACTGTAGACATAGGATCCCAAAGTCTTTGGAGATGGCCTTGTACCCCTTTAAAGTTTGATGTTTGGTGATAAGTGGCTTTTCTGATGGACTCAGGCATTTAAATACCTCCGTGGTATAAATGTACAGGGGAAGAGCCTCTTTCAATTGAAAGCAAGTTCTGCTACGAGGGGAAATGAGATGAGGGTGAAGGGGGATAGATTCAGGAGTGATATGCGGAAATATTTCTTTACGGAAAGAGTGGTGGATCCGTGGAATAGTCTTCCAGTGGAGGTGGTAGAGATGAGGACAGTATCTGAATTCAAAAAAGTATGGGACAAACACAGAGGATCTCTAAAGGAAAAAAGGGGACTGTTGTAGTTGTTGATATGGAAGGACAGGCTAGATAGGCCATGTGGGCTTTTTCTGTTGTCATATTTCTATGTTTCTATGTTTCTCTTGTCTTCACCATTGTGAAAATTGAACAGGGAGTGAATTTGGCCATTTTAAACATTATAGCCATCAGGTTGGTTGATTTAAGTAATGTAAGTACTGACAATTGATCATAGGTGCGTTTAAATTTAGTGCAATAAGAATGTGGTTCTTCTGTTCAAACTGATTTGAATTGTTTATAAGGGTATCAATAATGATGTCCTGACAATGTCCCAGTTTTTACATTATTTCCTACCCTTTCCTTTTTTAATTGGTCTTTTTTATTTGATTCTTTTATGTGTCAAATATGTGTGCATATATAGTCCAAAGCCATTTCACTGGCCACTTTTTTTAAGGTGATATTGGACATTAAGGGGTTGAACTGTAAGGGTGCAAATAATGTTGACCACAACTGTAAGACACTGAATATTGGTGCTATATATATAAGTGATACAGTTTGCTCTAATGGTCCAAGTTATGCCTGGCTTTCCATGTTGGAATCAAATGCATAATCTATATGTATAAGGAATCGTGGAAAGTTGAATGCCATTTATATGCATAATCACCATATTTTAATGGTTTACATGCATCAATGGGAACTTTAGACAATAGTTATTCTGTGAGTATGCACGTTTGGCTGGTGACGCATACTTTCAATGTGGGCAGACACATGGATGGAGCTTGAGTGGAGTGCAAATTTCTGTGCATAAGTTGTAAGATAGTATAATTTGCATGTGTTCTTGAGAAACCTGTGTTATGAAGTGCCATCGAGTCGGTATCGACACATGATGACCCTCTGGATAGTTGTATAGTAACATAGTAACATAGTATATGATGTCAGATAAAGACCAGTATGGTCCATCTAGTTTGCCAGCAAAGCGGCAAGAGTAGATGCACCTGTCACTCCGTGCAGGTCATCCCCCGCCCCCATGCCTGTGTTCGGTCTTCAGTCAGGCAGCTCATTGTTGATAGAGTGGCACCCTGCTGTTGTTGTATCGATCCATCTCATTGCTGGCCTTCCTCTTTTGCATTGAACTTCTACCTTGCCAAGCATGATGTCTTTCTTTAACAATCTCTCTCTTTGAAGGATGTGTCCAAAGTATGAAAGTCAAATTCTTCTCATCTGAGCTTTAAAACAAGCTTAGGCTTGATCTCCTCTTGTACTGACTGGTTTGTTCTTCAGGCAGTCCATGGTATACTGTGGCGCTGCACCCCGGCTAGGCAGTCACCTAGTGGAGACAGCGTGCCATCTAATGTCTTGTATTTTGCAGAGATTCCAGGGCCAAGGCCTCTGGAGTTGTAGTTGTGTGCAAAAAAGGCCAACCAAGTGGTTTTAGAGGCAACACAGGAAAAATGTATTAATTTTTTTCTTTTGTAGTCAACACTTTGCAAACAAAACTGTTATGGAAGTTCCTGAACAAAATAACAGAACAGAGGATAATTTCTCCAACAAAAACTGTCACATAAACCATGCTCCACCAATGCTATAAATGAGGTTGCTTCCTTCAGCTCTTTAACAGAAGATAACTTCTTTTCCCCAACAAGCCACAGTTGTAACTTATTGCTATTATCAAAGTCCGGCAAAGGCCTCAGCTTCTTTCAACTGCGTATGGTTTTTAAAAGTAAGGCTTCTTCTGCTTATCAGCATTGCTAACAGAAAACTGCTGCTTTAAAACATTTTACTCCAGCATAAACATTTGTGGTAACTTTCACCCTTGAATAATTCTTTCTCTATCTCAGGCTCCCAGCACTCAGCGTATCAGGTTAACTGGCTTCTGGTTTCTCTTTAGCTTTAAACCGTTGGTCTCCCCTCGGTCTGAAGCTATGCACAAAGAGCATTCCATTAAGAAATCAATGGAGTCCTGTTCTACTTCACAGGATTCCGTCTCCATATCTTCGCACTCAGAATCACGGATCTCTGGGCTTGAGACTGGCTCAGAGTATTCAGGCCTAATTTCTTTTAAAAGCTTGAACACCTTTCCCCAATGAGCTTTTCGTCTCCCCCCTGGGTTTTCAGTATGGCTACCAGACTTTTTACCCTTTAATAAAACACTTAAAGGTTCTGTCTGTTTCCCTTTACTTCTGGGAACATTCTTCCTGACAGGCTTCTTAAAAGATAAAACTTCTGCCTCAGAATCCTGTAGGGCTATTTCTGTATCTTGGCTGTATTCTTCAGCTCCCTCAGGTCTTTCCCTCCTACCTCCAAGCCTGGCTGCAAATCTCTCACAGCAGGGGCTCTTCTTTGAAGTAGCGTCCTCAGAATCAGAGCTGCTCTGGGAATCACTCTGGTGTCTGTTCCTAGACTCTCTCTGCTCCACCACTGAAGCTTTGGTCCTCTTCAGTTTGGCTTAAGGATTCTCTTTCCATCTTGCTTACAGCTAGCTTCCTCAGTTCCTCTCTCTTGGAAGGAGTGGGATTAGCCCTGCTCCTGGCTCTGTCCCAGCTGCTGCTGCTGAATCTGTTCCCATGTCCCAACTTGGACTTGTTCTCCAACCTGTTCCCGAGCCTGTTCCCGAACCTGTTCCTGTGTTTCTGTGAGCTTAAATGTATGCAAGCGTCCTCCCTCTCCTGGCTCCTCCCACAGGTGTCTCCTATCCCTCCTCTGGGTTGCCATGGAGTCTGGGTGTGGTCTGAGCCTAGTAGCTCTGGAAGTGTGGGTTTTTCCACTACCTGCATTTTGAAACGTGTGTCTAGCTGAGCCCTTCCCACACACAGAAGAAAAAGTTTCTTTTTTATCTGTTTTCCAGGGCTGAGCTGCAGCCTCATCACCACAATACACAGTATTCTTCACCAGCACCATAATTAAAAGGCATCGATTTTCTTCCTGGTTTTTTTTTTTACTGACTAACTTTCGCATCTATATGACGTTATTGAAAATACCATGGCTTGGACAAATCAAATCTTTGTATGGAGAGAGACACCTCTGCTCTTGAGAATCTTGTCTAGATCCTTCATAGCCATTCTGCCAAGAGCAATGCGTCATCGGATTTCTTGAATGCTTGTTTTTTCTTTATTGATTGTTGATCCAAGAAGGTTAAAGCTGTTAACTATTTCAATTTCTTCTCCATCAATGTTGAACTTATTGATGTTGCCACTTGTCAGGATCTTTGTCTTCTTTATGTTAAGGTGCAGGCCTATTTTAAGACTATGTTCCCTGACCTTAAGAAGCAAATGTTTCAGATCATCTTACTTTCACCTAGTAATGTAGTATCATCAGTATAGCCAAGGTTGTTGAGTCTTCCACCAGTCTTCACAACTCGGTGTGGGCATTTACACCAACATAAAGCTGGTGTAAGTGCTTACACCTCTATTTAATGCATGTTCTCCAAGACTTATGCCTCTTGACTTTAAAACATAGTCATCAGTGATGTGTAGAAAAATATGTGTTAACTACATGGAAGTTTATTTATTTAACATGTTTTTTATACCGTTTATCATTTCAATCAAAGTGGTTTACATTATAACTTAAACTTGGTAATGTACATTAAACAGGTATATTGATAACTTGGATTTTTCTGAGGCAATGGAGGGTTAAGTGGCTTGCCCAAGGCCACAAGAAGTGCTAGTGGGAATTGAACTCTGGCCTCTTGGTGTCCAAGCCAGTGTTTTAACCATTAGACTACTCCTCCACTTTATAGAATTAACCCTCCATGGAGCCAAATAATGGCACCAATACGTATTGCTATGTATTTGTGACCCTGCCCTGGAAAGTCCCATCCCCGCTCTACATATAGCTAAAATGTTATATGCATTGTCACAACTGTGCAGCACCTCAGTGGGAAACAGCATGGAACCCAGGGCTGGTGCTACCCATTAGGTGAACTAGGTGGTTGCCTGGAGCACCAGCGTTTTCAGAGAGACTCATTGCTGCCCCTGCTATCCCTCTCTGGGATCCAGAGTCAGTCCAATCATTAGGCAAACTAGGTGGTCGCCTAGGGTGGCATATTCTGGGGTATGGCAAAGAGTAGGGCATTCAAAGTTAAACAACAGAGTCTGACAACCAGGGGGTGCATAAGGCTGAAGGTTTGCCAAGGGAGTTAATACCATGAACCAACTCTGGGACTGGTCCTACCGGGACCTGCAGCAATGGCAATGTCCCCAAAGGCTCTAAAGCTGTCGGTGCTTGTCTTGACCAACTCTTCCGCCTCCTCCAACGCAGGCTTCCTGTCTGCATGGGAGCACTTCCATTTCCATGCCAACAGAATGTCTGCATTATAGGGGGTGGAAGTGACTGGTTTAAATGAGCACCAACAGCAATGCAACTTCAGAGGATTTAGGTAAGCACTGCATTGCTGTTTTAATGCATTGCTGCAGCTGTAGGTTCCAACGAGAAGCAGAATTGATGGCAGCAGGGGTGGGGGTGGGAGTGGGGTGGGGTGGCAGGATTGAGGTTTATCTAGGGCACCTCATATCCTTGCACCAGCTCTGAAGGGAGCCTTTGCCTTGGTTGAGTGTGTTCATCTATAGCATCCTTCTTTCTCTTTAACCCTCGGATACACTACCCCCGGGTCAGGGGTAACCCGGGTGTCGGTTTTTGTGTTTTTTCTTCAAAATGGTAAGGAATTGTATTTTGGTACTCTAGGTATTCCTCAACGAACCATTTTTAAGTATTTTCATACATATGGTTTGCAAAAATAATGTTTTTATACAGTACTGCATGCTGCTGAACAAACAAGGGGTGATTTTCGACACTCGCACAATAACACTCTCCTTTGTTTTATAGCAGCAAAGAAAGTCACCACTCCAATTCCACATTACAAACCTGTGTTTTCTAACGTCTTGCTTACATTTATGACGTCACCTGACGTCAGTTCCTTGTTTGTTTCTGTGGATTAAAATTTTTTACGACAAAGGTAAACAATGCCACTCCCGAAACGCTTCAGCAGCTGTGCAGCAACTGAAAAAATTAGACGTTGGTTGAATGAAGAAAGTGACAGTAATGATAGTTTGAGTAATGATACTGAAGGTGCTGATACGGATAGTGCAGTCGTTCCCGCCCAGTCCGATCAGCTTGATCTTGATGATAGCGGCAGTGAAGTGGAAGATGCTGTCGAAGAAAATAAAACAAGTGATGACGATAACAGTTCATACAGCAATTCTGAAACTTCTGAATCACATTCTGAAAATGAGGAAGTTACTGACAGTCATTACACAGTTCGTTCTGGCATGCATTGGAATAAAACTGTACCGCCAACATCAAGAACAGGGGAAGCAAATATAGTCAGAGAATCTTCTGGACCAATTGCTCTGATCAGAGGTATTAACTTAATGCTAAGGATATTTTTGACATGTTTGTAACTCCAGATATATTGTCAGCAGTGTTAGATTTCACAAATTCTGAAGGCATACGTAGAGCTGAAGCAATGCAGCCACCATGTACTGACTGGAAGCAGGTAACAATGGAAGAGCTCCAAGCAACATTGGGTCTTCTGTACATGAGTGGTGTTTTCAGGTTGAACAAAGTATCTGTACGCAGAACTTGGGCTAAATGTCCTATCCAGAATCCTATATTTCCAGCTGTTATGTCAGGTAAAAGGTTTGCAGAAATATTGAGTTTACTTCGATTTGATGACAAACAAACCCGTGAATCACGAAGGGCCAATGACAAATTTACTCCAGTCAGAGATGTTTGGAATTTATTCATTTCTCAGTGCATGAAAATGTACACACCATCTGCATACTTGACTGTTGATGAACAATTGTTGGGGTTCAGAGGCAAGTGTCCGTTTCGTCAATACATCAAGTCTAAACCAGACCGATACGGTATAAAGTTATGGGTGTGTGCAGATGCCGAAACATATTATGTATTCAACATGAAGCCATACCTAGGGCGTGAAGAGTCAGTTACTCGTGACAAAACAGTATCTCTAGGAGCTGATGTTGTTTTGAAGCTTATTGAACCTCTGGAACGGTCTGGCAGGAACATTACTTGCGACAATTTCTTTACTAACGTACAACTGGCTGATGTTCTTCTTAGCAAGAATTTGACACTACTGGGCACTGTAAGACGTTGCAACCGTGACATACCTTCAGAATTCCAGGCAAATCGCTCAAGAATTGTGGGATCCTCAATATTTGGCTTCAGTGGAGACAAGACTTTGGTGTCATTCGTCCCAAAACGAAACAAATCAGTTATGCTGCTGTCAACACTTCACCATGATAATAAAATTGATGAAACATCAAAGAAGCCAGAAATAATACTTGACTACAACAGAACGAAAGGGGGTGTTGACACAGTAGATCAGTTGTGCCACACATACAGTGTGAAAAGATCAACTTGTCGATGGCCACTTTGCGTGTTTTATGGACTGCTTGATATCGCGGCTGTAAATTCATTCATAATATTTATGTACAACAATCCTATGTTTCATCACAAGGAAAACTGCAAGAGAAGGTTTTTTCTGGAGGAACTCGCTTTGAATCTCATGAAGCCTCAGCTACAAAATCGTCAAAGCCATCCAGAAGGTCTGACAAGCCATACACGTCAATCCATGGCCAATGTTGGCTATCCTTGCCTTGAAATGCCTAAGCCACCAAGACCATTGACCACACGGGCATCAGCAAAGAAAAGAAAAAGATGCTCCTTTTGTCCAAGTGACAGAGATCGAAAAGTATTTACCGAATGTGAAATCTGTCTGAAGCGAGTGTGTCCTGAACATTCAAGAACAACTACTAGCACATTGTGCATAAACTGTTGTTGAAAAAAACAGTCAATGTACTTCATGTATTGCTTACTAGTTTTCTGTTGTTTACAATGCACCGTTGTCAATTTGTTATAACACGGTAATTTTTTTGTCACAATTTGCATCATGCCATTACTTGACATAATGGCACCATACTTTGACTGTTGCTGTCCACCTAGCGAATAAATATAGAACTATTGTAGTTTGCAAAGCGTGCAGTGCTGCACACCATTTTTAAGCTTGCAACTGAATAGTTAACAGGTATTGACATTATGCAGCATATATCTGACCTTGTACAACTTGTCCTGCCTGATCTTGGCTAGCATTGCACATTATTCACTTGAAAGGGTGAATTAATAACAAGTATTATAAAAAAGAAATAAAAGTATGTCTTTTTCTTCACAATTTAACCATGTTTTACAAACAAAAGTAGATGTTGTACCATATTTCTACATATGGGTCAGGGGTGACCCGGGGTAGTGTATACGTGTCAGGCGATTTACCGAGTGTATCCGAGGGTTAAGTTCTCTGGGACTCAGTAGTTGCCAGAACATAATGCATGAGCCTCAAAGTGTTAAACACAGGACTTAAGTGTCAGTAAGTGGTTGTCAAATGGTAGGAAGCTGGAGAAGTACAGGAATAAAGGTCAGGGATGTGGTTGGACAACCCAGGTGGGCTCCCATCCAACTACTAGGCAGGCTCAGCGTAGAGTGGTTGGTGTGTAAGTCAAAGGTAAACAGAAGTAGTAGCACACTCAGGAATTCTCGTGAGAGATCTATCAAAGAGCAAGGTAGAATGGTAGTATGCCAGAAGGAAGGTGTGGCCCTCTTTCTTCTATGAGGAGTGTATCCTGGGGGTATGTATGTAACATGTATAATGCTCCAAATCTTTTAAATTACTTAGACATTCGAAATAGCACCAAACATCTAAGTGCTTTTTGATTATTGATCTGAAAAGTCTAAAAACATTGCTGGTAGAAAAAAATGCATATTTCTAAAAATTTAAAAACTATAAAAATGTATTTCTAGTTTGAGAATGGAACAAGTGGCTCTTGGTAAATGAATACACAAAGTGATGTCATTTTGCGTTAGGTGTTTAGAGGGCATGAATCTTCTCTCTGCCAAAACCAAATCAAAGTATGTATTAAGAAGCTATTGTATGATTGTGATAGGCAAAGAAAGCCCCAAAACGAACAGATTGATGTTGTGAGAAAAAGTAGGGCAAAGAAAATGCTAAATGTCCACAAGGAGTTTACACGCGTAGTTTTGAAACAAGGTGTCTTTGGCCTCAATATTTCATTTCCTGAAAAAAAAAGAAGCCAAAACTACTCCACATGAAAACATTTTACAAAAAAATATTTTGCCAAAAGCATTGCGAGACCTTTACTAGTCTTTAAATCTGATCAGACTTTTTCTTTTCTAGACAGAATTAAGGAGCTGATTCACTAAGGCTTTTCTCCTATTCTGTGTCTCTGTTCAAAAGAGTTTAGTCAATCAGGGATTAGCTGTTATAACTACCAGTGCCTCAGGAACATCTAAAATTAGAACAGATAATAAACCTATGAGTTGAGGTGGTTTCATCAAAAGAACATCTGAAAAGCAGCAAAGGCGGCATAGCCTCAGTTGTTTACAAGAAAATAGGCAAGAGTCAATCAACAAACCAGGTGGAAGATTAGAACTATGATCATTTTTGGCAGAGAAACACCCAGCCCCAACCCCCAGGAATTAGTCAGGTAATTATAGCTTAAGCCTGTATGATGCCACTAAAGGTTCGGTAATGTTTCACTTCCAGATCTTCTGGGAAACCAAAGGCTGTAGTAACAGATGTCAGAGAGGTCAGACCATGTATGCAATCCTGGGAAATACCAAACAGGGACTGGATTTGTGAATGCAATGGATTAAAGCCAGTGATTTCAAAAACTTGCTCAAATATTCAACATCTCTCCACCGAGATCTAGAGACCTGCAAAAATGAATTGTTGAGACAACCAGAGCTAACCTCACAACAGTTAACAAGAAGAAGCACGCATTTAGAAACATAGAAACATGATGACAGAAAAAGACCGCATGGCCTATCTAGTCTGTCCTTCCATAACAACAACTACAACAGTCCACTTTTTACCTTTATAGATCCTCTGTGTTGGTCCCATGCTTTTTTGAATTCAGTTACTGTCCTCATCTCTACCACCTCCACTGGGAAACTATTCCATGGATCCACTACTCTTTCTGTAAAGAAATATTTCCGCATATCACTCCTGAATCTATCTCCCTTCACCCTCATCCCATGTCCCCTCATAGCAGAACTTGCTTTCAATTGAAAGAGACTCTCTCCCTGAACATTTATGCCACGGAGGTATTTAAACATCTCAATCATATCACCTCTATCCCGCCTTTCCTCTAAGGTGTACATATTAAGATCCTTAAGTCTGTCCTCATATGCTTTATAATGAAGCCCATTAATCATTTTAGTAGCAACCCTCTGCACCGACTCCATCCTGTTCACATCCTTTTGAAGGTGCGGTCTCCAGAATTGCACACCATACTGCAAATGAGGTCGCACCAAAGACTTATACAGAGGCATTATCACCTCCTTTTTTCTGCTAGCCATTCCTCTCCATATCCACCCAAGCATCCTTCTAGCTTTTGCCGTCGCCTTTTCTACCTGTTTAGCTACTTTAAGATCATCAGACACAACCACGCCTAGGTCCCGCTCTTCTTTAGTGGACAAAAGTATTTCACCTCCTATACTGTATTGCTCCCTTGGATTGCTGCAGCCCAAATGCATGACCTTACATTTTTTAACATTAAATCCCAGGTGCCAAATTCTAGACCATTCTTCAAGCTTAGCTAGATCCCTCCTCATGTTATCTACACCTTCCTGGGTGTCTACTCTATTGCAGATTTTGGTATCATCTGCAAAGAGGCAAACCTTACCCGACAGCCCTTCCGCTATATCACTAACAAAGATGTTAAAAAGAATCGGACCAAGGACAGATCCCTGGGGCACACAACTGGTAACATCCTTCTCCTCAGAGTGAGCTCCATTTACTTGTACTCTTTGTCGCCTCCCACCCAACCAATTTCTAACCCAAGCAGTAACTTTAGCATACATCCCTAGGGTGCTCAGTTTGTTTATAAGTCGCCTGTGAGGAACAGTGTCAAAGGCTTTACTGAAATCTAAATACACCACATCTAGAGCTCTCCCTCGGTCCAACTCCCTGGTCACCCAGTCAAAGAAATCAATCAGATTTGTCTGACAAGACCTGCCTCTGGTGAATCCATGCTGCCTCAGATCCTGTAATCCGCTGGATTCCAGAAACCTCACTATTTTCTCTTTCAGCAGCGTTTCCAATAATTTACTCACCACCGAAGTTAAACTAACCGGCCTGTAGTTTTCAACCACATCCTTACTTCCGCTTTTGTGTAAAGGCACCACATGAGCCTCTCTCCAGTCCTTTGGCACCACTCCCGACTCCAACGAGGCATTAAAAAGGTCAGTCAGTGGAGTTGCTAGAACGTCCCCAAGTTCCCTCAGTATTCTAGGGTGTATCCCATCCGGTCCCATCGCTTTGTCTACTTTAAGTTGAGCTAGTTTCTCATGAACACAGTCTTCTGAAAATTGTTCAAGATGTCCCTCACTTCTGTTCTTATTTGTGGGTGTTTTCTGAGGTCCTGCTCCTGGTTCTTCATCTGTGAACACAGAACAAAAATATTTGTTAAGCAATTCCGCTTTATCCTTATCAGCTTTTACATATTCCCCCCTGCACCCTTGATTCTGACAATACCACTTTTGCCCTTCCTCTTCTCACTAATATATTTGAAAAATGTCTTATCCCCCCCATTTTATTGCATTGGCTATTTCCTCCTCCTTTTGAATCTTTGCCTTCTTGACTACTTTGCTAGCTTCTCTTTTCCAAATATAGCTGTCTTCCTCTCTCTGTGATCTCTTGTATTTCATGAAGGCCTCCCTCTTTTTCTTCACTTGTTCAGCTACTTCCTTCGAAAACCATAGCGGTCTCCTGTTCCTTTTGCCTTTATTTACCATTTTAACAAAAAGGTTGGTTGCCTTTAAAATACCCCCTTTCAGTTTTGCCCACTGTTTTTCTACATCCCCCAGCTGTTCCCATCCCACTAACGACTCCCTGACTTCCTTCCAGGGAAACTCAAGTAACACCCTCAAAAACTGCCACCCCATAATTTGCTTATCCATTATTTACAAGCTGTACACTGCAATAGATGCAGATAAAATATTGAAGGAATAGAATAAAAGGCACACAAAAGACGAGCATATGGATGAAAAGATGTGTAGATGTTGAATAAAGCCATCATAACCAGTTGCGAGGAGAATCAAAATCTCGGTATAAAATGCATTGACTATGAGAAAGCTTTAATAGCAGCCAGGAGTCTGCATTGACCTGAAGGCATTGCATTGCATTGCATTGCATACTCTTGGATAATCAGCTGCTTTGACATGAACAGACTGAACCTTGAATTGATTAAGCACATCATGTTCAGTGTGAAAAAGTGGTAGACTATACTCCATCTGAATTATGGGACGGCTTTTACAACTAGGTGGTTGAAAGTTCTGGCAGGCACAGGCAGGAAGTGTCTCACTGGGGTGGGGGAGATCAGAAACATTAGACAAAAGTCAGAAAAATTTTGCCTTTACAGTTCCTAAGTCAATTACCTTTATTGTCCTAGGCATTGATGGAAGAAGGTGTGCTGTGCACTTTAGTGTATATAACACAGTCAGTGGCAGTAGTGGAAGGGCGGATTATTATATCTAAGCTATTTCACAGCACATCGTAAGATACTGTGCCATACCAGTAGAAATTTTCCATCAGTAGTTGAGAACAAGTCCATTGAATATGAGAAATTAGCAAAGGAACTGCATCTTGGCCCAATAGTGGACCTTTTCTGGGAGCAGCCATCAGAGCATATGGTGATCTTACCTTTGAGCTCTCCTACCCTCATCCCAAAGGTTAGCTTCCAGCACAACCCCATTTAACAGCTGAGCTATAAAACAAACCCAACACACAGAAATAATCACAGCAAAAATGCTACCCGTCACCCATCCTACTCCCAACCTGCCAAACCATCTATTGCCCAAGTCCTTCTTACCCCTTCTATTCCTTAGCCAACCTATGTCAAGTCCCCCTTTTTCCCTCCTCCTTCCCCTTCCTCTTAAGCCTCCACCCTACCAACGGGGGGGGGAGGGGGGCTCAGCTATGTTAATCAGCCCTCAGCTCAGTATGAGGGTATCTCTTCTTCTGCATACTCAACTGAAATAACAGTAACCCTTTCAACAAAATAATAATTTTTAAAAAATCTAAACAATATGAGTCAGAATTTAAGTGAAAAAGAGAAATCAGTAGTCAAATTTATTGCAGAGTTATAAACATGTCTTCAGGGACTCTTAACTGTAAGGAGCTTTAGACGAAAAATCAAGAACCGAAGACAGAAAAAATGCTACGTCTGTAAGCGAAACCGCTTTGTGAACACCGCTTCTTTGATTCATACAGAAAAATCTACTTACAAGTGACCTACTTCACAGGATGTGGGGTCCTGAAGCAGATGGGTAAAGCTCATAACTGATAAAAAATCTCTCTCATTGATGGGAAAACACCCATTTTCACTGCAAGACACTGAAAACAAGCAATCAAGTGAGGCATGAACTGAGGCCCCCGTGTAAAACAATCAGCATGGAAGCTTGCACAGGCCATACTGGTTCTCAATACCACAAATATTAGCAGGAGTGCTCCTTTTACCAGTGAAGGAAGGCCCATCTCAGTAATTTTGTTTTCTTTTCTTTATCTTGCTTGTTGATTTTACATTTTTTCCAAGTTGTCCATACCTATGAAGATTGTATGGTTAATATATCAGGTAGAGGTGAGCTAATTATGATATATTTCAAGCTACATCTGAACGGAATCAGTTGACCTGGTTTCAATACTTTCAAGATAACATGAGCTTTTCACATGTGATTCAGTGGCTCAATTAATTTGAGTCATCTTGACCCAAACCAAGGCTGCTTCTGAAATCAGTGCTTACCCAATGGCTGAATTTCATATGACTGCTTCTCTAAGTCATAGGTAGCTTGGTGTGCTCATTCAATTTACTCAAAAGCATCAACCACCAACAACTCCCCAGCCACTACAAACAACTGCACCCCCATCCCAACAGTCTACCCATCCCAAATCATCTTCAACCCTCCCCTCCCCCCCAAAACATGGTCCACCTTTGACACTGGCAGCAAAGAGAAGATCAAATCCATCATCACCACACTTAACCCGACTACCTCTCCACTTGACCCGTGCCCAGTCAGCTGGATCAAGGCAGCCAAACAGGACTTAAGCCCAGTACTCACCAACCTCAACCAAGCATCCCTTCAAAAAGGCCAGATGCCCGACTGCCTCAAACAATCCTCTATCTGCCCCACCCTAAAAAAACATGATCTCAACTCCTTGGACCCCGCTTCATACCGACCCATCACAAGCCTCCCACTTGCAGCCAAGATTATCAAAAAGACCTTTCAGCAGCAACTGCAAGACAGAAACACCCTCCTAGACCCACATCAACATGGATTCTGGTCTCTCCATGAAGTTGAAACCCTCATGATCTCCCTCATAAACGCCTTGATAAAAGTGATTCAAAACAAGCAAAATGGTACATCCTAATCTTTCTGGACATCACTGCCACATTCGACACAGTCTACCACAACATTCTCCTCCACCATCTTCAAGCAACTGGAATCCAGGACACAGTACTAAAGTGGTTCAAGTCATACCTGATGAACAGGCACAGACATATACGAACTGGAACTAGCAACTCCACCCCCTAACACCAAACCCAGGGACTACCTCAAGGTTCCACGCTATCAGCCCTTTTCTTCAACATTTACCTGCAACCACTTTGCACAATCATAAAATTTCACAACCTCAACATCCACATATACGCAGATGATATCATGCTATATGGACCCATACCCACCAAACACCCTACGAACCCACAGCTCCTTCAGTGCTTCAATGGTCTCCAGATGACTTAAGGACAACAACCTCAGCATCAACTACAAAAAACAGAAGCACTATTCATAAGCAAGGACCACTCCTTTACACTACCAACCCATCTCACGCTAAACATCACCCAAATAAAAGTACAACCATAGATAAAATACCTGGGCATCATCCTAGGCCAAACCCTCTCACCTGAACAACAAATAGCCAAAACCACAAAAGCAATATAAAGCCAAGACCCTCCCATGTCTTCGCCCCCTCCTAGATCCACACGACTTCCACACAGTACTACAAGCCATGACCCTTCCCCACCTCGATTGCTGTAATGCTATATACCAGGGACTCCCCCATTCCTCCCCCTATGCACAGCCCTGCACACAACAGCATGCATCGTATAGAATGCAGCAAAATATGATCGCATTGCACCTATCCTAAAACAGCTCCACTGCTCCCTTGAAAACTGCATCAAATACAAAACCCTTCTCCTCACGCATAAAGCTGTCTACCAGCAGAACACGTTCCACCTACACACTCTTACAAGAGCTCAAACCCAGCAGAACTTCAAGAGAAACTGCAAACAACACCCTTGTATCCCCCACGCCAGAACAAAACACAACAGCCAAGTCTGCACACTCTCCTTCAACCTCGACACACCCTCCTTATGGAACACACTCCCAACCAAAATTAGATCTACCACCAACCTCTTAACCATTCAGAAACAACTGAAAATGCCCCTCTTCATTCAACTCTTTGGCCTTCCTGAAAAATTATGGGCCCGATTTTCCGCTGCCTGTCATTTGGAAGGGCTATGCGCCGATGAGGCACACAGCCCTCCCCGCTGACCTCTAAACCAGATATTCAATGCTGCAATGATGGCATTGAATATCTAGTGATCGCCATAGGGACAGGAAGCCACCGAGTTTAACCGGGCAGCAGCGATATTGGCTGCTGCCCGGTTAGCGATCAGTGCCTTAAAGATTTGCGAGGGTCTTCCTTGCCTATCTCTAAGGCACCAGTTGCTAACCAAGAAGCACACAATATCGCTGCTGCCCGGTTAGCGACATTCCCCGCCTCCGCTCTGCCCCAAAATGCCACCAACGTGCCCTGACGCTAACCGGATAGCATTGGGGCACGTAGGTCACATAGATGTTCAGTGGCACTAACCGTGTATTTGCCGTTGAATATCCCCATCTTAGGCATTTACATGGTTTACTAGGCTGTAAACCATATAAATGCCCTTCGAATATCGGGCTCTTTGTAAATCAGCTAAGTCCCCGTGAAATGTTCCTCGCATTCTGCAAAGAAGCTAAACCTCAACTCATATACCTATCTGTACTGTAAATATGTCAATAAGTTGAACACTACATTATATTTAGTTACTACCTTGTTCAATTGTAAATAAGTTGACACTACTTTTAATGTAACTTTTTATCGCATGTTGTTTGATGTAAACCGCTTTGACCTGGGATATAAACCTAGTTAAATAAATAGATAAATAAATGCAGTCACTGCTGCCAGCTATTCAGCCACAGACACAACACAAAATACTCATCTAGTGCTCATGGGCGATCTAAACCTATCCTCAGCACCACAAAAACAATCTAAAACCCTTCTAGAAGCTACGGAATGCGTAAACTATACACAAATGGTCAACAATCCAACTCATAAAAATGAAGGGCCTGATTTTTGAAAGGCATTTACAGCCCAGTAAAGCATGTAAATGCCTTCAATAGGGATATCCAATGGCACTTACTTACATGCTAGCTCCCTTATGTTCCCCGATGCTATTTGGTTAGCATCAGTGATAACTGGGTATGCTGCCTGGTTAGCAATCTGCACCGAAAAGATAAGAGAGAAAAACCCTCGCCTATCTTTAAGGCGCAAGAGCTAACCGGGCAGCATGCAATATCACAGTGGCTTCCTGCGTCTGCAGTGATCCCCGGATATTCAATGCCGTCACTGCGACATTGAATATCTGGGTTAGAGGTCGGTGGGGAGGGCTATGGCTGACAGGGCGCACAGCACTTAGAAAATGCGCAGAGCTCAGTATCAGACCCGAAATGTTCTGGACCTTATTTTTGCCCCAACTCAACTTATCAATGGGAACATAATACCTGCACCCCAATTGTCATGAGTTCCATGGTTGGATCACTACCCAATCACTTTCCAGCTCCCATAAAATCCTTCCCTAGCCACCAGCAGCTTCACTAACCCATATTCCTGTGGATTCAAGCACTTTGACAAGCAATCCTTTCTAGATAAAGTCATCCCCAGACTTGACATTTTTATTTTTTTTTGTGTGTTTTTTTTTATACCGCCTTATCAGTGAATTAAAGCGGTTTACAAAGAACTTAACAATGTATATGAAACGAAGAACTTCAAAGAACTGGTTTTGTGTACAGATAAGTTAGAAACGAATGATCTTGAACTTATCATTAACAACTGGCATAGAACCATAGGCAAGAGTGCTATAGCACCACCTTCCAAGCAAGCAAGACATCACCACCATACTGTCTGGTGCAACTCAGAATGAAGAAAACTAAAACATGAACTCAGAAGACTTAAACACAAATAGACAGACACACTAGATGAACAAGACAAAAATAGGTACTTGGCCAACCTACAGGAGTATCGTAGCAAGATTAATAAGAGGGGGACTGATAAGTCTCTGGCCTTGTAATGAAACAGAAAGCTACAGGCACACTTCAGTTCCAGAGGTCCAAATGATCTCTCTGCAGTTTGGTTTATTTATAAAACGAAACTGCAGAGAGATCATTCGGACCTCCAAAACTGAAGTGTGCCCATAGCTTTCTGTTTTGTTATAAGGCCAGAGAATTATCAGCCCCCCCCCCCCTCACAATTCTAGAAAGGAGTATCACACAAATCTAATAATGAATTTTCTAAACAAAGCTAGGGTACTATTCAACACTGTAAAATCATTAGTGAAAGAGAATAATCAAGCTATTCAGAATAACACCCCAGGACCACAGGGTCTTGCCCACTTCTTCCAATCTAAATTTCCTCCGTTATATAGTGAAACTTAACCACCAGACCTCATCCAACATTTCTCGTCAGTCTTTCAACCCAGTCACTCCAGAAAACCTAGAGAAAATTATTTTTTAAACTAAGGAGGCAACAAGACGTGAAATTAGGATGTCTTAAATCAAATCCATACCCGCTAAAACAAGGTGTTCCCCAAGGCTCTGCACTATTGTCATTGCTATTCAATATCTATATCCAGCTTATTTGCAATGTCATACAAGTTCATAATGTATTCTATCACTTATATACTGATGATATAATGATTTACACACCTTTCTCCACTACAAAAGCAACTAATTCAGCAATAATAAACTGCTGTAATGCAATCTCACTTTGGTTATCGGATCACTGACTCACAATAAATTACAAGAAAACAGAAGTGCTTTTCATAACAAGAAATCTAAATTTCTCACCACCAGCAACTCTAAAGGTTAAGAAGGCAGCACTGGAAGTAAAATAAGAAGTACAATACCTAGGAATTACCCTCGATCAATGTCTCACGTTACAATCCCACATTAGCAAAATGGCATGAATTATATACAATAAGATGAGAATCTTCCAACACCTACACCCACTACTTGAAGCACATAATTTCCGAACTGTATTCCAAGCAATGATATTCCCTTGGTTTGACTACTGTAATATCACCTATCGAGGAATTCCCAAAAGCTCTTTACATCGCCTACAACTAGCCTAAAACACAGCAGCTCGAATCCTCCAGGGTGCATCTAGAATGAACCACATTACATCCATATTAAAACAACTTCATTGGCTTCCTCTAGAAAGCTACATTAAATACAAAGTCCTGGTAACCATCTTCAAGATTTCTCACAATTCAGCCTCACAGTATTTACAGGCTATACTGCGAAAACCACCTAAGAACAGACTCAGAAGGAATTGTACGCAAAATATGTTCACCTTACCTCCCGAATTAACCAAGAGTAACCAGACAACATGTACACGTGCATTTTCTTTATAGTATATGCACTTGGCCTCTGGAATGCTCTCCCTGGAAAAACTAGAGCTATCTCTGACCTCACAACATTCTGCAAGGAATTAAAAACCATTCTGTTCAAAGAGTACTTTGAAAATAAAACTCAAGCAGGAAAACACAAAATGGCCACGTGAAAGGACTTGCACTATTTTATTTTTTTATTTTTTATTTATTTAACACTTATTTATATACCGCATCTTCCAGCGATCAGTTGCGGTGTACAATTAACAACAGTTAACAATGCAGAGCTTGTTTTACATGGAACAGAATAACTTTTTACATAGAACATCTTAACATGCACACATAGGTTTAAAAACTAAGCAGAATAATTCAACTAACACAGTTTGTGTAACAATTTAAACAAAGTACTGACTCTACCGCATAGGCAGATCATATCAGTTGCAACTATATACAAGTAGGGTATCAATGCATAGGAGTGGAGTGTTCATTCGATTATGTTTTGTGTGTTATCCCTTGAAGAAGGGAGTATACGCTTGATGTGGGGGGGTTCATGTTTAGCCTTTATCTAAGTTGAGTGGAATGTTTTCTATGGAATTATAGTGTTTAGTGAATAGATATGTTTTCAATTTTTTTCTGAATTCTGTTATCTCTGTTAGTGATCGTAAGTCCTCTGGTAACGAGTTCCAAGTTGTTGGAGCTATGTGGGAAAAGGCTCTATTATTTGTAATTTTGTGAGATCTTATATATTCTTTTGGAATCTTTAGTTTATTTGATTGTCCTTTTCTATGAGTAGTCTTAGGTAGTTCTTTGTTTATTAAATTACATAGTGTCTTCGGGGCCATGTCGTTTAGGGCTTTGAATGTAGTTATTATTGTTTTGTAGGTTATCCTGCTTTGTATTGGTAACCAGTGCAGGGAAGCTAGTATTGGTGTAATGTGTTGGAGTGAATTTATCTTTAGTATAATTCTAGCTGTTGCATTTTGTGCGAGTTGGATTCTTTTGATATTTTGTTTTGGAATGCCTATAAGTATTAAGTTAGCGAAATCGAAGTGTGGAGTAATGGTAGCCTGTGTTATATTGATAAAATCATGCATAAATACCAGGGGGCGCAATTGTTTGAGGATTTTAAGTTTGAAGTAGATTTTCTTTAAGGTATTTCTAATGTGGGTTTCCATAGTAAGGTGTGTATCTAAAATGACTCCAAGATATCTTATTTCATTTTTTATTTTAATTTCTTGGTTTTGTAGTGTTATGTGGGTTGGGAGAATAAATGATTGGTTTTTTGTTATGATCAAGACTTCGGTTTTAGCATGGTTTATATGGAGGTTTTGGGTTTTTAGCCAGTATGTAATTTCATTGTAGCAGTCTGATAGAAGTTGAGTCGGTAGGTTAGGAATCGTAAAAGGTATGTACATCATAATATCATCCGCATAAAGGTGATATTGTATTCCGAATTTTTTAAAGATGTTGCAGACCGGTTTTATATAGATATTGAAGAGTAGGGCTGAAAGCGCTGAACCTTATGGTAAACCTATTTCTTGTTTGTATGTGTTGGATGTTTGATTACCTGTTCTTACATTTTGTGTTCTGTTATTTAAATATGAGGTGAACCATTTATGTACGGTAGAGTTTATGCCTATCTGTCGTAGGTTGTTGAGCAAAATTGAGTGATGCACGCTATCAAAAGCTGCTGATATGTCAATGAAAAGTAAGATGAACGCCTGTTTATGATTGTCAATTCCTTTTAGGAGTGTATCTATTAATACTGTTAGAAGTGTCTCTACTCCATGGCGGGGCCGGAATCCATATTGTTGATCATCTAGTGGATAAGATAAGTCTATAAATTCCTGTGTCTGTAGTTGCACTACCTTTTCAATTATTTTGGCCAAGAATGGTATGCTAGAGATGGGCCTATATGATGTAGGGGATGTTTTATCAAGTTTGCAGTTCTTTAAAATTGGACGTATTTGTGCATGTTTGAGCGGGGATGGAAGGTATCCTTGGGTAAGTGAAAGATTTACTATTGGGAGGATAAAGGATAGTAGAGTTGGTAGTGTGTTTTTTATCCATGATACAGGGCATGGATCTAAATACGAAGTTGTGGTATTTAGGCCGGAGATGATTGTTTTTAATGACACTTTTGAGATGGGGTAAAATTCTAACCATTTATCTACAGGTTGATAAGAGATGTTGATATTTTCTAAGGGCATGGTGGGTTTCTTTGTTTTGTTTTGATAGTGATTAGCTAGGGATTGAACTGAGATGTCTGTGATTTCATTGTTAGAAGTTTGCTCATTGTTGGTTAATTTTCTGACTATGGAAAATAGCTCTCTAGGTCTATTGTATGATTTTGCTAAGGTTGCTGAGTAATAATTTTTCTTTGTGCTGTCTATTGTTTCCTTATATTTTGTTAGATAGTTATTGTATATTTCCTTGTGTACAGACAACTTGGATTTCCTCCATTTCGTTTCAAGTTTTCTTAGTTCTTTTTTCATTAGTCTTAGAGTGCTATTAAACCAAGGTGAATTATTTGTTTTAGTGTATATGGTTTTTTTATTTGGTTGGTTATTTTTAGCTGCATTATTAATAGTATCGTTCCAGTTGTTAACAGCGTCATCCAAATTTGTTGTTGATAAGAAGTAGGGGATTGTGGAGTCAAGGAAGTCTGTTTCATTAAATTTTTTGAATTTTGAAGTGGGGGTACTTCTCGTGTAATTATTGGTGCTAGGGATGGGATATGTGAGATTTATTTTGATGATAGAATGATCAGACCAAGGTGTCTCAGTGCATTCAATGGAATTTGAGTTAACTAATTTGAAGAGTATCTCAGGTAGAAGAACCAAATCTACCTGAGATACTATCTGATCACATCCATCACTCTTATCTTAAGCACGTTTGGACACACAATATTTTGATTTACCCATGTTTTTTAATTTTCATTTATTATATTACACTTATTCATTATTTCATCATTAATATGGAAGTCTCTGTTAAATGTAATACAACTCTCCACAATCAAGTCTACTAGCCAAACTCACTCACCCATGGACATACCATACTTTGATTTTCCATGTTTTCAATTTTCATTTTATTATATTATACTTGCTAATTATTTTGTCAATTAATATGTAAGTTGTTGTTGAATTTAATCCTCTCTCTTGATCCTTTTTGTCATGTTTCTTGTTATCACACAATATAATGTTAAAGTTATATGTAAACACTTTGATCTTAGGAAAAGCAGTCTATAAAAACTGTTAAATAAATATTCTACATACAACCCATAAGCAGCATATTCCAAAAGCACAACATAAGCTACCACATCTACGCCCCACCCAGCATGCGCTCCCTTCTAGTCCCTGCATCAGCCCATTTCCAGTCCAAGCTCCCCCATCCATTTCCATTCCTATCCGAGTCCCTCCATGAGCTCATTTCCAATCCCAGCCCCCCATCAGCCTATTTGTAGTCCTTTCCTAGCCCCAACATCAGCCCATGTCAAATCCTAGCTCCCCTCCACTCAGCCCATTTCCAATCCAAGCCCCCCATGAGCCAGTTCTAGCCCCTCCATGAGTCCATTTCAAGCCAAGCCTCCACCCACAGCCCATTTCCAATCTTAGTTTAGTTTAGTTTATTCCGATTTGAAATACCGCCCTATATGACATCAGGGCAGTTTACAATAAGCCAAAACAACATAAAGAGGCACAAGGCCAAGAAAAGGAAAAGAACTACAATCTTAGACAGGAAAGTGGCACCTCCCAACAGCCCATTTCCTTTCCTAGCTCCCTCCCCTCACAGCCCATTTCCATTCCAAGCCCCTATCCCCATCCCAATCAGCTAGTTGCAGTTCAAGCCCCCCTTCCACTCAGCCCATTTCCAGTCCTAGCAACCCCCCATCAGCCCATTTCCAGTCTTAGCCCCCCATAGCCCATTACCAGTTCTAACCCCCCCATCAGCCCACTTCCAGTCCTAACCCCCCATCAGCCCATAGCCCATTACCAGTCCTAACCCCCCCATCAGCCCGCCTCCAGTCCTAACCCCCCATCAGCCCATTTCCAGTCCTAGCCCCCCATAGCCCATTACCAGTTCTAACCCCCCATCAGCCCACTTCCAGTCCTAACCCCCCATCAGCCCATAGCCCATTACCAGTCCTAACCCCATCAGCCCACCTCCAGTACTAACCCCCCATCAGCCCATTTCCAGGCCTAGCCCCCCCTCGCCCATTACCATTTCTAACCCCCCTATCAGCCCACTTCCAGTCCTAACCCCCCATCAGCCCATAGCCCATTACCAGTAGTAACCCCCTCCCCCCCCCATCAGCCCAGGGGAAAAAAAAAACCCCTGGCTGCTGCCACTGCCGCTGCCGCCATGGCAGTGGCAGAATCAAGTTTCCCGCGACCCCCCCACCGCCTGCCCAGCAGAGCCCTCCCTGATTCAATCCCCTCGGCGCCGGCTTTCAGAGCCGCGAAGGGAGAGTTTCCCTTTCTCGTGGCTCTGTTAAGCCTGCCGGGGCTGATGGGAAACAGGAAATGCCTGTTTCCCATCAGCGCCGGCAGGCTTAACAGAGCTGCGAGAGAGAAACTCTCCCTTCGCAGCTCTGAAATCTGGCATCGAAGGGACTGAATCAGGGAGGGCTCTGCGGGGAAGGCGGGGGAGTCGTGGGACACTTGATTCTGCCGCTGCCACGGTGGTAGTGGCAGCAGCCAGTTTTTAGGTTTTTTTTAAATATACCTTTTTAATGCAGAATGTTGTTTGCACGGGGCCCCCTGAAACGCGGGGCCCTGTGCAAACAACATTCTTGCTCAATGGACGGGCCGGCCCTGGCCTTCAGCTTTTCGCACCCACCTCCGTCGTGCTGAGCAGCTGTGGCGGAAGGCTCCCTCTGTAACCACGTTATCATCCTTCAAAGCACATCACTCCTATTATCATTCCCAAGTTCACAAGGCCAAACAAGCTTTCAGCTCTGCCACCATTTTCTCTGATCCGAACCAGACCCGCCATCTTTACACTGTTCTGAAGTCTCTCACGTCACTTCTACCAGATCCTAACTCTGTGCTTTCCTAGTCAGCTCCTTCTCCCTCACAACTAGCATCCTTTTTCAACACTAAGATTCTTGACCTTAGGGCGTCACTGCCATACTGTCCACCTCCTATTTCCTCTTCTCTTCCTCCCCCCCCCCCCCCCATCTCACAGCTCTCACATGCCTGGGCCTCATTCCACCCACTTACTACAACCAAACTCATTGGAATAATCTCTTCTAATAAGACCTACTGCTCTCTGGACTCTATCCCCTCTTCTTGGTTACTTACACCCTCTCTTGCTCTCATCCCCTCAATCCTTACCATGATCAATACTAGTCTTTCCACAGGTATTTTTCCCCACTCCTGGAAGCATGCTCTTATCCGTCCTATTCTTAAGAAACCCTCACTTGACCCCATCATTCCAGTTCACTATTGCCCTGTCTCCAATCTCCCCTTTCTTTCTAAAATACTTGAAAAAAGAGTCTTTGCACAACTATCTCATCACTTGGATTCCACTCACTTTCTTCATCACCGCCAATGAGGGTTTCGACCAGGTCACAGTGTTGAGACTGTCCTTCTTGCTTTTCTCAACGAATTGCACGTAGCTCATGATCGTGGTGATTTCTCGGTGGCAGTGTCTCTAGATTTATCTGCAGCTTTCGACCTGGTTGACCATTCCCTTCTTCTATCTCGCCTACATGAAGCTGGCCTCTGTAGCACGGTGTATCATTGGTTCCACTCCTATCTTTCCTCTCGGTCCTGTGCTGTTCTTTCTCTGTCTGGTCCTGTCCTATCCTCTGAGCCTTTTCCACTGCTCTGTGGGGTGCCCCAGGGCTCCATACTAGTACCTCTCCTTTTTAATCTCTTCCTGGCACCACTCACTCTTCTGATACAACAATTTGGGATCTCTGCCTTTTACCATGCTGATGACCTGGTTCTTCTACACCACACTTCCCCTCTCCATCCCGATCTCTCCATCCTCGATTCCTGGCTTTCAGCTGTTGCGTGTTGGCTTACCACTAATTTTATGCACCTAAACTTGGCTAAAACCCTGGCTATCTGGTTTACTCATGGCAGTCCTTCCCCACCGGTGGCCCCTTCATTCTCCGAATCACCTGTATCTTTGGTCTCCTGTTTCCGGTATCTAGGTGTTCACTTTGATTTTGATCTCTCCTTCCGGGCCCACATTTCTCATCTCACTAAGACTTCCTTTTTCTTTCTTCGTCAGATCCGGCCCTTTCTCACTCCACAAGCCCTCACTATTCTTTTGCTGATCCTGGTTATGTCACGTATTGATTTTTGCAACTCTGTCCTTATTGGTCTTCAACAGTTACAGTTACACAGATCACAAGGCATTCAGAACACCGCTGCACGCATCATTACACACACTATACTTTGGGAACACGTAACACCTCTTCTTATTCACCTCCACTGGCTGCCCCTTTACGTCCATATTCGTTTCAAAATCCTCACCTTGGTCCATCAGGTCCTTTACACTAACACACCACAATATCTGGCAGACCTTATTCAGTTTCATATTCCCAGTCACTTCACATAAATCGCCTTCACCTCCCCTCCCCCTCACGTGCACATCTACAGTCCACTCGCTCCTCTGCATTCTTCTTTATCGGTCCTGCACTTTGGAACTTCTTACCCGCCTCCCTCAGGCTTGAACACCATTACACCACTTTTAAGAAAAACCTGAAAACCCACCTTTTCTCCTTAGCCTTTGACTTCCCCTCCCCTTTTGTGTGATCTTGCCTTTCCCAACCCCTTATCATTGTTTTCCTTTGCTATCCTGTCACTCATTGTAACTTCTTTTCTACTTTTCCAGCCTTTGGTTCTCTTTGTATATTTGAACATTGTAAACTGCTTTGATTTTTACAGAATGGCGGTATATCAAATGAATAAACATAAACATAAATGAGCTTTATTCCCATTTTATAAATATTTCCACAGATTTTTGGGCATAATATGAAATTAATTATTGCTACAAATTAACTGAATATACAATGAATTAAATTACAACATAATAATAGATATGAAGGATCAAGCATGTAATAGTTAATATTTTAGAATGCCATTTCTTTATTTTGAGATTATCAGGCTGCAAATCCTGGTTGTCCACTGATCAACCAGGATCTGCATTAGGCTTTGTAAACATCACTGATAGTACAGTATACTTAGACATGGTTTCAAAGAATTCCTGACACAAGAACATGGCAAAAAAAAAAAAACGTTTGTAGCAAATCTCTATAGCAGGAGCCAATAGATTCTCAAGGTAAAAAATCCAGCTAGCATTTTACATAAAGTTGCAGACCAGACAAACTTTGGGCCAATTAGGAAACAGGAAGGAAAATCACCAGTAATACAGTAATGCTTGTCACCCAGCTTGAACAGGCTGATCCAGTCAAAGTCCAGAACTGATCAGTCAATTTGGTTCATCTGTGGTGAAGTGGAAGCCTTAGTCAGGGGAATCCAGTTAAACTGGGCTTTCCTCATTCCCAGCTCTACACATTTTAACAACTTGGCTACACTGCAACTTGGCTGCTCAGGAGTCAGGTTTAATGATTTTGCAGGCCTGCATTCCCTTACATAGAGAGACTTTATACACTAGATCAAAGAGGCCACACTACATTGATTTATTGCATGCTGACAAATGAAGGTATGCTAAGTCAATTAACGCTAAACAATTTAGTGTTTACAACATTTTTAAGGTACCTTAACAAACCAAATGCACACCTCTAAGTACTAGTCCTAATGCCTCTTCACCCCGTAGCTGATGCATGTGATTTGCCAGCTGCATAGCAGTGTTTGCCAAATACAAATGAATCAACTAATTTGATTTCCTCACATACGATTCAGTCGTTTTTGGTGAATTTAGCCATGTTCAACTTTGGCTCCGATGTGACTTACTGGGCTCAAGCTATCTACTTCTCTTGGTGCTCCATTTTAGGACCTTAAACTCCTTGCGGCATAGCACTGCTTCCATTGATTGCAAATTTGCAATACATAATAACATATTAGTCTCCTGTTTTTAGGAGTACTCTCTCCTTTTTTTTCTATCTCTTTACCATTTATGAAGCAACCCAATGATAAGTCTCTAAGCGCAACTTCTTGAAATATCAACAGTGTGGCTAGGGCTGCCAACTGGCTCCAGATACGCCCGACAGGCTTGATCCAGTCCTGGGATTACCCCATTGCATGCAGGGACATGTAGTTCTGATTTCTCCATTGCACTCCATAAGAAAAACAAGAGTACATGTCCCTGCGTGCAGTAGGGTAAACCCAGGACTGGATCAAGCCTGTTGGGAGATTCTGGAGCCAGTTGGCAACCCTAAGTGTGGCCAAGATCCTTTGCTGTTCCTATAACACCAACTGTCCCTTCTAGGATTGCAGTGCGCGGATTTCTTATCTGAAGAGCTGCTCCCAGGAATCTCTGATCTGAAGCCTTCCTTCCTCGCCCAGTTTTATCATACCAAAATCAGGGACACAACTGTCCATAAAAAGCTGAATCAACAGAGTGAAATCAGAAAAATGAGTCTAATAAAGATACTGAAAAAATTCTGTGTTCATTACACCATTGCGTCTCAGTAATCAATGGGGCCCTATTTTTAGACCTCCTGCATCTAAGGGGTATGTTTGCTAAACCGCGCAATTGTGCAGGGCGCACTTGAGTGTGCGCTAAGGTACCTTAGCGCACGCTAATAGTGCATTTTTGGGCCCCGCACACGTGCGCGATGCACTAACGAGCCCGCACAAGGGCGTGGCGCGCTGTAGTGCAATAGAGGCGTGGAAAGGCATTCCGAGGGCGGAGTAAGGCTCCCGAGGGGCGGGGGGGCGGGGTCAATGGGTGAAGAGTGGGAGGGGAGAGGCTCCCCGCACAGGAGCGGGGCTGAAATTTGATCAAAAAAATACCGCGAGTGAAAAACTCGCGTTAGAGCCGATTTAAAGGGAAGAGAAACCATTTCCGTCAGCAATGTACAGCAAAACCGGGGAAACCTACAAAACGTGAGCAGTGTGATACATGTGCACAGAACAAAATAGCAAATAAAAAGTGAAAATGACCACAACAAATTTCTAAAAAATTATAATCCAGCTGGGCAACATTGATATCAATGGGCAACAATAAAAAACACTCCCAGGAAAGCTCCAAAAAAAAGAAAAGAATTTTGGAAGGGTCTACGCTCCGTAGACCCTTCCAAAAATCATTTCTTTTTTTTGGAGCTTTCCTGGGAGTGTTTTAAATGCTGCCCATTGATATCAATGTTGCCCAGCTTGGTTATGTGTTTTTTCCCCTTTTTTCGAGGTCATTTTTTAGGTTTATTTGCCCTTTTGTCTCCATACAAGGTGAATGAGTCCACAGTAAAATTGTGCAGAGCAGGGTTTCTGACCCGTTCGGTCAGGTTTCCTATCTCCAGGGACTGCACTGTTTCTGTGACTACAGTGTGGTGCAGCAGACACAGCCAGTGCCTGTAGGACCAGAGGGTCACAGGTTCAAATCCCAGCTGGGGCTCCTGACAACCCAGTCCCAACTTTTTATCCACCACTAAACAGAGATAGTAAGGACACTCCTTTATTGCAGAGAACATAATTTTTTAAACACCTATATTTTACCCTACACCACATACACACCCTAACAATGGCCATTACCTACAGCTGAGTCCCCCAAATGCAGTCCTGGAGTGCCACAACTCAATCCGGTCATATGTTGTTTCCAAGATAAGGACATGACAGCATGTTGGCGGAAGGGTACAGGTGGTGGAGGTGGCAGTGGCTGCTAGCCACAGCAGACAGTGGCCTAGCACTGTACAGGCTGGCACCGTCCACTGCAAAAGACAGGCTCTGTCAGATGTACAGTCATGGCTTTCACAGGGACTGCAGCTTATCTGTGGCAACAAGGTAATGCAGTGCACACAGACAGTGTGTGCAAGAACAGAAGGTCACAGGTTCAAAGCCCAGCCAGGGCTCCTGCCAATCCAATCCACATATTTTTCCCACAACTAAACCGTGATAGTAAGGACAAACCTTTATTGCTGAGAACATACGAATGGTTAATACACCTATATTTTACCCCACCGAGCACAGACACCATAAACAGGCGCATTACCTAGAGCAGAGTCGCCCAAATGCAGTCCTGGAGGGCCACACACCATTCAGGTTGCATGCTGCCTCTAATAAAGATGCCTGTGCTGCATATCTATGCACCACCCCCATGGTATGCAGATGTAGCTTATGCATATTCATGAGGGACAGCATGAAAACCCAATCAGTGTTTGGCACACCAGGACTGGAGTTGGGAACCTCTGCCGTAAAGCAGCAGCCAACAGGGGCAGAAACACCCACACCCACAGGCCCCATTGGCCAATGCCTCCTGGAGAGGCAGGACATTGGGCCCTGCATTCATCTCCCAATACTAGCACTTGCATACCTTAGCAATGCAACCCTACACCTGGGTATACGGTACACAGCTCTCAAACGTTTGATATGAGTACTGGCAGATAGAAATTCCTACGTTAAGCACAGTTTGCTGATTGAGCTCCATCATAACAATCATTCTGATGTCTGCGGTGTGTGCTTCAGGTCTGGTCTCTGACAGTGTTTACCACCCTGGGGAGTGACCCCCAACAGTATTGCTTAGCATATCCATGCCTGTACTGTGCCCAGGACTGGTGTGGTGGGCATGGCTGCTGACCTCCTCTATAGTAGCACAATGCTGGCATAGGTGTCAGAGTGTGTGTCTGTCTATACAGTGTGTGGTGGCTGCAAACACCTTCCACAGCCCACACTGCCAGCACTATTGCCAGTATTGGCCTGCCAATGTGCATAATGAGGAGCAAGGTACCATGGGTATAGCCCGGACAGGGTGGCCTGGCCAGGGTGCATCTGCACAGGGCATAGGGCACTGACTGGGACATTTTAGTGCCCAGCCACCACCTACACAGACAGGGTGACCTCAGTATGTCCTGCTGGGAGATCACTCTCACCCTGACTGTGCAGTGACGACAGCATGGCTAGGCACCCCCATAGTGCTATCTAGTATTTCTCTCATGTGATATTTATTGGATTCCTTTTGGGGCCCAGTTACTGACTTATCTGCTTGTGTGTACTGCCATCACAGTTCTGGGTGCATGCATTTCCACCAGGAGCATGCACTATGGATTAACTAGCAGACTGTTTGCAGCTGGTATGTGTCTTGATGGAGTGTGTGGTAATCCTCCTGGTGTTCCATGGGGCAATACCTGACTGACACAGGCAGATATATCCAAGGTGTTTCTGCAGAAACTCCCTATCTCACACACTAACACTGTTTTATACCTGCATCATGGCCTCTTTCAGCCATGGAAGGTGCTGTGGACCTGGTGCTGGGTGCCTCACCGCACCCTCAGGGTGAGCACAGTACCCGCACAATGTGACAGTGTGTAGCTACTCTGTGCAAGTAAAACACACGGTCTGTACCCCCTACCAGGCCGAGGTGCTGTGGGGGTGCACATGGTCAGTTCCCCCTACCAGGCCGAGGTGCTGTGGGGGTGCATACCCCATCTTGTGTTTATCTGTGGACAGCTGATTTGCATGTGCAGTGCATCATGGGTAGGGGTGGGCTAACCCTATCCTGGTGACCACAGCAGACTGTCTGTGTGGTGACATGCAGGCTCTCTGCAGCCAGCTAGGGGCTTGCTAGTAGCTGTAGCCCAATGGTTACTTCACTGCCTGTAAAGTCAGCAGTCATGGGTTCAAACCCACAGTGAGGTTATTTCATAGGGCTGCCCAAAGCATTATCTCTTTTTAATGTACATTTTTGATGCCAGCAAAAATACCCTCAGCGTACTGTACTCATAAGGTGCCTCTGAGGGCACTTTATAGGGCGCCCTATAGGGCACCTTATGGTTCCCGTCCATATAAGGTGCACTATACATTATCCTGTGATGCAACTTATAGGGTGCCCTATAGGGGACATTTTAGGGTGCCGTGGCAGACAGTGCACTTTATAATGTGCCCTATGGAGTGCCTTATAGGGTGCCTTATACGGCATTTTCAATTATGGCACGTGAGGGCGTGTTTGCTGGCAGCAATTAATAAAATAGAAATAAAGTGCTGCTGGAAACAAAACATACATTGCAAAGCTGATGCCTCAGCCAGCCTTACGTATTAGGCACCCTGGGGAGCAAACTCATGACCCCTATATGAGCAGTCAGTGCCTTAACCATTGTGCTCCACTGCTGCTCCTCCTTGCATGTCAGCGCAACTATGTATGCTTTTCATTCCTTACACTGCACAGTGCTGCCATCAAAAACAGTACTCTGACCTTGCGGTACCTCATACGGCACCCTCTAAAGCACCCTATAAGCAACATTCTAGGGTGCCTTGGCAGACAGTACACTTTAAAATGTGCCTTATGGGGCGCCTTATGTTAACACGCTTTGAGAGTGCATTTGCTAGTAGTGATAATTAAAATAAAAATAAAATGCCTCCTAAAGCAATCATCCCCATAATATGTAATGCCTCAGCCAGCTGTTTTCATCAGGCACTGTAGGGGATTGAACCCCTGATCCTTGCACCATTGGTCAGTGTCTTAACCATTGCACTGTGGTTCTGTTCCTATGCTTGCACATCAGCGCGCCGCCTTATGCCTCCCAATATTAAAATGCCTCCTAAAACAATAGCGTGCCGCCTTATGCCTCCCAATATTAAACTGGCTCCTAAAGTAATGCCTCAGCCAGCTGTTTTCATTGGGCACTGTGGGGGATTGATCCCCTGATCCCTGCACCATTGGTCAGTGTCTTAACCATTGTGCTGTGGCTCTGCTCTTCTGCTTGCACATCAGCGCGCCACTTATGCCTCCCGCGCAGCTTTCTCATGCGCTAATGTGCGGGGCGCACATGGGCGCCGCGCACCTTAGCGCATTTGTAAATCACGGTTTTTCTTTTTCACAAAGAAACGCCCACTCCTTATATGGCACCGCCACACTAGCGCGGCCCGCACATTAGCGGGGTTTTAGTAAACATGCCCCTATGTCGAGTCGATGTCGACTTCTGGCAACCCCCTGGATAGTTGACCTAAACTTTGTTCGGTCTTCAGCCAAGCGGCTCATTGTTGATAGAGTGGTATCCATAGCTGCTGTTATTGTATCGATCCATCTCATTGCCAGCCTTCCTCTTTTAAGGTGACCTTCAACCTTGCCAGCATCATGTCTTTCTCCAATGATCTCTCTCTTCGCATGATGTGTCTAAAGTATGAAAGTCAAAGTCTTGCCATCTGAGCTTCTAAGGAAAGCTTAGGTTTGATCTCCTCTAGTACTGACTGGTTTGTTCTTTGGGCAGTCCATAATATACACAGTATTCGTTGCTAGCACCATGATTCAAAGGCATCAGTTTTCTTCCCGTCTATCTTTCTCACTGTCACTGCTTCTCAAGATCAAGGAATATAGTCCTAAAATGGGTCTGCACCTTAACGTTAAGAAGACAAAGATCTTGACAACTGTCAAAATCAATAAATTCATCATTGATGGAGAAGAAATTGAAATAGTTGACAGCTTTAACTTACTTGTTTCTGATTATTCCCTAATATAGGAAATGTTGGATCCCAAATCTGGGAGACATGTTGAAATCTGGACACGCCGTGTAGGCTGTACTAATAGACACATAACATAGCAACACTTCTTTCATATAGTAAGTGTGAAAGACAGTACAAATTTTAGTCGCTAGATATTAATAGCTGCGATCTAAACCAGCATTTCCCAAACCTGTCCTGGGTAGTTTCATAACACGGAAGCTATGGAAGAAATAGCTTTAGAAAAAAACCCTGTTTTACATGGAACTGAGAAGATGCAGAGAGCGCAGTTCCAGCGCAGTACAGCCAGAGGGCGTATGAGCAATTCCTCAGAGCCAGAAGCAACGTGCTCTGACACTGATTGCATTAGTAGCAAGCAGTTTCACCTGAGGTCAAGCCCAAAATGTTCAAACCAAAAATCCCCTTATAAAGGAAACCAGATGGTAGAAGGGGAGAGCAGCAGTAAGAGTGGGAGCAGCAGTAAGAGAGAGAGCAGCGGTAAGAGCGAGAGCAGCCTAACCAGGAACATAGCCGGAAGCACAGCAAGTAACACTGCAAGAGGCTCAGCAAGAGGCTCAGGACGGAGCACAGCCTGGAGCAGCAGTTTGGATAGCTGTGGGAAAACGAACCTGGAACAGGACAGCTTCCACGTGCAGCCAACTCAAGGAGACAGAATCCAAAGGAGTTTCACTCAAAGGGATAGAGTCCAGAGAGGCCAAACATATTGGGACGGAGTCCATAGCAAAGCAAACAGAAGAAGCAGTTTGCCTGACAAAAGCAACTCTCCTAGTCAAGTGAGTTTATTGTATCAAACCAGCAAGGAACAAGGAAGGGAGTTCCTACCACAAAGATAACTTTGCTAAGAACCACAGAGGGTGGAAATCCATACCGGGTTTGCCTGATAGCCCTGAAAGCAGAGCACTGCATAGAACAGCTCATCTGCCTGAGAAAGCACGTTACAAGGAGAACTCTGGGTGTCGCAGCTTAGAGAAGCCAAGGTATGCAAAATCCTTAATTCTAAGAGAAAGTTTTACTGATGAAAACCCTGTTCAAAGAGATAAGTTTTATAGGGGGAGAAGAATTAAAACTGACCTTTTAAGAGCACTTCCCCATAACTTAGTAAGAGAGTTTTATGGGAAGCAAAAGAATCCCTGTGAGGAGTTAACAGGGAGTGAAAATTGTCATTCATCTGAGGAGGGCAGTGACCCTGAGTCAATGGACTTTGAATGTGAAAACAGTATTCCCATTCCTCAGGAGGAGCCGATGGAATGTAATCTTTGTTCAGCAACTAGCATGAATTCCCTGCAAGATTTGTAGAGAGAGAAGAACTCTGCTAATGGTGAAGCTTGTAACCATTTCTCTGCTGATTTATTAATTTGTTTTGATTTAAAAGAAGCCTTAGCCCAGACTTACTCTTAACTGTGAAACCTACAACAGTTGATTGTTTGAAATATTGGTGGAACCTTTTTGTTAAAGAGAAGGACTGTATTTACTTTCTTTGTGTCTTAGTGGACCTTAGCGTTGACCGGGGAAATAAAGCCTTGTTACTCTACACTCGGGCTTGAATCGTTCTTCATAAGGAGTTCTGCACTACAAGGACCAGAATCCTCTAGGCCCTTCAAGTCAATCACTCCTTAAAAATTAATTAAATGCGCCAGATGCCCTTACTCCAACCAACCACTAGGGGCACCTGGTGACATAATGGCATAATTGGCAGGATACTGGGACAACGCCCTAAGACACTAAAAAGAAAGGAAGAAACCACTAATACTGGGTGAGAAAAAAACCCAGAACGGAGTTGGGGAAAACCCGAACCGGATTCAAGGAAAACCCGAACCGGATTCCAGGAAAACCCGAACCGGATTCAAGGAAAACCTAAACCGGATTCAAAGGAAAAAACCCGAACCGGATTCGAAAAAAACCCAGACTGAAGTCCAGAAAAATCCGGATTGGATTCGGAAAAAAAAACCCCGGATTGGAGTCCAGGAAAACCCGAACCAGACCGAGGAAAAAATCCGGATTGGATTTGAAGAAAACCAGGACCAGGAAGACGAGACCAGGAGAGGAGGTCATCAGTTGCTACCAGCAGTCATAGAGGGCTACGTCGTGGAGCTGCTGCAACCTTGGCTGGAAGCTCGAGTCTACTCTACTACCAGGTAAAAAGTAGAGGGGTAGATTGGTCTGGATACTGGTTGGAAAAAAAAAATAAAGGAGGAAAAAAATAAAAGGGAGAAAAGGGCTAAGTGTTTGTGGACCACACTTGGGTTTGTTTTCTTTTCTTTCTCTTTTCTCTAGGTAAATTCCCTCAATATTGAGCAGAAGGAATTAATAGAGTGGATGATGATGCAATTTGACAAACAGAGGGAACTTGCTTGTAAAACCCAGCAACAAGCCATACTAGCGCTGCAGGAACAGCAGAAGCCCTTTCTACACCTGATGGAGGCTTGGGCAGCCCAGCAACAAAAGGTGCCGGAGGGAGCCTCCAATCAACAGGGACAGGTTTCTGGACTGGGCAACTGGCCGGTAGGACCAGGCGCCTTTGATTCTCTGACCATAGGAAAACTAGCAGCCACCGATGATATCGACGACTTTATTGACTCCTTCGAAAGGATAGCCAGTTCAGTAAAGTGGCCTAAAGAACAGTGGCCAATTAGGCTAGCAGCTTCTCTTACGGGGGAGGCACTGTCTTCCTATCGGGCAATGCCAACTGCATTAGCAGCGGATTATACCGAGGTGGTGAAAGCCATTCGGGAGCGCTTAGGCCTAACCCTCCTCGTATATAATCGCATGCTGCGAGCCGCACACCTTAAGAGGGGTGAGACTCCGAACGTATTAGGCCATAGGCTTAGGAGCTTAGCGGAAAAATGGCTAAGACCTGTAGGTAAAAATGTTGAAGCGATTATGGATGAAATAGTCCTAGATCAGTTTATGCATGCTGTGCCCAGCAATGTGCAGAGCTTCCTAATTCTACAAAATTGTAGCACCACAGCAGATGCCATTGCTTTGACGGAACAATATTTGGAGGCGGATTTGGCCACCCAAAATTCTAAAGACGTTTCCGAAAAGGCAGTAGGTGCGTACAAGCAGTCCTTAGGAGCTCTCTCTCATTGTAAGACACACCATGTAAAATATAATAATGCTTTATCAAAGAATTCTGATAAAACATGCTTTACTTGTGGAAAAACCGGTCATGTGAGAACTGAGTGCCAAGCACGTGTGGCTCTCCTAGGAGAGAACCGGAAGATACCGTGTGAAGGTTTAATCTTGGATGTGTTTGTGCAAGGGGTTCCAACCAAGGCTCTACTTGATTCCGGTGCGGATCAAACAATGATCTCTCGCAAGCTTTGGTTCATAATTAAAAAGCAAGCAGAGTCCGCACCGGACCAACCAGAACGCCAGGTAAAAATAAAATGTGTTCATGGCACTGCCACATTGTATCCTGTTTATAACCTAACTGTAAGAGGTTTGGGAGTAACAAAAAAAATGTTGGTAGCAGTTGTACCCAAGCTATTACAGGAGTTAGTCTTAGGTCGAGACTGGCCCCCCTTTAAAAGAGGGTTAAAAGAAGGATTAAATTCCCGCAAAGTTTGTCTCCACGCGTTCCCAGGCAGAAACTTCTGAAAAACCTTTTTGTTCACGTGACGCAGATTTGGGAGACCTACCTTCACATGATGATTTAATAGCTGATCCCTCAATGAAAATAAAAAAGTCAACGGCAGAGAAGCGTAAGGAGAAGCAATGCCGCTCTCAAGGCCGGGCGGACTTGGAAGCAGGGAAAGGATTACCCTGGATTCCTGCGGAACTGGTGGAAAAATTCCCCTCGTTTATAAAAGAGCAAAGAGATGACCCCGCGCTAAAGCGGGCGTTTGTATACGCCCAAGAAAAAAGAAAAACCTTTCCAAGGTTCATAATAAAAGAGGAAATACTATACAGGGAAGCCATAAACCCACGGACCCAAGAAGTGCGGAAGCAATTAGTAGTTCCAAATACCTTCAAATCCGCGGTGCTAAGGTTGGCTCACGACCACCCAATAGGCGGTCATAAGGGGATACAGGGAACACTTGATCAAATACTGACTAGATTCTATTGGCCAGGGGTATTCAAGGAAACCTCTCGGTTTTGTGAATCCTGTGCCTCTTGCCAGCGAGTGATTTCCCTACGTCCACCGGACGTACCCCTACAACCGATGCCAATAATCTCGGACCCCATACGAAGGTTGGCAATCGACATAGTGGAACCCCTAGTCAAAACCCCCAGAGGATTCCAATATATACTGGTTGTCATAGACCAAGCCACGTGTTTCCCCTGGGCAATGCCCTTAAGGAATATATCCGCAAAATCCATCGCCAATGAGCTCATAAAACTATTTTACGAAATAGGATTTCCTCGGGAAGTGTTGTCAGACCAAGGGAATAATTTTATGTCCCGATACCTAGCACAGGTCTGGAACGCTTTTGGAATCCACCATTTGAAGACGTCGCCTTATCACCACCAATGTAATGGGTTAGTCGAACGAATGAACCAGTCCATAAAACAGATGTTGCATCGGTCATTAGACGGGAAAATGACCGAGTGGGATGTGATCCTCCCATCCATACTGTATGCCTGCAGAGAGAGGACGCAAAGTTCTTTAGGTACTTCACCGTATGAACTATTGTATGGGAGATCACCCAGGGAAGTGATGGACATTCTCCGGGAACAGTGGGTGGAACCCGTGGACGATGAATATGGCATTCCACAATTCTTAAAAAAATTAAGAAGCCATCTAAAACGAACTTCCAAGCTGGCTGAAGAGAAGCTGAAAAATAGTCAGCAGAAGCAGAAAAAGTATTACGACAAAGGTACTGCGCCCAGACAACTTACTGCCGGTGACAGGGTAGTAGTTTTAGTATCCGGGCCTACCCCAAAGTTTGAAGCCCAATGGAGGGGACCTTACACGATTGTCAAACCACTTAGTCCTACCTCTTATTTGGTAAGAGATACAAACGGTCGAACAGACATACCATATAAATGTCCTTAGACTTTGGCGTGAGAGATTGGCCTTGTTTACGTCAGTCAAGAATGGATCCCAATACAAGATAGGACACCCCTATTGCTACAAAAAACAGAATATAGCCAGAGACCCGCCTTGTAAGGCAGAAGAAGAAGCTACGATTACGAGCTGTAGTGAGGGTGAACACTCAGCCTGTAATATTTTAAGACGGGGGGTATGTCATAATGCGGAAGCTATGGAAGAAATAGCTTTAGAAAAAAACCCTGTTTTACATGGAACTGAGAAGATGCAGAGAGCGCAGTTCCAGCGCAGTACAGCCAGAGGGCGTATGAGCAATTCCTCAGAGCCAGAAGCAACGTGCTCTGACACTGATTGCATTAGTAGCAAGCAGTTTCACCTGAGGTCAAGCCCAAAATGTTCAAACCAAAAATCCCTTTATAAAGGAAACCAGATGGTAGAAGGGGAGAGCAGCAGTAAGAGTGGGAGCAGCAGTAAGAGAGAGAGCAGCGGTAAGAGCGAGAGCAGCCTAACCAGGAACATAGCCGGAAGCACAGCAAGTAACACTGCAAGAGGCTCAGCAAGAGGCTCAGGACGGAGCACAGCCTGGAGCAGCAGTTTGGATAGCTGTGGGAAAACGAACCTGGAACAGGACAGCTTCCACGTGCAGCCAACTCAAGGAGACAGAATGCAAAGGAGTTTCACTCAAAGGGATAGAGTCCAGAGAGGCCAAACCTATTGGGACGGAGTCCATAGCAAAGCAAACAGAAGAAGCAGTTTGCCTGACAAAAGCAACTCTCTTAGTCCAAGTAAGTTTATTGTATCAAACCAGCAAGGAACAAGGAAGGGGAGTTCCTACCACAAAGATACCTTGCTAAGAACCACAGAGGGTGGAAATCCATACCGGGTTTGCCTGATAGCCCTGAAAGCAGAGCACTGCATAGAACAGCTCATCTGCCTGAGAAAGCACGTTACAAGGAGAACTCTGGGTGTGGCAGCTTAGAGATGCCAAGGTATGCAAAATCCTTAATTCTAAGAGAAAGTTTTACTGATGAAAACCCTGTTCAAAGGGAGAAGAAGTAAAACTGACCTTTTAAGAACACTTCCCCATAACTTAGTAAGAGAGTTTTATGGGAAGCAAAAGAATCCCTGTGAGGAGTTAACAGGGAGTGAAAACTGTCATTCATCTGAGGAGGGCAGTGACCCTGAGTCAATGGACTTTGAATATGAAAACAGTATTCCCATTCCTCAGGAGGAGCCGATGGAATGTAATCTTTGTTCAGCAACTAGCATGAATTCCCTGCAAGATTTGTAGAGAGAGAAGAACTCTGCTACTGGTAAAGCTTGTAACAATTTCTCTGCTGATTTATTAATTTGTTTTGATTTAAAAGAAGCCTTAGCCCAGACTTACTCTTAACTGTGAAACCTGCAACAGTTGATTGTTTGAAATATTGGTGGAACCTTTTTGTTAAAGAGAAGGACTGTATTTACTTTCTTTGTGTCTTACTGGACCTTAGCGTTGACTGGGGAAATAAAGCCTTGTTACTCTACACTCGGGCTTGAATCGTTCTTCATAAGGAGTTCTGCACTACAAGGACCAGAATCCTCTAGGCCCTTCAAGTCAATCACTCCTTAAAAATTAATTAAATGCGCCAGATGCCCTTACTCCAACCAACCACTAGGGGCACCTGGTGACAGTACTCCACAACCAGCTGCTCTTTCAGGATAGCTACAATTAATATGCGTTTGCAGGACGTGTGCCTTCATCTCTTCCATATTCATTGTTGATATCCTGAAAACCTGACTGGCTGTGGGATCACCGGGAAAGGTTTGGGAATCCAGGGGCTAAGCTCTTTCATGGTAAGTGATAACGTACTCCTGTGCCTTTTTAGCAGCAAGGGACGGACTTGGCAGCCAAGAGTTCTGAAGCTTGTTTGCAGTCACTGTCACGGTCCTTCTCATCTCCATCATGGTCCTTCCTTATTACAATTAAGCTTCCACATTTTCACTTCTCTTTGATGGCATGTAATCTCCCCCTTCTGTATCCTCATTGAGCTACTCAGAACATTGTAAGAACTGTCTGAGTCCTAGCAGTGTGCTAACACAATAGTTGCATGTGGCTGCAGCCCTGGACATTGGTTCTGATCAGGGCCCGGAGGAAGATCCTTGCTTCAGGGGCCTTAGTCTTGTTATTGGGCTTCTCCTTCAAAAATTACTCTTCAGTCTTTAGATGGCATTTCAACAAATGAAAGATTTTCTGGAAAGTTAAAATCCTCAGTGATAATGACCCTTACGTAATGGTCTGAGAGACGAATCAATGATATCGCCTAAGGACTGACGATGGTACACTCTCAGAATTCCCATGGAAACTGCCATGTGGGTTCCTTAATCCTGGGACACTCCTCGTACCTGAAATCCAATTGCTGTTTTCCTTACTACAAACTCTTTCTTCTCTTAGTACTGGGCAGGCTGACTCCTCCTCTGACTCCTTAGTTGATGCACCATGTGGGCACTCTCCTTCTCTCTTCCAAATGTTTGCCCGGGTGACAGAGGAATGACAGAACAAACCCCCGGGGTAGCTGCAGAATCAAAAATCCCCAAAAGACAAGAGGTTCAGAAGATAAGGCCATTTTTCTAGTGCTTTGGAAACCTTTGCAGTTTAATCAAATTATAAGCACAAATCATGGGGTGGAGAGGTGTTCGTCCCTGCTCTCTAGAGAACTTATTAAAAACAAAAAACTAAGGAAACCAACTCCCTGACCCTTTGGTTTGAAACAGTAATCTGCTCCTGCTGGGCAATCTAACACTGAGAAAAAAGCCCTCCTGTAAAAGACCTTTACAGGGGAAAGGAGATGAGCTGCACCTTCAACTTACCTCTCTTGATCTTTTTTTCTGGAAAATTCTAGGGATTGGTATTACAGCTGCCAAGCTATCCAGTTCCAGGACAGAGACTTTTTGGCTCGTTCTGGTTTCAAACTTATATCCCAAAGCAATGTCTATTTGCAGTTCCTTCCTTTTGGGAACCTGACAGGTACTTGTACCCTGGATTGGCCACTGCTGGAAACGGGATACTGGGCTTGATGGACCCTGGCTGACTCACTATGGCATTTCTTATATTCTAGATCAGTGCTGCAGATCCCATAATGCATCAGGATATGGTTGTCAGAAATCCTGGACTGGCCTAAAATTTCCCTCCAGAAACTGGGTAACTTGTTAGCTCTGCGATATAGTCAACCACAGGAGTATACCACTGTGCCATGGTCCATCCTGCAGTGCTTGGCAAAGGTTTGGTCTCTCTGTCTATTCTGCCCAGCACACTAGTATGTCTGTGTGGAAGGACGCAATGCACTGATAAGGATCACAGTGAGGCCTTACAAGTAGTCAGCTACCTGGTTCCAGGGAAGGTTAGTGCCTGTTAGTCTGTGTGTTTAGGTGTCAGTTTGGTCTTGATAAGGGAAAGCATTTAATGCAAATTTTCCTGAAGCAATGAGGCAGTTTTGCAGTAGAGTTCCTGCAGGTCCGTGCGCTCTCGCTGAACTCTCTCAGTTACACAGGAATCTGTATTGAGATCTACAAATGAGTAAAATCAAACTGCTAGAACATCATTAGCATAAGAGATAAAGTGGGCATTTGTAGCTGGGTGCAGAGAGGATGTTTTGCTTTTTGAAACTGCTACACAGTGTGTCAAACCACTGCCGTTGTGCAAAGTAAAGCAATCCTAGTAAAACTGAAAGTGCTCACTGTCAAAGGTCTCGCTAACATGAATCTTAGCATTGAGATGCTCTTTCTCTGTTATTTGGATTTGCTTCTGTAAAATAGTTTTAGTGGATGTCTGCAATCATCACACCCTCCTATTTGTTATTGGACGTTCATTCTGCCCACACCAGGGGGTCACTCGTTGCGTCTCTAATTGGGAATAACTGTGACTATTTATGGATCTGATGGTTTCCACCTGAATCAGAACCTCCCTTCTATTGGGCTCTGATTGCAATATGCTTTCATTTCTAACTACCTAGGGGACCTTCCCCTATTTCTATATCTTCATCCTAACTCTGCCCGACCTTCACACTGACCGTTCTCCGCTCCAGCCATGAACACCAGCTCTTTCTGGAACTCAGCTAACTCGGACCCTACATCTGCTCACTAGGTGTTGCTGTTGAGTCACTTCACCAGCAAGGGCTATGAGTGTTCCTTCTCTTAGCAGCCCCAATCCAAAACTCTACCCAAGGGGTAGAGGTCTAAGCCTAAGCTCACAGTATGGCATTACACCACACTACCACTGGGTCAAATTAAGCCTTCAGCTGGTGCTGAGTGAAGTGAAATAAGGAGAGAAAGTCACATTGGGTTTCACAGGCAGACTAACTCTGCTGTATGTAAAACCCACCGGTGTCCAAAATCTCTTTTTCTATTCTGGAGCCCTTTGCAGTATGGCAATTTATTTATTTTATTTTATTTGCATTCTCTTATATACCATGCTATTCTGCATCAGTGCAGTTTACATTGAACAAACTGAAATTACATTTGAACAAGGCATTATAACTTGGAGATAACTATTTTACAGGGAACATGGGCTTTACATGTTTTACAGGGAACATGGGCTTTACATGTTTTACAGGGAACATATTTTACAGGGAACATGGGCTTTACTCTGTTGCAACTCCTTTTGGAGTTGCAACAGAGTAAAGACTGAAATGGCTTCTGACCACATAAAGCTTTTTGAATAACAGGCCAAGAGAGGTAGATATTCAATGTGCTAGGCCGTCCATGTGGTGTTGCTGTCACACTACGACCCTCCAAGGGTCTCTTGACTCTTCCCTAGTACTTACTATCCTAACTTAATCATTTAAAAAGGAAAAGAGCCTCTCTACCCTGTCACAACCAGGATTCAGTTCTTATGGGGTGATACTGGCGTCTAGCTATCAAAAGAAAAAAAACAGGGTTCAGGATCCCTATCTCAGATGGAAGGGAAGGGGGTAACTTAACAAGTTGTCACACATACACACTTAGACGGGGCTTTTCGGTACTGGCAGGCCCGTGCTACCTTGGGACAAGCACTCTCCCTAGCAGGCTGGTTTCTCATCAGTTTTGTTTTCCAGGCTTAACTCCTTCCACAGCATCTCTCAGGTCAAGCAATGTTGCTGTCTCTATCTCGGACTTCTTATGTCAGTCTGCTCTTTCCTTTCCTTTTCTCTTAACTATGCTGTCAATCTTATATTTGACTCTCAGCTGGGCTCTACTCCTCCACAGCTCCTCTCAGAGCCTAACCAACTCTGTAGCTTCTTGGTTCCCCTTTGCACTCGCTCAGGATCTGGTTACCTCCTGCTGTCCCTCAGCTTCACATCTCCTTCATGACTCTCTGCTCCTCTCAGCTGGCCCTGTTCACATTCTCTGCACCTGCTACTCCTACTACTTATCAGTTATACAGCACTACAAGACGTGCGCAGCGCTGTACAGAGACATGTAAGAGACAGCCCCTTCTTCTAAGAGCTTACAGTCTAGTCAAGACAACAGCACAACCAGGGACTAGGATATATCTAGGGGAATGGTAAGGAAGCACATAGGAGGTGAACAGGAGACCAGGGCTAACCCGTCCACTGAGCGAGAATGTTGTTCGCACAGGGCCCCACGCGTCAAGGGGCCCCGCGCCAATTCCATTCTGCACATAATGTTTGGTTTGCAGGGCCGGCCGGCTTCAGAGGGAGCCAGGGAGGCCCGAAGCCTCGACTCACCTTTGCCCAGTGCTGGAGTAAAGACTGGTGTCCAGCAGCGATGTTCTCCCGAAGTGTGCTGAGTGCCGGGGAACAGGAAATGCCCTTTAGCATTCAGCATGTCAGCACACTTCAGGAGAACATATCTGCTGGAGTGAAGGAACACATTGCTCTTCACTACAGTGCTGTGCAGGATGAGCCGGGGCCTCGGGCCTCCCTGGCTCTGTCTCATGCTGGTCAGACAGGCGCAGGGCTCTTGGGGGGGGGGGGGGTTTGGATAGAACTGGAAATGGGCTGATGGGAGGGCTAGGACTGGAAATGGCTGGTGGGGAGCTAAGACTGGAAATGGGCTTATGGGGGGGGGGCTAGAATAGGACTGGAAATGGGCTGATTAGGGAGTGGCTTGGACTGGAAATGAGCTGATGGGGGATAGGATTGTAAATGGGCTGATTGGACTGGAAATGGGCTTATGGGGAGCTAGGATAGGACTGGAAATGGCTGAAGGGAGGGCTAGGACTGTAAATGGGCTGATGGGGTGCTTGGACTGGAAATGGGTTGATGGGGAGGCAAGGACTGGAAATGGGCTGAAGTGGGGTAGGATAGGGCTGGAAATTTATTTATATTCTCTTATATACCACGCTATTCTGCATCAGTGCGGTTTACATTGAATAAACTGAAATTACATTGAACAGGGCGTTATAACTTGGAGATAACTATTTTACAGGGAACATGGGCTATGGAGGGTTAAGTGGCTTGCCCAAGACCACAAGGAGCACCTGTGGGACTAGAAACCCCAGTCCTTCCAGCCCAAGGTTGCTGTCCTCTAGTGGGATTTGAACCCCCGACCTTCCAGCCTGAAGTACCTTGCCCCAACCACTAGGCCACTCCTCCACTGATAGGTGGCAGGAACAAGGGCCGGCGCAAGGAGATGAGGACCCTAGACAAACCTCATCCTTTGCACTCTCCTCCCCTCCAGTGTCCACTGTTATTCCTCTCCAGGATGTGCCACAGCAGCAATGGCCGCAAACAGCCCCGTGGCACTTACCTTTAAACGTCGGTGCCTTGGGACTGTTTGCTTCTGCCCCCTCTCAAATGCCTGATGCTGATTTCCTCTTTGCAGCAGGAATTCGGCATCAGAGGGGTGGAAGCAAACAGACCTGCCGTGCAGACGTTTAAAGCTAAGCGCCATGGGGCCATTTGTCTATCCTGAGAGAGGTGATAGCAGCAGCAAAGGGTGCCCCTGGAGCAGCAGCGCTCTAGGCAACAGCCTACTTTGCCTAATGGTCTGGGGTTTCTAGTCCCACAGGTGCTCCTTGTGGTCTTGGGCAAGGCACTTAACCCTCCATAGCCCATGTTCCCTGTAAAATAGTTATCTCCAAGTTATAATGCCCTGTTCAATGTAATTTCAGTTTGTTCAATGTAAACCGCACTGATGCAGAATAGCGCGGTATATAAGAGAATATAAATAAAATAAGTAAATAAAATAATGGTAGTGCTGGATCTGGTAGGAATTCATTCTTGTTGAGCTTCCTGGAAGCTCAATGATCACATAAGCACCCTTCAGGACTTGCGCACTGTGCGGCTGCACCTCTTGCCCAGCCCTGGGGATAGCCCTGGTGTTCGGTACCCTATTACAGTCTTTCAGTTATTTGAATGTCTCTACCATGTCCCTCTTCACTCCTCTAGTTCCTGTACGTTTTTAGTCAGGCCCACTAAAATCCTTACACAATGTTAAAATGTCCTCTCGCAATCCTAGCTTTATCCGTTTTGATCCCGTGTCTTTTAAATTTGTAAACAGACTGGTTGAGAAACAGCAGTAAAGTGACTTGTTAACGTCCTTTCACACTTTGCACTCGTCAGCTTGTAAAAAACCTTTGAACATTTCCCCATGTGGAGCAACAATGATAAAAAGCTGGTTCACTACATTTTTATAGGCTCTTTCTACATTTTCCTTTTTCCGTCTGTTTATGGGGGAAAACTACGCATGTTATTCTTTGATTCACCTTCTTGTCATGTCTCTGAGATTTAGAAAGCTCCCGTGCCTGAGCCCTGCCGAGAAGGGGACGTCTTCTCCAGTTTCATGTGCCCATGAGTTACCTCTAACCTGATCTGACACTTATGAGCACATGCTGGCAGCTATTCCCTGACAAGATGTGGTCAGCGTTGCCGGGATTTATCAAAGGGCTGCCATGCAATTCTCCAGTGCACGCCAGTGATGACTGAAACTGGGGCAGGGCCAAGGTGTTCTAAAGAGGACGAAGCAATTGTGGCCGGATGTTGTCTTTCTATTGTATGTTTGCTTTTTGTCCAGACAGATTTTTCTATTGCTGCTTGGGGGAGGAAGTGAAGAGCTAGTGCTTGGCTTCTTGAAATCAGTACCCCCAAGGGCCACAGGGAGGTGTGCCAATAGATCTCATTATCTGATCAAATGCATGCAAATGTCTCATGAATATTCACGACATGTACTCTGAAAATCAGATCGGTGTACAGTCCTTAAAAACCAGAATTGAGGTACTTTAATCTAGTGGTCACGATACATAACACAACTTCAAAACTCTCCATAGCCACTCACTCTCTAAGGAAGTGAATTGCTCTTTTAATAATTTGATTTAATACCATTAATAACAGCTATATTCCTTCTCCCCTTCCATCTTCACAAGCTTCCGTGCAGGTTCAGTGTTATGTAATCTTTGGCATCTGCATTATATTCTGAACATAGATGGCAGAGTACCTTCCTGACAGAGTCAGATTTATAAGAAATAAATTTAAAATCAATTTACATAGTAATGTAACCCACAGAGCTGCACAGACAGTGATGCTCACCCTGGCTGCTCTTGTATTTCCAGTGACGAGCCAGCGCCACTGAACACCAGCCCTCCCAGGAGGCAGATAAATGCTGATGTCCCAGGCCCCCCTCCCCCGACAGGTGATCCCCAAAACATCCTACCCCTTCCAAATATCTGGTCCCCTCACCTGCATCTACCTTGCTGTTAAGACTCTTCACCTGACCCCCCTTCAGCAACAAGGATCCCTCTGAGGACCCCACCTGACTCCCTACCTCCATCTTCACAATCCCCTTCCCTGGTATCTAGTGGAAACAGGATGAATCCATAGTCATGCCTGCTCTTACAGTGCCAGGTTCCATGATAGTACCCTTAATCCCTAGTGGTCATCTCACGGTGCTACTGTAATAGCCTGAGATGACCACTTGGAGTCATGAATGCCATTTTGGACCCTAACACCATAAGAACAGGAGTGACTGGTGATCCCTCCTGCTTCCATTAGATACTAGGGATCCTGGTAAGGCTGGGTAAACGAATTGGGGTTTGAGGTGGGGCATGTTGTAGGGGGAGCCTCAAGGGGGTCCTGTTTGCTGAAAGGTGTCTAGTGGGGAGCATCTTCATACCAGGGGAATACTGGTGGGCGCTTTGAATGCTCTGAATGTGTTGGGGGAATCAGATCAGGGGAGGGGATTGGATACGTTGACAGATCACTATGGAGGGATTCAGTTCATGGGGGTGATTTATTGAGGGGAGGCAGATCTCGGCATTGACAGCAGCCCCCTTCAAGCACGTGTCTTGGGGAGCTATAAATACCAACATCTACATTTTTCTCTTGAGGCATGGACTCTCCGTGTGAAATGGAGTATCCACACCTAGAGTATATTGTAGGCTTTCTTCAAACACTCTGTCTCCTTGTCCGTTCCATGCCTCCTGGAAATGTAAACATGGCAAGCATTGTGACATTTACAGAGCCTTGAACTAACATGGCATTTACATGTGTAAGCCAGTTTATAATGTTTATTTATTTGTTTATTTGCAGTATTTGCTAGACTGCCTTTTGAAACAGAGAAGGCCATTGCGGCGATATGAAATAAAAACAAAATGGGTAGAGGGTAGAGAAGCTAAAAGGAGGCAATAAGGGACGGGATACAGAAGGAGATAGGCAGGGCTGGGCCAAAGGTTTCTACTACCCTAGACAGGCACACTGTGCTGCCGCCCCACTCTATGCCCCCCAGCTCCCAGCCTCTCACCTGGGGGAGGTGCAAGGCACATGATCCCTCCTTGTTTCTTCGATGCAGCGGTAGAGCTACCACTTCAGCCGCATGGTGAGCCTTAAAGCACCTGTGCAAGTGCGTACACTCACGGCCTGCTGTTCCGGCCCCCTCCAATCCTGTCACATGCATTAGTTCACTGTCACATGCATTACACTCACGGCCTGCTGTTCCGGCCCCCTCCAATCCTGTCACATGCATTAGTTCACTGTCACATACATTACACTCACGGCCTGCTGTTCCGGCCCCCTCCAATCCTGTCACATGCATTAGTTCACTGTCACATGCATTACACTCACGGCCTGCTGTTCCGGCCCCCTCCAATCCTGTCACATGCATTAGTTCACTGTCACATGCATTACACTCACGGCCTGCTGTTCCGGCCCCCTCCAATCCTGTCACATGCATTAGTTCACTGTCACATGCATTACACTCACGGCCTGCTGTTCCGGCCCCCTCCAATCCTGTCACATGCATTAGTTCACTGTCACATGCATTACACTCACGGCCTGCTGTTCCGGCCCCCTCCAATCCTGTCACATGCATTAGTTCACTGTCACATACATTATGCAAATTTAATAATGCAGCTTGTTTTGAACTCTCCAAATTGTTTTATTTCTGGAAAAATAATGTCAGGTCAAAGGAAGGAGATTGAATTCAGTAACTGTCACTGGTATACTTCTTGTGTTATTTTACAAGTCTCGATACTTTTTGATCGCACCTCGTACTTATAACCCTGCTGTACATACGCTTTCCCCGGAATGGAATTGGAGCAGAGTTGCAATGTATTCATGTATTTTTAAAATACACATAGTCTAAGCTTGCCAGAACTTTTGCTGGCAAGTCTGGGACACTTATCTGAAGTGTGTGTGTTGGGGGGGGGGGGAGGTGGGAGAAGGGCCACCTTAGTTCCAGGTTTGAGCAACAAGGCATGGAGGAGGGAAGAGGAGGCATTGCCCTGCCATCCCCCTCCCCCCCCCCCATCCAGCCCATGATGGCACCAATGCCACCTCCAAGCAGACCAATCAACAGAGAGATAGAAACGGTGATGCATTTCCCCCGTACTGTGCAAAAGTTAAAGATAATGGATGTAAATTCTAAAAACTGATAGATTCAGATCACTAAATGATAATAGATGTTTCTTTTCTTCCCTCTCTGTCCCCATCGCTGAAATTGGGGACAGGAAATTGCCAAACAAGTGGGATTTGGGGACACAGCTCTAAATTCGGGGATACATCTTGAAAATTGGGGACATCTGGAAACCTTAACATAGTCACACCTAGAGTATTCTTTGGAGTGATGCATTTGTGAACGTTCTGGGTGTTTAGTTTATAACGGCCCAAAGGCACCCAAGTTGCTTTTTAAATAAGGTTAAAATAGTTTGGGTTTTTAAGTGCTGCCAAGTCAATGCTGGCTCCAGGCATAGATTGCTAGCAACATGGTTTTGGAGCTATTGGTACAACTCCCTCGTGCCCTTTAGTAAAGGACCCCTAAGCTTTTTCCTGTCCCCTAAGAGCTTATCAAAGGGGCAGAGATGGCACTAGCACTAGGCAACTGTCTGGAGCACTAGCCCTCTGGGACCTACAGTGTTTATGTTTATGCAATTTCTTGATACCACCCAGGCTTGAAAGGCATCAGAATAGTTTACACACTACAAACAGGTACTAGATGCAGGCCCTCATCCCCAAAGGTCTCACAATCCACATGCATACCTGAGGCAACAGCAGGCTAAGTAGCTTGCCCAAGGTGTGCCTCAGGTATGCATGAAACCCTAGTCCCTCCAGCCTGAGACTGCTGTCCCCGAGTGCGAATTGAACCCCTAGCTCTCCAGCCTGGGCTACCTTGTCCTTACCACTAGGTCACTCCTGCCTCTGGTGGCAGCAGTAGCCTGAAGCAGCCCCATGGAGCTTACCTGAAAACCTCAGTGCTGCATGACTGTTTGTTTCCGCCCCCCACTGATGATGACTTCCTGTTTGCGTGGGGGCAGAAGCGGCTTATGCTCTCATACAAAAGGAAGTTGGCATCAGTTGTTGGTAGGGGTGGCCAGTGGTTGGTGAGCAGAAAATAGGGATGTGCCTTCATTAACACCCATTTGGTTTGCTTGCTCGCCGTACAAATGTTACTGCATGCAAGATCGATTTAACGGTTGTTGACCTATAAATGAACCAACATACAATCAGTTTGCACGTGTTAAAAAGTTCTAACTTGCTTTAAAAGCATCTATATGTTTGTACAAAAGAAAATCTAATAAAAACTAAGTTTAAAAATGTGTGGAAGAACCTGATAAAAGTCTGAAAAACAGAACATTTTTTGGGCTTTGCAGATCCCTTCCAGAAAGCACAAAAGAAAAAAATTCCATTTCCAAAACACTATATTTCACTTTTCAGACATAAAATAAATCTACCCTTTATAATTATCGAAGAACTTCCACGCACATCTGGAATTCTTCTGTTTGACCTGCATATCCAATCAGCACTCACCCTTCAGGGATAAAAATCAAGGAGAGGACAGAATAGATGTTTACTGGTTCTGAAAGTCTAGACAGAAAGCACCTTGCAGCAGCTACTGGCTGCATATGACCTTCCCTTTTTACAGCCGTGCAACCCAGAGAAATCAGTTTAGGCTTAAGTGAACAAGAGCAAATAACTTTCCAGCAATGATTTACCACTATTTCTGTGATAACTCAGGGATGTGTTGTTAGTGGGCTTCTGAAACTCTTGGTACGTAGCGGTGCTCCTTGGCCTTGTCCACTCTCACAAGGGCCAGTCCAAAGCTCACGCAATTGAGGATTAAATGTTCTGCTACTATGGCACCCAAAACATGAAAGCATGCAGTTATTGTTTTTCTGTCTGCTTAAATTGCTTAAGCAGATTTAGATAGCACAGAATAAAACACTTGGCCTTATCAAGGTGCCTGCCCTAAGAACCTTCCTGGCCATTTATCAAAATCTTTCCCTTCCACTTTGGCATGTGAGTGCTCGTGTCTAGCAGGATGGAAGGAAGCAGGCCTCGGTTCAGTTTTGCTAATATTATAAATTGTATTCTTTCTTTAATGTCGGGGTTCCTCTAAAGAACCATGGGCTCTTGTATCTCCTTGTTCCTTCCCTTAATGGATCTGTGGGAATCAGTCCCAAACGGGGGTGGGGGGGGATATTCAAAGGGATTAACACAGTTACTATAGCAGACCTGCTAAGCATTTTAATATTCTTATCTGGGATATTCAGCGGTACTGCGAGACTACCAGTAGGGGTCACTGGCACCATTTTGAGAGCTGCCAGAGCTGGAGCAGGATTGGGAATGGAGAGGGGCCACTCCTGTCCCACTGATCATTAAGACCACCAGGGAACCATGGGTAAGACCCAGAAAAGGCTTGGGGTGGGGGGTGAGGATGGAGAGTGGGTCCAGGGTAGGTTCTTGAGTGCAAGGAGGGTCGGGAGGGGGTGGATTTCTTTCAGTATTGCTTCACTACCCATTCCAAGGGATGGGGGGGGGGGGTTTCAGGAAAATGCTTGGGTGGGTTCTGGGGTGCCATTGGTGTTTGGGGGGGAAGCTTCATGGCTACTGCCACAATGTCGTCCCTTTTTCCTTGGCACCAGGACCAGGTTTCCTGCCTTGGTGGGTAGGACGGCTGATCCTGTACTATTTGCCAAGGCAGGGAACAAAGTTCCCGCATGCAGTAAGTGTTCCCTGTGTGCTACATGCACCCCCTGCATTTACCGCACATTCACAGGCCATGGATTGCGCTTTAATAGACACGCTTCTTCGTGCACATTCAATTGTATTAATGCACCCTGAGGGAACTGATGTGTCTTAATTCATTGGTTAGTGCATTTAAATCAAGTTAGCACACATTACATCTTCCCTATTAAAACAAATGTGTGAAACTAACCCAAAAAGCACCCAAAACTCTGGAAAATGTCATGACACCCCTTCCCCCCAACAAAAAACAAACAAATAAACTAATATTTCTTGCCTGGGCACATCTCTACTGGTGAAATCAAGAAGAGAACGGAGTTGATGATGACTGCAATGTGGGCTGAAGGAACTGGGAGGATGACAGTGTTATCCATGGAGTGGAACGAGTCAATTTGAATTGGTGGTTTACTCATTCAAAAAGTACAAAGACTATGGGTCATGCAATGAAGCTACAAAGTAGCACATTTAATGTGGAATTTGTTGCCAGAGAATGAAAGTAAAAGCTGTTAGTGTAACTGGGTTTTAAAGAGGTATGGACACGTTCCTGGAGGAAAAGGTTATAAACCACTATTAAACTGAACTTGGTGAAAGCCACTGCTCATCTCTGGGATAAGCAGGGTGGACTCTGTCTACCTCTTGGGATTCTGCCAGCTACTCGTGATCTGGATTGGCCACTGTTGGAAACAGGATACTGGGCTCGATGGACCTTTGGCCTGACCCAGTAGGACATACCTTATGTTTTTATGTTCTGATGCACCATGCTGGCCGCACTGATCTGCTTTAGGGCTGCAGGCCCAGGTGATGCCGTCACAGTGGCTATCAAGGGCTGGCATGCTGGACACATCTGGAGAGATGCTAGACACTTCTGGTGGGGGGGGGGGGGATTAGGAACCCATCAGAGGGGTGCAGAAATGGCAGATAGGAAGAGAAAGAAAGCGCAATACACCACCGGAGCATGTTGGTAAGTGCTGCATTGTGGTTTGGGAGTCATTGCTGGTCCCAGAGAGGGGCTGCAATGGAGGCAGGGGGGCCATGGGGGTGCAGCAGGATGAAAGGCCCACCTAAGGCGCCCCCAATCCTTGCACCCGCCCTGGCTCTTGTCAAGAACAGCAGAAGAGAGAGAGTGTCCGACTCCAGCATCCAACATCAGTACCAGTAGCGTGAAGTGATACTGAGGAGTAAGGACGTGTGTTTGACAGAGACAAACTCTTGATTCTCATGACTGGAATAGAGACTTGCTTATGTGCACTCACAGTCACTGTTTGTACATTTTGTGAAGTGCTCTTGTGACTCTGTGCACTTGTTTCTCTGTAGAGTATGTGAATTTACTTTCACAGGCCCCTGATACTGGCCAGAGCTCTGAACGTGCGATACTACGAGTCACATGATATACAGTATGAGAGGAGTGTATGTGAGGCACTTGTTTTCCCTTTCAGCGAACAAGAAGAATGGAGAGTAGTGCTGGTAACGTTTATCCATACAGGACTGAAGGAGAGATGAGGAATTGTGAGAGAATTCCCCTTCACTTCTCTATATTGGCAAAATCCATCCCTTCCTTTCTACACACACTACTAAGACACATATCCACGCCCGTCTAGACTATTGCAAGCTCCTCCTTGCTGGTCTCCCTCTGAATCATCTCTCTCCCCTTCAATCTGTTCAAAACTCAGCTGCACGGCTAATCTTCCACCAGCCTCGATATGCTCATATAACCCTCAAGTCGCTTCATTGGCTCCCTATCCGTTTCCATATCCAGTTCAAACTTCTACTGACCTATAAGTGCATTCATTCTGCAGCTCCTCACTACCTTTCCTCTCTTATCTCACCCTACTCCGCTCTTCTGGCAGATCCCTTCTATCTGTGCCCTTCTTTTCTACTGCTAACTCCAGACTTCGATCCTTCCACCTTGCTGCTCCTTATGCCTGGAACAAATTACCTGAGTCTGTGCGGCAGGCTTCATCTGTGACCCTTTTCAAATCCAGGCTGAAAACTCACCTTTTCGAGGCCGCTTTTGGATCCTAATCCACTTAGTCTCCTATGTATTTCCTTATCATTCCCCTCGATATATCCTCAGCTGTTGTGTTGTCTATCTTGACTATATTGTAAGCTCCACTGAGCAGGGACCATCTTCTACATGTGTCTGTACTGCACTACATTTGCCTTGTAGTGCTATACAAATGATCAATAGTAGCAGTAGTAAACCTTTGTGGTGTGATCAACCATAACAAAAATGGGTTCCACTAATATTCCTAAATATGTTATTTATTATTGTATGTACTATACTGTAGTATTTTCTGTAAATCTGTGACTGTGTCCCAAATTTACAAAAAACTTAGGGGAGGGGTATAAGGGAGCCCTCCAGGACCCTTACCAATTCTTCATTCTTTCTGTGCAGGAATATTCAATTTCTATCCTTAGCAATAGGGGCATACCGTTCTATCTATAACATCCCCCTCTAGATTCTGCCTACCCTCTATATAATCTATATAACCTCAGTGCACAGCATGCAAGGTACGGCTTTGGTCTTTAGTGGTTCTTAGAACATTTCAGTTTGTTGGGCTGTGTGCAGAGGCTCACCATTGGGCCTGGCTTTTATTTTGCTTGTCTGTGTGGATTAGTGCTCTTGATATTTAAGTTTCGTCAGTGTGTGAAGAATTGAGAGCCTGTCCGAGGTTTTATCCACCCCTCTGCCAGAGTGCTGTGGGAAGGGGTTGATTTCTCATGAGCCTAAAAGAAAATTGCAGTACTGGGAGAAGATTTACTTGCTGGAGAAAGGTACAGTGGGTTTTATCTGTGAATACAGTATCAAAAGAGTTAGAAGAAATAAAGATCCCATTGAAGAAGGAGGACAGAATATTTTTTCTGCTGATTGCAATGGAAGCCCTAACCCAGGATCCTGCTGTTAGAAGCAGAACATGGTTAAATATCTAAGTTAGGATCACAGACATAAATAACTCAGGAAAGAACATGACAAGTGTTAACAGAGACTGTTTATTTGTTTAAGAGAAGTCATCTATTTGTTGTTGTGGAATTGGACAAATTTTGGTTGCAGTAAAGGAATTGGAGCACCCAAATCCTGAGTCCAAGCCTCTTTTATTCATACGCCAAGGGCCTTGAAGGACTCCCTTCCCCCCATGAACCTGCTCCCTGAAGATGAGTGTGTGCTAGCTGATTATAGGTTTACCAGATGTTGTGATTTTATCAAGATTGTACTGATTTGAAAAATGTCCTGATTTTATCCTGAATTTTGGTGTTTTGTCCTGACTTTCCTGAATTTCTGTAAAATTTTGACAGATGACTAAGAGGAACATTATAATACAAATGAAGTTATTTTTATTCGCTTATTGTACATAAAATGGAGAAATGAAACATTAATTATAAGTTTTTTCTTTTTCAACATGTGAGTGTAACTCAGTGTTTTTGCCCAAAAACGTTTCTTTTGTCGTTTGTTTGAAAAAGGAGAAACATTTTGGGCTTTTCCCCGGAAATGGGAACGTTTGGGTTCCATTGAACTTGCATAATATAACAAATTTAAGATGTATGTAAAGAGGGGGAAAATATAAAAATTTTCCGGAAGTGCGAAGTCTTGATTATAGTTTATTAATTGTTAAAATTTTTAAATTTTTGTCATCATAGTAATGTTACTAATATAAATTAATTTGCAATTATGTATAGCGTCACTAGTGGAATGAGTATTTTTGGTATGCAAGAAGCAGTGGACAGATGATAGAAATCGACTGGATATTAAAACTTGCTTGCTTCAAGTTAAAATAAACTCTTCATTATCTTGTGGTGATATAGCCAAAAAGATTTTGGCTGACGAAAATCTGCTAAATCAAATATCATTGAACAGTAAATACATGTAAGTTATATTTTCTTGTGTTTGATGCCTAATAAAATGTTTTTTTGAAAAGTGTTACTTTTTGAAAAAAAGTTTAGATTTTGGACCAAAGGTATCTGGCAATCCTATGAGTGAAAAGAGAGGGAGAGAACGCAGGATAAAAAATTAGAACTGCCCTGTAGGACTTCCCAGCTGCCTTAGAGCAAAGGGGAGGTGGGGGGGGGGGAGTGTTATATAACCTATGTGAATAAATCCCATTTCCATTCCAGTTCTTCCTGTTCTCTACACCCAGAAATGTCTATGCACATTATCTTGTAAAAGTAGACATGTGGAGGGAAATTTTATAGCAGGTTGTCTTTGTGTGAAGGGCAAGTAGGCATCCATTTTTAGGCTATTTTATAAAGATACAGACAACTAGGATGTGCGCGCCAAAGATTTTTGGGCTTGTTTTTGTTTGTCAGAATGTACCTATTCACGTGGAGGCCAATTCCAAAACATGCGTGTCTGGCTCGCAGGCACATTCAAATCGAAAAACGTGCAGGAATAGAACCTGATTCAGCACACGCGGGGATAGACGCGCTCGCGGGTACAGAATTGAGCACATAGACATACGCGGCATGGTCCGCACACAGCACAAGGTTGTACAGAGATGGGTATATGCCAACAACCACTATGTACATCCCCATGATCACCGTATTCGAAAAAGATGTACATGGAACTTCTAAGCTGTTGCATCCATGGACAATGCTGGTTTGAGACAGAATTACAATGAAGGTTGACGATAAAATAGATGAATACAAGTGAGACAATAGAAACTAGTCGGTGGCATGCCCAGAACACTACAAAGCAATCACAGCGTACTGTAATGTAGCCGAAAATCAGGTTGAGAGTGATCTTTCTGGCAGCAGATGACCTCCCTAGGCATGCATGTTGAGGACATCTCTGGAACATGTATGTACAATACTACGTACTACTACTACTACTACTGAGCATTTTTATAGCGCTACCAGTCGTACGCAGCGCTGTACAGACATGCAAGAGACAGTCCCTGCTCATCAGAGCTTACAATCTAGCCATGACAAAACACAGATCTGGTGAGTCAAGATCCAAAAGCAGCAGCGAAGAGGTGAGCTTTCAACCTGGATTTGAAGCGGGTTAGAGAAGGTACAATGCTATGTAAGAACATGAACACAGCAGAACAGGCCCCCCATAGCGAATTGTCCAAACATTTCCCCTGTGCTACTAAATGGCCATTGGAATGACAGCAATCAGCAGTGCCAGCACCACACAGACATGCCCAGAGACACCATTGGCGCTCCCTACAACTGTGCACATTTGTACAGACCAATGCTGGTGCACAGGGCCGGATTTACCTTGAGTGAGGCCCTACGCCAACAAAAATTGTGGGCCCCCAGCAGGGGCGGCCCAAGGGGGGTGCGGGGCCTCATTTGCATAAGGGGCCTCATTTGCATAAATATTTGCATAATGTTACCATATACTAACTTTTAGTAAACGTGCCTCTTAATGAATGTATGGATAAAGAAAGACTAAAAGATTTCTACATTACTATAATCCAGTGCCAACTGCCAGACACATTAGGAACTACTACAAACACTGCCCATTTAGAACCCATAGCAAACCCGCCGTATCCTAACAGCACTACCAGGACTCACAAAGCACCATACTCTACCAATCAAAAGGCAACACTGCAAATATTAAACCAATACATTTCAGAGAATAACAATACATGACCTACTGAGGAAAAAGAACAAGTGGCAATGTCAAATAGGAATTATATAAACAGAACACCTCAGCTCAGTTACACATGCAGAACATAGACCATCACCAAACAAGTAATCACAATTTAGAAACAGGAAGACAATAATTAAACTGGGAATCCCAAAAGCCAAACTTGGAATGTACAACACTGTAGAAATAAAACTATACATTAATTTGCTCTTGTACTAAACAAAGCGCAGACATTAATGATGCACATTTACCAGAGCTGACATATTCCAATTAATAAATTCAAAATAAAGAGATATTTTTCTACCTTTTGTGCATTTTTTTCAGCTGCAATTGCTCCAGCCACTTTCTTCTGGTTTCTTCGTGTCTTCTGCTAACTCTCCATCGTCTGCTGTCCATTTGTCCTTTCTTCTCTCTTCTAGTTTTTTTCCATTCTCTCTCTACATCTGCTTTAACATACTAATCTTTCTCCTTTTGCTCTTTCCTCATTCCTATTTCATCCACTCAAATTTTACCCCTCCATCCTCAATCCCCACTTACTCTCCCAATACCCGGCCAATTGTAGATTTTTTATCCCTCCCACACAAAATATTTTTCCCTTCTCCATTTTACTCTTCCAGCCCCATCCCATTCTAATCCTCCCCCAACATCAGCTCCCTTCTAGTTTCAGCCTCTCCCAGCATCCATTCCCTTCTAGTCCCTGCATCAGCCCATTTCCAGTCCTAGCCATCCATCAGCCCATTTCCAGTCCTTGCAACCCCCCAACCCAATACCAGTCCTAGCCCCCCATCAACCCACTTACAGTCCTAACCCCCCATCACCCCATTTTCAGTTTAAGCCCCCCCTATAACCCATTACCAGTCCTAACCCCCCATCAGCCCACTTCCAGTCCTAACCCCATCAACCCATTTCCAGTCAGCCCCCCATAGCCCATTGCCAGTCCTAACCCCCCCCCATCAGCCCACAGCCCATTACCAGTCCTAACCCCATCAGCCCACCTCCAGTCTTAACCCCCCAGCCCCTTTCCAGTCCTAGACCCCCATAGCCCATTACCAGACAGCCCCCATCAGCCCACAGCCCATTACCAGTCTTAACCCCCCCAAAGCCCATTACCAGTTCTAACCCCCCCAACAGCCCACAGCCCATTACCAGTCCTAACCCCATCAGCCCACCTCCAGTCTTAACCCCCCAGCCCATTTCCAGTCCTAGCCCCCCCATAGCCCATTACCAGACAGCCCCATCAGCCCACAGCCCATTACCAGTCTTAACCCCCCCAACCCCATTACCAGTTCTAACCCCCCCCCAACAGCCCACAGTCCATTACCAGTCCTAACCCCATCAGCCCACCTCCAGCCTTAATCCCCCCAGCCCTTTTCCAGTCCCAGCCCCAGCCCCCCAATAGCCCATTACCAGTCCTACCCCCCCCCCCCCAACGGCCTACAGTAACATATAATTTAAAAAAAACCTGCTGGCTGCCGCCGCGGGGCCCTCTCTGCTGCCGCGGCAGCATGGACTGACCCGCGGGGGCCCCCTCTGCAAGCTGAATCCGTCGGTCCATCGGTCCCTCCCTCCCTCCGTGCAGGCTGTGAGAGGCGCGAAGGGAGAGTGTCTCCCTCGCGTCTCTGTTAAGCCCGCACCGAATAACGTCGATAATGGAAAGGAAAAACCATGGACATCAGCACTTCCAACCCAACATCATATCTGCTTACTACATTTCTATCTATATACATACATACACATAACTACGAAAAGGGGCCGCAAACAGATACAGAGCTGCACTGAGCCCAAACAGACCTTCCAGTATATCAGCCTGCAGGGCCAAACCTCGTGTGCGCATTGCACATCATCGACCCACATATGTAAATAACCGCAACAGTGACCTGTACACATCAGATTTGCCATATAGTCACTGGCATGAAACATCCCCAATATAGTGTTCCGATAGGACTCACATATGACCTTATCTGCATCAGGGGACTGTACACATTGAATAGGGCATATCGTAACGATGCACTGTGTGGAGCGCAACACTCCAGCAGGTTGGATGCTGCACATAGCACCTAGAGCTGGGATTACATTTTCACATGGAGTCCTAGGACTCTGTCGCCAGTATCGTTTCCAGGACTTGGGCATTGTTAGGGAGCCCTAGGTGTGCCCCTTTAGCTCACACAGCAAATGCCAGCATAGCCGGATTGAGCACCAGTGCTCTACCTCATACACTTGTGGGGGTGTTTATTTATGCTACTTTAACTTACATCCTCTCTCTCCCCTGCTTTCTGTTCCAAATCACTGCATGCTGTGGTTTCCCAGACTGCAGACCCTCCAGTGCACAGCATAGGTTACACATCCATTCACCACTATGGGCTGCATTGAGGTGCACAGCAGAAATATTTCTAAGTCCTACCTTTATTCCACGTTTCTGGACATCTGCAGGGACAACTGAGGATGTACATGTGTCTCAATGGAATATGCTTTATATGTCTCCATGCCTGGCCATGCCCCTGTTCCCCTCACCCGCCCACGTTCTGCACTTCCCATTTAAGTTCTATGTACTTGCAGGGCCGCGAAGTTTCAGAATACGGTTCTAGACATTTTCACGGGGAAAACCTCTATCATGCATGTCCAAGTGGCTTATCCATGTTTACCGGAATTGAAGAATTCATGCAATCGTTCAGTTCGTCTCCATGAAAGTCTATGGGGGAAGCTATTTTCAATGGGACAGTCAGGTTTACCATCCATTTTCAATCAAACTGCTTGAAACTTGATGGCAGACAACTATAAGAGCATTACAAGCAGTGCCAGTGTTAGACATGCAGGGGCCCAGGGCAGAAACTAGTGAGCGGGCCTAAAGCCTGCCTTCAGACCATCCCTCCTTCAGCTTGAGGCAGACTTGGTGCCCCCCATGGCATAGGGGCCCAGGGCAATGCCCTGTTTTCCACCCCCTAGTGTCACTAATGCCGGCCCTGTCCTGTCTACAAGCCATCAAGAGTGTCACAAACCTCCCAGGGCACTAGAAGAGGGGCAACGAGTTCATACAGTACAGGACATGTACCAGAAACCAACATCAGACTGGAAAAGCAGTTCAAAGAACGCAATGAACACCTCAAGAGAATGGAAGAGGACAAAGCACCAAAGCACATTGAGAGAAGTACAATGGCAAGGAGACCAGTATAGCACCCACATTGGCTGCAAGACCTTACATTATGCTAACTGGGCCAACATAGTACCCAGATCACTTATAAGGCCATAAAACATGCCAAAAGGGCCAGCATAATATCCAAATTGGCTGCAAGGCCTTAAAGATGCCAAGGAGACCATCACAGCACAGCAACCATGCCAGCTGCAAGACCCTAAAACACCAGACACTGACAATTGCCGCATACACCTATAAATTAGACCTAGGGTCCCAAAAAAATGGCCCATGGACCCATTTCACCTGGCTGTTCAACTGCTACCAAGACCAAACTGGAAATGCTCCATGGTGCACCCCTGCTTCTCTTCCCAGCTCCCCCACCCCCTGCGGTCTCGCAACTCTCTTCCTCTCTCTTCTCTGCAATCCTTCCCCTTGTCTTAGGTTCCAGGAGTGCTCCAGTAGCAGCAGTGATTTACATATGCTGCCTCTCACCAGCCGGGAGCCTTTCCTCTGCCAAGCCCCACCCCTGCTGTAAAGAGGAAGAGGGGGCAGGATGTGGTAGAGGAGGGGATCCCAGCAAGTAGGAGGACCCTGGGGAGAAGGCCACAGGAGATGGAGGGGTAGAGAGTCCTTTGCAAGGAATGACTGTGGGGAAGGGAGGGTGGAAGACGGAGAGACGCTAGACAGCAGGGAGGGAGGCAATAATGACCTCAAGGATTGAGGGAAGAGATAGAAGGAGAAATGCTGCCAGAGGTCCCCAAACTATTGCCCCAAATCTTCCGAACGGCTACTTTTTTAGGGGAGTGGGTGGATGGGGAGGAGGGGACCCCCCTCCACAAACGCCCTTGCCCTTCTAGTGAAATAGTTGCTGCCTCTGACATGACTCAAATTTCACCCTTTATTTTAATGGTCAATATTGGTTGTTTAACAATTTATCCAACTGCATATGTACTTGTTGAATGTGAAGCTCAATATATTTACAGTTATTGTTTAATCAAATATAAATAAACACTAGACACCAATAAAAACAACAAAACAGAGCGCAACGTCTGCGTGGATTGATTCTAGTCTACAGAGTTTTGTCTTTTCCCTCTGAAATAGGTATGATCAATAACCACAAGAAAGCTCCTTTTTTGATGCCTTTAATTTGGATTTACAATCCCTCCAGAACTTCCCCTCCCAATCTGTGTTTTGTGTTACAGATCTTGCCTTCTGCTTTCTGAACTGCGTAAGGCATCACTTGATTGAGGTGACAGGGGGAGGCAGATGTGCGGCGGCAGTGGAAAGACCCAGGGAGGCTAATTACAAGTTTCTTTTCTATATATTGTTCTGGAGGTGGATCTCTGCAATTAGCCACAGCTGTTTCTGAAACAAACACGTACCTCTGGACCGAACAGACAAGAAGGAACCGATTTTCTGTTTTCTGGAATTTACCACCGAAAGAATGAAAACAAGGAGTTGCAACTATCATTCTTGGATACAAACCTGAATAACCTTTCATGTCCTTGAATAACCTTTCATGTCCTTGAACTCCTCTCCCTACATACAGTTGTGGTCAACATTCTTGGCACCCTTGCAGTTCAACCCCTTAATGTTCAGTATTTCCTAAAGAAAATGGCCTGTGAAATGGCTTTGAACTATATATGTACACATATTTGACACATAAAAGAATGAAATAAAACAAGACTGATTAAAAAAGGAAATAGTTTAAAAACTGGGACATTGCCAGGACATGATTATTGACACCCTCATAAACTATTCAATTCAGTTTGAACAGAAGAATCTCATTCCCATTGTAGTAAAATTAGATGCACCTGTGATCAATTGTCGGTACTCACATGACTTGAATCAACCAATGAATGATGGATCTAATGTTTAAAATAGCTACATTCACTGCCAGCCCTGGCAGACTCACCAAGGGTCGGGCAGCGGGAAAACTGGTCTAGGAGGGCATCGGGCCATCGGTGCACCAGCTGGAGCAGGGGGGCCTGTCTGTGCTGCCTCCAGAATGTCCCCACGACTGCTTCAGGGGCACATCGGGCCATCCCATTGCCCAATCTCTTATATCTAAATAAATAGGGGTGACCTACAAGGAGCAGTGGGTACACCCTTAAACAAAGGCATGGGGAGGGGTGACCTGCATGGAGCAGCAAGTGCACCTACTCTTGCCACCTTGCAGGGCAGACTAGCTGGTCTTTATCTGCTGTCATATATTATGTTACTATGTATGCTACTATGTCTAGCTCCCGTAGTGCAGAATTGGGTACAACAGCGCCCATCCTGTTCGGGGACGTCTGGACAGCCCAAATATGCCCCTTCCTGGATCAGACTCCATGTTTTTTTTATACTGCAAAGTGGCATTTTTTTGTTTGTAGTGTTGGGTGAAGCTCTGTCAGTTAGAGTTCATAGTCTTTGTTCCAGTTACCCATTCACAGCTAACTCTTTGAAGACACTGACCTCATCAGGTGTTAGATCCCTCACTACCACCCAGGCACCCACCCACACCTTGTGAGCATTCTTGCTTTATAGGACAACTCCCCAGTTAGCTACACACAGGGACATAGAACAGCACTGTTAGAACACATTTAAAAGAGGTTAACTGCTTTTTCTGTTGAAGGACAGTTGAAGAACAGATAGGGACTTTGGTAGATCTCCCTCTTTTACTTCAACAGATACCAAAGCTCCATTAACTAAACAATGACTGGAAAAAATCATGTTGCTAAAGTTGTTGTCCTAGTTACAGCTTCTACCTCTGTCCAGACAGAGATCCCAATGCCAGCTGACAGACTGGTTCCATGTGCAGGATGCCTTCATGCTGAGGCTCTCAGGAAACAAGTGGAGAAGCTCAGAGAAGAGGTGGTTAGGCTGAGAAGCATTTGAGACAATGAGAAGTACTTTGATGAGATGCTTCTTGAAACATCCAAGTTCTCCGGCAGAGGTACAGAATGAAGAAGGTTGGGCAGGAGTCACCAGAGCCTGCAGTATCAACACTCCAACTCCTCCAGCCCTTGAACTGAAAAACCAGTATGTTGCCTTGGAAGTTGTCAGACGGCTGCCTGGGTGAGAATCTTCACAGTCTTGTCAAGTGCATATATCTATATGATTTGCAAGGTATTGTGGGCAATGTAGTTCATTCACACCAGACACAGCTGCTGACAATAATTTAGTTGTGCTCTTGGGTAAAGCCAATAAGATTTTTATTTATGGGGTTATTTCTCCCAACACAGATATGCTTGGTAGCACATAAATTAGGTTACTTGCTTTCAGTGTTAACTTGGAAAAACAAAGTTAAAATCAGGAAAACAACAAATGAAAAGTCACAAAGCAAGAAACAAACTGTTCTTTTCAGGTTAACTTCTGATTACTTCCCACATAGATACAGAAGTGATTCTCTCCTAGCTCACAAGCAATTAGGTAAGGCTTAATTGCTAGCAGTTACCAGCTGAAACCCCTTAGCTGGCTTGCCTTCCACTGTGTGGGTCAAATCCTGCTTCAGGAGCTTTTCTGAGTAGATTAAAGAACAAATTTGTATTTCTTTGTGATGGTTGCTGTACTTTATAACAGAAAGTTACCAACGGAGTTTAGATAGAGAGCAGTCCATATAAACAGGATCCTCATCTGCTATTATTCCCCCTTGTTCAACAAGCATGGGTTCAATATCATGGATTGGCACAGATGAATATCTCAATGGAGCATTTTCAGGAGAATACTTGTTTCCCTGCTGTCTTTCAAGGTTATAGCTAGGGCATAGATCAGTGTTCATACCTGAGCTTCCATTGCTGCTAGAGTTCCTCTCTATATAGCCTGGCCAGTATGTAGTCCAGTTCTTATGTCCAGCCTTCCAATCCAGATCCCTGGACACTGGATCTCTCTTCACATACCTTCTGGCACAGGTCTTAGGGTCCCTTCCACGTGCAGCCGTCTCCCTCACAGGTAGCCTCTGGTGATTCCTAGCTCTGCAGCACCATTCCTCTGGCTTTCCCCAGTCCAATGGTGTATGCTGGCCCTTGGAATACCTCCCAGTATACGTACTGCTTTGGACTCTTCTAGACCTCTCAAAGGCTTTTCTCTTCCTTCTTCCAAAGGGTCTCTTTCCCTCTCTGTCCGTCCGGTTTGGCTTCTGCTTCTGATGATCCTTCAGATGAAACTGATGATCAAACTCAAGCTGATTCTCAGGATACTGAGGACAATTCTCTGGATATCCAAGGTGATCATGAAGATGGTCATCTGTAGAATAAACTCCACTCTTATTCTGCTTAGATGAGTGATCCTTCCTAACACAGCGCAGCTGTGCTGAATCAGGCCCTGCCCTTTGAGATGAGTGCTTAGGGATTACCTCATAGCCCTCCTGATTGAACACACGTTTCCTCACTTCAGCTCCTCTAATGGCTGTTGGAAACCTGGTGCATTCTGGGACTGGTAGTCTTTTATGGCAAAATTCTGTTTTCTTATTTCTACCAGAACTGACAGGTTGCTTGTTCAGAGTCACTTCACCTTTTCTATAGCTCTTTCCTGAGCTATGATAAGCTTCCTTATCACAAAGTGGAGGAGGTGGAAGCATCCCAGGAAAGAGAAGAGCCTGTGTTCAAGTACTCCACAGTTGCAGAATTAGTCACCACAAGGAAGCAAAGGGTAGTGGCGGTTGGTGACTTCTGAGAGTGTCCATCTGCCAACCAGACTTGATGTCCAGAGAGGTGTGCTGCCTCCCAGATGCCAAAATCCAAGATGTTATGGAGAGTTTGCCGAGACTCATCAAGCCTACTGATGATTATCTGATGTTGCTCATCCATGTTGGTATAAATGATACTAGATATCCCTCTGAACGTATCAAAAGTGACTTCATGGCTCTGGGACAGAGGGTGAAGCAGATAGGTGCGCAGGTGGTGTTCTCTTCAATTCTCCCTATTGAAAGTAAAGACTGAGGCAGAGAAGCTGGCATTCTGGAGATGAATGCATGGCTGCGTGGATGGTGTCATTGAGAACATTTTGGTTTCCTGGACCATGGGATGATGTTCCAAGGACTGCAGAGCAGAGATGGTGTCCATCTGTCCAAGAAGGGTCAAAGTGTCTTCAGCAGCAGACTGGTTAGCCTACAGAAGAGGGCTTTAAACTAGATTTGTTGGGGATGGGTGAAGAAAGCCCCCAGGTAGGTGAAACATTAAGGGGTATGTTTACTAAACTGCAGTAAACGTGAATAACGCGCGTTGTACGATGTTAACGATCGTTAGCACGCTATAGCATGCGCTATAGCGCATTAACAATCGTAAACACGCTATAGCGCGCGTTATCATGCGCTAACGAGCGTAATGCTCCGCGGCGCGGTAAAACAACACAGAAGGTGGAGAGAGGGTGGAGAGAAGGGGTCAATGGGCGGAGAGTGGGCGGGGAGAGGCTAACACGCTGATTTCCAGAGCTGAATTCCAACGCGAATGAAAACCTACCGGTAAAAGCACTTTAAAGGGGAGAGAAACCATTTACGTGTCAGCAATGTACAGCCTAGGCAGGGACACCAAAAAAAGGTGATAAGTGTGAAACATGTGCACAGAACAAAAGGGCACAGAAACACCGAAAATGACCCCAACAAACTGGAAAAAAACAACAACCAAGATGGCCAATAGTGGTAGCAATGAGAAACATCAACCCCCCCCCCCCCCCGAGTAAGCTCCATAGAACAGAGATAATTCGTGGAAGGGTCCATACTCCATCCCCATACAAGGTGCATGGGCCCACAGTGAAATAGCGCTGCTCAGGGATTTCCCCACCATCGGACAGGGTTCCTATGGCATGCACATGTACCGCAATATCAGGGCGGGCATGTCGGAATGGGCAACCGGGCAGATGCTGGAAAAAGGGATACAGAGGGCTGCAGGCGGCACATGCAGTGGCGCAGCTGGGCCACAGTGGGGACTAGGGCGATGCTCAGTTGGCCCATAGGAATGCGTAAACAGTAGAGCCAGACAGCAACTGATGAGGGCCCAACATGGGCACGAGTGTGTTTCCCAAAGCGTCACAGGGGAGAGTACCCAACAGCAACCCCCAAGGGCACGGAACACTGGCAGGCGGGGCTGGGGGGGAGCGTGGACGTCTATGCAGGCACCCCTACCCCAGAACATGCACCATAGGCAGCCGCCTACCTGCACACTGGATGGCCTGAGACCGCGCACCACAAGCTCCACCAGCAGAAGGGCATGTCAGCTGTGATAAGGAAGCTTATCATAGTTCAGGAAGGAGCTATAATAGAGGTGTATTGGCTCTGAACAAGCAACCTGTCTTTGCTGGTAGAAATAATAAAACAGAATGTTTTCATAAAAGACTACCAGTCCCAGAATGCACCAGGTTTCAAACACCCTATAGCAGAGCTGAAGTGGGAAAACGTGTGTTCAATCAGGAGAACTATGAGGTAATCCCCAATCACTCATCTCCAAGGGCAGGGCTTGATTCAGCACAGCTGAGCTGTGCTAGGGTGGAGTATCCCTCTAAACAAGTTAAAAGTAAAACCTATTCTACACAGATTAAGCAGTTGCAGACGAAGATGGAGTTGGAGTTGATGAGGAACCCAGAGCTCAAGGACAGAGAGAGCAAGAAGCAGCGTGGAAGAAAGAAGAGGAAAACATCTTGGAGGTCTAAAGAAGGAGCCCATACCAGTACGTGTGTTGGGAGTCATTCCAGAGGCAAGCATACTCCATTGGACTGGAGGAAGCCAGAGGAGTGGGTTTACAGAGCCAGGAATCCCCGGACGGCACCTGTGAGGGAGACGGCTGCATTTGGAAGGGGCCCTAAGACCAATGCAAGAAGGTATGTGAAGAGAGACCCAGTGTCCAGGGATCTTGATTGGAAGGCTGGACATAAAAGCTGGACTACTTATTGGCCAGGATATCTGGAGAGGAACCCTAGCAGCAAAGGAAGCTCAGGTATGAACACTGATTTATGCCCTAGCTCTTCACTTGGAAGACAGCAAGGAAACAAGTATTGTCCTGAGAGTGCTCCATTAAGGAATTCCCCTGAGCCAGACCATGATATTGATTCTATGATAGTTGAAGAAGAAGGAGATATTGTAAATGATCAGAGTGATTACATGGATTGCTCTCTGTCTAGGCTGCTGTGGTAAAAATACTTTCACAAAATACAACAACCATCAAAAAGAAATATAGCTTGTTCTTTTATCTACCCAGAAAAGTTTACAAGAAAGCTTTAGGGTAGGATTTGAGCCACGTATAGAAAGTAAACCAGCCAAGAGGTTTGCAGCTGGTTAATTGTTGGCAATTAAGCCTTGCATAATTGCACGTGGGCTCTGGAAAGGAAACTTCTGTGTGTGTGTGAAAATACAAGAAAGTTATCCTTGAAAAGAACAGTTTTTTGATTACTTTTTGGGTTTTGTTTTTGTTTTTGGAGCACTGCTAAAAGGTATTAGCAGGAGCCCTCAGAAAGACCTTTCTGTTCCCATCAAGGTCTTTATTGTTTGATTGATTGCTTAAGAAGTTCAGTTGCTGATCATGATTTGTTTTTCCTACGTATAATACTGAAAGCAAGTATCCTTTTGTGCTACCAAGTAAATCTGTGTGGGAGAAATAACCTCATAAATAAAATATATTTTCTTTGCTTACACTCGAGCAACACAACTCATTATTTTGTGAACGGCTGATTCTGGTATGAATGGACTACATTCCCCACAATCCTTTGCAAGTCATAATAGTATTTGCCTTTGCAAGACTGTGGACATTCTCACCCAGCGCCCCCGTTTACACAGCATGGTGGCTGAGGGGTACTGGTGGTGGAGGGGGCAGTGGCAGCTGCCCGGAGCAGACCGTGGCCTAGCCCTGTGACAGGCCCTGTCTGACCAACAGTCATGGTATCACCAGGGAATGCACCATCTTTATGAGAACATGGTGGTGCAGTGCACAGAACCACTGTATTCAGAAGCAGAAGGTCACAGGTTCAAAACCCAGCTGTGGTTTCCGCCAACCCAGTCCTCATATTTTACCCACCACTATAACGTGCTAATACAGGCAGAACCGTTCTTGCAGATGACGTAAACATGCCCAAAACACCAACATTTTACCCTACAGAGCACAGACACCATAAACACGCACATTACCTAGAGCAGAGCCTCCCAAATGCAGTCCTGGAGGGCCAAACACAATTCCAGTTCCATGCTGCCTCTGATAAAGATGCCTGTGCTGCATTTCTATGCGCCACCCCCATGGTATGCAGATGTATCTCATGCATATTCATGAGGGACAGCATGAAAACCCGAACAGTGTTTGGCACCGCAGGACTGGAGTTGGGAACCTCTGCCGTAAAGCAGCATCCAACAGGGGCAGACACACCCACACCCACAGGCCCCATTATCCACAGCCTTCTGGAGAGGCAGGACTGTGGGCTCTTCGTGCATCTCCCAATACTAGCACTTGCATACCTTAGTAATGCCACCCTAAACCGGGGAATATGGTACACATCTATCAAAAGGTTGCTAGGATTACTGGCAGATAGCAATTCCTAGGTTAGGTACAAGTGTCTGAGTGAGCTGCATCATAGCAACCTTTCTGATGTATGTGGAGTGTGCTACAGGTCATGTGTCTGACAGTGTTTACCAACCTGGGGAGTGACTCCTACAGTATTGCGTACCATAGCCATGCCTGCACTGCGCTCAGGACTTGTGTGGTGGCCTGGGCTGCCCAACACCTCTATAGTTGCACAATGCTGGCATAGGTGTGGGGAGTGTGTGTCTGTCTATCCAGTGTGTGGTGGCTTTCAACACCTTCCACAGCCCACACTGCTAGCACTGTTCCCAGTATTGGCCTGCCAATGTGCATAATGAGGAGCAAGGTACTGTGGGAATAGCCTGGATAGGGTGGCCTGGCCTGGCCTGGCCGCATCTGCGCTGGACATAGGGCAATGGCTCGGACATTGTAGTGCCCGGTACCACCTGCACAAACAGAGTGGCCACAGCATGTCCTGCTGGGAGGTCACTCTCACCCTGACTGAGTAGTGACCACGGCATGGCTAGGTTCCCCCATAGTGCTATATAGCATTTTGCTCATGTAATGTATATGGTTTCCTTTTTGGGGCCCAATCAATGACTTATCTGCTTGGTGTGTATGCTGACGTTCTGGGTACATGCATCGCCTCCAGGACCATGCACTATGGACTAGCTGGCGGATTGTCTGCAGCTAGTATGTGTTTTGCTGGAACACCTTGCAGGCAATGTTCCCTCTAATGTTCTGTAGGCTGTGTGCGCATAAAATATCAGCTGTGCAGCTTTTGAAGGAAGGTTAAATTTTTGTGCACCACATAACGATACTCGGAGTTATATACTTTAAAATTTGACTACACGTCAGAATACAGTATGGACCCCGCATTTATTTTAATCAAATTAAATGAAAATAGATGATTACTAAATGAAGCGGAAAATTTCTAGTAATTACAATCACAACTTTTAAATTTTAAGACATCTGTGTTGTTTGCTATCAGAATCAGAACCGTAATTTTTGTGCGCTCTGTTGTAAAGTATGTGCGCTCGCTCGGCAAGGTGTGTGCGCGCACACACGCGCACAGCTTAGAGGGAACAGTGCTTGCAGGGTGCAGCAGCTGGAGGCTTGCTGCTGGGGAATGTCAGATAATGGTGGGGGGCAGCTGAGCATATCCAGGACTGCCATCTGTCCGCTATTGCGTTATGGATGTGTACTGCTCTGTCTGTTCCCCAGCAGGACTGCTGTTGCTGGTCCCCTCTACCGCTGCCATTGCAGGGGGGTAGACTGTGGATCTATTGGTGGGTGACCCTGTTTCCCACTCTAAGACCCAGAGGGTAGGTTGTGTGGTGGTAGATGATCTGCCCATGGGTCCATACGCCCCCCCTTCACCTACTGCAGGTAACCTTGGCACCAACACAGGATATGCACTATTCTGAGTGCATCATCGCCCATAAGGACTAGACATGACAAGACATACAGCAGGGCACAGATGTATCCTAGGTGTGTCTAACGGAGCTACCTATCACACACTGATGGGGACCTGCAGCATGGCGTATTTCAGCCATGAAAGGTGCTGTGGACCTGGTGCTGGGGGCCCCACCTCAACCTCAGGGTGGGCACTGTACCCGCACAATGTGTCTGTGGCTACTCTGTGGCAGTGCCACACACGGTCTGTCCCCCCTACAGGGCCGAGGTGCTGTGGGGGTGCATACCCACTCTTGTGCCCATCTCTCGACTGCTGATTTGCATGTGCAGTGCATCATGGGTATGGGTGGGTTACCCCTATCCTGGTAACCACAGCAGAATGTGGGTGTGGTGCCGTGCAGTCCTCCTGTGGCCAGCCAGTAGTTTGTTAGCGGCTCTAGCCCACTGGTTACTTCACTGCCTGTGGAGCCAGAGGTCATGGGTCCTAAACCCACAGTGGGGTTCATCAATAGGGCTGTCTTAGGCATTGTCTGTTTTTATTGTATATTAGTTCTGCCAGCAGGACCACCCTCAGGGTACTGTCCCCTTAGGGTGGCTCATAAGGTGGCCTTATAAGGTATCCTATAGGGGACATTATAGGGTGCCTTGGCAGACAGCGCACTTTATAATGTGCCCTATGGAGTGCCCTCTAGGGTGCCTTATGTGGCACCTTAGGTTACGCCACTGTGAGGGTGTGTTTGCTGGCAGCACTATTCAGGTACAAGTAACCTTCCTTACAGCCCACTACTGAACCCTTTCCAGGCCAAGCCCCGTACTTTCGGGATCCCAACCTCTGCCTATATATTCCTATCAAATGGTATAGCATACATGACCATGCCAGAGGGAACATCACTATTGGAACATATTGGATACGACTGGTACAATTTTCCTGACATGTGCAAACATTAACCCAGCTGCAGAATGTGGATTAAAATATTATAGTAGGCCTTCAAAGGGTTACACATGACACCTCAGCCAGCCTTATTCATTTGGTACACTGGGGAATCAAACCCATGAGCCTTGTACCATCAGTCTGTGTAGTAACCATTGTGCTACAGCTCTGTTTCTGTGTTTGGGTGTCTGCGCGCTGTCTTAAGCTTGCGCGCAGTAGAGCGCGCGCTGTAGCGATCATTGCCATGCGGCGCGCACCTGCGCGTTATCGGTTACCATGTACCGCCCATTTATTTATTATTTATTTTTTATTTATTTAACATTTTTATATACCGCACTATTCATCATCAGCGCGGTTTACATAGAACTACAAAACATCAGATAAGATAAGATACATATATCTGTTTTTACATGGAACAGGAAGAAAAACTTGGAAAACAGGGGTAATAGTAACAAAGGATAATAGAACTTGAACTATATACATATGATAGTAATATTACTTGTAATATTACATGTAATATTACTTGTAATATTACATGTCCTTTTATGGCTTTCCTTCCACTAACGCGGCTCCTAACGCAAATTGCACTAATGCAGTTTAGTAAACATACCCCTAAATATCTTTGTAGAAATGAGTAAAAGGGGTACCATCTGGAAAGTGGTGTGTATAAATGCCCGTAGCATGGGAAATAAGATCCCAGATGTTGAGGCTTTAATGGGAGAGGCTGACTTGGTGGTGGTTACGGAGACATGGTACACAGAAAGCCATGACTGGGATGTAACTATAGCAGGCTATAGTTTATTCAGGAAAGACATGGTAGGAAGAAGGGGAGGTGGAGTGGCACTATATGTAAAATATAATATTGAAGCTATAGAATTGCAGGGCTTAAAAAGAAGAGAGGAGGCACTGTGGGTTAAACTAGAAAGAGGGAAAGAGAAATCCATTTGCAATGGAGTTATCTACACATCCCCCTCACAGGGAGAAGAAGTGGATGAAGATTTAATAGAAGACATACACGGTATTGCCATAAAAGGAGAAGTGCTACTGCTAGGGGATTTCAATATGCCAAATGTGGATTGGGCACATCCCTGCTGTACTGTCATCTAGAAGTAAGGAGATCCTAGATTCTCTACATAGGGAACTATTCAGGCAACAGGTAACATAACCCACACGTGAAGGGGCCATATTGGACTTGGTGCTTACCAAAGGGGAAATTATAGTGGGAGATCATCTCACATCCAGTGATCACCCAATAGTATGGTTCAGGCACTTTAAAGCCCGATGCAGTGGAGGCATCACCTTGCTGCCTCCCTCCCCAAGGTGAGAAGATGGATGTCAGGAAGGTGGAGCAGCATGGCGGGCCGGGCAGCACCACAGTCTTCTGGGGACAGCATATAGGGTTTGCCTAGGGCGGCAGAAACCCTTGGGCTGGCCCTGAACATGAGGCAAACAGAAAATCAGTGGAGAGTAGAGAGCAGAGGCAATCTGACGTTAATGTGAACATAATTATAAAATGGGAGGTTTTCTCAGACCTATGATGTAGTACTGGAGGGCCAAACCTATTGGCATTAAAATATAGAGCCCAAGACATAGAACTCCAGAGGTACTGGGTTCTTTTTCCTTCCACCTATACAGTACTTATGAAATTGTCTTCTGAAGTCTCAGTTGTTTGAGTGGGAACATTTTTTGTTTATTGTTCTTGAGCCCTTGCAATCGCCTGCTCCCAGAGCACCTTCAGTTAGCACAGAGGTACTCAAATCCAGTCCTGGAGGGCTGTAAACCAGTCAGGTTTTCGGGATATCCCTAATGAATATGTATGATATATATTTGCATGCACTGCCTCCACTGTATTTGAATCTATCTCATGCATATTCATTAGGGATATCCCGAAAACCTGACTGGTTTGCGGCCCTCCAGGACTGGATTTGAGTACCTCTGAGTTAGCAGATGCCTCTGCTGTTGGTCATGGTGCCAGCACAGAGAGATAGTGCAGTGATAGGATGAGTCAATTCACTCTCCATTGGGAGTCCAATTGCAAAGAGAATACATTATGTATTGAAGTATATCTTGTCTTCAGCTCAGATTTGGAAATATTTGGAAGCATAAACAATGGATTCACATTTAGAGTAGCAGTTGCACTCTACTCAGGATTTTATAGCCCTCTATCATATCTCCTCTCAGCCGTCTCTTCTCCAGGCTGAAGAACCTTAACCTCTTTAGCCTTTCCTCATAGGAGAGTCAATTCATTCATACACCGAGCGGCAGGTGCACGTACTCTAGCCACCTGACTGGTCTTTATCTGCCATCATTTACTATGCTACTATCCTTTTGGTTGTTCTTCTTTGTAGTTTTTCTAATGCCGCTATATTTTTCTTGAGGTTAGGAGACCAGAATTGCACACAATACTTAAAGTGTGGTCATATCAGGAGCAATACAAGGGCAATATGATATCCTTTATTTTATTTCCTATTCCTCTTCCAATGATTTCTGACATTCTGGCTGCTTTGTTGGCTGTCGCCGCTGCACACTTAGCAGAAGATTTCAGTGGACTGTCTATAATCAAGGCCAGATCCTTTTCTTGGATGGTGACTCCTAATGTGGAACCTAGCATTGTGTATCTATAATTTGGGGGGGGTTTCTCTACATGCAGGGCCGTACCATGCCATAAATGCACCCTGTGTGACTTGCACATCTGGTGCGCCCCCCCCCCCCCCCCAATCACAGGCTTCCCATTGCCCCATGCTCAGCATCTCCCCATCTCCCTTATCTCACACCTCCATGTTCAGCTGGCTCCCTGCACTGCCTGCCCTTGTCCCGCCTCCACTTTTCGTGTTTCATTGGAGGTGGTGGTGGCGATGGCAGCAACAGAACAAACGTCCAATTGAAAAAAAAACCATGCGGGTCTTTCCGACTCCACACTTGCATGTAGGTCTGATACCTCCCTCCTCTGACGTATGCTTGCATCAGAGGAGGGAGGAACCAGACCAGCCATCCAAACACAGGTCTTTGCAACTCCGCACTTGAATAGCTGGTCTGATCTCTCCCTCCTTTGACACGGCACATGTCAGAGGAGGGAGGGATCAGGCCTGCATGCACACACGGAGTAGGAAAGACATGCCTTTTATTTTGGTTTGATGTTCGCTCCGCTGCTGCCATTGCAGCCACCAAGGAAACATGAAAAATGGCTGTGGGGCAAGGTAGGCACCACTGGGGGAGCCAAAGCCAGCAATGCCAAATGCATCCCGATGTCTTTGTGCCCTGTGCGTCCGCACTGCTTGTACAAGACTAGATGTGGCACTAGCTACATGCATCACTTTGTACTGGTTCACATTAAATTTTATCTGCCATTTGGATGCCCAGTTTCCAATCTCACAAGGTCCTCCTGCAGTTTCTCACAGTCCACATACAGTTCATCGATTCTAAATAATTTGGTGCCATCTGCAAATTTAATCACGTCGCTTATTGTTCCCAATTTCAGATCATTTATAAATATGTTAAAAAGCACCAGTCCCAATACAGATCCCTGAGGTACTGCACGATTCACCTTCCTCCACTGAGTAAACTGACCATTTGGAGGAGTGGCCTAGTGGTTGGGGCAAGGTACTTCAGGCTGGAAGGTTGGGGGTTCACATCCCACTAGAGGACAGCAACCTTGGGCCGGAAGGACTGGGGTTTCTAGTCCCACAGGTGCTCCTTGTGGTCTTGGGCAAGCCACTTAACCCTCCACAGCCCATGTTCCCTGTAAAATAGTTATCTCCAAGTTATAATGCCCTGTTCAATGTAATTTTACTTCATTCAATGTAAACCGCACTGATGCAGAATAGTGCAGTATATTAGAGAATGTAAATAAATAATAATAATAAAAATATCCCTATGTATTTATTTAGCTATGTTTATATACCGCTTTTCACCGGGTCAAAGCTGTTTTCTATCTCTCTCAACCACTTTCCAATTCACAATAGGACATTGCCTCCTATGTCACAGCTTTTAAATTTCCTCAGGAGTCTCTGATGTGGGACTTCGTCAAACGCTTTCTGAAAGTCTAAATACACTATATCAACTGGCTCACCTTTATACACATATTTTTTCATGCCTTCAAAAAAATGGAGCAGACTGGTGAGGCAAGACTTCCCTTGGCTAAATCCATGTTGACTTTGTCCCATTAAACAATGTCTGTCCTTGTGTCCAGTAATTTTGTTCTTAATAATAGTTTCTACCATTTTATCTATCACTGATGTTGGGCTCACCGGTCTATAGTTTCTTGGATCGCCCCTGGAGCCCTTTTTAAAAATAGGTGTTACATTGGCTGCCCTCTAATCTTCTGGTACCACAGACAATTTTAATGATAGCTTAAAAATCAGCAATAGCGCGATTTCATCTTCGAATTCTCTCAGCACTGGTCCAGATGACTTGCTGCCCTTTATCAATTTGTTCTACAACATTGTCTAGTAGCAGATTTGATTCAGCTCTTCTGACTCATCAGCATTAACTACCTTTCTGCCATGGGCAGCGTCCTCACATCTTCCTGAGTAAAGACCGAAGCAAATAATTCATTTAGCCTCTCAGCTACAGCCTTGTCCTCCCTGAGTGCTTCCTTTACTCTTTAACGATCAAATGGTCCAACTGAATCCTTCCTGGTTTCTTGCTTCTTGTGTATCTGAAAGAGTTATTATTGTGATTTTTGTCTCTATGGCAAACTTCTATTCAAATTCTCTTCCTTATCAGTGCCTTGCATTTAACTTGCCAGTGTTTATGCTGTTTCCTATTGTCTTCATTTTGTTCCTTGTTCCATTTTTTGAAAGATATTTTTTGACTCTAATAGTCTCTTTCACCTCACCTTTTAACCATGCTGGCTGTCATTTGTCCTTCCTTCTGCCTTTCTTAATGAATGGGATACATCTTATCTGGGCTTTCAAGATTGTATTTTTAAATAATATACCACACCTGATGTCAACTCTTGAACTTTGCAGCAGCTTTTTTTAGTATTTTTCTAACCATTTTTCTAATTTTATTGTAGTTTCCCTTTGGAAAATTAAACACTGCCATGGTATTTCCTTTGCATCCTCATACCAGTTATTACATCAAATGTGATTGTATTATGATCACTAATGCTGAGTGGTCCCAACACGGTTAGCTCTTGCAGCTTCCCAGCAAACTTAGCTAATCATTGCAGTCAAAGTCCTAAGTTAGGGGCCATACACAGGGCTCTTTCTAAACCCTGCAATCATTGGCCCTAAATCTGGTTACTAGGTGTGGCTTTTGCCAGTGATGTACCAAGGATGAGGTGGTGTGTGTGGCCCACCCTGGGTGCCAGCCAGGAGTGGAGGGAGTGCCACTTCCAGGCTCTCATGAAGGTGCGTGTGGCAAGCATACCTTTCCTAGCTTGTCACGCTGTCTGCTCTCCAGGTCAGGTGGCTGTTCCCTTCCAGCAAAGTCTCACAGTGCAGCTGTTCTTGCTAGGCTTTACCAGGAGGGAACAGCCACCAGGCCTGAAGGGGAGGCAGTGTGGCAAGTCAGCAAAGGTATGCTTGCCCCACAGGCCTCCTCCATGAGGGCCCAGTGGGGAAGGGGTGAACATCATTGTGAGGGGGGGGGGCAGTCTCCAGGGCAGGGGGAGCATTGTCGCAGGGGGGCATCTGCTCCAGGCACCCAGTATCATTGGAATGCCACTGACTGTTGCACAATGACTAAGACACTCTACACTTCCCCAAACCCTGCAGGGGTTGTGCCTCTGCAACCACAGCATCCCTTGCCCCAGCTAACCTGGGGAGTTGAAGACTTGAGTCAGAAAAAGCTTGTATCTTTCTGTATGACAGTGAAAAGAGATGCACTAAGTTGCCAGAAAAGCCTTAGGGCCTGAGTGCTGGATTAAGTATTAGACATATGTGGTAAGCACAGAACAGACAGAAGTTCAGGGAAAACAAAATCAGCTTTTATTCTGTCCCAGCTCGTTAAACCTCTGCAAAGCTGGTTCCTCCATGGGCCATTCCTCTAGCCCCAGTTAAAGTTCTTACCTCAGAACTCCTTTGTATGGTTTGCCTTGGAAGGACTTCTGGCTCCACAGGCCTCTCTCCCTCCTGCAGCCTGCTGGGTTCTTGACCTCTCCCTGTGAGCAACACCCTCCCAGCCATGAACTCTGGGCTGCAGACTCTCTTAAAAGGGACTGTTGATAATCCCTTTGGAGAGGGACGGATAGCATTCTATATACCAAAGGAGATGACAAAGTCTGAAATAGCCTACCAACAGAGATGACAGAGGCCAGTACTTTAACAGAAGTTGAATATGTGTGATTGAGGTGTGTAGCCTAAGGTAGCCTGTGTAACTTAATGTGGATTTTTTAATATACCTTTTCAGGGGTGGAACGGTCCTGGAAGCAGCATAGGAAGCTGAACCTCTAGGATGACACTAGCTGGGATTACCATTGGGATTCACCCAGGGGAGGAACTAGGGAGCTCCTTAGATCACCTAGACCCAGGTTTTGGATGAAAATGTTTTTTTGCTTCTTTCCTGCCACTCAGTCACAAGTGCAGACCAGAAGCCAACAGTCTTAGGCCTTGTAGGGTAGGGCCCTGAAATACCACTCTGGTCTCAGGGCAAAGGAGAAAGAGACCATGCCAGAGAGGAGTTTGTGTCTTTTGGTCTTGTTTCTGCCAGCCCAATACAGGCTTAGTTTCTTTCTGTAGAGCCCTTTAGCAGTACCAGATGTCGGGAGAAAGGCAAGAGGAGAACAGTCCCCAGGAGAGGAGAATATGGGACTATCCAGAGCAGAGTGTAAGAAGGAGAAATCTTCACATTGAGGGGAACAAGGTTGGTAATTGCTTGGACAACTGAGAGACAGTGAAACTGGAGTCTTTTCCTCAGGAACCATTTCTATCACCTGATATTGAGTGAGGAGCCCAATGGTACAGGGCAGGATCCAAGCTGAAATGTGGGACCAATCAAAAGCTAACCCCGCTGAGAGTTACCTTCTAGTAGCTAAGGAAAAGAAGAGTTCCAAGAGTTGGATAGAGGCCAGTGGGCCAGTGTGCAAGAGATTGTGTGGAGGGGTCCAAGGAGTAAATACTACCCGGACTTTATTACAAATGCCGCAATCCATTGTTTGATTCATGTTTGTTCAGTAAAGTCAAATGGAGTTTCAGTTACACACACATACACACGTGCATTGTGGATTTTTTTTCAAGAACACCCTCACTGAGGAGCGGACTGTTGTGGAAGAGTGATCGCTGAGTGAGTAGTCGTGTTGGGCCTTGGGGATTGAGTCCTCCTCCACATTCCCTTGAGACCCAACAAAATTATGAAACTGCTCTTTAGTTCCACTAATCTGATTGCTAAAAAGGGGGTTTACTGGGGATGCAGGTACATGTGTTGGGACAGATTTAGGGGGAAGACACCTGAGGAGAAAGGGTGGGCTTATTGCTCTTATCTGCCATCAAGTACTATGCTACAGTGATCAAGTGTATTGTCTTTATTCTTTTTGTGTTGTTGAGTTAGTGCTGACCCTGAAGCCCCTGAGTTTTCTTGGCAAGATATGACTAGCAGATTTCCAGGCCTTTCTTCTGAGACAATGAAGGGTAAAGGGACTTGCCCAAGGTGTGTGAATGGGAATCAAAACCTGGGTTTTTGGTTGCCAGGCCACTACTCTAACCACTAGGCTACTCCTCCTGGGTGTGCTATCTGACATGTTTAAAAGGCTGCTCTGTGGCTTCCTTTCTTTCACGACGGTATGCTTTGATTTCAAATCAAAACAAAGAAAACGACTGTTCCAGAGTGAGACATGCCTCGCCTTCTGAAAGAAAAAAAGAAAAAGACACCATAGCTCTATTACTTAACTCGGAGGAGGAAAGGAGCCAGGGCGTGTATCCAGACAACAAATTTCTTTAATCCTGAGGCCTGTAATTTACTTCACAAATGTGCTGCTGCCTTGAAAAGGGTCCGGCAAGCCAGTCAAAATAAGGAATGACTCAGGTGTGAAAGGAGACACCTGAAATCAAAAGTAAAGCTATGAAAAAACATCTCAGCTGGGCTTGTCCCCAGGGTAGTAGTGAAAGAAACCACATGGGAGAGTGAAAAGGCAGAAGACTGGCGCTTGAGCCAACCCTGCTCAGGGGAGGACCATTAAAGGTATCTCACATATGAATTTCGATGGTTGACAACTGCCATTGTTACGTAACTGGCAATACGAGTGGGCACAGGCAAAATATTTTTTTATCTGTTTTCAGAACATTTAAGTTTTCCTCCTGATTTTCATTTGTTTTTTGTTTCATTTCATAAATACAATTCTAGAGGATTTTTTTTAGAAGTCGTATTCAGGCATTGGATGTCTGAAAATGGGCATACAGATGTCCCCGGTGCTATTTTAGAAAAGTGGTTCTAAGGACGTCCCCAGCGCGAGGATGTCCAAGGCTAAATGGAGGCGTGGTGTAGGCATGTCTGGGACTTTCCCAAGCATTCGTACATCAGCGTCCGATTTCAGAAATGCCCTACGCGTCCTGAGCTGCGTCCAAGTTGCTACCTGCTCCAGAGCCTGAATAGCCATCGGAAAAGCTATTGTTCTGGCGGGCATAGAGAAGGAGGTACTGTTATATTGCTTTTGGTTCGGCCCACTGCTGCCCATCCCCATTTGCATAATGACTTGCATCCCCCACCCCCAGGTTTTCTAATGAGGATGTCTATGTAGACACCGGCGCGGCCATTCATTTTGGGGATGTCCATGCTTCCAAATTCAGACCAACAGATAAACATCCCGACATTTTTTTGGACATTTTGCCCTGGATGCCCTAGATGTCACCTGGGCATCCTTTGTAAAATGTCACCTCACATGAGCATTAAAACCCTTTAATTTGCACAAATTGTATGCATGGTCAATCATACGTTAAAACATGCTAAATCAATTTTGCATGCACTAAAATGTTTTAAGACAAGCTCACTACTACTAGTACTGTTAATCATTTATATAGCACTACAAGGTATACGTAGCACTGTACAAACACAGATTTGAAGTTTGGTGTTATCGGGGCAGAAATATATGGTTCTTTTTTTTTTTTGCTTATGCATGTGTGTTATTGTGAAGAGGATTTGTAAGTGTATGCTTGGTGAATGACTGTATGATTGGAGACTGGGTTGGGCTGTTCATGTGTTTTAAATCTATTACTGTATTAGATTGTGTATTGACAATTCATCTACATTTGATATTTATGTTAGATATTTATGATATGTAATAAAAGATTTTTGTAATTTTGTAAAAATAAAGCAATATGAACATACAGAAATAATATATACAAATAATTTTTTTTGGTTGTAGTTTTGCACCTTTATAGGAGTCTTTAATATTTGAGTAGAGGATATTGGAGTGGAGGAGTGGCCTAGTGGTTGGGGCAAGGTACTTCAGGCCAGAAGGTTGGGGGTTCAAATCCCACTAGAGGACAGCACCCTTGGGCCAGAAGGACTGCAGTTTCTAGTCCCACAGGTGCTCCTTGTGGTCTTGGGCAAGCCACTTAACCCTCCATAGCCCATGTTCCCTGTAAAATAGTTATCTCCAAGTTATAATGCCCTGTTCAATGTAATATCAGTTTGTTCAATGTAAACTACACTGATGCAGAATAGCACAGTATATAAGAGAATGTAAATAAAAATATTGAGAGGATATGGTTTTTCAAGGCTTTTAGCTATATTGTAGTTTATGTTTGATTTTTCATGAATTTGTAACTTTTTGTGATGATTTCTTTTGCTTTGCCTATCAGTTCAAACTTCTTATCTACAAGTGCATTCATTCAGTGACTCCTCACTACCTTTCCTCTCTTATCTCTCCCTACACCTCCCCTCAGGAACTCCACTCCTCCGGCAGATCCCTTTTATCTGTGCCCTTCTCTGCCACTGCCAGCTCCAGACTTCATTCATTCCATCTTGCTGCTCCATATGCCTGGAACAGACTACTTGAGTCGATGCATCGGGTCCCATCTCTAGCCCTATTCAAGTCCAGGATAAAGACTCACCTCTTTAAGGCTGCTTTTGGTTCCTGATACTTCTCACACTCTCGTCCACTACTTATGTCTATCTTACCCTACTCTAGTCCCCAATTTTGTGATGCTTTTCATCTTGATTAGAATGTCAGTTCTGATGAGCGGAGGCTGTGTCTTATATGTATAACGTTGCATACACCTTGTAGCGCTATACAAATGATTAGCAATAGCAGTGGCCAGAGGACCAGAGAAGATCTCCTCCGGGGAGACATTCTGTGTCGTAGAGGTGCAGAAGCAGAAATATTTAGTTTAGTTTCATTTTGTTTGGCTCCCTTTTGTTTCTATTCCTATTTTGTGTTTTTTTTTCTTTCATTCCATTTTGTTTTCATTCCATTTTATGACATTTCTGCAGCACTTCGTCACTATTTTGTTTTAGCGCGCACTAAAATCATATTGCAGGCATGGAGATGTCTTAGTGGCTGCTCTTTTATGCTAGGACATGCTATTTTGATTAGTGTATGGTACAATAAAATGAAATAACACGGAACACACACACACGTCTACAGTGCCGCTCATTGGCTCATGTGAGCTGCATACTAACAATTGCCACCTAGCCTAATGGGTAGAGAAGCCAGGGTTCAAATCCCACTGCTAGTCACTTAACTGTCCATTGCCTCAGGTATAGACTTAGGGGTATGTTTACTAAAACCCCGTTAGGTGCGCGCTGCGCTAGTGTGCGGGATGCCATATAAGGAGTGGGCGTTTCAGTCTGAAAAAAGCAAACCGGGATTAATCATGCGCTAATGTGCGCCGCACACATTAGCACATGAGAAACTTGTGCGGGAAGCATAAGTGGCGCACTGATGTACAAGCACAGGAACAGAGCCACAGTACAATGGTGAAGACACTGACCGATGGTGCAGGGATCATGGGTTCAATCCCCCACTGTGCCCAATGAAGAAGGCTGGCTGAGGCATTACCTGTTATAGGTAATATTGCAGTCTGAGGCATATTAATTTTATTTTTAACTACTGCTACAAGCAAATGCACTCTGAAAGCACTGTAACATAAGGCACTCCATAAGGTACCCCAGAGGGCACATTTTAAAGTGCACTGTCCGCCAAGGCACCCTAGAATGTTGCTTATAGGGTGCTTCATAGGGTGCCGTATGAGGCACCGCAAGGTCACAGCACTGTTTTTGATGGCAGCACTGTGCAGTGTAATGAATGAAAATCATAAGTAGGTGTGCTGATATGCAAGGAGGAGCATCAGTATAGCACAATGGTTAAGACACTGACCAATGATGCAGGAGCCATGGGTTCAATCCCCCACTGTGCCTAATGAAGAAGGCTGGCTGAGGTATTACCTGTTACAGGTAATATTGCTTTAGGAGGCATTTTATTTTTATTTTAATTAGTGCTGCCAGCAAACACACCCTCAAAGTATTGTAACATAAGGTGCTGCATAAGGCGCCTCATAAGGTACCCCAGAGGGCACATTATAAAGTGCACTGTCCGCCACGGCACCCTATAATGTCCCCTATAGGGCACCCTATAAGTCGCTCCACAGGATAACGTATAGTGCACCTTATATGGACGGTAACCATAAGGTGCCCTATAGGATGCCCTATAAAGCGCCCTCTGAGGCACCTTATGGGTACAGTACGCTGAGGGTGTTTTTGCTGGCAGCAATAATGTACATTAAAAAGAGATAATGCTTTGGGCAGCCCTATCAAACAACCCCACTGTGGGTTTGAACCCATGACCTCTGACTCCACAGCCAGTGAAGTAACCAGTGGGCTACAGCTCTATAGCTGCTAGCAAGCCCCTGGCTGGCTGCAGAGGGACTGCACGTCACCACACAGACAGTCTGTTGTGGTCACCAGGATAGGGTTAGCCCACCCGTACCCATGATGCACTGCACATGCAAATCAGCTGCCCACAGATGAACACAAGATGGGGTATGCACCCCCACAGCACCTCGGCCTGGTAGGGGGAACTGACCATGTGTGTTACTGGCACAGAGTAGCTACACACCGTCACATTGTGCGGGTACTGTGCTCACCCTGAGTGTGCGGTGGGGCGCCCAGCACCAGGTCCACAGCACCTTCCATGGCAGAAGTAGGCCATGCTGCAGGTCCCCAGCAGTGCTAATGTGTGAGATTTATTTATTTATTTAGCAAGCATTTGTAGCCCGCTCCTTCCACCGATCAGAAGCGCGTAGGATTGCTATTGTGAAACTGCCAAATCAAGGCAGGTACAAATTTTGTTTACATACAGATTGTCAGAAAAGCACATCATACAGAGTTAACACTTCTTAGCTATGGGGGAGTTCATTTACATATATACATAAATACATATATACAGGATAGGTAGCTTCTGCAGACACACCTTGGATATATCTGTATGTCTCAGTCAGGTGTAGCCCCTATGGACCCCTAGGAGGATTATGTACCACCACCCTCCTCCTCCTCCATGGCTGAGGGTGGCAAACAGGGTCTCCCATCAACAGATCCACATTCTACCTCCCTGCAATGGTGGCAGTAGAGGGGACCATCAACCCTGGTCCTGCTGGGGAACAGACACATACAGGGCAGTCAAAGCAGCTCTGTACACATCCATAACACAATAGCAGACAGACATTAGGCCTGGATATGCTAAGCTGCACCCCACCACTATCTGATAGTCTCCTGCAGCAAGCCTTCAGCCACTGCACCCTGAAAGGCACTCCATCAAGACACATACTAGCTGCAAACAGTCTGCTAGCTAGTCCATAGTGCATGTTCCTGGTGGAAATGCATGCACCCAGAACTGGGATGTCAGCATACACAAGCAAATAAGTCAGTGACTGGGCCCCAAAAGGAAACCCATAAATATCACATGAGAAAAATACAATATAGCACTATGGGGGTGCCTAGCCATGCCGTGGTCACTGCACAGTCAGGGTGAGAGTGATCTCCCAGCAGGACATGCTGTGGCCACCCTGTCTGTGTAGGTGGTGGCCGGGCACTACAATGTCCCAGCCATTGCCCTATGCCCTGTGCAGATGCATCCTGGCCAGGCCACCCTGTCCGGGCTATACCCATGGTACCTTGGCTCCTCATTATGCACATTGGCAGGCCAATACTGGCAACAGTGCTGGTAGTGTGGGCTGTGGAGGGTGTTTGCAGCCACCACACACTGGATAGACAGACACACACTCCCACACCTATGCCAGCATTGTGCTACTATAGAGGGGTTTAGCAGCCCTGGCCACCACACCAGTCCTGGGCACAGTACAGGCATGGATATGGTACGCAATACTGTTGGGGATCACTCCCCAGTGTGGTAAACACTGTCAGAGACCAGACCTGAAGCACACACCACAGACATCAGGAAGATTGTTATGATGAAGCTCAATCAGCAAACTGTGCTTAACGTAGGAATTGCTATCTGCCAGTAATCATAGCAGTAATGATACACAATGTACCACATAACAGAAACAGAAGACCCACAATGCAAAACACCCTAGAGGTCCCAAAAGCAATGACGAGATGTACAAAAGCAACAACGAATAGGGCCTTTACGATTTACGCACCTAGAGCATGGAATGCCCTCCCCACTTATATTCGAATCATCACCGGCATAACCCACTTCAGGAAGGCATTAAAGCATCATCTGTTCACTATATACTACCCCGAATCCAGCCTTAGTAAACATGCATGGTGCTCCTCAGACAATCACCCACTGCACCTAACTAATCAGACCCAGCATGAAAAGGGATAATCAGCTCGGTCTCCCATTAGTACTCCCCAAAATAGAATTTAGGCACCCAGCGTAATAAGATGTATATAGACCCTGCCTGAAAGTAGGTACCAGTGTAAATACAATGTAGATAGTTTCCCCAGTTACTTCCAAGTTGATCTCCCCGTTCATTGTAAATACAACTCAGAGTTCCTGCGTTGTATAGTTGATGTTGAATTTAAACCGCACTGATCTAAATAGCGCGGTATAGAAGAAATGTTAAAGAAAGAAAGAAAGAAAGTTAGTTTGATAGCTGTGTACTGTATACCCAGGTATAGGGTGGCATTGCTAAGGTATGCAAGTGCTAGTATTGGGAGATGCACGCAGGGCCCAATGTCCTGCCTCTCCAGGAGGCATTGGCTAATGGGGCCTGTGGGTGTGGGTGTGTCTGCCCCTGTTGGCTGCTGCTTTACGGCAGAGATTCCCAACTCCAGTTCTGGTGTGCCAAACACTGTTCGGGTTTTCATGCTGTCCCTCATGAATATGCATGAGATACATCTGCATACCATGGGGGTGGTGCATAGATATGCAGCACAGGCATCTTTATTAGAGGCAGCATGGAACCTGAATGGTGTTTGGCCCTCCAGGACTGCATTTGGGAGACTCTGCTCTAGGTAATGTGCCTGTTCATGGTGTCTGTGCTCGGTGGGGTAAAATATAGGCGTATTAACCATGCGTATGTTCTCTGCAATAAAGGTTTGTCCTTACTATCACGGTTTAGTTGTGGGAAAAATATGTGGACTGGATTGGCAGTAGCCCCAGCTGGGCTTTGAACCTCTGACCTTCTGTTCTTGCACACACTGTCTGTGTGCACTGCACCACCGTGTTGCCACAGACAAGCTGCATTCCCTGGGGAGTCCATGACTGTACATCCGACAGGGCCTGTTTGTTGCAATGCACGGCACCCACCTGGACAGGGCTAGGCCATGGTCTTCTGTGGCCACCAGCTGCTGCCACCTCCACCACCAGTACCACTCCATCCTTAGATTGGAGACAGCATAAACCCTGAAGGATTTGTCGCCCTCCAGGACTGCATTTGGGGAAATCTGCTCTAGGTAATGTGCATGTTTCTGGTGTCGGTGCTCTGTAGGGTAAAATAGAGGTGTTTGAGCCATGCTTATGTTCTCTGCAATAAAGGTTCGTCTTTACTATCACGATTTAGTTGTGGGTAAAATATGGGGACTGGATTGGCAGGAGCCCCAGCTGGGGCTTGAACCTGTAACCTTCTGTCTGCAAACACACTGGTTGTGTGCATTGCACCACTGTGTTGCCACAGAGACAGTGCATTCCCTGATGATACCATGACTGTTTGTCTGGCAGGGCCTGTCTGTTGCAGTGCATTGCACCCACCTACACAGGGCTAGGCCATGGTCTTCTCTGGGCAGCTGCCACTGCCCCCCTCCACCTCCAGTACCCCTGTGCCACCCTGCTGACATGCCCTTCTGCTGGTGGTGCTGGTGGTACGCAGTCTCAGGCCATCCTGTGTGCAGGTAGGGGGCTGCCTATGGTGCGAGTTCTGGGGTAGGGGTGCCTGCATATCTGTCCGCACGTCCCCCAATCACTGCCTGCCAATGTTCTGTGCCCTTGGGAGTACCTGCTGGGTACTATCCCCTGTGACACTGTGCTAAACACTCTCGTGCCCATGTTGGGCCTTCATCAGTTGCTGTCTGGCTGCTGTTCAGTTTCAGCATTCCTAAGTGCCATCTAGGCATCTGCCTAGTCCGCACTGTGCCCCAGCTGCACCACAGCATGTGCCGCCTGCAGCCCTCTGTATCCCCTTTCCCAGCATCTGTCCAGTTGCCCATTCCGACCTGCCTGCCCTGCTGTTGTGGAACATGTGCATGCCATAGGTAACCTGTCCAATGGAGAGGGAAACCCTGATCACTGCTATTTCACTGTGGGATCATTCACCTTGTATGGGGACGGAGCGTAGACCCTTCTAAAATTCATATTTATTTTTTGCAGCTTTCTTGGGAGTGTTTTTTGCTGTTTCCCATTACTATCACTATTGCCCAGCTTGATTATAATTTTATTTTATTTTGTTGGGGTCATTTGCAATGTTTATTTGCACTTTTGTTCCGTGCACATGTATCACACTTATCACTGTTTTGTAGGTTTCCCTGGTTTTGCTGTACATTGCTAACAGAAATGGTTTCTCTTCCCTTTAAATTGGCTCTACCGCGAGGTTTTCACTCGCGATATTTTTTGCCTTGAATTTCAGCCCCGCTAGTGTGCGGGGAGCCTCTCCCCTCCCACTCTCCACCCATTGACCCCTTCTCTCCGCCCATGGGGAGCCTTCCTCCACCCTCCGGGAGCCTTTCCACGCCTTTATCGCACATTAGCGCGCCGCGCACATGAGCATGCACTTTAGTGCGCCGCGCACCTGTGCAGGGCACATTTGTGCCCCGTAACGTGACATTAGCGTGCGCTAAGGTACCTTAGCGCATGCTAATGTGCGCCACGCACATTAGCGCAGTTTAGTAAACATAACCCTTAGATTGTCAAACTCCAGTCCTGGAGTGGCACAAACCAGCCTTGTTTTTAGGATGCCCCTAATGAATATTCAAGTATTATATTTGCATACAATAGGGAGCAATGACTGCAAATATATCTCATGCATATTCATGGAGATATTCTGAAAATCTGACTGGTTTGAGGACCTCCAGGACTGGAGTTTGATACACCTCCAGGACCAGGAAAATACCTGAATGTTACTCTCTGAAAATGGTATGGGCTAAATCGAAAATCCCTTCACCTCTTCCTGGACCCTAAACACCACTGGATGCTGGATCTGAACTTGGCTCCCCACCACGCTGGTCCAACCTTGTTTATTTTACTCTCTTTTGGGTTACCTTTTTGAAGTTAGCAACGTGCATCTGATATATATATTATTGCTAGCACACACAATGGCCATGCCCATATCAGTTGAAATAAATACTAAAGTTTAACATAATAAGAAGCCAAGCCACAATTGTTTGTTTACAGTGTGTATGTTAAAAGCTAACCTGCAGTCGAATCATGAACACTGCACCCTGAAATGAATCCTCATGCGGAATATACAGAATTATAATGAGCTCATTAGCATTATCACCCTATTGACTAACCTCTGCTAAATTTTCCAACATCTGTCGGGCTCTGGTAAGTTTAGCACAAGCTTGCATGCTGACAGCACCCCTCTATGGCAGCTTGATACATCATGCAGTGCTGCTGGTTGCGACCATTTTGAGTTATACAGTGATACCATAAGGAGATCATTGGTTTCCATCAGCCAGCAGAGTCTTCTAGAAGATTCAACATACAGTTCAGGGGCCACATTTAGATCGGGGCCAGGCAGATGTGAATTACCCCAAATTGTTCTGGATAAAAGCTTTGAAAACGTAACTCTATCGCTATTAAGTCACAAAACAAAAAGGGTGTAAGAATACAAACTGCAGCTGACTATGTGCCAATCTGTATTGGCACGGCAAGCAAGGCAGTGCATAAAGTAGGCAAGAGATCAGAAGGAGAAGTAGATTAGTCACAGAAATCGAAACACGAGAAAACCTTTTCCTCAGCAACTGCAGTGCTGTCAGGAGCTCTAGTAATGGTCAAAGCTATAGGGATACTGTTAAAGGAAAACGTATTACAGCAGCTGGAATCAAGCCTATGAGAGTTTATAAGGGGAGATCTTGACAAACAAACCAATCTGTCCTTTGATGTGGTGGAAAAAAGTAGTGGAAGCCAATGCGAAGGAGACTGCCTACCTGGACCTCAGCAAGGGCTTTGACACCCTTCCACAGAAACAGAAAAAGCATGTGATTCTCAAATCCATCCAGGGGGATCAGCAGTGAATCCGATTTTGAGGATTCCCACAATCCATGTGCATGAGATGAATTTGCAGACAATAGAGGCAGCACATGCGGATCCATCTCAGGAATATTCATTAGACTGGCTACTGGTCCCCAGGGCTGCTTTGGGAACCATTGGCTTGGGAACCCAGAGACCAGGGTTCAAGTCCCACTAGCTCTCCTTGTGGCCTTGGACAAGTTGCTTAACCCTCCATTGCCTCAGAAAAATTCAAGTTATCAATAGCCTTGTTTAATATACATTACCAAGTTTAAGTTACAATGTAAACCGCTTTGATTGAAATGATAAAGCAGTATAAAATACCTGTTAAATACATATATAAATAAATAAAAATAAATTGAATTAGATAATATGGGACTAGGGCAGAAAGATGCAACTGGTTAAGCTATAGGACTCAGAAAGTGGTGGAAAGTGGAGTCCACAAGGGGTGTATATGACCAAAAGAAGTTGGTTTGTGCTTGTTTTAAACAAATGTTTCCACGTTTTTGGGCATTTCTTTTGTGTTCATTTCACCTATTTGATTTTTGCATGTGTATCGTATACACACTAGAACCTTTTTAAGTGCCCACATCGATCATACACAAGTTAATTGGTAGCTATACACACATAAAAGTGAGTTGCGTGCACGGTCCATTTTTAGGTGCTCAAATAAACCAAAAATGCGCTCAAGACTGCACACCCTAGAGCCCATGTTGTTGGGAAAGTTTCAGAGCCAGTTACTTAGATAAATAACCAGCTGTGTGGGTAAATTGGGCAGTCTATAATTTGCCCTCCTCTGCCCAGCTAAAAATGTGTGCGGGCTTCTAACTTAGGAAGTTAAAAAGAGGCATTCTTAGGGATAGAGTCTATTCAGAGGAGGAGAGGAAAAGTGTTCTTGGGATTTTCAAAAGTCCTGTCACCTGTAGCTACTTTGCTCACACTCCCTGGAGGCAAAAGACAGCAGCAAAGAGAGAGCTGCAGGATCCAGAGCACCAACGCGAGTCCCAGAGAGGGGCAGCAGAGGCAGAGGTAGGAGCAGGGGGGAAGCAAAAATGAGGACTCGTCTACGGCATATCCTTGCACCGGCCCTGGAGAGCTGTGATAGCACCACAGGAGCCTGAGCTGTAGCAGCAGAAGAAGGAGATTTGGAGCCACAGATTTGACAGCATGGCCACCAGCAGAAGTGCCGCAAATGCACTTGTACCTGGCTGCCATTGTTGCAGGAGTCGCATTGTCCACAAGCAGTGGCAGGCAGACAGGCAGAAGCTATGAGGCAGCAAAAGAGAATAGTGGAATTGGCAGATCTGCAACTCTGAGAAAAAAGCTTCAGAGACCTCGGTCGTAGTGAAGAGGAGCCAGGCAGGAAGAGGGAGCGCTAGCCATAAAATGGGCCCTGCTGGTACCCTACAGAGGGGAAGAAAGGTTCTCCCAGAGCCCCTCAGCTTTGAGTTGGAAGATTTGTTCCCTCCACAAGCCTCCGGGAAGGAACCTTTGAATGCTGCACCACCAGTCAGACTAAGAAAAAATGAAGAAACTATGGAGATAAAATTTAATGTGGACAAGTGCAAAGATGTGCACTTAGGAAAGAACAACCCAAACTATGCTTATATGATGCAAGGTTCAACATTAGGAAACACAACCCAGGAAAAAGATTTAAACGTCATTGTGGATAATATGTTGAAACCCTCCACCCAATGTGCAGCGGCGGCCAAGAGAGCAAATAGAATGCTAGGTATTATAAGGAAAGGAATGGAGAATACAACAAAGGATGATATCATAATGCCTCTGTATTTATTTATTTATGTATTTACATTCTCTTATATACCGTGCTATTCTGCATCAGTGCGGTTTACATTGAACAAACTGAAATTACATTGAACAGGGCATTATAACTTGCAGATAACTATTTTACAGGGAATCATTCCATGGTGCGACCACACCTTGAATATTGTGTGCAGTTCTGGTCACCATTTATTTATTTGCAATGGTTTTCTACACCGCCCCTTCAGAAGATCAAAGGCGGTTTACAATAAACAAACAAGTAAGGATATAGCAGAATTGGAAAAGGTACAGAGAAGAGCCCCAAAATGTTAAAGGGGATGGAAGGCTACCCCTATGAGGAAAGGCTTAAAGTGTTAGGGCTCTTCAACTTGGAAAAGAGACAGCTGAGGGGAGATATGATAGAGGTCTATAAATTAATGAATGGAGTGGAATGAGTAAACATAGATTGACTTTACACCATCAAAAAGTAGAAAGACTAGGGGACATGCAATGAAGCTATAATTTAACCCATTTAAGACTAATAAGAGTGTAAAGGGTCTGCTTCTTGTTGGTCACTCCAGGCCAGGGAAGTCCCGAACCCTCATCTGCGGTGTGCTGCTCCGGCTGGCTGGAATCCAGGGGAATAAAACTCACAGACCACACAGTAGGAAAATATGCAAGTTTATTCCAAAGGGTGGAGGGATTGTCCGTATTTTATACATTATCAGAAACATAGTCATACGTCATCCACCCATCTTCTGGGGGCCCACTATAGTTTATCAGTAACTGTGCAAATACAAGTCATCCTTGAGTAGAACAATCAGTTTAGCTTGACACAGCACATTCCTTTTTCCATACCCACCAGAATGTACAAAGGGCACACACATAGGATTCTGATTTCTATAGGATTCTGATTTCTCTTGTGCAGGCCTCCTGTATATGTACTTAAACTAAGCATTATTATTATTTCCTAACAAAGAGAAAATATTTTTTTACTCAATGCGTAGTCAAACTTTGGAATCCGTTACCGGAGGACGTAGTAAAAGCTGTTAGTGTAGCTGGGTTTAAAAAAGGTTTGGTCAAGTTCCTGGAGGAAAGTTCCATAAACCATTATTAAAGAAGACCCAGGATATCCACTGCTTACCCTGGACAAGCATTGTGGAACCTGTGGGAACCTACCCGGTACTTGTGACCTGGATTGGACACTGTTGGAAACAGGATACTGGGCTTGATGGAGCTTGATCTGAACCAGTATGGCATTTCTTATGTTCTTATGAGTCCTCACATGGGGAGGGAACAAGCCTGTGATAAAGCCCCATGGAGGAGAGAGGCCAGACCAGAGGGCATGAAAGGGGAAAAGAGGTGGCTGAAAGATACCAAGTCTCACTCATTAGGAGCTTGTCACAGTTGAAGGCTTTCTCACTCCACACTCTTTGAGCCCCTTCTCTCACTCAGGGATCCTAATCGCTATTTTCATGATGAGGAAGCCTAAGAGAAGAACGGTCAAGTGGCCCAACCAGTAGGGAGGAAGCTGAGCTCACTTTCCTGCACACCTCCTCGTCCTGTCCCATCCCTTTTCTCTACACTTTCAAGGACATGTGCTCTGAAACCTACACACATACTTTCAGCCACTGAGTGGAGGAACATTTTCAGCCCATTGAATTTAGTCACATTGCCTCTGCTCTGTAGCCTTTCAGAGGCTCCAAAGAAAAGCACAAAGGGCCCAATATTCGAAGGGGGGGGGGGGGGCAGCTGAGCATTTCCAGGCCTTCTGTCTGCCTTGGATGTGTACAGATCTGCATTGCCTGTCCTGTATGGTGTCTGTTCCTCAGCAGGACTGGGGTTGATGGTTCTCTCTACTGCCACCATTGCAGGGAGGTAGAGTGTGGCTCTGTTGGTGGGAGATCCTGTTTCCCACCCTGAGCCACAGAGAGTGGGGTGGGGGTGGGGGTGGTACATAATCCACCTATGGGTCCAAATACCCCCACACCATGTGACCATGGTACCAACACAGAATATGCACTATTTTGGGTGTATCATAGCCCATAAGAACTGAATGTGACTGAGAAATACAGATGTGTCCGCAGGAACTACCTATCACACACACACTAGTACTGATAGGGACCTGCAGCACAGCCTATTTCAGCTATGAAAGGTGCTGTGGACCTGGTGCTGGGTGCCCCACCTCATCCTCAGGGTGAGCACAGTACCCGCACAATGTGACGGTCTGTAGCTACTCTGTGCCAGTAACATACACGGTCAGTACCCCTTACCAGGCTGAGGTGCTATGGGGGTGCACACGGTCAGTTCCCCCTACCAGGCCGAGGTGCTGTGGGGGTGCATACCCCATCTTGTGATCATCTGTAGACTGCTGATTTGCATGTGCAGTGCATCATGGGTACGGGTGGGTTAACTCTATCCTGGTAACCACAGCAGACTGTTTGTGTGGTGACATGCAGTCCTTCTGTAGCTAGCCAAGGACTTGTTAATAGCTGTAGCCCACTGGTTACTTCACTGCCTGTAGAGCCAGAAATCATGTGTTCAAACCCACAGTGGGGTTATTTGATAGGGCTATCCAAAGCATTGTCAGTTTTTAATGTACATTAGTGCTGCCAGCAAAAACACCCTCAGAGTACTGTAACCATAAGGTGCCTCAGAAGGCACTTTATAGGTTGCCCTATAAAGCACCTTCTGAGGCACCTTATGGTTACAGTCCATATAAGGTGCCTTATAAGTTGTCCTATGGAGCGCCTTATAGGGTGCCCTATAGGGGACATTATAGGGTGCCGTGGCAGACAGTGCACTTTATAATGTGCCCTATGGAGTGCCTTATAGGGTGCCTTATGTGGCACCTTAGGTTATGGCATGTGAGGGTGTGTTTGCTGGCAGCAATAATTAAAATACAAATAAATGCCTCAAGAAACAATACTTACATGTCAAAGCTGATGCCTCAGCCCACCTTATGCAATATCAAAAATATATAACAACCTTCCCTCTGAGCTCAAACAGAGAATCAACAACAAAAACCCAGTGGATAGAAACCAATAAATGTGAAACTTATTTTTTTGTCGGAGTAGCCAACCAAGTAAGGAAGAGAAACACCTTCTACCGCTGTGGCCTGTCCTTTTAATCAAAGTAAAATTTAAAACAGCTCGTATACAAAAATAGCTGGTACTTAGCTTTAGAAAGCAATCAGGCTGGAAAAGTGCTGGATTCCACAGTATGTCAATTTCCACGATGTGACACGTTTCGGGGATATATCCCTAAGCCCCCTGCTTCAGGGAAGACAACTGTATGATAACGTCATCATACAGTTGTCTTCCCTGAAGCAGGGGGCTTAGGGATATACCCCCGAAATGTGTCACGTCATGGAAATTGACATACTGTGGAATCCAGCACCTTATGCAATAGGCACACTGGGGGATCAAACTCATGACCCCTGTAGCATCAGTCAGTGTATTAACCATTGTACTACCCCTCTGTTTCTGTGTTTGCATGTCTGGGTGCCTACTTAAGATTACCGTGCATTAACGCGCTTAGCAGCGCTTAGCCCGTTAATGTGTGCAGCAGCACGCGTTATCGCGCGATAATCCCGTTTTGCTACTTTAAGACTGAAACGCCCACTCCTTTTATGGCAGCCTGCACACTATCGCCGGGCACACATTAAGACGGTTTAGTAAACATACCCCTTAAATCATTTTAGATATATACCCATGACACACTGTCTGAAAAATTGCACATTTTGGCCTTCAGTCTCACTCTTTGGGGCAGTAAATTTTACTCTTTGGGATGGTCCAGATTCCAGAGCCTGAGAGGTAACTAAGTCCAGAACCAGCTGTGATAAGAGACACTGGCTATAAAAGAGAAAGCCCAGACCCTGAGAGGTAACAAGAGCCAGGGCTGACATAGCGGAGCTACCAGACCCAGCAGCGAGAGGCAAACCTTAGGGTCGATCCATTCCAGCTGCATAACAGAAAGCAAGTGTCCAGCTGTCCAGGAAAGCCAGTCATGGGGGAGAATGCCTGTGTTTAGCTGTAAAGGGGCTTGAAAGCTTGGCAAGGCAAGACACTCGAGCTGCCTCTGTGTGAGTGTAGGGTGACTGTGAGCTCCAAGACTTCCCTTTTTCATTGCTTTAAAGTAGAGGGTTGGACATGCTTAGAGGGTAATTTAACCTCTTAACTGGGGAAGCTGAGTTAACTCATCTTACCCTAGCCAGTCAGCTAATGGGGAAGAGGAGTTAACTCGTTCCCCACAATGATCGCCGCTGCTCCCATTGATCACTGCGGCGGTAACTGACAGACTGTGCAGAGAGAAGCAGGGAGATCGGTAATCAGCAGGAGCAGCACTTGATCGGCAATCACTACGGGGAATGAACTCTGCAGTTGGAGAGTTAATTCCCAAGGCAGTGGTTGGCTAGGCGCTATGCCTTTTCCCCAGTTAAGGGGTTAATGATGTCATGCCGAGTCAATGCACGTTTTCCAGCACTTATGGACTTGCCTTAAATTGAGGTGCTACGATTTATACCAGCCGCTGTAAATTAGAGAGCCTAGGTTTTGCAAGAATATATGCAAAGTGCAGTATTCTCTAATCAATGTGCCTACTGGCGCACTTCACCCTGACTCCACCCTTGTGCATGTCCATGGCAAAAGTTCACGCGATGCAAACAATGAATCTACCTTGGTGCTAGTCATTTCTGTGCACAAGTGGCCACCTCCCCGCATAAACGACTGAAATAGCGGTATTTAGGTGGCATTAGCGGCAGCGATGCTAACTCAAACAGCGATAAAGCGCAATACGTGTCCCTGTGCTAACCGCAATGTGCTCTTCATGCCCACTCTCCACTCCTTACCCACTCATTCATCACCCCAACCTGAGAGTTGCAGTTAATGCGCAAATCAGCGCACGGTAACTGTCATGCCCCAGTGATAACAGTTACCATGGGCCCTTGCACATAGCTGCCACATGCAAAGAACACAAGTTAACTGCTGAGCGCATTTTAGTAAATGGGCCCCATAGGCACCTATGTGTCATTATAAAGAGGGCTGGCCTGAGGGTTTCTACTGCCCTAGGCAAACAATCCATGCTGCCCTCTGAAGATTGTGGCATTACCTGGCCCTCTCAGCATCCATCTTCTAGCATGTCCACAACCTGATGCTCCTGCCCCACTCTGATGCAACTTCCTGTTGGAGGGGGCAAGAGCAGCAGGAAGTTGTGTCGAAGGTGGGCAGGAGCAGCAGTCTGTGAGCGCGCTAGCATGAGCACTTTAAAGCCTGATGCAGCAGAGATATTGTCATGCCACCTACTCCCCCAGATGAGAAGATGGATGCTGGGAGGGGGGGTGGCATGGTGGGCAGGGCAGCAATGAACTGCCACTTTGCTGGGAGGAAGGGGGGCCAATGCCACCCACTGGGGTCAGCTGCCCTAGGTGACTGCCTAGTTCATCTAGTGGAGGGCCCGGCCCTGGTTATAAAATGCTAGCACCAATCTTGCAGAAACTGTGGGTAAAAAGAACCTGCCTAGGTATAGATGTAAATATACTATAAATAGTCACTCTGTCCGCACTGTGCAAAACCAGTACCTGAATCCACCTATATCCGAGTCACGTAAAGGTGCACGTGTTCTTGCCATCACATGTACTTTCTATAAGAAATATTTTACATGTGTTTACTGACATGTATCTGTGAAAACGTCTTTAGAAACTTACCTTCTTACTGTTCGTTTAGTTTTCTTATGGCAAGTCTCACATAGATCACCAAGGTCCTGGTTCAAGTGAGAAAACACCTCTCCAAAGTTAAGCAAAAGGCTGTTTGGTGTTGAGACTAGTGAAGGTTTTCTCCTGCTAGGTTAGGGAGACAGGTTCCGTTTGTGAATCAAGAGGCCTATGAAGGGCTATAGTGAGGAAGCCATAATGGCAGGGCTGGTGCAAGGACATTTGCTATCCTAGGCAAACCATCAGCCTTATGCACCCCCCCCCCCCCCCCGCCCAAGATTTTGAGAATTAATTCAACAATCATAATCATCCCAACACCATCTGCTACCACAACAGTCCTATAAAAATGCATACGTAGGCATCATACTTCTAAATATGAAATTTTGCTTTGCATATATGCATGTGCCCGCCTGAGCTCCCTGTGAATGTGCCAGTGGAGTTTGTCTGGCTGTCAGAATCCATTTTGCTTTGACTGCTGTTCCTCTTTGCCATTCCCCAGAAGGTGCTGCCCTAGGGGACATCCTAGTCTTGCCTGCATATTGGTGCTTGGAGGGAGCAGAAATTGCCTGCAATGCAGCACCTCCTCGGATAGGCCCTAAGGAATTGTGAGGTCACAATCTGCATTCATCCTACACTTTCATACATTCTAGAATACCTGTTTCACTTGTTCATCAGTTCTAGAGTTATGGCGGTAAGGAAGACTTATTATACTGGCGTTGTCAAGGATAGTCCTAATATTGCCTGAAAAAAATACAAGAAAAGGAAACTCAGGAAAAGAGCCAGAATTTCAAAAAGTGTTTTAAGGACTACAGTTTTAGCACAAAGTTAAATCTTTACATACTTGACACAGTTCCCCTAGTTCAAAGATATCTAAAGAAAAGACGACAAGCAGCTCCTCCCAGATCTGAGAGTATACACACCTGGGAAAGGGCAATAGTATTCTTTACCAAAGGATTTTTCTGTCGTTGTGGAAATTTCAAAAAAGTTATATAAAAGGTTAAAGAAACATACCCGTTTCTGGCAAAGATGGGTTTATAATTTATATGAGCAGAACACTGTAGTTGTGTTAGTCTACTTGGCTATGTGAAAATAGGGGATCAACAAACAAGATATAGGTGAAACTCTTCATTGGACTCAATTAAGGCTACCAGATTTTTTTGCAGACAGATCTGGGACATTTACTCAAACTCTAGGGGGGAACAGGTGGGGGGGGGGGGGGGAAGGAGAGACATCTCAGTTCCAGGTTTGAGCAACAAGGTGTAGAGGAGGGAAGAGGAGTCATTGTCCTGGTCCTTCCATCCATCTAATGACAGCAACAATGTTACTAATATTAGATCCAAGCGGTGATGTATTTCCCTCATGCTATGCAAATTATAAAGATAATGAATGTAAATTCTAAAACCCGACATTCAAATCACTAAAATTGAAAATAATTTTTTTCTACCCCTTCTTTCTGACCCTATTGCTAGAATCGTGGCGAGGCGGTTGCCAAACAGTTGGGAGTCGGGCACACAGCTCTAAAATTGGGGATATTCCCCGAAAATCAGGGACATCTGTAACCTTAAACTCAATGTATCTTTGACAAACTTTATCAGATCAGTGATGAATCATTGCAGTTACACTGGGTTTAAATACTACAAACTCATCTAGGCCTTAGGTTGTTTGCATATCATTACAGTTCAGTTAATGGGAGTGGTGGTGTGTGGGGGGGGGTATTCTTTTAATGGTTTAGGTGCTAAAAGGAAACTTCAAAAACACACAGGAATGGAAAAGATTTCAAATTGACACAAAAGGACTAAATAGAGTAAGATTATCAGATGTCTCCGGTTTTTAGAGATTGTCCCTGATTTTAGAGCTATGTCACCAGTTTTCACATGTTTGGCAGCCTCCTGCCCTCGATTCTAGCAATGGGGACAGAGGGAATAGAAAAAAAATGTTACTTTCAATTTAGTGATTTGGATATGTCAAGTTTTATAATTTGCATCCATTAGCTTGACATTTTGCACAGTACAGGAGAAAAGCATCGCTGTTTCTAATCCTCTGTCATGGATGGATGTGTAGGGCTGGGTCCAATAGCTCCTCTTCTCTCCTCAGTGCCTTGTTGCTCAAACCTGAAACTAAAATGCTCCCCTCCCTCTCCCTCCTTCCCCTCCCTCCTCCCCCTCCCCTCCCCCTCCCCTCCCCTCCCTCCTCCCCCCTCCCCTTCCCTCCTCCCCCTCCCTCCCTCCCCCTCCCCTCCCCTCCCCTCCCCTCCCTCCTCCCCTCCCTCCTCCCCCCACCCCCTCCCTCCTCTCCCTTCCCCCTCCCCTCCCCTCTCCTCCCCTCCCTCCTCCCCCCTCCCCCTCCTCCTCCCCCTCCCCCCTCTCCCTCCCCCTTCCCCTCTCCCCTCCCCCCTCCCCCTCTCCCTCTCCCCCTTCTCCTCCCCCCTCCCCCTCTCCCTCTCCCTTTGGGTTGTAATCACAGCATTTTTCTAGTATAGTAACATTGCAGTGTTTACAGAATTCCTAGTGGATGAAACGTGGATCCTATGGGCTATAAAAGGACAGAAAGAAGCAAAAAAAAAAAACCTCACCACACAAAAGAGATATCATAAAAAGAAAGCATGCACATTGGCTGCTCCTTCTTAAATTAGGTCTGGCATTACCTGCAACCGATAACAGACATATTTAAAAAACACAGAATTAACCATTTTATATATGCCGATGACATCATGTTAGCTATCCCCATAAATGCTAAAAACCCTACATATGACTCGCTATCCAAATGCATGGCTGAGACCTCCTCCTGGATGGAAACTAACCACCTTAGCATAAACCTCAAAAAAACTGAGGCAATGTTTGTGACAAGACCACCCACGACTGAGAACACATACCCAGAAACAATTACAATCAACAAAACCTCCATACCCGTCAGAAAACAGGTAAAATACTTAGGAGTAATAATAGACCACACCCTCACCATGCTACCACACATAAAACAAATAGTAAAAACCATTTTCTATAAACTCAAAACTATTCAGCACCTAAGGCCACTTCTTGAAACACAAGACTTTAGATCCGTAGTAAGTACACTGATCACCCCGCACTTCGACTATTGCAATAGTCTCCTAATAGGCCTCCCCCAAAAAAGCATATACCTTCTCCAAAGAGCACAAAACATCTGTGCAAAGGTAATCTCTAAAGCTCGCCTAACTGACCACGTAACCCCAATACTACTGGAACTCCACTGGCTCCCTATAAACAGCCGAATCAAATATAAGACTATCCTAACAACCTATAAACTCATAAATGACATAACCCCTTCACACCTATCCACATTACTACAATCTCCAACATCGACAAGGACCCTCAGACAGAACGCAGCCCACTCCCTCATCACACCAAAAGCCATTCGTAAAACTAAGAATTCCACTAGCTCCAGAGCATTCTCATTCACTGCCCCCACACTCTGGAACGACCTCCCTATTGAACTTCGCACCATAAGAGACCTCACCCAATTCAGAAAAGAATTAAAGACCTACCTGTTCACTGAACACTTCGAAATCCCCTATTCCCCCATAGCCAGCTCCACAACAAACATGGTCACACATACACAAACTCCCTTAATCCCCTAACCCAACAATGTAACCTCAAGACTTTCCCCCCCCCCCTCACACCTGAAGACGAAAACGAAAAAAGGAACTAAATTCCAGCACCTACACCAATTCCTGCCCCACACACCACACACTGTAAATATTCATTTGTATAAAGTTTAATATGTTTGCTTTATTACCTATAAATGTTATATTTACTGTTTAATGTAAATAGTTGACTTCTATTGTTCTATGTTCTATGTAAACTGTATACAAACTGTGTACATGACTGTTAACTTGTTATATGTAAACCGCCCTTGATCTCTGGAAGGGGCGGTATAAAAGAAATAGTTAAATAAATAAATAAATAAAAATCTACCTAGTCTTGCCTATAACCACCCTAGCCCAATCTATTCACATGAAAAATTCAAACTCTATACCTTTATGGTCTCCCCTTGCAGGGAGGTCTATCTCCTGGATTCCTTGTATGTTAAGGTGAGTAATTCAATCGTCTCAAAGTCCATGTTTGGTTGAATCCCCTCGCAGTTGAATATCCATGGGGATCCCTTCAAGGTTTTGTTGCTCTTCACCCCTCCCCCCCCCCATTCATCTCCTCTTCCTTCTGGGCGTTTCATGTCTTCTCTCTAAGGGGGTCTACTTCCATGGAGATTTGGGGTAAGTCTTCTACCCCTTGCCTCTCAACCCTAGTATGTCCCTGGGTTTTCTAAGTGGGGAGGGAGCATGAGTAAAGACCAGATCCTACCCTGACCCCTTCCCCAGCCTCTGGTTGTTCTTCTCTACTACTCTAAGGGGGTTCTTCCTAATGGGCCTGGGAATCAAGCGCAGGGACTGATTGGGGATCGGTTGGGACTCCTGCTATGACCAGACGTGCATCCTGTTACAACATCCCGCTTAGGCTTAAAAATGGAATGCTGGAATTGGTAAGAGTCCTGAAAGGATTCTTACAACTTGAAATGTCTAATGTCAACATTTCAAGTACTATGTGGACATTCAGTGACACTACCTAAATGAATAGCATCAACAAAATCTATGCATGATTTCAAAATGTCTGCTGGACGTTTCAAATTATGCCTTGACTATGTGATGCAATATTGACCTGAAACTGTTCAATCTGTCAAATTCAGACCAAGCCATAAATAACTCTGATTTGTCAAAGTCAATCCACAGCCTGTTCCAGTTTGGTTCAGATGGCCTGAACCCGTCCCTCCCCCTGCACCCCATCCCATGACTTGTATGAGGTTCAGACTTAGTTCAAGTTAACTGGCTAAACTTTGATATCTGGCACATTATCCCCAGAATTTTCCAACCATCTTTTTTGTATCATCTTGTGGAATAACTGAAGATCTTCCATTTGCTTTGCTCCTCAGCCAACAAACACAGCTGGCTATGCCAGTGGTTAATACAGCCAGAAAACCATTCATTACCCAAATATGCTGAAACAGGCTTGTGTTGTAAATAATATGTCATCTTTCACTTGCAACAAGCTTTTTGGTATTAAAGCTGCTGAAGAAAGGTTACCCAGCTAATCTTGGTAATTAGTATTGCATTGGCCATAGGAATAGAGATAAGGCCTTAATCTTTGTCTGGGCCCCCCTTATCCTCATGTCTACAGAGATAAAAGGTTTCAGTGACAAGAACTCACATAGTAAAATAACAAATTCCTGCCCTGTTTTGCCTTGTTTGTAACACAGACTAGTTGGTGTGCTCTCCGACTTCTACTCGGATAAAAATATAGCAAGTGTCTAATCTGTGGAAGGTCATATAACCTGCTTGCTTGTTGATCTCTATGGTTCTTAGAGCCCCTTTGCTAAAGCCTGGTGACCAGTTAATGTGGTTTTAATGTGCAGCTATTGGCTGCCGGGAGTGCCACCCACTGTACAGTAAATCGTACAGTAATGAGTTGGTGAAGGGGCAGAGTGTGGGCACGGAGAGCGCATTGCCCTAATAACACCTCTCTGGTCATCGTTAGGCACAACCATGTTAATGCGCATTCAGGTAGCCCATCGTGCGTTAGCTGCCGAGAACGTGCTGGTTAAGGCCCCCACAGTTAATGTGGAGGCTTTGCACTTTAACGCGCACCTTAAATGCAAAACCTTTGCAGGCTTTAGTAAAAGGGGCCCTTAGTGTTCAAGTTCCACCGAAGGAGAGACTCCAAATGTGTTACTTTTGAACCTATAGTAAATAATCACTGCCCAACAAACTTTTTTCTAAATTTTGTGTCCTCAATACATGTGCATCCCATCAAACACATTAGAGGAAAAAGACCTCAGAATGCATTCTTCTTTTTCTGGCCATGGAATAACCCCATAACAGAGGCCTCACTTGGAATATTGTGTTCAGTTTTGGAGGCCGTATCTCACAAAGGATATAAAAAGATGGAAGCGGTTCAGAGGAAGGTGACCAAAATGATTTGGAGCCTGCGCCAGAAGACGTATGAGAAGAGACTTGAAGACCTAAATATGTTCACTTTGGAGGAGAGGAGGGACAGGGGAGATATGATTCAGACCTTTAAATACTTAAAGAGTATTAATGGACAAACAAACCTCTTCCAAAGGCGGGGAAGTTGTAAAACTAGAGGGCATAACATGAAGCTGCAAGGGGGTAAACTGAAAGGCAATGTCAGGAAATACTTTTTCACTGAAAGGGTGGTGGATGTTTGGAATGCCCTCCCGATGGAAGTGGTGGGGGCAAACACAGTGAGAGAATTCAAAAAGGCATGGGACAGACACAGTGGATCCCTTAATAGCAACAGGAGAAAATCAAAATAAACTTAACTATCTCTTATATCTCAACAAACAGGGGTGTCTTACACGGAGTGGTGGGTTCATCCCTAAACAAAGGCATGGGGAGAGGTGCCCTTCACGGAACGGCAAGTGCCCCTACGTTTGCCACCTTGCTGGGGAGACTAGATGGACCATACTGGTCTTTATCTGCCGTCATTTACTATGTTACTATGTTCAACTGGCTAACTGGACTGTTCCTCATAGATCAAGGAAAAAATCCTCTATATTATAAACATTTACTTATAATGATATTTCACATTCTCAGTGATTACATCCCCAAAAAGTTGCCTTATCTATTAAACGATGTTAATTATACAGCACTCTCGATGAGGCCGACGTTTCGACACTGCTGCAGCAGAAGTGCGCTCATTCAATTCCTAGCACGGAGTATGAATCTTTTTATTAGCTGAAAGATTCAGAAATGGCATGTGTTGTGATACAATGAGACTATGACCCACAGTTTTAAAATTCACCAATTAATATTCCCACTAGCTCATTCCATAAATAGTGTCTGACAGAACCATTGTAGAAATCTTACAAATCCCAGTGCATAGCTCAGAGCATTAATACATAGCAATAGGATGGAATAAAAAAAAACTTAAGTAACTTCTAAATGGAGAGGGGGTACCTGCCTGGAGCAACACGTACAACTCTACAATTCTGGCTCCTTACTGGACAAACTCCATGGCCCATGCTGGTCTTTATCTGTCGTCACTTACTATGTTACTAACCATTGTAGTATTGCTGCTTGCCTTGAACCTTTGACTAGATGATGATGTATAAATAAAATAGATAAATAAATGTAAATTTACTATAAATTATTAATTTATATATCAGGGGATTATTTTAGAAGTCTTATTCGTGCTTTGAACGGCTGAAAACAGACATGGAGACGTCCAAAGCATGATGACTTCCCTAGAGCCATTTTAGAAGCTGGTTCTGTGGATGTCCCTGACACGAAAATGTCCAAGTCTGAATGGAGGCATGCAGTAGGCATGTCCAGGGTGTTCCCAGAATTTGGACATCCTCGCTGATTTCAGAAATGCTCTAGACATCCCGAGATTCATCCAAGCTTATATCTGTTCAAGGCGGCCCTCATTCTGATCCAAGTTTAGCGGGACTGAATGTCCAATCCAGACATCCAGATGCACTAAATGCCTGGATTGCGCTGGTGGGAATAGAGCTCCCCGCTCGTAGATTTGAGTTGTGCGGGGAGCTCTGTTTGTGGGTGGGCTGAGGGAGGAGCGAGGACAGACAGTAGTTGGTCCCATATTTCTGGGGTCGGCCAAATAAATGAGGGACGCTGGAGCTGGGGTACCAAAGGCAGTTGAGGGGGTGCAAGGGAATCCCCACAGCCAGACCCTGGCAATGGAGGTCGGGCTACAGGGAAAGGAGATTTAAAGGTTTGGCCGGTGATCATGGCTCCCGCATGGAGCCATGATGACATGGCAGCAGGACACCATGCCACTGCTGCTCCATGCAGGAGTCAGGCTGGGCTAGCTGGGTAAGAACATAAGAACATAAGATAAATGCCAGGACATCCAGGGTGTCTGAACTGGGGCATATCCTGGATGTCCCGGTCTTATGCTGTGATTCTGCTCCCGTGGGGACTACTAGCCCCTTCAGGAGCAGAATCGGGTGCATTCCTGAGCTGTCCGGTTAGCTGGACATCCGGACGGCCTGGGGACACACAGCACTAAATAGGCTTCGGCATGAATAGGCATCAGAAAAGTGTTCATTTTGTTAGACAGACATCGAGAGGGTGTGGAGAAGGAAGACCACCCATGCCCCCTATATTTTAGTGATGTGGAGAGGCAGACTGGATGGGCCATGTGGTCTTTTTCTGTCATCATGTTTCTATATGCCAATAATGAACACTGATAGGGAATGAGGGCTCATGTTTTTGTTTTGCTATGCTGTTGGACACCCCCTAGCATGAGATGGATGTGCCCGTCCCACACTTTCCTAATGGCGACATTGATGTGGCTGCCAGTATGGGCATCTAAGTCAGGGACATCTATGCTACTAGAATCAGGCAAAAACATAAATGTCCCTGGGGTTTCTTGTCAAATTCTGCCCTAGATGTCCTCAATCTGTCTTAGGGGTATATTTACAAAGGCACGCTAATGTTACCGGCATTAAGTGCAGCAGTAACGTTAGCAACGCCATATAAGGAAGTGGCATCAAGGTAGCAATGGCTGTTTAACGTGCGGTAAAGGGCGCCTTGGCCAGTTATTGCATGTTAACGGGACATTGCACGTTAAGGCTGAAAACAAGGCATATTAAGGCTGACAAGGCACCTTATAAGTTGCCTTAAACTAAGGTGCCATAGAAGGTGCCCTAAGGATGTTAAGGTGACCCAAGATATGGTGCCCTAAGGGCAGTAGGGTGCCCCAAGTTAACAAGCATGAAATGTACGGCCAGAAAACAGATGTAACCCTAACACTGCACAGAGCACCAAGGAAAAGCAATGGACAAGTGATGGAAGGAAGGAGAGGTGGGAGCTGATGGACCTGCCAAATCTGCGTGCAGCCTATGTGGCAGCCGGTAAAATGGACAAACATATCGGAGACATCTGTACCGATGCACAGGGTGTTGGTAATGTAAAGTGCTACAATGACAGTGGGTGGCAGAGGATGGGAATACGTGTCCTCCAGTGGAGGTAGAGATGGCAAGATATTTGCAATGATAGGAGGACAGAGGAGTAGTAGTGCCATGCAGAGCAGACACAGGAGAGGCAAGCATGCAGAGCCACAATGCAGAAAAGGGTACCAGTGCAGGACATGGGGTAGCAGCCTGCACATGAAGACAGGACGCTACAAAGCTGACAGACGCAGATAGACGGACAGAAGGATGGCTGGCAACTGTGATGAGGGTATTATGTGCCTGGCAGCACAGATCTGCAGAGATATGACTGTCACAGGATTGAAAAGGACTTGCCTCGGACAGGCCTAAAAAAAAGAACCCACTGATGGATCAAACCCATGACCTCTGCCTAGGAAGTCATTGTATTACCCAGTGGGCTATACCTCTATGGCTGTTATCTCAGCAATGGCTGTCTACAGAAAGACTGCAGGTCACCGCACAAAATGTCTGCTGTGTTTACCAGGATAGGGTAAACCCACCAGTACCCATGATGCAATGCACATGCAGAACTGCAGTCTACATCTGATCACCAGATGGGGTATGCAGCTCTCCAGCACCTCAGCTTGGTAGGAGGAACTGACCATGTGTGATACTGGCACAGAGTAGCTACAGGGAAACACACAAAAAAAAGGAGCACTCACTCTTGCAGTAGAGGCCAGTAGAACACAAGGAGCAAAAGATGTAGATGGTCACAGGAATCTTTATTGAAAAAACCCTAACGTGTTTCGGCAACGCCTTCTTCAGGAGGCATGCAGCTTGCAGATATAAAACAAAATAAAATAAAATGAGCAATAAAATCCCTTATATAATAAAATAGTTTTGATACATTCAAATCAACAAACACCAATATGAAACCATAATAGTTAAAAAATAGTATCAGTAAAAATGATGAAAAGTTATAGTGAGAACAAACGCAGGACAGCAAGAGGCTATAATCATATTGGACATAGAATTGTAAACACTACTGTAAATAACTAATTAAGCAAAGTCATTGGGATGTATAGATAAATACTCACAGACAATGTCTTGTGTTGCATATAACATGTGAGATAGTGCACAGAAATACACCCTTACTATAGAATTAAGACAAAATGTAATGTTAAAAATACAAAAGCTTTTATGTAGTGCTCATGTTATTTAACAAGCATAGTAATAAAATATATCTGCTTAGAATCAGACACTTTAAAATCATGTAGTTTTTTGTATTTAGAATGGATAAGTAGACATAGTCCCTTAGGGGTATGTTTACTAAACTGCGTTAGTGCGATTCGCGTTAGGAGCCGCGGTAGAGACAGAAACCCCAAATAAGGACATGGGCGGTACATCGTTTCCGAGAATGCGCCGAGAACGCGCGCTACAAGGTGCCATAAATGAACGAGCGCTACAGGGCACGTTACCGCGCGTTAATCTTAAGAAGGCGCTCAGGCATACAAGCACAGTAACAGAGCTGTAGCACAATGGTTGCAACACTGACTGATGGTAAAGGGGTCATGGGCTCGATTCCCCAGTGGGCCTAATGTATAAGGCTGGCTGAGGCAGCACTCTTTACATTTAAGTAGCAATTGTTGAGGCATGTGACGTGTATTTTAATTAGTGCTGCCAGCAAACACACCCTCACGGTGGCATAACCTAAGGTGCCGCATAAGGCACCCCATAAGGCACTCCATAGGGCACATTATAAAGTGTACTGTCTGCCAAGGCACCCTATAATGTCCCCTATAGGACACCTTAAAAGGCTGTGAACAAAGCCCTGGCTGGCTGCAGAAGAACTGCACGTCACCACACAAACTGTCTGCTGTGGTTACCAGGATAGGGGTAACCCACCCGTACCAATGATGCACTGCACATGCAAATCAGCAGACGAGAGATGGGCACAAGATCGGGTATGCACCCCCACAGCACCTCAGCCTTGTAGGGGGAACAGACCATGTGTGGCACTGTCACAGAGTAGCCACAGACAGTCACATGGTGCGGGTACTGTGCCCACCCTGAGGTTGAGGTGGGGCGCCCAGCACCAGGTCCACAGCACCTTTCATGGCTGAGATACGCCATTCTGCAGGTCCCCATCAGTGTGTGATAGGTAGTTCAGTTAGACACACCTAGGATACATCTGTGTCCTGCTGTATGTCTCGGTCATGTCTAGTCCCTATGGGCAATGCTGCACCAAGAATAATGCATATCCTGCGTTGGTGCCATCGTTACCTGCTGTAGGTGAAAGGGGGGGGTGTATGGACCCATAGGCAGATTATGTACCACCACACAACCCACCCTCTGGGGCTCAGGTTGGGAAACAGGATCACCCACCGATAGATCCACAGTCTACCTCCATGCAATGGCAGCAGTAGAGGGGACCAGCAACCCCAGTCCTGCTGGGGAACAGACAGAGCGGTACACATCCATAACGCAATAGCAGACAGATGGCAGGCCTGGAAATGCTCAGCTGCCCCCCACCATTATCTGACATTCCCCAGCAGCAAGCCTCCAGCCGCTGAACCCTGCAAGGTATTACAGCAAGACACATACTAGCTGCAGACAGTCCACCAGCTAGTCCATAGTGCATGGTCCTGGAGGAGATGCATGCACCCAGAACGGGGATGTCAGCATACACACCAAGCAGATAAGTCAGTGATTGAGCCACAAAAGGAAACCCATAAATATTACATGAGAAAAATGCTTTATAGCATTATGGGGGAACCTAGCCATGCCATGGTCACTGCTCAGTCAGGGTGAGAGTGACCTCCCAGCAGGACATGCTATGGCCACCCTGTCCGTGCAGGTGGTGGCCAGGCACTACAATGTCCGAGCCATTGCCCTATGCCGTGTGCAGATGCATCCAGGCCAGGCCACCCTATCCAGGCTATTCCCACAGTACCTTGCTCCTCATTATGCACATTGGCAGGCCAATACTGGCAACAGTGCTAGCAGTGTGGGCTGTGGAGGGTGTTTGCAGCCACCACACACTGGATAGACAGACACACACTCCCCACACCTATGTCAGCATTGTGCAACTATAGAGGTGTTGGGCAGCCCAGGCCACCACACAAGTCCTGGGCACAGTGCAGGCATGGCTATGGTACGCAATACTGTAGGAGTCACTCCCCAGGTTCGTAAACACTGTCAGACACAAGACCTGTAGCACACTCCACAGACATCAGAAAGGTTGCTATGATGCAGCTCACTCAGAATATTGTACTTAACCTAGGAATTGCTATCTGCCAGTAATCATAGCAACCTTTTAAAGATGTGTACCATATTCCCAGGTTTAGGGTGGCATTACTAAGGTATGCAAGTGCTAGTATTGGGGGATGCACGCAGAGCCCAAAGTCCTGCCTCTCCAGGAGGCTTTGGATAATGGGGCCTGTGGGTGCGGGTGTGTCTGCCCCTGTTGGCTGCTGCTTTACAGCAGAGGTTCCCAACTCCAGTCCTGGTATGCCAAACAATGTTCGGGTTTTCATGCTGTCCCTAATGAATATGCATGAGATACATCTGCATACCATGGGGGTGGCGCATAGAAATGCAGCATAGGCATCTTTATCAGAGGCAGCATGGAACCGGAATGGTGTTTGGCCCTCCAGGACTGCATTTGGAGACTCTGCTCTAGGTAATGTGCATGTTTATGGTGTCTGTGCTCTGTAGGGTAAAATGTAGGTGTCTTGGGCATGTTTACGTCATCTGCACTAAAGGTGCTTTCTGTATTAGCACGTTGAAGTAGTGGGTAAAATATGGGGACTGGGTTGGCAGGAACCACAGCTGAAACTTGAACCTGTGACCCTCTGCTTCTGAATACACTGGTTTTGTGCACTGCACCACCTTGTTGTCACAGAGTCAGTACATTCCTTGGTGATACCATGACTGTTCGTCAGACGGGGCCCATCTATTGCAGTACATGGCACCCACCTACACAGGGCTAGGCCACGGTCTGCTCTGGGCAGCTGCCACTGCCCCCTCCACCACCAATAACCCTCTGCCACCATGCTGACATGCCCTTCTGCTGGTGGTGCTGGTGGTGCGAAGTCTCAGACCATCCAGTGTGCAGGTAGGCGGATGCCTATGGTGCGGGTTCTGGGGTAGGGGTGCCTGCATAGACGTCCATGCTCCCCCAGCCCCGCCTGCCAATGTTCTGTGCCCTTGGGGGTAGCTGTGGGGTACTATCCCCTGTGACACTGTGGGAAACACGCTCGTGCCCATGTTGGGCCTTCAGCAGTTGCTGTCTGGCTGCTCTGCTGTTTCAGCATTCGTATGGGCCACCTAGGCATCACCCTAGTCCACACTGTGGCCCAGCTCCACCACAGCATGTGCCGCCTGCGGCCCTCTGTATCCCCTTCTCCGGCATCTGTCCAGTTGCCATTCCGACATGCCCGCCCTGATGTTGCGGGACATGTGCATGCCATAGGAACCCTCTTCCGATTGTGGGGGATACCCTGAGCAGCGCTATTTCACTGTGGGCTCCTTCACCTTGTATGGGGACAGAGTATAGACCCTTCCACGATTTATATCTTTTCTATGGAGCTTACTCGGGGGAGGGGGAGGGGTTGATGTTTCTCATTGATATCACTATTGGCCAGCTTGGTTATGGTTTTTTTCCAGTTTGTTGGGGCCATTTTCAGTGTTTCTGTGCCCTTTTGTTCTGTGGAGATGTATCACACTTATCACTTTTTTTGGTTTCCCTGCCTGGGCTGTACATTGCTGACGCTGAAATGGTCTCTCTCCCCTGTAATGTGCATTTAATGGCAGGTTTTCATTCGGGTTGGAATTCAGCTCTTCAGATCAGCGCGTTAGTGTGAAGAGAGCCTCTCCCCGCCCACTCTCTGCCTACTGACCCCTTCTCTCCGCCCTCTCTCCACCTTCTGCGGTGTTTTACCGCGCCGCAGGGCATTACGATCGTTAGCGCGTCATAACGCACTTTATGTAACGTTAACGATCGTAAGCGCAGCATAACACGTGTTATGCTGCGCTTACGATCGTTAACGTTATATAACGCACGTTATTCACGATTACCGCAGTTTAGTAAACATACCCCTTAGTGTCATAAAGAAATGTTGGTATATTTCTACTATGTAGAGGTGAGAGCAGTCAGCATTATGTACACCTAGTGCTAAAAAATCCATAAAACATGTATCTATTAAGAGAAATCCAGACCAGTATTCTAAATATGTATCCTTAAAATGGTAAATCCATGCACTGTTTCGAGGTATGTATAAAATGAATAGCTGTGATACTGGACTAAGAAGATGAGCATCACTATACTGTTAAAAAGTGTGATTAAATGTCTAAACGTCTATAGGATCAAAATAACAATTGTATATACCAACATGTGATGAAGAAATGAATATTTAGATGTATAGCTGGCTACAGTGAAACGATGTTGGGGGTTTTTTCAATAAAGATTCCTGTGATCATCTATGTCTTTTGCTCTTTGTGTTCTACAGAGTAGCTACAGACCATGCCATTGTGTGGGTTCTGTGCTCACCCTGAGGTTGAGGTGGGGTGCCCAGCACCAGGTCTGCAGTACCCACGCTGGGTGAGATAGGCTTTGCTGCAGGTCCCCATCAGTGCCAGTGTGTGATAGGTATTCCTTGCAGACACACCTAGGATAATCCTGTGTCCATCTGTATTCCCCCAGTAACATCTAGCCCTTGAGGACCATGACGCACCCAGAATAGTACATATCCAGTGTGGTTGCCATGGTCACTTGTTATAAGAGCAGGGGGGTGGACAGGATCTGCCCCCAACAGACCCACATTCCACATCTTTGCAATGGAGGCAGTAGAGGGATATGATAAAGGGCTGTGGGACCAGCAACCTCAGTCCTGTTAGCAAAAGGGTGCCATCCACAGCAGTTGATGCAAACCTATACTTATCACAAGGCCTGGAAAAGCTCAGCTGCCCCCCCCCCCCAGCAGAGAGCACAGTCAGTCTGCACCTGCAGCACCCTGCAAGGTGTTCCAGCCATGCACATATTAACTGCAGACAGTCTACTAGCCAGTCCATAGTGCATGTCCCCAGAGGAACTATATGCACCCAGAAGTGGGCTATAAGCACAGACATCAAGCAGGCACTTCAATGATTAAACCCCAAAACAGGGAACACACAGACATCACTTGAGGAAAACGTTGTACAGCATTATGTGTGAACCTAGACGTGCCTTGGTCACTGCTCAGTCAGAGTGAGAGTGACCTCCCAGCATGACATGCTGTGGCCACCCTGTCCATGCAGGTGGTGGTCAGGCACTACAATGTCCCAACCATTGCCCTCCACCCTGTGCAGATGCATCCTGCCCAGTCCGCCCTGTCTGTGCCATACCCACAATACCTTGCTTCTCATTATGCACATTGGCAGGCTAACGCTGGAAACAGTGTAAGCATTGTGGGCCCAGTAAGGAGTAGGCAGCCACAAAACAGTAGATAGACGTACATACACTCCCACTCCTATTTCAGCATTGTGCAAAGATAGGGGTGGTTGGCAGCCCTGCCCACCACACTAGTCCTGAACACAGTGCAGGCATTGCTAAGGTATGAGATATATATGCATTAGAGATATCCTGCCAACCAGAAGCGAGGAGGAATGTGACAAATTCTATCTAACCTTTTTGATGTCGTGGACATCTGCACCTTGCCCACTTATAATCTTTAATGACAGAGGTGTAAGGCAGGGGTCTCCAAATCCAGCCCTGGAGGGCCACAAATCAGTCAGGTTGGCAGGATATCTCTAATGCATATATATCTCATGCATATTCATTAGGGATATCCCGAAAACCTGCAGGATTGCGGACCTCCAGGACTGGATTTGAGTAGCTCTGCCCTAGAACATCGGCCAACAAGGGCACAAACACCCACACCCACAGGCTCCACTATCCAAAGCCTCATGGAGAGTCAGGCTGTTGGACCCAGCACAGAGCAGCACTTACCACCAAAGCACTACTACTAGCACCTGCATACCTTAGCAATGCCTGCACTGTGTTCAGGACTAGTGTGGCAGGCAGGGCTGCCAACTACCCCTATCTTTGTACAATGCTGAAATAGTCGTGGGAGTGTGTGTATGTCTATCCATTGTTTTGTGGCTGCCTACTCCTCACTGGGCCCACAATGCTTACACTTTTTCCAGCGTTAGCATTTTGCCCCAGGACACACTGGCTATGTGTACTGCACCATACTGTTGTCACAGAGGCAAGTCAGTCCCTGGTGATACCATGACTGTTCATCAGACAGACCTTGTCTGTTACACTGCACGCCACCCACCTCAACAAGGCTTGGCCTTGGTCTGCTGTGGGCAGATGCCACTGCCCCCTCCACCAACAGCACCCTTCCCCCACCATGCTGACATGCCCATATGCCAGTGGTGCTGGTTTTGCGTAGTCCCAGGCTATCCAATGTGCAGTAGACGGCTGCCTAGGGTGTGGGGTCTGGGGTAGGGGTGCCTACATAGACATCCACACTTCCCCCCCCCCCCCCCGGCACAGCCTGCCAATGTTATGTGCCTGCCATTCCAGGGGGAGACGGCTCGGGGGTGTTAGGTTGGTGATGTAGCAACTATTGTCTAGGGTGGACCTATAAATGTAGGTAGATTGTGTTATGTCAACAGACTGTGGACAGGCTAGAGCATGCAACTCCGGTACGGTGTACCCTGTTTGGCCTACTGGGTTTAGCTATGTTGCAGACAACGTGTGGTCAGACCCTGCAATGCCTTCCTACGGGCTGCAGCAGAGGGTGCTCATTTATCTGGGTTTCCGACCTGTTTGGGACACATCCTGGGGAAGGTCTGTGGAGCCTTGTTGGGGTGGTCCCCAGATGTGCACTGATTGACCTATTACAGGCATCGTGGTACCTGTGTGACCTTTGGGGTACCTGCTGGATACTGTCCCCTGGATGGGACACTGTGGGACACAGACTACTGGGCATGTTGGCCCTTGGTCAGATGCTGTCCTGCTGATTTCCAGTTTCTACGTTCCTATGTGCCACCTAGCCGAAGACCTAGTCCACCCTGTGCCCCAGCTGCCCCCACTGCATGTCCCGCCTGCAACCCCCTATGCCCCATTTGCACCATCACCATAGTGGCCTTTCATACTTGGGCACTATACTGTTACTGCAAATGGAGCACTACTATCACGTATTTTGGGTTCCCTGCCTATGCTGTACATTGCTGACACTGAAATGGTTTCTCTCTCCTGCAAATGTGCATCTAACAACAGGTTTTCACTCGCGGTAATGTTCGGCCCTTCAGTTCCCCACGTTAGTGTAGCAGGAGCCTCTCCCCGCCCATTGACCCCTTCTCTCCATCCTCTCTCCACCCTCTGCAGGACTTACTGTGGCCGGAGATGTTAACACGCGTTAACGTTACTTAACGCGCGTTAACGTAGCCGCTACTACGTTACCACGGTTTAGTAAACATACCCCTTAGAAGTCCTTTTTAAAATACCACTTCTCATGTGCCAAACTCATAAAGTGGTCAATGTTTGCAAATGTGTCAGAAAGATATGTATTTTTTTATGAATAAAGTATACTTGATTTGTCATGAAACCCAGCTGTAGTAAGCACCAGCCCTCCAGAGCTTCCCAGCTAAAGTGCTAGGCTTTCTGAGACATTTTAGAGCCTGACAGCTCTCTGAATCTGACAGATAAGAACAAATAATTTGCTACTTATCATTTCTATAGCGCAGTGTACCAATAGAAACAAGACATTTGCTGATCCCTGAACTTTCCAAACTAGTCAAGAAACACATAGAAGACCAATAAGATGCTGTGGGGAAATGTATTTATTATAGAAAAATGGTCAAAAGCATCATGCCTCTATTCATGGAGAACCGGGATTTAAGATTTAAAAGCAGCCCAAAAAGAGTGGATTTTTGGGCTGCATTTGAATGTGAGGAGAGAGGGAGTATGGTGCACCATGTTATTGTAGCTCCCTCCCATGTCCTTTCTGTGCATCTTGGGGCACCTATTAGTAGCTGAGTTCCACTATTATTACTACTAGTCATTTATGTAGTTCTACAAGGCATATGTAGCACTGTACATATACATATAGTTCCAATGGTTGTGCTACTCCTCTGCACACATTACTATTCTTCCACCTACTGCACCTGCTTGGCATTGACTTCTTTTTCCCCCTGGTGTGCAATACTTTGTTGACACTGTGTCCACCAACTCAACAAAACAGCTTAGAAAAACCTTCCTGACCAAAAGCATGCCTGACTGCTTGTGGGTTCCAAAGCCGTTTCTCTAACTAGAACTCACTTAAACTCAAAGACTCTTCTTCTCTAAGAAAATTCGAGAAGCAGGGGCTATCGTTCTCTCTACCGAGAAACTCTTGCGTATCCTCAATCCTGAACCTTAGGGCTCTATAGAAAATAGGAATGGAAAGCTTGAGTCTACAGACCCTTGCCTTAAGTCTGCAGCTGGTTCCTCTATCCAGCACCTCCCTGCTGCCTGTGTGTCTCTGCAAACACTAGCTATTCCAGAAACTTCAGAATACTTTAGATTCCCTCACAACACAGTGCAGTCTGGCAACATCCCAAAGGGAAACTCTTACAAATGGTCCACGTCAACTCCTTTCTAGCAAAATGGGGTATCTAAAGTGTCCCTACATCCCTTTTGTGGTTTCACATCATTCTCGGTATGTACTAGGGGCCCTATTTACTAACGAGTGCTAAGTAGCTAAAATGGGAATTAATGTATGCTAACAGATAACTCGGCAACTTGGCAGTGCATGCTAATTCCTGTGTTGGCTGCCTAATACAGAACTGAGCCAGGAACAGGTGCAGAATGAGAGGCAAATCAGTGGGGACTGAGCCTTACAGTTAATGAACAGATAACGTGAAACAGTTAACGTCACCTTAATAGGTAGAGTCAATTGCATCACATTATCTGCAAAGTAGTTTATCTCTGGGTTAATTGTCTGGGAAGATGCTGAGTACCCAAGAGTTGATTAACACAGAGGTTTTGCAGTTACCGTGCGTTAATTTTGGCAGCTTAACATGTGGTAACTGTAAAAATCTTACTGCACTTTAGTAAATAGAGCCCTAGAAGTGCTTGATATTTTTGGCACCCAAGAAACAGAAAGAGCAGGTTGAATATTTTCATCTCCCTTGGGCTCTTGATGGAACATCATCCAAAAATTGGCTAAGTCTAAATGGGAAGTGAATTGATCTACACTCCAGTTAACTGTCTTGGCTCTCTGCTACTGAACAGTAGGGTAGATATGTCTTATATGCAAGAATTCCATACATGTAAAAAGAGATCAACCCAGTACTGAATTCATATTGTTGTCTTAAGCCAACTCATTGCTGCTCACATGGGCACCCACCTCGACATTCGGCACGCTATCTCCATTGATGAGTACTAAATCCAGCATCAAACCTTTCTGGTCGGTTCCATCACCATTTGTCTAAGCAATGCATCTTGGAAGCCATTCTCAATTGTTTTACTTCTTCCTAGATTTGCAGAAGGAATACTCCAGTCCACATCGGGTAGATTAAAGTCACCGAGTATGACCACTTCTCCCTTCATGTCTACCTTTGTAATATCAATAATGAAATCTCTATCAATTTCTTTGGTTTGAGTTGGAGGCCTGTAGACCACACCAGTATGGATGACAGTGCCATCTCCTCTTTCCAACACAATCCACAGCGCTTCTTTTCTCCACGTCCCTTGCATTTCAGCAGCTTTAATATTGCTTTTGACATATAGGGCTAGACTCCTCCTCCGTTTCTGCCTTCTCTATCTCTCCTAAATAAATTATAGCCAGCTAGGACTATATCCCATTCATGCGACTCATTTAACCATGTTTCTGTAAAGGCAGGCTGGAAAGGTCATATGGTCTTTATCTGTTGTCATTTATCTATGCCTCTATATTTATGTCAGTTGTTCATAAAATATTTGCTTGCTGTTTAAAGGTTTAGCATTATTCCTGGTTCTTCATCTTCTTCTTCAAAGCTTGTTTACTAAATATTAGGATGTGCTAACAGGAATTAGCATGCACTCTCTGCCACTATGCCCATATAATTCCTGTGTGTACAGCAATATTTGCCATTAGCATGCACTAATGTTTAGTAAACAGTCCCCTTACTGTTAACATTTCATGATTTCAACACAACCAAAGACGTTGCAATGGTCTCTTGCAGATACACAGCTCAAAACTGTAGCAGTGGGCCTTCTTCAACATTGCTCGAGTTTTTTGTTCCCTTCAAACACCCTTCTAGTGGTTCTCCGACCTCTACCATCTTGAACCTACCATGGGAGCCTACAACCTAAGATCAGCTTTGAAGCAGGCCTCACTAAACAGTCAACTGGGATCAAGCAGGGCGGGCGTTAGGGGAACTGCAAACAGGACAATTATCCTGGGCCCCCAGACCACAAGGGGCCCAAACCTATTCGAAGCTGAAAAAGGCACAGCCTACCAATTAGGTTTGGGCCTCTCACAAATTTCTTCCCTAGGCACCAGCCCAAATGGACCTGAATATTGCATTCTGTTCATTAGTTTACATTAAAAAATGTAGTAGGATTTAAATGATTTTAACATACATTAACCTACTGTGATGGATTTACAGCCCGATCAATAGAGAAAGGAAAATAATTTAAAAAATCCCAAGGCAACCCAGGATGGCGGGGCTGGAATTGGTGGGGCCAGCCGTGAGATAAAAAGTTGAGAGGAGAACCAGGGCTCTGTCTTGGGGAGCTATTGAAGCCAGAAGGACCTACCAGACTGCTGAACTGTCTGAAGCCTGTCTACAAAGTAAAGATTCTGAGCGCAATATTGAGAGTGATTAATGCAGTTAACCGCCTTGGCTGGGATATTCAGCAACACTGACATGGTTAGTGCCGTTAGATAGAAGACAAGGAAGGAGACCCGGGATAAAACCTGCTGGAGGCATGAATCGTGACACCTACGAATTAGCATGCATTAAGTCAATTAGCATGTATGACATTCTAGTGTGTTAAAACATTTTTAATAACATGAAAATTTGAAACAAAAAAAGTTTGAAAATCAGTAAAAAAAAAAAAAAGCCAAACAAACTGAAAATGAACTGAAAATTGATGACCTGCGTGCACCCTGACAATCATGTTTTTAAAGCACGTAGTGCTTGATGAGATTACTGTATACCTGGAAATGAACACTTTGTCCTCAGAACTTAATATTTCTTCTTTGTATAGCTTCTTCAGTATCTACTGCATTATACCAAATAACCCACCTCTGCCTTAAAGGAGTCTACGATATAATGTGCACTGAAGATTAAATGACTCTCTTCAAGGTCTAAACAGGGATCGATGCAGTAATGTGCACTAGGCTTTGCACACAGGTTAGCTAAACTTTAGAGTATAATTTTGTGCATGACAGTGGATGCTGAATATAAAAACAAATTTTGTTCACTAAGGGGGTCATTCCGATTTGTGTTTAGCAAGGATCTACTTCCGGGTTGGATGTAGATCACCGCCAAACGCCAGGGTGCCAATTCCACCCACAGAGCTCACCGCACGTACAGGGGAGATGTGCAGAGAGCTCTGTACCAGGGTGGTAGGGAGCAGACTGGAGGAATAGCGAAGGCGGGGTACCTAACCCTGCATGGAGCCGCGGTATAGGGCCTTGTATGTCTGAGCTGGATACATTAGACGGGGGACCTATTCTACCTCGGAGGTGGAATAAGTGCCCCTCTGACAGGGGTGGATGACCATGCCGGGACTCCACATTGAGGTGAGCAGGGGAGGGGGTTCCCTGCAGCCTGATCCCAGCTTCAGGAGGACTGATTGGGGGTCAGGCTGCTGGGAAGCAGGCAGTTTGATGATTGCGGCCAGAGCTAGTGAGGAATTTATGCCTGTTTCTTGTCTTTACTTGATACATACAGGACGTGTGACTTTTTCTAGCATCCTTGAAGAGGAGGCACTGATAGGGACATGTGCTGGAGGTCCAAAGGACCGGCACACATGTTCTGAGTAATGGACCCTATTAGGTTGAACTCCTTGCCACTTGCCATTCATCAGATGTGATTATTTGTATTTTCAAAAACGATTAAAAACCCATCTTTTTGCATTGGCATAGGAAAGACTTGGGTATGTTTTTCATGAAAAGTTGTCTTTATTTTATGTTTATATGTCTTGATTGTTATATTGTATGTGAATGATTATGTTTGTTTTGCTGTGACCCGCCTAGTAATGATGTGCTGAACGGGAAATAAATGCTAATAAATGATATGAAATGAAAACGTGCTGAACTGCTAACAAAATTGGTATTTGCAAAACTTATGTATCAGCACGTCGGAGTTGCATGCGTACAATCCGTGCATGAACTGGAATGCTATTCTGCACATAAATAATAATATTGCAAAAATTCTTTGCACAGATTAGCATTCCCGCACATGCACGGACTGTGCGCATCCAGCTCTGGGTGTGATAGAATTCTCTTATGCGCCAAACACAGTGGTTGCTTGTGCAGAGCCGTGTGTGCACGCATCCTGCCTACGCTCCCATGTTAGCGCATATGTTTTCTGCCCAGCTCATTTGCATTGTATTTATTTGCTGCATTGGGGAGCAATTATTTTATTTTACTGGTGGGTTAGGGCTCTGTGCTAAAGCTCAATGCATTCTGCATCGGCTCCTGAATAGGGAATCGAAAAAACACGACACATTTACAGGTTGATTCTATAAGCACAATACTCTTGCTGAATATAGTCTTGCGTTCTTGGCTTCCTTCTATTTGGGGTTTTCCAATCAAAAAATTCCTAACACATGTGCTAAGCCAGCTATATATATGCATATCTGTAACAGAATGGCACAGAGATGTGCGTTGTCGGATTTTATTGGTTCTTTACTTTCCTGCGCTTTAAAACTATCACTTTTCGTGTTGTTATGTAAACCCTCATTGTTTCCAAGCAAGCTGAAGATCTGGTTTTCTTTAGAACAGCGAAACAGGCAAAACACCCTGAGGTAACTCTGTGAGCATTGGGAGGTCCTGGTGACACAATCACACTGGCATCAAAGCAGTATAAACAGAATAAGAGGGGAAAGAAAACAATAATTAAAACAATCTGGCAGAAAAAGAACAGCAATTAAATTATGTAGAGTAAGCTAATCACATTTTTATTTCAATAGATTGTTGAACTTTAGAGAAGTCCCAGCCCATTAAATTCCTCTCTTGACTATGGGTTCATTATGCCACTGTGTAATAGCAATGGATCTAATAGACTCCCACTTAAATGCCAGAAAGCCAAATCAACCATTCAGATTAGCCAATCGGTTTCCTCCTGGTTTGTATCACCCCCTTTGCACAGGAAAGCTCCGTGAGGGGCCAGAAGGGGGTGCTGTTCTGCTTGTTGACTTATAATATCATGGTATCTTCTTACAGATAAACATGGGTGAATTTCCAGTGTGCCTTCTCCACGTCTTGGTCTTATTGGTCAGTGGTCAGTCAGATATTGCACTGGACTAGGGTTGAACTTAATTTTGGGGGGAGCACCCTGGAACACAGTTCTACCACTTCTTTTTAGTGGTGCAACAGCCTTTTGCAGCCCCTTCAAGGCAGCCTACAAGGAAGAGGGAATGGGTGAGTCTGGAGCAGAGCAAAGAATTGACTCTGTTCCCTAATCCAGCCCCTCTTCTCCCGTTGTTCATGTCCCAGACACGCTTGTCCACATCCCCTTTTCAAAATTCCAAGTGGTTAGAGTACTGGCTTGATAACATCCACTAGATAAGGCTGACTACCCTCTCTTGGGATGGCTAAACTCTTAGTGCCCAGTGTTCAAAAGTACAGTAAATATTCAGATAATGGCCTCTGTAATCCGGATATTTGCTCTTGCTCTTGCTCTCGCTATCTGGGGATTTTTATTAGTACTATCCATAATGTAAAATATTTTACAATTCTTACTATCTCTTCTCTTTTTATACATTTTTATGTTTACTTTTTATTTCATTTGATTTTTTATTTTTTTACTTTTTATCTTTCATAATTCTCATTATTTTATCGCTACAGTACTAATGAAAATCCTTCCAGATTGCGTTAACACTATCAATACTATGCTAGGGCAGAACAGGGGAGGGGGGCTTTCAGAAATTATTCAGATAGCATCAAAATTTCAATCTGCTATCTGCATAACTTTAGGACAGTTATCTGGATAGCGGATTGAATATCACTGCCCTGACGACTTAGGCTGGCATTCCAACACGCGAATAGCGAGGTTGGGCGTACAGCCTGAATGTCCAACCCGGGCTCAGCCCATGAATACAATTCTGTTCCCAGTGCTCCCTGCACGTACAATACGTTTGTGCGGGGATCACTGGATGTGGGCTGGAGGAGGCAGTGTTTGGTGGAGCGGGGGGCTTTGAGGGGGAAGAGCTACCAGCTGGGATGTACAGAGGAAATTCTGGTCCAGCCTCTGTTTGTCCCCTGGCTAAGGGTTGTATGCCTGGCTTATTCCACCCTGATGGTGGAATAAGTCCTGGGCACTCCGGTGTATGCGAACTGCAGCCCCCCCCTACCCCCTACTGCTGCTATGGAGGAGTTCCCACCGCATGATCCAGGCCTTGGAGGCCCCCATGTGGGTTGGGCAGTGGTGTGCCGGTGCCTCTATGCTTCAGGGCATTCAGTGGTGCTGGCTGGAAGTGCTAGTGCCATGGTGATGGGATGCCAGCCGGAGCGTATTGCAGTCTGGACGGGCAGCCCAGGGAAAGTCCCCCACACAGGAATGGGGTGCTCACCCAGAGGTCTATGCCCCCGATTCTGCCATCAGTGGTAGAATCAGGAACATCTCCAGCACGTCCAGGTTTTGGCCGGACAATGCAGCTGGATGTGCCAGAATCCGAATCAGCCTCCACCTGTAGAGTCAGCACTGTCCACGATCCAGATAGTAGACTGAATAGATGTATTTTATTTAAATGCCATAACTGGCATTTTAAACAAATCCTGACCTTGGAGTTTAAATATCAACCTGTTCGTTTCTGACAAATATGCCCACTTGCTGAAGGCTCCATGTGATGTGTTTTTTTGCTGAAGAGTATTTTTAAACATTTGAATTCACAGGAAACGTCATAGTGAATACTTATCTGCTTCATGCTCTAGGACAGTGGTAGAAACAGCAATGCCAACTTAAAGTTCAGATTCACCGGCACCTGAGCTCTAAGTACAGCAATGGGTTAAGTCCTTGCTTCCATGAGCTGATGGGCTTTCTCAGGCATAACAGGACATTCCAGAAGTGTTAAAGCATTCTGATCAAAGGGACCTGAGTCTCTCTCAGTACCTGATACGGCAAAGATATCTACTCCCATTCCTCCAGGGTTGACACTAGAAATGGGTCCTGAAAGGGGGAGGTTCTGCTGATTGTCTTGGGGTAAACAAGCCCAGCCTAGGAGTCCGGTGGGTGTCCTCCAGGATATCACAGCACCAGTGGTTGCATGCATGCATTCCCAGAAGTTACTTGAGACAGGAAGTGAATTGTCAATGTATATTATAAAATATGCGTGCCTACATGTAAAATATGCGTTACAACTGCGTGAGAGCTGATGTCATGCCCATGTTTTCAATCCAGGCACTATTGCTGTAGGAATTTTGCTAGTATTTTAGAAAAACATGTAGGTGCCTATATATCTTTATAAAATAAGTTGAAAATAGGAGACTTCCTGCCCCCTTAGTGTCCTTTTCTTTAAAACTTACCATTATATGGTAAAAGTGGGTGCCACGTATAGGCAGAGTCTATGTGTGAGAGTGATTGTAAGGAAGAGGTGTAAGGACTCCTTGAGGTACTTACTAGGCAAATATGTCTCTATAGGAGAGTCATACTATGGAGTGTAGGACAGAGGAATGTACCATCTTTGGGGCAACCCTTTGAAAGATTACTGCAATGGTTTAATTCTGCTTTCATATCAGTGAGTGACCTCCAGTGAATGTGTAGATTTTTCGAGTTGGATGTTGAAAGAGTAGGGACTTTTTCTCTCATGCTCATCTGTTTTTGAGTGATAGATCCAAAGCCTGGCTGAGGAGCCTTGGCATTGGGTGGGGGATTTGCTAATAGTTCACAGTCACACCCAGTGACTAGTAAATTATTTCTGAGAATAATTATTTTGTTGAAAGGAGGCTTTTATCCACCCTTAAGTTGCACAGAAAGGACTGAAAGCAGCCAGGACCTATAAGCAGTCATCAGTTCCTCTAGGGTCCCCTCTTACCAGAAATATCTTCCCCTTCCGTATCCAATTCAAAATACTCCTCCTGACCTATAAATGCATTCACTCTATTGCTCCTCACTACCTTTCCTCTCTCCCCTCTCCCTACACCCCTCCTCGTGAACTCCGCTCTTCCACTGGCTTGCTTCTATCTATGCCCTTTTCTTCCACTGCCAACTCCAGTCTTCGATCTTTTCACCTCGCTGCTCCTTATGCCTGGAACAAACTACTTGAGTCTGTACATCAGGCTTCATCTCTCCCCCTTTTCAAATCCATACTAAAGGCTCATCTCTTTGAGGCTGCTTTTGGATGAAGATCCCTTGTTTTCCTTGTGTCTCCTCACCTTTCCTTATTTGTACCCTTGTTCTCAGCTATTGTATTGTCTGTCTTGATTAGACTGTAAGTTCTGACGAGTAGGGACTGTCTTTTGTATGTATCTGCGCAGCGCTGTGCATGCCTTGTAGCACTATATAAATTATTAATAATAGTAGTAGATGTTTTCTTTTAGGAAGTAAGGAGATTTGCTTTTAGTGGCTGAAGAGGGCACTGAAGCTTTTGGAAGATTTTCGGTCACCTCTGTTTCCCTCTGCCCAAGAGTCTTGGTTGGCTATCTTACTAAACAGGAGAAGGAGTGGATATCTGTCTTATGCGTTACTGGAGTGGAGGAGAAGAGTCACCAACTGGGTGATCATGCAGAGCAGACACCCTCGGGGTTATTCTGAGGCACCAATAGCGGGAATGGACGTTGTATGGGGAAGGTAGATCGGGGCAGGAAAGGGGTGGATGGGGATGGTGTTAGGGCAGGCAGTGGATGGTCGTTGGCCCCGGACATACAAGGCCAATTCTAATGTTGGCCCTGTATGTCTGGGGCCAGTGGCTTGCACGGGAAACCTATTCCAACTTGGAGGTGGAATAAGTTCCCCAGTCAGGTGCATCTGGAGGCCAGGTTGGGGGTCGGGCTGCAGGGAAAGCACTTTTGCAGCCGGTGGCTGGGGATTGCAGCTCTTCAATGGAGCTCCGGTATCATGGCAACTGGACGCCACGGCGCTGCAGCTTCATTGAACTGCCCTGATTGAGTTAGCCAGGGAAGGTCTGTCTGTGCAGGCCGGATGGAATTGGGGTCCCAGCCTGCATGTACAGGCCTGTTCGTGATTCTGATCCCGCGGAGCTAGAAACGCGTCTCCCTCTATGTGTCCAGTTCCAGTCGGGTGCACAGAGGGCCAGGACGTTAAGGATGGAATTGGGCCCCTAGGGGATTTGCCTACAGGGTACACAAGGAGTGAATTGGAATTGGGACTGCAAGTTCAAGCACTGGATCTCAGGAAGAAACCCTTAATCACATAGAATGAAGCTTATTATTCTGTCTAGGAGCAATCTCAAAAGCCAGCGAGGAGCAGAAAAGACCCTATAGGGCACATATAGAGAGTCACTAATTTACAGGTTTGACTTGCATTTCAAATGATACTAGAGAGAACTGTATAAATTCTCTTATTATCCATGTTAAGCAGGTTCTTCAATAAAGTAATATTGCAACACTATACTGGAGTGTAGACCAGTGGCTCCCAATCTGTGGTCCATGGACCCCCTAGGGGTTCATGAGACCATTACAGAGGGTCTCTGCTTGGTTAGGGGAAATAGAGAAAGACAATGGAGAACTGGTTAAAGGGAGGGAAAAATAAAGAGAAAGGCTGGTGGGGATTGTCAGAATGGAGAGAGAGAGAGACTGGTGGAGACAAGAAGGGGAAGGAAGATAAGGAAGCTAGTGGAGCCAAGGAGAGAGAGAGAGAGAGACTGGTGGAGACAAGAAGGGGAAGGAAGATAAGGGGAGCTAGTGGAGCCAAGGAGAGAGAGAGAGAGAGAGACTGGTGGAGACAAGAAGGGGAAGAAAGATAGGGGGAGCTAGTGGAACCAAGGAGAGAGAGAGAGAGAGAGACTGGTGGAGACAAGAAGGGGAAGGAAGATAAGGGAGCTAGTGGAGCCAAGGAGAGAGAGAGAGAGAGAGAGAGAGACTGGTGGAGACAAGAAGGGGAAGGAAGATAAGGGAAGCTAGTGGAACCAAGCTTGATGCTAAGGAGAGAGGTCCATAAGGAATGCTGGGAATGAACAGGGGGCTCTTGAATTTTTTGGAAGTTAGTAAGGGTCTACACAGCCAAAAAGGTTGGGAACCTCTGATGTAGATTGCTTAAAGGCAGACCACCTGGAAATACCACCCTATTCCTTGGATCCTGGTCTAACCTCATTTCCCCAATGGAAAACCCGCACTGGAGCTCTAGAAGAGCGAGTCAGGGACTCAGCCTCAGTACTGTCTGAATCCTTCTCCGGTAGGATAGACCGAGGATAGGGTTACAGATGTATGAATGGGGCCAAAGGAGCTGCAGTGGGGCGTACAATATGTGGATGGCGCATATAGGGGAGGGGTGAATTGCTAATTGTATGTAGAACCATAATGACAGCAAAGCCCGATAATGGCAGATCAAAGCAAACATCACTTCTTGCCTTCTACAAATGTCTTTGTTTCAGGTTTTTGTAAATATCTTTTGGCAACTGACTGAATAGCGACTGAACAACCCCTCCTATGACAGTAGCTGTAAGATAAAACTTGCTCTTCAGCTGTTATTCAGCAAGAGAAGACACAAACCATGGAGATCGATCAGGCCAGTGAGGTGAAGGAATTTTCTCAGCATCTCGCATAGGCCGTAGGTAAGCAGGATCTTAAGTGCTGGGCCTCAAGAGCTCTCATGACTCAGATCATTGCTGTAATCACTTGGTCACACCTCCTCCCACATCCCACAAGAGAGAAGTGCCTTCATTTTTTGATTATTACTTTGAACCCTGCTGGCTTGTAAGGTAAGGCGGTTCAATCATAGTATGATTTCAAATCGTAAAACTGGTTGAATAAAGGCTCCTTATGTTTGTTTGCTTTTTTTGTTTTGTATGTGGGTTTTTCTTCCCTAGAGTTGTGTGAACAGTTTGAAAGTAAAACAAACCACTTTCAATGAATGTTTTATCAGATCTTGTGCAATCCTGTAGAGCAAACAATGTGTGCCCGTCCCCAGGGTGTGACCCAGTTTCATCAGAGATACCAGCATAAGAATCAAAGGACTGAAAGGTTTTGATGCATGGATGGGAAGACTGGATAGCATCCAGAGAGGTTAAAAATATTACCTCTCACATTTGCTGATTGTTCAAAGACATTTAGAGGCAGATATTCAAGACGATGGGCACAGCAAAGCTTTAAAGGGGTAATATTATAACATAATGTCTAGGTTTGCAGGTAGAGAGGATGTCTATTTTTGGACAGTTTTATGAAGACAAGTACTGTAGGTACCTATTAGTCTTTAGACAATACTAGCACAAATCCCTGCACAAATCACACCTAGACTGCAGGTGTGGAGATTATACCTGCTCAAGAGTAAGTGTAACTATCAGCACATACCTTATGCATATTCCCACGTACGTTATAAAAATGCCTATTTACTTCCCATATCCTGCCCGAACTCTGCCCCTGTGCAGGCCTACTGTAAACATTTGTGCCAGCTTGCACAGCACATACATTAATGCCTGACCCATTTATATGCCTAAAATAAGTTAAAATAATATAAAACATTACTCTCTACATGGAGAACGTATCCATTTAAAGATATGTGGATAGTCAGTTGATTGCAATGCATAAGTTGGTCTGCTGAATATACACCTATGACTTTGAGAGGGTAATTTTATAACCTGGTGCCTAGTTTAAAACACCTAGAACAGAGGTACTCAAATCCAGTCCTGGAGGGCCGCAAACCCGTCAGGTTTTCGGGATATCCCTAATGAATATGCATGAGATAGATCAAATACAATGGAGGCAGTGCATGCAAATATATCTCATGCATATTCATTAGGGATATCCTGAAAACCTGACTGGTTTGCAGCCCTCCAGGACTGGATTTGAGTACCTCTGACCTAGAACATGCCTATTGTGAGCCTATTTTATAAAGAAAAATGGGAGTCTACTTTCTTTTATAAAATAGGGGCATAAGTGGTGCCAAAATCTAGGTTTTTGCATATACTTGACACCTGGAGACCTTCTGGATAATTGTCCTAAACTGTGTTCGGTCTCCAGTCAAGTGGCTAATTGTTGATAGAGTGACATTCACAGCTGCCGTTGTTGTTCGATCCATCCCATTGCTGGCCTTCCTTTTTTGTGTTGACCTTCAACCTTGCCAAGCATGATGTCTTTCTCGAATGACCTCTCTCATCGCATGATGTGTCCAAAGTATGCAAGTTGAAGTTTTGTCATCTGAGTTTCTAAAGAAAGCTTAGGTTTGATCTCCTCTAGTACCAACTAATTTGTTCTTTAGGCAGTCTATGATAAAGATGAATAAAACTTCTAAAATAACCCCCATAATAAATGCACACAGCCATATGAAATATAATAAGAAGCAAATAATTTCCAAAAGGGAAACAAATATATGTAACACAGCCCCCGTGATGGAGGGAGAGGGAGTAAGGTTATAATTCTTGAGCCAGAATGAATGTATCTAAATACTAGGACCACCAACTCAAAAAATCAAAAAGTCAAAAATAAATGGAAAAAAGGGAACGTAACTAGGCACAGCTTTTAGTTAGCCCCTTCTTATCAACAAGAAAATGTCCTAGATGTGATGGGTCACAAAAAAATATTGGTCACCCTGCTATGCTATTAGGCACTTACATGGAAATTGAAGGAAAAAGGTTGCCCCAAAAGCCAAAACCAATCTCCTGCATATATTGGGTGGCCCCGGAAACATCTGGAAATATAGTCTTTATTTCTCCACAAAAGGAAATGTCTTTCTCCACAAAGTAAGATTTCAAAATATCAATCTTATCCACCTTTGCAGCCAGTTAGACCAATAAGTTTGCCCTGCTAGGAATCTCATTACACGAGGATTCAAGGAAGTTGGTAAAATCTAAAATGCACGTAAATTTGTGGTCTGCGTTGAAAGCATGCATGATCAGTCTTACGCATGTATTTACAAAATAGCAACTGCCTAAAGTATGTGTGTTAATGTCATCCACGTGTAGAAGTCCTTGAAAATAGTAACTTAGATGCAAAAATGGTACAAATCGTTACGTGACTCCCTTAGAAAATCATCTCCAATAAGCCTGTATTGGAAATTTTCTGTAAAATTTCAGTTAATATCACATCAGTTGAAGAAAAGCCTCTGCTTCTAATTGAAGTGAAAATGAATCAGTAGAGTAACCCTAGGGAAGAGATTAATAAATGAAAGAAGATCTTAAGGAGTAACTGATATAGAAGAACCAACATCTCCCCAGGTACATCCTCTCTGACAGAGGTGGAATCCAAATTATGAGGCTCTAGGACACTTCCAAAAAAGGAATAAGTAGGAATTAGGAATTGAGGGAAAAAAAATTTCTCTTATTAGTCTTAAATGGGTTACACTGTAGCTTCATTGCAGGACCCCTAGTTTTTCAACTTTTCGATGGCATAAACAATCGATCTACATTTATCCGTTCCACTCTATTCATTAATTTATACACCTCTATCATATCTTCCTTCAGCTATCTCTTTTCCAGGTTGAAGAGCCCTAACCTTTTAAGCCTCTCTTCGTAGGGGTATCCTTCCATCCACTTTACCATTTTTGTAGGCTCTTCTCTGTACCTTTTCTAATTCCACTATATCCTTTTTAAGATATGGCAACCAGAATTGCACACAATATTCAAGGTGTGGTCGCACCATGGAACAATACAGAGGCATTATAATATCCTTTGTTTTATTCTCCATTCCTTTCCTTATGATTCCCAGCATTCTATTTGCTTTCTTAGCCGCTGCTGCACACTGGGCGGAGGGTTTCAACATGTTATCCATGATGATGCCTAAATCTTTTTCCTGGATGATGGCTCCTAATGTGGAACCTTGCATTGTCTAACCACAGTTTGGGTTGTTCCGCAAATTACTCCTGAGTCTATCCCCTTTTACCTTCATTCTATGCCCCCTTGTTGCAGAGCTTTCTTTCAAAAGAAAGAGGCTCTCCTCCTATGCATTTATGCTATGGAGGTATTTAAACGTCTCTATTGTATGTCCTCTCTCCTGCCTTTCCTCCAAAGTATGCATTTTGAGATCTTTAAGTCTGTCCCCATATTTAAATTTGCTTTGATTCCACCCTCTTGCCAAAGAGGGATCCTTGATGTTTGCCCCATGCTTTTTTGAACTCTGCCATTTTCTTTACTCCCATCACCTCCATCAGGAGGTCATTCCAGGCATCCACCACCCTCTCGTGAAAAAAATATTTTCTGACGTTGCCTTTAAATTTACCCCCTTGTAGCTTCATTTTTTTACTCTCTAGATTTCCCTTTCTTTGAAAAAGGTTGGTTTGTTCATTCATACTATCTTCTCTTCTAATGAGTTGGAGCTGTAATATTTAAATATAAGAGGCGGCTGAGGGGAGATATGATAGAGGTGTATAAATTAATGAATGGAGTGGAACGGATAAACGTGGATAAATTGTTTACGCTATCAGAATATAGAAGGACTAGGGGGCATGTAATGAAGCTACAGGGTAAACTATTTAAGACAAATAGGAGAAAATATTTCTTCTCTCAACGTGTAATCAAACTCTGGAATCTGTTACCGGAGGATGTAGTAAGGGCTGTTAGTATAGCTGGGTTTAAAAAAGGTTTGGACAAGTTCCTGGAGGAAAGGTCCATAAACCACTATTAAAAAGGGACCCAGGATATCAATGCTTGGCCTAGTACAAGCACTGCAGAACCTGTGTCTTTTGGGGAAACTGCTAGGTACGTATGACCTAGATTGGCCACTGTTGGAAACAGGATACTGGGCTTGATGGACCTCGGTCTGACCCAGTATGGCATTTCTTATGTTCTTATGTTCTTATGCTTAAGAACATAAGAACATAAGATATGCCATACTGGGTCAGACCAAGGTCCATCAAGCCCAGTATTCTGTTTCCAACAGTGGCCAATCTAGGTCATATGTACCTAGCAGTTTCCCCAAGAGACACAAGTTCCACAATGCTTGTACTGGGTCAAGCATTGATAGGTTGTATCTATTTAAATTAAGAGGTTGTATCTATTTAAATACGGGGGCATGCTTACTAAAATGTAGCAGTGCACTGTGCATTAAACTCCCAAACGTAGCACAGGAGATGGCGTCAGGCCCTAGCTAACACATGGAAGCATGCCTGGCAAGTCCCCATGTAGCTAGCACCACCCACTGCATTTTTGGCTGCCACAACGCATTTAGCAAGTGCTAAACCCCACACTAATAGTGTATTTTAGTAAACATAACCCATAATATATAGTCCAGGTGTAGCCCTCAGTGAAGTGGATGTTTGGTGAGCTGACCGATGTCCTTTTCGTTTTGTTTATGATATTTATTATAATTGCCTTTAATTTGTCTGCATCCATTTTCAATTTAGAAAAAGGGTTTTGCATGCATACAGTGCATGCCTAGAAAATAAATAAGTGAATTGAACCAATAAAAATCCCCCCAAAATATGTTTTAAATGAAGACCATCCAATTTCTTTTGGCCATGCACACCCCTACTGACTGCATTGCATGTTGTATTGAGGGCTTTGGCCTCCAGGACTCCGTACAATATTTCAGATATTTCAGCCTGTAAATTGTATATATTGTTATTGTATATAGTTACCCTGTTAGCCAAGTTGTTCTCCTGTTCATATGTAAACACAAAGTACTATTGGAAATGTGTATGTTCGTTGTTTATTGTAAACCGCACTGATGCTGAATAGCGCGGTATAAAAGAGACTTTAAATAAATAAAATAAATATAAGTCTCACTAACAAACTGTACAAAGGCATCATCATCTCCTGCTTTCTACTATTTATGCCTGTCGCTATGCATCTTAGCAGTAACCGAGGGAGCTTGGACTCTCCGCTCCTCCTTTACCTCCCCACCTAAATCCTTCCCCCCCCCCACCTCCTCATCCCTCCCCCCTTACAGGACACAATAACAGACACCATACAACAGATTGGCAAACACCTGGTCGCAGCTTTATTAACCATTAACACATGGAACATAACTTAATTAACATAACCGCGGACTGCTACATCACCAGCCATATTACTAGCAAGGTGATAGCACCTCCGCTTTTTCACCCTTCTTCCCCCCCCCCCCTTAGCCCCCAACTTCGCCATGTCATTAGCAAAAGCTCAGCCAGGGGGTTGTCCGGGTCGGGGGTACCCAACCCCCGTCCCAAGCTTATCCTAAGCGTCCGGACCCCGGAAACTTCCGGGATCCCGCCCAACCAGAACCCCCCCTCCAACTGCGACACCCCTACCTCTCTCCCCTTTTCTAAAACAAACAACCTAGGGGTGGGCGGGTGGGATACTGGCACCCGGCTCCGCGACTGTTCTCTAGGGGCTTCGCGGGCACAATAAGCCTGCCTCTTCCCTCCTTCACACTTATTGGCTCCCTCCCCAACGCACTCTCTGGGAAGGGAGCCAATGAGTTCAAAAGACGTGCCACGCTGTCTCATCCCCCACCCCCCCAACTACACTACCCCCTCTGCCGTGCCACGCCACCCGGTTACAGGTAGCCGGCATGGACTTGGCCACGCGGCCTTCATATATTTTTCTTATGGATGTGCAGTCCCTAGCATGCATTCTGTACCTTAAAAATGATAGTATAGGCAAAATCGATTTAGTGCACATTAATCCGCGAATCAATGTGAATGCAACTGATTTCCATGCATTGAAAAGTTTAAGTGTTATAAACTTATTAACATGAATGTGTGAAATGAACCAAACCATTTAACAGAAATAGGGGAAAGGCAAAAGTTTCAGAAAATGAACTGGACCTTTTTTGCCTGTCCACGCTCTTGATCCTTCTGCTTTGTGCCCATTCAGTATTTGTGTGACACCCTGTAACACTTCCTTCGATTTCTGCATCCTGAATGCATGGTTCTGCACGTTTTTGCATAGGAACATAACGGCTAAACACTCAGGGCCCGATATTCAAAAGGCATTTACAAGGTTTACAGTCCAGTAAGCAGCATAAATGCCTTAAATTGGGATATTCAACGGCACTTACATGGTTAGTGCCATTGAATACGAGTTATCCCCTTCTAACTCCCCTACGTGCCCCGATGCTCAGGAGCAGCCCAAGGGGGGTACGGGCCCATGTGCGAAGACTCATTGTGGGGCCTCATTTACATAACCGTGTGACCTTGAATTAATGCTCCCATTCAGTCTATTTTCTCAAATATATTAGTTATGTGCCTAATAATTCAGAACTACAGGAGGTTTGTGCCTCTGAAAGGAACATTTAACAATAAGAGAGCTTAGCATTATGCAAGACAAGAAAAGCCAGAGAGCAGTATCAAATAGTAATCAATTTCACTTTTATTATTTACAATTCTTCTTATTTGTTAAGAAGCCATTGCACCATAATTCTTTAAATAGCATAATTTAATAGAAGTTGTTTTTTTCATTTTTGAACAGATACATACAAGGGGTGTCCGATATTAAAGGTATAGGCCAAAATTACACTAACATTTGTATTTAAAGAAATTATTCAATACATTCCACCAAATACTACATACTTTTGTTTACTTCTCCACATAATCGCCGTAAACATTGAGACATTTATCCCAGCGTGACACTAGTTTGAACATCCCTTCACGGTACAGTTGTGTGTCAAGTTGCTTGAAGTAGTCCATAACAGTGTCTTGCAATTCCTCCTGATCTTGCGGAAATTAAGATCACATATGATCTCATGAACAGAACTCTTAGGAATGCCAGTCATTTCAGCAATTTCATGAACTTTAATGTGACGATCCTCCCTAATCAGACGTTTGACAATTGCGCAGTTGTCATCCATGTGTGAGGTCCTTGGTCTGCCTCTTTTCTTTTCCGGATCATCATTCAACTCCGTTTGGCCATCTTTAAACTTGTTACACCAGATGCTGACTTCTTTTAGGCTTAAAACATTCGGGCCATACACGCCCTCTAATCTGTGATGAAATTTGCTCTGCTTAACTCCTTCGGCTTGCAAAAATTTGATAACTTCACGCACCTCAAACTTCGAATATTCTTCAATTACACACGCCATGTTGGTTTGCTTCCCGAAAACTACTCGTAATTTGAGTGTTTAAAAAAGCAACGCTACAAACTCTCCTACTACGAGTACAAGTAGTCCTGCATATGACGGCACTATTGCGCATGCGGAGCCAGTATGATTGCCACCTTTCCCTTTAATATCGGACACCCCTCGTATTTATGTAACCAACCAGGACAGCCCAAACATGTTTAATAAGAATGGTAGCATTTAACACTAACAATCAGATGTTGAACTTCCATAGGTTATATTAAATACTCTTCTTTAGATGCTATCCTTGACTGCTATAGTCCATTATATATTTCATGTGCAACAAGGAATCATCTTCCAACTGGAAAACACTCCAAACCACTATATGCAGCCTGCACTATCAATAACTTCCAAGAATAAAGAAAGACTCTGTTTTGAAAGAGACTACCATATCTATAGCCTCATGATTTTGCTTAAAGTGGAACTTTCCTAGCCTTTTTTTGCTGCTAAAGCATCAATTAGATCAGAAAAATCCAGTGCCTGAGCAACAGTATTCTCAATTGAAATGAGTGCAAGGCCAACAAGTCGCTCTTGACTCATTGTAGATCTCAGATAGGTCTTCATCAGTTTTAGCTTCGAAAGGCTGCTCTCTGTTGATGCCACCATGACAGGCATAGTTAATAAAATCCTCAGTACAACTGATGTGTTAGGATATGCATCCAACAGACAGCTTTTATGAAGACATTTGAGAACTTCTAGAGCAGAACTCTGTTCCTGAATGAAGACTGATAATCAATGTAGTTCCAAAAACAGATCTTCTCCATCTATATCAGAAGTGTGAGCTCCACCATCACTCAGAAGGTGAGCCTGACGTCAGTACCGGGAAAAATGGTAGAAACCATCATAAAGAACACAATTAATCAGCATATAGATAGTCATGGCCTAATGGAAGACAGCCAACATGGCTTTAGACAAGGAAGATCTTGTCTTACTAATCTGTTATGTTTTTTTGAAGGTGTGAATAAACAGGTGGACAAAGGTGTGTCGGTTGATATAGTGTATCTGGACTTTCAGAAAGCCTTTGACAAGGTCCCTCATCAGAGACTTTTGGCAAAACTAAAAAGTCATGGGATAGGAGGCAGTGTACTATTGTGGATCATGAACTGGTTAAAAGATAGAAAGCAGAGGGTAGGGCTAAATGGCCAATTTTCCCAATGGATAAAGTTGAATAGCGGTGTACCTCAGGGATCTGTGCTGGATCCGCTGCTTTTTGACATATTCATAAATGACCTGGAAAAGGGAAAAACGAGTGAGGTTATCAAATTTGCAGATGACACAAAACTATTTAAAGTTGTTAAAACCCAAGAGGATTGTGGAAACTTGCAAGAGGATCTTGATAAATTGGAAGACTGGGCATCAAAATGGCAGATGAAATTTAATGTGGACAAGTGCAAAGTTATGCACCTAGGGAAGAACAACCCAAACTATGGTTACAAGATGCAAGGTTCCACATTAGGAACCAGCACCCAGGAAAAAGATTTAGGCATCATTGTGGATAACATGTTAAAACCCTCGGCCTAGTGTGCAGCAGCAGCCAGGAGAGCAAATAGAATGCTAGGTATCATAAGGAAAGGAATGGAAAATAAAACAAAAGATATTATAATGCCTCTATATCGTTCCATTGGGAGACCGCACCTTGAATATTGTGTGCAATTCTGGTCACCGTATCTTAAAAAGGATATAGCGTTATTAGAAAAGGTTCAGAGAAGAGCCACCAAAATGGTAAATGGGATGGAAGGATACTCCTATGAAGAAAGGCTAAAAAGGTTAGGGCTCTTTAACTTGGAAAAGAGACGGCTGAGGGGAGATATGATAGAAGTCTATAAATGAATGAACGGAGTGGAACGGGTAAACGTAGATTGATTGTTTACATTATCAGAATATAGAAAGACTAGGGGACATGCAATGAAGCTACAGGATAAACTATTTAAGACTAATAAAAGAAAATATTTTTTCACTCAACATGTAATCAAACTCTGGAATTTGTTACCGGAGGATGTAGTAAAGGCTGTTAGTGTAGCTGGGTTTAAAAAAGGTTTAGACAGGTTCCTGGAGGAAAGGTCCATAAACCATTATTAAGAAGGGATCCAAGATATCAATGCTTGACCCAGTACAAGCATTGTGGAACCTGTGTCTTTTGGGGATACTGCTAGGTACGTATGACCTAGATTGGCCACTGTTGGAAACAGGATAGTGGGCTTGATGGACCTTGGTCTGACCCAGTATGGCATATCTTATGTTTTTATGTTCTTATGAAGGTACTGTACATTTTTGCAGCATTGCAGGAGGTCATCTGCTGCTTCCTCCTTTAGTCATCCAATGATGTAGAGAAAGCCAAAATTTGTACTGTGCTGTCTATACAGTTCAAATCTTTCTTCAATTGAAATTAGAGCATTATCAATGACTACCATGAAATACCCCTCACCTGGCTTGCAGTTTGTCATGCTGTGAGGGCTTGCGTGCATCAGTGATGCTGAGGGCTAAGCTATCGGTAGTTTAGCTACTGGCAGGGTCTCCCAAGATGGATAGGTCTCAGCTGAGGTGCCCGACTAAGACAAACCACCCATCTGGGCAGCAGCAGAATGGGACAGAGTTGACGGTGGAGGATCACATTTCTGTGACAATGGCAACAACACTAACCTTAAACTGTGCGGAGGAAAGGCCCGGCAATCTACTTCTGTATCTTGCCATGAAAACCCAATGGATAGTCACAACAAAACAAATTGCACTATAGTGTTGGAAGATGAGACCCCCAGGTCAGAAGGCACTCAACTAGCTACTGGGGAAGAGCTGAAGACTTTTCAGAGTAAAGCCAGCATTTATGATGTGGTTGGATCAAAGCCCTTGGGATGTCTGACTGCTGATGTAGCTGTGCATGATTGAGAGTCAGAAGCTGTAAAGATGTCTTACATACTGGAACATGGAACGTATGAAGCATGAATCAAGGGAAGTTGGAGGTGGTCAAGAATGAAATGGAACGAGTACAATTTGATCTGTTGGGTGTCAGCGAACTGAAATGGACTGGCATCGGGCACTTTGCATCAGATGATCACATGGTCTACTATGCTGGAAATGAAAGACAAAGAAGAAATGGTGTAGTATTTATAATAAAGAAGAAACTTGCAAGAACTGTGATGAAATACAATGCAGTCAGTGAACGCTTAATCTCTGTTCATCTACGAGGAATGCCTATCAACTATAATTCAGGTATATGCCCCAACAAAATCTGCAGAACAGGATGAAATTGAAGAGTTCTATGAACAAGCTGAAATTGACAGAACATGCAAACAGGATATCCTGATAGTCATGGGTGACTGGAATGCAAAAGTTGGCAACAAAGAAGAAGGCAAAGTGGTTGGAAAATATGGACTTGGCAACAGAAATGAAGCTGGAGAAAGACTGATAGAATTCTGCAAGACCAATGTTCTATTTTTTTCAAACACCTTCTTCCAGCAACAAAAGATGACTGTAGATATGAACTTCACCCAATGGATTTGTCAAAAATCAAATTGACTACATCTGTGGAAATCAACGATGGAAAAGCTCTATAACATCAACAAAGCTGCCTGGAGATGACTGTGGTACAGATCATCAACTACTAGCATGCAAACTCAAGATAAAGTTGAAAAAGAGCAAACCACTCATGAACGCAGCAAAATATAACCTTGAGAATATACCACTGGAATTTAAAGACTGCCTGCAAAATTGATTTGCTGATTTAGATACAAATGACAGAGCTCCGGAAGAGTTATGGAATGAGATTAAGAAGGTTGTGTTGGAAGAAAGCGAGAAGTCTCTACAAAAGGTGAAAAAGCAAAAATGGCCAAAATGGATGACGGACGAAACTCTGAAAATTGCCCAGAAACGCAGAGAAGCTAAAGCCAGAGGATAAAGAAAGACAATCTCAGAACTTAACAGAGATTTCCAACGTGCAGCAAGACAGGACAAGGAAAAGTACTACAATGACACATGCAAGAAAATAGAAGCAGAAACTATTATTTATTTAGACAGCTTTATATACCATCTTATCCTTCAATCAAAGTGGTCACAACAGAATTGGGGGATATGAGACACATACACTAATATGTACAGGGAACATGGGCAATGGAGGGTTAAGTGGCTTGCCCAAGACCACAAGGAGCACCGGTGGAAATAGAAACCCCAGTCCTTCCAGCCCAAGGTTGCTGTCCTCTAGTGGGATTTAAACCCCTGACCTTCTGGCCTGAGGCAATTTGCCCCAACCACTAGGCCACTCCTCCTGAGGAACCCCTGACCTTCTGGCCTGAGGTAACTTGCCCCAACCACTAGGCCACTCCTCACGAGGAAGAACAAGATTGGCTTTCCTAAAGCTACGAGAGTTAAAGAAAAAATTACAGCCTCGAATTGGAATGTTACAAGATGCTCAAGGTTCTATGTTGAATGATGCTGAGAATTTCAAGAAAAGGTGGAAAGAATATACATAGTTTTTATATGATAAAGATCAAGTGGACCATCAGCCATTTCAACCTGTACCTTATGAACCAGAACCATTGGTGATGAAAGAACAAGTTGAAGCAGCATCAAAAGTCTTATCAAAGAACAAAGCACCAGGCATTGATGGCATTCCCATAAAAGTATTACAGCAATCTGAAGCAGCTGTTACCGTACTTACAAGGCTCTGCCAAGAAATTTGGAAGACAACATCATGGCTAACTGACTAGAAAAGATCTGTGTTTATACCAATACTAAAGAAAGGTGATCCAACTGATAGTGGAAATTATCACACAATTGCTCTGATCCCACATGCCAGCAAGATTCTACTGAAGATTATTCAACAGAGACTACAACCATAGCTGGAACAAGAACTACCTGAAATGCAAGCAGGGTTCAGGAAAGGGCGAGGAACGAGGGACATCACTGCGGATGTGAGATGGATCCTTGAAAAAACTGAAGAATACCAAAAGGATATCTATTTGTGCTTTATCGATTATAGCAAGGCTTTTGACTGTGTAAACCATGAGAAACTATAGGCCACATTAAGAAGCATGGGTATACCAGAACACCTGATCGTTCTCTTGTACAATCTGTACATTGATCAAGAAGCAACAGTTTGAACGAAACAAGGAGAGACAGAATGGTTTAAAATAAGCAAAGGTGTATGACAAGGCTGCATACTTCCCCCCACCTGTTTAATTTATATGCAGAACAAATCATCAGAGAAGCAGGATTGTTTGAAGACAACAGAGATGTGAAGATTGGTGGAAGACTCATAAACAACCTTCGCTATGCTGATGATACCACGTTACTGGCTGAAAGTGAAGATGATCTGAAACATTTGCTTCTCACAATCAAAGAACATAGGGGCATGTTTACTAAACATTCCTAACGTGCGGGGCCGCGCTAGTGTGCCTGTGCCATATAAGGAGTGGGCGGTTCAGGCAGAAAATAGAAAAAAAACGGTAGTAAGCAACCGGACGTGTGCGCGTCGCGCTAATGCGCGGGGGGGGGGTCGACATTAGCGCGTGGAAAGGCAAAGTGGCGCGCTGCTGAGTATACAAAACAACAGAGCTGTGGTACAACAGTGAAGACACTGACCAATGGTGCAGGGACCATGGGTTCAATCCCCCAGTGTGTGCAAGGACAAAGGTCAGCTGAGGCAGTAACTGTAATGATTAAAATTGTTTTAGGAGGCAAATTAATTTGGAACGGCATAAGGCGGCGCACAGTTATTTTTGGGCAGCAGAAGGTGGTGCACTGGTCCCCTTGGGCGGCAGAAGGCGGCGCGCTGATAGGCACAAGGCGGCGCGCTGATGCACAAGCACAGGAACAGAGCCACAGCACAATGGTTAAAACACTGACCAATGGTGCAGGGATCAGGGGTTCAACTCCTCACAATGCCCAGTGAAAAATGCCTGCTGAGGCAGTATGTATTATGTTGTGGAGTGCTGTAGGAGGCTGTATAATTTTATTTTGTTATCACTACTAGCAAACGCACTCTCCCAGCATGTTAACATACGGCGGCACATAAGGCACATGTTACAGTGCACTGTTCGCCAAGGCACCCTTGAATGTCCCCTATAGGGCAGCATGTATGTTGCGACACAGGATAATGTATAGTGCACCCTATAGGGATGGCAACCATAAGGTGGCCTACAGGGCGCCCTATGAAGCACCCTCAGAGGCACCTAATGGGTATAGTAAGCTGAGGGTGGTCTTGCCGGCATAGACATATGTACAGTAAATAAAAATAAAGCTGTGGACAGCCCTACCAAAGGGCCCCACTGTGGGTGTGAACCCATGACCTCTGGCTGCACAGGCAGTGATGTAACCATTGCGCTACAGCTCCATAGCTGTAAGCAGGCCCCTGGCTGGCTGCAGATAGCCTACACGTCACCTCACAGACAGTCTGCTGGTGTCAACAGGATAGGGTTAGGCCACCCGTACCCATGATGCACTGCACATGCAAATTAGCTGTCCGCAGATGGACACAAGATGGGGAATGCATCCCCACAGCACCTCGGCCCTGTTGGGGGAAGTGACCGGGTGCACCCACACAGCACCTTGGCCTAGTAGGGGGCACTGACCGGGTGTTTTACTGGCACAGAGTAGCCACACACCGTTACATCGTGCGGGTACTGTGCTCACCCTGAGTGTGCAATGAGGTGGCCAGGAACAGGTCAACAACACCTGCCATGGCTGATGGAGGCCAAGCGGGCGTTCCAAAGCAGTGTTAATGTGTAAGATAGCTAGTTTCTGTACAAACACCATGGATATCCCTGTCTGCCACCATCAGGCACCCCCCCCCCCCAGCAGCAAACATGGTCCCCATCAAGGGATCCACACTCTACCTCCCTGCAAAGGTGGCAGTAGAGGGCAACATCAACCCCAGTCCTGCTGAGGAACACCACCCCCCACCGGCAGGCAGCTCCATACACAGCCATAACACAATAGCAGACAGACATAAGCCCAGGGTATGGTAAGCTGCACTCCACCACCAGATATTCCCCTGCAGCAAGTCAACAGCCACTGCACCCTGCAAGCCATTATAGCAAGACATTTACCAGCTACAAACAGTCTGCTAGTTAGTCCATAGTGCATGTCCCCAATGGAGACACATGCACCCAGAACTGGGCTGTCTGCATACACAGCAAGCAGATAGATCAGTGACTGGGCCCCAAAGAGAAACCCATATCTATCACATGAGAGAACTACTATACAGCACTATGGGGGGGCCTAGCCATGCTGTGGTCACTGCACAGTCAGGGTGAGCGTGATCCCCCAGAAGGACATGCTTTGGCCACCCTGTCTGTGTAGGTGGTGGCCGGACACTACAATATCCCAGCCAATGTCCCTGCCAGGGCCCTATGCCCAGTGCAGATGCATCCTGGCCACACCACCCTGCCCTGGCTATACCCATGGTACCTTGCACCTCATTATGCACATTGGCTGGCCAATACTGGCAACAGTGCTGGCAGTGTGGGCTGTTGAAGGGGCTTGCAGCCAACACCCACTGTATAGACAGACACACACTTCCACACCTCTGCCATCATGGTGCTACGATTGAGGGGGTAAGTAGCCTTGCCCACCAAACCGGTCCTGAGCACGGCAAGGCATGGATATGGTACGCATTACAGCTGGTGGTCACTCCCCAGGGTGGTAAGCACCGTCAGAGGCCAGGCCTGGAGCATGCCCCGCAAACACCTAACAGATTGTTTGGATGGGGTCAACTAGCAGTATGTACGTAACGTATGGATATCTGCCTGCCTGTGCTCCTAGCAAACGTCTCAGAGCTGTGTACCGTATACCTCAGGTGTAGGGTGACATTGGTAAGTTATGCAAGTGCTCGTTTTGGGTGCTGCATGCACAGTCCAATGTTCTGCCTTTCCAGGAGACATTGGCCAATGGGGCCTGTGGGTGTGGGTGTGTCTGCCCTTGATGGCTGCTGCTTTACGGCACAGATTCCCAACTCCAGTCCAGGTTTGCATCACACTGTTCGGGTTTTCCTGCTATCCCTCATGAATATGCATGGGCTACATCTACATGCCATGTGGGTGGTGCATAGATATACAGCACAGGCATTTGTATGAGTGTCAGCATGGAACCTGACTGGTGTGTGGCCCACCAGGACTGCATTTGGGTGATTCTGCTCTAGGTACTGCCCCTGTTCATGGTGTCTGTGCTCAGTGGGGTAAAAGATAGATGTCTTACCATTGCATATGTCCCCGCCATGAAAGGTGTGTCCTTACTATCACTGTTTAGTTGTGGGAAAAATATGTGGGCAGGATTGGCAGTAGCCCCAGCTGGGCTTTGAACCTGTGACCTTCTGTTCTTGCATGCACTGTCTGTGTGCACTGCACCACTGTGTAGCCACAGATTGGTTGGATTCCCTGGACTGTCCATGATTGTGGATCCGGCAGGGCCTGTCTGTTGCAGTGGACTGTGCCAGCCTGCACATGGCTAGGCCTCTGTCTTCTGTGGTTAGCAGCCACTGCCCCCTGCACCACATGTACTTGTCCGCCAACATGCTGGCATGACCTTCTCTCAGAAAAAGCAGTTGATCTGATTGCAATGTGGCAGTACGGGACTGCATTTGGGGGACTTGGCTGTAGGTAATGCCCATTGTTGTGGTGTGTGTGCGGTGTTGGGTAAAATATGGGTGTTTTCCCCATGCTTATGTTCCCTGCACTACAGGGGTGTCTGTGCTATCTTTATTTAGTGGTGGGTAAAATATAGGGACTGGGCTGGTAGGTGCCCCAGCTGGGTTTTGAACCTCTGCCCTCTGGTCCTAGAGGTAATGACTCTGTCCGCTGTACCACACTTTGGCCACAGAGACAGTGCAGCCCCTGGAGGCAGTAAGCCTGGCAGGATGGAGTCACAAACCCTGCTCTACTCATTTTTACTGTGGGCATATGCACCCTGTCTGGTGACAAACGTGCACATAAACACCAGAAATGACCACGGGAAAATGGGGGAGAAAATATCACCACGCTGGGCGACAGTGGTATTAATGGGCAACCATAGCAAACACCCCGAGGAAAGCTCCAAAAACGGAAATGTTTTTCGGAAGAGTCTCCGCTCCGTAGACCCTTCCAATATTCATCTCTTTTTTCTGGAGCTTTGCTGGGTGTGTTTTGTATATTTGCCCATCACTATAACTGTTCCCCAGCTGGATTACTATTTATAATAGTTTTGTTGTGGTCATTTTCAGGTTCTATTTGCAATTTTGTTCTGTGCACATATATCACACTGCTCACGTTTTTTAGGTTTCCCCGGTGTTCCTGTACATTGCTGACGGAAATGGTTTCTCTTCCCTTTAAATGCCCTCTACCGCGAGGGTTTCACTCGCGCTAATTTTTACATGGAAATTCGGGCCCGATACTGTGCGGGGAGCCTCTCCCCTCCCACTCTCCACCCGTTGACCCCGTCCCTCCGCCCCTCCGGAGCCTTCCTCCACCCTCTTTTAGCCGTTCCACGCCTCTATCGGACATTTGCGGGCCCGCACTTGTACGGGGCCCGTTAGTGTGCCGCGTACCTGTGCGGGGGTGACACGCAAGTGTGCGGGGCGTTTAAACGCGTTTCTGCGCGTTTAAATGCCGCGTTGCCATGCGCTATTTTGCGGCGCGCAGATTTGCGGACTTTAGTAAACATGCCCCATAGTCTCTTAATGTAAAGAAGACAAAGATCATGACAAATGGCAAAATCAACAGGTTCATCGTTGAAGGAGAAGAAATTGAAATTGTGGACAACTTTAACCTACTTGGATCAACTATCAATAAAGAAGCAACAATCAATCAAGAAATCCGATGACGCATTGCTCGGCAGAATGTCTATGAAAGACCTGGACAAGATTCTCAAGAGCAGAGATGTCTCTCTCCATACAAAGATTTGACTTTTTCAAGCCATGGTATTTTCAATAACATCATATGGATGTGAAAGATGGACAGTGAAAAAGATAGACAGGAAGAAAATTGATGCCTTTGAATTATGGTGCTAGCAGCGAATACTGCATATGCCATGGACTGCCCGAAGAACAAACCAGTCCGTACCAGAGGAGATCAAACCTAAGCTTTCTTTAGAAGCTGAGATGACAAGACTTCGACTTTCATACTTTGGACACATCATGCGAAGAGAGATAACAGCAGCTATGGGTACCAATCTGTCAACAATGAACCGCCTGTCTGAAGTCGAACACAATTTAGGACAACTATACAGAGGGTCTCCATGAGTCGACACCGACTCGATGGCACTTAACGACAACAACCATGAAATACTCTGTTTTGAAAGATTTTTCTGCATCCTCAATAGATTGGTCACATGCCTCATAGTCAAAAACTCTCTTCCTTCTTATAACATGCTTCTGTCTGAATATTGGTTCCACATCCATCTCTGCTGCAATTTCTTTGGCTTTAATAATTATTTATTTATTTATTATTTATTTTATTTATTTATTTATTTATTTATTTATTTGAACTCATTTCTATACCGCTCCTTCCGGTGATCAGCAGCGGTTCACATCAAACATTTAACTCTGCAAAGTTAGCAGTTTACATAAAACAAAAATTAGCAGTTTACATAAAACAGTAGTGTGGATCACTGAACGTGTAAAAAAGGTAACATTAACTTCATAACTCAAACTATTTACATAATAAGGAACACATATGGTGATACATATGGTTAAAAACTATATACAATATATTTGAATTGGTACAGTATATGAATTACATACATGTGGGATTTACAGTTAGTTTAGTGGTAGTTTGTAATTTTATATGATAATGGATGTGTTAAACTTCATCAAATTTGTTTTGTGTGTACCTTTTGCTCTATGTTATTTCGGACTGATTGTAGTATTCTTGAAAAAGGTGTGTTTTAAGGTTTTTCTGGAATGATAAGAGGTCTTTGTTAGCTCTTAGTGTGTCAGGTAGTTTGTTCCATTGTGTAGGCGCTAAGTATGTGAATGCTCTATTGCTGGTGTTCATTTTTACTTTGCAGATAGAAGGTGGAATTTGTAGTGTATTTAAATTGTGTGTCCGTCTTTTTCTGTCGGGGGTTGAGTTTTAATAAGTGTGGCAAGGTAGGATGGGGCAATATTGTGTATTAATTTGAATGTTGTAATTATTATTTTGTATCTTATGCGCACTTGTATGGGTAGCCAGTGAAGTTCTCTTAGTATGGGTGTGATGTGATCCGAGAGTGGTACATTCATTAGGATTCGCGCTGTTACATTTTGGGCCAACTGGAGTATATTGGTTGTTTTTTTAGGGAGACCTTGTAAGATGCCATTACAATAGTCCAAATGTGGAGTGATGAGTGCCTGTATTATTGATCTAAAGTCTGGAAGTTCTATAATGGTGCGTAAAGGTTGTAAGGTTCTTAGTTTGTAGAAGATTGTTCTATTTAATAGTCTCAGATGGGTTTCCATGTTAAGTGCTGTATCAAGGGTGACACCTAGGTATTTTAGCTCTTTTTTAATGTTGTAATTTACATTCTCTTATATACCATGCTATTCTGCATCAGTGTGGTTTACATTGAACAAACTGAAATTACATTGAACAGGGCATTATAACTTGGAAATAACTACTTACAGGGAACATGGGCTATGGAGGGTTAAGTGGCTTGCCCAAGACCACAAGGAGCACCTGTGGGACTAGAAACCCCAGTCCTTCTGGCCCAAGGTTGCTGTCCTCTAGTGGGATTTGAACCCCTGACCTTCTGGCCTGAAGTACCTTGCTCCACCCACTAGGCCACTCCTCCACTCCTCATAATTGCTGAAATAAAACCAGTTTCCCTATATTTGTTAAGAAATGTACATAAATGCGCTATATGTTTCAGAACCACATCAATGTGAATCTCTGAGTCTTGCATAGTTTTGCTAAGTATATTCATTTCAGCTAACAGATCATACCATAGAACTATAAGAACATAAGAACATAAGATATGCCATACTGGGTCAGACCAAGGTCCATCAAGCTCACTATCCTGTTTCCAACAGTGGTCAATCTAGGTCATACGTATCTAGCAGTATCCCCAAGAGACACAGGTTCCACAATGCTTGTATTGGGTCAAACATTGATATCCTGGGTCCCTTTTTTTTTTTTTTTTTTTTTTTAATTTATGAAATTTTAAACATACTTACAAAGAAAGTACACAAGCAATCAAAATGCCAATGTCATTCCAAAAAACATAACAAAAAAGAAACCCTCCAAATAATAATAGGAAAATAATAACACATCAGCATATCATAAACTTAGCCCACTATAAAGGGGAGAAATAAAAGCAACTATATAACCAAACATTCAGGATACCAAATCCTACTACTAAGGCAGCTCAAACCCATTATCCCCACTTCTCCTAACAAAGTATGCACACTCATTTATTATCCAAAAATAACTGCAGTTGAGAAGGATCAACAAAGGTATATTTAGACCCTTGAAATGTAATTAAACACTTACAGGGGTAACGAAGAAAAAAACTATCTGAAAGTGCCACTACCTTAGGTTTCAAAGCTAAAAAGGCCTGTCTCCTAAGTTGAGTGGCCTTACAGACGTCAGGAAACATCTGCACCTTAGCACCACAGAACGGCACGGCTGACTTTTTAAAGTACAATTTAAACACAGCTGATTTATCATACTCAGAAACAAAAGTGACTACCAAAGTAGCCCGAGTAAGGATAGTATCCTGAGAGTCTTCTAGAAATTTGGTAAGGTCAATGTCAGCACCACCTTGGAGAGTATCATACTCACCAGGTGTGCCAGCAGATACCTTCCGCCCAGTCAAATAGTATAACTTGGAAACCATAATAGAGTCGGCTGACGCCAGACCCAAAGACTCTTTAAGATACTTCCGAAATAATATATCTGGAGATAGCAAATGACATATAGGAAAGTTTAACAACCGAATATTTTTAGCTCTAAACAAATTGTCATACATTTCCATCCTATGATGAACATACAAACTCTCCTTAATACCTGAAACACTAGCAGCTTTAAGAGTTGCACACTGAGTCTCACATTTATTAAGCTGAGAGGACATATTCCCTAGACGCTCTTCTACGTCTGACAGCTGGTCACTAACCTCCGAAGAGAAGTTACAGAGCTGTGAGACGGTGGGGGTTAGAATACTCTCTATACGGGTAATACTCCTCCATATGTCAAGCAGAGTAACCTGGTTCTCAGGGGAGAGCCGGAGAAGCAGCGTTCGTGCCCGGAGGCGGCAGGCACTTGGTCCCGCGGCCCCGACGTCATCGGGGGCCTCCCTGTAAATACTCTGCAGTTAGGCGCAGCCGGAGGCGCTGCTGGGGGCAGCGATCAAAGGGGCACGATACAAGGGGCGTTTAGGCCCCTTGGGAGCCCCTTGGAGCCTCGCAGGAGTTTTGCAGGAGCAGTATATAGTAAGTTCTGCCAGTCGCAGAGACAGTGATGGGGAAAAGGAAGAAGAAAGTGATACCAGAGGCGAAAGCTGATCCGGTGGTGGGTCCTATGGACAAACATCTGCAGGTAAAGGTAGGAGTGGATGCGTCTCTGGATCCGGATTTTCTGGCCTTTCGCTCATCAGTGGCGTCTCTAAGTTCTCTGGACAGATCTCCACCTTCTCCTCCAGTTTATATCTCTCCACCCTCTTCGGCAATTGTGGGCGAGCATGCTAAGCAAAGTACCCCAGTGGTTTCACGGGGGAAATTAACACCTGTAGCTTGGGTTTCTACTCCAGGTGTCAGTGCGGAGGTTCCTGAGAACCAGGTTATCCTGGGTCCCTTTTTAATAATGGTTTATGGACCTTTCATCCAGGAACTTGTCCAAACCTTTTTTTAAACCCAGCTACACTAACAGCCTTTACTACATCCTCCGGTAACAAATCCCAGAGTTTGATTACACGTTGAGTAAAAAAATATTTTCTCTTATTTGTCTTAAATAGTTTACCCTGTAGCTTCATTACATGTGCCCTAGTTTTTCTATATTCTGATAGCGTAAACAATCGATCTACATTTACCCCTTCCACTCCATTCATTAATTTATAGACCTTTATCATATCTCCCCTCAGCCTTCTCTTTTCCAGGTTGAAGAGCCCTAACCTTTGTAGCCTCTCTTCATAGGAGTAGCCTTCCATCCCCTTTACCATTTTGGTGGCTCTTCTCTGTACCTTTTCTAATAACGCTATATCCTTTTTAAGATACGGTGACCAGAATTGCACACAATATTCAAGGTGCGGTCGTACCATGGAACGATACAGAGGCATTATAATATCCTTTGTTTTATTTTCCATCCCTTTCCTTATGATACCTAGCATTCTATTTGCTTTCTTTGCCACCGCTGCACACAGGGTGGAGGGTTTTAACATGTTATCCACTATGACTCCTAAATCTTTTTCCTGGGTGGTGGTTCCCAATGTGGAACCTTGCATTGTGTAACCATAGTGTGGGTTGTTCTTTCCTAGGTGCATAACTTTGCACTTGTCCACATTAAATTTCATCTGCCATTTGGATGCCCAGTCTTCCAATTTATCCAGATCCTCCTGCAGTTTTCCACAGTCCTCTTGGGTTTTAACAACTTTAAACAGTTTTGTGTCATCTGCAAATTTGATAACTTCACTAGTTATTCCCTTTTCCAGGTCATTTATGAATATGTCAAAAAGTAGCGGACCCAGCACAGATCCCTGGGTACTCCACTATTCACCTTTCTCCATTGGGAAAATTGGCCATTTAGTCCTACCCTCTGCTTTCTATCTTTTAACCAGTTCCTGATCCACAATAGTACACTGCCTCCTAAACTGACTAAGAACTCAAAAGAGTAAAGCTCATTGTTAGCTAGAGACTGGGCTTCACTTTGAACTACAGAATCATTCATTGCATATGCAACCTCCAACAAGGCTTCTCTGATATTAGATGCTTGAAACCACATTGCTTTTACGCTATCAATTCTGTACTCCCACTAGGTTTCTGATAGAGGTTTGACAGTCAGTGAGGTGATATTGTCCTTCAAAATTTTCCATCTGCTTGGAGAGGTGCTAAATATTGTACAAATGCACTGCAGCACCATAGAATGTTTTTCCTCTGGTAGATGACTTTGCAGTATCTCCAAGCACCAAGTTCAAGCTATGACTTGGGTTTGTTTGCTCTTGGTTTTGTTTTCAGGGTACGCACCTGGACTCCTAGTTTATGTCCTTTCTTATCAGACCTATTATCATAACCTTGGCCATGACAATCCAGCAAATTCAGTCCTAGTGAGTCAAGTTCTTTTATTAAAACATCTGCCAATCCTTCTCGAATGGTATCATCAACTACAATAAAGTCAGCAAAGTATTCTTTGATCTTAATATCCTGATCACTTGCTGCAGCCTTAACATTTCTCAGAATAACTGATAACTGTTCTTGATGACTTATATCAGGAATACAGTCCAAAATCACTGAAAAGTATTTAGCTTGTTTCATATCTTCACTTATAACATCTTTAAGTTTTGAGACATTACATCTATGATTTCATTCTGAATTTTGTGGCCTAAGTAATGGTTATGGATAGTCTTATCTTTAATTTTGTTAACATGTTCCTGCATCACAGGATCAACAGCTCTATCAAGCTCAGAAAATTTTGATTGTTTGCAGTGTACAGTGTATCATTACGGCCACGAAAAACATTAGTTTGAGAAGCCAGGTGATAAGTAATAGCAAACAGACGCTCAAGAACATTCCTCCATCTTTGTCTTTCAATATTAATGGCAGATTGATTAATACTGTCAAGAACTATATTACTTGCTAGTTTCTGTTCCAGTTTAGTCCATTGTTGCAGGCAGTCAAAATGTGTCACGGCATGTTCATGTTGTTTCAAGCATGAAGTTACATGAACCCAATCTGAACATCCACCCTTTGTGAGTTGTGTGGTGTTAGAATCATCAGAATGGAATAATGTACAACAGAAGCAAAACATGGTGTTGAGTTTTTTAGAATATACAAGCCAACGGCGGTTGACATATTCACCATTTGACATCATACAAACGTAATATGCTGTCCTTTGGAAAGGAATAATCCTTGATCTGAGTGGGATCTCTTGCCACAAGAAAGTCACATAATTTTGAGTCAATAAATTGAGGCCAACATCCTGGATCATCATAATCGGTGACTGGAGCGGCACTTTCGTGGATTACGCTTCTCAAGTGTTGCTCAAGTGCAGTGCTTCTGCTTGGCTCAGTCATCTCCAGTGTACTTTTCTCAGCATGTGTTTGCTCAGTTGGCAATTCTGGTATCACTTCCAATTCACTTTGCTGTACGATATCTGTTGTCTCACTTTCTTCTACATTTTGATCTTTTTTCATGTATTTTTCCAAAGCTCCTTTCTGTGTTTTTAGGAACACTTGCTCACGTCTTCTTTTTCTTGCCTTCTATGCACCAGAGGGATATTTTCGAAATCTGTCTCTGTCTCTGTCGCTCATTGGCTACAGCCCCAACAAGCTTTAACCAATGAAGATTAATCAAATATTGTATGCCAGAGTTATCCTAATTCACTTTTTCCAATGTAAAATGATTCCAGGGGTGTCTCCATGATTTGGACATCTGCATGGAAGTTTTCAGATGTCCAGTTATGACTAGGGCTTTTAAAATGATCCCTTTAGAGCATTATTTGATAGTCATTCAGACAGCAATCTCAAACCTCAGGAATAAAGCAAACTGACGGTCATATATGAAGGGCAGTGAAATGCCCTTTTCTTTGGAAGAGCTGCACAAATCAATTAAGTCTCATGCATATTACACAGATGCTCAGCACCTATGTAGAACCTGCTATTCTAAAACATCCACAGCAATAATCCCAGCTATGAAAAGGCAGTAATGTAAATATTATACCAGGCCCTATATCAACAATACATCATCTACTGGTCCGGAAAAATAGAACAAGTTGGACTGCTACAAACTACATGCTAGCACTGACCTTAAGCGTCGACAAAATTTTCATTAAATCTAGAGGTGAGCCTAGAAGTGGGAATTGGTTTTCCCCTTACCGTGTGTTAAATTTAGTATTTAAAGGGGCTTGTTTACAAAGCTGCAGTAGCGGCTTCCGCCCGATATCGGAGCCGCGGCCCCATTGAATGGGGCCATGGCTCCGATATCGGGCGGAAGCCGCTACCGCAGCTTTGTAAACAAGCCCCATAGTGTAGTATATGCCGTTGAGTCAATGCTCACTCCTGGTGACCACATTCCTGGGTTCTCTTAGCATGGTGCGATCAGAAGTAGATTATCAGACCTTTCTTCTGAAAAGTAAGTCTACAGTAAAATAACATGAAATAAAATAAGATATGTAAAACTACCTTCAAATAAGGAATTATAAAATTACTGAGCCTCACAAGAACACAGTACACAAATGTGGCAGCAATCAAAAACCCACAAAGATGACTCTGAAATATTCATTGTGGCTGTTTAGCAATAGGAACCCTTTTGAGGATGCCATGTGTTCAGTCAGAAACAGTGCTAGAGCCCGATATTAAAGTTCTAGAGCAGGATTTCCTCATACTAGTCTAACCCAGAAGTTAGACTCTCCGATGCTGTAAGCAAACATGCTACTCCTTCATGCCAGGTGCTTATTTAAAACCACTTTTATGAAGTCAACATCAGGACCTATGTGCCTTTATAAAATAGGCTCCCAACACACAATGCTGATGTACAACTTACCCCTGTTCTGTGGAAGATATAGATACATGTGTATTTGTGTACTGTATGCAAATGTCACAGGATCCATATCCAAAATATAGGTTCCATTGAAGAACATACTGAGTTAGTACGGTTTTCAAAATAGATCTCCACATATGCCTATATGTGGAATCTCAAGAGAGAAACAGTTAGTTCAGTGTTCTCTAGAAAAATAAATGAACCATGCAATCACTACAATATTATATGCTATCACAATCACAGCCCATATCAAGTTTCAGTTATTCCACATGGATAGATAAATATTACAAACATAACAAACAAACTAAACCAGAGAAATCCACTCTAGTTCTTAATTGCGCCCTCATAAATGCGAGATCAATTCGTAATAAATGGCCAGTTGTCACTGAATTAATTACATCCCACAACCTGGATATTCTCTTAATAACTGAAACGTGGCTTTCCGACGTAGACAATGTAATTCTCAACCAATTATTACCCAACAACTTCACAAGCCACTCCCGGCATAGAGGAATCAAGAGAGGAGGGGGGGTCCTTATCTTGACCAAAACGGACCTGCATTTTCATACAACAGACTCCTCCAGTACCAACAATCTTGATATCATATCCATTGCAAATGACCAATGCGCCATTAACCTTCTATATAGAGCACCCTCATCCTCAACTGACGATCTCTGCAACATCCTCGACTTAGCAGCCAACACTCGCAACCTCAACCTATCAAACTGGATACTAGGAGATTTCAATCTCCCTTCACTTCACTCCAGTCATGCCACTGCCCTACTAGAAGCAATTAATGATCTGGGCTACAGACAAATCATCAACGAACCCACCCACACCAAAGGGAACATACTAGACATGATAGTTGCCCCTCTGGCAGTACAAGATCCAAATGAAAAGCTGGTGACATCACTCACCTCTGTACCATGGTCAGATCACAAGCTTATCAATTTCAACATACCTATCAACAACAATTCACTACACAACAATGGAACCTTAAGCAACACCACTTCTCGAAACTTCAGAGCCTTCAACAAAGATCTCATACTGGCTGAAACTCTTCCCCTATACAACAATTCAACCCTCAACCTCGACAATTTAATCTCCTCATGGAATAAGAATCTTAGCTCTATTGCCCAAAAACCTACGAAGAACAACATCACAAATAATAGAAAACACTCTCCTTGGTTCTCTCCTGAACTATGTATCTCCCGCTCTCATTTACGGAAACTAGAGAAAAGATGGAGGCGTTCCCACTCCGCCGGAGACCTGTCAGCTTACAGAACTCACCTTGCATTCTTCAAAGAGGCCATCCTAACAAATATGAAACAATACCATACTGACACCCTCAAAAGATCTCTAAACAAACCTCGTGACCTCTTCGAACTAGTTAAATCATTCTCTAAGGAACCATCCCCAAGCCATCCTGAAGAGATCCACCCACAAGAGTTTGCCAACCATTTACAATCTAAGCTACTTCAAACTGATGAAGTTAACACGTTCATAGCACAAGGCACCACCAGTCCAACTTTACTTTATAAGTTCTCCACACCAACCAAGAAACATGTAGAAGATACTATTGCAGCCCTCAACACCACGACTGCACAAACCGACCCTTGCCCCGCATATTGGATTAAAAATTTACGATCAGAACTCAGCCCACTTATCACAAAAATGATGAACCTATCATTCTCAAATGGATCCTTCCCTGCACCACTCAAGCAAACATCCATCAGACCTCTGTTAAAGAACCCTAAACTGGACCCAAGCAAAGTTGAATCCTATAGACCCATAGCCAGTATACCTCTATTAGCCAAAATAATCGAAAAGGAAGCACAAAGGCAACTGCAAGACCATATAGATTTAGCCTCCCCACTAGACCATCGGCAACATGGCTTCAGGGAATACCATGGCGTCGAAACCCTACTTATCTCTCCAATAAAATCATCACAGGTATCGACAACATCCATCAAGGTTTCGCTCTCATCTTTATAGACATTGCGGCAGCCTTTGACTCTGTACACCATGGTCTTCTAGTAGAGCGACTAAAAGAAAAGGGCATAAGTGGCGTCGCCCTCGATTGGTGCAGATCGTACCTTGATGGCAGATGGCAGCATGTAAAATCAGGTTCAAGATCTTCCGAACCCTTCCATCAGCGTCAAGGCGTCCCCCAAGGGTCCTCCCTCTCATCTCTATTATTTAATATTTACATGCAACCTATTTTGAACATTATCGAATCATTCAAGGTCGACTGTCTAATTTATGCAGATGACATCCTCCTATTCATGCCATTTTCCACAGAACAAATGGACCTTTCGCCACTGATTGAATGCTTCAACACAGTCTCCGAATGGCTTCTATCACAAAACCTCAGGATCCAACACAAAAAGTCTGAGGTGCTATTTATCACCAGAGACCAGAATTTCCGCCCTCCACCTCATATAAAGGTTAAAGAAGCTGAGCTCCAAACCAAATCAGCAATTCGGTACTTAGGGGTCACCCTTGACCAACGACTAGATATGAAAACCCATATATCCAACATAGTCAGAGCCGTATATTTCAAAATCCGGTCACTCAGACACCTGCAATCCCTTCTAAGCCCTGAAGACTTCCGGACAATATACCAAGCCCTTATCTTGCCACACTTTGACTTTGCCAACGCTATTCTTCAAGGTCTCCCTCAGTCATCTCTGAATCCGTTGCAACTTGCCATGAATGCCGCAGCTAGAATATTGGTGGGAGCAGCAAGATGCGACCATATAACGCCTATCCTGATACAACTTCATTGGCTCCCCGTACAAGGAAGGCTTACATTCAAATCGTTGTTACTCACCTTCAAATCTATCCATGGCATCACCTCCCCATCATTAACCAACATCATCCAGCCCGCTCCTCTCAACAGAACAAGGAGAACCCCATCTACAAATGTGCTAGTAATTCCAAAGGCTTCAACAAAGTACACAACCGCAACATCTAGCAGGGCATTCAGTATCTATGCCCCAAAATGTTGGAACGCATTACCACCAGGCATCCGTGCGATTACTGACCTATCACAATTCAGAAAGGCGCTCAAATCCCATTTATTTACTCAATACTACCAGATTAACCCTACCCCTACATAAGTGCCTCTCCCTCACCCCCTCAAGTTAATATATCAACTCTATTGTACACATGCTCACACTGAATTACCAATACTCGATCTCATTGTACATATGTAAGTAGTTTAGTTTGCATACCCCGTTTATCCAAATTATTACTCCTGTTCTATGTAAATCAGCAGCTTTTTATCCAAGTTGTTTTCTCCTGTTCTATGTGAAGCCAAACAGTTTGTTATGGTCATTTTGTTGTATGTAAACCGCGCTGACAATAGTGCGGTATATAAGAAATTGTAATAAATAAATAAATAATAAATAAATTACTGGCCCTGACCCCTCTTACTAGATCATATTATAGACAGAAGGGACTATACTTTAAAAAAAAACACATAGGGGCATGTTTACTAAACTGCGTTAGTGTGATTCGCATTAGGATCTGCGGTACAGGCAGAAATCCCAAATAAGGACATGGGCGGTACATCGTTACCGATAACGCGTGTTACCAGGCGCCATAGCCTAACGAGCGTTAAAAAACATCGTGTAAAGCGCCACGCAACGCGCACCCATAAGGCGTCTGATAAGGTGCCTAGCAAAGCATCTAGAACTGTAGCACAATGGTTGATACAGTGACTAATGGTGCAGGGGATGTGAGTTCAATCCCCCTGTGGGTCTAATGAGTAAAGCTGGCAGAGACGTCACCTTTTCCTCAAAATCAGTGCTGTTTGAAGCATTTTGTTTGTTAATTCTAATTAGTGCTGCCAGCAAACACACCCTCACAGGGCCGTAACCTAAGGTGCCGCATAAGGCACCCTATAAGGCACCCCAGAGGGCACATTATAAAGTGCACTGTCCGCCAAGGCACCCTAGAATGTCCCCTATGGGCCACCCCACAGGGCGCAGTATAGAGTCCCGCATTGGGCACTTTATAGGGCACCTGATGAGGCACCGTAAGGAGACAGCACTGTGAGGGTTTGTTGCTGGCAGCACCAATTTAAATTAAAAAAAGAAAATGTCTCAGACAGCCCTACCAAATAACCCCACTGTGGGATTAAACCCATGACCCCTGGCTCCACAGGCAGTGAACTAACTAGTGGGCCACATTGCTAGTGCCACTAACAAATCCCTGGCTGGCTGCTGAAGGACGTCAGGTCACCACACAAACTGTCTGCTGTGGTGGCCAGGACTTGGGTTATCCCACCCATACCCATAGTGCACTGCACATTCAGATCTGCAGTCTATAGATGAACACAAGATTGGGTATGCACCCCCACAGCACCTCGGCCTGGTAGGGGGAACTGACCGTGTGTCTCACTGGCACAGAGTAGCTACAGACAGTAACCCAACAGGGTGCCCTATACGGTGCATGAAAAGGTGCCAAGCAAGGCATCCAGAGCTACAGCACAATGGTTAATGCACTGACTAATGGTGCAGGGGTCATGAGTTCAATCCCCCTGTGGGTCTAATGAGTAAAACTGGCAGAGACATCACTGTTTACTTTAAATCAGTGCTGTCAGAAGCAGTTATTTTGTTAACTTTAATTAGTGCTGCCAGCAAACACACCCTCACGGGGCCATAACCTAAGGTGCTGCATAAGGCACCCAATAAGGCACCCCAGAGGGCACATTATAAAGTGTACTGTCCGCCAAGGCACCCTAGAATGCCCCCTATGGGCCACCCCACAGGGCGCATCAAAGGGTGCCTCACAGGGCACGTGAAAGGGTGCCTGATAGGGCACCGTAAGGAGACAGCACTGTGAGGGTGATGTAGCTGGCAGCACCACTTCAAATAACAAAAAGAATATGCCTCACACAGCCCCACCAAATAACCCCACTGTGGGCTCCAAACCATGACATCTGGCTCCACAGGCAGTGAAGTAACTAGTGGGCTGTATCGCTAGTGTGACTAACAAATCCCTAATAACGATGCGGGCAACCTATGGAGTATAACTGTCAAATGTTCAAAAGTCGCACTCCAGATCAACAACAGGTTCTCTACGTACAAACCCAGAATGCCTGCCAATCAAACAAACCAAGGTCTCAGCAAACAAGGGCATATGGCAAACACGATCAAGAGCAAGGTCAAGATCATTACCAAAAACAAAAAGCCCAATAACATCACCGACCTTGTCAAACACTGAAAGCTACTGGCAAAATCCAAGGAAACACTCAATTTACTATGAATACGTGGAGACAGACTAGCCAGATGCCTGTTCCCCCAGCACTAACAAATCCCTGGCTGGCAGCTGAAGGACGTCAGGTCACCACACAAACTGTCTGCTGTGGTGGCCAGGATTTGGGTTAACCCACTCATGCCCATGGTGCACTTCACATGCAGATCTGCAGTCTATAGATGAACACAAGATGGGGTATGCACCCCCACAGCACCTCGGCCTGGTAGGGGGAACTGACCGTGTATCTCACTGGCACAGAGTAGCTACCGACAGTAGCCCAACAGGGTGCCTGATAAGGCGCATGAAAAAGTACACAGTAAGGCATCCAGAGCTACAGCACAATGGTTAATACACTGACCGATGGCACAGGGTTCATGAGTTCAATACCCCTGTGGCTCTAATGAGTAAAGCTGGCAGAGATATCACCTTTCACTTAAATTCAGTGCTGTCAGAAGCATTTGGTTTGTTAATTTTAATTAGTGCCGCAAGCAAACACACCCTCACAGGGCCGTAACCTAAGGTGCCGCATAAGGCATTGCAGAGGGCACATTATAAAGTGCACTGTCTGCCAAGGTACCCCATAATGTCCCCTATGGGGGACCCCATAGGGCACTTGGTAGGGTGCCTCATAGGGCATGTTAGAGGGCGCCTGAGGAGGCACCGTAAGGAGACGGCACCGTCACCAAGACACATCCAAGCCATGTTGCGAGGCCACCTACCTGGTGCTTCCCGTGGACCCCAAACACCCTGCCCCCCACACCACCGTTGTCTCCCCAACCCCATTCCGCCACCTGTCCAAACCAGACTGTAAGATGCGATGAGGAGGGTGGCAGCACGACACGTCCCCACAGCGCCCACCCCCACCGTATGCACATCAGTCACCATCCCCAACACCCCACAGACCCAGGTTGAAGCATGCAAAGTCAACAGGGACCATGCAACGTCCCCAGTGACGTGTCAATGTTCCACAACAATGCAAAGGTGATCCCCCCAGCTGCCATAAATGAAACACCCAGACACTTCATGGCAGCGACGGTGTGTCAGTTCTCCCAGTGACAGTCAACATAGCAGGCCAACAATGAGGTCCAAAAAAGGCCTGTGTCCAACTCGCAGAGGTCCATCTCCCAGTGGCAACAACACCCAGGGACAGTTTCACAGAGGTGCTGTGTCCAAACAAATGTGGCTGATGGGGCTCCAGATGAAGTGTGGTAGATGTGTCATGTTTGTTGGCTGTGTCCTGTGTGGAAAGGGGTAGAAATAAGGGAAGGGAAGGGCACACCCACACCCACCATCAGGTAACAAAGGACACAGTGACATCACAATATGTGCATCATGAATACTTAAGAACATAAGAACATAAGACATGCCATACTGGGTCAGACCGAGGTCCATCAAGCCCAGTATCCTGTTTCCAACAGTGGCCAATCTAGGTCATACGTACCTAGCAATATCCCCAAAAGACACAGGTTCCACAATGCTTGTACTGGGTCAAGCATTGATATCCTGGGTCCCTTTTTAATAGTGGTTTATGGACCTTTCCTCCAGGAACTTGTCCAAACCTTTTTTAAACCCAGCTATACTAACAGCCCTTACTACATCCTCCGGTAACAGATTCCAGAGTTTGATTACACGTTGAGTGAAAAAATATTTTCTCTTATTTGTCTTAAATAGTTTACCCTGTAGCTTCATTACATGTCCCCTAGTCTTTCTATATTCTGATAGCGTAAACAATTGATCCACGTTTATCCGTTCAACTCCATTCATTAATTTATAGACCTCTATCATATCTCCCCTCAGCCGTCTCTTTTCCAGGTTAAAGAGCCCTAACCTTTTTAGCCTCTATTCATAGGAGTAGCCTTCCATCCCCTTCACCAATTTGGTGGCTCTTCTCTGTACTTTTTCTAATAACGCTATGTAATAACGCTATGTCCTTTTTAAGATACGGTGACCAGAATTGCACACAATATTCAAGGTGCGGTCGTACCATGGAGCGATACAGAGGCATTATAATATCCTTTGTTTTATTCTCCATCCCTTTCCTTATGATACCTAGCATTCTATTTGCTTTCTTGGCCGCCGCTGCACACTGGGCGGAGGGTTTTAACATGTTTTCCCCGATGACTCCTAAATCTTTTTTCTGGGTGGTGGTTTCTAATGTGGAGCCTTGCATCGTGTAACTATAGTGTGGGTTGTTCTTTCCTAGGTGCATAACTTTGCACTTGTCCACATTAAATTTCATCTGCCATTTGGATGCCCAGTCTTTCAATTTATCCAGATCCTCCTGCAATTTTCCACAATCCTCTTGGGTTTTAACAACTTTAAACAGTTTTGTGTCATCTGCAAATTTGATAACCTCACTAGTTATTCCCTTTTCCAGGTCATTTATGAATATGTCAAAAAGTAGCGGACCCAGTACAGATCCCTGGGGTACTCCACTATTCATCTTTTTCCATTGGGAATATTGGCCATTTAGCCCTACCCTCTGCTTTCTATCTTTTAACCAGTTCCCGATCCACAATAGTACACTGCCTCCTATCCCATGACTGTTTTGCTTTGCCAAAAGTCTCTGATGGGGGACTTTGTCAAAAGCTTTCTGAAAGTCCAGATACACTATATCAACCGACTCACCTTTGTCTACCTGTTTATGCACACCTTCAAAAAAACATATCAGATTAGTAAGACAAGATCTTCCTTGTCTAAAGCCATGTTGGCTGTCTCCCATTAGGCCATGACTATCTACATGCTGTGTAATTTTGTTCTTTATGATGGTTTCTACCATTTTCCCGGGTACTGACGTCAGGCTCACCGGTCTGTAATTTCCCGGGTCACCCCTGGAACCCTTTTTAAAAATTGGTGTTACGTTGGCGACCCTCCAATCTTCCGGTATTACAGATGATTTTAATGAAAGTTCACAGATTACCAATAGCAGGTCTGCAATCTCATATTTCAGTTCTTTCAACACTCTGGGATGTATACCATCCGGTCCAGGTGATTTGCTACTATTCAGTTTATCAAATAGTTGTAATATATCTTCCCGGTGTAGCGATATTTCTCTCAATTCCTCTGCAGTATCACCTTTAAATACCACTTCAGTCTTGGGTAACATCCCTACATCATCCTCAGTAAAGACCGAAGCAAAGAATTCATTCAGTCTCTCTGCTATAGCCTTGTCTCCTCTTACTGCCCCTTTTACCCCTCTATCATCTAATGGTCCAATTGACTCTCTCACAGGCCTTTTGCTACAAATGTACTTGAAAAAGTCTTTATTTCGTGTTTTTGCTTCTGTAGCAAGTTTCTTCTCAAATTCCCGCTTTGCCTGCCTTATCAATGCTTTGCATTTAACTTGCCAGTGCTTGTGCTGTTTCCAGTTTTCATCATTTGGCTCTTTTTTCCATTTCCTGAAGGTTGCTTTTTTGGCAGCAACAGCCTCTCTGACCTCACCTTTAAACCATGCTGGCAGTTTTTTGGACTTTCTTCCACTTTTCTTAATGCGTGGAATACAGCTGGTCTGGGCTTCGAGGATAGTATTTTTAAATAACACCCAAGCTTGCTGTAAGTCTTTAACCTTTGGAACCGCTCCTTTTAGTTTTTTCCTAACTATATTCCTCATTCTATCATAGTCTCCCTTTTGAAAGTTAAAAGGTAGTACTGTGGATTCCTTTACTATCTGTCCTCCACTAATTAAATCAAACATGATCATACTATGATCACTATTGCCAAGTGGTCCCAACACCCTTATTTCTTGCACCAGATCTGGCGTTCCACTAAGGACTAGGTCCAGTATGGCTTCCCCTCTGGTCGGTTCATGAACCAGCTGCTCCAAGAAGCAGTCATTTATTTCATCTAGAAACTTTATCTCTTTAGCGTGTCCTGCTGTGACACTGACCCAGTCGATACTGGGGTAATTGAAGTCACCCATTATTACTACTCTGTTGTGACTTTTGTTAGCTTCCTTGATTTCTTTGAGCATTTCAACATCCATTTGTTCATTCTGGCCAGGCGGTCGATAGTATACTCCCACTGCCATCACCTTCCCCTTCATAAATGGAATTTCAATCCATAGAGATTCTACAGCAAATTTTGTTCCCTGCAAAACTTTAATCCTTTCTGACTCAATGCCCTCTCTAACATAGAGCGCAACCCCTCCACCAATTTGATCAGCTCTATCATTACGATATAGTTTGTATCCAGGTATCACAGTGTCCCACTGGTTATCCTCCTTCCACCATGTCTCTGAGAGTGCAAACATATCTAACCTCTCATTTAATGCTATATATTCTAACTCTCCCATCTTATTGTTTAGACTTCTAGCATTGGCATACAAGCATTTTAGAGACTGTATTTTATTAATATTAATCTGGCTATTGGTAGGCATGGGTAATTTGTAATCTTTATGCTGTGTCTGCTCCTTACTCAAGGGCATTTGGGCTACTATACTCCCTTTTGGAACCTCACTGCTTTTGGTAGTATCCTTCAAGGATACCTTCGTCCGAACCATGCGCTCCTGGGTGACTGTCGGCTTTCCCCTATTTTCTAGTTTAAAAGCTTCTCTATCTCTTTTTTAAAGGTTAATGCCAGCAGTCTGGTCCCATCCTGATTAAGGTGAAGCCCATCCCTTCGGAAGAGCCCCCCCTTTCCCCAGAATGTTCCCCAGTTCCTAACAAATCCAAAACCCTCATCCTTACACCATCGTCTCATCCACGCATTGAGACTCCGGAGCTCTGCCTGTCTTTTGGGTCCTGCACGTGAAACAGGAAGCATTTCGGAGAATGCTATCCTGGAAGTTCTGGATTTCAACTTCCTACCTAAAAGCTTAAATTTAGCCTCCAGAACTTCCCTACCACATTTTCCTATGTCATTGGTACCAACATGTACCAAGACAGCAGACTCCTCCCCAGCACTACCTATGATCCTATCTAGGCGGTGCGTGAGGTCTGCTACCTTCGCACCAGGCAGGCATATTACCAGGCGATCCTCACGTCCACCAGCCACCCAGCTATCTACATTCCTAATGATTGAATCACCAACTATAACAGCTGTCCTGACCCTCCCCTCATGGGGACATGGCCCTGGAGAAACATCCTCGGTGCGAGAGGGTTTTACATCACCTGGAGGACAGGTCCTAGTTACAGGATCACTTCCTGCCACACCAGGGTGATGCTTTCCTGTCACGTGACCTCTCTCCTCCATGGCAATAGGGATACTGCCAGACTGGAGGTGGGACTTCAGGACTATATCCCTGTAGGTCTCGTCCATGTACTTCTCTGTCTTTCTTATGTCTTCCAGGTCTGCTACTCTAGCCTCTAGAGAATGGACTCGTTCCCTGAGAGCAAAGAGCTCCTTGCACTTAATGCATACGTAAGACCTCTCACCAACTGGGAGAAAATCATACATGTGACACTCAATGCAAAAGACCGGAGAACCCCCATCTCGTTGCTGGACTTCTATCTGCATCTTAGTTTACAGCTTGTGTTTAGGTCTTTTAAATTCTGTATATAATAAGGATTGGTGTAGATGCTTATACTAATAAAAGTGTATCTAATACCCCTAATACACCTTGTGTACCTGAAGCTTAATTAATTAATCTCAGGTCCTCCGTGTATGACTGATTTTGTTAAAGAGCTGCACCTGAGAGCAGCCCCTTTCCTCTAAGATGTGCAAGTACCTATAAAACTACAATTACCCCAGGGGTGGGTGGGTGCTGGGGAGGGAGGGAGGGAGATAAGTCCTATTAAAGAGGGCAGTTACAAGGTACCCTGTCCTGAACCCTCAGCAGGGGGGAGAGGGGTACCACACAAAGCCCAGTTAGTTGAGAGAGGCAAGGTAAGTTACAATTGAGAAGGCTGAACTAGCACACCACTAAGACAAACAATAAATAATTAAATAAACAGCTAGAACTCACAGCAAGGTGTCACAGGAGGCAAATATCCACTCTCTAGCAGAGCACTGTAAAAGCACTGCTCTTCTCTGATCAGAGAAAAGCAAACTAAAACAGACTATGCACACGTGGAGGAAACAGGAAGAAGGCTACACAATACCTCAGCAGGGGGGGGGAGGGGGAGGATTCACTCAGGCAGGCTAGGACAGGAAAAAAGTTTAACACACAGCAGGTTCTGGGGAGAGAGATTTAATTTAAAATGAACAGTTAACCTGGCTACCACACAAAGCCCAGGTAGTTGAGAGAGGCAAGGTAAGTTGCAGCTGAGAAGGCTGAACTAGCACACCACTAAGACAAACAATAAATAATTAAATAAACAGTTAGACAAACAATAAATAATTAAATAAACAGCTAGAACTCACAGCAAGGTGTCACAGGAGGCAAATGCTTAAACACTACAACATGACATGACCACAACACACAGCATAGTGCACATGGACCACAGCAGGAGATGGCCCTGCAGACCAGGACACAATCCCAACATGGTCATGTAAATGCCCATGTCACACAGGCATCCCAGAGGTCCACAGCATGTCCAGCAGTGGTGGTGCACAGAGATACCACAGAAATGCACGTTGTTACTAACAGGCCAAATGCAGCATCTGCACGTGGCGTATGTCCCAGAGGAGGGAAGGTGAAACCTACCTGAAAGGTATAGCATTGGACTGATGAGGAAAACCCGAATCAGGCAAGGGCACAAGGGGCCCCAGTAGAGGCTGAAGACGTCAATGAACTGCGTCCATCACCACGTCCTCACGATCAGCTGTTAGTGGAGCATGTCCGAGGAATGCCTTGTTACGTGGAAACAAAATGGTGACGTGCAGTGTCCTGCCAGCAAACATGAGACACATCAGGGAACAATATATGACACATGCACACAATGTACAGAAGGGCATAAGCAGAAGGGCATAGAGAGACGGGTGAACATCACTGGACAGGTGGCCAGACACATCCCTGAGACAGACAAAGGCAGAGGGGAGCAGAAGGTACCGTCAGGTATACACGTCCCAAAGACACAGAGACACACACCGTGAGACAAGGTAAGCATGCCGCAAGCTGCAGTTGGCTGGACTGTCGACAATCAGGGACAAGTGGAGACATGTGTGCACTGAGGTTGTCTAATGCCACAATGGCAGTGAGGTCTTTACGTGCGCCCAAACAGTGCAATGTCCTGTGTCCGGAGACACACACAGCCTGGTAACATGTGCACAGGTACAGTATGTAGACCCCAAAGATGTGCACAGGCAATGGTCACATGTGTGTCAAATGGAGCATATGGTGGATGGAGTGGTAGGCCAAAGACATGTGCAACACCAGAGGAGCAGTGGAGAGGGAAACACATATATGTGTCATGTGGTGCTGCCACCACAGCACACCTACCTGTATGTCCACCCACCCCAGTCACCTGCATGTTGCTGTGACGTACACAGTCTGTACATGCACCACAGCATTGGGCAGTATCGGCAGCCTATCCCTGGGAGGCAAGAACACAGCAGCCTATCCTGGGGATCCAGAAACACAAGAGACATATAGAGACATGTCATGACAGTGCCGTGAAACACACAGACCAACTCACACATGGTGACCCAGAAGCACATCCCCACACATGCAGAACTTACAGGAGAAGAGCTCCTCGATCAGATGTTGCCTGGCTGCCATCCCCTCACGTGTGTCACCACAGCCATGTGCAGGAGGGCACACAGGATCCTCCCCGAGATCCTCATTAATATCGACTGGGACATTGTGCCTGAGAGCAATGTTGTGGAGGATGCAACAGGCCAGAATGATCTTTGCCACAGTCAGGGGTCCATACTGTAAGGCACCGCCGGTCCTATCCAGACACCTGAAGCAACTCTTTAGAACGCCAAAGGTGCGCTCAATGACTGAGCGGCTGGAGGCATGGGCCTCATTGTACCGCATCTCTGCACCTGGCTGAGGGAGACGCACAGGGGTCAGAAACCAGGCACGACACCCATATCCTGCATCACCTGCAAACAGAAACGTCGTAAAGTCACACGTGAGATGATGGACCCATAGAACCACTGATGTAGCAATGTCCAACTGGACAGCAGAGAAGCATGGACACACACATATGACGTCACATCATTGCACACGATGGCAGTGCACCAGAGTCTGATGCTGGGAGACCCAGAGCCCCAGGGAAGGCCAATGGGGGCAATGCACACCTATGGTACCATGCCCAAAGACACGTCGCAAACCTGTGCCCAGACAGCAGCAGTGGCTGCTGTGAGGGCAGCTGTCTGCCAGTGGCACAGCATACTCAGAGGGGCAGAGATGCACAGTTGTGCAAGTATGTGACCATCATGATACAGTGCACACAGAGCATAGGCCAACGGAAAACATCCCCGGGGGGGTCAGGTGGGAGTGGCAGTGGAGACAGGATAAAGTGGACAGACATGCAGCATACATGTGTGATAGCAGGTGTGCCTACAGCTCAAGACACGTGTCACCCCCTACATGGCAAAAGAGAGGAGGCCCCATACACACTGTACACCATGTGGATGGTTCTGTGCCCCAAATCCTCCCCCCCCCCGGATGGCACATGCACAAACCTGTGGCACATGGGGTGGGAGAGGGACATACCCCACAGGCAGACATATGTACAACTGCCCATGCAGTATGGCCGAGGCCAGGTGCAGGAGCCATGGGCAAGCCAGAGGTGTCACACGCAGCCATGGAGGGGACACACCATACGCGGCCAGAGTGCCCCTGGACACGGGAGCTTGGTAAGTGAACAGCAGAGGCAGGGAACAGCCCACACCACATGTGTGCCGGGACACCCAGATGAGCACTAACACACACATGGTAGGCAGAGAGACGTGTGGCAGCGCACAGAGGTATGTGACCCCATCCCAGGTGACAGGGTGTGATGTAGTGTGAGGCCCACAATAGGCTGCACCAGGAAATACCACCACAATGTCAGGCATGCAGAGGACACAGGTGACAATGGTGCTCCATCAACCATATACGGTAGGCGCACGTTAGATATGGTGAATACCCACCCAGCAGGATGTAGTCCTCATATTGTCCGGCCTCAAACTGGCCAAACAGTGCCGAGTGCTGCAGGATATAGGAGTCATGGGCTGACCCTGGGAACCATGGAACCACATTCAGAATATGCATACTTGCATCACAAACAACCTGCACATTCAGGGAATGGAAGTGTTTGCGGTTGCGGTACACAACCTCCCTGTTGTGTGGCAGGACCAGGGCAACATGTGTGCAATCTATAGCTCCCATCATGTGTGGTATCCCTGCAATCTGCTGGAATGCCTGTCCCAGGGCCACCCAATGTTGCCTACCGTTGGGAATTGCAATGTAATTCCCAACCCGGCTGACCATGACCTGCAGTACCTGGTGGAGACAGTGAGAGAATGTTGGTCTACTCATCCCACCCACTGTGGCCACTGAGGATTGGAAACAGCCAGAGGCAAAGAAATGTAGAGCAGCCAGGAGCTTGGCCAATCCCGGTATAGCATGTGACCGGGCAGTCTGGGGCTCGAGGTCAGGTCTGAGATCCTCATAGAGCTCCCTAATAGCCCCTGTGTCCAGCCGGTAGAGGGAGATTACCTGGTCCTCTCTCATGTCCTGGAACATGGGCCTGGGCCTGTAGAGGCGTTGCAGACAGGGCCGTGCCTCAGCACGCCTACGGCGCCATTGTTCTCCCACACCCGCCTGTGGACCCCCCACAGCTGCAGGCCTGAGTTGCAGCGGGATAGCACCCATGCCCAGTGCCACAGCCCCAGGTACATCATATCCCTCCTCCGGAAAGCGCAGTCCAGCCAGCTCGAGCAATACAACCACCGCACCACCTGCATTCACAGTCTGAGCCATGATAGACACAGGATGGAGGACAGGTGGATGGGAAATAGGGTGCGGGGCGAGGACGGAAATCACAGTAACGATACACACCTGGTGAGCCAGGAAGGTCCATCAAAAACCAGAGGAGCCAACACCCTGTACGCATCGATGCAGTGCACGCGGGAGCGCGCATTCCCACAATGCATCCGACAAAAGGCATCAACGTGTGTCCCTGTGATGCAGCAGGGTGTAAAGATACTGCGTCACAGGGACACACATAGCGTGCAACGTACGTCTGACATAATGTGTACGTCACAAATTGCATGATTCCCAAACACGCGTGGTAACGTGCCGACAAACAAAATAACATTGCGATCCTGTAGAGCATTTGAGTAAGCAGCAGAAACCACGATAGCGGTAGGAGGGCGCATGTATGGTGCGGTGCACACCACTAGTGCCAATACGAAGGAATACTGCCATCCATCCATAGTAACGCACGTAGGATATGTCACCACGGCACGTACCTGCGTGCGCAAGAGGAACGCGTGTCACACGGCACGTACGCAACGCGCGTAGAGCCACACCCAAGGTATACCTATAAGTATAGTGAGCTCAAAATGGCAAACACCTCAGCACACATAACCGAAAAAGTATGGAGTGCAGCAACAGAGGAACACAGGAGGCTGGAGCAGAGCAACCACCACAGCCACCAGTGCCAAACCCTGATGGCGACAGAGATGACGAGAGGCCAGGCCCATCTGGGGCACAGCAAAACCCCAGTGAACAGGCCCTGGGTGCACCAGGGCAGAGGCAGCGCAGGACCCCAGTGCCAGAGGAGGTCCGGAGGAGGGCGGTGCACTTCAGCCAGGAGGAGAATGATCTCCTCCTGGCCAGCGTCCTCGAACACTATGACCTGCTCTTTGGATGCCTCAGCTCAACCACGACAATTGCCACATGCACCAGGGCATGGGCTGAGGTGCAGGCAGTGGTGGCATCTGCAGATGGACCCCATCTGGACGTAGAGAGTTTAAGGAAGCGCTATTGCGACATAAAGTGCAACATCCGTACTGAGCTTGCCAGGGAGAGGCGTGGGGCACAGGGCACTGGAGGGGGCCCAGCACAGGTGGCCAACTTAACTGATCTTGAGTGGCACCTGGCGGAACGACTGGAGCCGATGTATATCCATGGCCTGCCCCCTGCATTGGACACAGCGCACCCACATGCCGGTATGTGTGAGTGAGCTGCACCAGTGGGAGACACCACACGCACATGTGTAGGGGCGGACCCAGGGTGGGGTGGGGGGGCATTACGTGGATGATCGGGAACCGGGGGGCGACACAGGCATAGAGGCAGCTGCTGGTTCATGACCCATGGGGGGGGACATGTCGACGGTGGGCAGGGGGTGGCACAGTGCAGTGGATGGGTGCGGGAGCAAGGGGTCAGGCCCACAGTAGCAGCAGAGGCTGGCAATGTGTTGCAGGGGATATGGTGCAGGGCTGGCAGGGGCAGCAGGGCCACATGGGTAGTGATGTGGGCAACCGGGAGGCACACTGCACCTGTGCCTACCATGGTCAGTGGTTGCAGGGATGAAGGTGGTGATGGGGTTGCATGGGGTGTGTGGCAGCATGCAAGGGGGGAGGGGGCCCTGGTAGTGCAGGGCACATGGGCCACCGGCATGGATAGAGCACTAACATTGAGGGGGGGCACAGGGGCCCTGGCCCAGACCCATGCGGCTCACCCACACACATGCGCCTGTAGGGGGGTGTGACGGGGATAGACAGGCAGTCATGCCCCATCTGACCTATGTAACATTGTGCCCTACAGGTGACATTTGCTCCATTGATGTGCCATAGGAGGCACCAGAGGACACAGACCCTGGGCCATGCTTCCAAATGGACCCTGTGCCAGAGGTGGCCCAGGTGGGAGCGGGGGGTCCAGCCCCACCCCTGGGGGAAGACAGCAGGCAGGGCCCACAGCCTGCATGGGACAGCGCACCACCCACCACTGCAGCCACGGGAGAGGTGGCTGTGGATGGGGAACAGCGGACCAGGTAAGATGCGCTGGCTGCAGTGGCAGAGGTGATTGGAGAGATTCAGGTGCACTCAGCGGTGGCACAGAGGGTTGCAGAGGGTGAGTGTCCAACTGTGTTAGGGTGGCGATGCCTCTGTACAGGTGGTGAATGGTTCCCTGTCTCACAGTGCACAACCTGCTTTCCCCACAGGTATACGACATGTACTGCGGGCGGTGGTTAGAGAACAGCGCCGCCAACACCATGCGGCACTCCACCTGCAGTGCACCATGTCGGGGGTCCTGGTGGGGGTGCAGGACCTGGCCTCATCGACCCAGCGCAAGGCTGCCAGCCTGGAGCTGCTGGCAGCAGGCAGAGGGCCACCTACTGGACAGCAGTGGCCATTGCCACCACCACCACCATCGGCAGTGGCAGCGGCAGCAGCAGCAGCAGCGGCAGGCGTGCCACCAGCACCATGGGGTGGGAGGGGCTGCTCAAGGCGTGGCAGGGGGAGGGGGAAATAAATTGCTGCACAAGCAGCTGTAGCTGATGCCATGTGTCCTGTGTTGCTTGTGTGGGGCCACTATACGCATAGCCCCCCCATGTCCACCCCAGGGAATGACCCTGTGCCACTGACGCAACCAGCCTGTGTCGCCCCCTTCCCCAGCTGTGTCCACCATAGGTAGACATCAGATCGTGTACCTTGTCATGCTGGCACCCCTCGCCCCTGGCTAAGGGGGGCGTGGGTCACCATAGGGCCGCTCTGCGGTCTGTGTATCACCAGCCTCTCTCACCTATCGGTAGTCATTGCTTGGCAGTATGTGTGCATCTCACAGGGGACATGTAGTCAGGCTGCCAAGGGGTGAGGCACATGACAGATATGTATGTTACACAATGGTGCAATGGCAACACCTACAGGCTAGGTGTCCAGGTTTCAGGGACACAGAGCATTCCCTGGAAACACACAAACACCCAGCAATGTGTGTTTCTGGGGCCACAATAGTGTGGGATACACCGGTCCGTAGCAGCGGGGATAGCTTGTTCCCCTCTAGCCATGCTGCCTGTGGCAGGTGACCACAGGTACCATCATTACCCACAATTGCATAGCCCCACACCAGCAACAGGTACCTGTGACCTACGAATACGATGTGGGGTAGGTTAAAGCTCTGTTAGAGAGGCTACGTTCATACCCCAGTGCCCTCGCCCCTGCAGCAGGTGCTTAGCAGCCTCATCTCCGTTTCTAGCTGTGCATCCGTAGTCACAATGACTGTCTCCCCAGCATCAGGGGGTGATCAGGGCCACCCAGCCTGGCACTATGGGTACCCCTCCCTGGTGCACCCCTTCACAGGACAGGCATGTTTCATCCGTATTCCGCAGGCTCTGGAGCATCGCACAGAGCACAGTCCATGATAGTGCCCTCCACTATTAGGTGTTACGCAGCCTCCCCCAGCTGCATCAGCCCCGGTTCTTTGTCCTTCACACTGTCCCCAGCTACCAGCCTCCCAGGTGAGCGTGGTATCCCTCCTGTGTGTGGCTTCCAACCCTCCTGTGGACGTGCTACATCCCACTTAGTGGTCCCCGCTCCTGGGGGTGCCGTGGCCTTGCTCTGCTCTGCAGTGGTCCGACCCCTCCAGCCTGTGGCTGTGTTACGGCCTGTGGTACTCTGGCGCCCTGCTCCCCCTTCCCCTCTGCTGCTGCCTCTGCCCTCGGCCCGGTTCCTGCCTTGGCTCTCCCTATCATAATCTGGCCCCGGCTGCTGCTTCCAGGGCTCTGGCTTTGGGCCACCCCCCCATCCAGGGGGTGACAATCAGCCTGCCCTCCCACACCTGCATACGTGCAGCATGCCCTGCCTATGGGGCTCCGTGCTCTGTGCACCTCCCCCATCCGTCCAACACAGGGACCCTGCAGTGTTGGCCTGATGGAGGCCATTGCCTTCCCGGGGGTGTATGTGTCATCCCCACCCTACTGCATGTACGAGGGGACCCTGTATAAGGGTGACCCCCCTGTCACCTGCCCCCCCCTCATACCACTGATAGACCCCCTTGCCACAACGTCTGTTGACCTGTGCATGCTGTCTGGCCTGTCCCCATGCCCAACCTTGGTAGCACACTGGTAGGGCACTGCTGGTACTATGTACACCCCCGTGCCTGGGTTATTGTGCTGTGTGACATGGGGGTGCCCCGACCCCATAGGCCAATCCCCTGGGACGCTCTGACACTCCTGATGTACATGGGCCAGGATAGGTGCACTGTGTATCCCGCATGGGTATCCACATGGCACGCTGCCACCACACTGAACCGAAACAAACTGTTAACTGCACATCTCACAACCATTGGTTCACCAGGTGGCCCGATCCCCTCCCCCATCGCATCCCCACTACCAACCGGCCACTATGGGCCCCCGGCGACCCCATGGTGTGGCCCCTTCCACAGGTTGCCACCCCTTCCCGCCCCCCCACACCACCCTGTACACCCATGGCCACCCCATCCTCCTACCCCTCTATGCCCCCTGTTAAGCCCCCTCGGTACCATAGTAAGCCCCGTAGGGTATATCCACCAACCCATCTGTCAACAGTCATACCATCCACACTCCACTCCACTACATCCATGCCCCCAGCACCCTGTGGCGCTCCCAAAAACTCCCTCCAACCTCTCTCCCCCCCTCCCTCTGACGGGCCAAACCCCCCTACTCCCCACCCCTAACTTCCCAAAATGGGTACCACTGCAAACCCCCATCCCCCCCCCTCCTTGTGTATCCCCCTACCTCGCCATCCATAGCTGGCCACCCCCCTCCCTCCAGTTGGCATACCCCCCCAGGTCTCCTCATGTTGCACCATCTTGGCTCGACCACGTGCACCCACGTTACTGATTACCCACAGAAACACCAACCTTTCCAATACTTTCCCTCATCCTCGGTACGTCCGCACTCGTCCATTTTCTTAACATGGCCGGTCTAGCCGCTGACACACAATAGTTACGGGAAAGAGCAACTCCCCAGGTCCCATCCCCCTCCCCCTTCAGCAATTCCATGTGTGCTGGGGCCACCTCCATCCGTATCCCTGTAGTCCCTCTATAAAACCGTCTAGCTCCCTCCACAATGGTTGCACCTTATGGCATCCCCACACTATCTACAAAAGGTCACCCCTCTCCCCACACCCCCTCCAACAGATATCCGCTTGCTCCAGATAGATACGGTGCAGCCTAGCTGGGGTCCAGATCATCCTGAGCCGGTATTTAGGGGGGCTCTCTACCCGAGCCATTCCCCATACAAGCCTCCGTTCCCCTACAGAGATGGGCTGCCACCGCTCCACCTCCCAGGTACCCCCCAATTCCCCCTCCCACTGTTCCTGCCATCAGGCCTTACCCTCTGCCCTTGCATTCAGTAAGTGCTACGGTTGGGACACCAGACCCCTCATTTAACCTTGCTGGTCCATCATTTACACATACCCCGTTAGCCAGCCCTGTAGATCCCTCTGTACCGCCTGCCTTTGCAGATAGTACCAAAGCTGCATATACGAATATAGGTCGGTATCCCTCACCCCACACTCCTTTCTGAGCACTGCATAGGGCTGTAACCCCACTATCACATCCACCACCTGCCCCACCCTCTCCAACCCCTTCTCGGCCCAACATTGTAAACCCCCCCACCTCCCCGTGGCGAAGGCAACCATGTTCTGTACGTATGTGGCCCGGGGCAGGCACCTCCCTTGCAGTTATTAACCCTTCCATTTCCCCAATATCTGCAAGGTTAAGCTCCGGTACGGTTTCACGGTCCCCTACCCGACCCTTCTCCTCCCCACCCCATACCACTGCCTCCACACACACACCCTCTGCCCACTCCATTGCGGGGTTTCCTCCCTCTCTCTCCACACAAACAATGCCCTTTGCTGTGTGGCGTCGTAGTGGTTGTCCAAATTGGGAGCTCCCAGCACCCCTTCCTCCTGCAGTCAAAGCATGGCAAGCCTATCTACCCTTGCCCTCCTGCCCTCCCGAATACACCTCATTATCGGATCGTGCATCCCCCTAAGGCACTTCATCGGCATGTTAGACGGTAGGGCCATAGGGACAAACAGACCCCGTGGTAGCACAATCATCCTTATTGTAGCTATTCTCCCCATCCACGTCAGAGGGAGCCCCCTCCATCTTTCTACGTCCCTCCCTATTGCCACCATCAGGAGTTTATAATTCCACTCCTGTACACAGTCTGGAGCTGCTCCCAACTGTATCCCCACATACCGGGAATCTCCACGCACCCATTTAAATGGACATGTGCCCCCCCCCCCACCTCTCCTCCAACCCCCTATCCATATTAGAACTCAATATTTCCGACTTATCTACGTTCAACTGATAGCCCAACACTTCACCATACTGCCCTACTGCCTTTAGCAGATTTGTCAGGCTAACCAAAGGGTGTCCCAAAGTATGGATAACATCATCCGCAAACAGTGCTACCTTACTGAGCTGCCCCTGCAGCTCAGTTCCACCAATATCTACCTGCCCTCGGACGTAGGCTGCCAACGGTCCAATAACCAAGGGATACAATAGGGGCGACAGAGGGCACCCCTGCCTTGTTCATCTGCCCAGCCCAATGCTCTCAGGGTATCCCCCCTCACCCGTATTCGCGCCCGTGGATAGGCATACAGCGCTCTCACCCTCCTTAGGAATGACTCTCCCACCCCTACCTTGTCGAACACCTGCAACATAAATCCCCACTTTGCCCTGTCATAATACCTGTCATTGTCAACCGACAGATATACTGCCTCCCTCCCTGTTGTTTGCAAAGACCAGATAACATCTAACAGCTTCCGAATGTTATCGCCCCCATGCCTCCCTGTAATGAGCCCGTCTGATCCGTATGCACAGGTTCCTGCAGTACTTTCTGCAACCTACCCGCCATAATCCTAGCCAACACCTTAGCATCCACATGAATAAGCCAGATGGGCCGGTACGCTCCACAGACAGTATGATTGATCCCCTCCTTAGGGAGAATTGTTACACCCGCCTCCTCCATAGACCGGGGTGGTTCTGCACCCTGCAGCACCCCATTGCGGACCTCCATTGACAACCCCCCTATCTCACCCTGCATGACCTTATACGAGTTTGCCATGTAGCCATCCAGGCCCGGAGCCTTCCCGTCCTTAAAGGTCTTCACCGCTCCCTTTACCTCCTCATAGGTCACCAGCTTCCCCAATTCTTCCGCCACACCCTCCGTGAGCTTACTCAGACTACACCTCGCCACAAACTCCTCCCCCATATTACCTTCCCCTCGCACCTCACCACTGTGGAGTTTAGTATGATACGCTACAAAGGCCTTCCTAATGTCCTCTTCCGTATACACCATTGTCCCCTCTGTGTTGCGCACCCCTCCTATTGTGGATAGCTGCCGTCGCGCAGTCATCCTGCAGGCCATTCTCCCCCATGCTCGGTTCCCCCCTTCATTCCAGCCCTGCTGCAATTTAGTCAGGGAAAGGTCTCTCTCCGCTGCCCTTAACTGGTCCAATTCCACTCTCACCTTTTGGAGTGCACACAGACACACCTGTCACTCGCACAACACTGACACATAGCAATAAGAGACATCTGGCCACCGTAGGAACGTGCAAAATATGTACACCTTTATTTACAATGCCCACTATGGACATGGACGCCCATGGCAACATTTGAGGGGCTCAGTCATCCCTGTCGTTGGTGGTTGTGGCAGGCCATGGCACGGGCCATCACAGGGCGGGTGTGCCATGCGTATCCCCACACTACACACCCCGGGGACCCCCGTCACATGGTGGCTGGCCAGGTGCGCCACTGGCAACGCGCTCCTCCAGCACACGCAGACGGTCAGCCACCACGGTCAGGGTCGCCAGTACCTGCCCCATGATGACAGCGTGCTGCCTCTGGGCATGCGCCTGGGCACGCACAGCCACAGCCAGGTGCAGCCCACACATGCAGCCACACAGACACACATCTCCCCTTGTCTGTGTGGCTGCATGCACGGTGCACCTGTCAGCGGCTATGTGTGGCAGGCACACGTCCAGGAGGGGTGCATTGGTGGCATCATAGGGCAGGAAGCTGGTGCCCCCATTGCCCTGTGGCGGCCCGTGCCATGGGGACTTGCCACAGCTGCCACCCCTATCCCCGCCCCCACCCCATCCCCTTCCCCCCCGGCCACCACCTGCTCCACCCCCACCCTGCCCACCTGGTCCCCCTCTGGCCCCTGGCTCCCAACCACAGAACCCCCCTCCTCCCCCTCTGCCCGCACCCGCCCCTCCTCCGACGCCCCTCCACCTCCTCCCCGCCTCCCCCACTCCCACCTCCCCCTCCTCCCCCGCTCCCACCACACCCTCCACCTCCATCTCCCCTGCTCCCAAATCCCCCTCCTCCTCCCCGTCCCCCTCCTCCCCCTCGGTGTAGGCTGCGGCACCCTCCACGTCGGCCCCCCCACCGTTGTCATCCAACATGGGCTCCGGGGCGTTGACCTCCTCCTGGCCAACGTCGCCATGTGCCTCCTCCATCCCGCTGCGGCATCCAGCTCCTCCGGCCCCGCTGGCTCCACGGCAACACGTGCATCCGCTGTGAGAGAGGGGAACACATATCATCTCCATGGTCGCACATCAGCCATGGCAGTCACATGTGTCCTGTGGATCTGCCAGCCATTGCCCCACAGGGCCATGTCACATCGCTCACCGTCCCGTTGGGCCATCCGCTCCTGCTGGACACGCGCTACGAAGCACGGGTACCTCGCCCTTATCTCTCGTGCCTTCTTCCTGAGGTCCTCCACCTGTCGAGTTGACAACACACATTGACATTAGCGGACACAAACCCTTTAGGGGCCTCCGACGCAACACATATATATCTCTGTGTGCAACAGGTGCCCGCCCCTATTGTGTGATACATTCATGCCCCATGCTTTTGCCAGGGCCACCCCCATGTGTGCACTGCGGCAAAGCATGTCCGGCTTGGACCCTATGTGCCCTGTGTGTGGGCCCCTGAGACCCAGACACAGTACACCTCTGTGGGCCACCTCCACACATCTGCCAGTGCCCATCAGCCAATTCCGGGATGGGAGGTGGGCCTCTGCAGTGCTCCCTGCTGCATCCTGGGGATATAGTTGGGCCTTGCACTCCTACACAGGGGCCGTCACCATAGCACCAGGATGGGGGATAGAGCCCTGAAGTGAGGCCTGCTGCATCCTGGGGATATAGTTGGGCCTTGTACTCCTACACAGGGGCCGTCATCATAGCACCAGGATGGCGGATAGAGCCCTGAAGTGAGGCCTGCTGCATCCTGGGGATATAGTTGAGCCTTGTGATCACAAACAGGGGCAGTCACCATAGCACCAGGATGGGGGATAGAGCCCTGAAGTGAGGCATGCTGCATCCTGGGGATATAGTTAGGCCTTGTACTCCTACACAGGGGCCGTCACCATAGCACCAGGATGGGGGATAGACCCCTGATGTGAGGCCTGCTGCATCCTGGGGATATAGTTGAACCTTGTGATCACAAACAGGGGCAGTCACCATAGCAACAGGATGGGGGATGGAGCCCTGATGTGAGGCCTGCTGAATCCTGGGGATATAGTTGAGCCTTGTGATCAGAAACAGGGGCAGTCACCATAGCACCAGGATGGGGGATAGACCCCTGAAGCGAGGCCTGCTGCATCCTGGGGATATAGTTGAGCCTTGTACTCCTACACAGGGGCCGTCACCATAGCACTAGGATGGGGGATAGACCCCTGATGTGAGGCCTGCTGCATCCTGGGGATATAGTTGAGCCTTGTGATCACAAGCAGGGGCAGTCACCATAGCACCAGGATGGGTGATAGACCCCTGAAGCCAGGCCTGCTGCATCCTGGGGATATAGTTGAGCCTTGTACTCCTACACAGGAGCCGTCACCATAGCACCAGGATGGGGGATAGACCCATGATGTGAGGCCTGCTGCATCCTGGGGATATAGTTGAGCCTTGTGATCACAAGCAGGGGCAGTCACCATAGCACCAGGATGGGTGATAGACCCCTGAAGCGAGGCCTGCTGCATCCTGGGGTTATAGTTGAGCCTTGTACTCCTACACAGGGGCCGTCACCATAGCACCAGGATGGGGGATAGACCCCTGATGTGAGGCCTGCTGCATCCTGGGGATATAGTTGAGCCTTGTGATCACAAGCAGGGGCAGTCACCATAGCACCAGGATGGGTGATAGACCCCTGAAGCCAGGCCTGCTGCATCCTGGGGATATAATTGAGCTTTGTACTCCTACACAGGGGCCGTCACCATAGCACCAGGATGGGGGATAAAGCCCTGATGTGAGGCCTGCTGCATCCTGGGGATATAGTTGAGCCTTGTGATCACAAACAGGGGAGTCACCTTAGCACCAGGATGGGGGATAGAACCCTGAAGTGAGGCCTGCTGCATCCTGGGGATATAGTTGAGCCTTGTGATCACAAACAGGGGCAGTCACCATAGCACCAGGATGGGTGATAGAGCCCTGAAGTGAGGCCTGCTGCATCCTGGGGATATAGTTGAGCCTTGTACTCCTACACAGGGGCCGTCACCATAGCACCAGGATGGGGAATAGACCCCTGATGTGAGGCCTGCTGCATCCTGGGGATATAGTTGAGCCTTGTGATCACAAACAGGGGCAGTCACCATAGCACCAGGATGGGGGATAGAGCCCTGATGTGAGGCCTGCTGCATCCTGGGGATATAGTTGAGCCTTGTGATCACAAACAGGGGCAGTCACCATAGCACCAGGATGGGGGAGAGAGTCCTGATGTGAGGCCTACTGCATCCTGGGGATATAGTTGAGCCTTGTGATCAGAAACAGGGGCAGTCACCATAGCACCAGGATGGGGGATAGAGCCCTGAAGTGAGGCCTGCTGCATCCTGGGGATATAGTTGAGCCTTGTGATCACAAACAGGGGCAGTCACCATAGCACCAGGATGGGTGATAGAGCCCTGAAGTGAGGCCTGCTGCATCCTGGGGATATAGTTGAGCCTTGTACTCCTACACAGGGGCCGTCACCATAGCACCAGGATGGGGAATAGACCCCTGATGTGAGGCCTGCTGCATCCTGGGGATATAGTTGAGCCTTGTGATCACAAACAGGGGCAGGGACATACCCCTGTGTGTCTCTTGGCCTCTGTGATGGACCTGTGGTGTTGTGTGGATAGGGCACATCACTGAGGCTGCAACAGCACCATATACCATTACATTGTACTGGGTACTCCATCTCTGTGGTGGTCACAGCTATCCCCTGGGGCAGGGTGGTTCTATTTCTTTGTGGGAGGGGGGGGGGTTGATGTTACTCCCAGCTGGACACACCAACACATGACATTCTCTGGCAGTGTGTGGCTGATAGGTGGTTTGGTTACCAGATGTTCTCCTTCACATCCTAGGTTGTGGTACCTGTCCCCATGCACTTACCTCACGTGGGTAGTCAGAACCTCTATTATACCTCCTGGTGAGGCGCTCCCAGGCCTTTCTTACTCTGCCCAGATTCTGCCTCCGGGATGAGCCAGGGAAGAGGCGATCCTGGCGGAGGCAGAATAGCTCAGTTGGCAGGTAGAGATCTGCCATGGTGAAGGCAGGCTTCCTGGACATGGCAGCCATCTCCTCCAGAATTGTTTGTGCTGCGTAGGTGCTTGCGTAGGTGCGTGCGTAGGTGCGTGCATGGGTACGTGCATGGGTACGTGCGTAGCCGCGTGAGTGGGCATTTGTGATTATAACAGCTTGAGGGTGTTTTACAGTTTTGATTGATGCCACCAACTAAACGTGTGATAGGCTATGGCCTCTAAGAGCCTCTATGTTAGACCTTGATTTTAAACCCCCTACCCTTTAGTATTGCTGCTAAGACTCAGAATTGCCTGTTAGACATGTCTGCTTATTGCAGAGTCTGCATGCTTCCGTACAAAACAGTCTGCTTCAGACATTTCTCATTAAGATACGTTCACATTCCTTTGCCCAGAGATGTCCTCGATGTGGAGATGTATCTATCACTTTTCATGTGCCTTTTGATCAGCTGGCTTGAGAGGGGGAAATAGAGAGAGAGGCCCAGAGGGAGACCCTGATTGGATAAAGGGGGAGGGGGCATTTGCACCAATGGAGAGCTTGTGTGTATTTGACTGTTAGCAAATGTATATAAGGAATTTGCTCCTGTTCAAGCTTGCTCAGTCACTTTTGGACTCGTTTCTGTCTGGGCCTTGTGCACATTCCATTGGCTTGGATTTTGTAAGTGACTCCTGGTATTAATTGGTTGCATACACTCGCTGCTACAAAAGGAATAGCCTCAGACAGCCCTACCACATATCACCACAGTAGGTACAGACCCCTAACTTCTGTCTGCACAGCCAGTGCATTTGCCAGTGGCCTACATCTCTATAGCTCCTGCTACATGCCTGGCTGGCTACAGAGGGACTGCAGGTCACCACTCCAACAGTCTGCTGTGTTTGCCAGGGTTGGATTGGACCAGCCACACCCATTATGCACTGCACATGCAGATCAGCAGTCTACAGAGGGTCCCGTGTTGCGGGATGCACCCCCCCCCCCCAGCACCTCAGCCTGGTTGTGTGTCCTGACCATGTGCAACCCCACAGCACCTCAGCCTGGTGGGGTTTCTGACCGTGTGTGTTACTGCCACAGAGTGGCTACCGTCCATCACAGTGGACGGGTCCTGTGTTCACCCTGAGGGTGAGGTGGGGTGCCCAGCACCATTTCCGCTGCACCTGGCATTTATGCAATGGGCTATGCTACAGGTCCCCATTGGTGTCTCTGTGTGATAGGTGGCCCCTGCAGATACCCTTAGTATTTGCCTGTATCCATCTGTACATCGCATCTTGCCCATGTGGACTATGATGCACCCTGAATTGTTCATACACTGTGTGGGTGCCATGGTCACATGATTTCTGGTCCAAGGGGGGGGGGGGTTTGGACCCATAGGCGGTTTACGTACCAACACCCAACCCACCTTCTATGGCTCAGGGTGGGAAACATGGTTTCCAAATAACGGCTTGACATTTTACCCCCTACACTGGTGACAGTGGAGGGTACCATTCACCCCAGTCCTGCCAGGGAATGGACACCCCACCAGGGCAGTCTATGCAGATCTGTACGCCTCAATACATTGGGCAGTGACAGACAAACAGTGGACCTGGTACTGCACAGCTGCCCCACACCACTATCTGACATCCTCCAGCAGCAAACAAAGTGAGTCAACAGCTGCTGCACCCAGCAAGGTGTTCCAGCCACACACATACATACAAACTACAGACAGCCTGCTTGCTAGTCCATCGTGCATGCTCCTGGAGATGACATGTGCACCCACACCTGGGATATGCACACACCCACCAAGCAGCTGGGTCAGTGATAGGGCTCCAGGAGACAGAAACCATATATCTCACTTCAGAAGGACACTATGGGGGAACTCAGCCATGCCGTGGTCACTGCACAGTCAGGGTGACCATGACCACACAGCAGAACATGCCGTGGCCACCCTGTCCGTGTAGGTGGTGGGCAAGCCCTACAATGTCCCAGCCATTGCCCTGGGCCCTGTGCAGGTGCATCCTGCCCAGGCCGCCCTCTCCGGCTATACCCACAGTACCTTGCTCCTCATTATGCACATTGGCAGGCCAATACTAGCAACAGTGCTAGCGGTGTGTGCTGCAGAGGGTGTTGGCAAACGCCTATATTGGGGATATAGTTGATGCACTATACTGCACTATACTGATGCACTATACTGACGCACACCCCCACACCAATGCCAGTATAGTGCACCAATATAGGCTTTTGGCAGCCCAGGACACCGCACCAGTCCTGGGCACAGTGTAGGCATGGCTATGGTATGCTGTACTGTTGGGGTCTCTTCCCAAGGTGGTGGACACTGTTAGGTTCCAGACGTGACACACACTCCACAGACATCACAGAGGTTGGTATGGTACAGCACACTGGGCCGCTTGTGCTAACATTAGGGATTGCTATGTGCCAGTTATCATAGCAACCTTTTGCTATCTGTGTACTGTATTCCCTGGTTTTGGGTGTCATTGCTAGGGTATGCATGTGCTAGTATTGGGGGATGCACACAGGGCCCAACATCCTGCCTCTCCAGGACACAGTGGCTAATGGGGCCTGTGGGTGCGGGTGTTTCCGTCCCTGTGGATCAATGCTCTTGGGCAGGGGTTCCCAACTCTGGTCCTGGTGAGCCGCACCATGTTCGGGTTTTCATGCTGTTCCTGATGAATATGCATGAGATACATCTGCATACCATGGGGGCGGCGCATCGACATACAGCACAGGCATCTTTATTGCAGACAGCATGGAACCTGAATGTTGTTTGGACCTCCATGACTGCCTTTGGGAGACTCTGCTCTCGGTAATGCTCCTGTTTGTGGTGTCTGTGCTCTGTAAGGTTAAATGCAGGTGTTCCAAGCATGTTTATTCTATCAGCAATACATGGTTCCATCTTTCTTACCACGGTTTATTACTGGTAAAAGGTATGGGGACAGAGTTGGCAGGGACCACAGCTCGGGATTGAACCTGTGACTCTCAGCTCCTGAGCGCACTGGCTGTGCTTACTGCGCCACAGGGACAGATCATTCCCTGGAGGTACCATGACTGTTTGTCATACTGAGCCTGTCTGTTGCAGTGCAAGGCACCCATCTGGACCGGGCTAGGCCATGGTCTGCTGCAGCCAGGTGCCACTGCCCCTTCCACCATCTGTACACCCTCCGCCACCATGCTAACATGTCCTTCTATTGGTAAAAGCATGATACCTGCATGCTTTGTAGCCCTCCCGGGCTGCATTTGGCAGACTCTGCTCTCAGTAATGCGCCTGTTTGTGGTGTCTGTGCTCTGTGCGATAAAATGTAGGTGTTCCAAGCATGTTTATTCTATCAGCAATACAAGGTTCCATCTTTCTTACCGCGGTTTATCACTGGTAAAAAGTATGGGAACAGAGTTAGCAGGGGCCACAGCTTGGGATTGAACCTGTGACCTTCAGCTCCTGCGTGCACAGGCTGTGCTTACTGCGCCACACTGATGCCACAGGAGCAGATCATTCCCTGGAGGTACCATGACTGTTTGTCCTACTGAGCCTGTCGCAGTGCACAGCACCCACCTACATGGGTCTGGGCCGTGGCCTGCTATGGTCAGATGTCACTGCCCCCCCGCCACCGGTACCCCTCCGCCACCATGCTGCCATGCCCTTCTGCTGGTGGTGCTGGTAGTGGGCAGTCTCGGGCCATCCAGTGTGTGTGTAGGCAGCTGCCTATGGTATGGGTGGTGGGGTAGGGGTGCCTGGATGGACGCCCACACTTCCCCCCAGCACCGCCTGCCACTGTTCTGTGCCCTTAGGGGTGGCTGCTGGGTACTGTCCCCTTTGACACTGCGGGGGACACACTCATGCCCATGTTGGGCCCTCAACAGTTGCAGTCGGGCTGTACTGTTTATGCATTCCAATGGGCCAAACTGAGCATCACCCTAGTCCCCACTGTGGCCCAGCTGCACCACAGCATATGCCGCCTGCAGCCCTCTGTATCCCCTTTTCCAGCATCTGCCCAGTTGCCCTTTCCGACATGCCCACCCTGCTGATGCGGAACATGTGCACGCCATGGTGAACCTCTTCAGTAACAAGGGGAAGCCATGATCTGCGCTATTTCACTGTGGCATCATTCACCTTCTATGGTGACAGAGCATACACCCTTACACAGTTAATATCTTTTTATGAGGCTTTCTCAGTGGTATTTTTGGCTGTTTCCCATTGATATCACTATTGGCTAGCTTGGTAATATTATTTTCCTCGTTTCTTATGGCCATTTTCACTGCTTGTTTGCCCTTTTGTTCCGTGCACATGTATCACACTTATCACGTTTTGTGGGTTTTCCTGCCTATGCTGTACATTGCTGACGCTTAAATGGTTTCCCTCCCCTGCAAATGTGCATCTACCGGCAGGTTTTCAATCGCGGTAGGATTCAGCCCTTGAGTTCAGCGCGTTGGTGTGCCTGGAGCCTCTCCCCGCCCACACTCCGCCCATTGACCCCTTCTCTCCGCCCTCTCTCCACCCTCTGCGGTGTTTTACCGCGCCGCGGAACTTTAGATCGTTAACTTACGTTAACGCGCGTTATGAGACATTAACGATTGTTAACGCATCATAAGGCACGTTAACGTTACTTAACGATCGTTAACGTTACATTACGCGCATTATGTACCGTTACCGCAGTTTAGTAAACATGCCCCATAGAAAATTTTTACAAATCACCACTAAATAAATTGATTGTTTAAAATTAAAAATGTATCTTCGAAATATACAGTGGTACCAAAATACACGTATCAATACTCAAAGCTACAATATCCTTGTAGTGTGCTACTGGGATGATGGATCTGTCCTTGGTCCGATTCGTTTCGATATTACAGAAGGGCTGTCGGGTAAGGTTTGCCTCTTTGTGGATGATATAAAAATTTGCAATAGATAAGAGTAGACACCCGGGAAGCCGTAGATAACATGAGGAGGGTTTTAGCAAAGCTTGAGAAATGATTGAGAATTTGGCAGCTGAGATTTAATACTTAAGAATGCGGGGTCATGCATTTGGGCTACAAAAATCCAAGAGAGTGGTACAGTATGGAGGGGGGAGGGCAAAATGCTGCTGTCCACAAAAGAAGAGTAGGACCTGGGCCGTCATGTTTCTTTGCTTCGTCATTGAAGGATACCAACAGTATTTCCACTTTGGGTATTCAACAAAACTTGATTGTAAAGCAAAAGCTAAAAATATAAAAGGGATATCAGGAAGTAGGAACACACTTATATTATATTGAGCACAGATCCAGTGTATCTCTTAAATTGAGCGATCAAAGGCAAAATGAATTGCCTGAAAACACCACATATAAAGCAACCACTGGTGTCTAAGCTTGTTTCTTGGCATATTCAACATAGCCAGAAGAACTCACATTACAGCATTTATATCTCTGCTGATTGATACCCGCATCTCTGAGCTCATGTAAAGGCAGTGGGAATTCATTCTCTTGAGATGGAGGAGACAGAAGTGGGGTAAGGGTGGGGTCACAACTTCTACAGGCCCTAATGAATTAGATGTGTGTATTTCTAATGGGAATTTAGTACACACATCTATTTCATTAGGGTTTGTAAAATTTGTGACCCACTTCCCCCCCCCCCCTCACTCGCTCCTCAGTATTAAAATGTTTTGTTTGTACTCTCAGAGACTGCAGCATTGAGCATTAGTGCAGGACTGATACCCCCACACTAACTGCAATGTGCGTCCATTCTGTACCCCTAACCCATGACCCACCTATTCTCTAACCCATTGCATGTGGGAAATAGCATGAAGTAATTACCATATTTACTCGAGTCTAACGCGCCATCGAATCTAATGCGCACCCCTATTTTGAAAGGCTTGAAATTGGAAAAAATGTTTGCTGGCGATTGTAGTACGCACCCCCCCCCCCTTAGTGCTGCTTCACCCCCCCCCCCTTAGTGTTGCTTTACCCCCCTTTAGGGCTGCCGGCCTGGGCCGATCCAGCCAACCTCCGCTTCCTTCTTGTACTCTCAATCAGTACCCGGCCCTTGAAAAGCCATTTTTCTGCTTTGGCCGCGAGATCGGGAGCGGCCAGAGAAAAAAAACGGCTTTTCTCCCGCAGTCCGCGAACGCGATCCCCGATCCCCCGTGCAGCCGCTGCTTCTGCTTTTCACAGAGCAGCGGCTGCAATAAAGTTAAATTGAAGAGGAAAAGAAACCTGTGAGAATCCCTCCGATCGTCCTAGGAAACTCCTTCCGCAGTGCCCCAGGAAGTGATGTCAGAGTGGGTGCCTCACACAAACCACTTAGCATAGCACCTTAGTAAACATGTACCACTGAATGAATCAGCATTATACAAATTCCATGTGGTAAATGCAAATGCCTGAGTGAAAAATCAGAAAAAAGTTCCAAAAATGACCTAATAATTAACCAAACTTTTTTTCTGTGCCAAACGTCTTCCCTAGAAAAGGAAATGCTTTTGCTATAAATTTAAGCTATGCAAAGTTTATGTTTTATCTGATCTTAAAACTGTTTTGTAATTTAAATTAGTAAGGAGACGATGAGAGTGAGGAAGAAAATTAAACAAAAAACATCACCTGATTTCAACTTAATAGAATCTCTTCTCCGACATCCAGCTGAGTCCAGACGAGCACCAATGTCCTTGCCTCTGACTGGGATTGCTGCTGGACTGGCCCCTTTCTTCTTCTAATATATTTTTAAAGTTTCATCTAATAAAAATACCCATTTTCTGGATTTAAGTAGCAAATGTTCTGAGTCATTTCTAAGCAGATTTCTTCATCCTAGAACCTCACTGAGAATCCCTAGTGGCCCTAGCAATTCCTTTTCTATTTAATCAAAATGCTTGAAATCAAAATATCTATTACTTAGTCATATTGTTTAGATTCACATCTAATCTATGGGGACAGGCAAAGATCTTAATATGTATAAGTTAGAGGAAAGGCAGGATAGAGGAGATATGATAGAGACGTTTAAATACCTCCATGGCATAAATGCACAGGAGGAGAGCCTCTTTCAATTGAAAGCAAGCTCTGCTAGGAGGGGACATAGGATGACGGCGAAAGGGGATAGACTCAGGAGTAACATGCGGAAATATTGCTTTACGGAAAGAGTGGTAGATGCATGGAATAGTCTTCCAGTGGAGGTAGGAGAGATGAGGACAGTATCTGAATTCAAGAAAGCATGAGACAAACACAGAGGATCTCTAAAGGAAAAGAGGGGACTATAGTAGTTGATATGGAAGGACAGACTAGATAGGCCTTATAGTCTTTTTCTGCTGTCATGTTTCTATGTTAATGACTTTTAATGTGCATTAATTGCAAATACCACAAGTTACTTGGAAATAATGTGCATTATTGTCATAATGCAACTTAGGGGCATGTTTACTAAAAACCGCCAATGTGCGCAGCCGCACAATAGCGCACTAAAAGCATATTTAAGAGCGCTTAAGCGCCCCGCAAACGTGCAATGAAGCCCCGCACCCTTGCGTGTCACAGTAACGGGTGCCGCAGAAGTACGCACCCGCAAATGTCCGATAGAGGCGTGGAAAGGCTAACGGAGGGCTGAGGAAGGCCCCGGAGGGGTGGAGAGAAGGGGTTAATGGGCGGGGAAGGGGAGGGGAGAGGCCCCTCGCACAGTTGCATTGCCGAATTTACAAGGGAAAAATAGCGTGAGTGAAACACTCGCGGTAGAGGGCATTTAAAGGTAAGAGAAACCATTTCCGTCAGCAATGTACAGCAAAACCGGGGAAACCTGAAAAACGTGAGCAGTGTGATACATCTGCACAGCCCAAAAGTGGAATTAAAAATAGAAAAGGACCACAACAAAAATTGTAAAAATAGTAAGTCAGCTGGGGAACAGTTATAGTAATGGGCAAAACTAAAAAACACACCCAGGAAAGCTCCAGCAAAAAGAAATGATTTTTGGAAAGGTGTACAGAGCGGAGACTCTTCCAAAAAACATTTCCTTTTTGTTGGAGCTTTCCTGGGAGTGTTTGCTATGGTTGCCCATTAATATCACTGTTGCCCAGCGTGGTGATATTGTGTCCCCCATTTTCCGTGGTCATTTCCGGGGTTTATGTGCACGTTTGTCACCAGACAGGGTGCATGTGCCCACAGTAAAAATGCGTAGAGCAGGGTTTGCAACTCCATCCTGCCAGGTTTACTACCTCCAGGGGCTGCACTGTCTCTGTGGCCATAGTGTGGTGCAGCGGACAGAGCCAGTACCTCTAGGACCAGAGGTTCAAATCCCAGCTGGAGCACTTGCCAGCCCAGTCCCTATATTTTACCCACCACTAAACAAAGATAGCGCAGAATCCCTTGTATTGCAGGGAACATAAGCATGGGGAAAACACCCATATTTTATCCAACACCACACACACACCACAACAATGGGCATTACCTACAGCCATGTCCCCCAAATGCAGTCCCGTACTGCCACATTGCAATCAGGTCATCTGCTTTTTCTGAGAGAGGCTCATGCCAGCATGTTGGCAGACGAGTACATGTGGTGCAGGGGGCAGTGGCTGCTAGCCACAGAAGACAGAGGCTTAGCCATGTGCAGGCTGGCACAGTCCACTGCAACAGACAGGCCCTGCCGGATCCACAGTCATGGATGTTCCAGGGAATCCAGCCAATCTGTGGCTACACAGTGGTGCAGTGCACACAGACAATGCATGCAAGAACAGAAGGTCACAGGTTCAAAGCCCAGCTGGGGCTAACACCAATCCTGCCCACATATTTTTCCCACAACTAAACAGTGATAGTAAGGACACACCTTTAGTGGCGAGGACATATGCAATGGTACTACGTCTATCTTTTACCCCACTGAGCACAGACACCATGAACAGGGCAGTACCTAGAGCAGAAGCTCCTAAATGCAGTCCTGGTGGGCCACACACCAGTCAGGTTCCATGCTGCCACTCATACAAATGCCTGTGCTGTATATCTATGCACCACCCCCATGGCATGTAGATGTAGCTCATGCATATTCATGAGGGACAGCAGGAAAACCCGAACAGTGTGATGCAAACCTGGACTGGAGTTGGGAATCTCTGCCATAAAGCAGCAGCCAACAGGGCCAGACACACCCACACCCACAGGCCCCATTGGCCAATGTCTCCTGGAGAGGCAGAACATTGGACCCTGCGTGCATCTCCCAATACTAGCACCTGCATACCTTAGCAATGTCACCCTACACCTGAGGTATACGGTACACAGCTCTGAGACGTTTGCTAGGAGTACTGGCAGATAGATATCCATACGTTACGCACATACTGCTAGTTGACCCCATCAGAACAATCAGTTAGGTGTTTGCGGTGTGTGCTCCAGGCCTGGCCTCTGACGGTGTTTACCACCCTGGGGAGTGACCCCCAGCAGTACTGCGTACCATATCCATGCCTTGCCGTGCCCAGGACCGGTTTGGTGGGCAAGGCTAATTACCGCCTCAATAGTAGCACCATGATGGCATAGGTGTGGAAGTGTGTGTCTGTCTATACAGGGGGTGTTGGCTGCAAGCCCCTTCCACAGCCCACACTGCCAGCACTGTTGCCAGTATTGGCCTGCCAATGTGCATAATGAGTAGCAAGGGACCATGGGTACATCTCAGACAGGGTGGGCTGACCAGGATGCAGCTGCACAGGGCATAGGGCACTGACAGGGACATGGTAGTGCCCGGCCACCACCTACACAGACAGGGTGACCTCTGTATGTGCTGCTGGGGGAATCACTCTCACCCTGAGTGTGCAGTGATGGCAGCATGGCTAGGCACACCCATAGTGCTGTATTGTGTTTCTCTCATGTGATATATATGGGTTTCCTGTTGGGGTCTCTTCACTGACTTATCTGCTTGTGTGTGCTGCTACCCCAGTTGTGGGTGCATGCATTTCTATCAGGACCAACCAGCAGACTGTGCACAGATGGTATGTGTCTTGATGGAGTGCCTTGCAGGGTGCAGTGGCTGATGGCTTGCTGCAAGAGAATATCAGTTAGTGGTGGGGTGCATCTGTGAATATTCAGGCCTAATGTCTGTCTGTTATTGTGTTATGGAGATATATGTGTGTGGAGCTGCTTGGACTGCCCTGTGGGGTGTCTGTTCCTCAGCAGGGCTGGGGTTGATGGTCCACTCTGTTGCCAGGGGGGGGGGGGTGTTTTTCCACTAACTGAGGCAGACAGAGATCTCCAAGATGTATTATGCAGCAGCAGCACCTACCTATTTCACAGGTTATTGCTGCTTTGGAGCTCTGGCATGGCCGCATTCAGCCATGCAAGGTGTTGTGGACCTGGTCCTGGGCGTAACATCACAAACTCAGGGTGAGCACAGTAACCGCACAATGTGATGGTGTTTAGCTACTCTTTGCCGTTTGTCCACCCACTCAGGACACCCTACCAGGCCGAGGTGCTGTGTGGGTGCAGTTCCCATCTTGTGTGCATCTGTGGACAGCTGATTTGCATGTGCAGTGCATCATGGGTACGGGTGGCCTAACCCTATCCTGTTTACACCAGCAGACTGTCTGTGATGTGACGTGCAGGCTATCTGCAGCCAGGCAGGGACTTGCTTACAGCTATAGAGCTGTAGCTCAATGGTTACGTCACTGCCTGTGCAGCCAGAGATCATGGGTTCAAACCCACAGTGGGGCTCTGTGATAGGGTTGTCCAAAGCATTATTTTAATTTACTGTACATATGTTGATGCCTGCAATAACACCCTCAGCGTACTGTACCCATAAGGTGCCTCTGAGGGTGCTTTATGGTTGGCATCCATATAGGGTGCACTATACATTATCCTGTGTCGCAACATACATGCTGCCCTATAGGGGACATTCTAGGGTGCCTTGGCGGACGGTGCACTGTAACATGTGCCTTATGGGCTGCCTTATGTTAACATGCTGTGAGAGTGCGTTTGCTAGTAGTTATCACAAAATAAAATTAAAAAGCCTCCTACAGCACTCCACAACATAAAACATACTGCCTCAGCTAGTCTTTTTCACTGGGCATTGTGAGGGATTGAACCCCTGGTCCCTGCACCATTGGTTAGTGTCTTAACCATTGTGCTGTGGCTGTGTTCCTTTGCTTTAGCATCAGCACGCCGCCTTGTGCCCATCAGCGCGCCGCATCCTGCTGCCCACAATTAACAGTGCGCTGCCTTATGCCGCCCAAAATGAACAGTGTGCCGCCTTATGCCGCCCGAAATGAACAGTGCGCTGCCTTATGCCGCCCAAAATGAACAGTGCGCTGCCTTATGCCGTACAAAATTACTTTGCCTCCTGACACACTTTTCCACATTCAAGGTGGTGCCTCAGCCAGCCTTTTTGGGTTGCGCACACTGGGGGATTGAACCCATGGCCCCTGCACCATTGGTTGTTGTCTTCACCGTTGTGCTACGGTTCTGTTCCTATATGTGCCCAGCTGCGCCCCACTTAGCCTTCCCACACGCTAATGTGGGCCCCGCACATTAACGCGACACGCACACGTACGGTCGTTTTTTTTCCTTTTTCGGCCTGAACCGCCCACTCCTTATATGGCACAGGCACACTACCGCGGCCCCGCACATTAGGAATGTTTAGTAAACATGCCCCTTAGTAAATAGGCCCCTTAATTTGTAAACTGATTTTGATGACTCTAAGTAATAATGTGAGAAATTACATCTGAGTAAATGTATGTGCATATATTCAAAATGATTCACTGTAACTCATTGGCTGCCTGGGTTCCTGGCTAGAGCGTGTCAGGCAGGGAGGAAGGTAGACCTTTCTTAAGTTCCTGTGACCAGGCAGGGAAGGAAAGGAGTTTGGCAAGTTTCCATGAACCTTGGGGCCAGAGGGGGGAGAAAAAGGTGGAAGGCAGTAGGCCTTCCATTGACTCCTTCGGGCTGGCAAGGGAGACCAACACACCTTCCCGTGGTTCCTCAGACCCACCCTTATCTCTTTGTACATACTGCTGGTTCCCCCACTTCCTCTCCAGTCCTCCCTCCCTCTCAGTACCTACTGGGCTATGTCTAGCATCTAGTTGGAGGCAGGAGCAATCCCCAATCACGCTTGCCCCAGCGGCTAGTGGTATCTTGGTTACTACCTCTAAGGATTGGGCTGCCAAATAAAGGAAATTCCCTTACTACCAGAATGTGGCTTAGTAAATATAATCAAATAAAAATACATCTCACAAAAATCTGAAAATATTTAACAGAAATAGCTTAAACCACAAAAAAAACAAAAAACAACAATAACAACAACAAAAAACAAAGGAAAAGGGGCCCTCCCTTAATGCAGGGCCACCACATGTGGTGCTACTGGCCCCATGCTTACACTTCCTCCAAAGGCCGAAGCGATCTGCAAGCTGTTCTCCAACTTCTCCGAGTCCAACGAAGGAGCTGGCGCCCACGCACTGTTCTGCGCCTTCACACTCGCTGCAAATTGCAATGGAAGGGAAAGTTACCAGGTGCAGGCATGCTGAGTGGGAGGAGTTGGAGATCTATGTGCCTCTCTTCAGAGGCGCACAGCGGCATGTCGGGCAGCGCACCACAGCAGCACGTGTGGCATGGAACAACAAAAAACAAACAAATAACAACAAAACCCCCGCAGAATTGGATCGCTGCACTGTGCGTCACTGTGGCAGGCCGAACAGGCAGGACTCAAGAAGACCAAATCAGAGCGAGAGCGGGGCCAGATTGAAACGGAACGGGACCAGCGGTGGAGGGACGGATGCACAGTCTCATATTCGTCTCTTAGCCCTGAAGCGTGGGGCCCTGGGCAAAGAACATTCTTGCACAATGGATGGGACAGCTCCACCGATGCTATCCGGCTAGCATCGGGGGCGTGTCGGGGATGTTCTGGGGTGGAGTGGAAGCGATGACAAGCAATAACAGGACAGCAGCAAAATTACAAGCTGCCCGGTTAGCAATCTGAATCGAAAAGATAGAGAAGGAAAACTCTCGCCTATCTTTCAGCGCAAGAGCTAACCAGGCAGCATGCAATATCACTGCTGACCGGTTACCTAATGCAACTTCCAGTGTGTGCAGCGATCCCCTAGTATTCAATGCTAGGGCCTCATATGACTCCGACATTGAATATCCAGGGTTAAGGGTCAGCAGGCGGGGCTATGTGCCATAGCTGCCCAGAAGAATATCAGACCCTCAATCACTCCTCAAGCTTTCTTAAATGAGTTAGCATGCACTCTGTTGCAGATCCTACTATCATCTGGAAAGTGCGGTATTGCTTGGGAATAGGCTCATTTTCTTCTTATTATTTTTATTGAACAGAACAGGCCCTAGGACAGGATTCTCAGGCACTCTATGGCCTGGACTGAACCCTATTTACCATTATGTTCTTTTTTAGAACCACCTTGAGACTCGACCCCAGGCTGCTTGGTTAATGGGTATATGGAGCAGAATCAGAAACACATGCAATGAATTTGCTGACAGCTTGTAAAGATCTTTTAGTTTACCAGAACTTGATTGGAGGTTTGCTAAACACATAAGTTCAATGGTTTTTCGGGTTTCATTCAAATTTGCTGGTTTAATTCTTCAGATTTTTCAGATCTTTTAAAAAATATCAGACAAATGTTCTGTTTCCGATCTCTTAAGACGCATGATTTTGTCACTTTGGGTAATTTTATGAAGGATTTTCTGAATGTAGAGCTCTTACAAAATTGCCCCATGCATAAAAGTGACACAAAGGTGCTTAGTTTTATGCAACCCTCTGATAGGAGTGCTCGGGGAGGAGTTGTGGTAGAGCATGGGGGGGGGGGGTGGCTATAAAGTGCTCATCTGCCCACATGTTTAAGTCATATACTGAGCTGGTGTGAATGTACACAGTCACATTTTAGCTGCTTTGGCAATGCTATTACGGTACCGCACTGGTTCCAGCATGCTTTGTGTGCAGGACCATTCCACTTTTGCAAGCAGTAGGTGCAGACCATCTAATGGTGACAACCCTTGGTGCAATTTCTCCTAATGGCTTAGTTTCGCCTATACCATGACAGTCATGAACCTCACTCCTACAGCAAGTCATAGTATCTGGACGAGTCCCCCTTGTGGGATGGCTTCTGTGGTTCTGCCTGTTCCTTTATAACCCCTCGGATCTGGGTGTGACGCGTAATGGTAGTGGTGATGAGAGTTTGCTTTAGTTCTATGTGCCCTGTATGGCTTATCTTTTATTTTCCTTCTGTTGTAGAGTCTCCCTTGATTCTTAAAACTGTCTACATGTGGAGTGTGTGCCGGACACAGGTTCTACCTCATCCCTCTGCCTGAGTTTGTAAGGGGGAACACAGGTGCTGGTTTGAGTCAAAAGCCTTAAAGGAGTCTGAGGTATTGGATTGGAATTTGCTGACAGGAGAAGGTACTTTGGGATGGCTTCCTCTGGGCTGGAAGAAAAACAAAGAGAGAGAGAGACTGAAGTAGGAACCCAATGAAGGGGGAGAAAGATCTTGGTGTTTGCTAAAGGGATCATTCTGTGCCATGTTTAGCAGGGATATACGTCCGATTCGGATGTATATGCCCCAATAAATGCCCGGAACCGATTCAAGCACATGAGCTTCCTGCCCATACAGCAGAGATGAGCAGGGAGCTCTGGTCGGGAGGCAGGAGGGGAGGGACAAGGAGGAAACAGGGTGGAGTGGAGGTGGGACCCTGACCCCAGGCATACAGGGCCTGTTCCGATGATGTCCCTGTATGTCCGGGCTTGGAGATTTAGATAGGGGATTTATTCCATCTTGGAGGTGGAATAAGTCCCCCCCCCCCCGCCCCCAACATCAGTGGCCAACTCTGCAGGACCTCTATGAAGAGGTGAGCTGGGCATGGCATTACCCGCAGCCCAATCCTGGCCTCAGCAGGCCCAATCAGGGGTCGGACAGCAGGGAATTCTAATTTTTATTCCATACGGGCGATCAGGGCTCCTGCATGGCATCCTGGTGCCATGGCGACAGGACACCACAGCACCGTGGCTCCATGCAGGAGCCCAGGCTGGGCTAGCCAGGGAGGATCTGGAACATCTAGCATGTCTGAATCGGGGCATGTCCGGGATGTCCAGGTCCTGTGCCCCAATTCTGCTCCCGCAGTGCCGTCTAGCTGCCGTGGGAGCAGATTTAGGTGCACATCCAGATCATCCAGATTTTGGACGTCCAGATAGCCCGGATGTGCCCCGCATGAAATTGGCCTCCATTTTTTGTAAGAGCCCCAGATGGGAGATCCTCTGCCTATTGCAGAACAGCTAAGTATTCAGATTGGGATCACAGATGAAAATATATAAGATGATACAATCTGCAGAGAAGGTCTGAAATCAACTGTTTAAATTGAACATACTTATCAGTACAGTGAATTGAAGAACCTCAGTCAGGGTCAAGAGTGTCTTTGGACTTGTGCACCTGGGACTTGAAGGGATTTCCTTTTCCCTCCGGAGAGATCTTGTTCCCTTTGGATCAGAGTGAATGCTAGCTGAGTGAGGGAATGGGAGAGGACCCTAAAAGATATTTGCTATGTGCAGATCTTTGGGTTATGAATTTCCCTGTGGCCAGTGGGACCCCTGCTACACTATTTTCTGGAGACATGTAAGTGCCTGTGTCTTTATAAAATAGCCTCAAAATAGGACCTACTTGACCTTCCATCCTAGGTAACCTGGTATAAATGTGCCCTCTTTCAGGTATGATCTCTGCTCGCTGTGAAGCTCATAGACTCCCTAGTGGTCCTGTTTCTGTTTGCTTTTGCCAAGCATTTTCCCTTTAAGGGGTCATTCCACTACCACAGGTTATAGTTAACAAGAACAACCGTCTTCTGATGTATTAATGTTCTCATCATTCACTCTCTATTTAGCGCAGGTGAAACCCTCTTTGAGTGAAAGTCAGCATTGTATATACCTGTTCAGAACATTCTGTGCAAGCTGGCAGAAGTGACCTCCCAACACTAGAAAGAGTGCGAGCTTCCGACGTTTGAAGTGTTGTTTTTCTAGACTCATGCACCAGGTTAATTCATGCCTTGTTATTGTTTTCTCTGTGCCCACACAGCAAGCCTCTTGCGTTATCTAATTCCATTGTCTCTGAAGCTTTCATGTCCTTGTTTTTCCTACACACGCCACCCCCTGCTCTCCTCCCGTCTCTCAACCACATGCCTTGATAAAGCATTCTGTGGATCTACTTTTATTTTCTTTAGCACTGAAAACATTTTTTAAGGACATCGATCCCAGTAGCGAAACTTACACTCACTGAGAACATTATTTGTTTCAAACAAACCCACAACCAAGGTGACTCAGGGCATATGAACAAATTAACCACTTCGCTCCTTAAAGGGCAATACTCATCTCCTGAAAATGGGAGTCCACTCATCTAGTTGAATTTTATTTAGTCATGCCTTTCCAATAGCAGCTCAAGACAAGTTAAAATACAGTAGGTATTTCCCTGGCCCTAAGTTTGTACCTGAGACAATGGAGGGTTAAGTGACTTGCTCACAGTTACAAAGAGCTTTAGTGGGCTTTGAATAATGGATTCTGTGGCCCCCAGCTCACTGCTGTAACCACTAGGCCACTCCACTCCCAACATGTGCAATCAGAACACATTTAGTTTATTTATTTATTGTTATTTATTTGAAAAGTTTTATATACCGCTTTTCCAAAGATTAAGGTGGTTTACATTAAACATAACATATCTTTCCAGAGAACAAAGTTAATATAATACAATTAAATGTAATAAAACTGAACAACTTACATAGAACAAGTGAACATAGAACATAGAATACATAGGGCTTTGTTTACTAGACGGCGGTAAAGTCACCAGCGTTAAGAGCAGCAGGAAGATTTCATAATCCATATAAGGCAGTGGGCGGTCCAGCGTAAAGGGAGCAACGGGACACTAAACACATGTTAATGGGACAGCGCACATTAAGGTGACACGCATGCACCTTAATGCACGTTAAGGTGATAAACGTGCTGTATGGCGCTCTAAGGGGTTTAAGGTGCCTTAACCTAAGGCGCCCTAAGGGGCTTAAGGTGCCTGAACCTCACATGCTCTAAGGGGTTAACATACCCTAAGGGGTAAAAGGTCCCTTAACTTAACATGCCCTAAGGGACTCAAGGTGCCCCAAGGGGTTTAAGGTGCATGACGTTGACAAGCATGCACCTAAAGGTATGATAATGTCTGAAACCCTAACGCTGGATAAAGGAGCATCAATGGAAGACAGTCTGAAGGTGATGGATGGATGGACAGGTGCTAGTTGATAGACCAGATTAACCTTTTCCATCTGATATTGTAGTCAGAAAATGGGATGTGGGCCACAGTTGAGGCCATACACTCTGCCTGGCTGATAGCCTGGATTGAAAAGGGCATGCATAAAATAGCTCACACTGAATAGATGCAAGGGTGCCTCGGCTGTGCCGAACCTGCACCCTTTTGGATGGTATTTGCACCAGCCCAGAACAAAATGAACAGAAAAGAACCTGTGGGCATTGAAGCATCCATCTAGGGTGTTGAAGCACAGTGCTCTAACCACTATGCTACACCTGCAAGGCATCTGCCATGGCAGGAATTACCAATAAAGAGAATGTATGTATCTGCCTGCAATGTAGAAACAGGTTGATAGATCCACATCACCCCTGTAGGATATGGCTGCACATTCAATATATATGCGATGGAGGCCCAGACCAGCCCCACAGTTAGCCTCCAGTCTCCCAAGCCTGTCCACTGTGTGGGTCATGGATCAGCTGTGGTCACATTGCCAACACTCTCCACTGGGCCACAGCTGAGGCCGCACACTGCCTGGCTGATAGCCTGGATTGAAAAGAACATGCATAAAATAGCTCACACTGAATAGATGCAAAGGTGCCTGGGCTGTGCCAAACCTGCATCCTTTTTGGATGGTATTTGCAACAGCCCAGATCAAAATGAGCAGAAAACAATCTGTGGGAATTGAACTAGCCCTTTGGTGTGTCTAAGCACAGTACTCTAACCACTATACTAATCTTGCATGACACCTGCTATGGGAAGGCTTACTAGTAAAGGGAATGTATGTATGTATGAATCTGTCTGCAATGTATCAGCAGATTCTCAGCTCAGTCTCACTGGACCGTGATTGACCTGCGTGTTGTGCACATATTTGTCATGGTTTAAAGTCTCTGAGGTCATGGTTTGGGTATCGGACATGACTCATGTTAAATGCATGTGTCAGACATCTGCTGCCCTCACACCAACAACCCAGTACAATCTCCCAAACCTCACCCAAAACTGAAATGGCCTCAAATGCATGTCTCTGCCCTCTGCATGTTACGAAAGAGATCACGGGAAATGACCTTTGTTGGCAAGTTCATACCGGATGCAGCATGTTGTTTTGCACTGCATGCAGTTGAGTCAGTCGCATGCTGCATAGCAACAAGTGTAATTTCCACTGGGCAGTGCTGTGTATAAGGACAGTGCAGGAACTCTGATGTGAGGCCTTTACAATGTTTAACTGTGGAAAATCAGCAAACAATGCAACAGCATGTGCCTGCCTGCAATGTGCGAACATGTAAGCACCTTCCCATGTCAGCAGTTGATGGGCTGGTGCGCAGATAAGGGAAGGACACAAGGTATGTTTCCAACAGGTCCCATGTACCTTCAGTGCTATGTCCAAAGCTCATCCCCAGGCCAGATCCCATGTAGGAACTGGATTATGTGCATTGTGCTGTATGCCCCTCATTGCAGTCCTACGGTCTGCAGGCCTGATTGTCATGAGCTTGTGTATAGACAATATGTGGTTTATTATGAGCCACCATCACTTATTATCTACGTAATGCCCTATATCACATTCCTGCCTGTTATTTTAACCATGACAATCTAGCACATGCATACCCTTCAACAACAGTGGAGGTGTATGGAGAGCTCCAGATGCAGTTGGGATGGTGTGTGTACAAGGAGATGCAAGTGGAGGCTGTCTGTCACTTGTCAACCTGGTTGTCCAGTGCTGAATATGTCATAGGCCATCTATGTCCTTGATAGGCCTCTCAGATGGGGATATTATGCTACAAACAAGTTGCCCCAAGTCATCCTGGCTGTGGCGTAATATTTGTGGACAACTTGAAAACAAGACAGGAAGGGATGCAGGAGCTGACATGCAGCTGAATCTTGGCTATGGGCTGGCATATTGTGGCTCTGTCAGCACGGCAATAACAATGTTGTTTGCTGGGCTGGGATTTGAGTCCCATAATGGAGCTGCACAGACATGGAGACACAACCCCATGCAATATCCTTTGACATTATGGGGCCTGGCTGCATCAGCTGTGAACCTCCTTGCTGTGGACCTCATGAAAACTGTGCCATAGAATGCATGTTGAGTCTGTAAGGCCTCATTCTGTACATGTGCACACAATGTATACCTGTTGTATCACTATTGCATCTATTGCAGTATGCCCCGATGAAGAACGGCTGTACAAGGTCAGAATGGGTAGCATGCACTGAGTCGCTATGTGTGATTCAAACACAATATGAGGGGCAGCATGAACAAAAAATTTGTGCAGTGATGTTGGTAAGCAATCATGTAGATACAATATGCAATCTAAGCAATGTGGTAAAATACAGATAAGCACATCATAAAACGGCCCTTGCCATGTGTGTGGCACATTGTCATGAGAGACACAGGATGAAGCACACATGTGACTGTTTAAGCTGTAAACAAATCAATAATTACAAATCTTTATTAGGAAACTACAGGTCAACATGGTCTGTAAACTGGCCAAACATGAAAATTATGGTACAGCAACCTTCTCAAAATGCACATCGTCTGATACACATGTGCACACTGTATACACATGTGCACACTGTAAATCCCCAAATGACACAGTGACACCCTGTATACAGAGTATCACTCCTGGATATGGCCAAACAGATGACATATGTTATTGTGGTATACCTTGTGGGGATGTGTGACAGCTTGTCATGGCCAAATTGGCCAGCACATGGGTGACAAGGAAATAACACACCCCATATACAATGTGACTCTGCTACTACACGCTAATTTTGTCTAAACATTTGTTGTCACTCATAGAGTCATTATAAACAAACCCTCGTACAGAGTAAAATACCAATCAAATAGAAAAACCCCGACGTAGCAATTGTAGCTTCAATGTCCGAAGAGAACGGTTTGTATTAAAGTTTAACGGCTCCGTTTTCTTCGGATATTGAAGTTACAATTGCTACAGGCATCTTGTTCAACCTGATGCAGGGTCATGGCGTTTCTGACCCGAAACGTGCCACGTCGTTCATCATAGATTCTGTGGCATCATCAAGCTCGTGATGAAGTTTATTTGGCAGTCAAGTTCATTCTGTAGCTAAGTGTTTGATATTATTACACTAGTTCTGAAAATTAATAAAAGGAGCAATCTCGGTGAGGGGCAGGATTTGATTTCTCCTTCTTTTGAATGATTGCTCTGACAAAAAGATATTGCTAAGGGGTCTTTTTCCACTACGTCGGGGTTTTTCTATTTGACTCATAGAGTCATGGCAGTGACATGGTAAAATAAACAAAATGTAAATGACAGTCAGGAGTGGCAGACCGCAGTTGACTAGTGCTGGTGCTGCAGGATTGTTTGCTGCCACTAGTCCATCTATTTGACTGTAATGGTATGTGGAGCATCACAGCTATCTCCAAGTCATTTTCTGCAGCCATAGGTGTCTATATTGAGGCATGAGGTTTGCCGATGATGATGGAAGAATCCATAGTAGGGGACTGTGACAACTAGGGTGTGCTAAGGAGCTACTCCACACAAGCAGTGGACTTTATCGCCAGGCCAGAGTGCACCCTCTGGATGCACCAATCCGCCACTTGGATATCATCGTCCAGCATTGTCCTGTGTTCCTCAACATAAGCTCCATGACTGTATGCCACCCCTTCTCAGGCATCATCTCCTGTTGTTGCTGTCTCATCCAACTTGTGGGTGGTGGTGAATGCAGATGCACTGTTGGCCCCTTCCGCTGTGGGTGGTCCATGCTCTGTGAAAAAGATAATAGAAAGGTAGGTATGCTTTCATCACACATCATGAGTTACCATCCCAGTGCCTGCAAGTTTTACATGTCAAGTAGGAAACGTTTAACATGAAACCATCACATTGCCATAACACAGCTACCATTGAAGGTGCAGGACATTCAAACTGATCAGTACAGATTATGTTCACATCTACTTAGGTACATAGACATGTCCATGGCCATGTGTTACAGGTGTGTCATAGGTCCTCATCGTGTCTATCAATGCAGGAGGACGACTTCTCAATGAACTCTGAGTACCAAACAAGCTAATTACATACAAGATGTTTGATGATGTTAGGCAAACATTATCCAGTATGGAGGGCATCTGATTGTGGTGCATGTGGTGGAGAGGAACTGCCTGGAGATGTCATTGTGTGCAACCTGTCATCCCTGACCCAGAGGTGGTGATTGGAAAGTGTGAGATTAGTCTGTGCACATGTTAAAACATCATTGCCTGTTGTCTAAATTATTCTGTTATGTGGCAAATGTGAACGATGAAACATTCTGATTTGCCATCAGACTAAATGTAGAACATTTTCCACAAGTAACACAATGCATCACACAATCACATCAGTCACAGGGAGGCATCTGAAAGTTAGCATTATTACTGCTGTGATATGTAAAGGACCAATCACACCTCACACCAGGAACAAATAGTAAGCATATGCCTGTACAGTGTATCTGTACAATGCTAATTACACTGCACACACACTGCAATATACAACATATGTGCACCTCGTACCATGTCCCCTGTCTGGCTGTGTTCGTTTGTGCTGCCCAGCTGGCCCATTTTTCAGATAAGTGGTTTTCACTATGATCAGTTTTGCAAGCACTTTATGTCAATTAAAAAATTTGAAAAAACGGTTACTGCCGACACAGAGTGGAGAGTTCTTCCCCTCTCTATCTCAGGTCGGCGGTTTCCGACAGAAATGATTTTGTGATATTGTGGTGCTATTTTGAGTAGTTTTTCATCCAGGCAATACTCTGTTTTGACTTTTTTGAGTGGGATGAGCCTATCCAAGGCTACATTTGTGTTCGCTGTTTGAACAAAGGTAAGAAAAAGATAAATGCAATGTGCAACACTCCCAATCCTATCACATGTGTACACTCAACATCATAGTTGGGAATGTCAGCAACACTATGATGTCCAATTACCACCTGCTGAAATCAAGATGGCTATATAAACGATAAATCATAGACATAGGGTATATGTATGCATGCAAGATAGGTTCAGAGCAATTTATTTAGGAATACGAGAGAACATCACCCATGCCAAATGTTGTCCTGTGCCCTCAATTCATGCAGGGTAATTGACACAACAGCATCAGCACATCAGAGATTTATGTTTATGGAACATATGCAGGTATGTGATGTAAAATGCATACCTCTGATGCCTTTGTTTATGACGCACCAGTCCCAAATCACTGCCATGTTGTCTTGTGTATGGGGCTGTACCACAGTCGGCTGAATGTAGAGTTTCTTGGGCCAATTAGGTACCTCACCACAGCAGCAGGAGTAATAGCCTGCCAAACAGATTCTGTATAGTAACAAACACAGCAGACACACATATGTTAGGTTGTAGACCTGAAACACACAGGATAGTATGCACATTTGTACACATATGCATTTCCTCACATACACATTACTTACACGAGAAGAGCTGCTTGATTAGATGTTGCCAGATTGCTGTGCCCACAAGTTTGTATCTACGGTCACGTACAGGAGGGCACACAGGATCATCTTCAAGATGTGGATTAATGTTGACTGGGATATTGTGCCTGAGAGCAATGTTGTGCAGGATGCAGCATGCCAAAATTATCTGTGCCACAGTCATGGGTTGGTATTGTAAGGCCCCACCAGTTTTATCCAGACATCTGAAGCGACTCTTTAACACGTCCAAGGTGCACTCGATGACAGAGCAGATGGAGGCATGGGCTTCATTGTACCTCATCTCTGCAGGTGACCATGGAAAATGCACAGGGGTCAGCAACTAGGCCCGACATCCATATCCAGCATCACCTGCAGAAAGAAAATGTGATAGTTCGCCAAGTAACATATGTGCACCCACAATGTCTGGATGTACATGCCTGTACATCTCTATTGCAGCCTGCCCTTCCCCTTCACACACACACACACACACACACACACACACCACACACACCACACACACACACACACACACACACACACAAATAATGTTGTTATAACATCTAGCAGATACAATATTACAATAAACACAAAGCAGCTTTTGATGGCATGTGTTCCCTAGTCAAAGGATCTCAAACTAATGAGAGACATACCAGTGATGTTCTGTCAATATGCTACCACAAATATCCATGCCCATGTCAAGCACATTTAAAACCTGCCATATCAAAATTGCAGTACCACCAGTTATAGAGGACCAAATTCTTCCTTGCAAAACATATCTCTGCAAATATTAAAGCTACATATCTCTGTAAACAACAACACATCACCTACTGGTGAAAGAGAACAAGTGCAACTGTCACATAACAACATGAGCAGACTACCTCAGCTGGGTTAGACATGCTAATCATAGTCCATCAGCCAACCAACAACCAGGAATCAGAATGTACAAACTGAAAAACAACAATTAAACTGGTTACCCAAAAATCAAAATCAGAAATGTTCAACAATACTGGGATGAGAACAATGTTAGGTAAGTGACTCGGGCAGTAGACAAAATGCAAAGAAGTGAACGGTGCACATATACCAAAACAGACAAAGTGGAGCCAAACAACATTTAGACAACAGGTAGGCTTTAACGTCTGCATTTTGTAAAAGTGAGTGTTCATGTGAACTGGTCCAGTCACCTTCATATGGTGTCATCATGTCCTCTGCTAGTTCATCATAATCTGCTGTCTGTTTGTCCTGTCCTCTCCCATCTAGTTTCCTGCCATTCTCCCTCGACATCTGCTACAACATACTCAACCATCCTCTTTGGTCTTTACCATACAGCTTCCTCTAATCCCTGTGTTGCCCACTCAGATGTCACCCTACCATCCTCAGTCTGCACCTACTCTCCAAATACTCGGACAATCATAGAGCCCTCCCTGATCCCAAACAAATAATGTTTGCCCTCTGCATGTTAACCCCCCTGCCCCATCACATTCTAGCCTTCCCTCAACATCAGCTCCCGACACCTCCAGGGTCTACCTAGCATCCACCACCTACAGCCCCTATCCTGGAATCCCCCACCAACAGACCATTCCCAGTCCTTGCCTCCCCCTCTACCCTTGAGGGGAGCCGTGCATGTCAGATTGGCTGTAAAGGAAGCCTGCCAGGCCATAGCTCATCTCACCTGTGCACCTCACTGCTGAAGTGAAGAGTGTTGTTGTTCAGGAATGCAGGAGCGCAGTTCTAATGTGGGGCACAGGTGCACTGGGCATTGGGAGGCACCAAATGAGCATAACCATGCCAGTGCCCTATACTTGAACACATCTACCTGATGGAAGGAAAATTGGTGCAATTCATCTGGGCAGCTGTACATAGATGAGATGGGGGCTGAGGCTGCCACTGATGGGAGATAAACTGCATTTGTATGTTGTTGGGAGTGCAGACCTCTCCAAAGTGCAGGGCCCTGTGCAAACAGCAATCCTGCATAATGGACAGACCCCTCAGTTCCCTCCAGAATGTGTGTTTGGATGACATCTATTGTTGCTCTGTCATTGCTGCCAGAAGCTCACTACACAGCCTCTCTAACCACAGGGAAACGTTGTGCTAGGTGCCGCAGGTGTCATCAAGCACAGGTCAATTGCTCATGAAGGACAACAAACACCTGTTAATCATAGTTCCAGCTCTACAAGTACCTTTACAGGCAGTGACTGGCAAGAGATGGAAACAGGGACACACCACAAAGGCTGGTAGATGGAAATTTGTTTAATTATTTATTTAACCAGTTTTATATACCACCTTATCCTTCAATCAAAGTGGTTACAAGACAAGGTATACAAATATAGGTAAAAGCAAGGAAAATAGATTTTCCCAGTTATCCAAGTTCTTAAACTGTTATCTGTAAACTCATACTTGTTAAATGTACTGAGATGTTTTTGTTCCATGTAAACCGCGCTGATGCCGAATAGTGCGGTATAAAAGAAACTTTAAATAAATAAATAAGGTATTGGGGGTATAGGAAGAATACACAAAAGAAGAATACAAATTGTATAAGTACATGCTTATGCTAAATCCTAAGTAGGACCATAAAATTGTATAAATAGAAAAGTCGTAAGCATTTGTCTGAAGTCTTTTAAGTCTCTCGTTGTCCGTATGCAATCAGGTAAAGTACTCCATAGTTCGGGCGCATATAATGACGGAGCCCTTCTGGATGTTGCCTGATTTGCTTTATGGAAATCAAATGGAATAGCAATTCTGTTGTCCATACTGTTTCTAAGCAGTCTCAAGCTAGTATGTTTAATTATTAGGTATTTAATTTTGAAGGACATTAGCTGAGATATTATTGAAGATTTTAAAAATATTCAATGTAGCCTTGAATTTTATACGAGCTTGTATAGGCAGCCATTGGAGGCTCTGAAGCACTGGAGTGACATGATCGCTTTTTGCAGATTAGTAATAATTCTAGCTGCCGTATTTTGCACCAATTGAAGGGGGTAAATAGATTGAACAGGGAGACCATGATAAATCAAATTTCCGTAATCTAAAATGAGATCAAATACTTAGGGGTTATAATCGATGCGAACCTGAAAATGGAAAAACATCTCCGGATAACTAACAGAGCCATTTTTCACAAGTTGAGAGTGCTGCAACCAATACGCTGCATCATTGACCACTCGGACTTTAGAACAGTTGCACAGGCTCTCATCATTCCGCACCTTGATTACTGTAATGCAATTTTGCAAGGGCTATCGAAAAAAACATTAAGCATCATACAAATGGCACAAAATGTTTCAGCTAGAATTATCATGAACAAGAGCCTGTCTGACCACATCACCCCAGTTCTCATAGAGCTCCACTGGCTCCCCATACCTGCAAGGATATTATACAAATTGCTGATAACCACTTTTAAAATTATCAACAAATTATCTCCCTCCTTTCTTGATAACCTTATCACCATTCAGCCAGCCAACAGATGCCGACGCACTCCTAACCTAAACACTCTCTGCGTACCCAGCAGCATTAAACTAGTCAAAGAACGGACCAGCAACCGGGCTTTCTCATACTCTGCACCCGTGCTCTGGAACCAACTACCACACGAGTTACGTCTGACAACAGACCTACAGGTCTTCAAAAAAGAGCTTAAAACCCACCTATTCCAAATACACTACAGCATCACATAGCAGGTTCCAACGCTCCTCTCCCAGGCTGCCCACCTACCTCAAGAGACCAAGCTTCATATAAACCTAATGCTCATTTGATGTCCTCCTCCACAATGATCAAAATTGTAGATATATATGTTTCTTTCCCCTATCATAACCCTATCTACTGCATCTCTGTAAATATGTATATATATTAGATAATCTCACCGGGTGCTTCAAACGATAATCTGTAATTTACACTGGATTTCAATCGATAATGTAGGTACTAATGATATGTATATCTGTAATTATGCCGTTGTCAAGTTACCCCTGTATTGTCCACTCTATTATGTCCTGTACAACAATTTGTAACTTATACTGGTGTTCAAGCAGTAATCCATGTACCAATTAATTGTATAACTGTAATCTTTTCTTTGATTATCCCTCCCTTTGTCTTGTCCCCTCTCCCCGATCTTGTACAACGATGAGCCGCTTCTGATCTCTGGAAGGAGCGGTGTATAAATGTATGCCAAATAAATGAATAAATAAATAAATAAATAAATAATATAGGTGTGATAATTGCTTGACATACAGTCCTAAAATGGTCTTGATTTAAAATTGGTCTGAGCCTCCTTATGAGTTTCAATTTATAATAAGCTTTAGCAGTAGTTTTGTGAATATGAGAATGTAGGTTTAACTTCATATCTAATGTGATTCCAAGGTATTTTACCTCTTTTTTTACTTTAATGTAGTTGTCCCAGATGCGGGTCATGAGAGGTGTAACCAGCAGATCTGCTGCCCAGAACACACTGGAGAATAGTGCATGATGACCACGTCACATGTTCAGATACCTGAAGAGGCTCAAATAGCATTCAAATGGAACAGGGGCTTGGAATACTGATCTAAACCTCGTGGCCGCATGGTCCCACAAACCACACAGCCTAAGGAAAGTGCATACACATGTCATCGTGAAAACACAAACAGTGATGTGTAGATCAGTCTAGAGACAGTGGTTTGCTCAGATAGCAGCTACAGCTACCAGACTTTACAGATTCCTACAACCCAAATAACAGACATATGAAACAAGAGAGTACTAGGTGCATTTGTAATGCAGCTACAGAAAGGCATTAATGCCCTGGCTGTGGTTTGATGTGCCATGGCAGAAACACCAGTGTGTAGCATGTCAGACATAAAAACAGTATTCCTGCACTAGCCCATGTGTTGTTTTCGCTATGAGATATCCTGACATAAAAGTTCCATCCAAAACCTCATGTGAACCTGCCCTATCTGTGATAGTGGTCATGCAACTCGTATCTCATAAACTGTATGCACATAGCAGATAGAAAAACTACTCACCCAGCAGGACACAGTCCACATACTGTCTATTCTCGAACTGTTGGAATATTGCTGAGTGATGCAGGGTATAGGAGGTATGGGTGGACCCTGGAAACCTAGGAACCACATTCAAAATACGCATATTTGCATCAGAAACAACCTGCACATTCCGGGAATGGTAGTGCTTGCGGTTGCGGAACACTGCCTCCCTGTTTCTGGGTAGGACCAGGGCAACGTGTGCAATTAATAGCTCCCATCACTTGTGGTATCCCTGCAATTTGCTCAAAATGCTGGATCAGGGCCCCCATTGTTGCCTACTGACAGGAAATACAATATAATTCCTTACCCAGCTGATGAGGTCTTGCAGTATCTGGTGGAGACAGCGTGAGAAGGTGGGCCAGCACATTCTACCAACTGCAGCCACTGATGTATGGACGCAGCCGGAGGCAAAGAAATGTAGGGCACTCTGGAGCTTGACCAACCCTGGTATGGCATGAGACCAGCCAGTCAGAGGCTCGAGGTCAGATCTTAGATCCTACTACTACTACTACTACTACTACTATTTAGCACTTATATAGCGCCACGCATGCAGCGCTGTACAGACAAACATACAAGACAGTCCCTGCTCGTCAGAGTCCTGCTCGTCCAAGCTTACAATCTAGTCGAGGCAATACAGAGCATTAGTCAATTCGGTGCAAAGCACAATATGGTCTTTACAATTTGGTCATGATCCTCATAGAACTCTCTTATAGCTCCTGTGCTCAGACGATAGAGGGAGATGACCTAGTCCTCATGCATGCCCTGGAGCATGGCTCTGAGCCTGTAGAGGCGAGGCTGTTTGAGGTGGACCTCTGCAGGCCTACGGTGCTGTGGCTCTCCATACCTGGCTTGTGGCTCCTCCACAGCTGCAGGTCTGTGCTGCTGCAGGGCTGGACCCCTGCCCATTGCCACTCTCCCTGGCACACCATCTTCCTCATCAAGCAACCACTGTTCTCCCTCATCATGCAACCATTTGACAGCACTTGCAGCAAAGCCAAAGTGAGCCATCTTGGACGACAGGATCTGCAAATTCACAATGCCTCAAATAGGGACTATGGGGGAAAGGGAGGAGATGGGCAGCTGATGACAACAAACACCACACACCTAGGCCTCAATCACCACCCACGAGCAGCGGCGCTAATTTGATGTTGTGAAGGTGCCCTCTATGCTCTGCACATGCACAGGGTGCGGTGAGCAGACAATCTATGCATTGCGCATGCACAGGGTGCAGAACATAAATGTAAGGTGCCCTGCGCATGCTCCAGGAACAGAATGTAAATGTAAGGCGCCCTATTCATGCGCAAGGTGTGGAATGCAAACATAAGGTGCCTTGCACATGCACAGGGTGCCAAATGTAAACATAAGGTGCCCTGCACATGTGTAGGGTGCAGAACGTAAATGTAAGGCACCCTATGCATGCGCAAGGCACAGAACATAAATGTAAGGTGCCCTACGCATGTGCAAGGCGCGTTACACAAATGTTAGGTGCCTTGTACATGTGCCACATGGTATTGCTTGCAAAACATGGTGAGATATTTGGGTTGTGAAAACACAGCAAAAGCCGTGACATTGCTGACAACCATGGACCCAATGCACAAAATATCTGCATAGGGAGACAATGGCAAAGAACAGCAGGCTTCCGTTGGGCGAGAAACACAGGAAGAGGGGCTGGAGCAGGTGCCACAGGAGCAACCTGGTGTGGAGATGCCTACAGTCGAGGCTCTGGAAGAGGAACAAGCTGGCCCATCGGGGGTGATACTGCAGCAACAACAATAGCCTGCCAAGCCAAGCACTGGCAAACACAAGAAGAAGCGTGCGCCTGACGAGGCACGGAAGAGGGAAGTACGCTTCTCACAAGAGAAGAATGTTGTGCTCCTTGCAAATGTACTTGAGCACTATGAGGTGCTCTATGGGCGCCTGAGCACAGATCCCTGTCAGCACAAGAAATGTGCTATTGGAGCATATCCGTCAAGCTGTTGCTGAGGTCGGTGGACCAAATCAGGACTGTGAGGCCTATGCAAGAGGTTCAATGATATAAAACACTCTGTCAGAGCACACATCATAACTGAGTGTCAACATGCAATGGGAACTGGTGGTGGCGGATCCAGTGGGGTCAACCTTTCAGCTCTGGAACAACAGCTGGCAGAGAGACTGGGGCCCATCTACATCCATGGACTGTCCCCAGAGCTGAACACATCCCACCCATGTGCCAATAGGTGTTGAAATGTGTCCAGGTTTGGAGCTCTCATGGTTATGTTTATGAGTATGTTTTTTCCATGCCCATGCAATATCTGGATATATTGGCAAGGCCAAGCTGTATCACAGTGGTGTACAATCACTGCAAGCAGGTACTGGACACATTGGTCATGGGTGGTGGGGGTGATCCCTACTAGCCACACATTGCAACCATTCCAGGTCCCACACCCCTGCAGGTTCCCCTCATAGCCACCTCCCGCTATCCACCATTGTATGCACATGGACCTGCACATAGCCCCCAAGGTTAAATGTAGACACACAATGCTGAAACAACAATTGTCAGGTATCACTGAAACCCAAGACCACTGACCACCCCTCCCTCTGCAGTGCACAGCTCTGCCAATGAGTGCTCTCCCCTGGGCCCATCCCATGTGCACAATGCCTGCAAGCAAGACACCAGACACATGGGAGCACTCAGGGCAGTGCAACCCTGTTCATTCCTCACATACCCTGTCCTGTGCAAGCAACCAACACATCCTGTAGATATGGATGGCCATGTAGTCATACATATACCACGTATGTAGGTAAGTATGTGTGTGACCCTATGGCCTATGTGACTGTTGCATGCATGGTGCTTGGGAGGGTAGTGTGGATGGCCACCAAATCTGTACTGGGTGGGATGGTCTGACAGGAATAGCAAGGATACATTGTGGGGATAAATGTCATGTAACAAAACATTGAGCTAATCAGTCACTGCTGGCTGGGCTGCTTTGGCAGAACCATGAGCATGAAGCTGTGTACTATGTGGTGGTATGATGAACATGCAGTATATCACATTGTGTGAATGGTGACAGATGTATCCCACATCTGTGCGGTGGGGTACTGTGCATGTATGCTGTTGCAGCAGGAAACATGTGGGGGTATGGCATCTGGCATGCACATTGGTTGTGTGGAGAGCCAGTAAAGCATGTTGGCATGATCAGCATGGAGAGTGGTGATACGCCACCCATGTCACATTGTGCAGCTGGTGGATTGTACCAAGTCTCTGGGTGCGAAAGGTTATATGTAACATTTACAGATGATTGGGCCACCCTCCCCAGTACTCTGGTGAAGGTCAGGGTGCCTTGTGAACCAGTGCCATACAGCCTTCGTTATGTCGATATCTGGTGCACAACAGTGTGATAATACATTGCGTGTACATGACTGTGTCATAGGTGGTCCCTGGTGTCCTATACATGAGACACTGTGTGATTGGTATGAGGTATGTGTGCAGTAGGATGGGTGTTATGTGTACTTTCCTGACTGGCAACATGGTGCATGCAGCAGTGGTCTGTGCCTTTGTGAGATGTGCACAGAACAGTCTGTGATTCCCTGGAGGATGGTGGTGGCCCAAGAAGAGTGTGCACCAAACATACCATGGGTTGCTAAGCATTCACCATTATCTCTGTGATGATGGTATAGGTTCTGTGACATGTCACTTTTGTTGGTGGTCTCTGTTATCATGGTGATGTATGGCACCAGTTTGTCCTTATAATCCAACAGCATCCCTGGAATGTGGTGCAATGTACCTGTTGAAGTGCATTGTGGAGACATCCCTGGTCACAGGGTCCCAAATATGGGGTGGTGGCATGCTGCCCCTGTGCAATGCCACTGATGCTATGGGTGTCTCGTTCATATCATGGTCACACTGTTGGGATAGGTGTATTCCACACATGTTGGTCCTTTACACAATGTATGCCATGTACAGTGGCCTGTCTCTGGCACAGATGCGATGGCTGTATGTGTTTTGAGGTGATGTCAATGGAGATGTGCCACAGGATTAGGCCTGGGCTTGGCATGTGCTATGTGGGAAAAGGACCTGTGCTGCCAGAGTAGCTGTGGTATGATAGGTCACAATACAACATTGTGACATGGTGGGCCCCATAGTCAGCTGTCAATGACCATGTTGTAGTTGGCACATCAGACTGGGTAACACGTGGATGCCACAACTGAGGACATCAGTATCTACATCTGTCTGTTGTAACAGATTGCATGGATGTGGTTGCCAAACAGATGTATGTGTGGTCTGCGCATGCCACTGTGTGTCTGGACGAGATAGTGACAGGTTAATTGTTGGATCTGTGTAGCAGTAGGAGTGTAAGGATGCATCTGCATAGTAACACCACTTGACAGCCCTGACATGGCTTTTGGCCCCATTGACACTCAACACAGGTGCCCTAACATTTACCATGTGGTCATGCCACTGCTGTGCCCATGCCATGACATCCCACACCCCACCCCTATAAATACTAGGAACCTGTGCCACCACCAGTCAGCACCACCAACAGCCCCCCCCCCCCATCTGCCAAAGATGGGGAAGCTGTAAAACTAGAGGGCATAATATGAAGCTGCAAGGGGGTAAATTGAAAGGCAATGTCAGGAAATACTTTTTTACTGAAAGGGTGATGGATGCTTGGAATGCCCTCCCGATGGAAGTGTTGGGGCAAATACAGTGACAGAATTCAAAATGGCATGGGACAGACACAGTGGATCCCTTTACAGCAACAGGATAAAATCAAAATAAACTTAACTATCTAATGGGCAGACAAGATGGACCATACTGGTCTTTATCTGCAGTCATTTACTATGTTACAATGCTACTAACAGCTGTAGATGTCCCTGCACCAACCTGGCTGATGTTGTGCTGCAGACACATTCCCACCCGCCCCAAACAGTCACACACCCACAACTTAGCCAGTGCCATTGCAGGGCTGCACTGTCCCTCCATGCATCCCCTCCCTATGCCGAAGCAAGATAGCACCAAACAGTCACACACTGTGCCCCTCTTTCCTATCCCCTGCATTCTTGTGTCCTGGACAACTATACCATGCCATTGTGTCCCTGCATGCACCAATATGGACTGCCCTGCTGATGTGCTGCATGTGACCCTGGACCAGCAGATGATGCACCAGTGTCATGCACATAGGCAGCATGTATGTACACTGCATTGCTAAGGAATTCATCCCCTGTATGTTAGTCATGTCATGTTGAAGTACAACCTGGAATCAACATGGGCTGTGAGGGGGGGGGGTTGACACCATGTACTGTACACAACATACCACAATATGTTGAGGAGCAAGACATCTGTCATTGAGACACAGAAAATAATTAGGCCTGTGAATACATGACAGCAGGACTGTGGTGATCCAATACAATGTGGAGGCACTGTTTTCTGCAATTACAGCTGCAACTATCCTGGGGACCGGCACTATTGGGCATGCACATCTAGGCACTGTGATGTGACCACATTCCCCAGGCCACCCTTCCCCAAATCAATCCATTTCTGGTATGCATTGGTATGCAGCACTCCTTCAGTGATGGCACGGATACCAATTGGACCAAGTTGTGCTCTTTGCCAACATAGTAACATAGTAAATGACAGCAGATAAAGACCAATATGGTCCATTTAGTCTGCCCAGTAAGATGGCAAGAGTAGGTGCACCTGCCATTCCGTGCAGGCCACCCCTCCCCATGTCTTTGTTTAGGGGTGAACCCACCGCTCCATGTTGGACACCCCTGTTTGTTGAGAAATTAGACAGTTAAGCTTATTTTGATTTTATCCTGTTGCTGTAAAGGGATCCACTTTGTCTGTCCCATGCCATTTTATTTTATTTATTTATTTATTTATTTAACATTTCTTCTATACCGCGCTATTAAAATCAGTGCGGTGTACAATGAACACAACATACTGCAATGCATACAAGCAACATTGAGTTTACATAGAACAAGGGATGATAAATGCATGGGATAACCGGGGAAACTATGTACAGTTGACTTATTATATATATATTTAAACTATATACAATATTCTAAACTCGATTGGATAATGTGGGTGAGACATTTGGGTAAAGTGGTAATTGGTCATCTTGGTTGTCTAGTGGGCTATCCTGTAGTCTAACCATTTTCTGGTTGTATTAGAGTGCTAATGCACCTGGGGTGTGTGGGAATCTTGGTAGATGTGTGAGTGTCCAGGATAACTTCTGGGTAACATTTTGTGAACAAATGGTGTTTCACGGCTTTTCGGAATTGTATTATGCTCTTGATGCCACGGATTTCATGGGGGAGTGTATTCCAGTTTAGAGGGGCGAATATTGAGAAGGCTCTGTTTGACGTAGCTTTAGTACATGATGTCATCATCTTAGGAACTATTAAGGTGTTCTTAGCAGTAGTTCTCCTGTTTCTATTTTCGAGGGTGCTGTGAATTAGGTTGCTGATTGGTGTGGGTGGGTAATTATTCATGGCTTTGAAGGTCAGGATTAGTGACTTATAGTGGAGTCTGGCTTGTAGAGGTAGCCAGTGTAGGTCTTTCATGATAGGTGTTATGTGAGCAGATCTTGGTGACCCAGAGAGGACCCTTGCAGCTGCATTCATAGCCAGACGAAGCGGATTTAAAGTTGATTGAGAGATCCCGTGGAGGATGATGTTAGCAAAATCTAGATGTGGTAGAACTAATGCCTGGAAGGTTGATCGGTAGTCGGTGTAATCAAGTAGGGGGCGGAGGTGGCGTAGTGTTCTGATCTTATGATATATGGTTTTAGTCACATTCTTCACATGCGTTGTCATATCCAGGTGCTGGTCCAGTGTGATGCCGAGATATCGGATTGTGGGTTTGGACTTTAATTCTATGTTGTTGACCAGTAGTGATGGAGGAGGTATGAACTTACGATTCCTTGTAACAAAAAGAACATCCGTTTTGCTATGATTAGTTCGTAGGTTTTGTGTCAGCAGCCAATCAGCTACTGCTCCGAAGCAATTGGTTATTGGGGAAAACACTGGTTGGTCAATTTTGAATGGCATGTATATGAGGATATCATCTGCGTATGCCAGGCATTGTACGTTGAAGGATCGGATCAATTCACATATCGGCTGCATATATATATTGAACATTAGTGCCGATAAGGAAGATCCTTGCGGTACACCTTGAGATTGTAGGAATGGTTCCGATGATTCCTGGTCTGTCTTGACTTGTTGCCACCTATTAGAAAGGTAGGATTTACACCATTCCAGCGCTGTGCTCCGAATCCCTTTTTCTATCAGGCGTTGCAGAAGTATGTCGTGATTCACAGAGTCGAAGGCGGCGGAGATGTCTAGAAAGATGAGGACGAACCCTTGTTGGATGCTGTTTATTCCTGTGATAAGATCGTTGAATAGGGTTGTAAGGATTGTGTCGACTCCATGTGCTTCTCTGAATCCATGTTGTGATTGGTCTAGTGGAGCTTCCGTGTCAATGTGATGCTGGATCTGTTGTTGAGCAGCTTTTTCGATTATTTTTGCAAGTTGGGGAATGCTCGAGATTGGCCTAAATGATTCAACTTTGGATGAATCAAGTTTACTGTTTTTTAGAAGGGGCCTGATCAAGGTGTGTTTCAGGCGCTGGGGGAATGAGCCAGTTAGAAAGGACTGGTTCAGCATCTTGCATAGGATTTGGCTTAGATCGTGTCGCAGTTCTTTGATCCAGCTGGCTGGGCATGGGTCATTAGGTGCCGTGCTAGGATTGATGGAGGCTATAATGTTCTCAATCTCACTAGTAGATACTGTGTTGAAATTGCTAAATGGAGTTATTGGGGATGCCTTGAGTGCTGCGGATAGTTTGTTGATATTTATGTTAGTGCTGGCCTTAATCATTTTTGATTGCAGGTAGTTCGCATAGTCCTGTGGCTGAGGCATTGCAGGTTGGGCTGAGACTGGCTCTCCTGTTATGGTTTTTACTAACCTGAATAATGCATGTGGTTTATTGATGGAGCGTTTCAGTAAGTTTGTGTGGTAGATTTTCCTACTCAGTGTTATCTTCCCACGGTGGAATTTTGAATTCTGTCACTGTATTTGCCCCCACCACTTCCTTCAGGAGGGCATTCCAAGCATCCACCACCCTTTCAGTGAAAAAGTATTTCCTGACATTGCCTTTCAATTTATTCCCTTGAAGCTTCATGTTATGTCCTCTAGTTTTACAGCTTCTCCGTCTTAGGAAGAGGTTTGTTTGTTCATTATTTCTCTTTAAGTATTTAAAGGTCTGAATCATATCCCCCCTATCCCTCCTCTCCTCCACAGTGTACATATTTAGGTCTTCAAGTCTCTTCTCATAAGGCTTCTGTCGCAAGCTCCAAATCATTTTGGTGGCCTTCCTCTGAACAGTTTCCACACCATGTCATTCATCTGTGTCAGGGTAAGGAGGCTTTGGCAGTATATGTTGGTTATTGTCCTGCTCTCCAATCTCAGGCAGACTGTCACAGGTCATCCATGATTAATGCAGCATCTTTGATGGCAACCATCATTCCAGTACACCTGCCCATCTTTCCTGTCCCTGACATTGATACTGTCAGCACAGCATGCTGCTGCCATCGCAATGTTTCACTATGGGAATGGTTGCCCAGGGGTGATGGTAAATGATTACATTGCCCAAAACATGGTGCTGCCCATGATGGGCAAAGGGTTAATGGTTCCATATCATTTGCCCTCAACCAACTTCCATGTGGGGGGGAGTCTGCACATGCCTTTTTGCAAACACAAAACATGTTGTCCTATGTCTCTATGTGAGCAATGGCTCTCTCTGGACCACTGTTCCATTTGGTTCCACTCTGTGGAGTGTTTGGCCTATGGTGGTTCCATGGACACATACCCCCATCTTCGCTGTGGACCTGTGCAGCTCCTTCAGTGCTATCCATAGTGTCTTTCTAGCATTTCTGGTCATTGACCTCCTTGGCTGATCTTTGGTTTTGAGTGGGCAGCCTCTCCTGTCAGGTTAGTAGGATGCCACATTCTTCCTGTGTTGCCATGATGTCTGTGAGGGTGTTTTGTGGTGTCATCACCAAATGGGGAGATCTGTTACAGCACCTCTGTGATCTATATATCCCTTCAACCTTGTATCTGACTGTCCTGAGTGGACCTTGGTGTTCATGTTGTCTGCTTGGTGATGTTGCCCAGTCACGGGCCTTATGGAACATGCATATTCATAAGGCTAGCATATTCACAGATCACGTGATGTAGATTGCACACAGGTGGACCCTTATCAGCTCATTAGGTGGTGTTTGTGGCCAATATGTGGAGCCAGATTTTATGTAGAGGTTTACAAATACCAGGGATGGAAACATACACACATACACACACTTTCATTATTGATGTGTGTCTACATATCAACAAGGTGCATCATTGTCATCATACTCCCACAATAAGACCAAGATTATTGGGCCCAAGACCAAACATCAAAATGACCATGCATCTTCATGCCATCGTTTACATGCTGCGACATAACAGACCATATACTTTGGAGGTAAACACATTAGCAAGGTACTGTACATTGTCTAAATGTCTGGAGGTGGGCATCAACCAGGATGTGACCTGTTCTGTCTGTTTCTTGTCTCTCCCCAGTTGACACACAGATGACACTGGAGAAGGTGGGAGACATCGATGATGGTGCCATGGTGGAGTGGGGGCAAGGTGACAGCACTGCAGGGGGCCCAGGCCATGTGGACAAGGCACTACTGGCTGCCCACACAGGGTTCATGGGCCCAGGGTTCATGGGGCTGAGGTGCATGGAGGTGTGGCCCAGTGGGTATCAGAGTTGGAGGATTGTGGGGAGGAGCAGGAGGATTACATCAGCCTCCACCTGATGGCCAGCAGGAGTGGCAAGGATGTGGCAGGCACCCACACCACATCAGTGTGACTGGAGCGGGAGATTGGACCAGGCCCTGCACCAGGGCTATCTGAGGGCACCACATCTGACAGGCCATCCACAGAGCTGCTGAGGGACATAATGAATGAGCTTTATGATTACATGACAACAACGCATGCAGATTTCACTGGTGGGTGACAAACCCTTATGTGGCATGGTGTGACAGGGTGCAGGTACTGACATGTGCGGGGGTATTGAATGCACATGCTACTATCCCATCATGTGCAGACCTGTCACCTGTGACTGCTACAAACAATGTATGTTGCCAAGATGCCAGGTCTCTGTCATCCCTGAGCCCCTATTTGCATGTATTAGCAGGGCAGCTGTGTGAACATTGCCTCACTATTCACAACCATCATTCCACAGGTATCCGTCAGGAGCTGCAGGGCCTCTGCCAACACATGGGGAGGTACCATGATGTGGACATCATGCTGGCCCAGGGAATGGGAGCAATAGCAGAGGGGCTGCAAGCCATGGTGGTGGCCATCAACTGTCACATGGACTTCCTGGCTGACATGTCAGCAAAGCAGCAGCCACCAGCAGCAGCAGCAGCAACAGCAAGGGGCACTAGGGGGGCAGGATGGCATCGTCATGGGTGGCCACACAGGCAGTAATGTTGGCCAGAGGGGTGATGCCCAGCAGCTACGCCAATAGAATGTGTGTAGTTCTACAGTCAAACAAATGTACACCTGTCTGGCTGTGTCTGTCATTGCCACAGCACGGAATCTATAAAGCCTCTTACCAGATATGGGCCAGGTGTGCACCCACCTAGGTAGACATGTCATGGGTACCCCACCCCTGAGGTGGCCAACATCACACCCCCACCTGTCCCTCCCATATATGTCCCTATGTCCCATATCCCTTCCCCCCTTCCCCACTCCCATTCTAAATGACATGGACATGCAGGCCATTGCTGTTGTGTGGCCACACAATCACCCCCTCCATGCCCCCTGGGATCCTCCTCAGAATGGCATGTGTCCCGTACCTTCAATGATCACATCCACTAACCTGTTCCTGGCAGATTCCACAGCCCATGTTCTATGCACCCCCTTCCTGACCTGTGCACTGTGTTTGATACTTTTGCGTTCACCCTTCCCTTAGGACCATGTCATTGATTGGTGTTGCAGGCTTTGTGCAGAACACCTTTACCCACTATGTCCCCCCTCACCATAGCAGTGGATGTGCTCATTGAACCTCAGCTACCCCTGGCACACACTCAGTTCCGTTGTTTCACAGTTCTGTCATGGGTCTGCTACTGTTTTGTCCACTATGCCATGTGTGCACACATGGACATGTCCTGGTCCCCAGGCATGTGGGTCCAGTGTGTAGGACATGGCCACCAACATGTCCCCTGCTGTACCTCGGAGAGTGGCACCATATGGGAGATCCCAGGAGGTTGCATACAGCACTATACATAACCATCCCCCACTATAATGTTTGGACTGGACCATGTGTGTGACACATGTGTGCCTGTCACAAACCCAGGGAACCAGTGCTATGTGTGCACCAATGTGCAAGTTGGTGACAAAGAAGAACACATGACCAGGCCATAGTTAAACCAAAATAGAAACATCTGTATTTACAAATGTAAAAATACACATATAAAACATTAACATTATGAACTAATGTCAACATGACATGGCATGGCACACAGTGCCAACATTGGTGGCAGTAGCTGGTCCCAAAACATTGTCGTCCATGTCCATGAGGTGATAACAACACCTGGGACCCAGGAGTGCAGCGGGCTAGGGTGTACCCAAACCCACTGGTGGCACTACTCTTCCTGGGGGCCTCTATGTTTATTTGATGGCTCATGCTCTGTGGAGGCTGGATCCACATGCCTCAGCATCAACAGCTCATGAGACATCAATACCATGGCATCTACCAGCTGCCCCACAGTCTGTGTCAGGGCACTCTGGCCCTGTCCAAGGGCAAGAAGTGCCACAGCCAGGGTGTGGTCCTGGTCCCCCCTTCCCAGGCCCCATGTGTATGAGGTCTGAGTTGAGGCATTGGTCCACATCCTGGTTGCCATTCCTGTGCTTGTCCCCACCAGTGCTGTGGGACTGTGGGGCAGCTGGCAGGGCTCCCCTGGGCCCTCTGTAATCATGGGTCCCAGGTGTGTGCTCACAGGTGGCCTTGTGTGGCAGAATGGCTCCCCGGGGGTGTGGGAATGCAGCCCCTCTGTGCCTTCTTCCTCTTCTTTTTTCTCCACCCACTACTCTTCCCCCTCCACATCCCACACCTCCAGGGCTTCATCTTGCCCCCCTCCTCCTCGGCCTCCTCCTCCCTTCCTCCTCCTCCCCCCCTTTCCCTCCACCTCCTTCTCCTCCTCCTCCTCCTCCTCACCCTCCACCTCCTCCTCCTCCTCCCCCACATTCCAGTCATCCATTGCCCCTTCATCTTCTGTCTCTGCGTCTTCCTCCTCCTCCTCCACTTCCCTGCCCATGTCCACATCTTGTTGTGGCAATGCTGCCTCACCTTGCAACGGCTGCTGGGCTGCATCACTGGCACCTGCTGGCCCTCCTGGTGCATCTGCTCCATCTACAGGCTCTGTGAATGGGAGCAGAGAGTGCCACATCAGCCACATGTTTTTTCACTGCAAGGCAGTCATCACCCGCCACAATGGCTGCAAGCCTTGTACATAGCTGATAGCCCACCAACCATGCAGCAGGTGAGACATGCACAGCGGGACATGCAGTCTCCCCAGATCAAACTGGATATTAACTGCACAGAAGAGATGCATCAAGGGGTGTGGACATAACAGACAAGGGGTTGAGAGTTGACCAGCCTGTGCAGGCAGCTGCAGAGAGGGCCAGATCCCCACTGGTGTGATTGTGGCTAGGTGGGCACCTAACCTACCAACACTAAATGTCAGCCTCCCAAAGCGGGGGGCACAAGGTGTCCCCTGTAGTACCTACACAGAACAGTGGAAGGGAAGCCAAGACAGTGGCAGCACTGTGGGGTCCCCAGCAGCATGTGTATGGTATGCTGTGGGGGTGAGGGTATGTGGCCTGAAGTGTGCATGTGTTCATATATCATCAGGTAAGGTCTGACCTCCATCCATTGAGGTCTGTGGGAACTGGGAGGTGACCTGGCCAAGGGGTGCTACCAGCATGCTGGGGACAGCAGAGGTGACTGGTACATCAGGGGGCTGTGCAGACCATTGGGTTTACTGCTGGACCACAAGTGCTATACATTAGCAAGAGGGTGGGAACATATATTGACCTGGCAGGGTGACTAGGATGTAGATAGGTGCCCTAGTGGTGTGTTTGTGGTGGTATGTGTGGCTGCTCAGTGTGTCAGTGGGACAGGACAGGCAGGTCATGGATGACAGCTAGATGTATGTTGCATTGGAGAAGGTGGGGCAGTGATATTGGCAGGTTGGCATATTGGCAGGACAGAGAAAAATGGGGGGACTGGGGTGGTGGAGGATATCCATGCGGGGGTCCATTATGTGGCCACAGCAATGTTCTGTTTCAGGCATCCAGCAGCAATGTAAGGCAGCCGGGCAGCAACTATAGCATGGGGTGAGAGTGCAAGCACACGTATATTGAGATAGGACATAATGCAGTCCCCCAGAGCCATCTGAAGAGGTGTGTGCACCTGGGAAATGTGTGCAATGGGGGCTGGGGTAGACACAGGGCACATCTGGGATACACCAACTAGGATTGTGCGTATAGCAGAGATATACCAACACAGACATGCCTGATGGGGCAATGGGGGGGGGGGGGGTTATGGATGAGGCATTGGGGATCCAGAGCTTTCATGGCCCTTGTGGTCATAAGAGCATAAGATATGCCATTCTGGGTCAGATCAAGGTCCATCAAGCCCAGTATCCTGTTTCCAACAGTGGCTAATCTAGGTCATAAGTACCTAGTAGTTTCCCCAAAAGACACAGGTTCCACAATGCTTGTATTGGGTCAAGCAGTGATATCCTGGGCCCCTTTTAATAATGGTTTATGGACCTATCCTCCAGGAACTTGTCCAAACCTTTTTTAAACCCAGCTACACTAACATGCAAAATTCCTTTGAAAAGTGGAATTAAGTATACAATCTATGCTGATGATATTATGATTTTCACAACTATCACTATTTCTCGGGCAACTATCACTGATTTCTCGGGCATTACAGAATGTCTCTCAGAAATGTCCAACTGGTGTAAAACAAACAACATGGAAATTAATTTTAGCAAAACAGAGGCGTTATTTATTTCTCATAACCATAATTTTGCGCATCCTCCTGACATCAAAATAGATAACTCAACTATTCCTATTAAATCAGAAGTGAAATATCTTGGAGTTACTCTGGATAATGAGTTGAATCTCAGATCACACATAAATAAGACAATTAAAAGCGCTTATTACAGAATGAAGCTCATCAAAAGACTAAGGCCGCTTCTTGATACTGTTCACTTCAGAAATGTTTGTCAAGCATTGATTACTCCATTACTTGACTTCTGTAATCCAATATATCTGGGTTTATCTAAGCAAGCACTTAAGCCTTTACAACTGGCGCAGAATACTGCTGCACGTATAATTTTTGGTCTATCAAGTAGAGAACATATAACTCCCATCTTGAAAGAGCTTCACTGGTTACCTATAGCTTCACGTGTAAAATATAAAACTATAATTTATATTTTCAAGATAAAACAACAATATTCTGCAGAAAGTCTGACATATCTCATACAGTCAGATATTAGCAACAGACCTAGAAGAAGAGGATCTGACAACAGAATCAGCTTATCAAATGATGTCAGAAAAACACGTAAAGACACCTCTGAAAGGGCTTTCTCTTTTGCTGCACCTTCCATCTGGAACTCTCTACCTAATGAGCTGAGAGCAGCTCAGGACATCAATGACTTTAGAAAGCAACTGAAAACATCTTTGTTTATAGAACACTACGGTCATGCAATTAACTAACTTAATTTGTCTGGAATATAAATCATATACATATTGTATAATAGCTCACATTATAGTATAGCTCACTATGTAGATAATGCAACTCACTCTAACACATTATACCATAACTTTAACTTTTATTTCTTTACATTTTCTCACTAATACTCTTAATATCTTTGTTTGTAAGACCGCTTTGATTGTATGATAAGGCAGCATAGAAATCCAATTAAATAAATAAATAAATAAATAAACAGCTTTTACTACATCCTTCAGTAACAAATTCCAGAGTTTGATTGTATGTTGAGTGAAAAAATATTTTCTCTTATTAATCTTAAAAAGGGAATAATGAATGAGGTTATCAAATTTGCAGATGACACAAAACTATTTAAAGTTGTTAAAACCCAAGAGGATTGTGGAAAATTTCAAGAGGATCTTGATTAATTGGAAGACTGGGCATCCAAATGGCAGATGAAATTTAATGTGGACAAGGGCAAAGTTATGCACCTAGGAAAGAACAATCCAAACTATGGTTACACGATGCAAGGTTCCACATTGGGAACCACCACCCAGGAAAAAGATTTAGGCATCATCGTGGATAACATGTTAAAACCCTCCGCCCAGTATGCAGCAGTGGCCAAGAGAGCAAATAGAATACTAAGTATCATAAGGAAAGGAATGGAAAATAAAACAAAGGATATTATAATGCCTCTATATCGTTCCATGGTGAGGCCACACCTTGCATATTGTGTGCAATTCTGGTCGCCGTATCTTAAAAAAGATATAGGGGGATGTTTACTAAACTGCGGTAATGTGATTCGCGTTAGGATCCGCGGTAGAAGCAGAAATCCCATATAAGGACATGGGCGGTACATCGTTACCGATAACGCACGTTACAAGGCACCATAAATTAACGAGCGCTACATGGCACGTTACCGCGCGTTAATCTTAAGAAGGCGCACAGGCATGCAAGCACAACAACAGAGCTGTAGCACAATGGTTACTACACTGACTGATGGTACAGGGGTCATGGGTTTGATTCCCTAGTGGGCCTAATGTATAAGGCTGGCTGATGCATCACCCTTTACATTTAAGTAGTGATTGTTGAGGCATTTGACCTGTATTTTAATTAGTGCTGCCAGCAAACACACCCTCATGGTGGCATAACCTAAGGTGCCGCATAAGGCACCCCATAACGCACTCCATAGGGCACATTATAAAGTGTACTGTCCGCCAAGGCACCCTATAATGTCCCTATAGGACACCTTATAAGGCTGTGAACAAAGTCCTGGCTGGCTGCAGAAGGACTGCACGTCACCACACAAACTGTCTGCTGTGGTTATCAGGATAGGGTTAACCCACCCGTACCCATGATGCACTGCACATGCAAATCAGCAGTCGACAGATGGGCACAAGATGGGGTATGCACCCCCACAGCACCTCGGCCTGGTAGGGGGAACAGACCGTGTGTGGTACTGCCACAGACAGTCACATTGTGTGGGTACTGTGCTCACCCTGAGGTTGAGGTGGGGCGCCCAGCACCAGGTCCACAGCACCTTTCATGGCTGAAACATGCCATGCTGCAGGTCCCCATCAATGTGTGATAGGTAGTTCCTTTAGACACACCTAGGATACGTCTGTGTCCTTCTGTATTTCTCAGTCATGTCTAGCCCTTATGGGCAATGATGCACCCAGAATAGTGCATATCCTGTGTTGGTGCCATGGTTACCTGCTGTAGGTGAAAAGGGGGAGGAGGGGGGGGGGTGTGTTTGGACCCATAGGAAGATTATGCACCACCACACAACCCACCCTCTGGGGCTCAAGGTGGGAAACAGGATCACCCACCAATAGATCCTCATTCTACCTCCCTGCAATGGTAGTAGTAGAGGAGACCATCAATCCAAGTTCTTCTGGGGAACAGACAGAGCGGTACACATCCATAACGCAATAGCAGACAGACAGTAGGCCTGGAAATGCTCAGCTGCCCCCCACCATTATCTGACATTCTCCAGCAGCAAGCCTCCAGCAAGACACATACTAGCTGCAGACAGTCTGCCCGCTAGTCCATAGTGCATGGTCCTGGAGAAGATGCATGTACCCAGAACGGGGATGTCAGCATACACACCAAGCAGATAAGTCAGTGATTGGGCCCCAAAAGAAAACCCATAAACATCACATGAGAGAAATACTATATAGCACTATGAGGGAACCTAGCCATGCCATGGTCACTGCTCAGTCAGGGTGAGAGTGACCTCCCAGCAGGACATGCTGTGGCCACCCTGTCCGTGCAGGTGGTGGCCGGGCACTACAATGTCCGAGCCATTGCCCTATGCCCTGTGCAGATGCATCCAGGCCAGGCCACCCTATCCAGGCTATTCTCACGGTACCATGCTCCTCATTATGCACATTGGCAGGCCAATACCCGCACACTGGATGGCCTGAGACTGCGCTCCACCAGCACCACCAGCAGAAGGGCATGTCAGCATGGTGGCAGAGGGATACTGGTGGTGGAGGGGGCAGTGGCAGCTGCCCAGAGCAGACCGTGGCCTAGCCCTGTTCAGGTGGGTGCCGTGCACTGCAACAGACAGGCTCTGTCTGACAAACAGCCATGGTATCTCCAGGGAATGCACCATCTCTGTGGTAACACGGTGGTGTAGTGCACACAACCAGTGTGTTCGGAAGCAGAAGATCACAGGTTCAAGTCCCAGCTGTGGTTCCTGCCAACCCAGTACCCATATTTTACCCACTACTAAAACGTGCTAATACAGACAGAACCTTTATTGCAGATGACGTAAACATGCCCAAAACACCTACATTTTACCCTACAGAGCACAGACACCATAAGCATGCGCATTTGACAAAAACTAAAAACCAAGAGCCAAAACAATCAGCAATAAGCATACAAACCTTAGCAACCCACTTTTCAGAAAAACTAAAGTGCAAACTTAACACCATACCAACGATACTACCTCCAAACACTGAATCTAATAACACCTGGACTTCCTTTCACACGATAGATCAAAAACACCTCCTCAAGATCATAACACTTATCAACACCACAACTTCCCCACTCGATCCATGTCCTGTGTCATGGATCAAATGTACAAAGGAAGAACTCGCTGAAAACATTCAACACATGGTGAATCAATCCCTTGATCAGGGCATCATGCCCAATGCCCTAAAACTCACTACGCTCCGCCCAATAATAAAAAACAATAAACTTGACCCAAAAGACCTAAACTCTTACAGACCGATAGCCAGCATTCCATTTATAGCTAAAATAATAGAAAAAAACGTCCAATTACAATTACAAGACCATATTGATGAGCACAAACCCCTAGACTCACACCAGTTTGGTTTCCGCCCCTTCCACGGTGTAGAAACCCTCCTAATTACACTGATAGACTTCCTCATCAAAGGCACTGATGACAACAGACAAGGCTTCCTACTCCTTTTCATTGACATTTCTGCCGCCTTTGACAACATCAACCACCTTACTCTGATCAATAGACTAGAAAACCTAGGAATAGGTGGGACTGTCCTCCAATGGTTTAAGTCTTACATCACACACAGACTAATACGTGTTCAAATAGACCAGGAAGTATCAGAAACCTTCCCCCAAGGACAAGGAATACCCCAGGGATCTGCCCTTTCTGCCCTCCTTTTCAACCTGTACCTCCAACCCATTACAAAAATATTCAGAAAACACAGAATTAGTCACTTCATCTATGCTGACGACATCATGCTTGCTCTCCCTATAACCACCAAAAACCCTACCTACGATACCCTATCCGAATGCATGGCCGAGACCACCTCTTGGATGGAAACTAACTACCTCAGCATCAACCTCAAAAAAACCGAAGCAATGTTTGTAACAAGATCACCCATGACTGAGGACACTTACCCAACATCAATCTCAATCAACAATACGACTATACCTGTCAAAAAAGAGGTAAAATACCTAGGTGTAATAATCGACCATACACTCACCATGCTACCACACATAAAACAGACAGTCAAAACCATATTCTACAAACTCAAAACCATACAACACCTAAGGCCCCTTCTTGACACCCATGACTTTAGATCAGTTGTTAACACACTCATCACCCCCCACTTTGACTATTGTAATAGTCTCCTAATTGGCCTACCACAAAAAAGTACATACCTACTTCAAAGAGCCCAGAACATCTGTGCAAAAGTAGTCACTAAAGCCCACCTAGCAGACCATGTAACCCCTATAATGCTAGAACTTCATTGGCTCCCTATAAACAGCAGAATCAGATACAAAATTCTCCTAACCACATTCAAGCTCCTGAACGACATCGCCCCCTCATATCTAACCACACTATTACACGCACCATCTGAATCAAGAGCTCGCAGACTAAATGCAGCACACTCACTTGAAATACCAAAATCATTCAAGAAAACTAAAAAATCCACCAGCACCAGGGCCTTCACATTCACTGCCCCCATACTCTGGAATGACCTCCCAATAGACCTTCGTATCATAAAAGACCTCACCCAATTTAGGAAGGAACTCAAAACATACCTATTCTCCAAACACTTTGAAATCCCCTACCCCCAACTCCATCCACACAGCATCCCCAGACCCACAAACACAAAGCCCTAAAATCTCACTCAACCAACCACACACAGACACCCACCACAGACACCTCAAAAAACACACGAATAAAAAAAAAAAAAAAAAAAAAAAGGAAATAAATTCCACCACTCACACATGAATAACGAATGCTTCACCCCGTAATTCATTGTATAAAATTAGAAAATTCTGCTCAATATTATAACACAGGAATTTATAAAATTATACAAAATGTAAATAGTTCCGACAGTTTAATGCACTGTTACTCTGTATAAAGTTAGAAATCTCTGTTCCATGTAATATAGTATCTATTATCTGTATAAAGTTAAAAATCTCTGTTCCATGTAATGTATACAGCAGTATACAAATGTTTACTTGTTCCATGTAAACCGCCCCTGATCTCTGGAAGGGGCGGTATAGAAGAAATAGATAAATAAATAAAAATAAATAAATAAATTACCTAGAGCAGAGTCTCCCAAATGCAGTCCTGGAGGGCCAAACACCATTCAGGTTCCATGCTGTCTCTAATAAAGATGCCTGTGCTGCATTTCTATGCGCCGCCCCCATGGTATGCAGATGTATCTCATGCATATTCATGAGGGACAGCATAAAAACCCGAACAGTGTCTGGCCCACCAGGACTGGAGTCGGGAATCTCTGCCCTAAAGCAGCGGCCAACAGGGGCAGACACACCCACACCCACACCCACACCCACAGGCTCCATTATCCAATGCCTCATGGAGAGGCAGGATGTTGGGCCCTGTGTGCATCTCCCAATACTAGCACTTGCATACCTTAGCAATGCCACCCTAAACCTGGGAATACGGTACACAGCTATCAAAAGTTTGCTATGATTACTGGCAGATAGCAATTCCGAAGTTAAGTACAACTTTCTGATTGAGCTGCATCATAGCAACCTTTCTGATGTCTGTGGAGAGTGCTACAGTTCTTGTGTCTGACAGTGTTTACCACCCTGGGGAGTGACCCCAACAGTATTGCGTACCACAGCCATGCCTGCACTGTGCACAGGACTGGTGCGGTGGCCAGGGCTGCCAAACACCTCTGTAGTTGCACAATGCTGGCATAGGTGTGGGGAGTGTGTGTCTGTCTATCCAGTGTGTGGTAGCTGCAAACATTCTCCACAGCCCACACTGCTAGCACTGTTGCCAGTATTGGCCTGCCAATGTGCATAATGAGGAGCAAGGTACTATGGGAATAGCCTGGATAGGGTGGACTGGCCTGGATTCATCTGTACAGAGCATAGGGCAATGGCTCGGACATTGTAGTGCCTGGCCACCACCTTCACGGACAGTGTGGCCACAGCATGTCCTGCTGGGAGGTCACTCTCACCCTGACTAAGCAGTGACCATGGCATGGCTAGGTTCCCCCATAGTGCTGTTTAGTGTTTTCCCCATGTGATATTTATAGGTTCACTTTTGGGGCCTAATCACTGACTTATCTGCTTGGTGTGTATGCTGACATCCCAGTTCTGTGTGCATGCATCTTCTATAGCCACATGCACTATGGACTAGCTAGCAGACTGTCTGCAGCTAGTATGTGTCTTGCTGGAACACCTTGCAGGGTGCAGTGGCTGGAGGCTTGCTGCTGGAGAATGTCAGATAGTGGTGGAGGGCAGCTGAGCATTTCCAGGCCTACTGTCTGTCTGCTATTGCTTTATGGATGTGTACAGCTGTGCATTGCCTGCCCTGTAGGGTGTCTGTTCCCTAATAGGACTGGGGTTGATGGTCCCTTTTACTGCCACCATTTCAAGGAGGTAGAATGTGGATCTGTTGGTGGGAGATCCTGTTTCCCACCCAGAGCCATTGAGGGTGGGTTGGGTGGTGGTACATAATCCGCCTATGGGTCCAAACACCCCCCCCCCTTCACTTATATTATTCTGGTTGCATCATAGCCCATAAGGGCTAGACATGACTGAGAAATACAGAAGGACACAGACGTATCCTAGGTGCGTCTGCAGGGACTACCTATCACACACAGTAGTACTGATGGGGACCTGCAGCATGGTATGTTTCAGCCATGAAAGGTGCTGTGGACCTGGTGCTGGGCGCCCCACCTCACTCTCAGGGTGAGCACAGTACCCGCACAATGTGACGGTCTGTAGCTACTCTGTGCCAGTACCACACACGGTCAGTTCCCCCTACCAGGCTGAGGTGCTGTGGGGGTGCATACCCCATCTTCTGCCCATCTGTAGACTGCTGATTCGCATGTGCAGTGTATCATGGGTATGGGTGGGTTAACCCTATCCTGGTAACCACAGCAGACAGTGTGTGTGGTGACATGCAGTCCTTCTGCAGCCAGCTAGGCATTTGTTAGCAGCTGTATCCTACTGGTTACTTCACTGCCTGTGGAGCCTGAGATCAGGGGTTCAAACCCATGGTGGGGTTATTTGATAAGGCTGTCCAAGGCATTGTCGGTTTTTAATGTACATTAGTGCTGCCAGCAAAAACACCATCAGTGTACTGTAACCATAAGGCACCTTATAAAGCACCTTATAGGGCACCCTATAAAGCGCCTTATAAGGTGCCCTATCAGGTGTCCTTAAAGCGCCTTATAGGGTGCCCTATAAGGGACATTGTAGGGTGCCTTGGCGGATAGTGCACTTTATAGACCTCGTGCTGGGCACCCATCCTATCCCTCAGGGTGAACACAGAACCTGCACAATGGCATGGTCTGTAGCTACTCTGTGCCAGTATCATGCACTGTCAGTTCATCTTTCCAAGCTGAGGTACCAGAGAGGTGCAGACCCCATTTGGTGATCAGCTGTAGACAGCTATTCAGCATGTGCATTGCATCATGGGTACTGGTGGGGTTACCCTATCCTGGCACTCAGAGCAGAGAGTTTGTGCGGTGACCTGCAGTCCTTCTGTAGCCAGCCATTGTTGTGACATATACCATGGAGGTATAGCCTACTGGTTAATACAATGCCATTCTCAGCAGTGTTCAATTCCTCATTGTTCCCTCCTTTCATGCCTGTCCTACTCATATAGTTTGCATGCCTGTAACAGTCATATTTTTGCAGATCTGTGCTGCCAGTCCATAATACCCTTGCCACAATTGCCAACATTCCTTCAGTCCGTCTATCTGCGTCTGTCAGCTGTGTAGAGTCCTGTCTGCCTGTGCAGGCTGCCACCCCTTGTCCTGCACTGCTACCCTTTCCTGCATTGCGCCTCATCGTGCTTGCCTCACCTGTGCCTGATCTGCATGGCACCACCACTCCTCTGTCCACCCATCATTGCAACTATGCTGCCACCTCCTCCTCCACTGGGGGACACATATTCCCATCATCTGCCACCCACTGTCTTTCCAGTACTTTACATTGCCAACACCCTGTGCTGTGGTACAGTTGCCCCCACCATGTTTGTCAACAATACTGGCAGCCACATGGGATGGCCACAGATATGGCAGGTCCAGCAGCTCCCACCTCTCCCTCCTTCACTCACCTGTTCATTGCCTTTCCTCAGTGCTCTATCTAGTGTTAGGGCTACATCTGTCTCTGTTCCTCACAGGTCATACATGTCATCCTGAAGCACCTTGCAGCCCTTAGGGCACACTAACCTAGGGCACCGTCACCTTGTTAGGCCACCTTGACCTATGGTTCCATAACCCAGGGTGCCTTCTAAGGTGCCTTGTCCAGGGGTGTCAAATACGGCGCTTAGCCTAAGGAGCCCTATAGGGTGCCTTACAAAGCGCCTTATGAGGCACCTTATAAGGCACCTTACATGGCACCTTATAGCACGCGTTGGTCGAAGGCGCCTTGTAACACGTGTTAGCTGATATGGCTTGCTGTAACGATGCACCGCCCACGCCTTTATATGGGCATCTGTACCATTACCGTGGAACCTAACGCGGATGACATTAACGCAGTTTAGTAAACATACCCCCAAATGTTTTTCCAGAACTCAAAGTGAAATGCTGATATATTTGAGGGTTCTAAAGTAAGGAAAATAATTTCTTCCATCATACTTATGGGATATTCGCAAACTATGGTGAATTTAGATTTTAAAGGCTGTAAAGTATTTAAAGTTAACCTTAAGGCAGGCTGTTAGAAGAGGAATTCTCCACAGAGCTCCAAGCTCAGCTCTTATTGGTTTCACATTTTCCACCATGACTCATCTCCAGTCTCATGGTTGTTCATGAGCAGTGGATATAATGTAAACAGGGAACCTGCTAAGAAGGCAGAAGACTTTCTAATGCAGTACATCAGGCGCCTTCTCTGGCCTTTTTCAAATCCAGGCTGAAAACTCACCTCTTTGCTGCCGCTTTGAGATTTTGACTCACCTGATCTCCTTTGTGTTTCCTTACCATTCCCCCTAGATGTATCTCGTGTCTACAGCCACTGTGTTGTGTGTCTTGACTAGATGGTAAGCTCTGATGAGCAGAGACAGTCTTTTACATGTGTCTGTGCAGCGCCGCATATATCTTGTAGCGCTAAGCAAATGCTCAGTAGTAGTAGTAGTATTGGCAATATCAACTTGCATGAAAGGAAATGTTTATTTGAATCATGAGGCAGGAGGCGGAGGGCTGTGAAATGGAAATAATGTCATCCAAAGCAGGGTCTCCCGAATATTGGAAACTCAGTGTATGCTAACTTATACACTGTGGATATTCTGAAAGCCTGACTGGCTGTGGGGTCCCTGGGACAGGTTTAGGAAGCCTTGATCTAAAGCAGTGTTTCTCAAGCCAGTCCTGGAGTACTCCTTAGCCAGTCTGGTTTTCAGGATATCCATAATGAATTTGCCATACCATCTATACCCATACACCACAATATTTAGAGGACCTTCTTCAATTTCACCCTCCTTCTCGTAGCCTGTGCTCTCGCTTTCACCTCCCTTCCCCCTCCCGTGCGCACCTACACTCCACACGCTCCTCAGTTTTCTTTTTCTTAGGTCCATCTTTATGGAATTCTCTCCTTACTGCTCTTCATCTAGAACAGTCCTATCCCAACTTTAAGTCCCTCTTAAAAACCCATCTTTTCTCCTCCGCCTATGATCTCCCGTCCTCTCTCTCGTGACCCCTTGATTCTCTGCTGATTGTTTTCTATTTCTGAATGACTGAGTTTTCTTCTTTCCTATCTTATTTGTGCTTCCTTTCCTTTTCTTAGGCCTCAGCCTTACTTTGTTTGTCAACTGTACACTGCCTTGATGTTTTGAGGGGCGCTCAAGCGGCACATGCATATCTATCACATACACATTTACTGGGGATATCCTGAAAGCCTGACTAGCAATGGGGTCCATCAGAGACAGCTTCAGGAACAGTGATGTGACGTACAGCTGTGCACAGGTGCAGCGTAGGGATCGGAAAGCTGATTCTTCTGATCTCCTGTTTCCTGGTTCAGAAAAAGCCTGTGTGGTTGCAAAGGACACAGATACTTTTACCACAGGGCTTTGTGGTTCATTTTCAAAGAGAACTTAAATTGCTGTTTAGCCAGATAAATGACTTTTGGAAATGCCTTTTACCTATTGAAAGCATAATTTAATATAATCAGTTCACTCCTCTCATACACACCTTCGCTCTTTTATCTTTGAGTCACATCACATTCTATTTATTTATCTAAGATAATTAGGGGGTAATTTTATAAGGAGCCATGTAAATTTATGCATTATTTACTCACATAAATTGATGCTTTTTTAGTCATTTATGTGCTTAAGTGAGTACTTATGCATGCAAATTACAGAGTCACAATGCAATAAGTATTGCACCCGGAGTTCATCGTACATGCATTTGCTGTGTGTGAACATGGGAGAAGCACGAGTGGACTTACACGTGTCATTGTACAGTGTAAAATACGCACTGTTGTTTATGCCCACTCTAGAGTTGGCCTAAGTGACTGTGGTTTAAGTATAAGCATGGCAATGGCCACTTATGCTGCTATTCTGTAAAGTCAGATCCCAGCAGATTTTTTAGAAAATGGCTACCATTAACGCGCATACAAACATTAACCACATACATGGCGAATGATCACCCCCATTAGACAAGTGATCTGTATTGATCACTGTCGGAGACAGAATGTTGGGCTGGATGGGTTCAAACCCTACTTCTACCACTGCTTGCGACCTTAAGCGAGTCTTTTTATCTTCCATTGCTTCCAGAACCCACCTAGATTGTAAGCTCTTTGGGGAAAGTACCTACTATACCTGAATACTTATCACCACCCTGTTGTTGTTAAGTGCTGCCATTTATTGGCCTAACCAAGTATGGCAAGTTTTATTTCCTTAATGTTCACCAAAAAAATTGCCACCTTGTAGCGTTATACAAATGATTAGTAGAAGCAATTAGTAGTAACTGGAATTTACTACTAGAATATGAGGCCAAGGCTATTAATATAGTTGAGATTCAAAAGGGCCCATTAACCATTATTTAGCCTGATAACCTTAGGTGTCTGCATCTCCCACTTCTGGGCATTCCTATTTGGGATTTGACAGGAGCTCCAAGTGACCTAGATGAACTCGGGAGGGCCACTGCTAAAGGTAGGAAGCTTGGCATCTCATATTCTTACATTTTTGATAATCAAAGTAAAGGTAAAGAAATGCATTCTCTTGTGTACACCTCAAGTTCCAGAGAGACAATAATGAGCACACAATGGAGGGAAAGTGGAATCCAGAAGCCTGAGGCCAACATCAACTTCTTCCTGCATGGAGGGAGAAAATGTTATAAGAAACCACCTAGATCTAGGCAGCAAGAATGTGTATCATGGCGGTATTTAGTCATTTGCACATGTAAGTGGTCACTTTCACAAGGAAATGAGCACGCTTGTACTGCACTCGATTCCTATACATTAGCTTGATGATGGGTACTTTCTCTGTGACCTTGCACAGGGGCGGAATTTGGGCACAAATTCAGTGCACAAATTATAAAATACTATCATTTACACGTGCTTTTTAGAAATCTGCATGTGGGCGTCTCTAGGATTGTTGTCGAGTTCTACATTTTAACGTAAATTTTCAACCACTTTCTTTATAAACTAACGCACCTACATTCAGGCATAAAGTAGGTGTCTCCTTATTAAATTACCCTCTTAATGCTATACTAGGGATGCAACGTATCAGCCTCCTCAGTCTACTGCTCTTGGTCCAGTTACGAATAATGTTTGGTATTTTAATGTTTCATTGGATCCAATGTTTTCCTTTCATGCTCAGGTAGCCAAAGTGGTTCGATATGTATTTTTATAATTTATATTTTTATTAGTTTTCTCAACATCCTATTACATGTTGCTCTAACATTGATACAAACTCATTTGCATTTCAAATCGTTAAACATATCATCACAAACGTATATACAAGCTTGGCCACTATTCTTTGTGCGCCTCTCTAGCATTTGCTAACATTCCCCATCCCCCCCTTAACTCCTCTCCCCCTTCTTTTCAGATATGTCAATATTTTCATTTTCATCAAAACTGGTAACAATAACAATAAACATGTTACAACTGCCATTTACCCCTTCCCCGAAAAATATACACATCCTCCACCAACCCCACCCTTAACCCCCAACGACCCCCAACAATAGCCCTCCCATCCAGCCAACCCCTCCTACCCACAGTTTAAGCTCTCCCCCCCCGCCCCTTACCTCTCTCCCCCCCCAGTACCCCCTCCCTCCCCTCCCCCAGGACATGCCAGAGACCTCCCCACTTATCCATGAATTGCGCCACTCTCTCCCGCCTAGCCGCTGTCAACTTTTCCATTAAAACAACATGTCGTAGCCTACCTTCGAACTCCCCCATCATTGGCACCTCCACCCTCTTCCATGCTGCTGCCAATTCACACCTCGCCGCACTCAGACACGCTCGTACCATGGTCCCCCCCTCCTGGTGCCCCGCTCCCCACCAGGAAAGTAGGCAAACCCCGGCGTCCTGCCTCACCACCACCCCCAGATTCTGTTGGATCCAATTCACCACCCGCCCCCAATAACTTTGGACCTTGCTACATCCCCACCAAATATGCCAAAAGGATCCCACCTCCCCGCACTCCCGCCAACAGCCCGCCAGCACCCCCGGAAATATCCTGTGTAACCGCTCCGGCGTATAATACCACCGGAATAAAATCTTATACCAATTTTCCCGGATGCTACTGGCCCATGGCAATCCCCTGACCCTATCCCAAATCTGTTTCCAGTCCACCTGTGTCAATGTTCTCCCCAAGTCCCGCTCCCACTCCACCATATAATGGAACCGCCCCCCTACCCCCTCCCGCACTGCCTTATACAACCTAGACACCATCCCCTTTGACCCATATTTCCCATACCAAAGGGTCTCTATCTCCGACACTTCCCCCATACACCCCCCCCCCCGGCCCCCCACCCCCCTGCAAAAAGGATCTCACTTGGATAAAGGCATATCTATCCTGCTTTTCAAGCCCATACTCGTCGCGAACCACCTCGAAAGACCGCATCTCCCCCTCATCCAGTAGTTGGTAGAAGCACTCTAACCCCTTCCCCGTCCATATATCGAACCGTCCCCCTTCCCACCCCGGGGTAAATGGTTTCCACCCCCTCCAGGGCATCATAATGGAGAATTGGTCCCCCTTCCCCCTATCCCTGCGACCCCAAACAGAGTCCCACACCCTTACTACCTGCTGCATTGCCGGCGACCCCTCTCCCAATGCCTTGCGGTTCTTCCTCCCCGCCCACAGCCAAGCTTCTAGACTACCCCCCTTCACCAACATGCGCTCTAATTGCACCCAGGGCTTCTTTTTCCCCCCTCCTCCTCCATTCCATTACATGCAGTATTTGTGCCGCTCGATAGTAATCCATAATATTAGGCACCCCTAACCCCCCCTCCATCTTCGGGGCATACAACACTTCCCACGCAAGCCGCGGCGGCCGTCTGTTCCAAATGTACTGAAATACCTTCCTTTGCACTCTCTGCAGCACCTCCTCCGGCACTCTCACAGGCAGAGCTTGAAATAAGTACAACAACCGCGGTAACACATTCATTTTGACCCTTGCCATTCGGCCTAACCACGATACATCTTGCTTCATCCATCCCTCCAAATCCCGCTCCAGCTCCCGCACTAGCCCTGGGTAATTATAACGATACACATCCCCGTACTTAACTCCTAACTGCACTCCCAAATATTTCAGTGTGTGATTAACCCACCTCAACGGATACAGACCCCGCAGCAACCCCTCCACCCTTGGCGTCACTCTGACCCGCAGCACCTCCGTCTTATCAACATTCATTTTGAACCCCTAGACGTCCCCAAAGTTCTGCAACACCTCCATTACCTCAGGTAAAGATCCCTCCGGCTGGCCAAGATACAGCAAAATATCGTCCGCATAAAGGGAAATTTTATGATTAACCTCCCCTCTCTCCAAGCCTCTAATCCTCTCATTGGTCCGGATTACCTCCGCTAAAGGCTCCACACTCATTGCAAAGAGCAACGGTGATAAAGGACACCCCTGCCTCGTCCCCCGTCCCAGACTAAAATCCCTCGAGTAACAACCATTGACTTTCACCCTTGCCCTTGGTCCATTGTATAACCCCCGAATCCATTTCTCCAAGTTTTCCCCCATCCCCATTCTCCTCATCACGCCCATCAAAAAAGCCCAGTTGACCCTATCAAATGCCTTTTCGGCGTCAACTGAAATTAACAAAAACTCCTCAGCCCCCCGCCGCGCTTCCCATAGCACCCCCACTGCCCTCTTTATATTATCCACTGCCTGTCGGCCCGGGATAAACCCCGTCTGATCAGCCTTTATCACCTTGGGCAACCAAGGCCCCAGTCGTCCCGCCAGTATCTTAGCCAGGACCTTGACATCAACATTTAATAGCGAAATGGGCCGAAAGGAACCACATTCCAACGGATCACGTCCCCCCTTCGGCAACACCGTGATCCCGGCGGTCAGCATCCCCACTGGCAGGTCTCTCCCTCCTCCAACATCCCATTAAACACCCGACATAACACCTCCCCTACCTCATCCTTGAATACCCGATAAAACGTACTCGTCAGCCCATCTAACCCCGGGGCCTTCCCACTGGGCATCCCCTGAATTGCTCGCTCCACTTCCTCCTGACCAATCTGGGCCTCCAACTCCTCCATTGCTTCCTCTGGTAATTGAGGGAGCTCAATCTTCTCCAGGTACCAGTCTATACACCCCCCTTCCACCCGTCCTTCCTCGGCATAGAGTTCCTGGTAAAACTGCCGGAATCTCTCCTGTATCTCGCCTTCCCGGAAATAAACCTCCTCCCCCTTCCCCTTAATTTGATATATCCTAGAGGCCACCAAGCGCTTCCGCAACCTCTGCGCCAACATCCTCCCTGCCCTGTTACCAAACTCATAGAACCGCTGTTTTACCCAAGCCAACTCCATCGCCACCCTCTCCACCTGCAGCCCCTGCAACTCCCCCCGGAGCTTTTCCATCACATCTCTATCCCTTCCCCTCCCCGATCTCCTATATGCCTCCTCGGCTTCCTGCAACCTCTTCCCCAGTACCCTCTCCTTTTCATACCGCTCCCGTTTCTTGCGCGCCCCCCATTGTATAAACGTCCCTCTAAGTACTGCCTTTAGCCCCTCCCACACCATAGCCACCCGAACCTCTCCATGATCATTCACCGACAGATAGTCCTTGATCCCGTCTCTAATATCTCTCACCACCTCGGGACACTTCAGCAAACCCTCATTTAACCGCCAGAACCTCAACCCCTCCCGGCCCCTCCCCTTGAACCGCACCTCAACCGTCTTATGATCTGACCAAGCAATCGGGATAATCCCCCCCTCCCTCACCCCCAACATCCATTCCTGGTCCACCAACATCATATCTATTCTACTCCAGCTGTTATGAGGTATTGAATAGTGTGTGTATGCGCGCTTCTGTGGGTACATCACTCTCCATGCATCCACAAGATTCAGACATTTCATCACCCTCTGCAGTGCCTTCCTATTTCTCCCCTCCCCGACGCCCTGTCCAGCATATGCTCCAAAACCACATTAAAATCCCCTCCCACCACCCTCCTCCCCCCCCCTGCTGCTCCAACAACCTTCGCAACTTCTGCCAAAAGCCCACTTGTTCTCCATTCGGCCCATATACAGAGACTACAACTATCCCCTCCCCCCCCCAACTCCCAACCACCCCCACCACCCGGCCTTCCCCATCCTCGAAACTTCTTTCCACCTGAATCCCACTACCCCCCTTTATCAACACCGCTACCCCCCCCCCCCCCTTCTTACCCCCCTCCCGACTACAGGAGTAAAATTGCTCCCCATACCGGGCATTCCTTATCAATCCCACATCCCTACGACGCAAATGCGTCTCCTGTACTAGTATCACATCCCAATCATTCTTCTCCGCCTCCCGGTACAATAATCTCCTCTGTGGGTGAGTTCAAACCCCGCACATTAATCGTTCCCACCCGCAGCATCAGGCACCTTACCCTTTCACACTCCCCCCGCCCCCTTCTCGTGTCCTGTCCCTACCCCCCACCCCCCTACCCCCTTCCCCCTCCCTCCCTCCCCTCCCTGCCACCTCTCTCCCACCTTACCATCCTTCCGATTGTGACTGTCCTGCACCTCCTCCAGTCATCCCCCCTCCCGCCTCCCCCCTCCCCCAGCACCTCCCCATTCTCACACCCTCCACAGTACACACCCCCCCTCCCTACCCACCACCCTCTCTCCTCCCGACTTCCCCCCACCCCCTATTCACCCCCATTCCCCCCAGTCCTTCAACACCATAGTCCAGAGGGCTTTCCGCTCCAAATCACTCAGTCCAGCTCCAGGAGCAGCAGTGCAACATCACTCCACAGGGCTCACTCGCTTCCCCGCACCACCTTCCTCTCCTCTCCTCTGCAGCCGTCGTCCTTTCGCAGCAACTCTCTGCCATCGGGAGCCCTCCGGCCGTGGATCCGCTGCTCTTCCAACTTGCAGTGCCCCCACCTTTCCCTCTCCCTTTGGGAACTGCTCGCAGCCCAAATCACCCAACACAGTCCAAGCTTCCTCCGCCTCCTTCACTTTCTGGGACACGCCATTAACAGTCACCAACAGGCCGAAGGGGAACAACCACCGGTATCTCAAATTTCTCCCCTGGAGATAGGCAGTGACCTCTCGCAGCCCCCGTCTTCTGTCTAGAGTCCCCTTTGAGAGATCATTGAAAATGTCCACCTCAGCTCCTTCCCATGCAATCCGCCCATACTTCCGGGCGATCTGCAGGATTTTCTCCTTCAGGGGGAAGCTGCTCATGCATGCGATAATATCTCGGGGTTGCTTATCTCTCCGCGGGCCAAGGCTGCGGTGCGCCCGCTCCACCCCTATCTCCCGCTCTCCTGTCTCTGCGCCACCCTCCAGAGCCAGTATATGGGCACACAGCCTTCTGATCACCTGCGTGCAGTCTTTAAACGCCTCCGTCTCTCCAATCCCCTTCACTCGCAAATTGTTCCAGCGGCCCGATCCTCAATCTCCTCCAACTTCTCTGTCATCTCCTCGTGCTGTCTCTCCAACTTGCTCTGCGCCTCTGCCATCGCCTGCAACTCGCCGGTACATTCCTCCACGTGGTCCTCCAGTACTGCCACGCGGTCGCCCAGGCCATTCAGATCTTGTTGGATTCTCATGAGCGACTCCTTAATTTCTTTCTGCATCACCACCAACTCGGCATGCAGATCCTTTTTAAAGGCCCGCAACCGTGCCCGTATCGGCATTTCCGCCTCCCGGAGCTCCTCGCTCTCATCATCCTCCTCCGAGTTCGCCATGCTTCTAGGCCCTTCCGCTTCAGCAGCCGCCTGCTCCTCTTTCTCCCTCCTCTGCACATAGGGAGATCGAAAGCCCGCTAGCTGGGCCATTACTCCTTACCGCTCCCTGCTTTCACCGGCACCGGGATCAGCACTTTTCCCCCTTTATTGAGCAGGACACTGACGGAGCTCAGCTAGAATGCAGCCATTCGCTCCGCGACGTCACCAGAAGTCCTCGATATGTATTTTTAAGTGTTGCTTAGTGTGTAAAGTTTAGATCCCACGGACTTCCAGATGATGGTCCAGACTTTGGTCCTCCTCTAATTGGACTACTATAACTTGATATATCTGGGACTGCCAGAATATGTCCTTAAATCTCTTCAACTTGCACTGAATGCAGCAACACAAATTTGTTGGCATTCATAAATTTGATGTTATTGTAAACCAGGTGTTCCCCCGAAAGTCTCACCTTACCTTAGCCAATAATTGCTAGTGCCACGGTCAGCCAAGCATATACTCAGGTGCACCGTCAATGGAGGTCTGGGTTCACAGGTTAAATATTATTTTAATCATTTCTTATAACCCTTGTATTAATGAATTAAAAAGTGCAGGAATCCGTGAGAAGAACCCTGCTTGTACACAATGCAAAGGTACTTTTGTTTGATTTTTCTTACTGTTTCTTTTTAATAATGGAACATTTCATTACATCAAGACAGTGGTGCAGCTAATATGTTCATAAACCCTTTAATTCAGCAAAACCACACGTTTGGAATTTCTTTTCACAGGAAGAATTTCCTTTTGTGAACATTAAATCAAGGTAAAATAAATATAGGAAATACTTTCTGAAGTACAATCACATAAATGTCAGTTCCTTGTCTTCATAAATTATTCTGTCTAAACTTGAAAAACACTTTGAATATTGTTTTTTTAACAAAATTTCATCCTTGTAGAAGAAATTACCACTGTGCAATTTATTCATTTGCGGGTAAGTATAAGATTACTCCCAATAAACCAGTATTTTCATTCACTTTCGTTCTTCAGCTAAAGTTAAGTTTTACAATCTCTTTTTTTGCAGCTTTCAAGAGAATCTATTAGTAAATTCAGGTAAGTATTTTTCCTCTGAATAGCTTTTACTAATTATTTATTTATTTGAGCTCAAATAATGTAATTCTGTCCTTTGTGGTTTGTTGTAGAACAGGCGTGTAATAACATTTCACTCCCTTCAGCAGAAGGAGACTTCTCATTTGTTTTAAACTTTTACTTGCTATCTAAAGAAAAGGATCATTGAAATATCCTAAAAACTATAATTTACATTCACGCATTCAATAACCGAGGTAGCTCGGACACGGTGCTCCGGGCCCCTCAAACCATCCACCCCTGCCCCCTCCCCCATTTTTGCCCCACCCTCTTATCCCACAGAATACACACACACACACCACTTCTTGGGAAAACACCGGTCGCAGCTTTATTAACTTTTTAACATACCGAACATTACAGTTCAAGAATAATCCCCTTAACAATCCAAACATCAGAGTAATGCCTCACCAGCCATTCTATTAGCAAGGTGACCCGCAGCGAAGCAATGCCTCACCAGCCATGTTAGCAAGGTGACCCCGCCTCCGCTTGCCGCGGTCATGCCAACCGCAATCTTCCTAATCCCCTTTCCCTGACCTCGCCATGTAAGCAAAAGTCAGCCAGGGGATGTCCGGGTCGGGGGCACCCCGCCCCCGGCCCAAGTATAGCCTAAGGCTCCGGACCCCGGAAACCTCCGGGATCCCGCCCCCCCCCCAGCTGCGACACCCCTTCAGCCCCCCACCTCACATCCCTAACATAGGGAGGGAGGGAGGGAAGCAGGCCTCGTTCCCCGAGGTGGAGCAGGAGCTTCGGCAGCTGTTGCCGACTCCCGACTCCTCCCCACCCAGGCCACGCCTCCCGCCTCCCAGACTCCACCGCGCTCCTGCGCGCGGCTGGAGCCAGGAAACGCCACCAGCGCCCTCCACGTCATCGCGCTCTCACCCCCCGCCCCTCCCCCCTCCCCCCCCCCCCCGCTGACATCCGCGGGCCAGGGTCCCCACACCGGCCGAGCACCCGGTTACCATCGGCCGCCGGGACCCTGCCCCGCGGCCTTGCATTAACCGAGGTAGCTCGGACACGGTGCTCCGGGCCCCTCAAACCATCCACCCCTGCCCCCTCCCCCATTTTTGCCCCACCCTCTTATCCCACAGAATACACACACACACACCACTTCTTGGGAAAATACCGGTCGCAGCTTTATTAACTTTTTAACATACCGAACATTACAGTTCAAGAATAATCCCCTTAACAATCCAAACATCAGAGTAATGCCTCACCAGCCATTCTATTAGCAAGGTGACCCGCAGCGGAGCAATGCCTCAACAGCCATGTTAGCAAGGTGACCCCGCCTCCGCTTGCCGTGGTCATTGCAACCGCAATCTTCCTAATCCCCTTTCCCTGACCTCGCCATGTAAGCAAAAGTCAGCCAGGGGATGTCCGGGTCGGGGGCACCCCGCCCCCGGCCCAAGTATAGCCTAAGGCTCCGGACCCCGGAAACCTCTGGGATCCCGCCACCGGCACAGCGGACATTAATGTCAGGTCTAAGGCACCCCGCCTCGGACCCCAGTGCGGCCTAGAGCTCCGGATCCCGGACACCTCCGGGATCCCTCCTCCAGCACTGGCGACATTAATGTCCCGAAGCCGCCCCCCCAACCAAGCTGCGACCAGGTGCACCCCCTGCCGAATCACACATACCAAGCCCACCGCCAGTGGTGGCTAAGCACTCCGACACCCTTAGCGGAAAAGTACTCCCGCTTCCCCGACAACCGTATGCTCGCACCTCAGGAAGGCCAGAATATCCAGCTGCCTGATTCGCACTGCCGAGTTCCCCCCCCCATGCATTTTTTTTTTTTTGGAGTACAGTCCCGCAGACGAGAACCTGATAACCGACCACAGCCGCAGGCCGCTCCACAACCCTGTCGACGCCCCCCAACCCGGAACTGGAGCCAAACCGGCTTCCGCCATGGAGCCCCCAGCCAAGGTCGGGGCCCGCCACACAATGTCCCCCCCAATCATCAGCTGAGGGGTCCCGATCGACAACCCAAACTCCCTTGAACCATCCCCCTACGAGGGAAGGAACCATGGGCCATATAACCTTAAGCTGTTTGTCCTGCCGATGGCCGACAGCGACAATCACGGGACCCCCACCCCCCGGGAGCCAGAACCAGCTGGAAAAACCCTGGCACCCCATCCGCCGTTGCTTAACTCTACGCCCGGCAACCCTCCCGCGACCCCTCAACGAGTCACCCCCCCAAAGCCGGCGGAACATGCCGCAACCACCGCCGCCCCGCCAACGTACTGCCGCCTGCTTTCCTTACAGACTACAACCCACCCCCCTTTTGCGGTAGCTTGCCCCTGCCCCACCAAGATAACATGCCCTGAATTATACCAGGCATCCTTGCCCGGAAGAGGGAGGCAGCAGACGTAACATCCGTCCAGTGCCAACAGGGCCGCCAGTCCCCGGTAGCCCCCGTGTAATAGGCCGCTGGGCGTCCGGAGGCACTGAGCCAAACACCCCCCCCCCCTGTCTCCAGTCGGAATGCCCGCCTCTCGCGGTTTCATGCAGGGCCCCCCAACCTTTCTGGACCGCCACCATCCCCCGCTGTGGACCGGGAAACCGAACACCACCCCGTCATGCAGGACCTCCCGACCCTTCTGGCCCGCCAGCGACCGGAAAGCCGTCCGTCACCCCGTGAGAGCCAGCGGGGGTACGCAAGCCCGATCGCCCGCATTCGGCCACAACGTGCTCACACCCGTCACTCCACGGCCAATTGATGCATTGTCACTCCCACACCCTGCTCGTGGTTGCGCTTGACACCCCAGCCCCCCCATGTCGACAGCTCACGACAGACTAGTGAGCCTTAGAGTGTATGAAAGCCAAACTCGCGACGAGCTGTCAAATATGCCACACGACCCCAGCCGGAATAACCGGACCGATAACTGGCGGTCCCAGCCGAAATAGCTGTCGTGCCCATGAAAGTCGCTCCCCAGACCACATCGACCCCCCCATCCACATGCCTGTCAATTAATCCGCCATACCTCGATGCAGCCCCTGCCTCCGGAAGTTGTCACCGCCCACGGCCTCGGCAACACCACCAGCAGGGGGCCGGGAACCTCGCCAGTGCAAACTACGAAGAAGCCTACCCCAGACTCTACCCGCCCCCCGCCATCAAGACCGTCATCCAACGGGTGACGATCCCCCGCTCCTTAAACGGCAGCCGCAGGCCCAATAGGCAATCCTCAGTATCGGGTCTTCTTCCGAACCCTGAGCGTACCGCCACTCTACCCCACAGGCAATTAGCTCCCAACCCCCCCACGGATGGTACTGCACCCCAGCACCCATTCACTACCCGGGCACACCGTTCGACCGGCCCAACTCCCCCCCCCCCCCCAGCCATAGCCAGAACAGCTGAAATCACGAAAGGAACAAAGCACAGCCCAGAGTCATGGAATGTCGAACAAACCTCCCCTTTCACGGCCGTCCCCCCTCTGAGCCCGAAATCGCCTAACCCGTAATCCCCACCCCGTTTTGAATACCCATACGGGGGCTCAGTTCCGCCTACCGGCGGCTCAACCTCCCGCTCCCCCCACCATGCAAGGAAAGCGCCACCACCGAGGCAAATTTCCCGCTTAGGACGCACGAGCAGTTGCTCGGCCCGAACACTCCAAACCGCCCAGAACCCCCCCCCCCCCAATCCTCCCACCGCTCCACCGTGAGTCTTGCCGCAGCCCATTGCGGAAGGCCCGTAACTGCCTAATAGTAATAGGCCACCTACCCCTCCTCAAGAGCCCGAGGGACTGGCCCCGGCCATGCAACGGGCCCCCCCATTCCACTAATTACGTGAATCATTCCTTGTCTTTATTATTAACATTACAGTTTCGGATTTTGTTTCGTGACCTATTCAGGTATACAGTAAAGCCTTCCCAGATGCTTGAACGATCACCCCCACGGACCGAGGAAACAGGTTGATATTCGCAGTCCCAGCTGGGCCAGAAAACCGCTGGCCCTCTGCCTCCTAGCTGTTAAGTCCCCAGCACTCCTGCCCGACCGGAAGGATCCCCTTGCCCCCCCCCCCTTGTCACCTGGGCAAGCATTAACTGCCCTACCCAACCTTTCGACGAGGCCCCCCCCCCCGACCCGAGCACCGGCTCGCCACCTTCTCCGCCGTTAATATAATAATTATGTCGTGCCGTTATTTTGTTTTATTTTATTTATGTATTTTTTTGTTTTGTTTTGTTTTTGTTTTGGAGACCGCTACCTGCTCCGTTCCGTCCCACTGCAACACCCACCCCCTGGACACTCTACCATCCCCTTTTTAAGGCGAAACAATCCGCAGAACACCGCTTCCAATTCCCCGGCACACAATCTTCAGACTGTACACCCGCCCATTCTCATCCAGCACGCCGCTTCCCATCCCGTACCCTTTTCGTCCCACTCCACGCGTACGAATAGTGTGCATCCGGCACTATGCTTCCCCCCCCCCCCCCCCGCGCCCTTTTCGCCCCTCCCCGCGGACACATAGTCAGAGCCGCAGGGGTCGACGGCTCCGCATAGCGGCGCCGCCAACACTAAACCGCTAGGGCCAGCTTGCCGTACCCCGCTCCCTCCCGCGATCTCGTGTGCAGCACCTTCCCCCCAGTCCGCCAGCACTCACCCGCTGCCCCGGCGTCACCCCTCTGCTGCCAATGGATGCAGCAACCAGAGTCCACTGTCCTTGGTCCACTGCCGCAGCCCGTCCTACTCCAAGTGCTGATCGCCATCTGTTGTCCCATCCCTTGTCACTTGCAGACTTGTAGACGGCACCCAGTCCGTAGTTGCCTCCCCCGGTTGCTGCGATCCTTCCGCACTCTCTCGAGACTCCTCTGGTATCTGGCACCTGGCTGCCTCTCCAGCGTCCATGTTTCGGAGACCCGCTGGAACACTCACTCCAAGTCCTCTTGAGTTCTGAGACACTGCAGCTACCTGGGGTGGATGATAAGAAAAGACAGGGGGGGGAGGGGAACAACGACTGCCAAGATGGCTGCCACGCCCCCACCCAATCCACCCGTGATGATCCTTGACCACCCTCCCTCCAAGACTCCCATGCCGCAGGACTATATGCAGCATAATACCCTTCTTGCAGAGCAGTCCAACACCCCCTGCCCCTTACCCCCCGTCCTCCCCTTCCATACGCAGGGACCCCTTGTCCCACTGGCACTCCCCCCTCCGCTCAGGATAAATTGCAACCCACTTGTCAAATTAATATGCCTCCTAAAGCACTTTTACCCATTAAAGTTAATGCCTCAGCCAGCCTTTTTTGTTGCGCACAATGGGGGATTGAACCCATGGCCCCTGCATCAGCAGTCAGTGTCTTAACCATTGTACTATGGCTCTGTTCCCCAATGCTCTCTGCTCCCCACCCCCAACTGAGACAGACATGCCGTGGGACCCCCCCTGTAATCCCCTAGCAACCTCGTCGCGGCTGGTCACTTGCCCCCTCATAAAATGCCCCCAATAAGAACATAAGAACATAAGAAATGCCATACTGGGTCAGACCGAGGTCCATCAAGCCCAGTATCCTGTTTCCAACAGTGGCCAATCTAGGTCATACGTACCTAGCAGTTTCCCCAAAAGACACAGGTTCTGCAGTGCTTGTACTAGGTCAAGCATTGATATCCTGGGTCCCTTTTTAATAGTGGTTTATGGACCTTTCCTCCAGGAACTTGTCCAAACCTTTTTTAAACCCAGCTATACTAACAGCCCTTACTACATCCTCCGGTAACAGATTCCAGAGTTTGATTACACGTTGAGTGAAGAAATATTTTCTCTTATTTGTCTTAAATAGTTTACCCTGTAGCTTCATTACATGTCCCCTAGTCCTTCTATATTCTGATAGCGTAAACAATTGATCCACGTTTATCCGTTCCACTCCATTCATTAATTTATAGACCTCTATCATATCTCCCCTCAGCCGTCTCTTTTCCAGGTTAAAGAGCCCTAACCTTGTTAGCCTCTCTTCATAGGAGTAGCCTTCCATCCCCTTCACCAATTTGGTGGCTCTTCTCTGTACTTTTTCTAATAACTCTATGTCCTTTTTAAGATACGGTGACCAGAATTGCACACAATATTCAAGGTGCGGTCGTACCATGGAGCGATACAGAGGCATTATAATATCCTTTGTTTTATTCTCCATCCCTTTCCTTATGATACCTAGCATTCTATTTGCTTTCTTGGCCGCCGCTGCACACTGGGCGGAGGGTTTTAACATGTTATCCACGATGACTCCTAAATCTTTTTCCTGGGTGGTGGTTTCTAATGTGGAGCCTTGCATCGTGTAACTATAGTGTGGGTTGTTCTTTCCTAGGTGCATAACTTTGCACTTGTCCACATTAAATTTCATCTGCCATTTGGATGCCCAGTCTTCCAATTTATCCAGATCCTCCTGCAGTTTTCCACAATCCTCTTGGGTTTTAACAACTTTAAACAGTTTTGTGTCATCTGCAAATTTGATAACCTCACTAGTTATTCCTTTTTCCAGGTCATTTATGAATATGTCAAAAAGTAGGGGACCCAGTACAGATCCCTGGGGTACTCCACTATTCACCTTTTTCCATTGGGAATATTGGCCATTTAGCCCTACCCTCTGCTTTCTATCTTTTAACCAGTTCCCGATCCACAATAGTACACTGCCTCCTATCCCATGACTTTTTAGCTTTGCCAAAAGTCTCTGATGGGGGACCTTGTCAAAAGCTTTCTGAAAGTCCAGATACACTATATCAACCGACTCACCTTTGTCTACCTGTTTATGCACACCTTCAAAAAAGCAGATCAGATTAGTAAGACAAGATCTTCCTTGTCTAAAGCCATGTTGGCTGTCTCCCATTAGGCCATGGCTATCTACATGCTGTGTAATTTTGTTCTTTATGATGGTTTCTACCATTTTCCCTGGTACTGACGTCAGGCTCACCAGTCTGTAATTTCCCGGGTCACCCCTGGAACCCTTTTTAAAAATTGGTGTTACGTTGGCGACCCTCCAATCTTCAGGTATTACAGATGATTTTAATGAAAGTTCACAGATTACCAATAGCAGGTCTGCAATCTCATATTTCAGTTCTTTCAACACTCTGGGATGTATACCATCCGGTCCAGGTGATTTGCTACTATTCAGTTTATCAAATAGTTGTAATATATCTTCCCGGTTGTAGCGATATTTCTCTCAATTCCTCTGCAGTATCACCTTTAAATACCACTTCAGTCTTGGGTAACATCCCTACATCTTCCTCAGTAAAGACCGAAGCAAAGAATTCATTCAGTCTCTCTGCTATAGCCTTGTCCCCTCTTACTGCCCCTTTTACCCCTCTATCATCTAATGGTCCAATTGACTCTCTCACAGGCCTTTTGCTACGAATGTACTTGAAAAAGTCTTTATTTCGTGTTTTTGCTTCCGTAGCAAGTTTCTTCTCAAATTCCCGCTTTGCCTGCCTTATCAATGCTTTGCATTTAACTTGCCAGTGCTTGTGTTGTTTCCAGTTTTCATCATTTGGCTCTTTTTTCCATGTCCTGAAGGTTGCTCTTTTGGCAGCAACAGCCTCTCTGACCTCACCTTTAAACCATGCTGGCAGTTTTTTGGACTTTCTTCCACTTTTCTTAATGCGTGGAATACAGCTGGTCTGTGCTTCGAGGATAGTATTTTTAAATAACACCCAAGCTTGCTGTAAGTCTTTAACCTTTGGAACCGCTCCTTTTAGTTTTTTCCGAAATATATTCCTCATTCTATCATAGTCTCCCTTTTGAAAGTTAAAAGGTAGTACTGTGGATTCCTTTACTATCTGTCCTCCACTGATTAAATCAAACATGATCATACTATGATCACTATTGCCAAGTGGTCCCAACACCCTTATTTCTTGCACCAGATCTGGCGTTCCACTAAGGACTAGGTCCAGTATGGCTTCCCCTCTGGTCGGTTCATGAATCAGCTGCTCCAAGAAGCAGTCATTTATTTCATCTAGAAACTTTATCTCTTTAGCTTGTCCTGCTGTGAGACTGTCCCAGTCGATACCGGGGTAATTGAAATCACCCATTATTACTACTCTGTTGTGGCTTTTGTTAGCTTCCTTGATTTCTTTGAGCATTTCATCATCCATTTGTTCATTCTGGCCAGGCGGTCGATAGTATACTCCCACTGCCATCACCTTCCCTTTCTTAAATGGAATTTCAATCCATAGAGATTCTACAGCAAATTGTGTTCCCTGCAAAACCTTAATCCTTTCTGACTCAATGCCCTCTTTAACATAGAGCGCAACCCCTCCACCAATTTGTTCAGCTCTATCATTACGATATAGTTTGTATCCAGGTATCACAGTGTCCCACTGGTTATCCTCCTTCCACCATGTCTCTGAGAGTGCAATCATATCTAACCTCTCATTTAGTGCTATATATTCTAATTCTCCCATCTTATTGTTTAGACTTCTAGCATTGGCATACAAGCATTTTAGTGACTGTATTTTATTAATTTTATTAATATTAATCTGGCTATTGGTAGGCATGGGTAATTGGGAATCTTTATGCTCTGTCTGCTCCTTACTCAAGGGCATTTGGGCTACTATACTCCCTTTTGGAACCTCACTGTTTTTGGTAGTATCCTTCAAGGATACCTTTGTCCGAACCATGCGCTCCTGGGTGACTGTCGGCTTTCCCCTATTTTCTAGTTTAAAAGCTTCTCTATCTCTTTTTTAAAGGTTAATGCCAGCAGTCTGGTCCCATCCTGATTAAGGTGAAGCCCATCCCTTCGGAAGAGCCCCCCCTTTCCCCAGAATGTTCCCCAGTTCCTAACAAATCCAAAACCCTCATCCTTGCACCATTGTCTCATCCACGCATTGAGACTCCGGAGCTCTGCCTGTCTTTTGGGTCCTGCACGTGGAACAGGAAGCATTTCGGAGAACGCTATCCTGGAAGTTCTGGATTTCAACTTCCTACCTAAAAGCTTAAATTTAGCCTCCAGAACTTCCCTACCACATTTTCCTATGTCATTGGTACCAACATGTACCAAGACAGCAGACTCCCCCCCAGCACTATCTATGATCCTATCTAGGCGGTGTGTGAGATCTGCTACCTTCGCACCAGGCAGGCATGTTACCAGGCGATCCTCACGTCCACCAGCCACCCAGCTATCTACATTCCTAATGATTGAATCACCAACTATAACAGCTGTCCTGACCCTCCCCTCATGGGGACATGGCCCTGGAGAAACGTCCTCGGTGCGAGAGGGTTTTACATCACCTGGAGGACAGGTCCTAGTTACAGGATCACTTCCTGCCACACCAGGGTGATGCTCTCCTGTCACGTGACCTCTCTCCTCCATGGCAACAGGGATGCTGCCAGACTGGAGGTGGGACTTCAGGACTATATCCCTGTAGGTCTCGTCCATGTACTTCTCTGTCTTTCTTATGTCTTCCAGGTCTGCTACTCTAGCCTCTAGAGAACGGACTCTTTCCCTGAGAGCAAAGAGCTCCCTGCACTTAGTGCATATGTAGGACCTCTCACCAACTGGGAGAAAATCATACATGTGACACTCAATGCAAAAGACTGGAGAACCCCCATCTCGTTGCTGGACCTCTGTCTGCATCTTAGTTTAAAGCTTGTGTTTAGGTCTTTTAAATTCGGTATATAATAAGGATTGGTGTAGATGCTTATACTAATAAAAGTGTATCTAATACCCCTAATACACCCTGTGTACCTGAAGCGTAATTAATCTCAGGTCCTCTGTGTATGACTGATTTGGATTAAGAGCTGCACCTGAGAGCAGCCCCTTTCCTCTAAGATGTGCAAGTACCTATAAAACTACAATTACCCCAGGGGTGGGTGGGTGCTGGGGAGGGAGGGAGGGAGATAAGTCCTATTAAAGAGGGCAGTTACAAGGTACCCTGTCAACCCTCAGCAGGGGGATGGGGGTACCACACAAAGCCCAGTTAGTTGAGAGAGGCAAGGTAAGTACAGCTGAGAGGGCTGAACTAGCACACCACTAAAACAAACAATAAATAATTAAACAAACAGTTAGACAAACAGTAAATAATTAAATAAACAGCTAGAACTCACAGTAAGATGTCCCAGGAGGCAAATATCCCCTCACTAGCAGAGCTCTGTAAAAGTACAGCCCTTCTCTGGTCAGAGAAAAGCAAACTAGAACAGACTATGCACACGTGGAGAAAACAGGAAGAAGGCTACACAATACCTCAGGGGGAGGGAGAGGAGTCACTCAGGCAGGAAAGGACAGGAAAAAAGTTTAACAAACAGCAGATTCTGGGGAGAGAGATTTAATTCAAAATGGCTACCACACAAAGCCCAGTTAGTTGAGAGAGGCAAGGTAAGTACAGCTGAGAGGGCTGAACTAGCACACCACTAAAACAAACAATAAATAATTAAACAAACAGTTAGACAAACAGTAAATAATTAAATAAACAGCTAGAACTCACAGTAAGATGTCCCAGGAGGCAAATATCCCCTCACTAGCAGAGCTCTGTAAAAGTACAGCCCTTCTCTGGTCAGAGAAAGGCAAACTAGAACAGACTATGCACACGTGGAGAAAACAGGAAGAAGGCTACACAATACCTCAGGGGGAGGGAGAGGAGTCACTCAGGCAGGAAAGGACAGGAAAAAAGTTTAACAAACAGCAGATTCTGGGGAGAGAGATTTAATTCAAAATGGCTACCACACAAAGCCCAGTTAGTTGAGAGAGGCAAGGTAAGTACAGCTGAGAGGGCTGAACTAGCATACCACTAAAACAAACAATAAATAATTAAACAAACAGTTAGACAAACAGTAAATAATTAAATAAACAGCTAGAACTCACAGTAAGATGTCCCAGGAGGCAAATATCCCCTCACTAGCAGAGCTCTGTAAAAGTACAGCCCTTCTCTGGTCAGAGAAAAGCAAACTAGAACAGACTATGCACACGTGGAGAAAACAGGAAGAAGGCTACACAATACCTCAGGGGGAGGGGGAGGAGTCACTCAGGCAGGAAAGGACAGGAAAAAAGTTTAACAAACAGCAGATTCTGGGGAGAGAGATTTAATTCAAAATGGCTACCACACAAAGCCCAGTTAGTTGAGAGAGGCAAGGTAAGTACAGCTGAGAGGGCTGAACTAGCACACCACTAAAACAAACAATAAATAATTAAACAAACAGTTAGACAAACAGTAAATAATTAAATAAACAGCTAGAACTCACAGTAAGATGTCCCAGGAGGCAAATATCCCCTCACTAGCAGAGCTCTGTAAAAGTACAGCCCTTCTCTGGTCAGAGAAAAGCAAACTAGAATAGACCTCTTACCTGCTGGCCTCGGTCCCCAACACTGCTCCCTCCTCGTCTGGGTAACTCAGGAAGGGCGCCCAATTCACTCGCATACCCTTCCCCTTGAATAGGGCACCTGTCGTGTGCTACTGTGCTGTAGCGCCCCCTATGCCCTTTAGTATTCTTTCCCCCCCTTACCTCTGGTATTCCCCCCCCCCACCACCACTTCCGGTATTAGCCCCCCCCACCTCTGGGATTCGCCCCCACCCATCTCTGGCATTCGCCCCCACCCTACCTTTGGTATTCGCCCCCACCACTACCTCTGGAATGCACTCCCCTGTCCCCTCGAAAAGGCATTGCGCCATGCGAAGCCTCTGCCTTTCTCTTTATTGTTTTTTTTTTTTTTTTTATAATTGCCTTGCCTGCCACAATGTCCTGATCGCCTCCTGCCTGGATTGCTGCCGCAGCCCACGTGCACTCGGCCTTATCCTCACGTGCGCTTCAGTCTCCCAGCAATGCCCTGCTGGCCTCCTGCATGGATCGCCGCCGCGGGACACGTGACCTCCCCTCCACACATGCTCGTCTCTCGGCGAGCACTGTCCGCCTCAGTCTGCTCAACAGCCCGCACTTCTTCCACGCCCTGGAACCCCGTCTGGACCACCAACACGCTGGCCATGATCCAACTCCCCGGGTTGCCAAACAAGCAGGCCTCGTTCCCCTAGGTGGAGCAGGAGCTTCGGCAGCCGTTGCCGACTCCCAACTCCTCCCCACCCAGGCCACGCCTCCCGCCTCCCAGACTCCACCGTGCTCCTGCGCGCGGCTGGAGCCAGGAAACGCCACCAGCGCCCTCCACGTCATCGCGCTCTCACCCCCCGCCCCTCCCCCCCCCCCCTGCCAACATCCGCGGGCCAGGGTCCCCGCACCGGCCGAGCACCCGGTTACCATCGGCCGCCGGGACCCTGCCCCGCGGCCTTGCATTTCTCAGTCATATCAGTATTTTTAACAAAATACAATGTTTGTCCTCTGAGCATGACAAACACACACACACACACAAAAATAAGACCACTCTGCTTTCAGTTTTAAATATCCATAGTTTTCATTACTTACAGCAGAGATGTTCAGCACCTCATGCACAGAGCGATTCGCAAAGCTCCCACAAAAGAATTTGCACTTTAAAACCATTTCTCTTCTGAAGCAAATAGCCAACTATCAATTGTATCTACTCGGTTAAGGAATCATTTTCCTGCTTTAGGTCGCAGACCAGTCAGGCTGGAAGCTCACAGCTTCAGTCAGTCCCTGAAGAGAAAAGAAAATAAGTCGGGTTCTTTTTTGAGATAAACTGGAGTTTCTTTTTCCTCACTCCCAATCTTTCTGTAGAGTTAGCTGCAGTGTTTTAATTCCAGCTAGAACTTTTTAACTAGCTGCGGCAGCTATTACCACAGAAATTCATCTCTATAGGAAGAGAGGGGTTGTTTTTTTTTAGTAAAATTCTGTTCTTTTAACCTGCTCTCTCTTTTTTTTTAAACAAGAGGCAGCTATCTTCCTTTTAGATAAATCCCAGTCAGTCACACAATCTGTCACCTCACTCTTTCTCAGTGGAAACAGATTTTAAAATTCTCCAAACCTCAGAGAAACACTCTGGGGTATGTTTACTAAGGAGGTTAAGGTAGCAAAGCTGCCATTAACAGGAGTTATTGGTGCTCATGAGCGGTTAATGCTATGGAAAGGGCTGATAACCCTGGAATAACGTGTGGAAACTGGTCCCCTAGTGTTAAGGTAAAAGGAGGTGTAGAGTGAGCATTAATGGGGTGGAGATTGGGCGGGAATAGCTTGTGCCCCTTTAACACTGGTTTGTGCTACCCATTAGAGCTCCTGGCACTGGGAACCCTAACGTCATTTGAAAGCTCCCGGTAAGGGCTATTAATGAGGGGAGAGAGCCTATTTAAATGTATGCAATGTGCTCTGCCCACCGTAGTTTTCACATTAGTGATAGTACTGCTCCATTGGCGGCAACAGCATGGTGCCCCATTAATAAAGGGCACTATGTTGTTAATGCCAAATTGGCCAAGGAGGTGTCATGTGGGTGATGCAGTGGGGCTGGCTGGTCCACTAGGCTCATAAGGTTCATCATGGGAACATGAGTGAGCTAAGCAATACAGACGTGCATGAACTCTACAACAGCCATAGTGGTGACTGTGATGACTGGAGCAGTAGCCACTACCTGCATATCATGTGTGATGGTGGAGGAAGTGTGCTTGGCCTCCTGGACAAAGAAGGATGGTCCCCAAAGGACCTCATGGGTCATGCACGAGGTCTGAGTTCATGGTATGGGCAAAAGTATAGATCTGCCAGTGTACAGCAACTCGCAATGGGAATGCATGGCCTGCTCATGTCCTGCTTCAGGGGATGGTGCCACAATGCAGCCCAGTACACCAGTGTGTATGACAGTTCTGTGGCTTTGGAGGTACACTGGTGGGATGGGCAGTGTGATCTCAGATGTGGCTTGTCCATGGGAGAAGAGATGTATACTGCCAATTGGTAAGAGTAGTGCCGATGCAGTACTGAGTGTCCAGTGCAGTCCGTACATCATGTGTATTGCTGCAGACAGTCCCTAGCTGTGGTCTCTAACTGCCTCTGTATGTGGCAGCTAGGTTGTGTCCTGTACTGGGCTGTACCCAAGTCATGCAGGGACCTGATGTCAATTTGTGTCCAGACAGTGCAACAATGTGAGGTGCTCTGCTTTAGCCTAATGGTCTCAGCAGGACATTAGTAAGGCAAAGGACCTGGGTTTAAATCCCAGTTGTGCTCTGTGTGACTTTTGGAAATCTGCATGAAGATATTGACCAGAATACCTTGGAGGTGTCATTGATTACACAGGTACACTAAAAAAAAATTTTTTTAAACTGCCTCTAATGTTTCGATTGATTTTTACGTTTTTTGGTGCGCTGAATCCAAATCTGGTAACCAATTTGCTCCATCACATACAGATTTTTTGCTACATTGGGTTAGCAGTTTGAGGTGAATGTTTCAGATTGAGTGCGATCGAGATAAAAGTTTCTTGGATGAATTCTTTATACTAATTGTTTAGTAGTTATTCAAATAAGAATAAAGAAAATTGTAACAAGGCAGCACATAAGAATAGAGTAATGTCAACAAAACACACTGATGGTAGCAAAATTGTCTGCACTTAAAACAGCCACATACATGTGCACAAACATTGAGCATATAAGAGCGAGGTTAGACACAAAGCAAAGCAAAGAAATGTGCAAAAAATGTTGTACAGGTATGTATGTAAGAATAGAAAACGCAAACCGCACCATTGCAATACATGAAGACAAACACCCGATGGTGTGAAAATAAAATTCTAATAAATGAGATCCGACACTGTGGTAATAACTAGCAAATTTTTATTTCAAAGTTTAGTAAAAACACGATATTTGTCAACACAGTTTAGATTTTAAAGTCATTCTTGGGTCAATCAATCTCCTGGTGGGCCCGTTTCTTCTTCCCCCGAATGCTTCTCTTGGTGCGCTGCTTGGCGTATTTTTCATCTGGGGTTTCCCGCAGCAGCAACCAGCAGAAATCAGCTATCATAGTGGTGTTCCATCTTCCTTGGTACCTTCTCTCTGCGTCCTTGATGTCCTGGTGAAACCTTTCACCTTGTTCTTCACTGTACGCCCCCAAGTTTTCGGGAAAGTAGTTCACATGGGAGTGCAAGAAATGGACTTTCAGGCTCATGTTACAGCCTTGTTCTTTGAAGGCATTGAGCATCCTGGCAACAATATCCTTATAGTTCTCATCCCGCCTGTTCCCCAAGAATTTGAGAACAACATCCTTGAAGGAATCCCAGGCTTCTTTTTCCTTCTCAGACATCGTTTCAGCGAATGCTCCATCTGAAATGAGTTTCCTTATATCAGGGCCAACAAACACTCCTTCCTTTAGCTTTGCTTCAGAAAGTCGGGGGAACTTTGAGCAAAGGTACCGAAAGCACTCACCATCTTTTGGAAGGGACTTGATGAATTGCTTAATGAGACCCAACTTAATGTGGAGAGGTGGTAATAGAATTTTATCACGAGCTACCAAGCTCTCATGAAGAACATTTTTCTCACCGGGTCTCAAATACTCCCGAATTGGCCAGTCTTTTTTCCCCCAGTGTAGGTCGCGGGCCCGGCTATCCCACAAGCAAAGGAAGCAGGGATATTTGGTGAAACCAGATTGCTGCCCTAATAGCATGGATAGAATTTTAAAGTCTCCACAAATCATCCACTTATGCTCATCATAACGAATCTTCTGAAGAATCAGGGCCAAATTCTCGTATTTTTCTTGGAGAATAACAGAGTGAGTAATAGGAACTGAAGCGAATGTGTTGCCATTATGAAGAAGAACACCTTTTATGCTGTCTTTTGACGAATCAATGAACAGCCGCATTTCAGCAGGATCATACTTGAGTTTAAACTTTTCCATCACTCCGTATATATCGTTGCAAAATACCAAATCTTCCTCTTTGCTGAAATACTTCAAAAATTGTGTCTCGCGGTTGCGGTACCAATAAAAAGTTGTTCCTGGTGACAATAGATTTTTCTGTTTAAGCCGAGAACCTAGCAGTTGGGCAGCATCTTTTGGGAGTCCTAAATCCCGGACTAAATCATTCAATTCAGCTTGAGAGAAAAGTTCAGGTTTCGGATCTGGTTCAGTTTCAAACTCGGAAGTACTGGACTCATCGGGAAAAGCCATCTGATGACTCTCATCATGATCAGAACCGTCCACACAAATATGATCCAAAAGATTTTGGTGGTTCAGGCACAGGTACTTCGTTGCTATGAGGCATAGGCCTAATTGCTGAGGGAAGGTTGGGGTAACTTATTACGTTCTTATTTTTTAAGTTGTATCCCTTCACAATGCAAGAGCAAAAATAGCAGTCACTGCTGTGGTCTCTTTGTTCACGCCACATCATAGGTATTCCGAAACGAAATGCTTGTTTTTTACCTTTCATCCATAAGCGTAGATCTTCCTCACATGTCTTGCACACTTTGTGAGGAGCCCACGGTTTGTCTTGATCGCCTAACTTCAAACCGAAATAGGCGAAATATACTTTTTTAATAAATGCAGAAATGTTCCTCTGCCGCTTTTTCACGGTATATTCCCCACAAATAAAACAAAAACTGTCCGGAGAGTTGATGCAACCTCTGGCTCTGTGAGCCATCACAAATACACAGCACTGCAAACTACAACTGTAGTGAACCACTTCGGAATAAAGCTGGATTACGACTGAGCAAACAAAAGGTAATAATGAACTTGCAAGAAACTGAAATTTGACAGGAACGTTCATGTCGCAACCACCGTGTTTGAGCGAGCGAACGAGGCGAGGCGAACAGGAAAGAACATGCGCCAGCGCGAGTACTGGATTTAGCCCCCCGCCTCCCAATTGTCCTGTTAATGTATAAAATGAATACAAAACAGTCTAAAATATCATGAGGGAGTGTTTCTAGTTAGTTAACCATTACAACCTCTATTTTGGGCCAAGAAAATAAACTGCAGTCGGCTAAAAAGAAATTATGTGAACATTCCTTATATGGGTAAGAAATCTAATTTTGCAAGAAAACGTGACGTGATGGAACATTTTGGCTATTTTTCCTGGATTCAGCACCCCAAAATCTATAGGAATCAGCTGCAAAACTGGAGGCAGCTTTTTGGTAGTGTACCTGTGTTATATGGCTGCCAACAGCCTGATCTTTGTTTTGGTTCTGCTCACATGCATATTGCATGTGGGGGCCAACAAAAGTGACCCCACAATCTGCCTGCACAATGAGTTATGGCACAGTCATGTGAGCAAAATGCGAACTTATAGCATACACTGTGGTCTGTCAACTATGAAGCAATTTTAGGAATGGGCTAGAGACACATAACTGAACATGTCATGGGTTTTCTCTCATTTAGGTCACCTATGCACTGTAATGGCACCTTATGGTGGCTGTCCTCTCCCTATGGCTGCTCACATCTCACATGTAGAACATGAATGCCACCAGCATGGGATGACTTGCTATGGTTTTGTATATTGAGATGTTGCAACATGTCCCATCACCACACCAGGCAAAGTTAATTTTCAAGATTAGTGTGATAAAGATCCAGCAGTCTGTGAGTCTGACAGATACATAACCCAGCTTTAACCCTCAGTCATCCTCACAATGACCACATAGACAGATATATATATATATGGAGTGATGCACCCACACTCCCATGTGACAAAACTGTGGCTCCTGATAGGTAGCCATTCTTTGAGCGACAGAAAGGTGAATGTCTCATCACCAGACAGCGACAGAACAATGAAATGCCCAGCTAGGTTCATCCCACTTTCCAACCTCAACAAATGAATGGTCAAGACTCCACATCATGTTTCGTCCATCCTGAGACATCAGTGACACAGAGGAGCTGATCCCACACCGGTTCCCTGTTAGATCGCGCTAATAGCGTGTGCTACCGCAACATGCATTAACAAGATGCATTAATGGGGCAACACCTGAAGACCGCCTATGAGGCTGTTCATTGGAGGACAACAGTCACGTGTCTGATGTGTGTTACCCTCCCCTCCCCCCCACCTCTCAGCATTTATATATCTGCAGCATTGCTATTATTCTCCCTTTGCAACACCATGGTTCACCAGATTGTCACATCAATTCTGAGTGTCGTCCTTTTTGCTGAGGAAAATGCTGTTCCAAGGCCAGTAGGCCAGGACCGGCCCCCTGGCCCACTACCGCTGCAGCTTGCCAATGTGTAAGCAAAGCAGCCTGGAAATGAGAGGGTCCAGCGTTGTTGGAGAAGGGTGGTGTGCTCCAGAAGGCCATGCATTTTCTGATCCAGAGCCACCCTCCTGTGTCTTCCTGAGGACCAGGTCATTTCCCTCTACTGGCTGAGCTCAGGGGCAATAAGAGCAGTCTCTGACTGCTCAGTCACATGCCATACCAGGGTTGGTCAAGTTCCTGAGTGCTCTACATTTTTTTATCTCTGGCTGCTTCCAAACATCTGTGGCTGCAGTGGGTGGAATGGGGCACTCCACCTTTTCATGATGCTTCCATCAGATACTGCAAGCCATGGTCAGCTAGGTAAGGAATTATATTGTATTTCCCAATTCCAGACAACAATGGGTGACTCTCAACTAGCAGTTTGAGGGAATAGCAGGGATACCACACGTGATGGGAGCAATTGATTACACACATGTGGCACTTATCTCCGAAGCAGTGTACCACAACTGCAAGCACTTCCATTCCCTGAATGTGCAGGTGGCGTGTGATGCCAATATGAGCATTCTGAATGTGGTTCCTAGGTTTCCAGGGTCCACCCATGACTCCTATATCCACTGGCAGTGATGTGGATCTGCAGCATGGCCAGCAGAGACCATTGTTAACAGTGCAGATTCTGGGGACCAGGTGCTGGGCACCCATCCTCACCCTCAGGGTGACTGCAGATACTGCTCAGTAGCACGGTTTGTAGCTTCTCTGAACTTGTAGCACACACTGTCAGTTCATCTTACTGAGCTTTGGTGATGGATCGGTGTATTCTCCATTTGGTGGTCAGCTGCAGACTGCTGTTCTGCATGTACACTGCATCATGAGTACTGGAGGGGCTACTCTATGCTGGCACACATAGCAGACATTTTAGGCAGTGACCTCCAGTCTCTTTGTATCCAGCCATTGCTATGCAGAGAGGTGTGGGAGTGTAGCCTACTGGTTAATGTAGTGTTTTCATATGTAGTGGACAGGGGTTTGATTCTTGCTTGTTCTTTTTGTGACTGTGTACTACTCAGAGCATTTTCATGCCTGTAACAGTCAGAGCTCTGCACATCAGTGCTGCCAGTCCATACCACCCTCCCCTCAGCCGCCATCCTTCTTTCAGCCCATTCATCTGTCTCTGTCGGCTGTGTGCAGTCATGTCTTCTTGTGTAGGCTGCTACACCATGGCCTACACTGGTACTCTTTTCTGCATTTTGGCTCTTCACGCATGCCTCTCCTGTGCCTGATCCGCACCTCACCACTCCTAATCTGTCCTTCTGTCACTGCACACATCCTGCCACTTCTGGCTCTACTGGGAGACACGTCTTCCCCATCCTATGCCACACACTGACATTGCACCTGCCTCCCACATGCTCTTCCACTTTATTGGCTGCCACGTAGGGTGCCCATGGATATGGCAGGACCATCAGCTCCCACCTGTCCTGCCACCTTTATATCGACTTTCCTTGGTGCTCCTTTATCCACCATTAGGGTTACAACTGTTTTTGCGCGTTAGGGGTAATGCTTGGTACCTTAATGGCCACTGTCCTGTTAACGCGTGTTAAAGGGCCCATAGAGCGCTTTATGCTGCAATGTCCCCTACATGCCCAGTGCCTTTCTAGGATTAACGCAAATTATCGTTGCTGTTAATGCCTGTTACCTTAGCGCGCTTTAGTAAACATACCCCTAACTTTTTCCTAATTTAAATGCCTGTCCTCTGCTCTCTGTGATTTCTTGTATTTCATGAAGGCCTCCCCTCTTTTTCTTCACCTTTACAGCTACTTCTTTTGCTACTACTACTACTGAGCATTTATATAGTGCTGCAAGTCGTACGCAGCGCTGTACAGACAAGTAAGAGACAGTCCCTGCTCATCAGAGCTTACAATCTAGTCAAGACAAACACAGAAGGTGTAGGCAGGGATAAAGCAAAGGGAAAGAAAAGGAGATCAGGTGGGTCAAGATCCAAAAGCAGCAGCGAAGAGGTGAGTTTTCAGCCTGGATTTGAAGAGGGTTAGGGAAGGTGCCTGGCATACAGACACAGGTAGTTTGTTCCAGGCGTAAGGCGCAGCAAGATGAAAGGAGCGAAGTCTGGAGTTAGCAGTAGAAGAGAAGGGCACAGATAGAAGCAGTTTGCTAGAAGAGTGGAGTTCCCGAGCAGGGTTGTAAGGAGAGATAAGAGAAGAAAGGTAGAGAGGAGCCGCAGAGTGAATGCATTTATAGGTCACCAGGAGAAGTTTGAACTGGATGTGGAAATGGATAGGGAGCCAATGAAGTGACTTGAGAAGAGGAGTAATATGGGCATGACGAGGCTGGCGGAAGATTAGCCGCACAGCAGAGTGTTGAACAGATTGAAGGGGAGAGAGATGATTCAGAGGGAAACCAGTAAGGAGTAGGTTACAGTAGTCAAGACGGGAGGTGATTAAGGAGTGGATAAGCGTTTTAGTAGTGTATTCAGAAAGGAAAGGGCAGATTTTGCTGATGTTATAGAGAAAGAAATGGCAGGTCTTAGCTATCAAATGGATATGTGTGGAGAAAGAGAGAGAGGAGTCAAAGACAACCCCCAGATTGCGGGCGGAGGAAACAGGAAGGAGTACAGAGTTATCCACAGAGACTGAGAAAGGAGGAAGAGGAGGGGAGGTTTTAGAGGGGAAAGATAAGAAGTTCAGTCTTGGCCATGTTCAGTTTCAAGCGGTGGTGAGACATCCAGCCCGCAATGTCAGAAAGGCAGGCAGAGATTCGGGTCTGGATTGCTGGAGAGGTAAGATCTGGGAGTCATCAGCATACAGATGGTACTGAAAGCTATGGGAAGAGATAAGCGCACCAAGGGACTGGGTGTAGAGAGAGAAAAGGAGCGGACCCAAAACAGATCCTTGGGGTACACCAACTGGGAGCGGGATAGCAGAGGAGGAGGAGCCACCAGAACACACACTGAAAGAGCAATGGGAGAGATAGGAGGAGAACCAGGATAGTACAGAGCCCCTAAAACCAAGTGAGGACAGGGTATTGAGGAGAAGGTTGTGGTCAACAGTGTCAAAAGCAGCAGAGAGGTCAAGAAGGATGAGGACAGAGTAAAGGCCCTTGGATTTTGCCAGGAACAAATCACTGGAGACTTTGGCAAGAGCCGTTTCAGTAGCGTGTAAAGGACGAAAGCCAGACTGTAAGGGATCCAGGAGGGCATGAGAGGAGAAGAAGTTGAGACAGCGGCAGTGAACCGCACATTCAAGTAGTTTAGAAATAAAGGGAAGGAGAGAGATGGGTTGATAATTAGAAGGACAGGTGGGATCAAGTGAGGGTTTCTTGAGGAGAGGTGTAACCACAGCATGCTTAAAGTCTACAGGGACTGTTGCAGTGGAGAGCGATAGGTTGAGAATATGAGAGATGGAAGGGACAACAGTGGAGGAGATGGGGCTTAGGAGACGGGTGGGGATAGGATCAGAGGAGCAGGTGGTGAGTTTGGAGAAACATAGAAACATAGAAATATGATGACAAAAAAAGACCACATGGTCTATGTAGTCTGTCCTTCCATATCAACAACTACACAGTTTAGAGATCCTCTGTGTTTGTCCCATGCTTTTTTGAATTCAGTTACTGTCCTCATCTCTACCACCTCCACTGTGAGACTATTCCACGTATCCACTACTCTTTCCGCAAAGAAATATTTCTGCATATCACTCCTGAATCTATCTCCCTTCACCCTCATCCCATGTCCCCTCATAGCAGAACTTGCTTTCAATTGAAAGAGGCTCTCTCCCTGAACATTTATGCCATGGAGGTATTTAAACACTATACTCCAAATGAGGTCGCACCAAAGACTTATACAGAGGCATTATCACCTCCTTTTTTCTGCTAGCCATTCCTCTCCGTATGCACCCAAGCATCCTTTTAGCTTTTGCCATCGCCTTTTCTACTTGTTTAGCTACTTTAAGATCATCAGACACAACCACACCTAGGTCCCGCTCTTCTTTAGTGGACAAAAGTACTTCACCCCCTATACTATATTGCTCCCTTGGATTGCTGCAGCCCAAATGCATGACCTTACATTTTTTAACATTAAATCCCAGCTGCCAAATTCTAGACCATTCTTCAAGCTTAGCTAGATCCCTCCTCAAGGAAGAAAGAAGGTGTGCAGTTTCCTCTTCAGAGATCACAGGAAAGGAAGAGAGGGTAGCAGAAGAAGGGGGGAGAGTTGGGAGTGAAGAGGAAGGAAAGTACTGACTTTGTGGGGAATTGGAGGGTGATTTTGAGGATTTTGTCATGGAAATAATCAGCCAGGGCTTGGGCAGAAAGGGAGGGAGGGATCAGAGGTGGAGGCACTTTGAGAAGATAGCTGAGAGTAATAAAGAGACTGTGAGGATCAGAGGCAAGAGAGTTAGTCAGATGGCATAGTAGTCTTGTTTGGTAAGAACTATAGCTGACTGGAAAGAGACAAGCATGAATTTGAAGTGTAGGAAGTCTGCAGGGGAGCGAGATTTGAGCCAAGCACGCTCAGCAGAATGGGCACAGGAACGTAGATCGTGGGTAGTGGATGAAAGCCAGGGCTGGGGTGCAGAATGTCTCACAGGACGTGGCATGGGTGGAGTGAGAACATCCAGAGCTGAGGAGAGTGCAGGATTATAAGAAGTTACTGCCTCGTCAACAGACTTAGATGACATAGAGGAAGAAAGAGATGAAGAAAGAGTGGAAGAGAGAGCCAAGGGATCAATAGCATGAAGATTTCTAAATAGGTTGGAGGAGACAGGACGAGGCTGAGGCAGCAGGTGATGAAGATTAAAGCTTAAAAGGTGATGGTCAGATAAGGGAAGAACTGAGCTACAGAGGTTCGAGGGTAAGCAACTAGAGAGAAATATCAGGTCAAGGCAGTGGCCATGCTGGTGAGTAGGGGCAGTGGAACAAAGTTGGAGGTCAAATAAGGAGGTAAAGCATAAGGATCAGAGGGGTTATCGACATGAACGTTAAAATCCTCAAGAATAAGAGTAGGGGAAGAGGAATCCAGAAAGAAGGAAAGCCACGAGTCAAAGTCAGTGAGAAAGGTAGAAGCAGACTTGTCAGGAGGTCGATAAATAACAGCTACCCGGAGAGGAAGTGGAGTGAAAAGGCGGACGGAGTGGACTTCAAAAGAGAGAAAGGAGTGAGACTGAGGCAGCGGGAGGGGTTGGAATTGGCAAGAGGGAGAAAGTAGAAGCCCAACACCACCACCACGGCCAGTGGGACGAGGCATGTGGGAAAACTGATAGCCCCCATGACAGAGAGCAGCAGTAAATGCAGTATCATCTGGGAAGATCTAGGTCTCAGTTAGAGCAAGAAGATGTAGAGCATTAGAGATAAAGAGATCATGAGTAAAAGCAAGTTTATTAGAGACAGAGTGTGCGTTCCACAAGGCACATGAGAAAGGAAGAGTGGAAGGGGAAAGGAGAGGGATATGGATAAGATTAGAGATGTTGCGTGAAGATCTCTTCTCAGAGTGAGACAGAAGTCTAGAGGGGCCAGGATTGGGGTTGATATCTCCAGATGAGAGAAGGAGAAGGAGTAGCAGAGTACAGGGTAGAGAGGAGACAGTATGGCGGAAACGAGGGTGGGGTTGCCTTAGAGAGAGAAGATGGTTGAATGAGAGGGAGAAAGTGATGAAGCTCAAGAGCTGATGATAGGGTAGAAGACAGAATGGAGGGGAAGAGGACAGTAAAGGGGAGATAAGGAGGGGAGGAGTGAAAGTGCTGGTAAGAGGGGAAACAGGGAGTATGAAGAAAAGGAAAACAATGCAATGAGGAGCCATAGAAGAGGAATAGAGAGGAGAACAAAGGCCAGAGAATATAGAAGGTAGGAGAATCAAGGGATTAGGTGCACCTGCGCATAAATTAGACAATGAGCAGGTAACAGCTATAAAAGACAGCCAGTCACGAGGTGGATGGGTAGAGGGGAGAGGAGGTGGGGTATAAGGTATTCAGCTGAGAAGAGCTGAACAAAAGTGCAAAATTAAAGGGAGCAGTAAGGTAAGGGAACACACGAATAATGACAAATAACTAAAAAATATGTGGAGACAAACAGACAGATAGAACTCACAGCAAAGCAGCAAATTCAGCAAAAATCACCTTTCGGGAGAGGTCTAGGAGAGCACTGCTCGTCTCAAAGGACAGAAAGGCAATGAGAGCAAGCACATGTGGAGGACAGGAAATGGGTCTAAAACAGTACCTTAGCAGGGGGGAGGGGTACAGGGCCGGCCCGTCCATTCAGCAAGAATGTTTTTTGCACAGGGCCCCGCGTTTCAGGGGGCCCCACGCAAAAAAACATTCTAATCAGCTCAAGTAGATGAAAAAAAACAAAACAAAATGGTTGCTGCTGCTGCTGCCGTTGTGGCAGCAGCAGAATCAAGTGTCCCGCGGTGCCCCCCCTGCCCGGAAGAGCCTTCCCTGCAGCATCAGCTCCCTCAGCGCAGGCTTTTCAGAGCCGCGAAGGGAGAATTTCCCTTTCTTGCGGCTCTGTTAAGCCCGCCGGGGCTGATGGGAAACAGGAAGTCCAATCAGCCCCAGCAGGCTTAACAGAGCAGCGAGAGAGAAACTCTCCCTTCGCGGCTCTGAAAAGCCCACACTTTGGGAGCTGATGATGCAGGAAAGGCTCTGCCGGGCAGGGGGGGCCCTGCGGGACACTTGATTATGCCGCTGCCATGGCAGCAGCAGAAGCAGCAGCCAGTTTGTTTGTTTTTTCATCTACCTGGGCTGATAGGGGGAGGGGGGTTAGGACTGGTAATGGGCTATGGGGGGTCTAAGAATGGAAGTGGGCTGATGGGGGGTTAGGACTAGTAATGGGCTATAGGGGGGCTAGGACTGGAAATTGGCTGATCAGGGTTAGGACTAGTAATGGGCTATGGGGGGGGGCTAGGAATGTAAATGGGCTGATCGGGGTTAGGACTAGAGGTGGGCTGATGGGGGGGTTAGGACTGGTAATGGGCTATGGGGGTGACTAAGACTGGAAGTGGGCTCATGGGGGGTTAGGACTAATGGGCTATGGGGGGGCTAAGACTGAAAATGGGGTGATGGGGGTAGGACTGGAAGTGGGCTGATGGGGGGCTTAGGACTGGTACACACCCCCACTACCCCCAAACAAACACACCATGGTACCCACCAACTGCACTGCCATATCTCGGTCCACAACACACACACAAAGAGACACTCGCAACCTCCCAAACAAAGAGACAAAACAGACACAAATCAAACCCCAACACCGGCCCTAAGGAAGCACAAGTCGCAACAACCTCTTCCACAAAGAAAACATCAATTGAGCTCATAAACGCCAGATCCATCTGCAACAAGATACACACTCTGGTAGACCACATTGAAGAGCGACAGCCAGACATAATATGCATCACAGAGACATGGCTCAACCCTACCGACAGTGTACTACTCAACCAACTAGTACCGAACAACTACTCAGCATACAACTGCCCACGCATCCACAAGCGTGGAGGAGGAGTCCTAATAATAGCAAAAACAGAACTCAAGTTCAAGACACTGAATCTCACAGATACAAAGCAGTGTAACACAATTAGCATCAAGAACAAGAATATTGCAATCTGCCTAACCTACAGAGCACCCCGTGCTCCACCCGACGAACTAGCCTTCATACTCGAAGAAGCCTGTGCCATAACGTCAAACAACAAACCAGCACTACTAATCGGAGACTTCAACCTCAAGTCCGCCAATACAAAAGATGCAGAGGCCTTCCTTCAGGCAATGTCATCACTTCAATTCACACAGATAGTCAATGCACCAACACACAGACTAGGATCATCCCCAGACCTCATCTTCGCATCAAACTACCTAACTTCAAGAGACCTAATCTCTACACCCACCATCACCCCAGTACCATGGTCTGACCATTACTTAATCGAGACAAATCTGCAATCACAAGAAGACTGGACAAGCGAAAGAGCGAACTTCCCACACACACAAAGACGATTCAAGTCCTTTGACAAGGACGAATTCATCCAGGACACAATACAACACTTGAACATTGACTCAGAGGACCTGGAGGAACAAGTTTCCAACTGGAACAATGTCCTAGCTAACGCCGCCAAACCATCCGTTGACAGGACCAAGAAACAACACCACAACAAGAGACAAAACAAACCATGGTACTCAGCAAAAATACGACAGGAAAAGAGGGAGCTCAGGAAAATTGAACGGAGATGGAGAAAAAACAAAACTACTTCCGACCAACATCTTTACCTAACAAAGCAAAAACAATACAATGAACACATCAACCAATCAAAGAGAGAATTCCACACAAACCTGATAAATTCTTCCATCAACAAACCCAGAGAACTTTCGAAATAGTAAAAACCCTGACAAAAGAGCAAGCAGCAGAAAGAGAAATACAAGTGGATCCACAGATATTCGCCGACCACATCAAAGACAAATTTCACTCCACAGAGCGCTCAACACCCAGTAGAACCAACAGAACGAACGTCCACCCCAAAACCTGGGGCACATTCCACTCACCCTCAAAAGAGCAGATATCAGACATCATCTCCACAATCAACACAAGCACTGCTCCTACAGACCCTTGCCCAGTGTCATGGGTCAAAGCCACCAAAGCAAGCCTCATACCAAACATTCATAAAATGGTACACAACTCACTCACTCAAGGACTCATGCCACAGCAATTAAAGCTTGCCTCAGTAAGACCAATCACAAAGAAAACTTCTCTCGACAAAAAGGACCCAGCAGCATACCGACCAATCTCCAGCATACCCTTCCTCGCAAAAATAATCGAAAAGACGGTTCAACTACAACTTCAGGAACACATTGACGAACACGGAACTCTCGACGACAACCAACACGGATTTCGTCCCAACCATGGAGTCGAAACTCTCCTGATCTACCTCTTCGACAGCATCATAAGAATAATTGACGACATCAGGAATGGAATTATAATGATCTTCATCGACATCTCCTCAGCGTTCGACACAGTTGATCACAATATACTCCTGGAGAGACTGAAGAACACTGGTATACACGGTACCACTCTAAAATGGTTCCACTCGTACCTAACAGAAAGACAGCTACAGGTCAAGGTGGGACAGGACACCTCCCGGCCCATAAACGTCCAACAAGGAGTACCACAAGGATCCGCACTCTCAGCACTCCTTTTTAACATCTACATCCAACCAATATGCAACATTATGAAAGAGAACAACATCCAATACACAATATACGCAGACGATATAATGGTATACTCCCCGATATCAATCGAAAACCCGGACTTCTCTAAGATAGCAGACTGCCTTACCCAAATGGCGAAGTGGTGCCAAAACAACAATCTAGCTATAAACTACAACAAGACTGAAGCTTTAATCATCACTCGAAACCAAAGCTTCACACACCCACCAAACATAAAGATACAAAGCACCACGATACCGATAAGATCGGAGGTGAGATACCTTGGGGTTACTCTGGACAGTAAACTCAACCTCAAACCACACATAGACAAAACAATCCAAAAAGCATATTACAGGATGCGAATCATCAGGAGACTGAAACCACTCCTCGCTCCAGAACACTTCCGTACAGTCTGTCAAGCACTGATAACCCCAATACTGGACTTCTGCAATCCGATATACCTCGGACTACCAAAACAAGCTCTCAAACCACTACAGCTGGCACAAAACACTGCAGCTCGAATCATATCCGGAGCCGCAAGGCAGGAGCACATCACACCTACACTAAAGGACTTACACTGGCTCCCAATCATTGCTCGCATCAGATACAAGACTATCATAAACCTATTTAAGATAAAAGAACACACATCAGCCAACAGCCTCCACCTGCTCATACAACCGGAAACCAGCGCACGTCCCAGAAGAAGTCAAACACGCAACCGAGTCAGCACCCCAAATGAGTACAAGCACACACGCAAGGACACAACAGACAGAGCTCTCTCCATGGCTGCTCCAACAATATGGAACAATCTACCGGACGATCTAAGGGCAACTCCAGACCTCAAAGACTTCAGAAAACAACTGAAAACCATGCTGTTCATAGAGCACTATGGTCACATCACATAACCTAAGAGAATGGATAACAGCACTCCAATCCTCCCAAACAACTGAATATATATAAAATATGATTCTAGCACCACTGTAAATAGCCCACCCTGTATATATCTCAAACAAATCAAGCACCCAACACATCCCTCACACAACTAAGTTTTATCCTCACTGCATGTACAACACACACACTTTACCTGATTGCTTGCTGTGATACCACCTTGATTATTAAGATAAGGCGGTTTAGAAATACTGTTAAATAAATAAATAAATAAATAAATGCGCTATGGGGGGTGCTTATGACTGGTAATGGGCTGGGGGGGTTGCTAGGACTGGAAATGGGCTGAGTGGATGGGGGGCTTTAACTGCAAATAGCTGATGGGGAGGGGTCTTGGAATTTATTTATTTAACAAAAGTGACTTCATGGCTCTGGGACAGAGGGTGAAGCAGGTAGGTGCACAGGTGGTGTTCTCTTCAATCCTCCCTGTTGAGGGTAAAGGCCAAGGCAGAGAGGCTCGCATCCTGGAGATTAATGCATGGCTGCGTGGATGGTGTCTTCGAGAGCGTTTTGGTTTCCTAGACCATGGGATGCTGTTCCAAGGGTTGCAGAGCAGAGATGGCATCCATCTGTCCAAGAAAGGTCAACACATCTTTGGTAGTAGACTGGCTAATCTACTGAAGAGGGCTTTAAACTAAATTTGTTGGGGATGGGTGAAGAAAGCCCCCAGGTAAGTGAAAGCCCCCAGGTAAGTGATACATTAAATACCTTTATGGAAATGGGTAACAGGGGTAACATATGGAAAGCAGTGTGTATTAATGCCCGTAGCATGGGAAATAAGATCTCTGAAGTTGAAGCTTTGGTGGGAGTGGCTGACTTAGATTTAGTGGCAGTTACAGAAACATGGTTCATAGAAAACCATGACTGGGATGTAACTATACCTGGCTATACTTTATTCAGAAAGGACAGGGTAGGAAGAAGGGGAGGAGGAGTAGCACTATATGTAAAAACTACTATTAAAGCTTTGGAATTACAGAGCTTAAAAGGGAGAGAGGAGGCATTGTGGGTTAAACTAGAAAGAGGGAAAGAGAAATCTATTTGCATTGGTGTGATATACAGACCTCCCTCACAAGAGGAAGAGGTGGACAGAGAAGACATACGCAGCATTGCTAGGAAAGGGGAAGGGCTACTGATAGGAGATTTCAATATGCCAGATGTTGATTGGCACATTCCTGCTGCAGTATCATCTAGAAGTAAGGAGATCCTGGATTCTCTACAGGGAGAACTATTCAGGCAATTGGTAACAGACCCCACACGTGAAGGGGCCATACTGGACTTGGTGCTTACCAATGGTGAAAGTGTTTCTGATGTTGTAGTGGGAGATCATTTTGCATCCAGTGATCACCAGATGGCGTGGTTCAGTATTAGGACTAGGGCTGTTAGAATCCATTCCAAGGTGAGGATCTTAGACTTTAGGAAGACTAACTTTGCGAAGATGGGCCAATACCTCAGGGAGTCGTTAGTGGGATGGGAACAGCTGGGGGATGTAGAAAAACAGTGTGCAAAACTGAAAGGGGATATTTTAAGAGCAACCAACCTTTTTGTTAAAATGGTAAATAAAGGCAAAAGGAAAAGGAGACCACTATGGTTTTCGAAGGAAGTAGCTGAAAAAGTGAAGAAAAAGAGGGAGGCCTTCATGAAATACAAGAAATCACAGAGAGAGGAAGACAGGCATCTGTATTTGGAAAAGCTTAGAGAAGCTAGCAAAGTAGTCAAGAAGGCAAAGATTCAAAAGGAGGAGGAAATAGCCAATGCAATAAAATGGGGGGATAAGACATTTTTCAGATATATTAGTGAGAAGAGGAAGGGCAAAAGTGGTATTGTCAGACTCAAAGGTGCAGGGGGGGAATACGTAGAAGCTGATAAGGATAAAGCGGAATTGCTTAACAAATATTTTTGTTCTGTGTTCACAGATGAAGAACCAGGAGCAGGACCTCAGAAAAAACCCACAAATAGGAACAGAAGCGAGGGACATCTTGAACAATTTTCAGAAGACTGTGTTCGTGAGAAACTAGCTCAACTTAAAGTAGACAAAACGATGGGACCGGATGGGATACACCCTAGAATACTGAGGGAACTTGGGGACGTTCTAGCAACTCCACTGACTGACCTTTTCAATGCCTCGTTGGAGTCGGGAGTGGTGCCAAAGGACTGGAGAGAGGCTCATGTGGTGCCTTTACACAAAAGCGGAAGTAAGGATGTGGTTGAAAACTACAGGCCGGTTAGTTTAACTTCGGTGGTGAGTAAATTATTGGAAACGCTGCTGAAAGAGAAAATAGTGAGGTTTCTGGAGTCCAGCGGATTACAGGATACGAGGCAGCATGGATTCACCAGAGGCAGGTCTTGTCAGACAAATCTGATTGATTTCTTTGACTGGGTGATCAGGGAGTTGGACCGAGGGAGAGCTCTAGATGTGGTGTATTTAGATTTCAGTAAAGCCTTTGACACTGTTCCTCACAGGCGACTTATAAACAAACTGAGCACCCTAGGGATGGACCCTAAAGTTACTGCTTGGGTTAGAAATTGGTTGGGTGGGAGGCGACAAAGAGTACAAGTAAGTGGAGCTCACTCTGAGGAGAAAGATGTTACCAGTGGTGTGCCCCAGGGATCTGTCCTTGGTCTGATTCTTTTTAACATCTTTGTTAGTGATATAGCGGAAGGGCTGTCGGGTAAGGTTTGCGTCTTTGCAGATGATACCAAAATCTGCAATAGAGTAGACACCCAGGAAGGCATAGATAACATGAGGAGAGATCTAGCTAAGCTTGAAGAATGGTCTAGAATTTGGCAGCTGGGATTTAATGTTAAAAAATGTAAGGTCATGCATTTGGGCTGCAGCTATCCAAGGGAGCAATACAGTATAGGAGGTGAAGTACTTTTGTCCACTAAAGAAGAGCGGGACCTAGGCGTGGTTGTGTCTGATGATCTTAAAGTAGCTAAACAGGTAGAAAAGGCGAGGGCAAAAGCTAGAAGGATGCTTGGGTACATAGGGAGAGGAATGGCTAGCAGAAAAAAGGAGGTGATAATGCCTCTGTATAAGTCTTTGGTGTGACCTCATTTGGAGTATAGTGTGCAATTCTGGAGACCGCACCTTCAAAAGGATGTGAACAGGATGGAGTCGGTGCAGAGGGTGGCTACTAAAATGATTAGTGGGCTTCATTATAAAGCATATGAGGACAGACTTAAGGATCTTAATATGTACACCTTAGAGGAAAGGCGGGATAGAGGTGATATGATTGAGATGTTTAAATACCTCCGTGGCATAAAAGTTCAGGGAGAGAGCCTCTTTCAATTGAAAGCAAGTTCTGCTATGAGGGGACATGGGATGAGGGTGAAGGGAGATAGATTCAGGAGTGATATGCTGAAATATTTCTTTACGGAAAGAGTAGTGGATCCATGGAATAGTCTCCCAGTGGAGGTGGTAGAGATGAGGACAGTAACTGAATTCAAAAAAGCATGGGACCAACACAGAGGATCTCTAAAGGTAAAAAGTGGACTGTTGTAGTTGTTGATATGGAAGGACAGACTAGATAGGCCATGTGGTCTTTTTCTGTCATCATGTTTCTATGTTTCTAGAAAGTCCCTAAGGGTACAGGATGTGAACCAAGTGTGCTCAGTAGCATGGACACAGGAACGTAGATAGAAAGTAGTTGAAAACAGCCAGGCCTGGGGTGCAGTACATAACACAGGATGTGGCATGGGCAAAGCAAAAGCATCCGAAGCAGATGAGAGTGCAGTTTTATAGGAAGCTACTGCCTCATCAACAGACTTAGATGAGATAGTGGAGGAGAGAAGTAAAGTGACAGTAGTGGAGAGAGTCGATGGGTTGATAGCATAAAGCTCTCCAAAGAAGTTGAAGGATGCTATCAGAGATTGAGGCAGGGGGTCATGAAGAGTGAAGTTCAGCAGGTGATGATCAGATGAGGGAAGAACTGAGGTACAGAAGTTTGAGAGTAAGGAATCAGAGAAGAAGACAAGGTCAAGGCAGTGGCCATGCTGGTGAGTGGGGGTAGTAGAGCAAAGATGGGGGTAAAATGAGGAGGTGAGGGAAAGGGTCTTAGAAGCATAGGGGTCAGAAGGGTTATCAACATGAATGTTAACATCCCTGAGAATAAAGAAGGGGGAGGATGGATCCAGAAAGAAGGAAAGCCATGAGTCAAAGTCAGTGAGAGAGGTAGAAATGGACTTGTCAAGAGGTCGATAAACCACAGCTATCCAGAGAGGTAGTGGAGTGAAAAGGCAGATTAATGGACTTTGAAGAAAAGAAAGGAGTCAGAGAAGGAGAGTTTGCAATTGGCAGGACTGAGTGAGTACAAACCCAATAACACCACTACGGCAAATGGGATGAGGCATGTGGGAGAACTGGTAGTTGCCATGACAGAGGGCAGCAAATGAATCTGAGTCCTCAGAGAGGAGCCAGGTCTCTCTGAGAGCAAAAAGATGGAAGACGTGAGAGATAATGAGTTAATGAATGAAGGCAAGCTTATTTGAGGTGGAGTGTGCATTCCACAAGGCGCAAGAAACAGGGAGAGAGAAGGAGGAAAGTAGAGGGATAGGAATAAGAATTGAGAAGTTGTGTGTGGATCTGAAATGGAAATGTGACTGAAGTCTGGGGGGCCAGGGTTGGGATTGATATCTCCAGAGGACAGGAGGAAAAGAAACAGAAGAGTATGGGGTAGAGAAGAGACAGTACGGCGGAAGCAAGGGTGAGTTTGTTTCAGAGAGAGAGGGGATGTCTGAATGAGAGGTAGAGATTGGTGAAGCTCAAGAGCTGTTGATAGGGTAGATGAGAAGATGGTGGGAGAAGTAAGGATGGTGGAAAGGGGATGCTAAGGAGGGGAGGCTTGAGGCTGTTGGTAAGAGGGAAGATTAGAGAGTGTCGACAATAGGAAGAGAGCATGATGTAAACCATAATAAAGGAAACTGAGAAGACATGGGTGTTACAGCATGACACTTGACAAAGATATGGAATCACCCTGTTGAGCCAGGGCAACAGTCTTCATTCCATGAGCACAGTCTGTGTTGACTCATCAGGGGTTGTAGCATACAGTTGTTTCAATGTGGATCATTGACAGTTTGACAGAACACATGGGCCCTGATTGTAAATGTGCTCTGTGTAGTGACCAGTGAGTGGCTGCTTACAATCCTTTGCAGGCGATATGCATATCATTGCTCACATTCATGTTTTCCTATGCATTTCGCTGATTCTCACAGACGTCCCATACAAGCATTTGAGTTGGCTCCTCCCATACTGATGGCATTTGGCCATGTTGCCATACTACAGGGGTTCAGACATGTAGCTCATCATCTCTCCCCCTAAAATCCAACCCAGACAGACCACAGCACACCACAGTAGGCCAAGCTCCTACATTTGATGGAGATGTGCCAACTTTGCAGCTACTGTCATGCCATCTGCAGGGACTGCAGTGCTATATCACACCACGGCTATATCAGGGACAGAGGCTGCGTTAACCTCTGTCACGCAACAGACCAATTTAGTGATGTTCATGCTCTCATAGCTTAGATCAACATTATGCCTGTGTAACCCTGAGGTCAGTACACGTCAGCAGGGGCGGCCCAAGGGGGGTGCGGGGCCATGTGCGGAGACTCGGTGCGGGGCCTCATTTGCATAAGTGGCCTTATTTGCATACATATTTGCATAATGTTACCAAACACTAACTTTTAGTAAACATGTCTCTTAATGAGTGTATGGATAAAGAAAGACTAAAAGATTTCTACATTACTATAATCCAGTGCCAACCGCCAGGCACATTAGGAACTACTACAAACGCTGCCCATTTAGAACCCATAGCAAACCCGCTGTATCCTGACAGCATTACCAGGACTCACAAAGCACCAGACCCTACCTATCAAAAGGAAACACTGCAAATATTAAACCAGTACATTTCAGAGAATACTGGGAAAAGAGAACAAGTGGCAATGTCAAATAGGAATTACATAAACAGAATACCTCAGCTCAGTTACACATGCAGAACATAGACCATCACCAAACAAGGAATCGCAATTTAGAAACAGGAAGGCAATAATTAAACTGGGAACCCCAAAAGCCAAACTTGGAATGTACAACAACACTGTAGAAATAAAACTATAAATCAATTTCCTCTTGTACCAAACAAAGCGCAGACGTTAATGATGCACATTTCCCAGAGCTTTCATATTCCAGTTAATAAATTCAAAATAAAGAGATATTTCTACCTTTTGTGCATTTTTTTTCAGTTGCAATTGCTCAAGCCACTTTCTTCTGGTTTCTTCATGTTTTCTGCTAACTCTCCATCGTCTGCTGTCCATTTGTCCTTTCTTCTCTCTTCTAGTTTTCTTTCCATCCTCTCTCTACATCTGCTTTAACATACTAATCTTTCTCCTTTTGCTCTTTCCTCATTCTTCTTTCATCCACACAAATTTTACCCCTCCATCCTCAATCCCCACTTACTCTCCCAATACCCGGCCAATTGTAGATTTTTTATCCCTCCCACACAAAATATTTTTCCCCTCTCCATTTTACTCTCCCAGCCCCATCCCATTCTAATCCTCCCCCAACATCAGCTCCCTTCTAGTTCCAGTCTCACCCAGCATCCATTCCCTTCTAGTCCCTGCATCAGCCCATTTCCAGTCCTAGCCCCCCATCAACCCATTTCCAGTCCTAGCTCCCCCATCCATTTTCAGTCTGAGTCCCTTCATCAGCTCATTTCCAATCCTAGCCCCCCATCAGCCCATTTCTAGTCATTTCCTAGCCCCACCATCAGCCCATGTCAAATCCTAGCTCCCCTCCACTCAGCCCAATTCCAGTCCAAGCCCCCCCATGAGCCTACTTCCAGTTCTAGCCCCTCCATGAGTCCATTTCAATTCAAGCCCCCACCACAGCCCATTTCCAATCTTAGCTCCCCCCAACAGCCCATTTCCAGTCCTATCCTAGCTGCTCCATCAGCCCATTTTCAGTCCTAGCTCCCTTCCCTCACAGCCCATTTCCATTCCAAGCTCCCTCCCCATCAGCTATTTGCAGTTCAAGCCTCCCCGTCCACTCAGTCCATTTCCAGTCATAGCAATCCCCCAACCCATTACCAGTCCTAGCCCCCCATCAACCCATTTTCAGTTTAAGCCCCCCTATAACCCATTACCAGTCCTAACCCCCCCATCAGCCCACTTCCAGTCAGCCCCCCATAGCCCATTGCCAGTCCTAATCACCCCCCATCAGCCCACAGCCCATTACCAGTCCTAACCACATCAGCCCACCTCAAGTCCTAACCCCTCCCCATCAGCCCATTTCCTGTCCTAGCGCCCCCATAGCCCATTAGCAGTCCTAACCCCCCCATAGCCCATTAGCAATCCTAACCCCCCATCACCCTATTTCCAGACAGCCCCCATCAGCCCACAGCCCATTACCAGTCTTAACCACCCCCCCAGCCCATTTCCAGTCCTAACCCCCCATCACCCCATTTCCAGTCAGCCTCCATCAACCCCCAGCCCATTTCCAGTCATAACCCCCCATCACCCCATTTCCAGTCCTAAACCCCCCATCACCCCATTACCATACAGCCTCCATCAGCCCCCAGCACATTACCAGTCTCAACCCCCCCCATCCCATTTCCAGTCCTCACCCCCCAGACCTTTTCCAGTCCTAACCCCCCTCACCCCATTTCCAGACAGCCTCTATCAGCCCCCAGCCCATTACCAGTCTTAACCCCCCAGCCCATTTCCAGTCGTACCCCCCAGACCATTTCCTGTCAGCCTCCATCAGCCCCAGCCCATTTCCATTCCTAAAACCCCCCCCAGCCCATTTCCAGTCCTAACACCCCATCACCCCATTTCCAGACAGCCTCCATCAGCCCCCAGCCCATTACCAGTCTTAACCCCCCTCCCCTCCCCTTCCCTTCCCTTCCCTTCCTTCCGGCAAATCTCAAAAAAAAAAACCTGGCTCTAGCTGCTGCCGCTGCCGCGTCCGTCGCAGCAGCGGCAGAATGGAGTGTCCCGCGGGGCCCCCTCTCCTCGTTGAGCCCTCTGCAAGGGCTTTCAGATTCGCGAAGGGAGAGTGCTCCCTCGCGTCTCTGTAAAGCCCGCAGGGGCTAATGGGAAATTTCCCATCAGCCCCTCGCGTCTAAAGGGGCAGATGGGAAATTTCCCATTAGCCCCTGCGGGCTTTACAGAGACGCGAGGGAGCACTCTCCCTTCGCAAATCTGAAAGCCCTTGCAGAGGGCTCAACGAGGAGAAGGGGCCCCGCGGGACACTCCATTCTGCCGCTGCTGCGACGGACGCGGCAGCGGCAGCAGCCAGAGATAGGTTTTTTTTTTTAATGTAATTAAAAAAAAAAAAGCAGAATGTTCTTTGCGCGGGGCCCCCTGAAACGCGGGGCCCTGTGCAAAAAACATTCTTGCTCAATGGACGGGCCGGCCCTGCACGTCAGTACTGTGGATACTCCTGCTCATGCAGATATTTTCTTGGCAGGATTTGGGTATTGAGCACTTTCTGACTGCCACGTTGGATGAGGGTGAAGGGGGATAGACTCAGAGGTAATATAAAGGCATATGTCTTTACAGAAAGAGTTGTACATGTATAAAATAGTCTCTCAGTGGGGGTGGTAGAGACAAGACAGTATCTGGATTCCAACAAGCATGGGACAAGCCCAGAGAATCTGTAATGGAAAGGAGGCAACTATTGTAGTTGATATGAATGGGCAGGCAAGATAGGCCTGTGATGATTTTCTGCCATCATGTTTGTATGTTTCTATTGTTTTCTATGCCCCCCGTGCACCAGTGACGAACATACATAGTGCAGCTGGCTTACAAGGGAGGCACTATTACAGCATGCTGCATCTGTGACACACCCATCAACATATATCCTTCAATGGCACATGGGCACTGCATCACCTTGTGCCATTGTAAATTCATGGATCAAAGGTAGGAGCTCCACGAGAGAGGGATGACATCATAATGATCATAAAGGGAGGCACTATTACAGCATGCTGCATCTGTGACACACCCATCAACATATATCCTTCAATGGCACATGGACACTGCATCGCCTTGTGCCATTGTAAATTCATGGATCAAAGGAAGGAGCTCCACGAGAGAGGGATGACATCATAATGATCATAAAGGATGACATCATAATGATCATAAAGGATTCTTTCTTGACATTTACAAGGCATATTGATGCTTACACTCACATACATATACATATTTCATTATGATAGGGAAAACAACAGTTCCTCCAGTCTTGAGGGTTTTTATTTATGGCTCATGTACATTGCCACATAACATACATACACCCCTGTCATGTTGCTACATACATCATTGCTCATTTCCATCCACATATGATCTTCTGCTTCAGTCATGCCTACCTCTATCAGATGCTACATCATGCTTAACCCGGTTAGTTTCATAACATAACTTCGGCCCCACCTCCACTTAACTTCCCCCTCTCCCCAAACCAACCCGCCCCCCACACTTTCTAAATAGTTAAAGGCAACATGCCTCTGCCTAATCTTATTGAAAAAGCTACTGTTCATTATACTCGCTGGGCTCAATATTAAGTCAGCCGTATTTTGGAAGGACTATGAGCCTTGTTGGTGCATAGACCTCCCCATTGACCTCTAACCTGGACATTTAATGTCGTGGCAATGGCATTGAATAGCTGGTGATCGCTGCAGACCAGGAAGCCACTGATGCTAACCATGCAGTAGTGTTTTTGGATGCTTCCCGGTTAGCTCCTGTGCCTTAAAGATAGGCGAAGGTTTTCCTCATCTATCTTTTAGGCATAGGTCACTAACCGGGCAGCATGCAATATCACTGCTGCCCTGTTAGAGACGGTCTCTGTCTCCGCTCTGCCCCAGAATGCGCCCAACACACCTGATGCTTCCTGGATAGTATCGGAATGCGTAGGGCACTTAGACGGGGACATTCAGTGGCCCTAACCATGTATGTGCCGTTGAATATCCCCATCGAGGGCATTTGCATGGTTTATTGGGCCCATTGTAACTAGTTCCTGTTCTTTGTAGACATTGTTTAATCTGTTCAAAGTTCTATGTACACCGCTTTGACCTCAGTGAAAAGAGGTATAAAAGTTTAGCCAAATAAATAAATAAAATAACTACTCATCACTCTCATCTATCATGTGCTACTGTGCACAGCAGCACTCCTGCACTATCATGCCTTTCATGGACCCATCAGGGCCTCGGAGCCTCCTTGTAGACACACTTACAAATCATCCGAGACCACACGCTGACATCAAGGCACATTCATAGACTACCCGTCACTTCAACAGCTGCAACATTATCCTCCCACGTACTGTGTAACACATAAGGACCATTTGGGTCATTGACGTCCATCACCTCTTACCTTCCCTTCCATGCAGCCAGGGACAGCCCAACAGTTGGTTCAGAGTGTTGGTGCCCTAGGCGAACATCATGCTTTACACACCCTCTTGCTGTCAAACTCCATTATTTAGCTTGGATTACCCTGCTTTGGCTGTACTCTAGAAGTAGCTGCCATAGGCCACCACCTAATTTGCCTACTGGTTGGGCCGGCCCTGCGTGCAGCCCCTGATATGTCACTTTCAGACAGGCTCCCTTATCCTACATTAAGATGACTGCTTTTTTCGGCCGGTAAATTGCACGATTGCCACCTTAACACCTTAACATCTTAGCGCCCGATAAGTGGTGCTTTGTTCCCTTAACGCCGGTACGCCTACTCCCCATCCCATCCTTTATTACACACAAACACCCTTGACGCTGCCATTTACGCTCATTAGCAAACATCCCCCTCTGATTTAAACTATCCTGCAAAGTAAATTCTTCTCAGTCCTCTTCCCTGGCTTTGTAACCTTTTTAGCTCTCACTCTAATCTACAACCAACAACTGTTTTCATCTGCCACATGGAACACTCTTGTAGCACAGCAATAATTCTTCAGCATGAACTTTCTCCCACGCTTGAATATCAGCAAGAGTTTTCTCCAGCATGTGTACTACCTACCTCACAGTACAGCTCTATTCTAATTTGTCTGGAGCTTTACTACATATTCCATGCGCTCGCTCACACAGGTTTAGCATCAGCAGCCTGCTTGACATAGGTAAAAAAACCAAAACAAAACAAAATTTTCCTATTACAATATTATGACAGTTCTTTGAGAACTTTACTGGTTACCCATTGTTCAGCATTTGCGGTTTAAATGCCTTTGCTAAGTTTACAAGGCTGTCTATGGTGATGCACCATCTGCCCTTTGTACATTAGTACCTTCTTACGCCTCGCTCTAGTTTTCAAGATCTTTTGAATGTGCCATCTTGTTCAGTAGTTCGGCAGGAGAGTTTATGGTTTTAGATATTTTCAGTTGTAGGATTTTTGTTGTGGAATTGCTTAACGTTTCCTACTCGTACTATTCCAGACTGCTTATTTTTTAGGAAGAGTTGGTAATATGCTGTTTCTGCGTTTGCTTATTAGTTTAGTTCTTTGTTTGTTTATGTATGTTCTTTGGAAACTGGCCGGTAATCTAATGATGGGCGAGTTAGAATGGTTGTTAAATAAATAAATAAATAAAGATCCAAGGAAAGGAAATGAAAATCTCCATCTGAGCGTAATCTTTTATTTATTTGTTTATTTCATTTTCTTGGTTATTTACCCCCTAGGAAGATGCATAGAAACACAGAAAAATGACGACAGAAAAAGACCACATGGCCTATCTAGTCTGTCCTTCCATATCAAGAACTACAACAATCCCCTTTTTTCCTTTAGGTAACGTTTGGTTTTATCTTTGGCTCATTTTGGGGTTTCTATCCATTTTTGATTTTTCAATTTGTTTCACACCAGCATGTTAATAAACGTTTTAACCTGTATTAGAAAGTTTTAATTCCCAAGAATTATCAGCTAACCTGCCTTAAATGGATTTTGTGTGCCCTTTTCTAAATGCATCTTCGCAGACTGAATCACATTATCCCATCCTTACAATAATGCTCAGAGTGGGTTATAGCAAAATAGTTTAAAATATATAAGGTGTAAGCAATAGCTGAAGCATGTTAAGTGTTTAACTGCATTTATTTTTTTTCAAGAAATAGGTAGGAAGGAGACAGGAATTACCATGTAAAAGTATACATTTTATCTCTTTGTTCTTGAAGCGGGTTAGTTGTCATCGTAATTGCTATTTGGCCATAGCCTCTAAAGGTCAAATTCAAACCATAATGGAAAAAGGGCCTATCTCCTGGACAATCAACAAAGAAAAAATTTATTCATATAAATCCAGTTAAGCAGTCTTATATTTTTCATATTCTTGGTATTAATGCTTATTGCAGGCGCTGTTGTTTCTTTCCATCTAATACTCCCTTCTATATATACTGAGGCCAATTCCAAAAACATGCACGTCTGGGCAGCAGACATGTCGAACTGGAAACGTGCAGAATAGAGCCCAATTCCGCACACATGGGGACAGACACACCTGTGTGCACAGAATCATCCACATAGATGTGCAAGGCGCGGCAAGCACACAGCACAACATTGTACAAAGACGGATATACCCCCTACAATGGCTTTGTACATCCCCATGCTCACCATATTCTGAAAAGATGTACGTCTGCCACCCTGTCTGTCTCCGTGATATACTTGCGAACAGCCACGACACCCTTTAAAACGTGAAGCTATGAAGCTGCTGTGGGCACAGACTGTGCTGTAATGAGGCTGAATGACAATGAAAGGTGATGATACGTATAAGTGGATGCAAGTTAAACAATAGAAACTAGTCTGTGGCATGCCCAGACCACTACAAAGGAATTGCAGTGCACAGTAATGTAGCAGGAAAACAGGGAGAGAGTGAACCTACTAGCCCAAGATGCAGTGCAGCACTACATACATATCAGTAGACAACCTCCCGATATACACATGTCATGAACGTCTCAGGAACATGACTGTACAATGCAAAGTAAGGGCATAATCCCAGCAGAACAGGCACCCAGTAGCGAACTACCCAAACATCCCTCTGTGCTACTAAAGGGCCATTGGATTGACAGCAATCAGCAGTGCAAGTACCACACAGACATGCCCAGAGACACCATCGGCGCTCCCTACAACTGTGCACATTTGTACAGAGCAATGCTGGTGCACCTGGGAATGGCGTACTGTGCTTTGCACATTGCATGCCCAGCCCACCCTCTGGGGTCCCCTGAGTAGTGATAGGGAGGCGTCTGGACAGGGAAGTGATTGCAGAACCATCCTGTGCGCTCCTGCCCATATATACTGGCACGTGGTGAGGCTGCAGACAGCCCTATGGTCCAGGTACCTGCCAGGCATGCCTCCCCCCCCCCCCCCGGATATGTGGATGAACAAGCTAGACCCCCCCACACACACGTATACACACATGCTCTCACTTGCAGCCCCCCAGAAACAGCCATCTGCCAAAAGACTGCCCTGCACTAAATGTCTTAACTGATGGATAGGGAACCATAGCAATCAATACTTCCAACCCAGCATCATATCTGCTCACTGCATTTCTATGTTGTTACGTACCTACATGATAACTGCAATAGTGGACCTCTAACAGATACAGAGCTGCAGTAGGCTCAAACAGTCTCAAGGGTCAAACCCAATATGCGCATTGCACATCATTGACCCACCTAAGTAAAGAATCGCAACAGTGACCTGTGCACAAGATATATGCCATGTAGCCACCGACGTAAGATATCCCCAGTATAGTGTACTGATAGGAATCACATATGCCCTTATCTGCACCAGGGGACTGTGCATATTGCATAGAGAATATTATAGGGATCCACTGTGTGGAGCGCAACACTCCAGCTGGCTGGGTGCTGCACATAACCCCAATGTCCAGGCTTACATATTCACATGGGGTGCTAGGACTCCATCACCAGTATCGTTTCCAGGACTTGGGCATTGTTAGGGAGCCCTAGCTGTGCCCCTTCAGCTCACACAACAAATGCCAGCATAGCCGGATTGAGCACCAGTGCTCAACTGCATACATTTGTGGGGGTGTTTATTTCTGCTGCCTTGACTTACATCCTCCCCCTCCTCTGCTTTCTGTGCATGACACTGTCTGCTGTGGGTTTCCGAACTGCAGTCCCACCAGTGCACAGTGTAGTTTAGACATCCAGTCACCACTATGGGCTGCTAGGGGTATAGAGCAGAAATATTTCTAAGTCCTACCTTTATTCCACGGCTTTGCAGGTATAACTTGGACATCTGCGAAGCCGACTGCGGACATACATGGGTGTGACTGGAATATGCTTTATACGCTTGGTCGTGCCCTCATTCCGCCCCTTCACTGGTTCTGTATGTTTTCGCGAGATAAACATCTATCTCACATGTACAGGTGGCTTATTCGTGGTTCAGAATGACCCCCACTGTATCTATATAATGGCCTTAATCACAGAGACAGTGACACCTTATGACCTAATCAATTTATTGAATCCACTTCATTAGCTGCATGAAGTGTACCACAGCAGTGGGTAAATATGCCTGGCCTAAGCACTCTATATAGCCGCATGTACACTAAGAGAGATCCCCTCCCTTTTTATCTCATTCTCTTTTGTTTTTGTTAGATATGTCTTGATGTCTAGCTAGTTAGAGCTATCTACGGTAGACATAGATGCAAAGACCCATTTTAAATAGAGCATGTAGATCAGAATTGAGACATTGAGGTCAGTACATACTTGGTTCTATGGTAGTTTAGGAACAGCTTTGCTAAATGTGGAGCCATTTTTAAAGTACACATCGACGTGAGGTGGGGAGGTGCCATTTCAGAAAAGTAACGGGGGAATCCGTCAACTTACACATGCAAGTACTGGTATTTCACAACAAGTACATGCAAATGTCGGCGTTCACATGTGTATCTGGGAAGCTTTGCAAACCTGGACATGCAGATGCTCTTCATTACCCCATTTCAATTTGGAGGGGGAAATAAACATTGGGAAATTAAGGGGGCGCTCCCCATTAGTCTCTCCTGTAAAGAGATGGCCAAATGGAGCACGTTTAAAAATCCTTATTCGTGTCAGGCAACAGGTGTAAATCATGACAATGGCAATTTTGGTCTTACACATACATTCCCTATATCAAATGGGAAGTACACATGTAGACCTTTGTCCTGCCAGGTCACACTGCTGACATGGCCCCGTCTACTTTACATGTAGTATGGACATTCACATTTAAGTTGAGCCTTTTCTAAAATGGCCAATTTGCACATGTATATTGCCTAATTATGCACATGTAAATCATGAATAGATCTTCTAAAATAACCCCCATAGTATATCTGGGGGTTATTAGATGTGATAACATGTAAGATATATATATATAGAGAGAGAGAGGGAGATTTGGAGAGAGACATAGGCCCTTTTTACTAAAGCCTGTTAGCCCGTTAGCATACATTTTAACACACCGCAACTGGCTGTTGGGAACACTAACACGTGAAGACGTCTGTCTCCACACGCTAAAACACACATTAATCACTGATCATGGGATGGGGTGAGGAATAAGCGGAGAGGCCATGGAGAGTGCATTACCTCTAGTTTCAGGGCAATTGCTGTGTACTCAGCAGCAAAGCTGCTCTCAACATGGGTTGGCCTAACGACTCCTCTGTGGGAGTCGTTAAGTGGACCCACCTTAGCAGAGCGCACGTTTGAATTAGCTGGTGGGAACATCCTGGTCACGCCACCAACAGCTAATGCAGAGGCTTTGCATTCATGCGCATTTGTTTGGCGCATTAATTGCAAATCCTTTGAGGCCTTTAGAGAGAGAGAGAGATGTAGGTCAGTTTGTTGTTCTTTAGTATTCTTACTGTATGTCGATTAAACATTGGAGACTCTTAGCACTTATCAATGGTTTGTGAAATATTTTGCATTCTTGATGCTGTGAAGATTATGAAGCGATACAGTTACGATTAATACGACAGTGACAGACATCCAAAGCACAGGTAAAAATTAGACCTAAAATTGACAGGTGTAACAAATAATTGAATTAATGGATTTGGGTCCAAAATGCCCCTTCTTAGATCACCTTCAGAGCCATCTCCTGGGAGTCGCTGACTGACTTCGGGTGTTATTTCGGCATGTTGAAATTAGGTCCGTTACCGCAGTCAAAACATTTATTTTAGATACACTCCCTAGCACTGTGTGATTTCTTCTACTCTCAGTTGTTCTCTGTTGTTTCCTGTGAATCTTCTCCAACATCTCTGGCTTACCGACAGGTAAAAGTTGAAATGGGTACTTTCAAATGTAAACGATACTCAGCTAGACAGTATAGTTCAAATGTATGCTCAGATTGTCTGATCAGAACATAAAACATGCACAGTCTATTTTAAAACACATGCGCACAATGGGAAACCTTTCTGGGATGTTGCCAAGTCCTTGTGACCTGGCTTGGCCACTGTTGAAAGCAGGATCTTGGCCTTGATGGACCTTGGGGAAACTGCTAGGTACATATGACCTAGATTGGCCACTGCTGGAAACAGAATACTGGGCTTGATGGACCTTGGTCTGACCCAGTATGGCATATCTTATGTTCTTATGTTCTTATGCAGTATAGCAATTATTAATCAGCTGATATTGAGCCTGCAGAAGGCCCACATTTTTTAAACTCTTTAAGCACTTACAGAAACATGCAAGAGACAGTCCCTGTTCATCAGAGCTTAGAATCGAATCCAGACAGGCAGAAACTGGGGCCTAGGATACATCTAGGGAATGGTAAAGAAGCACATAAGGAGTTTTCTAGCAAAAATTGACCCATAGAAAAAGCAGCATATATTGTATACCTGCAGCAACCTTTGAGGTGAAAATGCATGCATATCTTTACTTTGAAGATTGGTTCTAAGCCTGAAGTGAAGCAGTACACATAAGCTCTTTGTCCCAATGAGAACAGTTTAAAACTGCCCCTTCTAACCTTATTCAGCCAATATGTGTTTGTCTCCATGCAGATCCTCCCTTGAGGCTTTTCCTTAACTAGGATAGTGTCTGACTCCAGTTCTGACTCCATCCAACCTGTCTCCTCATGATGGCCGTTGGGTTCTGTGTATATCAGTGTTGCCCAGCCCAGAACTGGAACCTCACCTCAGAAGTTTGATTTTCAGGATATAACACATATGCATAAGATAAGCTTGTAGGCCTTTCGTCTGTGAAACTGATTTGTTTGCATATTCTGGTTACCAAGAAATGTTTGTGTCTGGGGCGATAGGGGGAAGGCTAGAGTCATCAGCACCCACCAAAGTTCATCTGCTCTCTCCACCCCCTATTCCTCATCCTCCAGTCGGCAGGAAGAATCAGCAAACAGTGCTTCTTACCTGCCGCTTCCTCCTCTGAGTTATGAACCATGAAGAGACCCATTGGCAGAGCTTTTAAAATGTATTTTTGTATTGAGATGGGAGGGGGGCCTCCAGAGGATTAATCCTGTCCTGAGGGCATGCTTTGGGCAAGACTGGAAAACCAAATACACAGATTGTATTTTCAAGTCTGCACACATTATTTTCAATAGAACATCTAGCCAGACAAAAAGCTGGTTCAAAAATCCATGACTGCGGCAAGTTTCAAAATCAAAGTATGCACTTATTTTATTGATAGATTAATTGATTTAAATATACTTACTATGTTACTATGATCACTTAATAATGAACCTCTAAAAGTTGTATAAATCATGGAAACACCAGTAAACCATTATCATCAAACCAGAGACACCAAGGCAAAAGAGTGAGATTCATCACCTTGATTAGGGAGACTAAAGGCAGAAGAGTGAGATTTTTCTGCTACATCATTAGAGTATAAGCCTTTGCCCCACCAAGCAACTGCTCCTTGACTTTGGGCCTCCGTCTCCCCCCAGCAACTGCCCCATCCTTTGGAATCAATCTCTTCCTTCTCCTCTTCAGATCACCCCCCCCCCCCCCCAAAGTACACCTCATTTTTCCACTGCAGTTCCATTAGTCTACCCTGACTCCTCCTACATTCTTTATTCTGGGATCTCCACCTCCTATGCTGTTCTGGCCAGATCTTCCTCATATTCAACTGTCTAACATAAAATTGTAAAACATTTTTAGTTTTTTTAATCTCATGTGCTTAGAGTTACTTAAGTGCCTTTCATCCCGCAGAGCATTTACCTAACTTATCAAAATCCTTTGCTGAATGAGTAAAGCCTCATATTCTAACCAACAACCATTTTCAGCAACACTTATCTGTATATATTATCTGAATATATTACAGCACGTTAGAGTTGAAAATCAGTTTAAAAGGAGATTTTTTAGGATCGATGATGTACAGAGTGTAAGTCAAGGGCCCGAATACGGTGTCCCCATGACAATCAACTTGAAGTGTCCTGAGATCCTTTTCTCCTTTGAATAATCTACATGTGAATAATTTTGAACCTGTTGGATATTTGTGGAATGACGATTTGTTTTCTGATGCTTTCTTCATTCTATAATTGGCATTTTGTGGATGTGATTTTCCATTATCACTGTAGCCAGGTTTCACTATGGGCATTTGGCTCAGAGGCTACCACAATGCTAAACAGCAGAGGCTAACAATGGCTTATGGGCTTTTCCTTTTTAAACCCACTGCATTGACCATATCTTTTGGCAACAAATTCCACAGCTTAAATGTTGAGTGAAAAAAATACTTTTCGGATTTGTTTTAAATATATTATTTATTAGTTTCATGGAATATCCCCTAGCTTTACAATCTTCTTCCAATAACTACCTTTTTAACTTCCACATTCTCCTCTAGTGGCAACCCCCCCCCCCCCCCCCGATTAGCATAGAATCCACTTACCGGTTAACGTTCATAAGGAAAAACTAGTGTCAGAATTGAAGCGATCATTGTACATACATGTGGGAGGTAATTTTATAACAGAGCACCTATAAAGATGTAGAGAAACACATCTATTTGATGCCATTTTATTCAGGTGACATGTGTGTGTTTGTCTATTTATAAAAGAGGCTTTCAAAACTATCCCTGGTAGCCCACGAATGCTCACATACAGAATCACACCTGCTCCACCCTGTATGTGTACATTGTACAGATATGTGCATACCTTGCAAACCGCATAAAAATGTGTGCTCTTGTACACATGTATACACCTGTGTAGTGTTATAATCACTATTTTTTGTGAGTAAAACATGCTTTACATGCAGAAAGTTCTTTACTTAATTACCCCAAATGGAGATAAGTAACAGAGGAGAGAGTCAGAAGAGCCTAGATCAAATAAGGCCTGACATTGTACAATGGATAGACATAAATGAGCAAACTGTTGACATCTTCTATGTGTCCCTGAAATAACCAAGCCATGTTGTTTATTTAGTATTCAGCTCACTCCTTTTCCATGGTTGTTCAAGGCTTCAGTCAATACAGAACACAACTGTTCAGATTCTATCTTGTGCTCACAAATACGATCATGTCTCTCTTGAAGGTACTTTGCACCCATAGATTGCTAAAGGGGTTCAGTTGGCGTTCTACAAGCCGCAGATGGCTAAACAGCTGAAGCCATACTTGGATGTTTCTGCCTTGCAGGTAGTGATACAGGTGTTGGTTGGTAGTATATTGGACTACTGTAATAGTCTTTATGATAGCCTGCCTGCTAAAGCTATCCTGAGGTTGCAGGACCTTCAAAATATGGGTGCACAAGTCCTGCGTGATAGTCTTCAAGGGAGCGCTTGACCAGCATTGTACACTCTCCATTGGCTTCTGATCATAGACTTGTTACAGCTCCAGTTTCATGACTGGACTAGAATTGGCCACATAGAGAGCTGTTGCATTTTGCAGCTCCCTTCCTCTGGAATTTTTATTTATTTATTTAACTAGGCTTCTATACCACATTTCTAGCTGTCAAAGTGCTGGGGCTCATAATCTGCATTTTTGTACCTGTGGTAAAAGAGGGTTAAGTGGCTTGCCCAAGGCCACAAGGAGCACCTGTGGGACTAGAAACCCCAGTCCTTCCAGCCCAAAATTGCTGGCCCTCTAGCCTAAGGTAATGTGCCCCAACCACTAGGCCACTCCTCCCTTGCCTTTAGGTCTTTATGCTAAATCCAATTATAGAAAATTTCAGGCTACTTTGAAGACATTTTTGTTTCAGAAGGCTTTTGAAGTTCAGGCCAAGATCAGGGTGGGAATCACTGTCCTCTTTATTCTCCATCTTTCATTTTGCCTTCAGCTTATTTTGTCTGCTGTCCTATTAATTTGATGGTGTTCCTTTTCTCTAGTTCACAATAATTTTATGTTTGTAAACTGCTTTGCATCAAATGCTAAATAAACCATATTTCACTGTCCACAGAGGGCTTACAATCTAAGGGGGGCATATTCAGAGGCTGCGGCCATTGCTGCTTTAAATGAAGCCCAGATATTCAGTGCCGGGCCATATCCGGTGAACCTCACTGAATCTCTGGTTTGTGTGGATTGCATTTTGCAATCTGCTCAATGACGATATTCAGCGGCTGGCTGGATTGCAATAGCAGTTGGTCTTTTAAGCTGTCCTAACATTAGATGTTTTAGCTTACTGGTTAGCACCTGAATATCACCACTAACTAGTTCATGGTGCCACCCATTAGCAACAGGCTGTTTAACCAGACTAGGAGATGGACGTTTGGCAGCACTAACCATGTTTGCTATTGAATATCGCAGGGAGCGGGCATGTAACTCTGCAAACTGCAGGAATCCCTTTCAATATGTCCCCTCCCTCCCAAGTTTACACCTGAGGTGATGGGAGGGGGGGTTAAGTGACTTGCCCAAGGCCACATGGAGTACCTGTGGGACCCGAATCCTGTTTTATCTGGCTCCCAGGCCACGGCTCTAACCACCAAGCTGCTCCTCCACATCAAGGAAGCAGCAAGCTTTGGTAGGTGATGAGCATAGAATGTGGCCCTTCCCTAGGTTATACAACTTCCAATTATATTTATATCTTCATTTATTACATAAAAACACTTTTTCAGTTATTTGCACATTTCAGTGTTCAATAAAAGCATATTTTAAAGAATATGACATGCGTATCATTCACTGAAAGAAACATTTCAGCCATAGTCTTCTCTTGTTAGCTTTCTTTTGCCAACAAGCACTTTAGGAACCGTGCCTCGAGGACAAAGAGACACAATTAGCTTGTGTCAGAATTTTTGTAAATGCCGAACTACAGCACGTTGACATGTAAACTGTGCCGAGTTTATTTGGGTCTGTTTCAATTTCAGGTGGGGGGCCAGCATGCAGTCTCGTTTCTCTTTCTGCTGTCTGGATTGAGATCAAGGCATTCCTGCGGCTGCTGAACACACACAGGAGAGTTGGCACGCTCTGCCACTTGGCACCAGATGACGGACGACACGTTGGACTGAAAATCAAATTAGCAATCCATGAACAGCAGCGCCCTGGCATGCACATCAACCTTAGCGAGCCGACAATGAAGCCTGCCAAATCTGCCAGCTTCTCTGCACCCAGGGAACAGTGAAGGCTTGTTCAGAAGACCAAAGCAGATAAAATGCCAAACGACGTGCTTTTCTAGTCTAGGAGGGAACACAAAGAGCTGTGATGCAGTGCTAGCTGCTCTGTGTGACACTGCATGCACTGTGCCTAAAATATAGAGATAAAACAGAAAAAAATGTCTATGCGGGGAAGTTAGAGGAAAGTCGCTGGATGAGAGGAACCCGAGGAAACCCTGGCATCTACGTGTTCTAATTATATCTTTGAAATTTCTCAGGAGGGCTTTTCATTGCCTCAGTTTGTGCTGTTTTTAACTGCTTTGAGTTTTAAAGCTTATTTGCAGAAGGTCTGTCGGGTAAGGTTTGCCTCTTTGCAGATGATACCAAAATCTGCAACAGGGTAGATACCCAGGAAGAAGTAGATAACATAAGGGGGGATCTAGCAAAGCTCGAAGAATGATTGAGAATTTGACAGTTAGGATTTAATGCAAAGAAATTCAGGGTCAAGTATTTATTTATTTATTTATTTATTTTTTTATACCGCGCTCTTTAGAATCAGTGCGGTTTACATGTATACTAACAGGTACTTTTTATTCCCTTGTCCCTGAAGGGCTCGCAATCTAAGTGTACCTGGCAGCAAAAACCCAAGGGAGTGTCACAGAATGGGGGGTGGGAAGGGATACTTCAGTGCACAAATGAAGAGCAGGACATGGAGGTGTTCATATTAGATGATCTTAGTGGCCAAACAGGTAGAGATGGTGATGGAAAAAGCTCTTGGGTGAACAGGGAGAGGAAAGGCCAGCAGGAACCAGAAGGTAATAGTACCTTTGTACAAGTCTCTAGAGACTTCATTTGGAGTACTGTGCACAATTCTGGAGACCGCACTTTCAAAGGTCTATAAACAGAATGGAGTCGGTACATAAGGTATTTAAAACATTGTCAGGTTTTGGGGTATGCAGATGATACTAAGCCTGTGATTAATAAGCTTTATTATTTACCTCGACCAGCATTAGCTCCCAGCGGTGATCTGCAGGGTCCTAATGCTATGCCGATACTCGACTCTGTAAATATATCTGAATTTATAGAATCTTCGCAAGATCTGATTTCTACAAGGTCTACCCTTCTTGTTTCTTTTAATTCAGAGACGGACAAGAATACCGTTATGCGTCTCTATTTTCAGAATAAGAATGCTAGTTTCTGTGGGGGGACTATAAGTTTGTTCCCTGATGTATCTAGGCAAACGCAACTTCGACGCAGGGCTTTTATTTCGTTAAAGCCTCGTGTCTTAGCGATTGGTGCTACGTTCTTCTTAAAATTTCCTTGCAAGTGCCTAGTTACATTGGGGGGAACTAAATATGTTTTTTCAGAGATACCATCTTTAGAAGTTTTTCTTAGTAGTCATTCCCTCCCTGGATAATTTGTGTGCTTTGGTGTATTTGTGTTTACCAGCATGCTAGAAATAATTTGAGTTTATGTTGTTTAGGTTAAAGGCACCTCTCTCTGCACACTGTTTGAAATGTTGACTTCTTATTTCCTTTTATTTAACTGCTTGTGTGTGCTAATTTCTTTCTCCCCGTGATGTGGACTGTAATATTTTCTATATATATATATATATATATTATTGATTTTTGTCATTTTCATTTGAAATGCTCAATAAATATAAAATTACAAAAAAAAAAAACATTGTCAGGCTTCATCATTAGGCACATGGGAATAGGCTTAAAGATTTCATTATGTATACTTTGGAGGAAAGGCGGGTGAAAGGTAATATGGGGGGGTTTTTTAGTGCCGTCAAGTCAGTGCTGACTCCTGGCGACCCAGCTGCCTCTGGGTTTTCTTGGCAATGTATCATCAGAAGTAGGTTGCCAGGCCTTTTCTTCTAGGGCAATGGAGGATAAAGTGACTTGCCCAAGGTCACAAGGAGTGGAATAACTGCACAGGAGATGGCCCTCTTCCAGTTGAAAGGACGCTCTGTATGACGAATATGAAAGGGGGTATACTCACAAGTAATCTGAGGAAATATTTCCTTATGGAAAGGGTGTTGGATGCATGGGACAACCTCGCAGTAGAGGTGGTGGAAGTGTGCAGTGTTCCTGCTAAGCAGCTTGAAGTTGCATGGAAGTCCTCTGTCGGCATTTCTACAGTGGGGGGGGGGGGGGGTGCAATGCAAACACACTTAGTGGCATAGGCAGGTCCAGACCTCCACATGCTAGACTGTAGACAAGTGCTTTCGTATTCTCTCCAAGGCACCAAGGCAAACCTCCCAACTATTCGTAACCTATGATCCCAATAATCCAGGCAGGGCTGCTTCTAAACATACAGTTTCAATCTAGCTATCAGACTGCATTCTGCCACACACGGGCCAAAAGATAGCTTAAGAGAAAGATCAACACTAATCAACTTCGAGCCAAGGTGGCTTCAGTAGCCAATCTCAAAGCCACTCCCATTTTGGACACCTGCAGGGCAGCCACATGGTCCTCAATGGACACTACCTACCCCAATCTTTGGAGGAGTAGCCTAGTGGTTAGAGCAGCTGCCTAGTGCCTAAAAGATCAAGGGTTCAATTCCCACTATTTTATTTATTTATTTAGACAGTTTTGTATACCGCCTTATCCTTCAATCAAAGCAGTCACAACACAATTGGGGGATACACTTAACATGTGGGGATATGAGACACATACACTAACACTTACAGGGAACATGGGCAATGGAGGGTTAAGTGGCTTGCCCAAGACCACAAGGAGCATCTGTGGGACTAGAAACCCCAGTCCTTCCGGCCCAAGGTTTCTGTCCTCTAGTGGGATTTGAACCCCTGACCTTCTGGCCTGAAGTACCTTGCCCCAACCACTAGGCTACTCCTTGTGACTTTGGGCAAGTCACTTTACCCTCCTTTGCATTGGAAGAAAAGGCTGACAATTCTGCTTCCAGTGATACATTTCCAAGAAAACCCAGAGATAGCTGGGTCACTATGGGGTATGTTTACTAAACTGCGCTCAAGTGTGCGGAGCACACTTGAGGTACCTTAGCGCATGCTAATGATGTGTTTTTGTGCCCCGCACATGTGCGCGCTGCACTAAAGTGCCCGCTCATGTGCGCGGTGCGCTGATGTGCGATAGAGGCGTGGAAAGGCTCCCGGAGGGCGGAGGAAGGCTCCCCAGGGGCGGAGAGACGGGGTCAATGGGTGGAGAGTGGGAGGGGAGAGGCTCCCCGCACATGAGCGGGGCTGAAATTCAAGCAAAAAAATACCGCAAGTGAAAACCTCGCGGTAGAGACGATTTAAAGGGAAGAGAAACCATTTCTGTCAGCAATGTACAGCAAAACCAGGGAAAACTAGTGAGCAGTGTGATACATGTGCACGGAACAAAAGGGCAAATAAACATTAAAAATGACCCCAACAAAATATAAAAAAATCATAAGCAAGCTGGGCAATAGTAATAGTAATGGGAAACATCAAAAAACACACCCAAGAAAGCCCCAAAAAATAAATATGAATTTTAGAAGGGTCTACGCTCTGTCCCCATACAAGGTGAATGATCCCACAGTGAAATAGCACTGATCAGGGTTACGTCCTCCATTGGACAGGTTTCCTATGGCATGCCCATGTTACACAGCAGCAGGGAGGGCATGTCGGAATGGGCAACTGGACAGATGCTGGGAAAGGGGATACAGAGGGCTGCAGGCGGCACATGCTGTGGTGCAGCTGGGGCACAGTGCGGACTAGGCAGATGCCTAGGTGGCACCTAGGAATGCTGAAACTGTACAGCAGCCAGACAGCAACTGATGAGGGCCCAACATGGGCATGAGCGTGTCTATCACAGTGTCACAGGGGCTAGTACCCAGCAGGTACCTGCATTTCCACCAGGAACATGCACTATGGACTAGCTAGCAGACTGTCTGCAGCTGGTATGTGTCCTGATGGAGCGCCTTGCAGGGTGCAGTGGATGAAGGCTTGCTGCAGGAGAATATCAGATAGTGGTGGGGTGCAGCTCAGCATATCCAGGCCTAATGTTTGTCTGCTATTGTGTTATGGATGTGTACAGGGCTGCATTGACTGCCTGTGGGGTGTCTGTTCCCCAGCAGGACCAGGGTTGATGGTCCCCTCTACTGCCACCATTGCAGGGAGGTAGAGTGTGGATCTGTTGATGGGAGGCCCTGCTTGCTGCCCTCAGCCCTGGAAGAGGAGGGTGGTGGTGCATGATCCTCCTGGTGGTCCATGGGGGCTACACCTGACTGAGACAGACAAACATGTCCAAAGTGTTTCCGTAGAAACTAACTACCTCACACATTGGTATGACTAGGGAACTGCAGAATAGCTCATTTCTGCCATTGAAGGTGCTGTGGACCTGGTGCTGGGCGCCCCACCGCACACTCAGGGTGAGCACGGTACCTGCACAATGTGACGGTGTGTAGCTACTCTGTGCCAGTAACACACACGGTCAGTACCCCCTACCAGGCCGAGGTGCTGTGGGGGTGCACATGGTCAGTTCCCCCTACCAGGCCAAGGTGCTGTGGGGGTGCATACCCCATCTTGTGTTTATCTGTGGACAGCTGATTTGCATGTGCAGTGCATCATGGGTATGGGTGTGCTAACCCTATCCTGGTGACCACAGCAGACTGTCTGTGTGGTGACGTGCACTCCCTCTGCAGCCAGCCAGGGGCTTGCTAGCAGCTATAGAGCTGTAGCCCAATGGTTACTTCACTGCCTGTGGTGCCAGGGGTTGTGGGTTCAAACCCACAGTGGTGTTATTTGATAGGGTTGCCCAAAGCATTATCTCTTTTTCATGTGCATTATTGCTGCCAGCAAAAACACCCTCAGCGTACTGTACCCATAAGGTGCCTCTGAGGGTGCTTTATAGGGCGCCCTATAGGGCACATTATGGTTACCGTCCATATGAGGTGCACTATATGTTATCCTGTGGAGCGACTTATAGGGTGCCCTATAGGGGACATTTTAGGGTGCCGTGGCAGACAGTGCACTTTATAATGTGCCCTATGGAGTGCCTTATAGGGTGCCTTATGCGGCACCTTCAATTACGGCACGTGAGGGCGTGTTTGCTGGCAGCAATTAATAAAATACAAATAAAGTGCTGCAGGAAACAATACATACATTGCAAAGCTGATGCCTCAGCCAGCCTTACGTATTAGGCACACTGGGGAGCAAACTCATGACCCCTGTATCAGCAGTCAGTGCCTTAACCATTGTGCTACACTGCTGTTCCTCCTTGCATGTCAGCGCACCTACTTCAGATTTCCATGCGTTTAAATGCACAGTACTGCCATAAAACACAGTGCTATAACTTTGTTGTGCCTCATAGGGCACCCTATATGGCGCCCTATAGGCCACCCTTTCAGCAACATTGTAGGGTGCCATGGCGGACAGTGCACTTTAAAATGTGCCCTCTGGGGTACCCTATGAGGCGCCTTATGCAGCACCTTATGTTACAATACTTTGAGGGTGTGTTTGCTGGCAGCACTATTTAAAATAAAAATAAAATGCCCCTACAGCAATATTACCTATAACAGGTAATGCCTCAGCCAGCCTTCTCCATTAGGCACAGTGGGGGATTGAACCCATGATTCCTGCATCATTGGTCAGTGTCGTAACCATTGTGCTACACTGCTGCTCCTCTTTGCATGTCAGCGCACCTACTTATGATTTTCATTCCTTAAACTGCACAGTGCTGCCGTCAAAAACAGTGCTGTGACTTGGGGTACTTCATACGGCACCCTATAAAGCGCCCTATAAGCAACATTCTAGGGTGCCTTGTCGGACAGTGCACTTTAAAATGTGCCTTATGGGGCGCCTTATGTTAACACGCTTTGAGAGTGCGTTTGCTAGTAGAGATAATTAAAATAAAGATAAAATGCCTCCTAAAGCAATCTTCCCCATAATAGGTAATGCCTCAGCCAGCCTTCTTCATTGGGTACAGTGGGGGATTGAACCCATGATCCCTGCACCATAGGCCAGTGTCTTAACCATTGTACTGTGGCTCTGTTCCTGTGCTTGCACATCAGCGCGCCACTTATGCTTCCCGCGCAACTTTCTCATGCGCTAATGTGCGGGGCGCACTTGAGCGCAGCGCACATTAGCGCATGATTAATCCCGGTTTTGCTTTTTTCTGACTGAAACGCCCACTCCTTATATGGCATCCGCACACTAGCGCGGCGCGCACCCTAACGGGGTTTTAGTAAACATACCCCTATGAGTCAATACTGACTTGATGGCACTAAAAAATAAAAAGACCAATCTTTAGCTCAGGATATGGTCCTTAATCCAGCAGTCCTCTCTAACCTCTTCACAAATTTAAGAGAATCTATTACTACCACCCTTTTACTCCTCAGGCTACCAAAAAAAACCAGTAAATAATAGTCCCTTGATGTACTCATCTTCTCCCATGGTTTTTATCTCAGAGCTACCTCTCTGCACCTGAAATCTCTCTGGGAATCCAGGCCCAGATTTCTGCCTGCGTATCTGACATTAGTACCTGGATGTCTCACTACCATCTGAAATTGAACATGGCCAAAACTGAGCTCCTTATTTTTTCTCCTAAGCCCACCTCCTCCCTTCCTCCTTTTTCTGTTTCTGTGGATAACACTCTACTCCTCCCTGTTTCCTTAGCTTGCAACCTTGGGTCATCTTTGACTCCTTCTCCATACACATTCTAGCTAAAATCTGCCATTTCTTTCTCTATAATATTGGCAAACTGCGTTTCTTCCTTTCTGTACATACTACCAAAACTCTTATCCATTCTCTAGTCACCTCCTGTCTAGACTATTGCAACCTCCTCTTCGCTGGTCTTCCTCTGAACCATCTCTCCCCACTTCATTTAGTAAAACCTGCTAGTGTAGCTGGTTTTAATAAAGGTTTGGACAAGTTCCTGGAGGAAAGGTCCATAAACCATTATTAAAGAGGTCCCGGGAAATCTACTGCTTGCCCCAGGATAAGGACTGTGGAACCTGTGTGCCTTTTTGGGAACCTGCCAGGTACTTGTGACCTGGATTGACCATTATTGGAAACAGGATACTGGGCTTGATGGACCTTGGTCTAATCCAGTACGGCATATCTTATGTTCTTATGTTCAGGAAGAATGCATTCTGAGCTTCATATTGGTGATAAAATAGGGGATTGGATAGAATGATGGAGTTGTATGGGATCATGAATGCTCATCTACTCAGGGGGGTAGAGAAATATTGCAGTAAACTGGAAGTTGTGATGGTGGCAGTAGTAGGTGAGAGCAGTAGCATGAATGCATTAAGTTTCCAAGAAGGAAATGTGGCAGTCTACGTGGACTGGCATTTACAATTGTGGAAGCAGTGATACTTCGGTATATCAGGCTTTCGAGAAGGCTAAGTAACCTGCCTAGGGTGGCCATGCGTATAACTCTAATCATTAAACATGGGGAAGGTTAGATGTTTTGGACAACAGTCTCATTCATTTTGATGGCTATGTGGAATTATCAAACTTGACAATAAGATATAAAAGGGGCCAGGACATTGGCTTAAGCATTGGTCTTATAAGAGCCAAAGAGTAAAGAATAAGACCTTAAATGGACATATCAATGGAGGTGGTAGAGGAGCAGATTTCAGATTTGACTAGGACAGATATAGCGCGAAGTGGTGGGAAAAGGGTTGTGGGGTTATGAAAAAGAAATGGGGAAAGCGTTCTTCATGGCTGTTAATTTGCATAGGGGAATTTATATATTCATCTACTCAAAATGGTAAAAACTTAGAGGAAGGACCTCAGCCAGGCAGACCAGACGAATCGATTGGTCTTTATCTGCCATCATTTACTCTGCTGCCATGTTAGAACGATCTGAATCTTGATTGCAGAAACGGAGACAATGATAACCAGAGGGAAAGAAGTTGGGTTCCTGAGGCAGATGACAACAGCAATCAGAGCTTGTGCTTCATGTTGGCAAGTTTCTGAAAGAACCAAATGTGGCACCATGAGAATATTTTTGGTTGTACTGCATCATGAGATGACAGCTTACTGCAAAAACCCTTTGGTGGCTGGGCCGCCCAGGCATGAAGCCTTTGTTGTCTATCTTTTCCACTCTGTGGTGTAGATGAGGGATAGATGATATTGCATCATCGTACAGGAGGACATTAATTTACCTCTATACAGCATCCGGGCACACGGTGAGGACTACACTGTTTTCACGGAGAGTGAAGGGGAACCAGCCATGGAGAGTGAAGGGGAAGACCTGGGCAGAGACAATGACATCAGGGGAGGTCCAGGCATGGAGATAGGCACCAGATGAGCATGGCATCTCTGAGGAGGAATGAGGTGAAGAGACTCCAGTAAGTACCAAGTAGAAAGTGTGACATTTGGTGTGGTCCTCATGTGAAACTGGTACAACTACTACCTACTACTAATTTGTATAGCATTATAAGGTGTACGCAGCGTAATACAGAGACATGCAAGAGACAGTCCTTGCTCATCAGGTACCAGGTGAGAATGCCACCAACTGTCTGCTGCACCTGGTTGCAATACCCTTGTCTGTGTGTGTAGGGGGGGGGAGAGTTGACATAAAGCATCACTATATGGGCTCTCCCTAAATCTATTTCTGTGTGCCCAAGAGCCGCGTCACTGCTTGGAACTATATATTTCATTGCAGTGCTCCCACTGGACTGTCCATCAAGAGGCGGAAAAGTGAACAACCCACCAAGAAGAGAGAGTCAGAATTCTTAGAACCTGCTGCCCAGGGAGATTCTGGCTGTGATATAGTCTAAGCAGCCTCAATTCCTCCTGCCCTTTCATCCTTCCCTAACCCCAGTGTTGCCTCTCACTGCTTCAGGGACTCCTTTCCCCATCCCTAAATGCTGTGCCAGAGCAAGGAGCCATGTACTGCAAGACAAAATGAGCACAGCCTGGCTGCAAGATTTAAAAATGATCTCCGTGCCCTGTCAGTAGTAACAATCAGTCAGCAGTTGGGATGGTTGGCATCCCCAAACTTCTGACTTCCATGTTGAGTATGCTCACAGGAATATGCCAAAATAAAACAGCAAGGATTGCGGACAGCAATCTATTTCAGGCTATATTTGTGTCTATATATAGAGGGCCGATATTCAGCGGCTGCAGCTAGGCTATTTATCCGGCTTCTGGCACGGAATATCTGGGTTCACCAGACAGCAGTGATATTGGTCAGCAGTGATATTTAGCTATTAACTGGATAGCAAAAACTCGTTAAGGTTAGGAGAGCTATTAAGATGACGTAACGTTAACTGGTTTAGCTATCCGGTCAGCTGCTGAATATTGCTGCTACCTGGATCGGTGATGGGCACCTCCCCCGTTCCATGCATAGACCGGTCCCGTTTTAACTGGGCATTTCATACACTAACCGGTCAGTGCCGCTGAAGATTGGGCTCACTGTGTTTTAGCTGCATTTAAATCCTTCTCTAACATTGGTAACAGGAACCCACTTAAGCTATAATATAACAAGTTCTAATTATGTGAGACATATTAAAATGGCCGGGACAGAGGCACAATATTGAACTGCAGGTTTACTAATATAAACACAGCCCTGACTACTTCAACCTCCTAATCAGTGTTGTGGCTTTAGAGAACTGATTAAAGCTTTTCTTGTTCCCATATAATGATTTATTTTGTCTTCTTCTGGCAAGGAGATTTATTGTTTGCTTTTGGTCTTTATAGTTTTTGCTTTGATGCGTCAAAGGAAGTGTGATGGACCAAAGAGAAGACCCACTGCTCTTCATAATTCCAGGTAAACAGCAGGTGTGTCTGCTGATTTAGGAGGGATGCCAATTTTTCTGCTCCTCTCTGGGGATGAAAGAGTGGGATGTTTCAACACATTTCAAACACTTTAGTCTTCAAAAGGCACGAGACATAACAAAACAACCCGAGAGAGTTAAAAAAGATTTTGCAGGAGATTTTTGCTGCTTGCCAAAGCCCAGCCATCATGAGGAACCAACAAAATGTGAAAACAGCTTCCAGAACTCACCCAAAATGGTGGAGGCAATACTTGTGAGGTCATATTTGTTAGCAGCCCAGTGGGTTACACCACCTTTTTAAGCTTCAGTCTTTCTACAGAAGGGAAAATTTGGGCAAATAAAGAGATTATTCCATCATGCAGCACAGGAAAGGCAAACTTTAGTCATCAAAGGTCCCACTGAAGAGAACGTAGGGTCTGAAAGAAAGGAGCAGGAAAGTAGAGCAGAATATTAAAAGCAATTATGAAAAGCTCTTAAGAGTGTGGAGTAAAATGCAAGACATCAGTCAGTTTGCAGTCCCTAGAAGCATAGTGGGGAGAGTTTCAGCGGCAGTGACCATCACCGCTATAACTTTGCCCTGGATAGTCAATGCCGGGGCCATATCTGGGTTGGTCAGATTGCGATCTTACAATCTGGTTGGCAGAGATATTCAGTCCGCACATCCATAAGAACTATTAAGCTCTCCATCCTTCCTCTCCCTCAGAGATCCTCTATATTTGTCTCATGGTTTCCTGACTTCAAATATTATTGAAGGGTGCCATTAATTCTGGCCAGGTCATACAGTATTTTATTTTTTCCTCAGAAATTACTATGTCTAAGTTGCACAGATGTCTTTTTTTTCTTGCATACCTTTGAACATACTATTAAGATATTATGATGACATATAGTTGGAATATTTCCAATTATTTCTCAAGATATTGTACACAACAAGGGTGCCAATAATGTTGACCACAGCTATATAAGAACTACTATATTCTGAGACTGTACTTCAACATTTTCCTGAATGGTAGGGCACTCCAAAAGAAAGGGTGAGTCAACACTAATCTGACTTTATCTAGCCTAACTTCTTTTACTGATGGCATGAACAACAGCTGAATACCATTTCAATGTAAATTGACAGTAGACCTTTTATTTATTTATTTAACATTTCTTATATGCTGCCTTTCATGATATCAAGGTGGTTTACATTGAACAAACTGAAATTACCGTACATTGAACAGGGCATTATAACTTGGAGATAACTATTTTACAGGGAACATGGACAATGGAGGGTTAAGTGGCTTGCCCAGGACCACAATTGGGACTAGAAACCCCAGTCCTTCTGGCCCAAGGTTGCTGTCTTCTAGTGGGATTTGAACGCCTGATCTTCCGACATGAGGTAGCTTGCCTCAACCACTAGGCCACTCCTCCCTCCCTAGGGGTTGGGTCTGACCTTAGTTTCAGCAAATCATTTAAATATGCGGACTGACATTCTCTCAGAAGACAAAACATCAAGCAGCCCATAAATGACCTAGCTGACTTCCGAAGGAAACTAAAAACACATCTCTTCTTGAAACACTTCACGACGAGACATAGCTACAGTATCCCACAAGGAACTGCATCACTCTACCATGTTTCACCATATCCCTGGCTACCTAGTAACCCCTGTTATACTTATAAAGTTGATGTTGCCTGTTTCTTAGTTTAATTATGTCTGATGGAAAGCCATGTTGGGCCATGTTGTTCATTATGTAAACCACTGTGACTTGTAGATATAGCGGTATATAAGAATAGCTAAATAAATAATAAATAAAACGTGTTTCGCGAAGTGTCTTCTTGTTTTGATTTGGCTTATGCATTTGATATACCGCCAGTCACCACAAGGCATTAAAGTGGTTTATAATAAATAAATTCACATATACAATAAAACATAAATGGACAATGAAACAAGGTTAAACAATCGTTCCCTACTTAACTGTTCCACCCCAGCCCACTCAGTCATCTCTTCTCCATGCTGAGAAACCCCGACCTGTTTAGTCTTTTTTCACAGGGGAGATGTTCCATCCCCTCTATCGCTTTTGTTGCCGTCCTCTGATCCTTTTCTAGTTCTACTATATCATTTTGGAAATGGAGAAACTATAACTGCACATGTTTATTTATTTTTATTTTATTTATTTAACTATTTCTTTTATACCGCCCCTTCCAGAGATCAAGGGCGGTTTACATATAACAAGTTAACAGTCATGTACACAGTTTGTATACATTTTACATAGAACATAGAACAATAGAAATCAACTATTTACATTAAACAGTAAATATAACATTTATAGGTAATAAAGCAAACATATTAAACTTTATACAAATGAATATTTACAGTGTGTGGTGTGTGTGGTGTGTGGGGCAGGAATTGGTGTAGGTGCTGGAATTTAGTTCCTTTTTTCGTTTTCGTCTTCAGGTGTGAGGGGGGGGGGAAAGTCTTGAGGTTACATTGTTGGGTTAGGGGATTAAGGGAGTTTGTGTATGTGTGACCATGTTTGTTGTGGAGCTGGCTTTGGGGGAATAGGGGATTTCGAAGTGTTCAGTGAACAGGTAGGTCTTTAATTCTTTTCTGAATTGGGTGAGGTCTCTTATGGTGCGAAGTTCAATAGGGAGGTCGTTCCAGAGTGTGGGGGCAGTGAATGAGAATGCTCTGGAGCTAGTGGAATTCTTAGTTTTACGAATGGCTTTTGGTGTGATGAGGGAGTGGGCTGCGTTCTGTCTGAGGGTCCTTGTCGATGTTGGAGATTGTAGTAATGTGGATAGGTGTGAAGGGGTTATGTCATTTATGAGTTTATAGGTTGTTAGGATAGTCTTATATTTGATTCGGCTGTTTATAGGGAGCCAGTGGAGTTCCAGTAGTATTGGGGTTACGTGGTCAGTTAGGCGAGCTTTAGAGATTACCTTTGCACAGATGTTTTGTGCTCTTTGGAGAAGGTATATGCTTTTTTGGGGGAGGCCTATTAGGAGACTATTGCAATAGTCGAAGTGCGGGGTGATCAGTGTACTTACTACGGATCTAAAGTCTTGTGTTTCAAGAAGTGGCCTTAGGTGCTGAATAGTTTTGAGTTTATAGAAAATGGTTTTTACTATTTGTTTTATGTGTGGTAGCATGGTGAGGGTGTGGTCTATTATTACTCCTAAGTATTTTACCTGTTTTCTGACGGGTATGGAGGTTTTGTTGATTGTGATTGTTTCTGGGTATGTGTTCTCAGTCGTGGGTGGTCTTGTCACAAACATTGCCTCAGTTTTTTTGAGGTTTATGCTAAGGTGGTTAGTTTCCATCCAGGAGGAGGTCTCAGCCATGCATTTGGATAGCGAGTCATATGTAGGGTTTTTAGCATTTATGGGGATAGCTAACATGATGTCATCGGCATATATAAAATGGTTAATTCTGTGTTTTTTAAATATGTCTGTTATCGGTTGCAGGTACAAGTTAAATAAGAGGGCTGAAAGGGCTGATCCTTGGGGTATTCCCTGTCCTTGAGGGAATGTTTCTGATGCTTGTTGGTCAATTTGGACTCGTATTAATCTGTGTGAAATATAGGATTTGAACCAGTTAAGGACAATCCCGCCTATTCCTAGGTTTTCTAATCTGTTGATCAGTGTCATGTGATTAATGTTATCGAAGGCGGCAGAGATATCTATAAAAAGGAGTAAGAAGCCTTGATGTTTGTCATCTGTGCCCTTGATGAGGAAGTCCATAAGGGTGATTAGGAGGGTTTCTACTCCATGGAATGGGCGGAAACCAAATTGGTGTGAGTCAAGAGGTTTGTGTTCATCAATGTGTTCTTGTAACTGAATTTGAATTGTTTTCTCTATTATTTTGGCTATGAATGGAATGCTGGCTATGGGTCTGTATGAATTCGGGTCTTTTGAGTCGAGCTTATTATTCTTTATTATTGGTCGGAGTGTTGTGAGTTTTAGGGCATCAGGCATGATGCCCTGTGAAAGGGATTGGTTAACGATGTATTGTATATTTACCACCAATTCAGCTTTTGCACACTTAATCCATGACACCGGGCATGGATCGAGTGGGGAAGTGGTGGTGTTTATCATAGTTATGATTTTGAGGAGTTGTTTTTGTTCTACCAACTGGAAACTTGTCCATTCATGTGAGATTTTTGTGTTTGATAATACAGGAGTTGAGGTAGTGGTTTTGTTTTTTAGTTTTTCTGCAAAATGTTTTGCTAGTGTTTGTATATTTATTGCTTGTTGTTTAGGTTCGGTGTTATTAGTTTTGGTTAAAGTTTTTACTATCGCGAATAGCTCCCTTGGGCGGTTGATGGAAGAATTTATTACTTTGGAGTGGTAGTCTCTTTTTGATTTGTTAATTGCGTTTTTGTATTCCATAAGTAAGAGCATGTATTGGGATTTGTTTTCATCAGATTTTAGTTTTCTCCATCTCTTTTCTTGTTTCCTCAGTTGTTTTTTTAGTTTTGTCAGCTCTTTTGTGAACCATTTTTCTGTCTTTTTTGTTCGTTTGTGTAAGACTTGTGTGTGGGCAGCTGCTTTTTGAATGGTTAGATTCCAATGCGTTATGGTTGAGTTGATGTCTGGTGAGCTTGTGTCTAGTTCAGGTAGTACTTTATCGAGGAATGTGTCTTTGTCAAAGCGTGCGAAGCGTGATGTATGTGGAGTTGTGCTCTCATTGTTTTTTGGGATTTGTGCTGGTAGCTGGATTGTGATTAGATGGTGGTCTGACCAGGGTACTTCAGTTATACTCGGAGTGGTATGTAGTAAGTGATTGTAGAGTGTGGCTGGGAGGAAAATTACATCAAGTATGTTACCTTTTTTGTGCGTAGGGGCATGTATTATCTGTGTGAACCCCATTTGTGACATAGTGTCTATGAAGTTATCTGATTGTGAATGGTTCAGTGATGGAAGGTTCAAGTCCCCAAGGAGTAAAAGTGGTTTGCTTTGTGATGCTGTACATGCAAGTTCTAGGATAGGGGTGAGGTTTTTCTGATCGGATGATGGGGGTCTGTAGATGAGGGTGAGAGCCATAGTTTTATTTTCTATGTTAACGATGTCTATTCCATCTATATTATTTAGGTTTGTTAGGGTGAATTTTAGGTAATTTTTGGTGAGAATCATTACACCCCCTCCTCTTTTTATATTCCTTTGGCAATTGAAAATGTCATATTGATATGTGGTTAGCTGGTTTAGTAGTATAGTGTCTGTAGGTGAGAGCCATGTTTCAGTAATACAGATAATGTCAGGGGATGTATCGTTAATTATGTCATTAATTATAGGTATTTTGTTTCTTATGGATCGTATGTTTATTAGGATGAGTTGTAGTTTGATGTTTGTATTGTCATTTTGGTCAATTTTATCACTTATGGGTTGTTGCTTTATTTGGATGAGGCGGTGATGGCGTTTGTGTGAAGTGTGGCGCGAGTGGTGATTATGAGAGTTTGTGTATGTAGAGCTATATATTGGGTTCTGGTATTGATTGTACGTGATTGGGAAATTATTACTGTTACTAAAGATGAAGTCAAAACATTGATTTATACATTTAGGGGCATAGCCAAGGGTGGGGCTGGGTGGACTGAAGGTTGGCTGAAGGCGTTTTTACTGTAGGCTAACCTTAAGCCTTATACCCCCCCCTCCCCTCTCCCCGGCTGTCAAAATCTGTTTTTTTAGCTTTGCATGTCCTGCTCTTTGTTGCTCCCCCCAGAAGTTGTTGCCCAAGGCACCCACCTAGTTTGCCTGATGGTTGGGCTGGCCCTGCATGGCCCTTCCACTTGGCATCAGGCCCACCCAGTCAGCTGCAGGAAAACAGTCGACAGAGAGGAGAACTGGAGTCTGCGTCAACATTTGCACTGCCTTGTGCCCACCTTTGTTAATCCCAGGCCCTACCAAAAAATCAGTCCTAGTTCTGTCATGGAAACAGAGGCGTAATGCTATTCTCAGTTTTTTTTCTCCATCCCTTTACTAATAATCCCTAGGGTAAGATCCTATCTGCTATTTTTGCAGGGGCGGCCCTGAGCCAGCCTTTGCTTTGCACCCTCATCTTGTGGTCAGTCTTACAGAATGAACCATGCTCAGGGTCAGAGCTCATACAGTGAGAACGGCCTCACAAGAGAAGGAAGACAGCATTGTAACTTGAATACTATCCAATTTTTGGACTTAAAAGTATTCCAGAAATTTAGATCCTACCATTCTTCGCCCTCCATAAATGAACATTTTCTTAGCTTCTACTATTGCTACCATGTGCATGTGCAACATCTGCACCCTTTCTCTCCTTACAGCTTCCAGATAGCTCCAGTCACAACCAACTGGAAGACAGCAAGCGTCAGGCCCTGTAATGGCAATGCAAACCCACCTTGATTGCTCACTGAGTTTTCTCTTTTGTTTGGCCACTTCTGATTCCCAGCCAATTTCAACCACCTTCTAAAACTACGATTATAATTTAATTTAATGCCATTCAACCTAAATTTTTAATGCACATCATATAAGTATAATTATTCATTCACATGGAACATTCCCAGACCAATCAATAAAACTCCCCTAACGACAGGTGCAAAGCAGTATGATGTTTAACTTTGCAATTCAACATACAAGAACATTCTGATAACATTCTGGTGTCACATCAATGACAGCATCACAAACTCCCTCCACTACCAAAACCTTGCAAACAGACTTTCAGAAATTTGCTATACCATACCAGCAACTGGGCCCAAGTACTCAAATTGCACTAACCTTACCTGGAATACCAATACACCTCCAGTTGGGTAAGAACAAGCCAGGTTACTATGGATTCCTACATAGAACCTACACAATAACCAAATCCCTCACCCGGGTTACACATAGAAAACATAGATCATCACCTAATAAAAAATAAAAACTAATATGAAGACATTAAGTGGAGAATTCCAAAAAACAGACTGTAAAATATGAAACACTGATGAAAAATCCAGAATTGCGTTTCTTCCAGTACTGAACAAAATACAAACAAATGAACATTTTCAAAACTGATATATTTCATCCTTTAGAAACCAAGGATACATTTGTTGTCTGATCATTTTATTTTTCCTGCTGTGTTGTTTCTGGTCTTTCTTTAACACTTCCTCCTGTTGGTTTTCTCCTTAGGGGCATGTTTACCAAAAACCGCACATTTGCGCATCCGCACAATAGCGCACTAAAAGCGGTACGTAAGTGCTCTCAAGCGCCCTGCACACGTGCGTGTCACCACCGCACAGGTGCGCGGCACACTAACGGGCCCCGCACAAGTACGGGCCCGCAAATGTCCGATAGAGGCGTGGAAAGGCTAACGGAGGGCGGAGGAAGGCTCCTGAGGGGCGGAGAGATGGGGTTAATGGGCGGGGAAGGGGAGGGGAGAGGCGGGGAGCACATTATCAGGGCCGAATTTCCATGTAAAAACTACCGCGAGTGAAACACTCGCGGTAGAGGGCATTTAAAGGGAAGAGAAACCATTTCCGTCAGCAATGTACAGCAAAACCGGGGAAACCTGCAAAACGTGAGCAGTGTGATACATGTGCACAGAACAAAATAGCAAATATAAATTGAAAAAGACCACAACAAAATTCTAAAAACGTATAACCCAGCTGGGCAACAGTGATATTAATGGGCAACAATAAAAAACACTCACAGGAAAGCCCCAAAAAAAAGAAATGATTCCTGATAGGGTCTACGGAGCGGAGACCCTTCCAAAAACATTTCCTTTTTGGGAGCTGTGCTGGGAGTGTTTTCTATGATCGCCCATTAATACCACTGTTGCCCAGCTTGGTTATATTTTTCCCCCTCTTTTCACGGTCATTTGCGGGGTGTATTTGCACGTTTGCCCCCAGACAAGGTGAATGAGCCCACAGTACAAATGTGCAGAGCAGGGTTTAGGATTCCGCCGGCCAGGTTTTCCATCCCCAGGGACAGCACTGTCTCTGTGGCCACAGTGTGGTGCAGCAGACAAAACCAGCACCCCTTGGACCAGAGGGATACAGGTTCAAATCCCAGCTGGGGCGCCTGCCAACCCAGTCCCCATATTTTACCCACCACTAAACAGAGATAGTAAAGACACCCCTTTATTGGAGAGCACATAAGCATGGTTCACACACCCATTTTGTACCCAACACCGCACACACACCATAACAATGGGCATTACAGACGGCCGAGTCCCCCAAATGCAGTCCTGGAGTGCCACATGTCAATCAGGTCATATGCTTTTCCAAGATAAGGCCATGCCAGCATGTTGGCGGAAGGGTACAGGTGGTGGAGAGGGCAGTGGCTGCTAGCCACAGAAGACAGTGACCTAGCCATGTGCAGGCTGGCACCGTCCACTGCAACAGATAGGCCCTGTCGGATGTACAGTCATGGACCTCCCAGGGAATCCAGCACATGTGTGGCAACACGGTGGTGCAGTGCACACAGACAGTGTGTGCAAGAACAGAAGGTCATAGGTTCAAAGCCCTGCCAATCATGTCCACATATTTTTCCCACAACTAAACCGTGATAGTAAGGACAATCCTTTATTGCTGGGGTCATACGCCTTCCTTTTACCCCACGGAGCACAGACACCATGACCAGGGGCATTAGAGCAGAGTCTCACAGATGCAGTCCTGTAGGAACACACACCATTCAGGTTCCATGCTGCCACTCATACAAATGCCTGTGCTGTATATCTATGCACCACCCCCATGGCATGTAGATGTAGCTCATGCATATCCATGAGGGACAGCAGAAAAACCCGAACAGTGTGTGGCAAACCTGGACTGGATTTGTGAACCTCTGCCGTAAAGCAGCAGCCAACAGGGGCAGACACACCCACACCCACACCCACAGGCCCCATTGGCCAATGCCTCCTGGAGAGGCAGGACATTGGGCCCTGCGTGCACCTCCCAATACTAGCACCTGCATACCTCAGCAATGTCACCTGGGTAAACGGTACACAGCTCTCAAAAGTGTGCTATGAGTACTGGCAGATAGATATACCTACGTTACGCACATTCTGCTCTTTGAGCTCCATCATAACAATCATTCTGCTGTCTGCTGTGGGTGCTTCAGGTCTGGTCTCTGACAGTGTTTACCACCCTGGGGAGTGTCCCCCAACAGTATTGCATACCATATCCATGCCTGTACTGTGCCCAGGACTGGTGTGGTGGGCAATGCTGCTAAACTCCTCTATAGTAGCACAATGCTGGCATACGTGTGGGAGTGTGTGTCTGTCTATACAGTGCATGTTGGCTGCAAACACCTTCCACAGCCCACACTGCCAGCACTATTGCCAGTATTGGCCTGCCAATGTGCATAATGAGCAGCAAGGTACCATGGGTATAGCTCAGACAGGGTGGGCTGGCCAGGATGCATCTGCACAGGACATAGGGCACTGGCTGGGACATTGTAGTGGCCGGCCACCACCTACACAGACAGGGTGACCTCTGTATGTGCCTCAGGGTTTTCACTCCACCCTGACTGTGTAGTGATGACAGCATGGCTGGGCACCCCCATAGTGGTATGTAGCATTTCTCCCATGTGATATATATGGGTTTCTGTTTGGGGCCCAGACACTGACTTATCTGCTGGTGTGCACTGCCATCCTAGTTATGGGTGCATGCATTTCTACCAGGACTAACTAGCAGACTGTTTCTAGCTGGTCTGTGTCCTGATGGAGTGCTGTGCTGTGGCTGATGGCTTGCTGCAGGAGAATAGCAGATAGTGGTGGGGTGCAACTTAGCATATCCAGGCTTAATGTCTGTCAGGCATTGTGTTATGGATGTGTAAAGAGCTGCTTTGACTGCCCTGTAGGGTGTCTGTTCCATGGCAGGACTTGGGTTGATGGTCCACACTACTGCCACCATTGCAGGGAGGTAGCATGTTGATTGGAGCCAATGTTATTCTGGGGGGGGGGGGGAAGGAAGGAATGGTGGTGCATAGCCCACCTGGGTGGCCATGGGGGGGGGGGGTCCCCTGACTCAGACAGACAGAGATATTCAAGGTGTTTCTGCAGAAACAACCTCTCTCACAGAGTAACAGTGCTTTGGAGCTCTGGCATGGCCTTATTCAGCAATGGAGGGTGTTGTGGACCTGGTCCTGGGTGCCTCATCGCACCCTCAGGGTGAGCACAGTACCCACACAGTGTGACGGTGTGTAGCTACTATGTGCCAGTCAGTACAACACCCGCTCAGTACACCCTAACAGGCCGAGGTGCTGTGTGGGTGCACACGGCCACATCCCTCTACCAGGCCGAGAGCTGTGGGGGTGCATTCCCCATCTTGTGTGCATCTGTGGACAGCTGATTTGCATGTGCAGTGCATCATGGGTGCGGGTGGCCTAACCCTATCCTGTTTACAACAGCAGACTGTCTGTGAGGTGATATGCCGGCTCTCTGCAGCCAGCCAGGGGCTTGCTGACAGCTACAGAGCTGTAGCCCAATGGTTACATCACTGCCTGTGCAGCCAGAGGTCATGGGTTCAAACCCACAGTGGGGTTCTTTGATAGGGCTGTCCACAGCTTTATTTTTATTTACTGTACATATGTCAATGCCGGCAAAACCACCCTCAGCTTATTATACCCATTAGGTGCCTCTGAGGGTGCTTTATAGGGCGCCCTATAGGCCACCTTATGGTTGCCATCCATATAAGGTGCACTGTACATTATCCTGTGTCGCAACATATATGGTGCCCTATAGGGGACATTCTAGGGTGCCTTGGCGGACAGTGCACTGTGAGATGTGCCTTATGGGCCACTGTATGTGTACACGCTGTGTGAGTGCGTTTGCTAATAGTGATAGCAAAATAAAATTAAAAAGCCTCCTACAGCACTCCTCACCATAATACATACTGCCTCAGCCAGCCTTGTTCACTGGGCATTGTGAGGGATTGAACCCCTGATCCCTGCACCATTGGTCAGTGTTTTAACCATTGTGCTGTGGCTCTGTTCCTGTGCTTGTGCATCAGTGCGCCACCTTGTGCCCATCAGCGCGCCGCCTTCTGCCGCCCAAGAGGACCAGTGCGCCACCTTATGCCGCCCAAAAAGAACTGTGCGCCGCCTTATGCCGCCCAAAATGTACAGTGCGCCGCCTTATGCCGCCCAAAAAGAACTGTGCGCCGCCTTATGCCGTTCAAAATTAATTTGCCTCCTAAACCACTTTTACCCATTACAGTTGCTGCCTCAGCTGGCCTTTTTCATTGCGCACAATGGGGGATTGAATCCATGGCCCCTGCACCATTGGTCAGTGTCTTCACCGTTGTACTACGGCTCTGTTGTTTTGTATACCCAGCAGCGCGCCACTTTGCCTTCCCACGCGCTAATGTCGACCCCCGCACATTAGCGCGACGCGCACAGGTCCGGTCGCTTACTCCCGGTTTTTTGCTATTTTCTGCCTGAACCGCCCACTCCTTATATGGCACACGCACACTAACGGGGACCCGCACAATTTCGGAGTTTAGTAAACATGCCCCTAAGTCTTTTAACGGGATCTTGTTTATATTTTCTGTTTCTTTACCCCACTCCCCCCCACCCCAGTCTTCTTCCTTTCCTCCCTGTTCTCTGACATTGATCCTTCTGTTTAATCTTTTTTCTGCATTTCCCTCATCTGACAAAGGGGGAGCTGTTGTGATTCAAGGCCATCAATGGTACCATCAAGAGGTTCTTAAGCAATTGTATTATTTGCAGTTGGATTGCGGTCCTATGCCCCAGCTGGTATAATAGTCAAGCAGAAGGTGAATGAAGCTTTGAAGGTGGGGTGAATCATGAGTAAAGGATCATGATTTTTTTATTCAGAAACATCCAAATATACCAATTTTGTATATGCTTCTGAAAATTCACAAGTCTGTGACTAATCTCCTATGATGTTCCATTGTCTTTTGTAGAGACTTGGTCATGGAACCCCTTTTGAAATTTACTGATTTGCTTTTCAGTCAAGCAGCAGGTTGACTTAAATCTTTTATCAAGGACACCACTGACTTTTTGAATTTTTTTAATCCGGTTACCTGAATTACTTGATGATTTTTGGCTAGTCACATTGGATGTGGTATTGTTGTACATTCAATGCCGGCCAACAGGAAACATTACAAGTTCTGATGCAATGTGACTTGTCTCAGATGTTTGCCAGCCGGGATTCCTAATTCTTTTTTTATTTCTTTAGTGACTATGGTCCTAAGTAATTATTTTTTGTATGATCAGGTTTTTGCCAACAACAATTTGGTATTGCTGTAGAGGTTTTGATTGCTCCTTCCACAGCAATGATTTATATGGCTTGGTTTGAGGAGCATTTTTGTTGATATCTCTGCGTTCTTTTCTTGGGTCACATCAAGGAAACATTATTTCACTGACATCTTTTTTATTTGGTGTGGCTCTTATGATCTATTACTGGGCTTTGTGGAGGAACTGAATAATATAAACCTACTGTGCAATTTAAAATGACAGTGCACCGATATAATTTGGAATTTTTGGATATTAAACTTTTCAAACATCAGGGTTGTCTCCTGACCACTTTGTATCACAAAGCTATGGATTCCACAGTCATCATCCAGATAGGCTTAAAAGGGGATTCCGGGTTAGTCAATTTCTTTATCTGAGGATTTGCTATAGTGTGGATGAGAGTTGTCAACATAGCTTATAAACATGCTTTAAAAGCATGTCAGGATTGGCTGTTGTTTTGGTAAATCTGTAATCAAGAAGAATGGACTGTTTGTGTCATTACTTTTTCAGTATGGGCATAACAAATGGCCGATGTGATCCACTATTATCGGCATGTTGTTCTGGTACATCCATGTTTCCAAGAGAGGGTGCTAATCTCATACACTTGTAGACATGATATCCATGATATCAAGGTTAAACCTGCTTCACCATCTCCAAGGAGTGAAGATACCAATCCGAGACAAAGCCATTTTGTGGGATGCAATTTGTTTACCCTGGTTCTTCTGGGACTGCATTGGATTGATTTGAACTCTGGCAAGCAGTACACCATTAAATATTGAACTGACTGCTCCTCTGTTTTTGTCTTATATATGATCACATGTCCATATAAACTTATGTACATTAAGCACACGAAGCACAATTCAGATGGTGGCTCTCCAGGGACTTAATGATAAGCTTGAAAGGTTGACCTTCATCTAGCAACCTTTCAATTGGCTGTGTGGGTCAGCTGACTTCCTTTAAAAGGTTTTCCTTACTTGTTTATGGACACACTGCAAAAGTCAATCATGCTATTGGTGTGGGAGCCATTTTGAATTATTTATTCCCTGACGCAGAACATGAATTTATGGTTATGTTTGAAGGCCAGCACTGCACTGGAAGAAGATAGAGTAGCTCTCCAGCTGAATATGATGGGATTTACAGCTAAGTGATTGGTTCTTTAATGTTCTGAAGAAGAGTTTAAGATTATTCCATGTATGGCTATTATATATTATATGTGAATATTGTTTCTACAATCAAATATTTTTCAAAAAATGGTTTCTTTTTGGCCTGATCCTCTTAATGGGCTTGATTTGATGTCTGATTTATTTTGTGTTCATCCCTGTTATATTGGACTTAGCTGTACGGCTAGTGCCATTGAAGCAGGCAGGGCAGGTTCACTCAGGCAGGTGAAGAACTTGAGAGTTGCAGATACATGTACATTGCTGCATATTCCTCGTAGCTCTATACAAATGATTAGTAGTAGTAGTAGTAGTAGATAAAGGTCTAAGCTCTGGGCAGTTTGCAGACACGTTAGCTGTCCTTCTGGCTTCAAGACATTAATGGACAATAGGAGTGGAGAAGTGGCCTAGTGGTTGGGGCAAGGTACTTCAGGCTGGAAGGTCAGGGGTTCAAATCTCACTAGAGGACAGCAACCTTGGGCTGGAAGGACTGGGGTCTCTAGTCCCACAGGTGCTCCTTGTGGTCTTGGGCAAGCCACTTAACCCTCCATAGCCCATGTTCCCTGTAAAATAGTTATCTCCAAGTTATAATGCCCTGTTCAATGTAATTTCAGTTCATTCAATGTAAACCGCACTGATGCAGAATAGCACAGTATATAAGAGAATGTAAATAAATGCAAAAATCTGTATGGATTAGCCTCCTGAGTTTTGAGTACATCTGATAGAGGCCACCCGCCCCCCAACCCCAAATATTTGGGGCCAGGCATGTGTCTACTGGCTTGTTTCTCTCTTTGCTCTTTTCTTCCACTGTGAGCTCCAGATTTCGGTCCTTTCACCTTTGCTGCTACTTCTGCCTGGAACAAACGACCTGGGTCTGTACGTCAGGCTTTATCTCTGCCCCTTTTCAAATCCATGCTAAAGATTCGCCTCTTTGAGGCTGCTTTTGGATCCCGATCCTTTGCTTTCCTTGTGTCTCCTTACCCTTCCCTATTCTATCTTTTGTCTGTCTGTCTTAATTAGATTGTAAGCTCTGACAAGCAGGACCATCTTTATATGTGTCTGTACAACGCTACGTAGCACTATATTAATGATTAATATTAGTAGTAGTAGTATTTCCCTATGCCTTCGTAAACAGGTGGGATAAAAAAGGAGAAATGGTCATCTTTGTCTGTGGGGTCTTGCTGGCTCCATGTTGCTCTTACGGGAGACCCCGATTCAGCAGGAATTGTGGCTGGCACAGCTGAGATTGCATTTTCGCTGGACTATGTGGAAGGCCGCAGGTTGCTGGTCTATGCACCAGCAGGACCCATGTTGCAACAGCGCTTAAGCAGCGAGTGGAGCAGAGCTTGGCTGGCCGCAGAATGTGGCCCATGACTAAAACCGGCTGCATTATTTAAAGTTTAAAAAAGCATGCCGGGGCCACGGAGCATGGGATTTGCATGGCTGGAGGGGCCAGGAGAGAAGCAGCTTAAAGGCCATGGAGAAAGGCAGGTTGAACTGAGTTCATAATACTGGCAGGCTGAGACAGGGCTTAGCAGGGAAAGGCATGGTTGTGGCTAGGCTGGATGGGGCAATCCGAGTTTGTTAGCAGTGTTAGGATGCAAAAATTAAAGAAGTCATGGCCTGGTAAAAGAAAAAGGGTCAGAGTACTGGTTTCTCTGAAGGGATTGGGGGGAATCTATAAGGACTGTGAATGTGACCAGAGCTGTAGTTTGAAAGCCAGGTAATAAGAGGCAACGCAAATGCAATGTGTGCCTTTGAATCAATGCTGACTCCTGGTGACCCGGAAGCTCCTGGGTTTTCTTGGCAGGAGATTGCCAGGCCTTTCTTCTGAGGCAATGGAGGGTTAAGCAATTTGCCCAAGGACACAAGGGGGTCTGTTTACTAAACAGCGGTAGCGGACTCCGTGCGATATCGGAGCGGGGCCACAACTCCAATATCACACGGAGTCTGCTACCATCGTTTGGTAAACAGACCCCAAGGAGTTCTAGTGGGAATTGAATGCTGGTTGCTTGGTTACCAAGCCAGTGCTCTAATCTCTAGGCTATTCCTCCACTCAGATAAGAGACGTAGACCCCATGTAAATTTAAAGGGACTGCAGCTACAATAAAAAAAAGAAAGAAAAACAACTACGGCACGCTTAATACTGTGATTGTGGCAGAAGGAGGACAGAGCAGCAGCCGGGATGTAAGCGGCACTGAGCCACAGTTTAAATTTCCCTGAAGTTCTCCACCTCCTATTGCCTCTGGCTGTTCCCTTTAGTAGCTCCTGATGAGGCCCTTGTGGTGAGAACAGGTCCCTGGTGCCAGCAGCTCCTGAAAGACACCCGGCATTGCTGTGACATAAGCAGCGTTGGTCATTTCTCTTCATAAAGCCCGTTGAATAAGCACAGGGTTGCACCACTTCACTCTCCCCTCCAAGGTGCTTGACTAGAGGCCAAAGACACAACGCTGCGGTATGATGGCTGTGGAGTCAAAGACTCAAATTTGAATGAGCGCCGGGGTTTATATCCCTTACAGTTTCCCTCCAAAATGACTCTCCTCCCTCCAAATAGCATCTTCAGATCAATGACCTTCCCAGCATTTCATCACTGAGATTAGCTGGATGAAGCAGAGGTAAGAACATTCTCTCCTGTTCTAGAAACTGACTAAAAAGGTTAGAGCCACTAGAGGTCCTGCCGAAATAGAAATATAGGACCTTGGGGGTTTCTACACTTAATAATATGAGGCTACGAGGAGGTAGAATCAAAAGCAACATCAGGACATATTTCTTCACAGAAAGATAGAGCTTTCTCAATCACTCGCCTCTCTCACACGTAAAGTGGCAAAACTTCTCAGGCCGCTCTGATTACATTTAACATTCACACTCTCACTCACACCCAGAGTTGGCACAAGGGCTCTGCCACCCTAGGCAGAAACCCTGGCCATACCGCCCCCACTAAGCCTCATTGCCACCCTCCTCAGCTGCCGCTGCCCCCACCCCCGTGATGGAATTAGTGACAACTAGGAGGGGGGCGGCAGAGCCGGTCATGTGTGCTGCCGCCGCTACCCACCCGCACCACTGCCCTAGGTGGCCGTCTAGTGGACGGGCCAGTCCTGCTCATACCATAGAATCAGCTTTCTTTCTACATATGAATGTGCAGCCTCTGAAAACAGGTCTGATCTCTGACCACCACTGGTGATCTCCTTTCTAACTAGCAAGCATCACTGTTCCCTTCCATCTAGTGATCGCATGGTGTTACCAAGGCATGACCATGGCTCCATCAATGGCTCGTTCAGCTTCCCTTCCGGCTTGGGTACTGTTTGACTTGGAATTCTAGTACCTTTAGAATATTTTTCTTTTTTTTTTTTTTTTTGTAACTTGAATTTTATTGGTTTTCCAGAAGGTTAGAAAATACACACAATAGGAAACAACAAACCAGAGAAACAGAAACACCTCCCCAACAAACGAAACAATCCCCCCCAATATACCACAGTGACCTTACTGTCAGCCAGAACAGTCCAGGCAACACAGAGCATTTAAGCTCACTAACCCCTCTGCCCCTGACCTCCCACCCCCCTGGAAGGTCCCCCTTTCCCCCCACCCATCTTTTACCAGAGTCTCCCATCCTACTCCCAACTCCATCCCCCCCTCTTCCCCCCCTACCGCCCCCAAGCCCCTTACCCACTCCCCCCCCCTCCCTGCCATTTCTGCATCCACCCATCATACCCCTGCCACATGCTCCGAAAGTTCTGCACCTTATGCTCCCTAAAGGCCGCAATTTCACACATATCCCGCATCCCCCTCAGTCGCGCAACTATCACCCGTCTAGCTGGTGCTTCCCTGCTCCTCCACCTCAACAGAATCTCGCCCCTCGCCGCTGCCACACAGTATCCAATCATCTGCTGCAGTCCCCTCTCCCCCACACCCTCCAGATCATTCAACAAGGCCAGAGCCAGAGCCAGTACAACCGGAACCCCCGTCACCTCCCGGATGACCCCCTCCCAATCCATCCACATACTCCGCACCACAGGGCACGCCCACAGTAAATGATACAAATCCCCCCGCCCCATGCATCCCCTCCAGCACTCCCCCCCTTCTTCCCTACAAAATTTCCGCATTTTCCACGGTGTCCAATACATCTGATAGCGAATCTTAAGACTACTCTCCAAGTATATCGTCCCCGGGGCCACCCGCTTAGTCCAACCATAAATACTGCGCCATCTCTCTCGATCCCACTCCCCCCCTAAGACCTGTTCCCATTCCACCTCTCCCCGGATCCTTCCCCCCTCCCCCTCCTGTTGGGTCAACACCCCATACAATTGAGCGATAGCTCCCTTCCGCCCCCCTCTTGCCAGGATTTTCTCAACCACCGTTACAGCTCTACCCAAATCTTCCTTGATCCTCCTCTGACCCAGAAAAGACGTTACCTGAAGGTGCGCAAAAAAACCACCCCCCTCCAATCCAAATTCAGTTTGCACTTCCTCCCAACGTTTCACTCGCCCCGTCGAATGCAACAACTGCCCCATGAACCACAACCCCTTCCCCCACCACTCTCTAAACACCCCCCCCCCTCTCTCCCTGGAGCAAACTCCCGAACCCCCATAATGTGCATACCTCTTGTGTAACTTTTCCCCCCTAACAACTGGGACCGCGACCGCCGCCAGAGCTCTTTGGTCAGTGCCCTAAAAGGATTCTCCCCCCTTCCCCCTTCCACTGCCGCCCCCGGGTCCCAAGTCCACGCCGCCAAGCTGCCCCCACCGCTTTGCTGCTCCAGTTGCACCCACCAAGGAGTCTCGTCTCCCCCCTGCCAACTTTGTAACGCCCTCAACTGGGAAGCTAAATAGTACTTCTCCAGCCAGGGCACCCCCATCCCCCCTCCTTACTGTGTCGAAACAGCGTACGCCTCGCTACCCTCGGGCGCTTCCCTGCCCATATAAACTCCATCATAATCTGCTGGGCCCACTTCAAGTAGGCCCGGGGCACCTTACACGGTAAAGAACTAAATAAAAAGAGAAAACGCGGTAATACATTCATTTTTAAAACAGCTATCCTACCCAACCACGTAAGATATAGCCCCTTCCACTTTTGCAAGTCTCGCCGCACCGCCTCCAACAACCCCCCGTAGTTTACCTCCCCCAACCCCATCAAATTTTTGCCCATCTGGATCCCCAAATAGCGATAGTTTCCATCTACCCACTTAAACGCAAACGCCCCTTTCAACGCAGCCTCCATCCCTTCGCCTAGGTTAAACCCCAAGATCTCCGATTTACTGCTGTTAAGCTTATACCCCGCCACCTTACTATATTGCGCGATCTCCCTCATCAAGACCGGTAGAGTTAACAAGGGCTCCCTAAGGGTAAAAATGACATCGTCAGCAAACAGCGTGATTTTCACTTCCTGGGAATTCATTAGGATACCCTTAACATCCTGCAGCCCCCTAACCCTCACCGCTAGGGGCTCAATCACCAAGGCAAAGAGCAAAGGGGACAAGGGGCACCCCTGCCTAGTACCCCTACCCAGCCTAAACGCTTCAGAATAGCTGCCATTAACCCGTACTCGGGCCTGTGGTGCCTCATACATCGCCTGAATCCACTGAACAAAGTTTTGCCCCAAGCCCACTTTCTCCAGCACACTAATCATAAACGGCCATTCCACCCTATCGAACGCTTTTTCAGCGTCTACCGACAGAAAGACGGCCTTCTGTCCCGATCGCTGCACCTCCCAGGTAAGATTGCAGATTTTGCGGATATTATCGCCCCCTTGTCGCCCTCCGATAAACCCCGTTTGGTCGGGATGCACCAGAGTGGGCATCACCGCGGCCAGCCTGGTGGCCAATACCTTCGCCAACAGTTTAGCATCTACATTTAATAATGAGATGGGCCTGTACGACCCACAGACCATGGGATCCTTACCCGGCTTAGGGATAACCGTTATTCCAGCTTCTCGCATCGATCGGGGGATGTCCCCTCCTGTTAACACTCCATTAAACACTTCCACCATCAAAGGCCCAAGCAACGAACGGAACACTTGGTAGAACCTTCCCGTCAATCCGTCCAAACCAGGGGCCTTGCCCCTTTTCAAGGATCCTATCGCCATATCTACTTCCCCCTCCGTGATGGGTCTATCTAGCCATTCCGCCTCCTCTTTTGACAGAGATGGCATTGCACACTCTTTTAAATATTCCTCACACGGAGCCTTCCCCCCCTCCACCTCACTCCGATATAGCTGCTTATAGTAGTCTGCAAAAGTCGCCCTAATTTCATTATTACCATGCACCAGCTTCCCCCCCGCCCCCCTAATACCCCCTATATTCGACTGCATTGCCTTACTTCGCAGCCGCTGGGCCAGCCGATGCCCCACCCTATTCCCCCCCTCAAGCCAGCCTTGCTTCAGCACCCGCAGCCCATACGCTATTTCACTCGCGCGCAACTGATCCAACTGCCCCCTCAACTCCTTCAATTGCACCTGGACCCCCCCCCTCCGCCCCCCTTGTGCCAGCTGCTCAAGTCTACGAATGTCCTGCAGTAGCCGATACTCCTTATCCCCCTTCCGCCGGTGCTCCCGGGCCGCTGCCTGAATCAAATGTCCCCGCACCACTGCCTTCAACCCGTCCCATACCATCCCTAACCCCACTTCACCATTCAAGTTAAGGTCCTTGTACTCCTTCACCACCTTCCCTAACCGCTCAATCACCTCCGGCTCCTCCAGCAGGACCTCATTAATCCTCCAAAATTTAAGCCCCTCATCCACATACCCCAAGCTAAACTTGACTCTCACCGGTGCATGATCCGTCCATGTGATGGAGCCGTGGTCCGCCTCCACCACCCGGTTCGCCCAGCCCCCACCCGCCCACACCATATCTATCCGACTGTAAGTACCGTGTGGCGCGGAGTAATATGTATATTGCTTGCTTCCGGGGTTCTGACTCCTCCATACATCTACTACCCCCAACCTTTCCCGCAAATTCAGCATTTTGACCCGATCCACCCGCTTCCCCAGTCCACTGCCCCCTCCATTGTCTAAGCGCGGGTTCACTGTCAAATTAAAGTCCCCCCCAATAATTAGAGGGGCATCACTCAAACCACCCAAAACATTCTGCATCCTCTCAAAAAACTCCCCCTGTTTCTCATTAGGGCCATACACACTCACAATCCACACCTGCTCCTTCCCTATTTGAACTTTAATGCCCACCGCTCTACCCTTTTTATCTTGAAATTCCCCCACCACCCTATCCACCCACTCCGCCCCCACCATAATACCTACTCCCCCCTTTCGGGCCTCCTCCCTCTGCCCCGCCAACACCACTCTGGGGTACTTTCTCGTTTGTAACATCTGCTCCTGTCCCACCTTTAGATGGGTCTCCTGGATGCATAGAAAATCAGCTCGCATCCGGTCACCTTCACGCTCCACCATCCTGCGCTTCCTCCAAGTGCCCAACCCACGCACATTGAGCGTAGCTACTACCATGTTCTGCTGTCCCACTCTTTGCCCCCCTCCCTCTCCAGTCCCTCTCAGCTGCCCCTCCCCCTTCCCTCCCCTGACCCCCCCTCCCCCTTCCCCTCTCTCCCCACTCCCCACTCCCCCTCCCCCCTCCCCCCTCTCCCTCCCCCCCTCCCCCCCCCCCATTGCCTCCCTCCAGCCCTTGGAGGTCTCCTGCAGAGTAGTGCCCATCAACCAGAGGCAACTTCTTGTTCCCCCCCTCCTTATTCCCACCCACTGCCCCCCCATCCAGCCCTCCTCTTCCCTCGCCTCTTGCCCAACCCCCCCCCTGCCAGCCCTCTCCCAAGTACAGCAATCCCCCTCCTCACTCACATACACACCCCCCCACAGCAGCCCCCCTGTCCAGCCACCCCCCTCCCCCTCCCCTCAACCCCTACGATCCTGCAACCCCACAATTAACACACTTCGCAGTAAAATAAAGAAAAATAAAAATAAAACAGGGTAGCAAAGTCTTGCACATTGCGGCTTGAAAAACATCAAGAGCTCCTGGCCCCTCAAGTGTCTACATCTCTGTTGTCACTGGCCCGCTGCTCCTCCGCCACCATCTCCGGGCTTCGGCGACGCTTCTCTCCACTCCTCTGAAGCACTAGCTCCTCCGCTCTGCGACTGCCTTCTGGCCGGGTACTCCGCAGGCCGCTCTCCAGCCCCGCCCCTTTCAAAGCGGCCAGTGCCTCCTGAACTGTATGGACCCTCCAGTTCTTAAGCCCAACAGTAAAAACCAGTCCAAACGGATACAGCCACCTATAGCGGACATTTTCCTTCCTCAAAATAGTCGTGACTGGCTGCATTTCTCGCCGCCGCTGTAAAGTCCCCGCGGCTAGGTCCGGGTATAGCTGGAGACTGTACCCCTGCCACACAAAGTCCTTTCGAGTTCGTGTCAGAGTGAGGATCCTCTCCTTAAGCTTATAGTCCTCCATACACAGGACAATGTCTCTTGGGCGATTCGGCCTGCTGGAGCCTAAGGCTCGGTGGGCTCGCACCAACTTGAGCTCCACCTGCTCAGTCTCGTTGCCCAACTCCAATAAAACAGACCGGAGCACCGCTTGCGCCACCTTCTCGCCATCAAGATACTCCTTCTCTTCCGGCACCCCACAGATGCGCAAGTTATTCCGGCGGGACCGGTTTTCCAGGTCTTCCACTTTCAGCAGCACTTGGTCTTTCCAGACCTCTAAATCCTTAAGCGACCGTTCCACTCCGGTCTGCCGCGTGTCCAGGCGCCCCAGCTGTTGTTCCTGCTCCTCTACTCTATGCGCCAATTCGCCCAGCTCCTCTTTCATGGCGGCACATATGTCTCCTACTTTCACTTTTACCGCCTGCAACTCTGTTTTGAGTTCCCCAAACCAGCCACATAGCTCTTCGCGGGTCACGTTCTGTACCACCATCTCCGCCAGCTCATGGGCCTCGCTCCTCTGCCCCTTTCTCTCCGTAGTCGCGCCGTTTCCCGTGCTCGGCCCCGCCATCTTTTTCTCGCCACTCGTTGGCTTTGCGCTGCTGTACGCGAACTCCTTCAAGTCCGCCGCCTTCTTTCTCGTCGCCATGCGTCTCCGCAGACTTTCTTCCACCACTGCCTGCGATTTTTCGCCGTGTCCCGGGCTCGGATAAGGGGGAAAAACTCCAAAGATTAAGCTGCCCACCGGAGCTCACCACCTAAGCTGCCATTCCGGCTGATGACGTCACTTCCTCTCTCCTAGAATATTTTTCTAATGGAAGGTATTAGCTAATTCAATAAAATGTATTCAGTGTAGTATTATTATTTTACCCATTCATCTAGGATCACCAAACATCACTCCTCATGCAATCCCTGCGCTCCCAACAACCTCTGGGGCTTTCCTGTTGAAGCAGCACTACTGCTGGTTATACTTTTTATCTAAAACTTTCTTATGTCATAGCGGCAGCCCTTTAATCACTGGTGTCACTATTGTGCTCACCATCTTCTCTCTCGGGTTAACATACAGTATTTTTCCTAAAACTGAGGTCTGATCCTTTCTCCTGCATGCTTCCGGGACACCCTCCTTCCCTTCCTGTCACCTTTGGACTCCCTCTGGACCTCTTCTGGACTTCTGACTCCCAAGGATTCATTTTTGGTACATTTCTTGTAATACTTGAATCTCTCCCCTTAGCTTCTTTTTGCCTGTCCCCTTCTGGATTGCTTTGGTCTCCTTGAACAGCCCCCTCTCCTTTGCTCCTTTTCACTTGCCACATATCTGAAGACCACTGATTGGCACATGACACACTTCTCACTACTTCTCTGTAGATCTTCATTTTCTCCTGGAACTTGGAGAGAAATCCAAAGTGAGAGGTTTACTTCCTCAGAGCAAGGACACCGTCCACTCCACAGCCAGATCCCTCAGGAACAGCTACTTCAGTGATATACCAGAAGCACCAACACTACACCATAGATGCAGAGTCACGCCTCCTCCATCCTCAGGTCTAAAATGCCTTAAAAGAAATAGAAGATTGACCTTCTCTTTCTCTCATTCCCGACCCTCAGGTGGGACAGGAGACTGATGTTCCCCTTCCCTGCTACAACACTCTTCTCATTAGAATCTCCTCGAGAATCCCAGAAGGGGGTACCACAGGAAAATGGTTCCGTCTAGTCTATATTCACAGCTCTAAATATGTCCTCCTGCACTCATCTCCTCCCATGGTTTTCAGTAACATCTTTATGCTAATGACTTTCAAATTTAGTTCTGTACACCTGAGATCTCTCCAGTATTCCAGGCCCGTATCTCAGCCTGCTTATCTGATGTTGCTGCCTGGATAGCCCACCACTGTCTGAAATTGAACATGGATAAAACAGAGCTCCTGATTTCTCCCCTTAAAGCCATCTCCCCCCCCCCCCCTCCCCCCCTTCCTCCTTTCTCTATCTCTGAGGACAACACTCTACTTCCTGTTTCTTCAGCTCACAACCTTGGCGTCATCTTTGACTCTTTTCTCTCCTTCTCTGAGCACATCCAACAGATACTACTATTACTACCACTAATCATTTGTATAGCGCTACAAAGCATACACAGCACTAGCTAAAAACCTACCGTTTCTTCCTTCATAACATAACTTTCTTTATGAACACACTCCTAAGATCCTTATCCACTCTCTAGTCACCTCCCGTCTAGCCTATTGCAACCTGCTGCTTTCCGGTCTCCCTCAGAATCATCTCTCTCCCCTTCAGTCTGTTCCAAATTCAGGCACACGGCTAATCTTCTGCCAGTCTCGCTATGGTCACATAACCCCTCTTCTCAAGTAACTTCACCGGCTCCCTATCCATTTCCGCATTCAATTCAAACCTCCCACTGACTTAGAAGTGCATTCATTCTACGGCTCCTCGCTACCTTTCCTCTCTTATCACTCTTACAACCCCTCCTTGGGAACCCCGCCCCTCTGGCAGATCCCTTTTACCTATGCCCTTCTCTGCTGCTGCCAACTGCAGACTTCGTTCATTCTATCTTGCTGCTCCATATGCTTGGAAGAAACTACCCGATTTAGTAAGCCAGGCTCCTTCTGTGGCCCTTTTCAAATCCAGGCTAAACCCCACCTCTTTGAGGCTGCTTTTGGATCCTGATCCCCTCATTCTCCTGCTTATCGCATATCAATATCTCGCCATTCCCCTTGATTTACCCTAGTCCCCAGCTGTTGTGTGATCTGTCTTGATTAGATTGTAAGCTCTCAGAGCAGGGACTGTCTCTTACTTGTACATTTACAGTATTGTGCACACCCTAAGTAGGAAGTAATAAGTAGTAGTATCAATAGAAGGAGCGTGGACCTTACCAAACATGTACGTGTCACTGAATATCCGTGGACGCGGCCACAGAATGCCCCGATGTTAAGCGGGCAGAAGCGATATTCAGCCACCACCTGGTTATCCTTCAGCGGTGAAAGTTGGGTACCTGAAAGGGCGGCCTAACGTTCACCAAGGAGGCTAACCTGGTGGCAGCTGAATATCACCGCAGCCCAGTTAGCTCCTCTGCTATCCGGCCGACCTGGATATTCTGTGTCAGTGGCCAGACACGGTCTCAGCATTGACTATTTGGATCTTTACTTCAGCGCTGATGACTAACCACCACTGCTGAATATCAGGCCCATAGCTCCAGTTCTGATGCAACATGGTTTGACACCACAGAGTTTAATGTGCAGAAGCCCAGTTCCATGCTCCTGGTCAGAAATGAAAGTCTTTTTATTTAATATTAATTTTATCTGGGCTGGGTAAGAACTAATGATTCAAACCATGGAGAAGTACCAAACCCAGCTTGGATTTCATTGTTTTCCTTGTCTTGGCAGAGGATCAGCTGGGTTTGTTACCAGCTAGAAGCAGGTATTTGCTTTTTATGATATCCCATAATTGCATGTGGTTAGGGAGAGGCATATATATTTATTTACTTATGCCAGAAATTTATTGCAGGATAATCACAGATTGGTGGCTTTCATTATCGGTTTCTTTTTTTAGGATCAATCAGTCACAGTGATTCAGGGGCTTACCATCAGGAACACTGAAGCAGTATTTCAACACAATCGCCTCGAGCGTCAGCTGCTCCGACATGTTTCCTTGTCCGCCCTGCAGGGGCTGAACGATGCGCGCCGCTTGTGCAAGAAGTTGCCAGTCAGCCTTCTGAGAAAGCTAAAGGCGACTTTAAAATAAGACTGTACTTAACTTTTTATTAGTAGTTTTGAAAGGTACCAAGAACTTCAGTCGTCCTCTGGCAATAAAGCACCTCTTTAAATTGCTCTGTGAGTAAAACTGAGAGTTGCATGGGTAGAATGGCTGAATCCACCTAAATGATTTTTCTGCTGGATAAAAGATTGCATCCCCTCTAACCACCTTACTGGGCAGACTAGATGGACCATACTGGTCTTTATCTGCAATCATATAGTATGTTACTATATTACTTTTACAACATACATGAACAGGAAACGTGCATTTCCAGGCCAGCACTAAAAATATTTCTTTCAAATTCCTGTCCTTCTGAAAGGATAAATAGAACTGGACAATTTGATATAGAGCCAAACGTTATGTCAATAAAGTGGGGCAGGATTAGAGGCCTAGGGGCCTAGCAGGTACATCTGGCCTTGTGTGCATTGCTTTTCATTCAACCCTTATTTCTACACATTCAAGTGGTCACAATTTGCTTGTGATTTCGTAGGATCTTGAGATACATTTTCTGTGGCTGATTTCTCTGTTGATACCATCAGACATCAGCTTGGGTAAGAACCTTCATATCAATCTTTCCCTATAAGAAAAGTGATTCAGCAACTCTATCATAGGAGATTGTTCCAGGGCTTCTTAATGGGGTAGTAATAAAAACCAGCAGTGCAAAGTTATACGACCAAGCATTCTTATATCTGAAACCTTTATGTCTGGAAGTTATTACTATGCTAGAAACTTGTTACTGTGAAATACTTACAGAAGTCACTTTCTAGTTATGCAATGCTAATATTAACATATTTTCCACTGCTGGATTAGGTGTTTTTGCATTATGCAAAGTAAAACAGTAGGAAGGTCAGATGTACATAAAAGCAGCACCTAAGCTCTAAAACATATATTAGCAACTTTCCTTCATGTGATTTGCTGAATCATTTCACTTGTTCCATCATAAGAGACTCACTGAAAGGAAGCTTAAGTTCTGTGGACTGGCCTAACCAGCTTGTTTTAATTTAGTTCAGCTTGTTCGACTGGAAACCACACCTCTCTCCTCTTCCTTCAATGAAAACAAAGCAGAGAGAATGGGGGGCGTGGCCGAGCTGCTTCTAACATTCCAAAGGATTTCCGTCACTGTGGAATCTGCTTGCAGAACTGGAAGGCTTTGTTCTGAATTTCATAGGCCGGATTTTTTTGTGTGAAACACTGGGATACTAGCTGTAGGCACACCTTGATGACTGAGGTCAAAATCATTTGTTACAATTTGGCGCTCAAATGAGCCATGTGGCGGTAGAACATGAGCAGGGACACATTGGGCTGTGATGCTTATCCAGTAATTCAATGATCTGTTACACAACGCACTGTGCTCCAGAAAGTCTGTGGCTGGGTCCACCCATTCTTCATTCCTTGACGAGAATATAATGTGTGTATATATATAGAGAGAGAGCAAAAGTCAGACTAATGTAATCTTGCTGGTTCTAATGGTGTTTCATTTACTAGGGTGACAGTTGACCAACCTAATGGGAAAATCCGGGACTTGACAAATCCCAGGCACCAGGTTACCATGGCACCTAGAAATTGCACACTGGCGCCCAGGATTTCATGCCCCCGGTTTGACTGTAGCTCGAGAGAGAATGCATCATTTTAGACTTCTCTCCACCATGTTATTTATTTATTTAGCAGTTTTTCTATACCGCTTTCTCATTAAATCAAAGCGGTTTACATTTTAACTCAGATGTTTATAGGGAACTCTTTATAAAACACACATTTACAGAAAACTTGTTATGAGAAGGGGGGACGTGCGGGAGATGCACTGAGGCAAAACCTATTTGCAGAGAGTAAAATTTACAGAGAACATATTTACTGTACATAGGTAATTTGTGAACTCTAAAGTACTAAGTGGTCGTTCAACTGTTCAAGAGTTAAGTTGGTTCATTGAGTTCATTAGAAAAGAGGAAGGTCTTTAGCTGTTTTCTGAAGTCCTTCATGTCGGTGGTGGATCTCAGTTTCGCAGGGAGCGCGTTCCAGATAGCAGGTGCAGCATAGGAGAATGCTCTTCTTGTGGTCGATACTCTTGAATCCTTGTATGCAGAGGGTGTAGGAATGGTGTCTTTTGTGTTTTGTCTCTTAGGCCTGTTGCTGTGACTGGTGCAGAACATCTTCTCTAGGACTCCCGCTGACATGTTTCTTATTTTGAATATAGTCAGGGCAGATTTGTATCTGGTTCGTGTGGTAATTGGGAGCCAGTGGAGTTGATGAAGTAGGGGTGTTATGTGATCTTGTTTATTTGAATCGGTGATGATTCAGGTGGCAGTGTTTTGAACTAGTTGTAGAGGTCTTGTAGCTTGCTTAGGTAAACCTTGATAGATGGCATTGCAATAGTCCAGGATAGGAGTTATGATTGCTTGACAAACTGATCTGAAGTGTTCCTGTTTGAGGAGGGGCTTAAGTCTACGTATGGTGGCAAGCTTGTAGAATGCATTCTTAGTGATTTTATTGATGTGAGGTTGTAGGCTTAGATGACGATCAAGAGTTATTCCAAGGTAACGAACTTCGTCTTTAATTTAAATGATAGAGTTTGCAACTGCTATTGAGGTAGGGAAGTTGGACAGAATATTGCGTGTGATGAGTAGTGCCTCAGTTTTATTCATATTTATGTTTAGGTTATTTTTGGAAAGCCATGTGGATATCTCTTGTAGACAATTTGTCATGGATGAGTAGTCTGGAGAGTCCAGGTTGATAGGGGTGTATGCCATGATGTCGTCGGCATAGATAGTGTATCTTAAATTGTGCTTCTTGAAGATATTGCATACTGGCTGTATATAAATGTTAAAAAGAAGGACAGAGAGGGAAGATCCTTGGGGGGACTCCTTGCGTCATGTGGAATGGAGCAGAGGTGTGTGTGCCTACTTTGATTCTCTGCTGTCTGGCACTGAGGTATGATTGGAACCATTTGTGGGTGGTGTTGCATAGGCCTACTGTATGTCTTTTAGTCTGCTTAAGAGGATGTTGTGTGATACCGTGTCAAAAGCAGAGGAGATGTTGATGAATACTAGCAGAAAACCAGCTTTGATATTGTCAGTTCCTCTGAGTATAGTATCAAGTAGGTAGATGAGTTGTGTCTCAACACTGTAGTTAGGGCAAAATCCATGTTGGTGTTGGTCTAGTGGAGCATGGGTGTCCAGGTGATCTTGGAGCTGTCTCTGTACAGTTTTCTCAATAATTTTGGTCAGAAATGGGAGGCTGGATATAGGTCTGTATGCTGTTGGATCAGTGGGGTCTGGGGAATTTGTCTTTGGGATTGGCCGTATTGTGGCTTCTTTTAGTGCTGAGGGCATATATCCTTGGGTTAGGGAGGCAGTTATTAATCCATGTATGAATTTTATCAGCTCTTCTTTAGTGGATTTTATCTAGGCCACTGGGCAGGGATCAGAAGGGGCTGTGCTGGAGTTTAGGTCAGTGACTGTACGGGTAACTTGTTCAATTGTAGGAATGTGAAATTTATTCCATTTGTTTGATAAAGTGGTATCCAAGCCTTGTATAGAAGTGGAGATATAGCTTGTGTTGTGGGTTCTCATGGGGGCGGGTTGTTCTTGGCAAGAAGAAAATCTGCTAATCTTTGTGGTTGAATCTTAACATCTTGCCCACCATGATCAGCTCTGCATGGTTGAGCCATACAGTGGAGGAAGTTCAGGCTGATCTCATAGTTTCAAGTCTCATATAACTCTCCAGCCATGATATCTGCATAAGTCAGACTGCTGAATATGTGGGTCTAACTTTATATGGATACGTTATCTGTATAAAATTAGGCTTGCTAGTTCTCTGTTCAGACTTCTCTAGATAGGCGGCTGGCTATCATTGTTTTCTGGATAATTTTTGGCACAACAGTGGGGAGAAAGGCTCCACCTCCAAAGATGAATTGATGGTGGCTTCTGAACATGCGTCACAATGAAAGGGGGGCATCTTCCTCTAAGCTGGGAACACTTTCTTATAAGCATCATACAGCCTGACAGTGTACCACTGGATATATCCTCTTAAAGGCATAGCAACATGAAGCCTCATCCCTTGCATACACACACCCCAACCACCCCTCATTGCCACCTCTGTTGCCCCTCAGCGGGACCTACAATGGCAGCAATGACCTGAAACAGCCCCGCAGTGCTTGCCTTCAAACCTAAGTGCCATGGGGCTGTTTGCTTCTGCCCCCACCGATGCCGACGTCCTGCATGGAAACAGGAAGTCGGCATTAGTGGGGACAGAAGCAAAAAGCCTCGCAATGCCAAAGTTTGAAGATAAGTGCCGTGGGGCTGTTTCAGGTCATTGCCGCTGCTGTAGATCCCGTGAGGAGTGACAGCAGCAGCAACGGGCGACCCCCCGAGGGGCTGGCACTCTAGGCGACCACCTAGTTCGCCTAATGGTAGCGCCGGCCCTGATGAAGCCGTATGCATGATGGGGGCAGGTAGCCTGATGGGATGCTGCCACTCAGATAGGATGATGTCCTGAGTGGAGGAGTAGCCTAGTGGTTAGGGCAGCAGCCAGGGACCAGTGCTCAAATCCCACTGACTCGCCTTGGGCAAGTCTCTTAACCCTCTATTCCCTGGAGACAGGGAAATGCATCTACTATATGACTGAAACTTGCCTTGAACTCCTAGTGGAAAGAGATAAGCTAAAAATGCTAATAATTATAAAACCCACCAAGGTAGAGGAGGAGGTACCCTTACAGCCTGGCACACCTAGTCAGCTGTCTTATTTGACTAGTGGAAAATCTGGGCCTGAATGCACAAGAAGAAAGAATGTTCATGTGTCAACGAAGGTGGACAACTGGGGTGGGGGGGTATAAGACATGAAATATTCAAGTTAGTTCATTACAAACATGCAAGAAATAGATGAAAACACATTGAATGCTTTTCATGTGAGAACAGATGCCTAAATGTGGCTGAAGATAGGGCACAAATTTTGGATCCTAAATTTGGGAGCTTGGGGGCTTATTTTCAAAATGGCCGATATTCAGATGCCATGGCAGTCAGCTGAGGTGCTTAAATATCAGTGGGATATTGAGTGGCAGTCTCTGGATAGGAGCTCCCGCTGAATACCTGGGCTGAGTGGCACTAACCAGATAAACGGTAACCTTATCCATTTAGCGACGCTTTTCAGCTGTTACTTATCCGGCTTCCAACTCAGGATGCTTTTTCAAGCTACCTAAATCTGCCAGATAGGTAGCATCAGAAAATTTCACTAACCAGATAAAGTCGCCATTTATGTACCGTAGTTACACTACTGCTAGTATACTACTACTACAGTTTATTACCTGTATAGCACTACAAGGCATACACAGTGCTGAAATCCCCTTACCGTACAAGTGGACTGTCCCTTCACTAACCGGATAGTGCTGGGGTGGTCTCTGGTGATAGTCAATGGCACCATCTGGATAGTACCACTGAATATTGGGGTGAGCCCCCTTAGCCGACCAGCCTCCCATTGACAAGTCAACTAAGGGCTTTGAATATCGGTCCCTCAGCTTGTTTTTTAATATTGGGCCCTGAAATAACACTGCACATTAAAATAAAAGAGAGGCAAGATCCTCAGGATGTCCATACAAAGCACATGAAAATAACTTAATAAAGAGCAAAGAGGACATTCAGTAAATGATGCTTTTTTATTCTTTTGACCTCCTTTATCCAGGAGGAGTGGCCTAGTGGTTAGGACAAGGTACTTCAGGCCAGAGAGTCAGGGGTTCAAGTCCCACCTGAGGACAGCAATCTCAGGCCGGAGGGACTGGGATTTCTAGTCCTATAGGCACTCCTTGTGGTCTTGGGCAAGCCACTTAACCCTCCATTGCCCATGTTCCCTGTAAGTATTAGCATATGTGTGTCATATCCCCTCATGTTAAATGTATCTCCCAATTGACCGCTTTGACCCAGTGAAAAGTGGGATATAAATACAGCTAAATAAATAACTATGGCAATAATTTTCCTACACCCCCCGCCACACACACTTCTCCTACCATGTTTTCCCATCATTTTATATGTTGTCACAGATAGAGGACACTCCAAAGCATTACCGAATAGGAACCTGGGTGATTGCAAGGGTGGTAGCCCCAGTTCTTGTTCCCAAAATCACTCGGACTCTAGACTGTTTTAAAAACCAAATACCAGCTTTACTTAAAATCATAACCAAAGAGAGGATTACAGAATAATTCAGGGTAACATTTATTTTACGCATACGGTAAACAACACCGAAGCTCCAAGGACCACAGTACTAAGCTGGTCTTTGTAGCGACCAAGAAATAATGGTATAACTTTACCAGTTACCACTACCTTTGCAATTTGTAGCATCCCTTTCCTATTCTAAGAGAGTCACGGCTAACACAGAAGAGTATAACCCTCTGCTCACTCACTCACACATTACCATGGACAGATCGTTCCAATGGGAGGCTGGCTAGCTAAGGGTACTCACCGCAGTCTTCAGCAGAATTATCCATAGAGTGCCGTTGAATATCTCCAAGGACCGCCTTGGCGAGGGCGCTGTCAGGATTAACCAGGTGACTTTATCCGGTTAATGGAAATTTCACGCGCCACCTATCCATTTATTTATTTATTTATTTTATTTATTTCCAGTCTCTTTTATACCGCACTATTCAACATCAGTGCGGTTTACAATAAACAAAGAACTACACATTTCCTAGGGTACTCTGTGTTTACAATGAACAGGTGTTAAAACTTGGATAACATAGGGTAACTATATACAATCGTGCAACAGAGTTGGGTTCGCCACAATGCTCTAGCCCTGGGTGTCTTGTGAGGTATACATGGTTGGGGCTATATCATCATTATCAACCGGGTAGTAAAGGAGAAATAGGTGGTGTTTCAAGGCCTTCCGAAACTGGAATAGGTCGGGGATTGCACGGATGTTGGGAGGTAGGGCATTCCAGCATCTGGGCGCACAGAATTTGAAGGCCCTGCTTGCAGTTGACTGGGAGCATTGCGTTATTGATTTTGGGACTATCAGTGTGTTGAGTGCTATCACTCTTCTGGACCTGTTGGTGGGGGTGGTCTGGATCAACTCAGTTAGGGATGAAGATGAAAGCCCATAGATGGCCTTGAATGTAAGCAGTAGGGTTTTGTACCTGAGTCTCATATGTATCGGGAGCCATGTTAGGCCAATTGAAAAGCTGTCCTAAGTTGGAAGCCAGATAAGCGATGGCTGAAATCATGATTACTTGGAAAAGGTGACCATTTATCCGGTTAGCACCACAAAGCCTGGGTATCTAGATATTTCCGCTAAATGCCCCACTGATATTTAAGTGCCACAGCTTACAGGTGTGATGTTTGAAACTCTGCCATTTTAAAAATCAGCCCCATAGTGAATCGGTAACTGGTTAAAAGATAGAAAACAGAGTGTAAGAGGCTAAACGCTCAGTTTTCCAAATGGAGAAAAATGAATAGTAGAAGGCCCCAGGAATCAGTACTGGACAGGTGCTTTTTAAGATATTTATAAATGATCTGGAGAAGGAAACATATGAGGTGATCAAATTACAGATGACACGAAATTGTTCAATGTGGCTAGTCCGCAAGCAGATTATGAGGTATTGCAGGAGGATCTTACGAGACTGGGAGACTGGGCGTCTAATGGGGAAGATGCAATTTAATCTAGACAAGTGAAAAGTGATGAACATAGAGAAAAATAATCCAAACTATCAGAATACTATGCTGGGTTCCATATTAGGAGTCACATCCAGGAAAAGAATATTGGTACCATTATTGACAATATGTTGAATTCCTTGTCTCAATGTGCCACAACGGTCAAAAATACAAATAGAATGTCAGGGTATGATTAGAAAAGGAATGGACAGGGCTGGCCTATCTACTAAGTGGCCTAGGTGTTATAGGTGTTAGCCTAGGGTGGTAGACCTCATAGGTCAGCAAAATGGTGTCAGGAGAGCCAGCAGCACACCCCATCACTATGGCATTGGGCCTCTGGGCACACATATCTGTTTAAGGCCTGCTGCTCCCCCCCCCCCCCCGCAACAGGAAGTTTATATCAAAGGAGGCATGACTGGCAGGTCGTGAGCTGCTCAAAGGCCCGCCTCCATGTTGTTTTTACTTTCATCGAAGTCTCAGCTGAATCATCTGGTACCAAGGATGGAGGCATGCCAGCAGTGAAGGAAGGGGAAGGGGAGGGAGATGCTAGACATCTGAGAGGGAGGGGGAGGAGAGAGATGCTGGACACCTGGGGGACACAAAATGAAGTAATCCCTCTAAATAAACTTGGGCTATGATGATCCTATAACAATAAGTAACTCTGAATCTTTATAAAGAACTGCAGGTCTCAGACTTCAGATAGGCACTATCTTATGGACTCAACCAGTAACATGTGCCTCTTTTGAATCAATGACCTTAGTACTTTCTTTTAACTGTAGTTTTGACTTATATTAGACTCATGTTGTTTGACATTCAACTATATGCTCATGTCATGAAATACAATAAAGCGATCTGTCTTATCTTTTGGACACCCCGGCGCCTTCTTTCGGCTGCCGTCTTGCGTTTCAGAGACTGACTAGTTTCTTCAGGGGGTCAGATTGAAGATTCGCTAGCTCTCAACAATCCAATAGCCTTAAATCCGTTCTCCGCGTCAAACTGACACTGTCGAGACAATTGGTTACATTAAATCAAATACATATGCCCTGTTCAAGTTGTACATACAAGGGGATGATTTTTAATATAGTTGTACTAAAAACAAGGAATCCTGCCGTTATCGCTGTATTGAGAGTTCTTTATCGCATGCCAGGCGTGTTTATCGCTGAGCCTACCGGCTTCCAAAAAACGCCGCGCATGCGGACCCAGCAAAAGGGGAGGATTTTTATCCTATGTGGAAGTGAACGTTTGATGACGTCAATATGATAATCAATTAATCCTGTGTGAATAGAGATCCCAACCAATTGTAGGTCAAGAAACTCTCTGTTCCTCAAAGAGTATAAAGATGTTCACAATATCGAAAAAATACTGACAAAAAATGCTGGCGAAGCCACATCATAAACAGGCGGTCAAATCAATAGTGCTATTCATACCATGCGGGTGAATCGTCTGTAGTTTATAAATCCAGCGCTGTTCACAGATGATAAGGGTCTGGTCTCGGGTCTTACCATTACTTCCAACTTTCACCATATCAATACAAAAGCACCGTAATTGGTCGAAAACATGTTGTTTAGATATGCAATGTGTCACTATAGGAGCTTCAGTCACTTTGCATTTAAGTCTGCTGCCAGTTTGACGCGGAGAACGGATTTAAGGCTATTGGATCGCTGAGAGCTAGCGAATCTTCAATCTCACCACCTGAAGAAACTAGTCAGTCTCTGAAACGCAAGATGGCAGCCGAAAGAAGGCGTCGGGGAGTCCAAAAGATAAGACAGATCGCTTTATTGTATTTCATGACATGAGCATATAGTTGAATGTCAAACAACATGAGTCTAATATAAGTCAAAACTACAGTTAAAAGAAAGTACTAAGGTCATTGATGCAAAAGAGGCACATGTTACTGGTTGAGTCCATAAGATGCCTATCTGAAGTCTGAGACCTGCAGTTCTTTCTTTATAAAGATTCAGAGTTACTTATTGTTATAGGATCATAGCCCAAGTTTATTTAGAGGGATTACTTCATTTTGTGACGTATTAGTCTACCCTCTACAGAGTGACCACATAACACGAGTGAGGACACCTGGGGGAAGCTAGGAAAGGGCAAATGCTAGACTATGGGGAGAGAGGTAGGGCCTGTTGGTGGGGGCACATGGCAGATACCCTTGGCTGAGTCTTGGGAATGAAAATTAAACAAAGGATATCATAATATCTCAGTATTGATCTACAGTGTGATCCCACCTATTATATACAGTTCTAATCTTTCATCTCAAAAAGATATAGTAGATGTTAGTTGTCCAATTAGTGATGATCACTACTTGGACAACCAGAATCCAGATTACGCCTGGTAGATGTCTTTGATAGTATCTCGTATACTTAGACATGGTTTTTCAGAATTTTTGGCACAAGAACATGGCAAAAGAAAAGACTTTGGAGTAAGTCTCTAGAGCAGGAGTCAATAGAGTCACAAGGCAAAAAAACCAAATGTTTTGCACAGAACCTCAAACAAGACAAACTTTGGGCCAATCAGGAAACAGGAATAAAGTTCACCAGCAATACAAGACACTGTTAAGAGTCGGCTGGCTAATGTCACCCCCCATGGAGACATAATAACTTGCCTTCTAACTCACTGGTTACTAGTTTGACCAGCCTGTCTGTGATGAAACTGTGGGGGGGAAACAGAATTTTGGGGAGGGCATTTTCAAAGCACTTCTTGGCAGTTAAGATTTAATGCAAAGAAGTGCAGTGTCATGCACTTGGGAAGCAGAAATCTAAGGGAAATGTATGCCATAGGGAGCAAGAGGTTGGTGTGCACGGACCAGGAGAAGGACCTTGGTGTGATTATTTCTGAGGATCTCAAGGTGGCAAAACAGTGCGACAAGGTGGTGGCAAAAGCCAGGAGGATGTTGGGTTGCATACAAAGAGGAATTACCAGCAATAAGGAAGAGGTACTAATGCCATTGTATAAGTCACTGGTGAGGCCTCACTTGAAATACTGCATTCACTTTTGGAGACCATATCTTGCAAAGGATGTAAAAAGACTGGAAACTGTTCAGAGAAAGGCAACCAAAATGATTTGGAGCCTGCGTTAGAAGCTTTATGAGAAGAGAGCTGAAGACCTAAATATGTACACTCTGAAGGAGAGGAGGGACACGGGCGATATCATTCAGACCTTTAAATACTTCAAGAGTATTAATGAACAAACAAACCTCTTCCAAAGATGGGGACGCTGTAAAACTAGAGGGCATGACATGAAGCTGCAAGGGGGTAAATTGAAAGGCAATGTCAGGAAATACTTTTTCACTGAAAGGGTGGTGGATGCTTGGAATGCCCTCCCGATGGAAGTGGTGGGGGCAAATACAGTGACAGAATTCAAAATGGCAAGGGACAGACACAGTGGATCCCTTTACAGCAACAGGATAAAATCAAAATAAACGTAACTTTCTCTTATATCTCAACAAACAGGGGTGTCTTACACGGAGCGGTGGGTTCACCCCTAAACAAAGACATGGGGAGGGGGGGGCCTGCATGGAGCGGCAGGTGCACCTACTCTTGCTGCCTTGCTGGTCAGACTAGATGGACCGTACTCGTCTTTATCTGCCGTCATTTACTATGTTACTATGATTAACTGTGTTAATCGTGGTGAGTAGATTAGTGTCACTGAATATCCCCAGGTGTGCTGTTACTGAATGCCATGATGCTAACCAGTTGGCACTGGGGCAGATTGCAGGTGGCACCTGAGGAAAATCGATTAGCGGCAATATTTTGCCACTAGCTGCTTATCCCTCGGTGGTGAGATAGGCGCCTGAAATGCTTGCCTAACTTTCACCGCTGAAGCTAGCCGGGCAGTGGCTGAATATCAAAGCTGCATGCTTAGCTTTCGTATTATCCAGCCAAACTGGATATTCAATACCAGCGGCAAATATCGGCCCAGGCATTTTATATCCGGGTTTGGAGTTCAGTGACGGCAGTGAGCTGCTTCATCAGTGCTAACCGCTGCCAGGGAATATTCCCCCTGGACATTTTAATGCTGTGTTTGGATTATAAATAATATGAAACGACATAGGAAATGTCATTGATATTTCCCACGTCATTGCAAATGGATGCACAACCCTAGAAGATAGATCCAGAAGCCATTATTAGCCCGGTAGACTCGGGAAGGTGTTGCTTATCCCTGAGTGATCTGCTCTTTGGGATCCTGCTCTGTTCCTGTAGTTTGAGTTGGCCAATGTTGGAAGATGGACTTGAGGAATATTTGGGTTGATCCATTATGACATTTCGTATGTTCTTATGTTTATGAACACGATGAGGGGGGGGGAGATATTCAGAAAGCTGCAGCTAACGCAATTGCAGTGGCTAGCCATCATTGCTGAAGCTTAAAGCTCAATATTCAATGCCGGGATCATATTCGAACCCGGTATTGAATATCTGGGTTGCCCAGATTGCCGGGATGCTAACTGGGCAGTGGTGATATTCAGTTGCTGCCTGATTATCTTCTACAGTGAAAGTTCGGCCAAGCTTTGCTGCGCCTTACTTTCGCCACTTTGCAATAACTGGGCAGCGTCTCAATATAACCGCCACCCACTTATAGCCAGGTACCGCCCCCGGAACGCCTGATGCTAATCAGTTAGCATCGGGGCGTGCAGTAGCATCACTCAGCGCCAATGAATGTGCCTAGATAAGGGGATTAACATGGATCGAAGGTTTGAATATTGTGCCCAATGTGTACTTTCCTCACTCATACACAAAATCCTCTATTTTTCACATGCAATTCCCTATTTTGCATCTTTCCCCATGCAACCTACTTCCTCTTATAAACCAGGCAAGCCCACATCCAATCTCCTCTCTTCTCTTAAGTTGCTGTAACTCAAAGTATTTAAAAAAACTAAACCCAACAGCCCACCCCTCACCACCCTTGCATGTAAACCTTATCTCTCATTGCCTCCTGATTAAACTCCATCACCTTTCCTTACCCCTCTCAGACAATCTCATTTCTTATCCCCCAAATCCACACCCTTGCCTCTCATATCTCTGACATGTGATCCATCACCTTTCACTTACACCAAATCCAAAACTGTGCCTCTTATCTCCCTTACTTACAACACCTATCACTCGTGCCCTGCACATACAATCCTCCTGTCCCACATATAAATTCCAAAACACACACTCCAAGCCTGTCATCCTCTCCCATAATCCCATCTCTCATTCCTCCACATGCAATCCTGAAACCTATTTTGTGTACATGGTGGTATACCAAATAATTTTTAAAAAAAGAAATAAAAATCTCTAGCCCTGCACATCCCATTCCTAGCTCTCGTAAGCCCAGACCCAACTGCTGCCTTTCATAGCCTACTAAAGTTGTAAACTTCCCTGCTCCCCCCCAAAAAATATTCACATATCCTCTGTCTTCCCTTTTGAAATCAATCAGTACTTCTCCATCCCTCAACAACCTCGGATCCACAGCTAAAACAGCACTTTTCAGATGCTTGTTCATCGCTATGTAGGCCTTGGAGCAGGTCTAAAGTTAGACGTGATGCTGGACGTCCATAAGGTTTCTGTGCTCAGTTGGGGACATCCTGGACCCTGGGAATGCCCTACAACCACTTCGCAATATCCTCGAGAAATCTGACTTCAGGTCTGTTGCTCAAGCACTAATCATTCCCCACCTGGACTACAGCAATGCAATTCTACAAGGGCTTCCGAAGAACACCCTAAGCATCCTGCAAATGGCTCAAAACGTTGCTGCTAGAGTCATCATGGAAAAGAAAGTCACAGACCACATAACCCCAGTGCTAATGGAACTGCACTGGCTCCCAGTAGCCGCCCGTATCATCTACAAACTGCTCATCACAACATTTAAACTCATCCATAACATCGCACCATCCTACCTCAATAACTTAATCACTATTCAACCATGCAACAGGAGCAGGAGAACCATGAATCTCAACACCCTATGCTTACCGACTAGCATAAGATCTGTCAAGGCCGAAACAAGCAATAGAGCGTTCACATACACAGCACCAATCCATTGGAACCAACTCCCACATGAGTTGAGACTCATAAACAACCTAAGTGAATTTCGACGAAAGCTTAAAACACACTTGTTTCAAACCCACTACAACTTGAGCTAACTGCTAATCATGTATAGTTTGTACTTTTTGGCAAGTAATTCTGTATAAATTGTATATATGGGACCCCCCCCCCCCCACACGCTATTGTAATCAAATGTATACCCAAATCTGTGTGCTCAAATCAAATGTATGTTACACCCAACTGATTCTCCCATGTTATGTAAATCATTGTCCAATCAAAAATGTAAATCTGAAAGATCTCAATGTGCTGTACAAAGCATTACGATTCTGTAGAGTAAACCGCTGCTGATCGTAGGAAGCAGCGGTATACAAATGTTTACTAAATAAATAAAAATAAATAATCAAATCTCCGAGGTCCTGGGAATACCCCAACCACGTCTCTTTCATGTTCCAGTTCAGATTTGGATGTCCCCACAGCTAGCGTCTAAAATAGCTCTGGAGACAGTCTCTGTGCTTTGGACATCGCTATGCTGGTTTTCTGACATCCAAAGCATGAATAGAGCTTCTAAAATGACCCCCCTACAAATATGCCTTCTTATACAACACAGTTACATATCACAATGACTCTTCACAGTCACAAATCACAAAGACGTCTTCTCCACACCTCTGAATATACAAAGCACAAAGATTTATAATGGTGTATAAACAGAGAGGAACCAAGGTACTGGGCTGTCAGAAATATTTCTTTCTTTACTGTGGTTGCACTTCACTGAACGCCACTGTCTTTTAAATGTCTGTCCATGAGCAGATATTTTAGTGATGGGTCAAAATCCTCCCCCTGGTTTGTCAAAAAAACAGGGGTCTTCTCATGCAGGGAGACTCCCCTTCCTCCTCTAGAACAAGTGACTAGTAGGACCCCCTCCCCAATCTTCCCTTTTCTAAAGGAAAGTTTTTACAAAGTATCAGCAAGACAGAGAGATTGGAGAAAGGAAGATAATGACAGAGAAAATGACTGACAGAGAAGATACAGTTGAGTACTTTGAAAATAAATCCACTTTTCATTAAACAAACCAAATATATATTCAAGCAATAGGTTATCAGAAGACAATAGCTTTTACTGCCATTGGCATTGTTATTAGGCCCAAGAACACTATAGACAATCAGAGGCTTGAGGTTGAAATGCAGTCTGAGCCTCCAAAACGTTTTTTTCAACTGACCAATGGTTTTGGTTTGAGTGTAGAACTCATTTCTGTGAGCTTGAATCGGTAGCGGACTGTGTGATACAATTATTGTAGTGTCTATGCTACAAGTTGAACAATAAAATCTTATAATGTAAGAAAGCAACAATTGTTGAAAAAATTATTATTTATTTCACGTATTTTTATTTAATTTTCAAATTTTTCAAGACAAGCGACCTAAGCAATATAAAGTGGGACTTTAGAAGGGACATCGAGGAAGAATCTGGGACCCTGAGAGCACAACATCTAAAATCCAGGGGCGTGGGAGCAGTGAAGGAAGGCACGTACTATGTGCCTTCTGAAATTGTCCCATCTCCACCCCAAAGATGAACATCCCAGTAACCGGTTCTGCCCATTTCACAAACGTGGACATCCCCGAATTGCACCGCTGCAGAACTGGGTACCTGGACCTGCCAGGAGGGATATTGAAAAGGGAGATGACTATGCTACGTATGTGACTTGCATGTCCCGACTGGCCATTTCATATAATTCTCAGACATGTTTTGTCAGGCCTGTAATATGTTTGGAGCATGTATTTACATACAGGCTTCTTTGGTCAAGAAATATTCACTGTGGCAATGAAATCAGACTCTGCTCTTCCCCCTGGAAATGTTGAGGCCATGAAACGAGCACTTCTTTGCACCTTTAGCATGGATTCCTCAACTGCCAGGGCCAGATGTGCTTATCGCATTCTGAACTTGTATACTAACGTGCAGGTCCATTGCTCCACCAGGCCACACCTCCACTATGCCCTGTGCTACCTGGACATTCTCCCAACAGTGAAATCTATATACCTGTTTTTGTAAAATGGTTCCAGGGCCATCTCTGTGATTTGTATATCTATGTGCCCATTTTCAGACATCCAACTCACGAATAGAACTTCTAAAATGACCCCCATAGTGTTTCTAACTTACACCATATTTATTTAAAACAATTTATATTCCACACAAATTCCTCGGCGGATTACAAAAGTTCATACATAATTAAATGAACATAGACAAAAATGTTTACAAATTAAGAAACACAAATTCATGAAAAATGTTTCTTTTTTTAATTTAATGCAATTTTGATGATCACAAAAGTAAACACTAGGAATTGAAAGCAATTAGCGCATTATAAACAAGAAAAAAGTCAAGAACTTATACAAAAGTGATCACTCAAGTCCACATCAAGGGAGATATTAACAAGAAAAATAAAAAGGCTACTCTTACACCAATTAAAAGGGGGGTTTGCAGGGTGTTTGCAATGGCAACTAGACGCCATGGCACCGCGGCTCAATTGAAAAGCCCTGACTGAGTTAGTCAGGCAAGGCCTGCATGTGCAGGCTGGGTGGAATTGGGGTCCCAGCCTGCACATACAGACCTTTTCGCGATACTGATCCCGTGGGGTTAGATGTGTCCTACAGGATCCGAATTGCGACTCCTTCTGTGCATTTGGTTCTGACTGGGTGCACAGAGGGCATGGACATCGGGGATGGAATTGGGCTCTTAGGGAAGAACAATCCAAACTATCATTACGTGATGCAAAGTTCCACATTAGGAACAACCACCCAGGAAAAGGATTTAAGCATCATTGTGCATAATACGTTGAAACTCTCTGCCCAATGTGCAGTGGCAGCCAAGAAAGCAAATAGAATGCTAGGAATCATAAGGAAAGGAAGGGAGAATAAAACAAAGGATGACATCATAATGCCTCTGTATTGCTTCATGATGCGACCACACCTTGAATATTGTATGAAGTGCTGGTCGCTGTATCTTAAAAAGGATATAGCAGAATTAGAAAAGATACAGAGAAAAGTAACTAAAATGGTAAAGGGGATGGAAGGATACCTCTATGAGAAAAAGCTTAAAAGATTAGGGCTCTTCAACTTGGAAAAGAGACAGCTGAGTGGAGATATGATAGGTGTCTATAAAATAATGAATGGAGTGGAACGGATAAATGTAGATCGGTTCTTTACTCCTTCAAAAAGTAGAAAGACTAGGGGACACGCAATGAAGCTACAATGTAGTATTTTTAAGACTGATGGAGAAAATATTTTTTTTCACTCAATGTGTAATGAAACTCTGGAATTCGTTACCAGAGGATGTCATAAAAGCTGTTAGTGTATCTGGATTTAAAAGAGGTTTGGACGAGTTCCTGGAAGAAAAGTCCATAAACCATTATTAAAAAGGACCAGGGAAATCCACTGCTTATCCATTGGACAAGCAGCATGGAACCTGTTTACCTTTTGGGAACCTGACAGGTACTTGTGACTTGGATTGGCCACTGCTGGAAACAGGATACTGGGCTTGATGGACCTTGGTCTGACCCAGTATCCCACTTCTTATGTTCACTGGACAACTAAAAATAGAAATGCTTTTCCTTTTGTACTGAATAAAATACAAAAACATCTGCAAAGCATATCTCCCAATGAGAACATATTCCAGTTAATAAATTCAAAATAAAATGCTTTCTTCAACCTTTATTTATTTATTTTTTTTTTTCCAATCCCGTTAGTCCCAGTTTCTCTTTTCTGCTTTCTTCGTGTGTCTTCTCTCAACTCTTTCAAGTGTTTGCTGTCCATTTATCCTCTCTGTTCTCTCCTAATTTTCTCCTTTCCCTCTCTACATCTGTCTCTGACATATTGATCATTTCCTTTTCTTTCTTTCTTGTTTCTCTGTTCACTAAAATTTCACCCTCTTTATCTCCTTCTAGTCCTCCATCTCTTCATTTTTAATTTTCATGTACCTATCATGCCCAACCCATCTCCCCTAGCTCTGCCATTCCTTCCATCTCTTGTTCCTTCAATATTTCACCCACCCTCACATTTCTACTCTCTGTACTCACCATTCTCCTCTCACCTTGTGTCTTTTTGACAACCCCCCACAAGGTTTCATACCATGCCCAGCATCTACCCTCGCTTTCCCACCTACCCACTCTTGTAGCCCAGCATCTCCTCTCCCCTCTCTCTCCCTCATCTACCCACCTACTCTTTATAGCCCGACATCTCTCTCTCTCTCTCTCTCACCTGCCCACCCACTCATGCTTGTAATCCCGTATCTCTGCTCCCTCTCTCTCCTGCACCCACCCTTGTAGCCCAACATTTCCCCTCTTTCAATCTTTCTCCTCTGCACCACCTAAACATCCCCCACCCATCCATGTTGCCTGGCATCTCTCCTCTCCACCCTCTCACCAATCTAGGTAGCCCAATATCACCCCTTTCTCATCCACCCACTCTGACTTGCATCCCCCTCTCTCTTTCTGTCTCTTTTCCCTCACCTACAAGTTTATGAAGCCCTGCATCTTCCCCCTCTCTCTCTGTCTCTTCCCCCATCCACCCTTAGAGCCTAGTGTCATCTCCCCATCCCCTCAAGCCCACCTTTGTAGTCCAAAACAAAGAAATTACCCAGCTCAAGGCAGAGAAATACCAAAGCACAAAAATAACCCAAGCTTCAAACCTCCGTATGTAACATTAAAACCCAAAAGTGCAATTCTTTTTCATTTTCTTTTTGTCGGAAAAGCCGATCAGAGGATACAGGAACTGTCACCCGTCCCCCACCACGGTCATTCCATTTTAATCATTAAATGCTTGAAAACACTTCACAGCGTTACTTATCTTGCTTGACTTCAGCCAATGAGGAATTCAAAAGACACAACGTGCCACGTTTCGAGCCCTCCAACAATCACCGGCTCTGCATCAGGTGGAAAACCAGAATCCCGTAAAAGCCATTTTTACGGGATTCTGGTTTTCCACCTGATGCAGAGCCGGTGATTGTTGGAGGGCTCGAAACGTGGCACGTTGTGTCTTTTGAATTCCTCATTGGCTGAAGTCAAGCAAGATAAGAAACGCTGTGAAGTGTTTTCAAGCATTAATGATTAAAATGGAATGACCGTGGTGGGGGACGGGTGACAGTTCCTGTATCCTCTGATCGGCTTTTCCGACAAAAAGAAAATGAAAAAGAATTGCACTTTTGGGTTTTAATGTTACATACGGAGGTTTGAAGCTTGGGTTATTTTTGCACCTTTGTAGTCCAGCATCTACCCGCCTCTCTGCCACTATGGTCCAATATTTCCCTGTCCCCTAAGAACATAAGAACATAAGATATGCCATACTGGGTCAGACCAAGGTCCATTGAGCCCAGTATCCTGTTTCCAACATTGGCCAATCTAGATCATAAGTACCTAGCAGTTTCCCCAAAAGACACTCTCTTCTCTTCACATGCCCAAAACACCTACATTTTACCCTACAGAGCAAAGACACCATAAACAGGTGCATTACCTAGAGCAGAGTCTCCCAAATGCAGTCCTGGAGGGCCAAACACCATTTAGGTTCCATGCTGCCTCTAATAAAGATGCCTGTGCTGCATATCTATGCACCACCCCCATGGTATGCAGATGTATCTCATGCATATTCCTGAGGGACAGCATGAAAACCTGAACAGTGTTTGGCATACCAGGACTGGAGTTGGGAACCTCTGCCGTAAAGCATCAGCCAACAGGGGCAGACACACCCACACCCACACCCACAGGCCCCATTGGCTAATGCCTCCTGGAGAGGCAGGACATTGGGCCCTGCGTGCATCTCCCAATACTAGCACTTGCATACCTTAGCAATGCCACCCTACACCTGGGTATACGGTACACAGCTATCAAACGTTTGCTATGAGTACTGGCAGATAGCAATTCCAACAGTGCAGCATCTTCTCTTTCAACACACCCCCTCTCCATCCACACTGTAGCATCTTCCCTTTTCCATTCCCCAACCCCTTCTGGAGAGGAGCTGGCACAAGCAGTGGCAGGAGACGTGGCCACATCGACCCCAGCAATTCTTCTTTAGTTGTATGTTCAGCTGTGCTCCTTCCCCAGTTTGCAGTACAAAATGATGCTTAATGTGATTTCACTTCTAGGTGCATGGAGCACATGGAAAATGAAATCCTAATAAGAGCCCTGAGTGTTACGATGCAGAGTAGGAACATGGCTGATCACAGACTAATGAAGAATTGCTGGGGCCGATGTGGTCATGTTTGCTGTCCTTGCCCCTGCTGCTGCCGCTGCTTGCGTCAGCTCCATGACACACAATCCTGGGTCTTCACAGCATCTCCTGCCCCTTCACGTGCCAGCTCCTGGAGCATATGACACAGTAGTGTGTTGCAACGCACTGGTTGAGAACCACTGCAGTAGATCAATCTGCAGAGTCATAGAGGCAGCATAAGTTCCTGTTGCTCTGCCCAGCCGTAGTCCCTCCAAATACAGATGTGCGGCATATGGCTCACAACAAAATGCATACATCTGGCAGCAGCCTCACCGTGGTGCCCCTGTTCCCATACGGTGTAACTCAGGTGAGATCTCCTGTGAAAGGCTTCATTTCTGTCAGGGGGCTTCTTTGACTTCTGGTCCAGGTTCAAATTCGCCCCTTTTTTTTGGTGCCCTGTGTGACTCTACCGCCCGCACTGATGTAGGTATTGTCCTGAGGGGTTACCTGGGGAGGGGGGCTTGGTTGTGCTTCTGTGGAGGAGGTAAGGGGATCAGAGCCGCTTTGGGGGGAGGGGCAGTTAGGAGATGGAGCCTGCTTTGAGGGGAGAGGGGCTTGGAGACTAGCTAGGGTAGGGGGTAAAGTCTGAGGGTGGCACAGGAATGGCCAAGACTGGTATAGTAATTGGGGGGGGGCAACATCAGCATCCATAGATGCCCCGGCCAGCAGGCACTTATTTGTGCCTGGACACTGGTGTAAATGCTGACATCTGCAAATTTTCAGTGAGACGTGAATTCAGTGAGACATGAAATGGGAAATCCATGTCTGACTTGTAGGCCTGCCCAGACCACACTCTCTCCCTGTCCCCACTGCTGCCCCAGGGAAGATAGACATGGTAAATATTCCCACATCTGAAAAAAAGCCTGTTCTGACATGGCATTGACACATGTAATCCAATCTACACGTGCCAATGCTGATTTTAGACGTGGGAATGCTTTGAAAATAACTCCCTCATGTAATAAACTCACACAAAAGTATTTTTAGTGTGCGTTCACAAAAGAATTTAACATGCATGCTAAAAAGTCATTCAACGAGTGTTGCGATAAAGATTTACAGGGGATTTAGTGGTGGTGCTCATCATTTTTATTAAATGCCGATTGCTGCAACTAAAATCTGGATATTCAGTGCCGGGATCAGATGGTGGTCAGCACTGGTACTATAAGACATGCCGCTCTATTTTGAAGTAACTGCAATCTTTGCAACCAATGTTTAGGAAGCCACTCACTACAGGAAGCATTACAGTAGTCTAATCTAGTTGTTATTGGAAGCCTGTACTAGAAGTATCAGATCTTTTGGCTGTAAAAATGAATGCACTCTTCACAGTAAATGTAAATCTGCAAAACAGGAATGTACCACAGCCAATATTTGATGTAAGAATAACAAATCCTCAAATGCTCCTAAATTTTGAGCAACAGAGCTACAAGTCAACTGACATCCTTGAATCAATGGACAGATCTCTAAGGGGTATGTTTACTAAGCAGTCTTAGGGGTATGTTTACTAAAGTTTCTTAACGTGCGCGGCGCACATGAGCGCGCGCTAAGGTACCTTAGTGCACGCTAATGATGCTTTACGGAGCAAAAATGTGCTTTAGTGTGCGCTCATGCGCGCAGCGGCGCACACGAGCGCTGAAGGCGGGGAAAGGCTCCCGGAGGGCGGAGGAAGGCTCCCCAGGGGCGGAGAAAAGGGGTCAATGGTTGGAGAGTGGGAGGGGAGAGGCTCCCCGCACACTAACGAGGTGAAATTCAAGACCAAACATAACGCGAGTGAAAACCTCGCGTTAGAGCCGATTTAAAGGGAAGAGAAACCATTTCTGTCAGCAATGTACAGCAAAACCAGGGAAACCTACAAAAAAGTGATAAGTGTGATACATGTGCACAGAACAAAAGTACAAATAAACATTGAAAAGGACCCCAACAAAATAAAAAAAAATCATAATCAAGCTGGGCAATAGTGATAGTAATGGGAAACATCAAAAAACACTCCCAAGAAAGCCCCAAAAAATAAATATGAATTTTGGAAGGGTCTACGCTACAAGGTGAATGATCCCACAGTGAAATAGCACTGATCAGGGTTTCCCTCTCCATTGGACAGGTTTCCTATGGCATGCACATGTTCCACAACAGCAGGGCGGGCATGTCGGAATGGGCAACTGGACAGATGCTGGGAAAGGGGATACAGAGGGCTGCAGGTGGCACATGCTGTGGTGCAGCTGGGGCACAGTGCAGACTAGGCAGATGCCTAGGTGGCACTTAGGAATGCTGAAACTGAACAGCAGCCAGACAGCAACTGATGAGGGCCCAACATGGGCACAAGAGTGTTTATCACAGTGTCACAGGGGATAGTACCCAGCAGGTACCCCCAAGGGCACAGAACATTGGCAGGCGGTGTTGGGGGGAAGCGTGGACGCCTATGCAGGCACCCCTACCCCAGAACACGCACCATAGGCAGCCGCCTACCTGCACACTGGATGGCTTGCGACTGCACACCACCAGCACCACCAGCAGAAGGGCATGTCAGCATGGTGGCAGAGGGGTACTGGTGGTGGAGGGGGCAGTGGTAGCTGCCCAGAGCCGACCATGGCCTAGCCCTATGTATGTGGGTGCCATGCACTGCAACAGACAGGCCCTGCCGGACAAACAGTCATGGTATCACCAGGGAATGCACTCTCTCTGTGGCAACATGGTGGTGCAGTGCACACAACCAGTGTGTTTGGAGGCAGAAGGTCACAGGTTCAAGTCCCAGCTATGGTTCCTGCCAACCCAGTCCCCATATTTTACCCACAACTGAAACGTGCTAATACAGACAGAACCTTTATTGCAGATGACGTAAACATGCCCAAAACACCTACATTTTACCCTACAGAGCAAAGACACCATAAACAGGCGCATTACCTAGAGCAGAGTCTCCCAAATGCAGTCCTGGAGGGCCAAACACCATTTAGGTTCCATGCTGCCTCTAATAAAGATGCCTGTGCTGCATATCTATGCACCACCCCCATGGTATGCAGATGTATCTCATGCATATTCCTGAGGGACAGCATGAAAACCCGAACAGTGTTTGGCATACCAGGACTGGAGTTGGGAACCTCTGCTGTAAAGCATCAGCCAACAGGGGCAGACACACCCACACCCACAGCCACAGGCCCCATTGGCTAATGCCTCCTGGAAAGGCAGGATATTGGGCCCTGCGTGCATCTCCCAATACTAGCACTTGCATACCTTAGCAATGCCACCCTACACCTGGGAATACGGTACACAGCTATCAAACGTTTGCTATGATTACTGGCAGATAGCAATTCCTACGTTAAGCACAGTTTGCTGATTGAGCTCCATCATAGCAACCTTTCTGATGTCTGTGGAGTGTGCTGCTGATCTGGTCTCTGACAGTGTTTACCACCCTGGGGAGTGACCCCCAACAGTATTGCGTACCATAGCCATGCCTGTACTGTGCCCAGGACTGGTGTGGTGGCCAGGGCTGCTAAACTCCTCTATAGTAGCACAATGCTGGCATAGGTGTGGGAGTGTGTGTCTGTCTATCCAGTGTGTGGTGGCTGCAAACACCCTGCAAACACCTGCCATGCCATGCCATTGCCATTGCCATTGCACCACGGCTCCATTGAAAAGCCCCATCCCCAACCTCTGATCTGGCCTCCCAGGGCCAGGGTCAGGCTGCGGGGAATGCCTTCTGCCCCCTGCTGCCCCTTCCCAGTGCCAGGCCTGCCGTTCCTCCCACATCGGGAAACTTATTCCACCTCAGAGGTGGAATAAGTTCCCTGTTCAAGGTGTTGGCCCTGGATGTACAGGGCCAACACTGAAATCGGCCCTGTATGTCTGGGACTGCCGACCGCCCGCATTAATACCACCCCCGATCAGCCCCTTCCCCACCCATGTCTAACTTACCATAGAACGAGCAGGGAAGTTAGACAGGGTCGCGAGAGGGAACAGATAGCGGGGATGGATGTCCATCACTGCTTATTGTGCCATGGAATAACTCCATAAGTGCATAACTTTGCAGTACCTATTGAGTTTGACTTCTTGGGATTCCCAGTTCAGTTTTTGTCTTCATGTTTCTATTTCTAATTTATGGTCCCAACCAATGTTCCCTCTAATTTTCTGTAGGCTGTGTGCGCATAAAATATCAGCTGTGTGCAGCTTTTGAAGGAAGGTTAAATTTTTGTGCACCACATAACGACACTCGGAGTTATATACTTTAAAATTTGACTACATGTCAGAATACAGTATGTATACCACATTGATTTTAATCAAATTAAATGAAAATAGACAATTACTAAAGGAAGCGGGAAATTCCTAGTAATTGCAATCATAACTTTTAAATTTTAAGATGTCTGTGTTTTCTATCAGAATCAGAGCCGTAATTTTTGTGCGCTCTGTTGCAAAGTATGTGCGCTCGCTCGGTGAGGTGTGTGCGCGCGCACACGCGCACAGCTTAGAGGGAACAGTGGTCCCAACCCCAGGCTTACGGTGAGTCATGGTTGGATGGTGGGAGCAGGAGCAATGCCCAATAGGTCCTCATGGTCAGTTCCAAACTGGCACCATTGAACCATGGTGGTAACCATGAGGTTACAACTAGGTTCTTTCATGGCACTGTGGAGATGACTGTATGTTGAGCAGGAGAGATTGGGCATCAACCCTGTTCCCACATTCCGCCAATGACCCCAAGCAAGCCTGACGCTAGAGTTCAGGGGATAGGAAGTGGGCAGTCTGCTGGGGAAGGGCAATCAGGGGGTGCCATATTGAGAGGGGTTCAGAAGAGTGACATGAGTTGTGGGGGTCCATTTTGGCGGGAAATAGGAGTAGCCTGGGGAGGGGGCTTGGTTGCACTTGTGAGGGTGAGGTGGGGGATTGAAACTGTTTTGGGGTAGGGGTGGTTGGGGGATGGATACTGTTTGAGAGAAGGTCATTGGCTAAGGGGGGTAGAGACTGGGGATGTCATGGGGAGTTCTATGCAGATTCTTAAAATCTCGCTCCTGCCAGATGTTATGTGGCATACCCGTGCAGTCTTTCACCTATTTTACAAGAGGTTCTTCTTTTAGCAGAACCTCTTGTAAAATACTGTCAGAATTCTCCACGTCCTGACATGGACATGTGAATACCTCTCTCTATGTCAGGGGGTCTTGGGACATAGCTGGCTAGTCGGGTTTTCAGGGTAACCACTATGAATATGCATGAGAGAGATTTGCATATAATGGAAGCAGCGCCTGGAGATCTCTCTCCTGCATAGTTATTGTGGTTTTCCTGAAAATCTGACTGACCAGGTGTGTCCCTGCTCTAAAATGTACCTTTATGCCTCTTAAGGGGATAATAACTCATCTGCAGTAAAATCTCAGATTTTACTACTGATTAATTTACTGCAGGAGTCACTAACCTGCAAGTAACTCAGAACCAGAGGTGAGTAACTACCATGGTAAAGAAAAAACCCTTCTATTGAGTAGGGGTGTGGACTGGTGGGGCCTCACAGTTTTAAAACCTCACCACCCCCTGTAAGAGGATGGCCAGGAGCAATGGGAATGGGCTGCATGTTAGAGGCCTGATGCGCCTGACCAGCAAAAAAACACCATCTCAAAGCAGCTTTCAGAGGTCAACGTAAGCTGTGTTATTAGATTTACATAATAACGAGGTGTTTTGCATGCATCTGCATCTACAAAAATTAGAAGAGTGGTCAAATGTTTGGCAATTGAGATTGAATGGAATAAAGTGCAGAGTGATGCACTTGGGATGGAGAAGTCCAAAGGAAATATACATGATTTGGGCCGAGAGGCTTCTGTGCACGGACCAAGAGAGGGATCTCAAGGTGATAGTATCCGAGCATCTCAAACTAGTGTGACGAGGCAGTTGTCAAAGCCAGAAGGATGTTAGGCTGTATACAGAGAGGAAGAACCAGCAGGAAGAAGGAGGTATTAGTGCCCCTGTGCAGGCCATTGGTGGAGTATTGTGCTAAGTTTTGGAGACCGTACCTTACAAAGGATATAAAAAGACTTCAAATGGTTCAGAGGAAGGCGACCAGGATTTGGGGCCTGTGCCAGAAGGAATATGAGAAAAGACTTGAAGACCTAAATCTGTATACCCTAGAGGAAAGAAGAGACAGGGGGAATATGATACAGAAGTTTAAATGCTTAAGGGTATTAATGAACAAACAAACCTTTTCCAAGACGGGGAAGCTGTAGAACTAGAGGACATGAAATGAAGCTGCAAGGTGGTAAATTTTCAGGACGCACTTTTTCACGGAAAGGATGGTGGATGCCTGGCATGCCCTCCCAAGGAAGGTGGTGGGAGCAAAAACAGTGATGGAATTCAAAAAGGCATGGGACAGACACAGAGGATCCCTGTATAGCAAGAGGACAGAATAAAAACGAACCTAAATAACTTCTAAATGGAGAAGGGCAACCTGCCTGGAGCAGCACGTACAGCTCTACAACTCTGGCACCTTACTGGTCTTTATCTGCAGTCGGTTATATCGTACTATCATGTCTGTGTCTCACTGTTATGTATCCAGTGGTAGCTTAAGCTAATGGAGGAGTAGCCTAGTGGTTAATGCAACAGTCTCATACCCTGAGACCAGGGTTTTCCCACTAGCACTCCTTGCAACCTTGGGCAAATCACATTACCCTCCATTGCCTTGCAAGAAAAGGCCTGGCAATCCAGCATTGACTTGATAGCACTTTTAAAAATTGGGAAAACTTCTTGCAATATTCCCTTAATGAATGTTAGTTGCCACCCCTCTTAATCTCCAGCTTTATCCTCGCTGTCCATCCCTAAGGGTTCCATGCTTTCTTTAATATTTATAGTATTTTTGCTCCAACACTTCCACTGGGAGGTCGCTCCATGTAGCTTCCACCCTTTCTATGAAGAAGTCCTTCCTTCTGCTACTCGAGTCTATTCCCATCCAACCACAATATCTATCACTGTTCTAGCTCTTCCTTTCCACTGAAAAACGGTACAGTCGTCTCTTCCAAATTACCGAATCTTCGAAGTATTTCTATTCCCCTGTCTCGGTCATACTCCTCCTTTCCCCAACTTTCCTCCAGATCATATGTTTCCAATAATAGATTTTCTGATGCAAACTCACTGTATAAGGTCTTTGGCATTTCATGTTTGGAAGACTGGGGTTCTGGTTTGAGGATATATGCTCAGAAAGATATCTAAATGGACCATTTAGCTGTTAAAATACCAAAAGCCTCACAAATATAGAAAGATGGTACCTTTGGAAAAAGGCATTTCAGGAAGGGGGGCGAGGAAGGATGTTTATCTATTTAGACATTATGATACCACTGATCATAAATGTTCACAGCAGTTTACTATCAAACAAATAATTTAATTGCACTGTACAAATGCCTTAAGAGAGTCATTTTATGAGGCGGCCCCTAGTTTTAGGTGCTAAGAATGGCAGTTTTTTGTCTTTTATGCATGTAAGTGGCCGCCTATATGTGCAAATGACCTCTTATAAAATACTAACCAACGCAAACGTACGCACACCATCATTTGCTGGCATGTGCTTTCACTGTAGGCATGCGCTTGGGTGGAGTTTTGTCAGAACATGCGTGGTGCAAGCAAGTGTGCATGATAACTATAAAATGTAATGATTTATGGGCATTTATGACGATCCAATCTCTTACGCCCTAATACCCCCTCATGTATATAGTTACATCTGTTATGTACTATCTTATGTATATACACACTACATTTTGTTAGTTAATTGTTTTAACACGGTTCCAGTTTAAATTCACTGTTTAGTTTCCTTGACTTAACTTTGATTAATTTATCATATTTTAAGATGTTCCATGTTCTATGTTATTTTAAGATGTTCTATGTAAAACAAACTTCGCTTTGTTAATTGTTGTTATTTGTACACCGCAACTGATCTCTGGAAGATGCGGTATAAAAATGAGTGTTAAATAAATAAATAAAATAAAATCCTTGCAAACCGTAAGCGTGTCCATGTACAGCAGCTCTAGAACCAGTGGAAGTGGATTGTATCTACACTGTAAGCACGTTCTCTGCTTTTCACGCTAATATCTTGGAAAGACGAGTAGGTGCCTACTTGTCTTTATAAAATAACTTTAATGTAGGCATATTAAAACATACTTCTACTAGGTGCCCTGTTAAAAAATTACCTTCCTTAGGACTCTGCAGGAATTTTACAGAAATTTCAAAAATGGGGATCTTTTAAGATGAAGAAGAAACAGACTCCAGTGTCTTCAATAAAAGGAAATATTTGCTCAAAGTTAGACAAACGATGGAACATTATAACCACAGAGACAGTGAATGCTCTAAACTTTCCAGTAACTTACAAAGCCAACTGGACAAGTTTTAGAAGGTAAAAGTGATTTGTGCATTGTTGCTATTGTTGCTAAATTCTGTTGGGATGACGTTCACTCGTGGCGACCCTGTGGATAGTTGTCCTAAACTGTGTTCAGTGAGTTTCCTGATATAATTACTTTCTAAGAAAATGCGTTGGTTCCAGGGACTTAAGCAATTCACAGCACTAGGATAAATAATTTTTCTTGTCCACCGCTGCCAAATGATTTACAGGCACAGAGCAGGTTTTTATTTTAGAGACTTCTGAGTCTTAAATATATGAGAGACTTAAATATATTCCTTAGAGGGTGATTGAATGTAGTGGAGTAGCGTAGTGGTTAGACCAGTAGGCTGAGAATGAGGAAAGCCACGGTTTAATTGCAGTTTCTCCAACTGATGCTCTATGTGACTTTGGACAACCAACTTCACCTTCCATTGCGTTAATATCAACTTATATTGCAAGTTCTCGGGGTCAGGGATCTACCAACCATACTTGAATATAATTTGTAGGGATGCATATTTATTAGGGCACATTAATAAATGTTGCGACTGCCAAGTTGATTTAACATGCAGTGATCTACAAATGAACATGCATAAAGTTGATCCATGCATGTTAAAAAAAATATTAACACAAATGTATGAAGCAAACTAAAAAGCAGTCCAATCATCAGGGAAAAGACCAATAATGCAGAAATGAACTATCATATTTCCCTGTGAACTTTCTTAGTAATTTGCCTTGCACCTGTGTTTAAAGATTCTTGGTGAAATTAAGAAGTCATGGGATTGGAGGCAGTGTACTACTGTGGATTAGGAACTGATTAAAAGATAGAAAGCAGAGGGTAGGGCTTAATGGCCAATTTTCTCAATGGAGAAAGGTGAATAGTGGAGTACTCCAGGGATCTGCGCTGGGTCTGCTGAGTTTGAACATATTCATAAATTACCTGGAAATGGGAATAACGAGTGAGGTAATCAAATTTGCAGATGACACAAAATTAAAGTTGTTAAAATGAAAAAGGACCTTGACACATTGCAAGACTGGATATTCAAATGGCTGATGAAATTTAATGTGGAGAAGTGTAAAGTTGTTGCACCCAGGGAAGAACAACCCAAACTATGATTACATGATGGAAGGTACCACCTTAGAAACCACCACCCTGGAAAAAGATTTAGGAGTCATTGTGGATAATACAATGAAACCCTCTGCCCAGTGTGCAGCAACGACCAAAAAGGCAAATAGAATTCTAGGAATTGTAAGTAAAGGAATGGAGAATAAAACCAGGATATTATAATGCCTCTGTAATGTGCCATAGTACGACCGCACCTTGAATATTGTGTGCAATTCTGGTTGCCATATCTTAAAAAGTATATAGCAGAATTAGAAAAGGTACAGAGAAGTTTGCCAAAAATGGTGAAAGGGATAGAAGGATCCCCCTATGAGGAGAGGCTTAAAAGGCTGGGGCTCTTCAACTTGGAAAAAGAGATGGCTGAGGGGGATATGATAGAGGTCTATAAATTAATGAATGGAGTGGAAACGGTAAACGTAGATTGGTTGTTTATGCCATCAAAAATTAGAAAGACTAGAGAACACACAATGAAGCTACAATGTACCACATTTAAGACTAATAAGATACATTTTTTTTTTTACTCAACATGTAAACAAACTCTGGAATTTGTTAACAGAGGATGTAGTAAAAGCTGTCAGTGTAGATGGGTTTAAAAAAGGTTTGGACAAGTTCCTGGAGGAAAGGTCCATAAACCATTATTAAGGAGGATCTGGGAAATCCACTGCTTGCCCCGGAACGAGCATTGTGGAACTTGTGTGCCTTTTTGAGAACCTGCCAGGTACTTGTGACCCGGATTGGCCACTGTTGGACACAGGATACTGGGCTTGATGAATCTTGGTCTGGCCCAGTATGGCATTTCTTAGGTTCTTATGAAAGGTCGGTAATTAAGTCCAAAAGTAGGACTTCCACTGGAACAGGATGGAGTAATACAAAACTTCTTCAGAATTTCAACATTTGCGGATGTGTGTCTGTGTGCCTACTGCACACATCCCTAGCAACACACAGAAAGGTTTCTTCCTTTCCTCTCTATCTTAACCGGAAGAAATTGGAAGAGGGAGGGATTGAAGTGATGGGGAAGGTGCTTTCTTGCATGGAAGTCATTATTCCCATTGATTCCAGTGAGTTTGAATCTTTCGAGATCTCTTGCAGTTGAAAAATGTACATAAAAGCCAGGCCTGAACACGTTTCAGGCTCCAGCACTCGCTCCTATAGTCCATAATGGGTTCAAACAGCTTTTAACCAAAAAATATGTTGCCATTTCTATTCTTCATTGTCAGAACTTTCATTTGTTCTTAGGTGACTTTGTGACTCTGCACCTTGAGAATCAATATCTTCAGTGAGCAGTCTGTCTCATTCTGCAAGTTCACGGTGGGAACTGGGTGAGTTTTCATCTGTCATAAGATTAATGATGCCTTGTGATTCCAACTAGAAACAGCATTTCAATAAGCCAGCGTAAAGCTATTTTTTAAAAGTGAAACCTGCCAGTCACTCTGTCCACATAAGCTCTGCTATTTTTTGTTTTTCTGACTAATTTCTCTTGAAGGATGAGTAATTAGCTCTCTCAGTAACAGTTAGAGCTCAGCTGCCTGCAGGCGAATTGTAACCAAACTGCTTATTAACTGAGCGTCTACAAGGGAAGTTTCACTGCGTTTCACTTCAGGTGTTGCCTAGCTCTTTATTTCCTAATGACTACAACTCATCTTGTCTCTATACGGTTGCCAGTGCCGACTGGTTCCAATTTGTTTTCAGGGCAGCTTGATCCAATCCTGGTTTTACCCTATTCAGTGGTATAAATTCCACCCACACTACCCTCGCAGTGCTTGGGACATAGGCAGGAAGTGGTCACATTCAATGCGGTGACCTCACACTGTGGATACAAGGGCAGAGCATGGCAACCAGTAATCTTACTTCAACATGCTCGCTGCTTTCTGTTAAAAGTCGTTCTGGCCCAGTAGTTGGCACCTCCTGCTGCCGGGCTGAAGTCTCAGGATTACAGTCATGGTTTGTGGCAGTGAGAGGTGCCGGCTACCAGGCCAGAAAGACTTTGAGCAGAACACAGGAGCAGCTGGGAGCAGCCCAGCAAGCATTTCAAAGTAAGGGTGCCGGATGCAGGGTGAAGGGGGAATCCGGTGCACAACCCTGCAGACTATGGGGGGCCCTCAGCAAACTTTTACCTGGGGACCACCCATCAGAGCTCACACCGCCACCCCTATTGCATGGTCCTCATTTTCCTTTTACAAATCTAGAGAGAAATGAGAACATAGGTCCCAGCATGCGATGGAACAAAAATGAGGTCTGGATTCACATATCTTGAAAAAAAAACCAACGAAACCTGTTGGCGACCTCACTGGGGGAAATAATTTTCAAATAGTAAGGAAATTTTTAGCACTTCTTTCAAAATAAAAAAAACTCAGGTAGATGATCTTTGAAAATGAGCATAAAGTACATGGGTTAAAAGCAGTCATGTGCTCTCCATCTACTCTTTTCTGCAGGTAGCCAAAAGGGGAAAAAGCCCACATCTATGTGCATGTGGGCTTGCTCAGATGGCCCTTCTGTTCCTTGAGAAGAGCAGTGCTTTCCAGGGCTCTCCCAAAAAGTGATGTTTGCTGAATTTGCTGCTAAACTGTGAGTTCTATCTGTCTGTCTGTTTGTCTCCACATATTTATCTATCTATTTGCCCTTCTTGGTGGGTTCCCTTACCTACTCCTTTGCTGTGTGCCCACTGTTCAGGAACAGCCTACTGGGCAGAGACACTTAGGTTCCTGCCCACCCTACCCCTCACCCCACCCACCCCAGGGGCTGCATTGCCTATATAGTGGTCACATACGTGCCATCTGTCGTTCCTAACTTGGGTAACGCCCACATCTTCAACTTTTCTTATTATTATTCTTCCTCTTCTGGGACTGCTTAATCAACATGTTGTGTATTCAGTGCAATAACTGTGGTACTTTCATTCAAAGAAGAATCATTTGGAGCCTAAGAGCTTGTCCTATATGCCTAAAGTCAGCTTCCATGCATGAAGAACTGACTCTACTAAGGAAAGACCTAGCAGCCATGCATAAAGAAGTGTCTCTACAGAGGGAGGAACTGGCTGCAACGAAGCGCACCTCTTCTAGGATACAAACTGAACAAAGTCCACCACCGCTCCCACAAAGAATCAAACACCCCAGGAACAAATGGATCACAGTGGGTTCTGGAAGATTGCGACCTGTAACGCAGAGACACCCTACACATCAAGAGATATCCCTGCAAAATGCCTTCTCTGCCTTGGCTAATGAGGATGCCCAATCCAAAGAAACTGAAGGGCCCTTAAATGAGTCAGACAATGCCCAATCTCCTGCTAAAGCACCAAATATGAAGAAAACCTCACCAAACAGAAAACTATTACTACTTGGAGATTCCATCATCAGAGGCACCAACTTGGGAACACAGTTCAAAGGAGAGAAGATAGTCATTTGCCCAGCAGGCTCTTCAGCCAGCAGGAATGCAAACCAAGTTGTTGAAATACTTAGCACAAAAAGTGAGCACTCCAAACCTGATGTTATTATCCACTTGGGCACAAATGACCTGGCTAGAAACAGTGCCTCTACAGCCCAAAAGGACTTCCAATCTCTGGGAGAGAAACTCAAGCCCATTGTTAACACTGTTGCATTCTCAGAAGTTCTACCTGTTCTTGGTAAGGGGACAAACAGGCTGCATCGCATTAACAGCTTTAATACATGGCTCCAGACCTGGTGCAAACAAGAAGGATTCAGATTTATTGGCAACTTGGGCAACAGATGGACCAACAAGAGACTATACTGTGCTGATGGACTACATCTCTCTGTCGCAGGGAAAAGAAACATAAGTGAAAAATTCAGGCAGTATGTGGATATGCATTTTATTTATTTATTTATTTCTTCTATACCGCCCCTTCCAGTGATCAAGGGCGGTTTACATGGAACAAGCATTTAAACTAGGAAAAGGGGGTGACGGATGTGGAAGGTCAACATCTGCATGCCACCCCCTGCAAAAGCAGAACAACATCAAAAACAGCCACACTCTTAAACCACACATCAAAAACAAGTGGGAAGAAGTGGGCAGAATAAAATCAATGCAAAATACACACAAGCCAGATAAATGCTGGAAAGCAATGAGCACAAATGCTCGAAGCTTAGCCAAAAAAATTCCAGACCTGGAAGCCCTAATGGTGGAAACGGATTTGGACATCGTGGCCATTACAGAAACATGGTTTAATGAATCACATGATTGGGATAGAGCCATAGCTGGCTATAATCTATTCAGAAGAGACAGAGAAAATGGAAAAGGAGGAGTAGCCTTGTATGTCAAAAGCAATATTAAAGCTATTGAAATGCAGGGAACATGGGGAAAAGAAGAAGCGCTCTGGATTGCGTTGGAAAGAGGAGATGGCACTGTCATCCATATTGCTGTAGTTTACAGACCTCCGACTCAAATTGAAGAGAGAGATAACGAATTGATTATAGATATTGCCAAGATAGCAACAAAGGGGGAAGCAATCATATTGGGTGACTTTAATCTACCTGATGTGGATTGGATTACTCCTTCGGCACATCTGGAAAGATGCAAAAAAATTGTGGATGCTCTCCAAGATGCATTACTTAGACAAATGGTGATGGAACCAACCAGGGAAAGCTCAACGCTGGATATAGTGCTCACCAACAGTGATAACGTGTCGAATGTCTGCCTGAGTGCCCCTGTGAGCAACAGCGACCATCACACGGTGTGGTTTGAGATAAAAGCCATGGTACAGGCCAATCATAGCAAGCACAAAGTCCTAAACTTCAAAAACACTGACTTCAATAAAATGGCCGCGTACTTAAAGGAGGAGATGACAGGGTGGAAGGAGATAAGGGAAGTGGAATTGCAATGGACTAAACTAAAGGCGGTAATAAAAGGGGCAACAGATAAATATGTAAGAAAAATAAATAAAAACAAGAGCCGAAGGAAACTTATTTGGTTTTCCAAAGAGGTGGCTGCTCAAATAAAGGCAAAAAATACAGCTTTCGCAAAATTCAAAAGCTTGCAAACAGAAGAACACAGAAATGAATACAGGCTCAAGCTCAAAGAGTCAAAAAGAGAAATAAGGATAGCAAAATCAAAGGCTGAGGAAAAGATGGCTAAAGATGTTAAAGGTGGCGACAAAACTTTCTTCAGGTATATTCAGGAAAGGAAGAAGATCAGAGTTGGAATTGCAGAACTCAGAGGTGCTGAGAAAGGACTCGTGGAAAGTGACACTGAAAAAGCAAAATTGCTAAACAAATACTTCTGCTCCATTTTAACTAAAGAAGATCCTGGAGTTGGACCAGCTGTGACTCCCAAATATAAAAATAGGAATGAAGTAGATACCACACCATTCACAGAAGATGAGATGTTAGAACAACTTGCTAAACTGAAAGTGGACAAAGCCATGGGACCAGATGGGATACATCCCAGGATACTGAAAGAGCTCAGAGAGGTTCTTGCAGGACCGTTAAAGGATGTCTTCAACAGATCCTTGGAAACAGGAGTCATTCCTCAGGACTGGAGAATGGCTAATGTTGTACCTCTACACAAAAGTGGTGACAGGGAAGAAGTGTCAAACTACAGGCCCGTGAGCCTTACCTCGGTGGCAGGAAAAGTAATGGAGGTGCTCCTGAAAGAGCAAATAGTGAACTTTCTCAAAACCAACAGGTTGCAAGATCCAAGGCAACATGGTTTTACTGAAGGATGGTCTTGCCAAACAAATTTGATTGAGTTCTTTGATTGGGTGACCAAGGAACTAGATCTGGGGCATGCAATGGATGTCATCTATCTGGATTTCAGCAAAGCCTTTGATACTGTTTCTCATAGGAGGCTTGTCAATAAACTCAGTAGCTTGGGGATGGGTCCCAAGATAGTAAACTGGATTAGAAATTGGTTGACTGACAGACAACAGAAGGTGATGGTACATGGAGCTCACTCGGATGAGAGGAAGGTGATTAGTGGGGTGCCTCAGGGTTCGGTCCTGGGCCCGGCACTATTCAATATATTTGTGAGTGATATTGCTGAAGGACTGAATGGAAAAGTCTGTCTTTTTGCAGATGACACAAAAATTTTCAACAGAGTGGACTCCCCCGAGGGAGTGGTTAACATGAGGAAAGATATACAAAAGCTGGAAGACTGGTCTAATGCTTGGCAACTACGATTTAATGTGAAAAAGTGCAGTGTCATGCACTTGGGTAGCACAAATCCAAGGGAAAAGTACACGATAGGGGGTGAGAGGTTGGTATGCACGGTTCAGGAGAAAGACCTCGGTGTGATTATCTCTGATGATCTCAAGGTGGCAAAACAGTGCGACAAGGCATTGGCAAAAGCCAGGAGGATGTTGGGCTGCATACAAAGAGGGATTACCAGCAGAAAGGAAGAGGTACTTATGCCACTGTACAAGTCACTGGTGAGGCCTCACTTGGAATACTGTGTTCAGTTTTGGAGACCATATCTTGCAAAAGATGTAAAAAGAGTGGAAGCTGTTCAGAGGACGGCGACCAAAATGATTTGGAGCCTGCGTCAGAAGCCTTATGAGAAGAGACCTGAAGACCTAAATATGTACACTTTGGAGGAGAGGAGGGACAGGGGAGATATGATTCAGACCTTTAAATACTTAAAGAGAAATGATGAATAAACAAAGCTCTTCCAAAGACGGGGAAGCTGTAAAACTAGAGTGCATAACATGAAGCTGCAAGGTGGTAATTGAAAGGCAATGTCAGGAAATATTTCTTCACTGAAAGGATGGTGGATGCTTGGAATGCCCTCCCGATGGAAGTGGTGGGGGCAAACACGGTGATGGAATTCAAAACGGCATGGGACAAACACAGTGGATCCCTTTACAGCAACAGGATAAAAGCAAAATAAACGGTACCATCTAACTTCTGAACTATCTAGCGTCTCAACATGGAGTGGTGGGCTCACCCCTAAACAAAGACATGAGGAGGGGTGGCCTGCACAGAGCGACAGGTGCACCTACTCTTGCCATCTTGCTGGGCAGACTAGATGGACCATGCTGGTCTTTATCTGCCGTCACTTACTATGTTACTATGTTACTATCTATATGTCAAAATGTGTCGTGGGCACATCTTAAAATTTAAAACATGTGCAAATCGATTCTACATACATATACCTACAAATTAATGCACATGCCAACAATGCACACCTACCGGTGTACTTAGATTTCAGTAAAGCTTTTAACACCGTTCCACAGAGGAAACTTGTAAACAAACTGAGCACCCTAGGGATGGACCTTAAAGTGACTGACTGGGATGAATATTGGTTGAGTGGGAGGCAACAAAGGGTACAGGTAAATGGAGCTCGCTCTGAGGAGAAGGAGGTTACCAGCGGTGTGCCTCAGGGATCTGTCTTTGGTCCGATTCTTTTTAACATCTTTGTTAGTGATATTGCGGAAGGGCTGTCGGGTAAGTTTTGCCTCTTTATGGATAACATGATGAGGGATCTAGTTAAGCTTGTCGAGAACTTGGCAGCTGAGATTTAATGCTTAGGAATGCAGGGTCATGCATTTGGGCTGAAAAATCCAAAGCAGTGGTACAGTGTAGGGAGCGCAGTATGTCTGTCTATGAAGAAGAGCGGGATATGGGCGCGATTGTTTCTGATGAACTGAAAGTGGCTAAACAGATAGAAAAGGTGACAGCAAAAACCAGAAGGATGGTTGGGTGCATAGGGACAGGAATGGCCAGCAGAAAAGAGGAGGTGATAGCGCCTCTGTACAAGTCACTGGTGAGACCTCATTTGGAGTATTGTGTGCAGCTCTGGAGACCGCACCTTCAAAAGGATATAAGCAGGATGGAGTCAGTGCAGAGGGTGGCTATTAAGACGGTTAGTGGTCTTCGTTATAAAGCATATGGAGACAGATGTAAAAGGCCCGATATTCGAAGGGCATTTACATAGTTTACAGTCTAGTAAACCATGTAGACGCCTTAGATGGGGATATTCAACGGCACCTACACAGCTAATGCCATTGAATATCCCCGTCTACATCTATATGCACCCTGATGTTATCCGGCTAGCATCGGGGCTTGTTGGAAGTCAGAGCAGAGGCAGGGGCGTGAGCTAACCGGGCAGCAGTGATATTGCAAGTTACACAGTGAGTGCTCGATGCCGAAAAAATAGGTGAGGAAAACCCTCGTCTATCTTTACGGCGCAGGTGGTAACCGGGCAGAATGCAATATTGCTACTGCCCGGTTAGCCGCAGTGGCTTCCGGGTTGTGCGACGATACCTGGGCCGCATATGACCCCAGCATTGAATATCCGGATCTAAGGGTTCGCAGGCAGGGCTTTGTGCCGATGTGGCGCATAACCTGGCCAAAAGAATATCAGCCCAAAGATCTTAATATGTATGCATTAGATGAAATGCAGGATAGAGGAGATATGATAGAGATGTTTACGTACATGCCCAAGAGGAGAGCCTCATTTGATTGAAAGCCTCTGCTACGAGGGGACATAGGATGAGAGTGAAAGGGGATAAACTCAGGAGTAATATGCGGAAATATTACTTTAGGGAAAGAGTGGTAGTTGCATGGAATAGTCTTCCAGTGGAGGTAGTAGAGACAAAGATGGTATCTGAATTCAAGAAAATATGAGACAAACACAGAAGATCTCTAAAGGATAAAAGGGGGACTATTATAGTGGATATGGAAGGGCAGACTAGATAGGCCATGTGGTCTTTTTCTGCCATCATTTTCTATGTTTCTATAAAAAATGAAACAAATATGAAAAAATGTCCAAAAATTGGGAACAAAATCTGTTTCAAATCAGTACGAACCGAATGTTTTGTGGCAGTGCATACTTCTATTATATATCATGAACATTTTTAGTTAGCCTGAAGAAGGTACATTTTAGGAAAGCCCTTTTACCCAGGTAAATGCAATTTAACTCCTTTTGCACCATACCAAGGTGTGTCAATTTGTAAGAGATTTCCTAGATAGGTCAGGGCTGAAAACAGGAAATTCACATTTGACTCACTCAGGGCTGGTGCTACCTTTAGGGAAAAAAGGCAGTCACCTAGAGTGCTGGCATCCCAGAGGTAGCCATTGGCACTGCTGCCTTCTCTCTCTGGGGCCTTCAGTAGCAGCAATGACTTTGAAACTGTGACACAGCTGCAGCACCCCAGTCAATCATGAATACATATAAGACTATACACAACTTGACCACAGACTGCCTACAAACTCTCAACAATCCTAAAAATCACCCAGCTATCTCTCCAACAATGATATGTACCACCAGAACTCAAAACTGCCTCCAGGCGCCTTGTAAGAAAAAAGGGACAACAAACGATAGCAATCAACCAACCTCCTATAGGCCCATAGCTAGCCTCCATGGCTAAAATACTAGAAAAACATTGCCTATCAACAACTCCAGGATTCAATCTGAATGTTCCAGATTGCACCTGGACATCATTTCTAAAATGTGTCTTCAAGAATCCAAGAAAAATACCTAGACCTTAATTTGGGTGTTTGGTTAGACTCACAGATAATTTTTGATTCTCATGTTTCCAAGTTGATTCAGTCAATGTTCTATCAGCTGCGCTTGCTGGAACAACTTATACCATTCCCAGGTTCAATTCAGTTGTACCAGGTGGTTCAAGCCTTGGTACTTGCTCATCTTGACTAAGTAAATGTTTTGTGGGTAAATTTACCTAAAAGAATGTTGCACCAGATTTGAGTTATCCAGAATATGACAGTTTGCTTATTGGATTAGGGAGGGGGGGGGGCGGGAATGGACCTGCAGGACCATATCGCCTCAATGTTGCAGCAACTTCCTTGGCTGCCGGTAGAACAATGGGAGTAGTTTAAGTTGTTGATTCTTTACTTTAAAATAGTTCATGGAAATGGACCCGCCTTATTTATTGGGCATGTGTCTTTCCATGCTTCTGGACATTGCATCAGATAGGTTTGTTTAATGTGCCTATAGTGAGGGAAGCACATTGACAGTTAGCCCACAATAGGGCTCCATGTGTGGCCAGCCCAGTTGGATTGAATATTGGTATGAAAGGTGATAACCTTCAATTTACTAAGCTGGGAAAGGGCTGGCTCTGGGGTCTGGTATTTTGGGAAGCAATGGACTGATGGGCAGGGGCGGCCCAAGGGGGGTGCAGGGCCACGTGCGGAGACTCGGGGTGGGGGCCTAATTTGCATAATGAACCTCATTTGCATAGATATTTGCAGAATGTTACCATACACTAACTTTTAGTAAACATGCCTCTTAATGAGTGTATGGATAAAGAAAGACTAAAAGATTTCTACATTACTATAATCCAGTGCCAACTGCCAGGCACATTAGGAACTACTACAAACACTGCCCATTTAGAACCCATAGCAAACCCACCGTATCCTAACAGCACTACCAGGACTCACAAAGCACCATACCCTACCTATCAAAAGGCAACACTGCAAATATTAAACCAATACATTTCAGAGAATAACAATACATGACCTACTGGGGAAAGAGAACAAGGGCAATGTCAAATAGCAACTACATAAACAGAATACCTCAGCTCAGTTACACATGCAGAACATAGACCATCACCAAAGAAGGATTCGCAATTTAGAAACAGGAAGACAATAATTAAACTGGGAACCCCAAAAGCCAGACTTGGAATGTACAACAACACTGTAGAAATAAAACTATAAATTAATTTCCTCTTGTACTAAACAAAGCGAAGAAATTAATGATGCACAATTCCCAGAGCTGACATATTCCAATTAATAAATTCAAAATAAAGAGATAGTTTTCTACCTTTTGTGCATTTTTTTCAGTTGCAATTCCTCCAGCCACTTTCTTCTGGTTTCTTCGTGTCTTCTGCTAACTCTCCATTGTTTGCTGTTCACTTGTCCTTTCTTTTCTCTTCTATTTTTTTTCCATTCTCTCTCTACATCTGCTTTAACATAATAATCTTTCTCCTTTGGCTCTTTCCTCATTCCTATTTCATCCACTCAAATTTTACCCCTCCATCCTCAATCCGCATCAGCCCATTTCCAGTCCTATCCTAGCCCCCCATCAGCCCATTTCCAGTCCTAGCTCCCCCATCCATTTCCAGTCCTATCCGAGTCCCTCCATCAGCTCATTTCAAATCCCAGCCCCCATCAGCTCATTTCTAGTCATTTCCTAGCTTCACCATCAGCCCATGTCAAATCCTAGCTCCCCTCCACTCAGCCCATTTCCAATCCAAGCCCCCCCCCATAAGCCTACTTCCAGTTCTAGCCCCTCCATGAGTCCATTTCAATACAAGCCCCCACCACAGCCCATTTCCAATCTTAGCACCCCCAACAGCCCATTTCCAGTCCTATCCTAGCCCCTCCATCAGCCTATTTCCAGTCCTAGCTCTCTCCACTCACAGCCCATTTCCATTCCAAGCCCCTGTACCCATCAGCTATTTGAAGTTCAAGCCCCCCTTCCCCTCAGCCCATTTCCAGTCCAGCAACCCCCCAGCCCATTACCAGTCCTAGCCCCCCCATAGCCCATTACCAGTCCTAACCCCCCATCACCCCATTTCCAGTCCTAACCCCCCCATCAGCCCATTTCCAGTCCTAGCCTCCCCCATAGCCCATTACCAGTCCTAACCCCCCATCACCCCACCTCCAGTCCTAACCCCCCATCAGCCCATTTCCAGTCCTAGCCCCCCCATAGCCCATTACCAGCCCTAACCCACATCAGCCCACTTCCAGTCCTAACCCCCATCAATCCATTTTCAGTCTTAGCCATCCCCCCATAGCCCATTACCAGTCCTAACCTCCCCATAGCCCACCTCCAGTCCTAACCCTCCCCATCAGCCCACTTCCAGTCCTAACCCCCAACACCCCATTTTCAATCTTAGCCCCCCATTAGCCCATTACCAGTGCTACCCCCCGTCAGCCCATAGCCAATTACCAGTCCTAACTCGCCTCCCCCCCTCATCAACCCAGGGAAAATTAAAAAAAAAAACAACTGGCTGCTGCTGCTGCCACCATGGCAGTGGCAGAATCAAGTGTCCCGCGCCCCCCCCCCCCCCCCCCCCCCGCCTACCCGGCAGAGCACCCTGAATCACTTCCCTCGGCACCGGCTTTCGGAGCCGCAAAGAGAGAGTTTCTCTCTCATGGCTCTGTTAAGCCTGCCGGCGCTGATGGGAAACAGGCATTTCCTGTTTCTTTGAGTTCCCCCATTATCTTCACTTGTGGTTGTCCATTGTTACAAACTGCTTCCTTTGCAGCCCTAAGTTCTCAAGACCTCATCGTTTTTTCTCACCCTGCTTGAAAGAGTTTAAAGGAAGGCAAAATATCACATAACTCAAGTCCCATTTCAGGACAGACTGGATAAGCATATTTTGGAGGAAAAAAAATTATGTGACCCACACTTTATGAGTATTCAAAAATAGGAAGGCATTGACTACCAAGGTATTAGTATATGTGTTTAAACAAATTTGTTTTCATTATATCTTTAGAAACTCCAGTGATACATGGCATGCAGACATCTACAGTCAGCATTTTACACAGCTCTTGTACACCATGCAGTTTACCACTTTTTAAAGCAGCATTCTTATATCATTTACTGCACACATCACAGTCTAGCCTGCAAACAACAGCAGCGTGGATTGATCATAAATTAGTCCTCAACCCATCAAAGACTGAGGCGCTCTGGATCTCTTTTCAAGGCAATGAAATTCCCTTTATCCCAGAAATAAAACCATTCCAGTCACAATCAGAGAATCAACAAAGTTGTTAGGAGCGAGATGGGACAACAAACTTAGCTTTGCAAATCAGATGTCTGTGATCATCAAGGGCTCCTATGCCACGGCTCCATTGTAAAGCCTTGACTGAGTTAGTCAGGTTTTTCCTGTACGGGCCGACCAGGCTGAATTGCAGTTCTGGTCTGCACATACAGGGCTGTTCGTGATTCTGATCCAGCGGAGCTAGATGTACCCCACGGAATCAGAATCCCTCGAACTTCCATAGCTCAGTTCTTCCCTTATTTGACCATCACCTTTTAAGCTTTAATCTTCATCTCCCGCTGCCTCAACCTCATCCTGTTTCCTCCAACCTATTTAGAAACCTTCATACTACTGATCCCTTGAACCTCTCCTCCACCATTTCAACATCTCTTTCTTCCATTATGTATTCCAAGTTAGTCGATGAGGCAGTAACCTCCTATAATACTACACTCTCCTCGGCTCTGGATGCTCTCGTCCCACCCACCCCACGTCCAATGAAACGTTCTGCACCCCAGCCCTGGCTTTCATCCACTACCCGCTATCTTCACTCCTGTGCCCGTTCTGCTGAACGTGCTTGGCTCAAATCCCACTCCCCGGAAGACTTTCTACACTTCAAATTCATGCTTGGCTCTTTCCAGTCAGCCATAGCTCTTGCCAAACAAGACTACGATGTCCATCTGACTAACTCTCTTGCCTCCGATCCTCACCGTCTCTTTAATACTCTCAGTTCTCTCCTCAAGGTGCCTCCGTCCCTGGTCCCTCCCTCCCTTCCCGTCCAAACCCTGGCTGACTACTTCCATGACAAAATCCACAAGATCACCCTCCATTTCCCCACCTCTTCAACTACTTCCCCTCCTCCCCCTCTTCAATCCCAATTCTCCCCCCATCCCTACTTCCCCTCCTCCCCTCTTCAATCCCATTTCTCCCCCCCCCCCCCCCCCACCATCCCTACTACCTCTGCTACCCTCTCTTCCTTCCCTGTGATCTCTGAAGAGGAAACCACATTCTTTCTTTCTTCCTCCAAACCTACCACCTGTTCCTCTGATCCTATCCCCAACCATCTCCTAAGCCCCATCTCCTCCACCGTTGTCCCTTCCATCTCTCATATTCTCAACCTATCGCTCTCCACTGCAACCTTCCCCGCTGACTTCAAGCAAGCTGTGGTCACACCCCTCCTCAAAAGACCCTACCTGTCCTTCTAACTATCGACCCATCTCTCTCCTTCCCTTCATATCTAAACTACTTGAACGCGCAGTCCACCGCCGCTACCTCGACTTCCTCTCCTCTCATGCCCTCCTGGTTCCTTTACAGTCTGGCTTCTGTCCCTTACACTCTACTGAAACGGCTCTTACCAAAGTCTCCAGTGACTTGTTCCTGGAAAAATACAAGGGCCTCTACTCTGTCCTCATTCTTCTTGACCTCTCTGCTGCTTTTGACACTGTTGACCACAACCTTCTCCTCGATACCCTGTCCTCACTTGGTTTTAGGGGCTCTATACTATCTTGGTTCTCCTCCTACCTCTCCCATCGCTCTTTCAGTGTGTGGTCTGGTGGCTCCTCCTCCTCTCCTATCATGCTCCCAGTTGGTGTACCCCAGGGATCCATCCTGGGTCCCCTCCTTTTCTCTCTCTATACCCAATCCCTTGGTGCGCTTATCTCTTCCCATGGCTTTCAGTACCATCTCTATGCCGATGACTCCCAAATCTACCTCTCTACGCCTGAAATCTCTCCGGCAATCCAGAATAAGATCTCTGCCTGCCTTTCTGACATTGCTGCCTGGATGTCTCACTGCCGCTTGAAATTAAATATGGCCAAGACTGAACTCCTTATCTTTCCCCCCAAAACCTCCCCTCCTCCTCCTCTCTCAGTCTCTGTGGATAACTTTGTAATCCTTCCTGTTCCCTCGGCCCGCAATCTGGGAGTTATCTTTGACTCCTTTCTCTCTTTCTTCACACATATCCAGCTTGTAGCTAAGACCTGTCGGTTCTTTCTCTACAACATTAGCAAAATCCATCCCTTCCTTTCTGAACACACTACTAAAACGCTTGTCCACTCCTTAATCACCTCTCATCTTGACTACTGCAACCTACTCCTTGCTGGTCTCCCTAAGAACCATCTCTTTCCCCTTCAAACTATTCAACATTCTGCTGTGCGACTAATTTTCCGCCAACCTCGCCATACCCACATTACTCCTCTTCTCAAGTCACTTCACTGGCTCCCTATCCATTTCCGAATCCAGTTCAAACTTCTCCTCCTGACCTATAAATGCATTCACTCTGCGGCTCCCCAGTACCTTTCATCTCTTATCTCTCCTTACAACCCCTCTCGGGAACTCCGCTCTTCCAACAAACTACTTCTATGTCCTCCACACGTACTGCTAACTCCAGACTTCGCTCCTTTCACCTTGCTGCACCTTACGCCTGGAACAAGCTACCTGTGTCTGTATGCCAGGCCCCTCCCTGGCCCTCTTCAAATCCAGGTTGAAAACCCACCTCTTCACCTTTGTGTTCAGATCTTGACTTCTGTGTTTTGTCTTAACTAGATTGTAAGTGCCGTGTTTTGTGTATTGCCCTGACTAGATTGTTAGCTCTGTGTTTTGTCTTGACTAGATTGTAAGCTCTGATGAGCAGGGACTGTCTCTTGCATGCCTGTACAGCGCTGCGTATGACTGGTAGCGCTATATAAATGCTCAATAGTAGTAGTAGTAGTAGAATCGCGATACCCTCTGTATGTCCATTTCAAACTGGACATACAGAGGAGCTGTACGTCTGGGATGAAATTGCACTCTTATTGGACAACAGGGCACTAAAGACATTAATCCATGCATTAGTAGCAACTCGGTTGGACTATTGTAATGCCCTTTTTTTGGTGCACCACAGTACCAGATAACGAGACTCCAGCTGGTACAAAATGCAGCAGTTAAATTATTATACTCGGCAAAGAAAAGTGATCATGTGACCCCCTCTTCTTCAAGAGCAACACTGGCTCCCCATTGCTGCTCATATTAAATTTAAACTGCTTGTGCTTACCCATTGTGCCTTCTACTCCAGTTTTCCACTCTACCTTAGTCCTATGCTAATCCCTTACTCCCCAGCTAGGCCTCTGAGATCCTTGCAAGACAATCTCCTGGCCTTGCCAAGAAATACAAGTGGGGGTGATAAGTCTCTGGCCTTGTAACGAAACACAAAGCTACAGGCACACTTCAGTTCCGGAGGTCCGAATGATCTCTCTGCAGTTTCGTTTTATTTGGTACCAAATAAAACGTAACATGACTTTGATTTTTTTTTTTTTCAGAAAACAGCCTTCAGCACCTCATTTGTGGAACGCCCTCCCACATGACCTTCGAGCAGAAAGGTCCTTTAAAAAGTTCAAGAGAAGGTTAAAAGCCTGACTCTTCCAGAAATCTTTTGAATAATTTAAATAGCTTCTGCAGTTCTTTCTGATGCTACTGAATAAAGGGTATGATACCCTTCCTCATGTTCTTCCATCATCAATTTAGTGTAAAGAAATATTGTTGTGCTACGCATCCCCATCTCATGTCCCTGTTAGGGTTTTTTTGTGTACATTGTACTTTGTTTCTTTTATTTCTGTACCTGGCTTTTGCCTTTTTATATTTTGTGAACCGTCATGATGGTACTCCGAATGGAGGTATATCAAATCTTTTAAATGAATAAGCAAATAAATATATCAGATAATATCAGATAAGTTGTCAATAATTTAAAAATATTCACACAAAGGAGTGAGAAGAGCAACAGTTCTTTCATTAGTTTTTGTTGGACCACATAATACCCTGTACCGGGGTCATGAAAAACAGACTCCCAGATCTTGGTAAGTAATAGTCCGTTTTAATCAAACCAGCAATGAGAAATATATCTTTATCTTTATCTTTATTAAAACATTTGATCAACCGCTACTGCCGAAGCATAGAGCGGTGTACAATAAAAAGGTTTATACTGCAAATCATAGAAAAGAACGCCATAAAATGAAAGGAAAGTAAAAACCAAGCACATATAGATAAAAATACATAGTCAATTAGATAGACCTAACATAACCTGCTAAGACTAAAAAAATAAAGAGCTACAACACCAACGGACATACAACAGACATACAACAACAACGGGGGGACAACTTCAGGGAGGGGGACTGGGAGGAGGGTCGAAAGCCTGAGTGAACAGATGTGTTTTGAGTAGTGACTTGAAATGAGGGTAGGAGGATTCTAATCTGAGGGAAGGTGGTAAAGAATTCCAGAGGAAAGGACCGAGATAGAAAAAAGCGGAATGACGAGTTTGTTCTAACCGGGCTTGTGACGGAGAGGGGAGTGATAAACGGTTGGCGTGAAGTGACCGAAGTTGACGGTAAGGAGTGTGGAGAAAGACCAGATCCGCCAGATATAAAGGTTGGCCAGTATAAAGAGCACGGTGGAGCAGAATCAGAAACTTATATTGATAGCGAAAACGAAGTGGGAGCCAGTGCAAACGGAAGAGGAGGGGAGTGACATGGTCAGATGACCGGGAAAAGGTGATAAGGCGAGCTGCGGTGTTTTGAACAAATTGTAATCGTTTAAGCTGATATTTAGGAAGGTTAGCTAGAAAAACATTGCAATAATCAAGCCTACTAACCACCAGAGCCAGAACCAAAGTGACCAGGGAATCAGGGGAAAAGAGGGAACGAGTAGCCCGAATCTGCCGAAGGGTCACAAAAGATCGCCGAGTGAGAGAAGCAATGTGCTCATGAAAAGAGAGTGTAGAATCGAGAGTAACCCCTAGGTAGCGGAAAGAAGAGACGAGCGGAATAGGAACTGAATCGATCATAGGAGAGACCGTGGGACAGGAACCGCTAAGGGATACCCACATGGCCGTAGATTTTGAAGGGTTTAAGTGAAGAAAGTTCTGCGAAAGCCAGGAAGCAACGTGAGACAGACAGGCATTAAGTGGGGTAATATCCAGGGTGAGAGGAGAAACATGACATAATAGAATAATGTCATCCGCGTAGATATATGGAGATACCGAAAATTGTTGAATAGCCAGGGGCAGTGGAGCAAGAAAAATATTGAATAATAGGGGAGATAGAACCGAACCTTGTGGAACACCACAGAAAAGAGGAAGAGCACAGTGCATGAGCAGGCAGTAAGAAAAGAACGGAACCATTGAAGAACAGAACCCCGCAACCTGATATCAGAAAGACGTGAAAGAAGTGTCCGGTGATCAATCAGATCAAAAGCTGCAGAAAGGTCCAGAGAAACAAAAAGAGTAAGATCACCACGATCGTGAGCAACGTGAATTTCATTAAGCAGTGCCAAAAGAACAGTTTCAGTGCTGTGCCCATGCCGAAAACCTGCCTAACGGGGGTGGAGAATATGTGTAGCTTCAACATGTGAGTTTAGTTGCTCAAAAACACAGCGCTCTAGGAGTTTCGCCAGAAACGGAAGATTGGAAACTGGCCTCCAATTAGACAAAATAGAGGGGTCTAGGGTGGACTGCTTCAGAAGGGGACGGACGGCAGCAGATTTCCACAAAGACGGGAAAAGGCCAGAAGACAGACTAGAATTGATAATTGTAGTAAGAATTGGAATAAGTTGCAAAGAGGGTTCAGACAACCAGGGAGATGGGATATGGTCCAGTATACAAGTTGTTTTACGAGATTTCAGTAACAACTGTAGAACCTCTGCGGACATGACCAACTGAAAAGAAGTCCAGGTGTGGGCAAGAGCCTGGTTTGGCGAAGAAAGGGGGGGGATGGTAAAGGATCGGTGGACAAGGTAGGAGATCCTGCCGGGGAGAGAGGCACAGGGGATAGAGGCAGTGGAGGGGAAGGGGTCGAAAAAACTTAACTGCCACGGCCAAATAATCAAGGTGGAAGACACACGACACAGTCCTGCGTTTCGGGCTCTCACTTCAATCCGCCCTGCTTCAGAACTGACGGCTATTTGATTGGTGATGACAGTTTGACCTGAAGCAGGGCGGATTGAAGTGAGAGCCCGAAATGCAGGACTGTGTCGTGTGTCTTCCACCTTGATTATTTGGCCGTGGCAGTTAAGTTTATTACTATATATTTCTCACTGCTGGTTTGATTAAAACGGACTATTACTTACCAAGGTCTGGGAGTCTGTTTTTCATGACCCCGGTACAGGGTATTATGTGGTCCAACAAAAACTAATGAAAGAACTGTTGCTCTTCTCACTCCTTTGTGTGAATATTTCCTGAGCCAAGTTAGGGGTTTGGCTCCTGGGTTTGGCAGTTTTGCCTCAGTGTTTGGGAATAATTTTAAAATGGCTTTCTATAAAATAGGATTTCAAGAAACCAAAGCAGCTTGTCTATTTGTTTATCTGATTCGGTGTCACATAAATAGACTGTAACAAGCTCGCCCATAATCTTTTTAGTTATTAATAAAATTTATGAGACCACACCAAGGAAGTGAGCTCGGGATTTTCCGAGACTGAGTCAGAGATGACCACGACATGAAGAGATCAACATTGCTCAAAATCATTTTTCAGGTCAGATCAGATTTATTGTCCTGTTGAGGTATGGAATTAGTTTTGGTTGTTCTTTACAAGGGGAAAGGGGGTATCTAGAAGCTCCCTTTAGTCGTATGAGGAAAAATAATAGAGGTTGTATGGTTTGTCACTAGGCTACTCCTCCACTATGTTCGAGGGTTCGAGTCCCACTAGCACTCCTTGTGGCCTTGGGCAAGTCACTTAACCCTCCATTGCCTCGGAAGAAAGGCCTGGCAATCTACTTCCGGTGACACTGCCAAGAAAACCCAGGAGGTTCTGGGTCGCCAGGAGTCAGGACTGACTCGAAGGCACACATTGCATTTTTGCATGGTTTGTCAATTAGGGGAATATCCTTTAGGGTCAACAGTAGAGTCTGAGATTCTTTTATGGCCTGATTAAGTAAAGTTTCTCCAAAATGAATAAAAGGGACATTATTATGATAGGGGCAGTTTGAGAAAATGCAGTCCCTATGGTCTGTAGTATAAGATTTAGATTTCATTAGCAGTCCAAATCCAAGCTCAAGGCAAATTACATCTATAGGTGCAGTTGACAGTTCTAAGAGCCTTATTTACTAGCCTGCATTAATATTGTAAGATGTGTTAATGCAAAGTTATGCACCTAATTAGTAAATAGGTCCCAGAACAGGAAACATAAGGCTTGCCTTCAAAACCCCATGTTACCTTACATTAACGTGCAATAATATGCATTGATGTGGGCAAACATCTTAGCGCAAGTTAGTAAATGAGGCTATACCCGAAGCAGTGGAGAGTGAAGTGAATTGTCCATAGTCCCAAGGGAAATCAATGGGTGAAGTGTGATTTGGACCCTGGTTTGCAGGGTTCTCAGTTTGCCGCTCCAATCACTTGGTTATTCCTGGCTTCACTCTGCACTCTTCCTTCAGGTACAGAGTTGCAAATACCTTCTTTTTTATTATTGTTTATAAGATTCAAAAATTATCACATTACATAACAGTCTTGACAGATTCAGAAGGAGGTAAGCCGTGCAATAAAATAAATTGAAATCTAGCAACACTAATGTTTACCACCTAGGTAAAGGGCAAGAGGCAAGGTGACATCACTAGCAAAGAATCTCCCCAAAAATCAAGAGATTTAAAGAAAAGAAAAGCAACAACACCCAATTAGAGCATCTGGTTTTGCTTTTATTATTTTCAAGCAGGGCTGATATCTGATCAGAATCCCAAAACACAGAAGAGGAATCACTGAATCTTAGCATACACTTATACAGATTACAGAGTTTAAACTTGGCTCTTCTATTTGCAGCGTCAGTCTTAGGGGCATGTTTATGAAAGGTTAAAATGCGCTAATAAAAATTAAACTGCGTTAAGTGCTATCATGGCCCATAGATATGAATGGGCCATAGTAGCACTTAGCGCACGTTAACCTTTAGCAAACATGTCTCTTAAAATCGTTTTCCATTTCAGCACTCTTGACACATCAGGAGAAATTCTAATGTTTCCTTCCAAGAATACAAATCACATTTTTGCAAAGAAGTATTCTAAGATGCCAGTCCCGGTCTGTATTAAGGAGTGTTTAATTCCAAAAATAAGTCCAACGATAAGTCTTCATAGCCTCCAGGATGACAATCCTTTGGAAAGAAAGTAATAAACCTTCAACAAAGGTGGAATGTCTCATTTGGTATCGATAGGCATTCCGACATATACAGACCAATATTCAATTATGGTGGCTGGCGAATGTATAACTGGCTTATCTGTAGACTTTGAAAAATTATATGGATATTATTGGGCTGTTTAAATCACTAAGGGGCCAATGCAAAAATGTTAGCGCACAGTCTACAAATATGTGCAATGTCAGTCTACATATGTAGCATAGCATTGGCGCATATTTTTTAAGTGTAGACGTCATGCCGCAATGCAGAAAAGGGATTGGTGCGAATGTAATCACTGCACAAATGTCAGCACCAATCCAGGCGCATAGCCTATGTAAATCCATTCAAATTACATGACAATCAAGCAATTGCCTATTCCGCCTGGATGTACAGAAGAGCGCAGAAGAGCGAAGACTGAACTTAATGCTGGAACTTGAATGCTTACTTGAAGGAGATGTAAGGGGTCTGTGCCCAGTTCCAAGCAGGAATTTATGTCTGTCTCAGCCCTCCATAGCATTTCTGGACTAAAACGAAAGCAAGGGAATCGTGCTAGAACGAATGTATGTGCATAGGATGGAATTATATGTGACACATGACAGCAACCATTCTGCTCGGAATATTGCTCAGAATAATATCGGTGTTCAAAGACAGTGATTATTGTTCAAAGTAAAACTTCTGAACAGAGATATGCACTACAAAGAATTCCAACACATGTACACAAGGATGTAGGCGCTGTTAATGTAGATGTTTGTGAGCATGTGCCCGCCGGCTTACTGCAGACTTTCTGCGCCTAGCTATTTCCTTGCTCTATACAGGTGCACGACTTCTGCGTTACTCTCTTGTTAAAGAGCATATGCAGAGCTTTTAGTGCACAACTCTATCACTGACTTTCTGCATCGGCCCCAAAATAGCCTGATACAATCCGGTCGGTTGGGTTAGGCGTGGCACCAAAAAACTATTTGGATAGCAGCAATATCCAGCCACAATCTGGATAAATTATCTGTTTATTTTTATTTATTTATTTAGCCAGTTTTGTATACCGCCTTATCCTTCAATCAAGGCGGTCAGGGACATGACAGGGTCTACAATTAACATAGGGGTTCCGAGACATACATATATTCCTGGGGGTGGGTCCCAGGACTGGGTCTTTGGTTTCTGTGTCCATGTGGCAAAGCTGTGTGAAGAGGGGTTATGGTATTTGTTCAAATGATTCCGTGAACAGGTGTGTCTTGAGGGATTTGCGGAAGTCCTTGAGGTCTTTTTGTGCTCTTAGTTCCTCGGGAGAGAGTTCCATAGGTCCGGTGCCGAGAGTGATATTGCTCTTCTGGATGTTGCTTGTTTCGTTTTGTGGTATCCAGCTGGGTGGTATAGTCTATTGCTACCCTGGGTTCGTCTGGGTCTACTGTTTGTGTCTCTGGTTATTGAGGTCTGAAGTACTTCTGCGGAGCAGTGGTGTAAGGTTTACTGTATGTACTTATTTACTTATTTATTTAAAAGTATTTATATTCCACACTATAGTGCTCTATGCAGGTTATAAGTTAAGCTAACATAACATACCACATAAAACGTAATAGCATAATAAACACAAACTTCAATTAAAATTCCATAGAGCCGTAAATATACAGGAAATTAAAACACACAATAGACAATACAGGAAATAAAAAAGGAGCATGTAAGTACCAATTTTTACCCTCCATCTGCCAAAATAGAAATTGTCCTATGTACCTGGATATGCCTTGGAAAATAAAGACATGCTTCATTTTTTCTGAAATACTTCCATTAAAGACATCCTATGGAGTTCAGTTGGCAGTGAGTTCCACAGTGTGGGTGCAGCTACCGAGAACATCAGATTTGATGAGATGGATAAGTCAGAATGACTGAACATCCAGAGGCATAGTGTCCTGAGACCATAGGAAGAGAGAGGGGTGATAAACCTTCAGAACTGTTAAAATGCTCACGGGTGTCCCTTGATTTCCACCTTCCTACCTTGCTGCTCCTTATGCCTAGTATAAAGTGTCTGAGTTAGTGCGTCAGGCTCCATCTGTGGCCCTGTTCAAATCCAGGTTAAAAGCTCACTTCTTTGAGACTGCTTTTGGATCTTGATCCCCTTAGTCTCCTGTTCACCTCCTAAGCGTTTCCTTACCATTCCCATAGATATATCCTAGTTCTCACTTGTTGTGCATCATACAAGGCATAACCAGCATTGTGCAGATCCAAAATGAACAAACCAAGGAATTTGCTATCCAAACTGGAGACTGCCAGGGAGATGTTGCCTCACCCCTGCTTTTCAATATTGTGATCAATGCCATTATGAGAAGGACATTTGAGGACAGATGCGGGGTCCAGTACACCTTGAACAACTTTCTGACCAACTTGATGTTTGTAGATGACAGGCCATATTTTCTGACATGGATGCAGAGGCCACCGAAATCCTTTACCACATTGCCCACATCGCCCAATCTTATGGCCTAAGAATCAATGCAGAAAAGACCAAAGTTATGACCACAGATGGATCACAGGCCAATATTCACCTCAATGGAACATTGTTCTGTATGCCGGTTTCTTGTAGTCAGTGGAGGAGGATGCTGTGTGATATGGAATCAAAAGCTGCTGATATATCTAGAAAGATGAGGGTGTATCCTGTTTGTTTGGTTTGTATTCCCTTAATTAACATATTTATTAATGAGACCATGGGGTATGTTTACTAAACTGTCCTAATGTGCGCCCGGCGCTAGTGTGCAGGATGCAATAAGGAGTGGGCGTTTCAGTCTTAACATAGCAAACCGGGATTATAGTGCGCTAATGTGCGCCACGCACAGTAGCGTATGAGAAACGCCCGCAGGAAGCATAAGCAGGCGTGCTGATGTACAAACAGAGAAACAGAGCTGCAGTACAATGGTGAAGACACTGACTGATGGTGCAGGGGTCATGGGTTCAATCCCCCACTGTGCCCAATGAATAAGGCTGGCTGAGGCACTACCTGTTATGTGTAATATTGCATTATGAGGCATTTTAATTTTATTTTAATTACTGCTGCTAGCAAACGCACTCTCAAAGTGCTGTAACATAAGGTGCTGCATAAGGTACCCCAGAGGGCACATTTTAAAGTGCACTGTCCGCCAAGGCACCCTACAATGTTGCTTAAAGGGTGGCCTATAGGGCGCTATATAGGGTGCCCTATGAGGCACGGCAAGGTCATAGCACTGTTTTTGATGGCAGCACTGTGCATTTAAATGCATGAAAATCTTAAGTAGGTGCGCTGACATGCAAGGAGGAACAGCAGTGTAGCACAATGGTTAAGGCACTGACTGATGATACAGGGGTCATGAGTTTGATCCCCAGTGTGCCTAATACTTAAGGCTGGCTGAGGCATCAGCTTTGACATGTAAGTATTGTTTCCTGTGGCACTTTATTTGTATTTTATTAATTGCTGCCAGCAAACACACCCTCACGTGCCGTAACCTAAGGTGCCACATAAGGTACCCTATAAGGCACTCCATAGGGCACATTATAAAGTGCACTGTCCGCCACGGCACCCTATAATGTCCCCTATAGGGCACCCTATAAGTCGCTCCATAGGATACTGTATAGTGCACCTTATATGGATGGTAACCATAAGGTGCCCTATAGGGTGCCCTCTGAGGCACCTTATGGGTACAGTAAGCTGAGGGTGTTTTTGCTGGCAGCACTAATGTACATTAAAAATAGATAATGCTTTGGACAGCCCCATCAAATAACTCCACTGTGGGTTTGAACCCATGACTTCTGGCTCCACAGGCAGTGAAGTAACCAGTGGGCTACAGCTCTATAGCTGCTAGCAAGCCCCTGGCTGGCTGCAGAAGGACTGCATGTCACCACACAAACAGTCTGCTGTGGTCACCAGGATAGGGTTAGCCCACCCGTACCCATGATGCACTGCACATGCAAATCATCCATCTACAGATGAACACAAGATGGGGTATGCACCCCCACAGCACCTCGGCCTGCTAGGGGGAACTGACCATGTGTGTTACTGGCACAGAGTAGCTACACACTGTCACATTGTGCGGGTACTGTGCTCACCCTGAGGGTGCGGTGGGGCGCCCAGCACCAGGTCCACAGCACCTTCCATGGCAGAAATAGGCCATGCTGTAGGTCCCCAGCAGTGCTAGTGTGTGTGAGATAGGTAGTTCCTGCAGACATGCTTTGGATACATCTGTATTTCTCAGTCAGGTTTGACCCTTATGGACCCATAGGCAGATTATGTACCACCACCCAACCCACTCTCTGGGGCTGAGGGTGGGAAACAGGGTCTTCCACCAACAGATCCACATTTTACATCCCTGCAATGGCAGCAGTAGAGAGGACCACCAACCGCAGTCCTGCTGGGGAACAGACACTCTACAGGGCAGTCAATGCAGCACTGTACACATCTATAAATCAATAGCAGACAGACAGAAGGCCTGGAAATACTCAGCTGCACCCCACCACAATCTGATATTCTCCTGCAGCAAGCCTGCAGCCACTGCACGGTGTTCCAGCAAGACACACACTAGCTGCAGACAGTCTGATAACTAATCCATAGGGCATGTTCCTGGAGAAGATGCATACACCCAGAACTGGGATGTCAGCATACACACCAAGCAGATAAGTCAGTGATTGGGCCCCAAAAGGAAACCCAGAAATATCACATGAAAAAAATATTATAGGGCACTATGGGGGAACCTAGCCATGCCGTGGTCACTGCTCAGTCAGGGTGAGAGTGAACTCCCAGCAGGACATACTGTGGCCACCCTGTCTGTGCAGGTGGTGACCAGGCACTACAATGTCCCAGCCATTGCCCTATGCCCTGTGCAGATGCATCCTGGCCAGGCCACCCTGTCCAGGCTATACCCATGGTACCTTGCTCCTCATTATGCACATTGGCAGGCCAATACTGGCAACAGTGCTGTTAGTGTGGGCTGTGAAGGGTGTTTGCAGCCACCACACACTGGATAGACAGACACACACTCCCACACCTATGCCAGCATTGTGCTACTATAGAGGTGTTTAGCAGCCCTGGCCACCACACCAGTCCTGGGCACAGTGCAGGCATGGATATGGTACGCAAAACTGTTGGGGGTCACTCAGGGTGGTAAACACTGTCAGAGACCAGACCTGAAGCACACCCCACAGACATCAGAAAGGTTGCTATGATGGAGCTCAATCAGCAAACTGTGCTTAACGTAGGAATTGCTATCTTCCAGTAATCATAGCAATCTTTTGATAGCTGTGTACCGTATTCCCAGGTGTAGGGTGGCATTGCTAAGGTATGCAAGTGCTAGTATTGGGAGATGCACGCAGGGCCCAATGTCCTGCCTCTCCAGGGGGCTTTGGCTAATGGAGCCTGTGGGTGTGGGTGTGTCTGCCCCTGTTGGCTGCTGCTTTACGGCAGAGGTTCCCAAATCCAGTCCTGGTGTGCCAAACACTGTTTGGGTTTTCATGCTGTCCCTCATGAATATGCATGAGATACATCTGCATACCATGCGGGTGGTGCATAGATATGCAGCACAGGCATCTTTATTAGAGGCAGCATGGAACCTGAATGGTGTTTGGCCCTCCAGGACTGCATTTGGGAGACTCTGCTCTAGGTAATGCGCCTGTTTATGGTGTCTTTGCTCTGTAGGGTAAAATGTAGGTGTTTTGGGCATGTTTATGTCATCTGCAATAAAGGTTCTGTCTGTATTAGCACATTGTAGTAGTGGGTAAAATATGGGGACTGGGTTGGCAGGCACTATAGCTGGGACTTGAACCTGTGACCTCCAAACACACTGGTTGTGTGCACTGCACCACCTTGTTGCCACAGAGACAGTGCATTCCCTGGTGATACCATGACTGTTTGTCCGGCAGGGCCTGTCTGTTGCAGTGCATGGCACCCACCTACACAGGGCTAGGCCATGGTCTGCTCTGGGCAGCTGCCACTGCCCCCCTCCACCACCAGTACCCCTCTGCCACCATGCTGACATGCCCTTCTGCTGGTGGTGCTGGTGGTGTGCAGTCTCAAGCCATCCAGTGTGCAGGTAGGCGGCTGCCTATGGTGCGTGTTCTGGGGTAGGGGTGCCTGCATAGGCGTCCACGCTTCCCCCCAACACTGCCTGCCAATGTTCTGTGCCCTTGGAGGTACCTGCTGGGTACTATCCCCTGTGACACTGTGATAAACACGCTCGTGCCCATGTTGGGCCCTCATCAGTTGCTTTCTGGTTGCTGTACAGTTTCAGCATTCCTAAGTGCCACCTAGGCATCTGCCTAGTCCGCACTGTGCCCCAGCTGCACCACAGCATGTGCCGCCTGCAGCCCTCTGTATCCTCTTTCCCAGCATCTGTCCAGTTGCCCATTCCGACATGCCCGCCCTGCTGTTGTGGAACATGTGCATGCCATAGGTTACCTGTCCAATGGAGAGGGAAACCCTGATGAGCGCAATTGCACTGTGGAATCAGTCACCGTCTATGGGGACGGAGCGTAGACCCTTTGAAAATTCATATCTTTTTTTTGGAGCTTTCTCGGGAGTGCTTTTTGATGTTTCCCATTAATATCACTATTGCCCAGCTTGGTTATGTTTTTTTTTTTATTTTGTTGGGGTCATTTTCACTGTTTATTTGCACTTTTGTTCCGTGCACATGTGTCACACTTATCACTTTTTTGTAGGTTTCCCGTGTTTTGCTGTACATTGCTGACAGAAATGGTTTCTTTTCCCTTTAAATCAGCTCTAATGCAAAGTTTTCACTGGCGTTAGTTTTGGCCTCGGATTTCACATTGTTAGTGTGCGGGGGGGCCTCTCCCCTCCCACTCTCCACCCATTGACCCCTTCTCTCTGCCCCTGGGGAGCCTTCCTCCGCCCTCCGGGAGCGCACGTTATCACGCGATATGGTACCTGTGCGCCTTAAAAAGCGCCATCATCGTGTGATAAGGTACCTTATCGCGCGATAACGTCACAGAGCGCACGTTAGGATGGTTTAGTAAACATACCCCCATGAATGTCTCGACCCCATGTGATGGCTGGAATCCATGTTGTGGGTCAAGTAAGTTGTTTCTGTCTATGTGATCCTGTAGTTGCTGTTGAACTGCCTTCTTGATGACTTTTGCGGTGAATGGGAGGCTCGCTACTGGTCTGAATGAGGTAGGGTCCAATGGATCAGGTTCTGGTTTCTTGAAGGTCAGATGGATGATGGACATTTTGAGGCTTATTGGGCATCTGGCCTTGTTTAAGATGTTCATGTGCAATGGTGGCAAGTGCTGGGCTTAGGTCCTGTTTTGTCATTTTAACCCAATTGACTGGGCAGGGGTCGAGAGGAGAGGTGGTGGTGTTGAGTATCGTTAAAATGGTTTCAACCCTCTCTTTGCTGACTGTTTCAAATGTGCCCCCTGTGGTATTGGAGGCACTCTTGTGGCAGTTTCCTATTGGTGTGGGTGGGACGTTGGGATTTGGGTGGAGTTGTTTATATTGTGCTGCAAGCTGCTGTGGTGGAATGTCTGGGGGTTGGTTAGAATGGTTAGGGGTTTTGGCCAGCTTTTTGACTATATCAAAGAGTTCACGTGGGCAGTTAAGAAATGTGTTTCGAAGTTTCGTATGGTAGACTCCTCGTATGTTGTCTGTTTTAGTGTGGTAATTATTTAGTGCATCCATATATCTTGTTCTGTCTGGTTCATGTTTAGTTTTCCTCCATTTTCTCTCGATTCTTCTAAGTTGTGTTTTTAGCTTCTGTAAGGCAGGTGTGAAATACTGTGCTCTTGCTGGTCTCTCTTTTCTTAGGGTGGCTGTCATTGATCATGCTGCTATAGCTATTACATTGTTCCAGTTGATATCACCCTCACTGCAGTGTTCTGCGCAACAGGTAACTTCCACAGCGGACACTTGGGCAACCTGACATACAGAAAATTACAACAGTTCAGCACGGACATCACCAAGACCTGAATCAACAGGCGCTTTTCCCCCGCATCCAAGAAAGGACGCAACTGACGCACCAGGCGCAACTTGCTATACACCACTTGCATCACGGTCAACACCTGGGAGTGAAGATCCAAGCTAACACCCATTACCACCCTCAAGTTCCATATTTCCTTTTTCCATGACAACTACAAGAAGATCCACAGAGTGGAGGGGATATGCCTTCACCTTCCTCTTCCTCTTCACCATCTAAATACAGCTACATATGCCAAAACATTCCAGATCTCACATGCACACAATGATTGAGTCAGGAGCTCAGAGCAACACATGTGAGCCAGTCTCCATCTCTTCCCTTCAAGTTCTCATTTTCCCAGATGACCCTTTGGACCTCTAGCAGCCAAACTGAACTGTTTTCAAAACAGTTTTAAACTGTTCAACTCAATGAAATAAGATGAAAACATGTGTCATTGAATTATGAATCATTTGCTTACTCTCTAGCAAAGGATTTGGACTAAGCCTTTATGAAACTGTTGATGAGTTCAAGTAACCAGCAAGAATTTTCCACCTAATACAATTCTGAATGATGCAAGGGGCTGGGCACCTTACATAACATACTCAAGAACATAAAACAACATTGTGGCCAATTCACCCATTTAGAAGCTGGAAAGTAGACTGAGGTGAAGAGCTCCTCATGTGCACTGAGCCATTATTATTTATGAAGAACGTCTGCTGAGGTGTACACAGCCAGAAAAATGTCCAGTTCGTGCTTGTTTTAAATTTTGGGCATGTTTTTATTTTCGTATCTATTCATTTTTTGCATGTATATTGTATGCACATTCAAATTTTTCTAAGCACACCTAGCGTGTAAATGCATTAATTTGTAGGTATACCTGTGTACAAGTGATTTGCCTGCGCTTTCCGGAAACCCACTGCATGCTCACGAATGTGCATCCCTAATGCCTGCCATAAGGGAGAGTGCTGGAATGTTCAGCTGTCATACTTACACGCACAGTCTATTCACTCTCTCATCATGGAAAACATACCAGTCATTGCCCTGGTTGCCATCCTCTAATGCTGGCCATACTCATTCCCTTATCTCAGCAGAATGGGTAGACAGCATCCATCCCACTTTCAATTGTCTCCTAAGTTTCAGCAGCTATCCTTTTCCAATCTTAGTTCCCTTCCCTCCCACAGCCTCCATTGCCTTGTTTTTGTGTGTTTTTCTGCTTGCAAGGTTGCATTTTTGTGTTTATGTAAATCCTGTTTTCACACTGAATTTCTAAACAATGTTCCACAGTTAGTTAAATCACTTCAACATCCAAAGAAAAGACCCAGTCTATTGTTTTCCACCTGTGTATTACAATAAGCAGAATAATACTTACTTTGATAGTTGCAATGAAGCACGATGGAGCCGGATGGAGTTCAACATGGATCAGGATGAGTCTACCTTAATTACTGTTCTAGCTGGACTATTGCTGGCAAGGTGGGTTATGGAAGTGGCTGAAGGGCTGGATACTGAAACTGTGGATGATGGAAGTTGAGTGCTGAATAGAAGTACTGGATTTTGAAAAAAGAAAGTGGATGTTGAGAGAATGAGAGTGATGAAAGGATGATGGAATTCCAGGGGGATGGAGCATGAAAAAAGGCAGTAGCGTTTTGCTTTTGTCACCCAAGATGGAGATTTTTGACCTGAAAGGAGGAGAGCAGGGGATTACCCAAAAGGCTAAAGGGAACTACAATTGACCAATGTGGACTAAGGTTGCACCTCGAGCTGAGGCATGAAGCTAGGCCGATCTCGAGGAGACTGTAAGATATGGGTCACATGCACCTATTAACCTATAGGAGCAAGGATTACAGACCAAGCAGGACACTTCTTGCCCTAACTTACAATTGGCATATCAATAAAAAGTATAGTGAAAAACATGCACACACAAACTTGTGAGGGGGCAGAACAGTGTATGCAGGTGTGCATGTGTCTGTATGAAGCTCCTTTAAACTACTTGAAACAACAAAAAGAAAACAAAACTGGAGTTTTGCGTTTCTAGCAGGCATAGCAGTTGCCTGGATGCTTGACGACTAGTTCAAAAGATGATTTTATGACATTAGACAACATTTATGACAGTGTGACAGGCAGAGATATAGATACTGGCTTTATTGTATTGTAGGTGTGACACAACTCTGCTCATGTCTCATCCTGAACTGTTGTCAAGGTTAAAAACCCGAGCAACTAGGCAGCTTACATAAACAGATTTTGTACTTTCTTTGCTAAGGCCGCTCCTTCACCGACTGTAATAAAATACAGTTCCTTTCTTCGTAGCCTGGTTCTATAAAACACACTGCAGATGTAGCATGCAGCTTCTACAAACTGTTAACCAACTGCCTCAAACGGGGCATTGGTATTCTCTGAGATGTACTGGTTTAATATTTGCAGTGTTGCCTTTTGATAGGTAGGGTTTGGTGCTTTATGAGTCCTGGTAGTGCTGTTATGATACGGTGTATTTGCTGTGGGTTCTAAATGAGCAGGGTTTATAGTACTTCCTAATGTGCCTGGCGGTTGGCACTGGAGTATAGTAATGTAGAAATCCAGTAATCTTTCTTTATCCTCACTGCCCATGCAAATAGTATGGAGACACTCAATAAGTGGCATGTCTACTGAAAGTTAATGTGCATTCACAAATGTTAATGTGCGCTAAGTGCAGCAATACTGTCAGGAGCTAGACAGCACTAAGCCTGAAACATTAAAGTGTAACATAAAAGAAAAGCTTATCTGTCATGAGTTAGATAGTACAGACCCTGAGATATTAAGGAGTAATATAAAAGAAGAGCTTACCTTACAGCCACATGTGCTGTTGCAGCATTCACAATGCAGAGAGGCAGGGAAAAGGGAAACAAACTATCCTCATGGCTTTAGTGACGCAGTAAGAATTCAGGGTTCCAATCAGGCTCACCTGGAGCCAGACTCACGTTCTACGTTTGATGAGCAGAGAGATAAAAACAGGTGGGAAAGCCTACAGAGTAGGCTGGAAATTGAGCGAGAGCTCATGCTGGAACTAGAGAGAGACGGAGAGTTCAAGCAGGAGCCTGGGCTAGGGCTGGAGCAGGAGTTCGAGTTTGAGGAGGAAAGCAGAGACCAAAGGAAGTCTGACCGCAGTTCCAGGCAGGCTTGGAGAGCTAGGACTGAAGTGCAGTCCAGGAGATTGAGAGGTCAGTCTCAGGGAAAAGGTGAGACAAGAACTCCAGAGCAGTTACAGAAAGACACGTTGCCTTGGAGAACCAGGGCTGAAGAAAGGCAGGCTGATAAACCCGGGAGAGCTAAGAAAGACAGTGGCAAAGTCTTCCCAGCCAGAGGGGTCCTCATACCGAGGCAAACAGCCAAGCCAACAGAGAGCAAAGGTCACATCCAGGGAAGCTCACTGAAGGCAGGAAGTGAGTTCTGTTCAGCTAAACCCAGGAACCAGTGTTCACAGAGGAAAGCAGGGTGCAAGTCAGAAAAAAAGCCTTGGCTGGAAGCAGAAGGGTTTGAAACCATCTTCTCCACGGAAAGAGATAAGTACCCTATCTTTGGTAAAGGGAAAGAAGTGGGTCTCCATGGGAAAAGACAGGCTTACAGCAGGCTAGAGAATCCTTACTGGCTTAAGACGTGGGAGGAAAGCCCCAGCACATCTCCTGATATCTGTGACACCCAAAAGCAGCACCAACTCACAGCAGCTGAAGTTTACCAAGGGCAAGGCTCTGAGAGTAGCTTCACAGAGGCTCAGTGCCCATACACAGGACCGGGTCCTGACCCTATGCAGTGGGAAAGCTATAGCCCAGAAAACATCCCTGAGCCCATGGAATGTGCTTTAGGCATAGCTGATGACATAGAGTCTCTCTGTTAAGAAAGGAGAAGGAAAGGAATTGTATTTGGCACATTTGGAATGTGATGGACTTTATTTGCTGGAAAGAAGCATAATTATTATTTGTAAAATCCTTTGCACCGGTGAAGCAACCGTTCTTTTGTGTTGTCCTTATTTGAAGACATCCTCAAGGGAAAGGGAATAAAACCCAACCTTAATTTTCACTCTGGACACGACTGCAGTGTCTTTATTTCCACAACTCCAGGCTATACCCAGGTCTAGGCAACCTCCTACGACCGGCATAGTCTCACAAATGGCGTAGTTCTTGGATGCCAGGAAAAGAGGACACCGTACAAAAAGGACGGAGTCACCAGCGCCATAGGACGCAACCAGGACGGCGGCGAAACAAGCCCAGACAATTTCCAGGATCAGGAGCAGTCAAGAACCTTCTCAAGGCCAGAATCACCACCTGACTCAGGTAATAGTATCTGGGTATAGCTAGGGTGGGATTCTGAGGAGGTATCGGAGGGACTGAAAATCCCAGTGTAGTATCATTGAGAAAAAAAAAAAAGGGGTTCCGCACTTGGTTTTTTTTTTTCTGATTTATTACAGGCTATCAACATGGAGACTCCAGCGGATATCTTGAAGTGGATGGGGCTCCAATTCGAGAAGCAACGCGAACTTGCCCAGCAGTGCCAAGAACAAGCCCTGGCCGCAATGTAGATGCAGCAAAAGCCGCTGACAGACTTGTTGCAGGTGGTACTACAGGAGCGGCAAGCGGAGAAAAGAACTGAAGGACACTTTTGTTTGGTAATCCCACAGACATGTGGAATTTTGTCTTTTGGACAGTGGTCAGGAAAAGACAATATTGACGATTTTCTTGAAGCCTTTGAGCGGGTAGCTCGTGGTGCAGGCTGGCCCGAGCAACAATGGGCGGTCCGCCTAGCTACCTCCCTGACGGGAGAAGCCCTGGCGGCATACAAGGCTATGCCAGCCGCCCAGGCTAATGAATATAATAGTGTAAAAGCAGCCATACGGGATAGGCTAGGCCTGTCACCTATGGTATACCGTAGAATGCTGAGAGCTACAAAAATCCAACAAGGTGAAACTCCGAAGGCACTAGGCCAACGGATACGTAGCCTAGTATGGAAGTGGCTCATGCCAGAAGGAAAGACCATAGAAAGCATTTTAGATATGCTGGTGTTAGAACAGTTCTGCGAAGCTGTGCCAGCTGAGGTAAGGTCATTCCTCACTCTACAGAATTGCCAGACGACAAACGAGGCTGCTCTCCTAACAGAAAAATTCATGGAGGCTCAGGTAGCCCATGGATCACACGGAGGAGATAGCGACTCACTTGACATGGCAAACTGTGGCAGAGTAAGGAAAGACCCGAGATTAAGCATACCAGCTACAGAAAAAGGTAGGAGTAAAAGTATAGCGAATGACTCTCGCATAGTGTGTTTTAAATGTGGGAGGAGGGGTCACAAGAGGTATGAATGCAAAGAGCGCACAGCACTAATGGGTGAAAAAGCGAAATATAAGCAAGAAGGCTTTCGCCTTGAGGTGGAAGTGCAGGGGGTGTTGGCCAAGGCCTTACTGGATTCAGGGGCCGAACAAACAATGGTGTCAGAAAAATTTTGGGGCTTTCTACAGGATAGTGAGGCAGTTCCCCTGAATCAGCCAGAAGGCAGTAGCAAGATCCGTTGTATACACGGGTCATCCACCTCTTATCCTCTATATAGAGTATTAGTAAAAGCTCTAGGCACACATAGGAAGGTCCTAGTAGCAGTAATTCCCCGTTTACCCTATGACATAGTTTTAGGTCAAGATTGGCCACATTTCTATAGGGGCATAGGGGAGGGCATGCAAGAGAAAAGGGGGCTAGTGTCCACAAGGTCCCAGGCCCACAGTTCACGGGAGAGCTTTGAACCTGAGGAAGATATTGATCCTCCGACGAAGGAAGAAGCTGCACCTCAGGGAGGAGAAGAGGATAAATCCCTAGAAGAGGGGCTAGGAGAACTACCCAGACATGAAGGTTTGATCAACCATCCAAAGAAAGCAGATAGGAAAAGTAAGGGTGCTAAGAGGCGAGAGCGCCACAATAGGGCCCAGCTAAGGGCAGGGGAAGGAGAGGGAATAGGTTTTCCCTGGGTACCCGAAGAGCTAGTACAAAAGCTTCCCTCATTTGCGAAGGAACAAAAAGTGGATCCCGCGTTAAGGCGCGCTTTTGAATATGCCCAGTCCGATGGAGATGCTCTTCCCAGATTTTTCCTGGAAGAGGAGTTACTGTATAGGGAGAGTAACGATCCACAGACTGGGGCTGTGAGGAAACAGCTAGTAGTACCCACCGCTTTTAAGGCAACTGTAATGAGGTTGGCCCATGACCACCCGGTAGGAGCGCATAAAGGGGTTGTAGGTACCCTGGACCAGGTGCTGGCCCATTTCTATTGGCCGGTTGTGTTCCAAGAAACCAAGCGTTTCTGCGAGGCATGCCCTGCGTGTCAGAGGGTCTCTGCCACAAAACCTTAAGGGGTTCCCTTGATATCAATACCCACTATATCCGAACCGATACGCCGGATGGCGATGGACATCGTAGGTCCCTTAGTAAAGACCCCTAGAGGGTTCCAATATATCCTAGTCATAATGGATCAGGCCACCTGGTTCCCCTGGGCTATACCGCTGAGGAACATTTCAGCAAGAACAATAGCGGGGGAATTAATCAAGATATTTTGTGAAGTAGGGTTCCCGAAGGAAATGCTAACGGATAGGGGGAGCAATTTCCTATCCCGATACTTGACCCAAGTCTGGGATGCCTTCGGGATCCGCCACTTGAAAACATCAGCATACCATCCCCAGGCCAACGGGATGGTAGAACGGTTTAATCAGACCCTCAAACAATTGTTAAGGCGGGGATTGGACGGGAAAATGGCCGATTGGGACATTATGCTCCCATTTGCTTTGTATGCAAGCAGGGAGCGCACACAGGCCTCATTAGGAGTTTCCCCATACGAATTAATGTTCGGCCGAGCTCCAAGGGGCATCCTTGACATTTTAAGGGATCAGTGGGTGGAGCCAAAAAGGAGAGGAAGTAGGGGTACCGCAGTTCCTACAGGAACTTAGATCGCGGTTGCAGAGTGCCTCACAAGCTGCTGAACAACATTTACAGGGTAGTCAACAGCAGCAGAAAAAATATTATGACCGGGGGAAAAAGCCCCGTCAGCTCACGATTGGGGATAAGGTAGTCGTGATGGTAGCGGACCCTGGACCGAAATTTGAAGCTCAGTGGAGGGGGCCCTACACGGTAGTAGCTCGCAAGGGACCAGTCTCCTACGTTGTAGAAACGGACAAGGGACGCCGTCAGGTGTATCACGTCAATGTCCTGAAACCCTGGCAGGAGCGGACAGCAGCAGTTGGGCAGTTGAAGGTACAACGTCCGGTCAAGGCGGATGCGGTAACCTATATTTCGTGCTGTACGGACATATGTCCCCCAGCCCGAAATAGCTTAAGAGGGGGGATATGTCATGAGGTAGACAGCACTAAGCCAGAAATATTAAAGAGTAATGCAAAGGAAGAGCTTACTTGTCAGGAGCTAGACAGCACTAAGCCTGAAACATTAAGAGTAATATAAAAGAAGAGCTTACCTGTCATGAGTTAGATAGTACAGACCCTGAGATATTAAGGAGTAATATAAAAGAAGAGCTTACCTTACAGCCACATGTGCTGTTGCAGCATTCACAATGCAGAGAGGCAGGGAAAAGGGAAACAAACTTTCCTCATGGCTTTAGTGACGCAATAAGAATTCAGGGTTCCAATCAGGCTCACCTGGAGCCAGACTCACGTTCTACGTTTGATGAGCAGAGAGATAAAAACAGGTGGGAAAGTCCACAGAGTAGGCTGGAAATTGAGCGAGATCTCAAGCTGGAACTTGAGAGAGACGGAGAGCTCAAGCAGGAGCCTGGGCTAGGGCTGGAGCAGGAGTTCGAGTTTGAGGAGGAAAGCAGAGACCAAAGGAAGTCTGACTGCAGTTCCAGGCAGGCTTGGAGAGCTAGGACTGAAGTGCAGTCCAGGAGATTGAGAGGTCAGTCTCAGGGAAAAGGTGAGACAAGAACTCCAGAGCAGTTACAGAAAGACACGTTGCCTTGGAGAACCAGGGCTGAAGAAAGGCAGGCTGATAAACCCGGGAGAGCTAAGAAAGACAGTGGCAAAGTCTTCCCAGCCAGAGGGGTCTTCGTACCGAGGCAAACAGCCAAGCCAACAGAGAGCAAAGGTCACATCCAGGGAAGCTCACTGAAGGCAGGAAGTGAGTTCTGTTCAGCTAAACACAGGAACCAGTGTTCAAAGAGGAAAGCAGGGTGCAAGTCAGAAAGAAAGCCTTGGCTGGAAGCAGAAGGGTTTGAAACCATCTTCTCCACGGAAAGAGATAAGTACCCTATCTTTGGTAAAGGGAAAGAAGTGGGTCCCCGTGGGAGAAGACAGGCTTACAGCAAGCTAGAGAATCCTTACTGGCTTAAGACGTGGGAGGAAAGCCCCAGCACATCTCCTGATATCTGTGACACCCAAAAGCAGCACCAACTCACAGCAGCTGAAGTTTACCAAGGGCAAGGCTCTGAGAGTAGCTTCACAGAGGCTCAGTGCCCATACACAGGACCGGGTCCTGACCCTATGCAGTGGGAAAGCTATAGCCCAGAAAACATCCCTGAGCCCATGGAATGTGCTTTAGGCATAGCTGATGACATAGAGTCTCTCTGTTAAGAAAGGAGAAGGAAAGGAATTGTATTTGGCACATTTGGAATGTGATGGACTTTATTTGCTGGAAAGAAGCATAATTATTACTTGTAAAATCCTTTGCACCGGTGAAGCAACCGTTCTTTTGTGTTGTCCTTATTTGAAGACATCCTCAAGGGAAAGGGAATAAAACCCAACCTTAATTTTCACTCTGGACACGACTGCAGTGTCTTTATTTCCACAACTCCAGGCTATACCCAGGTCTAGGCAACCTCCTACGACCGGCATAGTCTCACAATAGCCATTTATTTCTATTTGCGCAGTGGCACCTAACGCACATCAATATTTAGTAAACATGCCACTGAGTCATTGCCAAGACAGAAAAGATACTTGTGAAGGGCTCCTTTGAAAGTCGCCTAAAAGTTTAGATGGGCAACATATACATTTTAAAATAAAATAAATAAAATGCATGCAAATGAGGTCCAGTGGCTATGCAAATGAGACCCTGCAATGAGTTTCTGTACATGGCCCTGCATCACCCTTCGGCCGCCCCTGCATGAAACCAGCTTATTGGTTTGACGTCTGAGATTACAGAAGGATGGAGGCTGCTCGGTGCCAGTAGAGGGCTTCTGTGCATTTGCTTTCATCAGTGTGGCCCTGTCCGTTGACAGATCTGAGAAGGGCTTTGCGTTGAAGATTTGGCCTATCACTGTGGTCTTAATCTTTTTGAAGTGCGTGATCCTCTGCTTTAAATTTGAAAGTAAAGCTACCTCTTGGGAACCTCAAGATCTTTGTGTAGACTGGTTCTTTAAGAAGTGACATTGTACTGAAAACCCCTACAGTAGCGCCTTGAAACACGTGTTTTGTCCCTGTGCGCAAGAACCCTGGCGTGACAACAGAAGGCTACAGTGCTGCAAGCTTGCACATACAGCAATTGCCTTTAACAGGGGAAACTAGCCCAACAGTCCTCACATCGGGGTTGACACTATATACACCACTCCGCACATCAAGCCAGTAATCTGAGTTGCTCATAAGTCAACCATGGAAACTTTTTATTTGTAGAACCAATTCAATTTACTATGCTTGGTATTTGCCAACCATAAAATGTCCACTAGATCCACTAGATCCAATGTTTCTGAGGCATATGGAGGTAAAATGATTCACTCATATCCACCTAAAATGTCAGTAGAAGAGCAAGACTTGGACCAATGGCTCTTAATGTTTCTTATGACTAGGATGCCTCTACTCTGGTGGCTAAGATATACAGAACAATAGCTTAGTGGTTAGAGACACAAGCCGTGGAAACTAGGGTTGAAATACCCACTTTGAGACCTCAGTCATGTCACTTCACCCTCCATTGTCTTAGGTATAACTAGATTGTAAATCCACTTGGACAGGGAATTAACTTGTGTATCTGAATGGAACTCACCTTGAGTTTGCATTTGGAAAAGGTGAGTAATAAATCTAATATCCACATACAATGGCCTATTGTTCTTTTGCCAATGAGGTGAAAGTAAGTCATTTAAACAGGTAGTACCTCGTAAGCTCTTCAGAAAGACTTATCCAGTGGGCTGCCGGTTGAACAGCTCATGAACATGTTTTACTACGCTTGAATTTTGTAGCAATGAACTACTTTACTCGACACTGCATTGCAGCAACTGAATAATGCAGAATTGTAGTAAACTTTTGTATGTAGTGGACTGTTTGTAAAAGTACTATTTGTGAAAACAAAATGTGCAAAATTATTTTGCAAAATGGGTCTTCAGTGCAAAAAGTCAAAATTTTGGCATTTTTTTGTATTTTGAAGCATTTTACATTTTATTTTGCAAAATAATTTCAGTTAGCACATCAGCCTCTTAGACTTTAAGCTCTCTTTGAGCAAGGAAATACCTACTGTGCCTGAAATATAACTTGCCTTAAACTCGGGTTTGGAAAAGTGAATAAGGGTCATGTTTACTAAGGGGTGCACTGGTAGTGCTCATTTGAGACATAAAACTAGAGCAGAGGCCCACACTAACTTTGCGTCCATCCTCCTGTCGTTAGCATACTATTGATGCTCTGTACCGCATGAACCGGCCACACCCCTTACTGACACCCCTTGAGGTGGCGTTACATGCACCCACACTAACAGCAACATTCACAGCACACCCATAAAGTCTGTGCTAACCACAATGTGCCATCAGTGCCCACGTTCAGCCACTAACCCGCCCGGATCCCACCCAATGGTACCCAGTTAGCATGGACGTTTTAGCATGAAGCGCCATGTTAACTGTTATGGGAGCGCAGTATACTTACCGCACGGCAAAGCACATGCCAATGGTTAGCGCACATTAGTAAATATGCTCCTAAATAAACACAAACTGCATCACCTCTCCAAGGCCCTACATAGTTATATTTATTTATTGATTACATTTTGTTTCAGAACCTCAAAGCATGTTACAAATAAAACAACAAAAATCAAATCATTTACATAAAACAATCCAACATGATGATGTCATAGAACATTCTGTCTCTGTGGATATGTAGAAATAAGGATCAACAAACAAGGTGTAGGTGATCTTTTTATTGGACTAACAGTGATTCTTTGATAAGCTTACAAGAGTTATCCGTTCTTCATCAGCTCAATGAAGTACCATTGCAGTTACACGAGGTTTGTATAGTGGAAACTCATCAAAGTCGTACGTCTCAGTGAAAGGGGTTGTCAGTCTCAAAGTATCTGATCAGTCTAACTTATTGATTATGAGGGGCATTCTGAACAGCGAATAACCATTGCTTGAATTCCATCCATGCTATTTGCTCCCCTGCCGGCCCCAGCTAATGCCTCCCCGTAAGAACAGTGCATTTGTATGGGGAGGCCTAGACGGGGACGAGAGGGGGTGTTTCTGAGGTGGAGCAAAGGTGGGGCATGGCCAGGCTGTGACGCCAGATGTACAGGGCTGATTCAGAGGTCGGCCCTGTACGTCCGGGGCCTTGAACATAGATGGGGGAATTATTCCACCGTAGAGTTGGAACAAGTCCCCCTGGACATCGGGGGATCATGCTGCTGATCCCAATCAAAAAAGTAGGGGTAAAGTAAGTTTCCCGCAGCCGGACACTGGCCATGGGAGGCCAGATCGAGGTTCCGGCTGTGGGGAAAGAAGGAAATCGGTGGTGGCTGGCATTCTTGGCTCCTAAATGGAGCCTTGGTGCCCTGGTGATGGGATTGCGATTCCATTCAGGAGCCCAACTGGAATCAGAATCGGGGCTCAGCCTGCACGTCCAGGCCGTAGACCCGATTCTGATCCCCCGGGCACATCTAGCCCCTGCAGATACAGAATTTGGTCTACCTCTGGAGGTTCCAATTCTGATCTGCCTCACAGGGGGCTGGCCAGGCAGATTAGAACGTGCCTCCACTTGTATTTAGCTCACACCTTTCAAGCAGTAGATCAAGGCATGTTACAATCAGGTACTGTAGGGCTTACAATCTAAGACTGGACCTGAAGCCATGGAGGGTTTAGTGACTTGCCCAAGGTCACAAGGATTTGAACTCTAGTCCTTCTGATCCTAGATTGCTGGCCTAACCACTAGGCTACTCCTGCAAATGTTTGCCTTTGCAGAATTCCTAACGTTTCTTTCAGTTGTAAGGTCGCTAAGTGAGTGATACTCTTTTGAGAAATGCTCACCTACCAAGCTGTCATTTTGGGCTTTTTTCTGTAATAGTCCATGGTATGTCTATGAAGATTGGTGCGTTTCCTCGATTTGTGGCTTATCTCTCTGATGTAACACCCCTTCTCACATTTCTTTTCTTTTTCTTTCAATTCAGTATTTATTGACATGACGAAATAAATTACAATGTCCAAGGACAGTATAATCAAAACATAAACACATTCTCTGTAACAGTGGTGTTTTAAAGAATATTTCCTCCTTCCTACCCATTCCAACCCCTTAAAGTAGTATGATATCATTATTGATACATTAAGGGGGACCTCCCACACCTAACCCTAACATAAGATACTATATTTTTATTTATTTATTTATTTAACAGTTTCTTCTATACCGCCCCTTCCAGAGATCAGGGGCGGTTTACATTGAACAGAGAGTTAGTATACTTCTGTATACTTTACAAGGAACACTGTTTTAACTATATACATGTGTAGATACAGGGAACATACTTTTGAACGTTAGCTGGAATAGTACTTTTTAAACTATGTACGGGTTATAAAACATGGAACATAACATAGATAATTACAGTAGTTATTTACAATAGTGATATAGCCGTCAGTTTGGGTAAATCTTGCAGGTTGTGTAATGTAAGTAACGTTTCTTGTGTTAGTCATTTGTTCTGTCTTGAGTACTGTGGATGTGTTTCTGTGATTGTTTTGGGGAGGTTTTTTGTTGGTAGGGGATCTCAAAGTGTTTTGTAAAGAGGTAGGTTTTTAGTTCCTTTTTGAATTGATGAAGGTCCTTTATCATGCGGTGGGTTAATGGTATTTCATTCCAGAGGGTAGGGGCAGCAAAGGAGAAGGCTCTATCACTTGTTGTTGCTTTAGTTTTTCTGAAATTTGTTTTTATGTTGAGGGAATGGGTTGCATTCTGTCTGCGCGTTCTAGTTTCTGACGGGGGGTGTATTAGAGTAGATAATTGTGAGGGAGAGATGTTATTAATGAGTTTAAAAGTAGTTAGGAGGATTTTATATTTTATTCAGCTGCTTATAGGGAGCCAATGCAGGTCTAATAGTATTGTAATAGTAATAGTAATAGTATCATAAGAGGGTAAGAATGTGTGAGGCAGCAGGTTTGTTGTGACAGTGCTATGATAATGTTATTTTCTAAGTCTGGAAACTTCTACTATATTATCTGACCCTGTAAAGAATGTGTACGTGGCAAGATGCAGGTCAGGGCTGGGGTCATGCCCTGTATGAAATTGCTTGACCAACAGATAGGAGGTATGACTCATTGTGCAACGTTTGTACTGTTTGTTTCACAGTATATAAGAAAGGAACTTCCTTTGTCGGAATAAACGCCTTGCACGCTTTACTTTGTGTAGGTGCTTATTCCCCAGGTACCTGAGCAATGGGAACCTGGGGTAGGGGTCTAGAGGGAAGGCAACTGATAATTGGGGAGGAAAAGAACCCTAACAAATATCAGTGCCCATAAGCGTCTACTCACTCTGAGTATTTAGGCCACACTTTGAGGAAGAGCTTTAGATTTACCTGTGGCATAGTGGTCAATTTACACATCAGGAATACATTATATAGTCAGGCCTCTACCACCACCAAGGCTGGAGCCTCTACTTGCTTCTACGCTTTTGCAATAGCCAGTTTTGCAGCTGTGCAGCCTATTTTCAGAAGACCAGTCTCCCCTGCAAGTACCCCTGGATCAGTTACATTCAGAAGCTCTAGGCCAGGTCTGGGCACACATTCTTCCCTCAAGATATCACTCAGCCATCTGAACACCATTTCCCAATAATTTCGCATCTTCACACACGTCCACCATATATGGAGAAAACTCCCCTGCTCTCCACAATTGTGCCTGCAGAGGCCAGAATCTCCATATATTTTCTGTAGCCTTGCTGGTGTGAGGTACCAGTGATACAGCATCTTATAATTATGTTCTAATAAGTTACTTGCCATCATCCCCTTATATAGCCCTAGAAGATACTTTCCCACCATTTATCATCCTTTCTGCAAATCGGATTCCCAAGCTGTAGGCATCCCCACTTCTTCTCCCCCCCCCCATCCCCCCTCATCTGAAAGATGGATCCCTTAATTCCCTCTTTAGTGAAGAGAGCCTCTAATCTCGCAGAGTTTTTCCTCCACTCCTCCTACTGAGAGACTCAATAAAGTGTATCACTTGTATATATAAAAAGTAATCAATGGGGGGGGGTAGTGAGTATTCTGCTTGTAATTCAGTATACGCCACTTTCCCATCAGCATCCCAGAACTGTCCCACCCAACATAATCTCAACTCCGCCCATCGGGTTAGAGCGCAATTGTTCGGACCTGGCGGGAAGTCTGGGTAAATACAATGTATATAGTTCCCCCAGTTACTTCCAAGTTGATCTCCCTGTTTATTGTAAATACAACTCAGAGTGCCTGTGTTGTATAGTTGATGTTAAATGTAAACCGCTCTGATCTAAAATAGAGCGGTATAGAAGAACTGTTAAATAAATAAATAAATAAAATAGTGGAGTAAACTTAGAACATCCCCATGCTCCATACCAAACCTTCCTCCACTTGTACCATAAACACAACGTAAAGGAGACAAATGGATTGGGCCAACCCCTAACATCACCCCCTGGTCCCCTGCACCAAATCACTTCTGCCAAATGTTTTTTCCCCAATTCTGCACCTTCCAAAACAACCCATTACTTCTGCCCACAGATCCACCACTCTAGGACTGAACGTACATGTGCTGCCTCATAATAACGAGCCATACTATAAATCTAAACACAATTTTCCCAAGGAGCCAAAATAAACTTGAAAAAATAATAAAAAAGACCCCAACAAGGAACCCAAAAATCAGAATATTATAAAAGAGAAAGAAAAAGAAAACAGAAAAATGCAAAAAACAAGACAAAAAAACAGACAGAAAATGAAACTATAATTTGTTTATTGAAGAACTGCAAAAGGGACTGCTACTGCTGGAAAGAAATCTGCATTTATAAGTATGTACCTGCTGGGAAATTCTCTAAATCTTGGGGAAAGGGGAATTTTTGGGGTTACAGCTGATAAATCTGTGTATTTTAGAATTCTGTGTTTTTGTTAAGTCAGTCAGGGTTTAGTACCACCAGAAAGCTTTCATTTAAATCAAATCAGAGCATAGCTTAGCACTACCAGAGAGCTTTTCATTAAATCAAATCAGAGTATAGCGTTGCATAGAGGTAGAATAGAGTAAGTATTCTTTGAGTAGAAAGAAAGAAATTGTTTCTGGAGACCTATACAAAGAGGCCTTCTGGTTAGGAGGCAAGAGACTTGTGAAATTGTTTTAAATAGATGTTAAAGTCAAGTGACAGATCAAAGGGGCAATTTGAAAGGTTCCCTCTGTCAAACCAAGGGCTGTATGAATCGCCCAGGAACTTGGTAAGAGATTACCTTAGAAGCACAGGTCAGGGCACTGTGTAACAAGCCAGCTTTTGCTAAATGTCCTTCCCTTCCCACACACCCCGACTCCTACCCACCCCAGGCATAATCTTAGCTTTACAGGCTCTTAAACCTATTAAAGGGAAAGAGGTGGTCAAATTCATATTCAGACTCAGCTGGTTATCCTCATCAGAAATAGATTAATTAAGGCTCTGAAATTAGTTCCTCTTCAGGTGAAAAAAGTCCCTTAAACTTATTGGGCTCAATATTTAAAAGGCATTTACATGGTTAACTGCTCTGATTTTGAAGTCAAAGCGGTATATTAAAAAAAAAAAAATTAAATAATTAAAGATACACAAGGAACCCCTCACCTATCTTTAAGGTGCAGGAGCTAGCCGGGCAGCATGCAATATTGCTGTTGCCCGCTTAGCTACTGCAGCTTCTGGTGTCTGCGGCAATCCCCAGATATTCTAGGGTGGGACCACATATGACCCAGGCATTGAATATCCGAGGTTAAGGGTCAGTGGGTAGGGCTATGCGCCATAGGGGTGCATAGCCTGCCCATCTCAATATTGGACCCATAATGATTTGTCCTTGTGATAAAATGTATTTTGGAAAACCACAAGAGAGTTGCAGTTGAGGACGATGGAACAGTGGAATTGTTTGAAGAGGCAGCGTTTGGAAGCCCTGATAATTGCACATTGTATTCAGTTTGCTCATTCATTAGATGTGTGTTGATGTATCATTGTGGATCATATCCCTTTAATGACAAGTGGTAGAGATAGATCAAAATAATTTTTACAAAAAGAACAAGGATGAATTTTTACTTTGGAAACCATTGAACTATGTGGTCTGAATATGACTATTTTATGGTGGCTTTTTAATAATTTTTCTTTTGTATTTTGGGCAAAATTCCAGCAGGCTGTGTATGACTGGTTGTTGCAGTGTGGTCATGGGGATTTAAAAAAAAACATTTTCATCATGTTTTTTCATGCAGAAATAGGTTAGATCCACTATTGATGCTGGTTTGGGAGAAGACATTTAAGGTTTGACTGTTTCTGTATCTTCATTTTTTTTTTCACTTTTTTATACAGAGATGTTTCTGGCCAATGATAGACCAGTTTGTCAGCCTTTCTGCTGCCATGGAGAAGAGAGGTCACATGAAAGGAGAGCATCACCATGGTGTTGCAGGAGGTGATCCTGTAGCTAGGACCTGTCTTCTAGGTGATGTAAAACCTTCTCACACCAAGGAGGTTTCTCCATGGACATGTGCCCATGGGGGAAGGGTTAGGAGAACCATTATAGTTGGTGATTCAATCATTAGGCATATAGATAACTGGGTGGCTGGAGGACATGAGGATCACCTACATGTCTGCCTGGTACAAAGGTAACAGACCTCATGCGGCACCTAGACAAGGTTTTAGATAGTGCTGGGGAGGAGCTTACTGTCTTGGTACATGTTGGTACCAATAACATAGGAAAATGTAGGAGGGAGGTTCTGGAGGCCAAATTTAGGCTTTTAAGTAGGAAGCTGAAATCCAGAACTTCCAGGGTAGCATTCTCCGAAATGCTTCCCGTTCCACGTGCAGGACCCAAAAGGCAGGCAGAGCTCCAGAGTCTCAATGCGTGGATGAGATGATGGTGCAAGGAAGAGGGGTTTGGATTTGCTAGGAACTGGGCAGTATTCTTGGCAAGGGTGGGGCTTTTCCGAAAGGATGGGCTCCACCTTAACCGGGATGGAACCAGCTGCTGGCATTCACCATATAAAGGAAATAGAGCAGCTTTTAAATTAGGTAATAGGGGAAGCCCAACAGTTGCCCAAGAGAGCATGGTTCAGAAGGATGTATCCTTGAAGGTTACTAGCAAAAGAGAGAAGTTAGGACATCCTGAGAGAAAGATTCCAATAAAGATAAATGTAACCCAGAAGCCCTTAAGTATAGAGCAGACAGAGATGAAAGATCCTAAATTACCCCTATGAACTGACAACAGGATTAATATGAATAAACTAAACTTCTAAAATGCCTGTATGCAAATGCTAGAAATCTAAAAAATAAGATGGGAGAGTTAGAATATATAGTACTAAATGAGAAGTTAGATATGATTGGTATCTCAGAGACATGGTGGAAGGAGGACAACCAGTGGGATACTGTGATACCTGGGTACAAACTATATCGTAATGATAGAGCAGATCAAATTGGTGGTTGGGTTGAACTCTATGTTAGAGAGGGCATAGAGTCATAAAGGATTAAAGTTCTACAGGAAACAAAATTCACTGTAGAATCTCTATGGACTGAAATTCCATGTAAAAAGGGGAAAGGGAAAGCGATGACAGTGAGGGTGTACTAACGACCGCCTGGCCAGAATGAACATATGGATGATGAAATGCCCAAAGAAATCAGGGAAGCTAACAAAAGTTACAAAACAGTAATAATAATGGGTGATTTCAATTACCCCAGTATCGACCGGGTCAGTGTCACGGCAGGACATGCTAGGGAGAAAAGGTTTCTAGATGAAATAAATGACAGCTTTTTGGAGCAGCTGGTTCATGAACCAACCAAAGGGGAATCCATTATGGACCTAGTCCTTAGTAGAACATTGGATCTTGTGCAAGAGATAAGAGTGTTGGGGCAACTTGGCAATAGTGATCATAGTATTTGATTTAATAAATGGAGGAAGGATGGTAAGGAAATCCACAGTACTACCTTTTAACTTTCAAAAGGGAGACTGTGATAAAATGAGGAAAATAGTTCAGAAAAAACTAAAGGGAACAGCTGCAAATGTTAAAGATTTACATCAAGCATGGGCGTTGTTTAAAAATGCTACCTTGGAAGCCCAGACCAGATGTATTGCCTGCTTTAAGGAAAGTAGATGGAAGTCCAAAAAACTGCCAGCATGGTTTAAAGGCGAGGTTAGAGAGGCATAGCAAAAAAAAAACATCCTTCAGGAAATGGAAAAAAGAGCCAAATGACAAAAATGGGAAACAACATAAGCACTGACATGTTAGTGCATGGCATTGATAAAGCAGGGAGAGAATTTGAAGAAAAGCTTGTCATGGAAGCAAAAATGCATAATAAAAATTTTTCAAGTAGATTCGTAGCAAAAAAAACAGCAAGAGAGTCGGTTGGACTATTAGATGATAGAGGGGTAAAAGGGGCGCTTATGCAATGAAGCTACAATGTAACCTGTTTAAGACTAATAAGAGAAAATATTTTTTCACTCAACATGTAATCAAACTCTGGAATTCATTACCGGAGGATGTAGTAAAAGCTGTTAGTGTAGCCGGGTTTAAAAAAGGTTTGGACAAGTTCCTGGAGGAAAGGTCCATAAACCATTATTAAAGGGGATCCGGGCAATCCACTGCTTGCCCCAATACAAGCATTGTGGAACCTGTGTCTTTTGGGGAAACTACTAGGTACTTGTAACCTATCACTGTTGGAAACAGGATACTGGGCTTGATGGATCTTGGTCTGACCCAGTATGGCATATCTTATGTTCTTATAAAGGACAATGCCATAGTGGAGAGACTGAATGAATTCTTTGCTTTGGTCTTTACTGAGGAAGATGCAGGGAAGCTACCCATGCCTGAAATGGTATTTAGAGGTGATGTATTGGAAGAATTGAAAGAAATATCAATAAACTGGGAAGATGTATTACAACTATTTGACAAACTGAAGAGTATCAAATCACCTGGATTGGATGGTATACATCCAAGAGTGCTGAAAGAGCTAAAATATGAGATTGCAGACCTGCTATTATCAATCTGGAAAACTATTATTAAAATCATCTGTAGTATCTGAAGACTGGAGAATGCCCACTGTAACACCAGTTTCAAAAAGGGTTCCAGGGGTAATACGGGAAACTACAGACGGGAATCTGACGTCGCTACTGGACAAAATAGTTGTTGTTGTTGTTAAGTGCCGTCGAGTCAGAGTCGACTCATGGCGACCCTCTGGATAGCTATCCTAAACTGTGTTCGGTCTTCAGTCAGGCGGCTCATTGTTGACAGACTGGTACCCGTAGCTGCTGTTATTGTATCGATCCATCTCATTGCTGGCCTTCCTCTTTTGCATTGACCTTCTATCTTGCCAAGCATAATGTCTTTCTCTAATGATCTCTCTCTCTTCGCATAATGTGTCCAAAGTATGAAAGTCGAAGTCTTGTCATCTGAGCTTCTAAAGAAAGCTTAGGTTTGATCTCCTCTAGTACCGACTGGTTTGTTCTTCGGGCAGTCCATGGTATACACAGTATTCGCCGCCAGCACCATAATTCAAAGGCATCAATTTTCTTCCTGTCTATCTTTTTCACTGTCCAGCTTTCACATCCATATGATGTTATTGAAAATACCATGGCTTGAACAAGTCAAATCTTTGTTTGGAGAGAGACATCTCTGCTCTTGAGAATCTTATCTAGGTCTTTCATAGCCATTCTGCCAAGAGCAATGCGTCGTCTGATTTCTTGACTGCTTGTTGCTTCTTTGTTGATAGTTGATCCAAGTAGGTTAAAGTTGTTCACAATTTCAATTTCTTCTCCTTCAACGATGAACCTGTTGATTATGCCAGTTGTCATTATCTTTGTCTTCTTTACATTAAGGTGCAGGCCCATTTTGAGACTATGTTCTTTGATTGTGAGAAGCAAATGTTTCAGATCATCTTCACTTTCAGCCAGTAATGTGGTATCATCAGCATAGCGAAGGTTGTTGATGAGTCTTCCACCAATCTTCACACCTCTGTTGTCTTCATACAATCCTGCTTCTCTAATGATTTGTTCTGCATATAAATTAAACAGGTAGGGGGAAAGTAAGCAGCCTTGTCTTACACCTTTGCTTATTTTAAACCATTCTGTTTCTCCTTGTTCCGTTCGAACTGTTGCTTCTTGATCAATGTACAGATTGCGCAAGAGAACGATCATGTGTTCTGGTATACCCATGCTTCTTAATGTGGCCCAGAGTTTCTCATGGTTTACACAGTCAGAAGCCTTGCTATAGTCGATAAAGCACAAATAGATATCCTTTTGGTATTCTTTAGTCTTTTCAAGGATCCATCTCACATCCGCAATGATGTCTCTCGTTCCTCGCCCTTTCCTGAACCCTGCTTGCACTTCAGGTAGTTCTTGTTCCAGGTATGGTTGTAGTCTCTTTTGAATAATCTTCAGTAGAATCTTGCTGGCATGTGGGATCAGAGCGATTGTGCGATAAGTTCCACAGTCAGTTGGATTACCTTTCTTTAGTATTGGTATAAACACAGATCTTTTCCAGTCAGTTGGCCATGATGTTGTCTTCCATATTTCTTGGCAGAGCCTTGTGAGTACGGTAACAGCTGCATCAGATTGCTGCAATACTTCTATGGGAATGCTATCAATGCCTGGTGCTTTGTTCTTTGATAAGGCTTTCAATGCTGCTTCAACTTCTTCTTTCATCACCAATGGTTCCCGATCATAAGGTACAGGTTGAAACGGCTGTTGGTCCACTTGATCTTTATCATATAAAAACTCTGTATATTCCTTCCACCTTTTCTTGATCTTCTCAGCATCATTCAACATAGAACCTTGAGCATCTTGTAACATTCCAATTCGAGGCTGGAACTTTTTCTTTAACTCTCGTAGCTTTAGAAAAGCCGATCTTGTTCTTCCTCTAATAGTTTCTGCTTCTATTTCCTTGCAAGTGTCATTGTAGTACTTTTCCTTGTCCTGTCTTGCTGCACGTTGGAAATCTCTGTTGAGTTCTGCGATTGTCTTTCTTTCTCCTCTGGCTTTAGCTTCTCTGCGTTTCTGGGCAATTTTCAGAGTTTCTTCTGTCATCCATTTTGGCCGTTTTTGCTTTTTCACCTTTTGTAGAGACTTCTCGCTTTCTTCCAACACAACCTTCTTGATGTCATTCCATAACTCTTCCGGAGCTCTGTCATTTGTATCTAAAGCAGCAAATCGATTTTGCAGGCAGTCTTTAAATTCCAGTGGTATATTCTCAAGGTCATATTTTGCTGCATTCATGAGTGGTTTGCTCTTTTTCAACTTTAGCTTGAGTTTGCATACTAGTAGTTGATGATCTGTACCACAGTCAGCTCCAGGTTTTATCTTTGTTGATGTTACAGAGCTTTTCCATCGTTGACTTCCACATATGTAGTCAATTTGATTTTTATATAATCCATTCGGTGAAGTCCATGTGTACAGTCGCCGCTTGTGTTGCTGGAAGAAGGTGTTTGAGATGAATAGATCATTGGTCTTGCAGAATTCTATTAGTCTTTCTCCAGCTTCATTTCTGTTGCCAAGTCCATATTTTCCAACTACTTTGCCTTCTTCTTTGTTGCCAACCTTTGCGTTCCAGTCACTCATAGAACAATTTCATTCTCTTCAGCAGCTGTTGTTGGGGCATATACTTGAATTATAGTTGTGTTGATAGGCAATCCTCGTAGACGAATAGAGATTAGATAGTACAAACCATAATAAAGAATAAGATTACTGAACATATAGGGGTATGTTTACTAAACCGTCTTAATGTGCGCTCTGCGATGTTATCACGCGATAAGGTACCTTATCGCCTGATGAAGGCGCCTTACTGGGCGAAAAGGTACCTTAGCGCGTGATAACGCGCACAGCGGCGCAAACGAGGGCTGAAGGCGGAGAAAGGCTCCCGGAGGGCGGAGGAAGGCTCCCCAGGGGCGGAGAGAAGGGGTCAATGGGTGGAGAGTGGGAGGGGAGAGGCTCCCCACACACTAACGCTGTGAAATCCGAGGCTCAAAACTAACGCCATTGAAATCCTGGCGTTAGAGCTGATTTAAAGGGAAAAGAAACCATTTACGTCAGCAATGTACAGCAAACCAGGGAAACCTACAAAAAGTGATAAGTGTGATACATGTGCACGGAACAAAAGGGTAAATAAACTTTGAAAATGTACAGAAGAAAATGTAAAAATAAAAGCTGGCCAATAGTGATATCAATGGGAAACATCAAAAAACGCTCCCAAGAAAGCTCCAAAAAAAAAGATATGAATTTTAGAAGGGTCTATTTTCCGTCCCCATACAAGGTGAATGAGTCCACAGTGTAATTGCGCTGAGCAGGGTGGGCATGTCGGAATGGGAAACTGGACAGATGCTGGAAAAGGGGACACAGAGGGCTGCAGGCGGCACATGCTGTGGTGCAGCTGGGCCACAGTGCGGACTAGGGTGATGCCTAGCTGGCCCATAGGAATGCTGAAACAGTAGAGCAGCCAGACAGCAACTGCTGAGGGCCCAACATGGGCACGAGTGTGCTCCCCACAGTGTCACTGGGGATAGTACCCAGCAGGCCCCAAAGGGCACGGAACATTGGCATGCGGTGCTGGGGGAAAGCGTGGACAGCTATGCAGGCATCCCTACCCCGGAACCCACACTATAGGCAGCTGCCTACCCGCACACTGGATGGCCTGAGGCTGCGTTCCACCAGCACCACCAGCAGAAGTGCATGTAAGCATGGTGGCAGAGGGATACTGGTGGTGGAAGGGGCAGTGGCAGCTGCCCAGAGCAGACTGTGGCCTAGCCCTGTTTTGGTGGGTGCCGTGCACTGCAACAGACAGGCTCTGCCTGACAAACAGTCATGGTATCTCCAGGGAATGCACTGTCTTTGTGGCAACACAGTGGTGCAGTGCACACAGCCAGTGTGTTCAGAAGCAAACAGTCACAGGTTCAAGTCCCAGCTGTGGTTCCTGCCAACTGAGTCCCCATATTTTACCCACTACTAAAACGTGCTAATACAGACAGAACCTTTATTGCAAATGACGTAAACATGCCCAAAACACCTAAACATGCGCATTACCTAGAGCAGAGTCTCCCAAATGCAGTCCTGGAGGGCCAAACACCATTCAGGTTCCATACTGTCTCTAATAAAGATGCCTGTGCTGCATTTCTATGTGCCGCCCCCATGGTATGCAGATGTATCTCATGCATATTCATGAGGGACAGCATGAAAACCCGAACAGTGTCTGGCCCACCAGGACTGGAGTCGGGAACCTCTGCCCTAAAGCAGCGGCCAACAGGGGCAGACACACCCGCACCCACAGGCTCCATTATCCAATGCCTCCTGGAGAGGCAGGATGTTGGGCCCTGCGTGCATCTCCCAATATGAGCACTTGCATACCTTAGCAATGCCACCCTAAACCTGGGAATACGGTACACATATATCAAAAGGTTGCTCTGATTACTAGCAGATAGCACTTCCGAAGTTACGTACAATTTTCTGAGTGAGCTACATCATAGCAACCTTTCTGATGTCTGTGGAGTGTGCTACAGGTCTTGTGTATGACAGTCTTTAACACCCTGGGGGGTGACCCCAACAGTATTGCGTACCATAGCCATGCCTGCACTGTGCCCAGGACTGGTGCAGTGGCCAGGGCTGCCAAACCCTCTATAGTTGCACAATGCTGGCATAGGTGTGGGGAGTGTGTGTCTGTCTATCCAGTGTGTGGTGGCTGCAAACACCCTCCACAGCCCACACTGCTAGCACTGTTGCCAGTATTGGCCTGCCAATGTGCATAATGAGGAGCAAGGTACTGTGGGAATAGCCAGGATAGGGTGGTCCTGGCCTGGATTCATCTGTACATAGCATAGGGCAATGGCTCGGACATTGTAGTGGCCGGCCACCACCTGCACGGACAGGGTGGCCACAGCATGTCCTGCTGGGAGGTCACTCTCACTCTGACTGAGCAGTGACCACAGCATGGCTAGGTTCCCCCATAGTGCTATATAATATTTTTTTCATGTGATATTTATGGGTTTTCTTTTGGGGTCCCATCACTGACTTATCTGCTTGGTGTGTATGCTGACATCCCAGTTCTGAGTACATGCATCTCCTCCAGGAACATGAACTAGCTAGCAGATTGTCTGCAGTTGGTATGTGTCTTGCTGGAACACCTTGCAGGGTGCAGTGCCTGGAGGCTTGTTGCTGGAGAATGTCAGATAGTGGTGGGGGGCAGCTGTGCATGTCCAGGCCTACTGTCTGTCTGCTATTGCTTTATGGATGTGTACAGCTCTGCATTGCCTGCGCTGTAGGGTGTCTGTTCCACAGCAAGACTGGGGTTGATGGTTCCCTCTACTGCCACCGTTGCAGGGAGGTAGAATGTGGATCTGTTGGTGGGCGATCCTGTTTCCCACCCTGAGCCCCAGAGGGTGGGTTGTGTGGTGGTACATATTTTGCCCATGGGTCCAAACACCCCCCCTCCTCCTCCCTTCACCTACATCATATAACTATGGCACCAAAACAGAATATGCACTATTCTGGGTGCATCATAGCCCATAAGGGCTAGACATAACTGAGAAATACAGAAGGACAAAGATGTATCCTAGGTGTGTCTGCAAGAACTACCTATCACACACAGCAGCACTGATGGGGACTTGCAGCATGGCTTATTTCAGCCATGAAGGGTGCTGTGGACCTGGTGCTGGGCGCCCCACCTCACCCTCAGGGTGAGCACAATACCCGCACAATGTGACGGTCTGTAGCTACTCTGTGCCAGTACCACGCAAGGTCGGTTCCCCCTACCAGGCCGAGGTGCTGTGGGGGTGCATACCCCATCTTGTGCCCATCTGTAGACTGCTGATTTGCATTGTATTTCCTTTCCTTTTCTAGCCAGTGGCCTTTTCTGTTAGACTGACCATTTTTGTAAACCTCTGTGCTCTAACTGGAACAGCGATATATCAAGCTAATAAACATAAACATAAACATGTGCAGTGCATCATGGGTACGGATGGGTTAACCCTATCCTGGTAACCACAGCAGTTTGTGTGGTGACATGCAGTCCTTCTGCAGCCAGCCAGGGGTTTGTTGGTAGCTGTAGCCCACTGGCTACTTCACTGCCTGTGGGGCCAGAAGTCATGGGTTCAAACACATGGTGGGCTTATTTGATAAGGTTGTCTGAGGCATTGTCTATTTTTAATGTACATTAGTGCTGCCAGCAAAAACACCCTCAGTGTACTGTAACCATAAGACGCCCTATAAAGTGCCTTATAAGGCGCCCTATAAAGCGCTTTATAGGGCACCTTATAAGGTGCCTTATCAGGTGTCCTCTAAAGCGCCTTATAGGGTGCCCTATAGGGGACATTATAGGGTGCCTTGGCAGACAGTGCACTTTATAATGTGCCCTATGGAGTGCCTTATAGGGTGCCTTATGCGGCACCTTAGGTTACGGCACGTGAGGGTGTGTTTGCTGGCAGCACTAATTAAACTACAAATAAAATGCCTCAAAAATCAATACTTACACGTAAAAGCTACTGCCTCAGCCAGCCATATGGATTAGGCACACTGGGAGATCAAACTCATGACCCCTGTACCACCAGTCAGCATATTAACCATTGTGCTACACCTCTGTTTCTGTGTTTGCATGTCTGAGCGCCTACTCAAGATTACCACGCATTAACATGCTTAGCAGCATCTCGCCCAATGTGCGCAGCGCACATTATCGCGCAATAATCCCGTTTTGCTACTTTAAGACCGACACGCCCACTCCTTTTATGGCAGCCTGCACACTATCGCCGGGCGCACGTTAAGACGGTTTAGTAAACATACCCCATAGATAATTATGGTTTAATGGGAGAAGGTCAACATGGGTTTACCCATGGAAAGTCTTGTTTTACTAATCTGTTATATTTTTTGAAGGTGTGAATAAACTGGTAGATTAGGGTAAGCCAGTTGATATAGTAAATATGGATTTTCAGAAAGCCTTTGATAAGGTCCCTCATCAGAGACTCTTGGGGGTATGTTTACTAAACTGCGGTAACGTAGCAGCGGCAGTAACGTTACTTAACACTCATTAACGTCACCGGCCGCGGTAAGTCATGCAGAGGGTGGAGAGAGGGCGGAGAGAAGGGGTCAATGGGCGGGGAGAGGCTCTTTATACACTAACGCGGGGAAATGAAGGGCCGAACATTACCGGGACTGAAAAACTGTCGTTAGATGCACATTTGCAAGAGGGAACATAAGATATGCCATACTGGGTCAGACCAAGATCCATCAAGCCCAGTATCCTGTTTCCAACAGTGGCCAATCTAGGTCATACGTACCTAGCAGTTTCCCCAAAAGACGCAGGTTCCACAATGCTTGTATTGGGTCAAGCATTGATATCCTGGGTCCCTTCTTAATAATGGTTTATGGACCTTTCCTCCAAGAACTTGTCCAAACCTTTTTTAAACCCGGCTACACTAACAGCCTTTACTACATCCTCCGGTAACAAATTCCAGAGTTTGATTACACGTTGAGTGAAAAAAATATTTTCTTTTATTAGTCTTAAATAGTTTACCCTGTAGCTTCATTGCATGTCCCCTAGTCTTTCTATAACGTAAACAATCGATCTACATTTACCCGTCCCTAACCTTTTTAGCCTCTCTTCATAGGGGTATCCTTCCATCCCCTTTACATTTTGGTGGCTCTTCTCTGAACCTTTTCTAATAACGCTATATCCTTTTTAAGATACGGCAACCAGAATTGCATACAATATTCAAGGTGCGGTTGCACCATGGAATGATACAGAGACATTATAATATCCTTTGTTCTATTTTCCATTTCTTTCCTTATGATTCCTAGCATTCTATTTGCTCTCTTAGCCGGCGCTGCACACTGGGCGGAGGGTTTTAACATGTTATCCACGATGACGCCTAAATCTTTTTCCTGAGCCACAGTCATAAGAACATAAGAACATAAAATATGCCATACTGGGTCAAATCTCTCTATAATGGGTGAAACCATTTAAGCGTCAGCAATGTACAACATAGGCAGGGAGCCCAAGAAAGGTGATAGTAGTGCTCCATGTGCAACAACAGCATAGTGCCCAAGTATGAAAGGCCACTATGGTGATGGTGCAAACGGGGCATAGGGGGCTGCCGGCGGGACATGTAGTGGGGGTAGCTGGGGCACAGGAACATAGAAACCGGACACCAGCAAGACAGCAGCTGACAAAGACAAAAACACAATCCACCTACATCTACCTGGTCCACCCTAGCTAACAGTCATCAGGGTATTGACCTGACATCCCCCCAGCCAACCCTCCCCCAAGTGGAAGGGACATAATATTGGCAGGCGGTGATGGGGCGGATGTGAGGATCACCATGTATGCCTCCCCACCCCAGACCCCGCTCTCTAGGCGACCGCCTACCCCACAGTGGATGGCCTAGGACTGCGCACTACCAGCACCAACAGCATATGGTCATGTCAGCATGGCAGGCACCTGCCTGCAGTGGACCTAGGCCATGCCCTCTACCAGTACGTGGTGTGCAGTGCAACATAAAAGTTCTGGCTGAGGAAAAGTACAGGTAGCTCCAGAGACTACTGTGCATGTGTGGTGCAGTACATACAGCCAGTGTGTCCAGAAGCAACAGGTCACAGGTTCAAGTCCCAGCTGTGGATCCTGAAGAGCATGTCCCTATATTTTACCCTGTGCAACACTAGAAAGCAGTAGTCACGCAGAAAACCAAGAACAAACCAACCAGAAGCGTGAGTGGATGGAAAGACAGAGTCCTTTATTAAACCTTTAGGCCGCCCGACACAGGCCGTGTTTCGTCACCCTTCGTCAGGGGCTGACCAGGCACAAAAACTCTGTTGTAGACTTTAAAAAGTATTACACCATGCTAATAAGATGAAATCTAAAACTTATTACTTGAAAACATCTGCTGTCTGATTCCTTAGACTCGCAGCATCTTATTAGCGTGGTGTAATACATTTTAAAGTCTACAACAGAGTTTTTGTGCCTGGCCAGACCCTGACGAAGGGTGACGAAACACGGCCTGTGTCAGGCAGCCTAAAGGTTTAATAAAGGACTCTGTCTTTCCATCCACTCACGCTTCAGGTTGGTTTGTCCTATATTTTACCCTACAGTGCAGATACAACAGCAACATGTGCAAAGCCCAATGCAGCGGCGAACAGGGGTACAAACACCCACTCACACAGGCTCCACAATCCAAAGATGCATGGAGAGTCAGTCTGTTGGCCCAAACATGGAGTTGCAGTTATCACCAGAGCACTTCTACTACCTCCTGCACAGTTTATCAATGTAGGCACTGTGATCAGGACCAGTGTGGCAGGCAGAGTTGCCAACCACCCCAATATTTGCACAATGTTGCAATAGGAGTGTGTGTGTGTGTGTATGTCTATCCATTGTTTTGTGGCTGCCCACACCTCACTGGGCCCACAATGTCCCACTGTTACCAGTATTAGCCTGAATATGTGCATAATGAGAGCAAGGTATTGTGGGTATGGCCCGGACAGGGCGGACTGGCCAGGATGCATCTTCACAGGGTGTGGGGCAATGGCTGGGACACTGTAGTGTCCGACCACCGCCTGCATGGACAGGGTGGCCACAGCATGTCATGCTGGGGGGAGTGGGGGGGGGGGAACACCCTCACTCTGACCGAGCAGTGACCATGGCATGTCTAGGTTCCCACATAGCACTCTATATTATTTGCTTCTAGTGATACTTGTGTATTCTCAGTGCTTGGATCCAATCACTGAGATACTTGTGTGGTACACATAGTTCCTTTGTAAACAAGCACTATGGATTGCCTAGTGGACTATCTTCAGTTAGTCTGTGCATGGTTGTAACACCTTGTGGAGTGCTGCAGGTGCAGTCTGACTGCGCTGTCTGCTGGTGAATGGTAGATGGTGGTGTGAGACAGTGGCTCTGGCCCACCAACTCTGGAGGGCTGTCTTATACCAGCAGGATGGAGATTGCTTCACCAGGGCTCAGGCACCTGTTCCTTATCTCCAAAAAAAGGGTGACTGTGGTCCCTCTTTGGGGTGTGTAGTGTATACCACTTTCACCTGTAGAGGCACTACTACACAACCCTCATGCAAGTCTAGGAACCTCTCTACCCTGATAACAGATGCCCATGTCAGCCAGCCCCTAACACTAGGTATGCACTAAACTGGGTTGTGTCTGGTTCCAAAAGGCCACATGTGACTGTGGAATACAGATGGACACCAGACTACCTTCGGATGCACTGCAAGGAAAACCTGTCACACACTGGCAGCAACGGTGATGTACAGCAGGACCTATCTCTAGCACCACATGTACTGCGGACCTAGTGCTGGGCGCCCATCCTATACCTCAGGGTGAACACAGAACCTGCGGAATGGCATGGTCTGTAGCTACTCTGTGCCAATATCATGCACTGTCAGTTCGTCTTTCCAAGCTGAGGTACCAGAGAGGTGCAGACCCCATTTGGTGATCAGCTGTAAACAGCTATTCAGCATGTGCATTGCATCATGGGTAATGGTGGGGTTACCCTATCCTGGCACTCAGAGCAGACAGTTTATGTGGTGCCTGCAGTCCTTCTGTACCCAGCCATTGCTGTGAGATACACCATGTAGTTATAGCCTACTGGTTAGTACAATGCCATTCTTGGCAGTGTTCATGAGTTCAATTCCTCATTGTTCCCTCCTTTCATGCCTGTTCTACTCAAATAGTTTGCATGCCTGTAACAGTCCTATTTTTGCAGATCTGTGCTGCCAGCCCATAATACCCTCGCCACAGTTGCCAACATTCCTTCAGTCCGTCTATATGCGTCTGTCAGCTATGTAGAGTCCTGTCTGCCTGTGCAGGCTGTCACCCCATGTCCTGCACTGCTACCCTTTCCTGCATTGTGCCTCTTCATGCTTGCCTCGCCTGTGCCTGATCTGCATGGCACCACCACTCCTCTGTCCACCCATCATTGTAACTATCCTGCCACCTCCGCCTCCACTGGGGGACACGTATTCCCATCATCTGCCACCCACTGTCTTTCCAGTACTTTACATTGCCAACACCCTGTGCTGTGGTACAGTTGCCCCCACCATGTTTGTCAACAGTACTGGCAGCCACATGGGATGGCCACAGATATGGCAGGTCCAGCAGCTCCCAGCTCTCCCTCCTTCACTCACCTGTTCATTGCCTTTCCTCGGTGCTCTATCTAGTGTTAGGGCTACATCTGTCTCTATGCCTCACAGGTCATGCATGTCATCCTGAAGCACCTTGCAGACCTTAGGGCACACTGACCTATGGCACCGTAACCTTGTTAGGCCACCTTAACCTATCATTCCATAACCCAGGGTGCCTTCTAAGGTGCCTTGTACAGGGGTGCTAATACGGTGCTTAGCCTAAGGAGCCCTACAGGGTGCCTTACAAAGCGCCTTATGAGGCACCTTATAAGGCACCTAACAAGGCACCTTATGAGGCACCTAACAAGGCACTTTATAAGGCACCTAACAAGGCACCTTACTTATAAGGCACCTTACAAGGCGCCTTATAATGTGCCTTGTAGGGTGCCTTATAAGTAAGGTGCCTTATAAGGCACCTTGCAATGTGGATTAGTCTAAGGCGCCTTGTAACGCGTGTTAGCTAATTCGGCTTGCCGTAATGATGCACCGCCTATGCCTTTATATGGGCATCTGTACCATTACCGCGGAACCTAACGTGGGTAACATTACCGCGGTTTAGTAAACATACCCCTTGGTGAAATTAGAAAATCATGGGATAGAGAGCATTGTAATGTTGTGGAATTGGTTATAAGATAGAAAGCAGAGCATAGTGCTAAATGGCCAATTTTCCCAATGGAGAAAGGTGAATTGTGGAGTACCCCAGGGATCTGTGCTGGGTCCGCTGCTTTTTAACATATTCGTAAATGACCTGGAAATGGGAATAGGGAGAGAGGTGATAAAATTTGCAGATGACACAAAGAGGATTGATGAAAATTTTTGAGAGGATCTTGATAAATTAGAAGACTGGATGTTGAAATGGCAGATTAAATTTAATGTGGACAAGTGCAAAGTTATGCACGTAGGAAAGAACCACCCAAACTATGGTTACACGATGCAAGGTTTCACATTAGGAACCACCACCCAGGAAAAAGATTTAGGCATCATCATGGATAATACGTTGAAACTCTCCACCCAGTGTGCAGCAGGTGGCCAAGAAAGCAAATAGAATGCTAGGAATCATAAGAAAAGGAATGGAGAATAGATCCAAGAATATTATAATACCTCTGATAATATGAGGAAAACAGTTAAGAAAAAAACTAAAAGGAGCAGTTGCAAAGGTTAAAGACGTACATCAAGCTTGGGTATTGTTGAAAAATACTATCTTGGAAGCCCAGACCAGCTGTATTCCACGCTTTAAGAAAAGTGGAAGGAAGTCCAAAAAACTGCCAGCATGGTTTAAAGGTGAGGTCAGAGAGGCTGTTGTTGCCAAAAAAGCATCTTTCAGGAAATGGAAAAAAGAGCCAAACGACGAAACCTGGAAACAGCACAAGCACTGGCAAGTCAAATGCAAGGCATTGATAAGGCAGGCAAAGAGAGAATTTGAGAAGAAGCTTGCTGCGGAAGCAAAAACGCGAAATAAAGACCTTTTCAAGTACATTCGTAGCAAAAAACCTGTGAGAGAGTCAGTTGGTCCATTAGATGATAAAGGGGTTAAAGGAGCACTAAGAGGCGACAAGGCGATAGCGGAGACACTGAATGAATTCTTTGCTTCGGTCTTTACTGAGGAAGATGTAGGGATGTTACCCATGACTGAAGTGGTATTTAAAGGTGCGGAAGAATTGAAGGAAATATCTATACATCGGGAAGATGTCTTACAACTATTAGATAAACTGAAGAGTAGCAAATCACCTGGGCCGGATGGTATACATCCAAGGGTGTTGAAAGAACTGAAATATGAGATTGCAGACCTGCTATCAGTAATCTGTGAACTATCATTAACATCATCTCTAATACCTGAAGATTGGAGGATCGCCAATGTAACACCAATTTTTAAAAAGGGTTCCAGGGGTGATCCGGGAAACTACAGACCGGTGAGCCTGACGTCAGTACCAGGAAAAATGGTAGAAACCATCATAAAGAATAAAATTACTCAGCATGTAGATAGTCACGACCTAATGGGAGACAGCCAACATGGCTTTAGACAAGGAAGATCTTGTCTTACTAATCTGTTATGTTTTTTTGAAGGAGTGAATAAACAGGTGGACAAAGGTGAGTCAGTTGATATTGTGTATCTGGACTTTCAGAAAGCCTTTGACAAGGTCCCTCATCAGAGACTTTTGGCAAAACTAAAGAGTCATGGGATAGGAGGCAGTGTACTATTGTGGATCAGGAACTGGTTAAAAGATAGAAAGCAGAGGGTAGGGCTAAATGGCCCATTTTCCCAATGGAGAAAGGTGAATAGTGGTGTACCCCAGGGATCTGTGCTGGGTCCGCTGCTTTTTGACATATTCATAAATGACCTGGAAAGTGGAATAACGAGTGAGGTTATCAAATTTGCAGATGACACAAAACTATTTAAAGTTGTTAAAACCCAAGAGGATTGTGAAAAATTGCAAGAGGATCTTGATAAATTGGAAGACTGGGCATCAAAATGGCAGATGAAATTTAATGTGGACAAGTGCAAGGTTATGCACCTAGGGAAGAACAACCCAAACTATGGTTACACGATGCAAGGTTCCACATTAGGAACCACCACCCAGGAAAAAGATTTAGGCGTCATTGTGGATACCATGTTAAAACCCTCGGCCCAGTGTGCAGCGGCGGCCAAGAGAGCAAATAGAATGCTAGGTATGATAAGGAAAGGAATGGAAAATAAAACAAAAGATATTATAATGCCTCTATATCGTTCCATGGTGAGACCGCACCTTGAATATTGTGTGCAATTCTGGTCGCCATATCTTAAAAAGGATATAGCGATTTTAGAAAAGGTTCAGAGAAGAGCCACCAAAATGGTAAAGGGGATGGAAGGATACTCCTATGAAGAAAGGCTAAAAAGGTTAGGGCTCTTTAACCTGGAAAAGAGACGGCTGAGGGGGGGATATGATAGAAGTCTATAAATTAATGAATGGAGTGGAACGGGTAAACGTAGATCGATTGTTTACGTTATCAGAATATAGAAAGACTAGGGGACATGCAATGAAGCTACAGGGTAAACTATTTAAGACTAATAAAAGAAAATATTTTTTCACTCAACATGTAATCAAACTCTGGAATTTGTTACTGGAGGATGTAGTAAAGGCTGTTAGTGTAGCTGGGTTTAAAAAAGGTTTGGACAAGTTCCTGGAGGAAAGGTCCATAAACCATTATTAAGAAGTGACCGAAGATATCAATGCTTGACCCAGTACAAGCATTGTGTAACTTGTGTCTCTTGGGGAAACTGCTAGGTACATATGACCTAGATTGGCCACTGTTGGAAACAGAATACTGGGCTTGATGGACCTTGGTCTGACCCAGTATGGCATATCTTATGTTCTTATGTTCTCTGTATTGTTCCATGGTGTGACTGCACCTTGAATACTGTTTGCAATTCTGGTCACCATATCTTAAAAAAGGTATACCAGAATTAGAAAAGGTATAGAGAAGAGCCACTAAAATAGTTCAGGGGATGGAAGGATACTTCTATGAGGAAAGGTTTAAAAGGTAAGGGCTCTTAAAGTTGGAAAAAAGACAGCTGAGGAGAGATATGATAGAGGTCTATAAATTAATGAATGGAGTGGAATGGGTAAATGTAGATAGGTTTTGATGCCATCAAAAAGTAGAAAGATTAGAAGACACGCAATGAAGCTACAATGTAACCCATTTAAGACTAAGAAGAGAAAATATTTTTTCACTCAACGCATAATTAAACTCTGGAATTCGTTACCAGAGGATGTAGTAAAAGCTGTTAGCATAGCTGGGTTTAAAAAAGATTTGGACAAGTTCCTGGAGGAAAGGTCTACAAGCCATTATTAAAGAGGACCCAAGAAATCTACTGCTTAACCCAGGACAAGCATCATGGAACCTATGTACCTTAGGAATATGGCTTTTGGTTTTTGAGATGCAAGGTTAAGTTGGCGGTGCTGCTAAAGGTGCTCTATTTGCAGCTATGTACTGCTTCTTCTACTTCCTCTATGCTCAGCCTAGCTTATTCATTATAATCAGTACTATTTTTTTTTTTAAGTAAAGAATTGCAGGAAGAAGGATATTGCCTCTCTTGCCTCATGCACCATCATGCTGACAAGCTTCTGTCTCTCTCTCTCTCTCCCCCCCCCCCCTCCTTTGCTAGCAGTGCTGTGAAATGGGAGAGGGATAAAGGGGCATGGTGGAGGGGTAGGGGAGGATAGAAGGGCATGGAGTAAAGAGGATGGGCAGGGGAGGAAAGATATGGGAAGGGATTATGGAAGTGCAGAGAAGCTTAGGATATAGGAAGAAGGCAAGTAGGAGGAGAGGAAGGGAGAGGAGCACATGCCATGCAAGCAGCCCTGGGAGTAAGAGAAGGTGGAGAAGGAGATGGTGGTAAGGAAGAGGAGCCAAGGATGCACCACAGATCGGTTCCTCATCCCAACACCAACCCGGCCGTTTTTGCTATTATGATAAGCACTCAGAGCAAGAATGAATTCCACCCCTCTCTGCATCCGCTAATCTCAGGTGGAGTACAACTCCAGTGTTCCCGAATATGATCATATTTATTTATTTTATTTATTTTTTATTTATTTAACTATTTCTTTTATACCGCCCCTTCCAGAGATCAAGGGCGGTTTACATATAACAGATTAACAGTCTTGTACACAATTTGTATACATTTTACATAGAACAATAGAAATCAACTATTTACATTGAACAATAAATATAAACTTTGTAGGTATTAAAGCAAAAACATCTTGTAGGTATTAAAGCAAAAACTTTGCAGGTATTAAAGCAAACACATCAAACTTTATACAAATGTATATTTACAGCGTGTGGTGTGTGTGGTGTATGGGGCAGATATTGGTGTAGGTGCTGGAATTTAATTCCTTTTTTTGTCGTCTTTGGGGCGTGTGTGGGGGGGGACAGGCTTGTGGTTACATTGTTGGGATTAAGGGGGTTTGTGCATGTGTGACCACGTTTGTTGTGGAGCTGGCTTTGGGGGAGTAGGGGATTTCGAAGTGTTCAGTGAACAGGTAGGTCTTTAATTCTTTTCTGAATTGGATGAGGTCTCTTATGGTGCGAAGTTCAATAGGGAGGCCATTCCAGAGTGTAGGAGCAGTGAATGAGAATGCTCTGGAGCTAGTGGTATTCTTAGTTTTCCGGATGGCTTTTGGTATGATGAGGGAGTGGGCTGCGTTTTGTCTGAGGGTCCTTGTCGATGTTGGAGATTGCAGTAATGTGGATAAGTGTGAGGGGGTTATGTCGTTTATGAGTTTATAGGTTGTTAGGATAATTTTATATTTGATTCGGCTGTTTATAGGGAGCCAGTGGAGTTCCAGCAGTATTGGGGTTACGTGGTCTGTTAGGCAAGCTTTAGCAATTACTTTTGCACAGATGTTTTGTGCTCTTTGTAGAAGGTATGTGTTTTTTTTTAGGGAGGCCTATTAGGAGACTATTGCAATAGTCGAAGTGAGGGGTGATCAGTGTACTTACTACGGATCTAAAGTCTTGTGTTTCGAGGAGTGGCCTTAGGTGCTGAATAGTTTTGAGTTTATAGAAAATGGTTTTTACTGTTTGTTTTATGTGTGGTAGCACGGTGAGAGTGTGGTCTATTATTACTCCTAAGTATTTTACCTGTTTTCTGACAGGTATGGAGGTTTTGTTGATTGTGATTGTTTCCGGGTAAGTGTTCTCAGTCATAGATGATCTTGTTACAAACATTGCCTCTGTTTTTTTGAGGTTTATGCTGAGGTGGTTAGTTTCCATCCAGGAGAAGGTCTCAGCCATGCATTTGGATAGCGAGTCATATGTAGGGTTTTTAATGGTTATGGGGATAGCTAGCATGATGTCATCAGCATATATAAAATGGTTAATCCTGTGTTTTTTAAATATGTTTGTTATCGGTTGCAGGTACAGGTTAAATAGGAGGGCTGAAAGGGCTGATCCTTGGGGTATTCCCTGTCCTTGGGGGAATGTTTCTGATGCTTGTTGGTCAATTTGGATGCGTATTAATCTATGTGAAATGTAGGATTTGAACCAATTAAGGACAATCCCGCCTATTCCTAGGTTTTCTAATCTGTTGATCAGTGTCAGGTGATTAATGTTATCGAAGGCGGCATAATTGCACTATTTGTCATTGTAATAACTTTCAACAGGATCTCAAAGACTTTTCACAGCACAACACCACAAGTGTGTCAACCTCAGAGAGGAACAAAGGAGCTCTTATTAAGAGGCCCACATGCTTCAGGTCTGTGTGGGCAACGACTGGAAATGGTCCAGGAAAACAGCCCAACTCTTGCAAAAAACACTGTGGGATAATAAATATTAGTAGGATGTAGGGGACTGGAGTAAAACTGCCATTTCTCTTGAACTGAAAGCCAGGATGCTGGGTGAGCGACGGCAGTAGGTCTTGGGAGCCAGCCTCTTTCTCCAACACTTCCAGACATTCTGTTCAGGACCTGGGACTTCTCAGCAGCACGTCACTAATTGAACTTAAGGAGAACCTGGGTTATAAACTGGATCAGTTCAGCTGCTTACCAGTCTTGCTGAATTCAAGCTCGGTGTATTCATATCAAAGGAAAGTGCGGAGACAGACCACAGCCACACAAAAAGGTCTTCTATAGAGTGTGTGAAGAGCAGATCTTTTCGTGTGGCTGTGGTCTCTCTCTGCTCTTTCCTTTGACATTCTAGTTTGCGGAGGCCGCTTTCCTCATTTGTTTCCTTCTCATACTTATATCAAAACCAGAGTGCAAGTTTACTTTTCAGTAGAAACAGCTCCATTCCAGTAAAGCAAGGAGGCAGGGCAACCATACAGTGAACCTCAAGCCTGTTACTGAGGAAGTCCAAAGAACCGTTTGCAGACTGTGAAGGCAGGCAATGAACACATATGAATTGACTCACAAAAGCTGCACATGCACCGATGCATCTGCTTTTTAAGCTTATCCCAACTCCCCAACTTTCACATGCATGACCTGTATGAATTTTATTTCAGCTGTGTGCTTTAGACTGTTGCTTGGAGCCACGGTCTCTCTCCTCCCAGTTTCCAAGGTACAGCATGAAAATGGGGAAGCCTAGGTGTGCTGCAAGCACCCCCAAGGCTTTGAAAGTTCCAGGTTTATTTAGCAGCTTAAAGGGAAGGCAGCTAGAATTCAGAAAACATTTTTAACAAGTGGTTGCTGTTGTATTTTTGCAGTGTTTTCCTTTGAAAATTTGGCTGTGCGCACAACTTAAGTCCAAAGTGTCAGCATGCTTTGAGCCTGTAGCCCAGCAGGTGCAAAGTAGTTACAGTCTTCGCGTTATACTGCCGCCCTGATGGCAACGCAGATAAAGACCAGCATGGTCCATCTAGCCTGCCCAGTAAGGCGGATCGAGTTGTAGAGTTGCACCTGCCGCTCTGGTAAGTTACTCCTCTCTATTTATGAAGTTATTTACATTTGCTTTGATTCCATCCTCTTGGAATCCTTATCTGACAGCCCTTCTGCAATATCACTTACAAAAATATTAAACTGAACTGGACCAAGGACCAATCTCAGCAGCATACTGCTAGTAATGTCCTTATCCTCAAAAGTGAGCTCCATATACCACTGCCTTTTGTTGCAAATCACCCAACCAGTCTCTAACTCAGTCAGTCATTTTAGGATCCATCCCAAGGGTACTCAGTAAATTTATAAATCACATATGTGGAACAATGTCCACGGCTTTGCTGAAATCTAACTACACCACATCTAGCGCTCTCCCTCAAGCCAATTCTCTGATTATCCAATTCAAGAAATGAATCCAATTTTTCTATCTCTAGTAAAACTATGTTGCCTCAGGTCTTGCAATCCATTGGACTCCAAAAACTGCACTATCCTTTGTTTGAGTAGCATTTCCATTAAATGTATTCACCACAGAGGTCCCACTGGCCTATAAATTCCCAAACGTTTCCTCATTTCACTTTTGTGGAGAAGGGGTAACATCAAACCTTCTCCAGTCCTCTGAGACCACTCCCAGCTCTATTCTAAGGAAGCATTGAAAAGGTCAGATTGTGGATACCTCCCATTTGGCCTCATTGCTTTGTCTACTTTTAGTTTAGCTAGCTCCTTGTGAGCAGACTTCTTAAATTGTTCAATATCTACCTCACTTCCATTCCTATTTGTGAGTGTTTGCTCAGGTCCTGCTCCGGGCCCTTCATCTAACAGAAATATTTGTTAAGCAATTCCGCTTTATCCTCATCAGCTTCTACATATTCCTCCCTTTCACCCTTGAGTCTGACGAGGCTACTTTTTGCACTTCCTCCTGTCACATATCTTAAAAAAAAGTTTCATCCACTCAGACTTTTTTTCTGCCTAACTTTAGCCATTTTCGTTAGCTGGTTAGCAGGTCTGTATCACTGCAGACTGGCTAACATTTGTTGCCGCCCATCACGCTGTCCCCGGAACATCTATGTTCCCGTTTCTGCTTAATACATTATAGGTAAATGTGCACTCACAGTGAGCTTCATCACTGTCCCTGCCATGCCTAGAGTTAAATACATGTAAAGGCGGTGGTGTCCAAAGGGCCAGGTGGTGGGTGCGGTCTGCCCCGGGTGCCAGCCAGAAGGGAGGTGCAATCACCGAATTCTGGGCCCACACGGCAGCCACACATGCAGCAAACTGACTCTAACTTGTTTGCCGGTGTGGCTCTAATTGCAAGACTTTGGCCCGTTGGGCAACAGCTGTTGGGCCTAGAGCTAAGGCAGCATGGCAAGCCTGCCAAGAATTTATAGTACGTTTGCTGAGTGCTTACATGGGGGTGGGCATCACAGGGGTATGTCATGGGGGGGGCATTGAAATAATCTTTTCTAGGTGCCAAATGTACTCGGTACGGCACTGTGTAAGGGCATACCTCGTCTGGGAGCAATCCGTCACCAAAACAGCCCGCAAACAACCAAATTGCTCCCAGTCCTTTCTCTGTCCCTCCATCAATCGGCTCAGACACAGTCTTATCCACAGGGACAAATTCTCCAATGAGAGAACGGGACTTCAAAAGCCCAGAAAATGCTCAGAACTGAACTGGGTGCTTCATCTGCCTTAACAGTTGAAAATCTGTAGCTCAACCATTGTTTAATCCCGTAGTCCTTCTTTCGGGAGGATGTATATCATATATGGTTAACTCCAGTGCATCTTTCCTTGAAATAAAAGGTGCTCTTTCATTAATACATGAGGACCATGGGTCAGTTTTAGCAGGCAACGAAAAAGGTGCCAGTACTCCATACCACCGTGTACCCTCTCACAAAAAAGCCCTGGCTAACTCCTTTCATCCATCTCCAGCATTTGTGTCTGATCCTGAAGTACTGATAGCAGTCCAGGGATGAGGAAAGAGGGGGTGGGGTGTTGCTCCTGTTCTAAGGGCACCTAATCTCTCTCTGCAGACTTTTAATGACACATCCCTCCCCTACCGCAGTGGTTCTCAACCCAGTCCTTGGGACACACCTAGCCAGTCAGATTTTCAGCATAGTGGAACTCTCAAGGAAGAGAAATATGATATAATGTCTGCAGAATACAACTGCTATATCTTAATAACCTAGAATATTCCGATAACAGACATGGTACTCATGATGTCAGCATAGAAAAGGCAGCGCAGGAGAACCTTCATATGTAAGCTCTAAGGAGCGGGACCCGTCTTCTATATCTTCTTGTATAGCGCTGCATACATCTTCTAGCGCTATATAAATGATGAAAAATAGTAGTAATAGTAGTAGTAGAGAGGCTGCTCACTATACAATGAACATCCTAATAGGCCGCAGAGGGAACTGATGCAATTGGAACATATAGACAGAAAGACAAAGGCATAGGGTTAAATTAAAAATGGGTCAATCAGAACCCATTTGCAGTGCAGGTGAAGAAGGCGTATTAATGAGCACAGTCTCTTCCCTATGAACCTACAGTGGGCAGAAGATGAAGACAGTCACTGTCTACTGGACCTCTAGGATGGTAAGGCAACCTTGGCCGTACACTGATATCATTATAGCAAGCTCTTGATATCTGAACAGGTTTTTTGTTTGTTTTTACATATTGATTTGAAAAGACACATTGGAGTGAATCAGAATTTCAAGATGTTATGTCAGCAGGTAGGTTTCCCGCCTCTAGGCTCTGCCGGTTAATCAGGGACAGTCATTTGGCAGGGCATGCTACCCATCCAGTGGTGATTCACTGGAATTAAGATGTAGGCGTATGTGTATCTTTAAAAAGCATTGGGCAACAGGTGTTTATGAAAGGTGTGGTCCTGGGTGTGCTCGCACAGAGTTCATAGAAAGTGACTTAGGCATAGGCAAAATGAATTTACAACTACATCACAACATACTCTTGAATGAGAGTCACACATTGGCATTTGTTGTTTAGACACAGACCGGGTTGTTTTTGTACCCAACCAAAAAGAACTCAAGCATAATTGGCTGATGCCTCAATTAACTAATTTCGATGATTACAGATTGATGAAGATGGGACATTCCATTCTATGAAGCATCCCAAGAGTAGTAGAGAAACAACAAGGAGATACAGATCTCAGACTGGTACTGGAGAACTTGGAGCAAGAGAAAATGCCAACCAAAGTGGCATTTGGAAGCCGCCCCACACTGTCTTACTTCTGGGATAAGAACGGCATGCAGAACCTGTGTCATGAAGGCACTATCGTCACAAAATAATGCATCTTTCTGCAAAACCATGTGGTCTTGCATGGAGGGCAGGCAAAGAAGGAAGAGTTAGGATTCTATTTCTTTCCAATGGTGTCTAGGCCAGAAGGAATTCTACTCATTGCAGGACAAGCCATAGCAGAATTATACATTTCTTTCAGATATCAGTCAACCATTATTGATGTTTATTCATGGAAACATAGTAAATGATGGCAGATAAAGACCAGCATGCTCCATTTAGTCTGCCCAGTAAGATGGCTAAAGTTGTAGAGTTGTACCTGCTGCTCCGCCTCTCTGTCTCTGTTTAGGGTTGTACCTGTCACTCCATTTATTTTATTATTTATATATTTATTTATTACATGCACTTATATACCGCGCTATTTCCATCAGTGCGGTTTACATAGAACCAGTTAAATACACATCTAAAAAAATTTGATTTGTGTTTACAATTAACAGGCAACAGAACTTGGATAGATAACAAGGGGGTAACTATTTACAACTGTACAGAAAGAGCAGGCTGAACGTCTGTTTGAAGTGGTTAGTTTACTGATGAGGCATTTGAGGTGCTGTCATCCGGGTAATGCTCGAGGAAAAGGTGGTATTTCAGAGCTTTCCTAAACTGCGTTAAATTAGTGATTGCCCATATACTAGGAGGGAGGCTGTTCCAGCATTTTGGGGCCGAGAATTTGAAAGCCCTGTTCACTGTTGTCTGGCAGCACTTGGTTGTTTCTCTTGGGACTATTAGTTTATTGTCCTCAGGGGATCTTCTAGGTCTGTTCAGGGGGGTTATCTGAATGAGGTCTGCTAGGGCTGGTGGGGCGAGCTTATTTATGATCTTGAAGGTCAGAATTATGGTTTTGAACGTAATTCTGCCTTTTATGGGGAACCAGTGGAGTTGTTTAAGGATGGGTGTAATGTGTTCCCACTTGGAAGCGCCCTGGAGCACTCTTGCAGCAGAGTTTATTGCAAGCTGTAAAGGGTGTAGCGTGGATTGCAGGAGACCGTGGAGTATGGCGTTTGCATAGTCAAGATGCGGTATGATCAAGGCTTGGTATACTGTGCGGAAGTCGCCAGGTTCCATGCAGACACCTCCCTCTATTTATGAAATTATTTCATTTATTTGTGCTCCTTATACAGGAGATTTGGATTAAACAGTCAAGAACATTATTCTGCATTGCAGACTGGATATCACAAGCGAGAAAAGAACATTATGGCAGGCTGAATAGCACAAAACAATTCTGTGACATACGTGAGAGTATCAATCCTCAGGGATGATCCATTCAAAAGGCTGGAATAACTTAGCAGGAGATATGTTGGGATTATGTATAATCAAGCTACTGCCCTGTACGTGCTCTGAAAAAGGTTTTCATGCCAAACAGGGATCTCCTATATGGAGGTGTGGCCTACTGGTTAGAGCAGTGGGCTGTATACCAGGGAAGCCAGGGTCAAATCTCACAGTTCCTCTTTGTGATTTTATGCAAGTCACTTAACACCTTATTGGATGGGGAAAAACACTGCCTTACCTGAATCTAAGTCACCCTGAACTTTATAGAGGCAGTGTGAGTTAAATCTAATTTAATAAACATGCTTAGTGTGTGGCCTGGTGAAGGGAAAAAAAGCTTTCATTGAATAGTGCTTTGAGGGGCAGCTGTACTAAAGCCGTGTTTAGGGGGTGTCTGTCCCCCTGTAGTTAGAGCAATGCACAGACGCAGCATCAGGCAAGCCGGCATGTGAGTGTGTCAAACACCCCCACTGAAGTGGCATTAAGCAAGCCGGCATGTGAGTGTGTCAAACACCCCCACTGAAGTGGCATTAAGTTCTGCTCATCACAGCACAGAGGACTGCACAAAGCTAAGCTTTCAGATTTTATAAGTGCCTGTTTTTATCTTAATATAAATTTCAGCTTGGGCTATAAGTTTAGTATTATTCAGGCTGCCTACATTCCAGATATCTCAGTGTGCCCTCAGTTCATATAAGGTCTACTGGCCAGGGACACTTGTGATATACAGCTACTTGGAATTGAAGTGCACATTTGGTCTAGATTTGCAGAGACCTAGGGGTATGTTTACTAAACTGCGGTAACGTTACAAAACGCGCGTTATGTAACGTTAATGTGCGTTATGTAACGTTAACGCGCAGTATCGTAACCTAACGATCGTTGACGTTCCGCGGCGCAGTAAATACCGCAGAAGGTGGAGAGAGGGCGGAGAGAAGGGGTCAATGAGCGGAGTGTGGGCGGGGAGAGGTTCCATTCACACTAACGTGCTGATCTGAAGAGCTGAATCCTAACGCGATTGAAAACCTGCCGTTAGATGCACATATGCAGGAGAGAGAAACCATTTACGTGTCAGCAATGTACAGCCCAGGCAGGGAGCCCAAAAACTGTGATAGTAGTGCTCCATGTACAGCCATACCATAGTGCCAAAGTATGAATGGCCACTATGGCGATGGTGCAAATGGGGCATAGGGGGCATAGGGGGCGGCAGGCGGGACATGTAGCATAGGTAGCTGGGGCACAGGGTGGACTAGGCAGGCGCCTAGGTGGCACATAGGAACATAGAAACTGGAAAACAGCAAGACAGCAGCTGACCAAGACCAAACACAATCCACCTATATCTACCTGGTTCATCCTAGCCAATAGATGCTAGGGCACTGACCTGACATCCCCCAGGCCATCACGCTCCCATGTGGAGGGGACATAATAGTGGTAGGCAGTGATAGGGGGATGTGAGGATGTCCATGTATGCCCCCCCACCACAGAACCCGCTCCCTAGGCGGGCACCAACCTACACACAGTTGATGGCCTGGGACTGCGCACTACCAGCACCGACAGCAAATGGCCACGTCAGCTTGGCAGGGGGACGTGTGCCCGTACTGGAGGGGGCAGTGCCACCTCCCTGCAGTGGACCTAGACCATGCTCTGCATCAGTACGTGGTGTGCAGTGCAACATAAAAGGTCTGGCTGAGGAAAAGTGCAGGTAGCCCCAGGGACTACCATGCATCTGTGGCAACAGTGTGGTGCAGTACACCCAGCCAGTGTGTCCAGGAGCAGAGGGTCACAGGTGCAAGTCCCAGCTGTGGTTCCTGCAGAGCATGTCCCTATATTTTACCCTTCAATGCAGATACAACAGCAACATGTGCAAAGCCCAAAGCAGCGGTGAACAGGGGTACCAACACCCACTCACACAGGCTCCACAATCCAATGATGCATGGAGTAGCAGGCTGTTGACCCCAGCATTGGGATGAAGTTATCACCAGAGCACTACTACTACCCCCTGCACAGTTTAGCAATGTCTGCGCTGTGCTCAGGACTAGTGTTGCGGGCAGGGCTGCCAACCACCCCTATCTTTGTATAATGCTGCAAAAGGAGTGAGCGTGTTTGTATGTCTATCCATTGTTCTGTGGCTGCCCACACTTCACTGGGCCCAAAATGTCCCACTGTTACCAGCGTTAGCCTGATTAGTTGCATAATGAGGAGCAAGGTATTCTGGGTATGGCCCGGACAGGGCAAATTGGCCAGGATGCATCTTCACAGGGTGTGGGGAAATGGCTAGGACACTGTAGTGCCTGACCACCACCTGCATGGACAGGGTGGCCACAGCAGTGACCATGGCAGGTCTAGGTTCCCAATTAGCGCTCTACACTACTTGTTTCTAGTGATATATTTGTGTTCCTCAATGCTGGAGTCCTAGTCACTGAGATGCCTGCTTCCTGCACATAGTTCCTGGTGGACTGTCTGCAATTAGACTGTGCATGGCCAGAACACCTTTAAGGTACAGTCTGACTGTGCTGTCTGCTGGTGACTGGCAGACAGTGGTGGGAGGCAATTGGGGTTTCCAGACCTAACCCCAGCATTGCTGCTGGTCTGCCACTGTCCCAGTCATAGGTATGGCTCTGGCCCCACCAACCCTGGAGGGCTGTCTCGTACAAACAGGATGGAGGTTACTTCCCTGGGGGCGGGGGCACTGTTCTTTACCTACAAAATGGGTGATGTGGGCCCCTTTGCGGTATGTAGTGTGTTCCACTGTGACCTATACAGCCACTGCTACACACACCTCATGCAATTCTAGGAACCCCTCTGCCCTGATAACAGCTGCCCATGTCAGCCAGACCCTCACACGGGATACACACTAATCTGGCTGGTGTCTGGTCCCACAGGGCCGCATATGACTGCAGGACACAGATGGACACCAAATTACTTTCGGCTGCACTGCACAGAACACCTGTCACACACTGGTAGTGATGGGGATGTACAGCAGGACCTATCTCTAGCACCACATGTACTGCGGACCTAGTCCTGGGCACTCATCCTATCCCTCAGGGTGACCACAGAACCTGCACAATGGCATGGTCTGTAGCTACTCTGTGCCAGTATCACACGCTGTCAGTTCATCTTTCCCAGCTGAGGTACCGGAGAGGTGCAGTCCCCATTTTGTGATCAGCTGTAGACTGCTATTCAGCATGTGCATTGCATCATGGGTATGGTGGGGTTACCCTATCCTGGCACTCAGAGCAGACAAGTTGTGCGGTGACCTGCAGTCCTTCTGTACCCAGCCATTGCTGTGACATACACCACGGAGGTATAGCCTACTGGTTAATACATTGCCATTCTTGGCAGTGTTCATTGGTTCAGTTCCTCATTGTTCCCTCCTCTCATGCCTGTCCTACTCAAATAGTGTGCATGCCTGTAGAGGTCATATTTTTGCAGATCTGCGCTTCCAGCCCATAATACCCTCGCCACAACTGCCAACATTCCCTCGGTACGTCTATCTGCGTATGTCAGCTGTGTAGAGTCCTGTCTGCCAGTGCGGGCTGCCACCCCATGTCATACCCTTTCCTGCATTGCGCCTCTTCATACTTGCCTCGCCTGTGCCTGATCTGCATGGCACCACCACTCCTCTGTCCACCCATCATTGTAACTATCCTGCCACCTCTGCCTCCACTGGGGGACATGTATTCCCATTTTATTTATTTATTTATTTATTACAATTTCTTATATACCGCACTATTGTCAGCACGGTTTACATACAACAAAATGACCATAACAAACTGCTTGGCTTCACATAGAACAGGAGTAACAACTTGGATAACATGTTTTTGCTTTACAGAGAACAGGAGTAACAACTTGGATAACACAGGGAATGCAAACTGAACTAAATACATATGTACAAGGAGATCGAGTCTGAGAATTTAGGGTGTACATGTGTACGATAGGGTTGATATGTTAACTTGAGGGGGTAAGGGGAGAGGCAATTATGTAGGGGTTGGGTTAATCTGGTAGTACTGAGTAAATAAATGGAATTTGAGAGCCTTTCTGAATTGTGTTAAGTCAGTAATCGCACGGATGCATGGTGGTAATGCGTTCCAACATTTTGGGGCATAGATACTGAATGCCCTGTTAGATGTTGCGGTTGTGTACTTTGTTGAAGCCTTTGGGATTACTAGCGCATTTGTAGATGGGGTTCTCCTTGTTCTGTTGGGAGGAATGGGCTGGATGATGTCGGTTAATGAGGGGGAGGTGATGCCATGGATGGATTTGAAGGTGAGTAACAAAGATTTGAATGTAAGCCTTCCTTGTATGGGGAACCAATGAAGTTGTATTAGGATAGGCGTTATATGGTCGCATCTTGCTGCTCCCACTAAGACTCTGGCTGCGGCATTCATGGCAAGTTGCAACGGATTGAGAGTTGATTGAGGGAGACCTTGGAGAATAGCGTTGGCAAAGTCAAAGTGTGGCAAGATCAGGGCTTGGTATATTGTCCGGAAGTCTTCAGGGCTTAGAAGGGATTGCAGGTGTCTGAGTGACCGGATTTTGAAATATATGGCTCTGACTATGTTGGATATATGGGATTTCATATCTAGTCATTGATCGAGGGTGACCCCTAAGTACCGAATTGCTGATTTGGTTTGGAGCTCAGCTTCTTTAACCTTTATATGAGGTGGAGGGCAGAAACTCTGGTCTCTGGTGATGAATAGCACCTCAGACTTTTTGTGTTGGATCCTGAGGTTTTGTGACAAAAGCCATTCGGAGACTGCGTTGAAGCATTCAATCAGTGGCGAAAGGTCCATTTGTTCTGTGGAAAATGGCATGAAGAGGAGGATGTCATCAGCATAAATTAGACAGTCGACCTTGAATGATCCGATAATGTTGAAAATAGGTTGCATGTAAATATTAAATAAGAGAGATGAAAGGGAAGACCCTTGGGGGACGCCATTGTCTGCCACCAACTGTTTTTCAGGTACTTTACATTGCCAACACCCTGTGCTGTGGCACAGCTGCCCCGCCATGCTTGTCATCAGTGCTGGCAGGCACATGAGATGCCCGCAGATATGGCATGTCCAGCGGCTCCCACTTCTCCCTCCTTCACTCACCTGTTCATTGCCTTTCCTGAGTGCTCTATCTAGTGTTAGGGCTACATCTGTCTCTGTTCCGCACAGGTCATGCATGTCATCCTGAGGCACCTTGCAGTCCCTAGGGCACACTAACCTAGGACACCATAACCTTGTTAGGCCACTTTAACCTATGGTTCCATAGCCCAGGGTGCCTTCTGCGGTGACTTGTCCAAGGGTGCCTAATATGGTGCTTAGCCTAGGAGGCCCTATAGGGCGCCTTATGAGGCACCTTACAGGGCACCTTACTAGGCACCTTATAAGGCGCCTTGTAACGCTCGTTAGTCTAAGGCACCTTGTAACGCACGTTAGCTATCAGCTTGCTGTAACGATGCAACGCCCATGCCTTTATATGGGCATCTCTACCTTTACCGCGGAACCTACCACGAATGACATTACCGCAGTTTAGTAAACATACCCCCTAGTCTTTTACTTAGTCTCCTGCTTAGTTTTGTAGCAAGGCTATACACTTTAAGGTTGCATGGGCCTTTGCATAACAGTCTTATTTAGCATGTCGTGTATTCAGTGCAATAACTGTGGTGCTTTCATTCTCAGAAGAATCATTTGGAACCTAAGAGCTTGCCCTATATGCCTCAAGATAGCTGCTATGCATAAGAACTGACTCTACTAAGGGAAGAATTAGCTGCACTTAAACACACCTTCTCAAGGGTACAAACTGTACAAAATCCACCACCGCTTCCACAAACAAACATCCCAGGAACAGATGGATCACAGTGGGCTCTGGTAGATTGCAACCTGTAACACGGAGCCACCCTCTACATCAAGGGATATCCTTGCATAATGCCTTCTCTGCCTTGGATAATGAGGGTGCTCAATCTGTGGAAACTGAAGTGCCCATAAATGAAAGACTTAATGCCAAATCTGCTGATAGTGTACCAAATATGAAAAAAATCACAAAGCAGGAAATTACTACTATTTGGAGATTCCATCATCAGAGGCACCAACTTGAGAACACAGTTCAAAGGACAGAAGATGGTCAAATGCTTCCCAGGCTCTTCAGCCAGCAGAAATACAAACCAAATTGTTGGTCTAGTTAGTGCAGAAAGTGAACACTCCAAAATTGACATTGTTATCTACTTGGGTACAAATAACCTGGCTAGAAACAGTGCCTCGGCAGTTCAAAGGGACTTCCAAACTCTGGGAGAGAAACTCAAGCCCATTGTTAACACTATAGCATTCTCAGAAGTTTTACTTGTTCTTGGTAAGGGGGCAGAAAGGCTGCATCACATAAACAACTTTAATACATGGCTCCAAACCAGGTGCAAACAAGAAGGATTTGGATATATAGGCGACTGGGAAACAGATGGACCAACAAGAGGCAATACTGTGCTGATGGACTACATCTCTCTGTTGCAGGGAAAAGGATCCTAAGTGAAAAATTCAGTCAGTATGTAGGCAGGCGTTTAAACTAGGGAAAGGGGGTGACGGATGGAGAACAATATAAGTTCAGGATGTCACTCCCCAGCTAAAACATAATAACACTGGAAACAAACATACTTTGAAACCACACATCAGTGACAAGAGGGAAGAGACATGTAGAACGAAATCCATGCTAAATACAGGCAAGCCAGTCAACAAATGCTGGAAAGCAATGAGCACAAAATGCTCGAAGCCTAGCCAACAAAATTCCTGACCTGGAAGCCCTAATGGTGGCAATGGACTTGGACATTGTGGCCATTACAGAAACATGGTTTAACGAGTCACATTAATGGGATATAGCCATAGCTGGCTATAATCTATTTAGAAAAAATAGAGAGGCTAGAAAAGAAGGAGGAGCAGTCCTATATGTCAAAAGCAATATTAAAGCTGCTGAAATGCAGGGGATGTGGATAAAAGAAGCACTGTGAATTGTGTTGGAAAGAAGAGATGGCACCATCATCCATACTGGTGTAGTCTACAGGCCTCCAACGCAAACAAAAGAAATAGATTGAGAATTGAGAATTGATATTGCAAAGATAGCCATGAAGGGGGAAGTGATCATATTGGACAACTTTAATTTACCTGATGTGGAGTGGATGATTCCTTCTGAAAATCAGCAATGAAGTAAAAAAATTGTGGATGCATCACCATTACTTAGACAATGGCTCGATGTTGGATTTAGTACTCACCAACGGAGACAGCATGTCGAATATCCGGGTGGGTGCCCATGTAAGCAGCAGCGACCATCACATGGTGTGGTTTGAGATTAAAGCCAAGGTGCAGTCCAATCACAGCAAGCTCAAAGTCCTAGACTTCAGAAACCCTGACTTCAGTAAAATGGCTAAGTACCTGAAGGAGGAGTTGGAAGGGTGGGAGACAATAAGGGAAGTGGAATTGCAATGGGCCAAACTAAAGGAGGCAATAAAAGGGGCAACTGATACATATGTAAGGAAAGTAAAGAAAAACAAGAGGAAAAGGAAACCTAACTGGTTCTCCAAAGAAGTGGCTGCACAAATAAAGGCAAAAAACAGAGCTTTCACAAAATTCAGAAGTTTGGAAACAGGGGATCACAGAAAATAATACAAGATAAAACTAAAAGAGCCAAAAAGAGAAATAAGGATAGCAAAATCAAAGGCAAAAGAAAAGATGGCAAAAGATGTGAAGTGTGGCGACAAAACATTTTTCAGGTATATTTCGGGAGAAGAGGAAAATCAGAGGTGGAATTGCAGGGCTCAAAAGTGATGAGAACGGATTTGTGGAAAGTGATATTGAAAAAGCGAACATGCTAAACAAATACGTCTGCTCTGTTTTGACTAAAGTAAATCCTGAAGAAGGACCACCTGTGGTTGACAAATATACAAATGGAAATGGAGTAGATACCACACCATTCACAGAAGATGTTATGTTAGAGCAACTTGGAAAACTGAAGGTGGACAAGGCCATGGGACCAGATGGGGTACATCCCAGGATACTTAAAGAGCTCAGAGAGGTTCTTGCAGGGCCATTAAAGGATGTTTTTAATAGGTCCTTGGAGATGGGAGAAGTTCCACAGGACTGGAGAAGGGCTGATATGGTACTTCTTCACAAAAGTGGTAATAGTGAAGAGGTGACAAACTACAGGCTAGTAAGCCTTACCTTGGTGGCGGGAAAAGTAATGGAGGCGCTCCTGAAAGAGCGAATAATGGACTTTCTCAAAACCAACAGATTGCATGACTCAAGACCACATGGTTTTACCAAAGGACAATCTTGCCAAACAAATCTGATTGAGTTCTTTGACTGAGTGACCAGAGAACTAGATCAAGAGCTTTCGATGGATGTGATATACCTAGATTTCAGCAAAGCCTTTGATATTGTTCCTCATAGAAGGCTTATCAATAAACTCAACAGCTTGGGGATGGGTCCCAAGATGGTGAACTGGATCAAAAATTGGTTGACTGACAGATGACAGAAGGTTATGGTAAATGGAACTCACTCAGATGAAAGAAAGGTAATTAGAGGTGTGCCCCCAGGGTTCAGTCCTGGGGCCGGTACTGTTCAATGTTTTTGTGAGTGATATTGCGGAAGGACTGAATGGAAAAGTCTGTCTTTTTGCAGATGACACGGAAATTTGCAAGAGTGGACTCCCCTGTAGTAGAGAGCATGAGGAAAGATCTACAACAGCTGGAAGAATGATCTAATGCTTGGCAGTTAAGATTTAATGTGAAGAAGTGCAGTGTCGTACACTTGGGAAGCAGAAATTCAAGGGAGCTTGTTATAAGGGGCGAGAGGTTGGTGTGCAAGGACCAGGAGAAGGACCTTGGAGTGATTGTTTCTGAGGACCTCAAGGTGGTGAAACAGTGTGACAAGGCATTAGCAAAAGCCAGAAAGATGTTGGGTTGTATCAAAGAGGAATTGCCAGCAGAAAGGAAGAGGTATTAATGCGACTGTACAAGTTGCTGATGAGGCTTCACTTGGAATATTGTGTTCAGTTTTGGAAACCGTATCTCACAAAGGATATAAAGGGAGTGGAGGAGTGGCCTAGTGGTTGGGGGCAAGGTACTTCAGGTTGGAAGGTCGGAGGTTCAAATCCCACTAAAGGACAGCAACCTTGGGCTGGAAGGACTGGGGTTTCTAGTCCCACAGGTGCTCCTTGTGGTCTTGGGCAAGCCACTTAACCCTCCATAGCCCATGTTACCTGTAAAATATTTATCTCCAAGTTATAATGCCCTGTTCAATGTAATTTCAGTTTGTTCAATGTAAACCGCACTGATGCAGAATAGCACGGTATATAAGAGAATGTAAATAAATACAATTAAAAGACAGGAAAGGGTTCAAAGGAAGGCGACCAAAATGATTTGGAACCTGCATCAGGAGACATATGAGAAGAGACTTAAAGACCTAAATATATACACTTTGGAGGAGAGGAGGGACAGGGGAGATATGATTCAGACCTTTAAATACTTAAAGAGCATTAATGAACAAACAAAGCTCTTCCAGAGACAGGGACGCTGTAAACCTAGAGGGCATAACATGAAGCTGTAAGGGGGTAAACTGACAGGCAATGTCAGGAAATACTTTTTCACTGAAAGGGTGGTGGATGCTTGGAATGCCCTCCCGATGAAAATGGTGGGAGCAAAGACAGTGACAGAATTCGATTGAAAACAAGCTCTGCCACGAGGGGACATGGAATGAGGGTGAAAGGGGATAGATTCAGGAGTGATACGCGGAAATATTTCTTTACAGAAAGAGTGGTGGATCCATGGAATAGTCTCCCAGTGGAGGTGGTAGAGATGAGGACAGTACCTGAATTCAAAAAAGCATGGGACAAACACAGAGGATCTCTAAAGGAAAAAGGGGACTGTTGTAGTTGTTGATATGGAAGGACAGACTAGATAGGCCATGTGGTCTTTTTCTGTCATCAGTTTTCTATGTTTCTATGTTTAATAAATAGATTTATTGGGGGCCTCTGCCCTGAAATAGTACTAATGGGTTTATTCTGTACCCAAGGGGTTATCATAGATTGAAACATAGCATCCTAGGAGAAGAACAGTATTTCCAAATTGCCCAGTTTCTGTTTTCAAGGAGGTGTTCTCAGAGCAGGGTTAGATGGGGGAGGCAAGAACACACGTAGGGCGTGTTTACTGAAGTGCGATATCAGGCAGCGTGATCGTTCTTGGCATTTACCACCACCTCAATGGGTGGCATTAGGTGCACCCACACTGAGGTATCAAAGGTAACAAGCGCAGGGAGGCAGTGTGATACCTGTGCTAGCAACATGGGGACCTGCCGGACACACCTTAATTTTTAAGCACAGGTTGAGTGCCAGCCCCAGACTCATCTCTGGGGACGATTGCATGCTAGTGCTACTACTGCTTATCATTGTATAGCACTACAAGGCGTACACAGCACTGTACATATAGATGTAAGACACAGTTCCTGCTCATCAGAGCTTACAATCTAATCAAGACAAAGAACATCACAAAACTGGGGATTAGAGTATGCTACGATGCACATAAGTGATGAACAAGAGAATGAGGGGTATCAGGATCCAAATGCAGCCTCGAAGAGGTAGGCCTTTAGCCTGGGTTTGAATAGGGCTAGAGAAGGAGCCTGACGGCCTGACTGGTAGTTTGTTCCAGACATATGGAGCAGCAAGGTGGAATGAACGAAGTCTGGAGTTGGCAGTGGCAGAGAAGGGCACAGATAAAAGGGATCTGCCAGAAGAGCGTAGTTCCTGAGCATGGATGTAGAATGAGATAAGAGAGGTAAAGTAGTGAGGAGCCGCAGAATGAATGCACATGTAGGTCAGTAGAAGAAGTCTGAATTGGACACGGAAATGGATAGGGGGCCAGTGAAGTGACTTGAGAAGAGGTGTTAAATGGGCATAGTGACACTAGCAGAAGATAAGCCGTGCAGCTGAGTTTTGAAGAGCTCAAAGGAGAGAGAGATGATTGAGAGGGAGACCAGAAAGGAGCAGGTTACAATAGTCAAGATGGGAGTGACCAGAGAGTGGATAAGGGTCTTAGTAGTGTGTTCAGAAAGGAAGGGACGAATTTTACTGATGTTATAGAGAAAGAAGTGACAGGTTGAATGTGTATAGAGAAGGAGAGAGTAGAGTCAAAGATGACCCCAAGGTTGCAAGGTGAGGAAATGGGAAGGAGTGTAGAGTTATCCACAGAAAAAGATAAGGGAGGGGAAGATAAAAACTTAGGGGTATGTTTACTAAACTGCGGTAGTGTCATTCGCGTTAGAATCCGCGGTAGAAACAGAAATGACCAAATAAGGACATGGGCGGTACATCATTGCAGATAATGCGCGTTAGAAGGCGCCATAGAGCAACGAGCGTTACAAAGTGCCTTGTAAAGCGCCACGCAAGGCGCCCTGTACGGCACCCATAAGGCGTATGATAAGGTATCTAGCAAAGGGTTAAGAGCTGTAGCACAATGGTTAATACACTGACTGATGGTGCAGGGGATGTGAGTTTAATCCCCTGTGGGTCCAATGAGTAAAGCTGGTTGAGACATTAGCTTTTACTTTAAATCAGTGCTGTCTGAAGCATATTGTTTTGTAAATTTAATTAGTGCTGCCAGCAAACACACCCTCACAGGGCCGTAACCTAAGGTGCCGCATAAGGTACTCCAGAGGGCACATTATTAAGTGCACTGTCCACCAAGACAACCTATAAAGTTCCCTATGGGGCGCCCCATAAGATGCCTTATAGGGTGCTTTACAGGGCACCCTAGAGGGCGCTTTATAGGGCGCCTGATGAGGCACCGTAAGGAGACAGCACTGTGAGGGTGTTTTTGCTGGCAGCCTTACTTTAAATTATAAAAGGTAATACTTCAGACAGCCCTACCAAATAACACCACAGTGGGATCAAACCCATAACTTCTGGCTCTACAAGCAGTGAAGTTACCAGTGGGCTACAGCTCTATTGCTGCTGCTACATGCCTGGCTGGCTACACAAACTGTCTGCTGTGGTAACCAGGGTAGGGTTAAACCACTCATACCCATGATGCACTGCACATGCAGATCAGCAGTCTACAGATGATCACAAGATGCGGAATGCACCCCCCCCCCCAGCACCTCGGCCTGGTAGGGGGTACTATCCATGTGCACCCCCACAGCACCTCAGCCTGAGGGTGAGGTGGGGTGCCCAGCACCATTTCCACAGCACCTAGCTTTGCTGAGACAGGCTATGCTGCAGGTCTCCATCAGTACCAGTGTGTGATAGGTGGTCCTTGTAGACACACCTAGGATATGTCTGTGTCCATCTGTATTTCACATCTAGCCCTTGTGGACTATGATGCACCCAGAATAGTGCATACCCTGTGAGGGTTCCATGGTCACATTATTTAGGTGAAGGGGGTGGTTGGACCCACAGGCAGATTATGTTCTCCCTCTCTCTGGCTCAGGGTTGGGGACGGAATCTCCCACCAACAGATCCACCATGTACCCCCCTGCAATGGTGACAGTAGAGGGGACCATCAACCACAGTCCAGCTGGTGGTAGGACACCCTACAGGCAGTCAATGCAGATCTGTACGCATCCATAAATAGGGCAAAGGCAGTCAGACAGTCGCCCTGGAAATGCACAGCTGCCCCCCACCACCATCTGACATTCTCCAGCAGCAAGCACATTGAGTCACCAGCCACTGCACCCTGCAAGATGTTCCAGCCACACACATACTAACTGCAAACAGTCTGCTAGCTAGTCCATAGTGCATGTTCCTGGAGGGAATGTGTGCACACCCACCAAGCAGATAAGTCAGTGATTGAGCCCCAGATAACAGAACCCATATAAATCTCTTACAAAAAAAAACACTGTATCGCACTATGGGGGAACCCAGCCATGCCGTGGGCACTGCACAGTCAGGGTGAGAGTGACCTCCAAGCAGGACATGCTGTGTCCACCCTGTCCGTGCAGGTGGTGGCCGGGCACGACAATGTCCCAGCCATTGCCCTATGCTCTGTACAGATGAATCCAGGCCAGGCCACCCTATCCAGGCTATTCCCACAGTACCTTGCTTCTCATTATGCACATTGGCAGGCCAATACAGGCAACAGTGCTAGCAGTGTGGGCTGTGGAGGGTGTTTGCAGCCACCACACACTGGATAGACAGACACATACTCCCCACACCTATGCCAGCATTGTGCAGCTATAGAGGTGTTTGGCAGCCCTGGCCACCGCAACAGTCCTGGGCACAGTGCAGGCATGGCTATGGTACGCAATACTGTTGGGGGTCACTCCCCAGGGTGGTAAACACTGTCAGACACAATACCTGTAGCACACACCACAGACATCAGAAAGGTTGCTATGATGCAGCTCACTCAGAAATTTTTACTTAACTTTTGAATTGCTATCTGCCAGTAATCATAGCAACCTTTTGATAGCTGTGTACCGTATTCCCAGGTTTAGGGTGGCATTCCTAAGATATGCAAGTGCTAGTATTGGGAGATGCACGCAGGGCCCAACATCCTGCCTCTCCAGGAGGCATTGGATAATGGAGCCTGTGGGTGCGGGTGTGTCTGCCCCTGTTGGCCGCTGCTCTAGGGCAGGGGTTCCCAACTCCGGTCCTGGTGGGCCAGACACTGTTCGGGTTTTCATGCTGTCCCTCATGAATATGCATGGCAGATATCTGCATACCATGGGGGCAGCGCATAGAAATGCAGCACAGGCATTTTTATTAGCAACAGCATGGTACCTGAATGGTGTTTGACCCTCCAGGACTACATTTGGGAGACTCTGCTGTAGGTACTGCGCCTGTTATGGGTGTCTGTGCTCTGTAGGGTAAAATGTAGGTGTCCCAGGCATGTTTCTGTTATCTGTAATAAAGGTTCTGTCTTTCTTACCATGGTTTATTACTGGGTAAAATATGGGGACAGGGTTGGTAGGTACCACAGCTGGGACTTGAACCTGTGCCCTTCTGCTCCTGAGCACACTGACTGTGTGTACTGCACTACTGTGTTGCCACAGGGACAGCTGTATTCCCTGGAGATACCATGACTGTTTGTCAGACGGAGCCTGTCTGTTGCAGTGCCCAGCACCCACCTAAACGGGGCTAGGCCATAGTCTGCTGCAGCCAGCTGCCACTACCCCCTCCGCCACCAGCACCCCTCCGCCACCATGCTGCCATGCCCTTCTGCTGGTGGTGCTGGTGGTGCACAGTCTCAGGCCATCCAGTGTGCATGTAGGCGGCTGCCTATGGTGCGGGTTATGGGGTAGGGGTGCCTGCATAGACGTCCACGCTTCCCCCCAGCACCGCCTGCCACTGTTCTGTGCCCTTGGGGGTAGCTGCTGGGTACTATCTCCTGTGACACTGTGGGAAACACAGTCATGCCCATGTTGGGCCTTCATCAGTTGCTGTCTGGCTGCTCTGCTGTTTCAGCAATCATATGGGCCACCTAGGCATCACCCTAGTCTGCACTATGGCCCAGCTGCACCACAGCATGTGCCGCCTCCGGCCCTCTGTATCCCCTTTTCCAGCATCTGTCCAGTTGCCCATTCCAACATGCCAACCCTGCTGTGCGCAACATGTGCACGCCATAGGACACCTGTCCAATAACAAGGGACAGCCCTGATCAGCGCTATTTCACTGTGGGATCATTCACCTTTTCGGGGGACACACCATAGACCCTTTCACAATTAATATCTTTTTTTGGGAGCTTTCTCGGTAGTGTTTTTTGCTGTTTCCCAATATTATCACTATTGACCAGCTTGGTTAGGTTTTTTTCCAGTTTGTTGAGGTCATTTTCAATGTTTATCTGCCCTTTTGTTCTGTGCACATGTATCACACTTATCACTTTTTGTAGGTTTCCCTGCCTATGCTGTACATTGCTGACACGTAAATGGTTTCTCTCCCCTGCAAATGTGCATCTAACGGCAGGTTTTCAATCGCATTAGGATTCAACTCTTCAGATCAGCACATTGGTGTGAAAGGGGCCTCTCCCTGCCCACACTCCGCCCATTGACCCCTTTTCTCCGCCCTCTCTCCACCTTCTGCAGTGTTTTACCGCGCCGTGGAACTTTACGATCGTTAAGTTACGTTAACGCGCGTTATGAGATGTTAACGATCATATCGTCTCATAACACGCGTTAACATAACTTAACGATCATTAACATTACATAATGCGCGTTATGTAACGTTACCGCAGTTTAGTAAACATACCCCTTAGTTTTGGCCATGTTCAGTTTCAGATGGTGGTGAGACATCCAGGCAGCTATGTTGGATAAGCAGGCAGAGATCCGGGCCTGGATTCCTGGAGAGATTCCTGGAGAGTAGTCAGCGTAGAGATGGTACTGAAAACCATGGAAGGAGATGTGTGCACCAAGGGACTGAGTGTAGAGAGAGAAAAGGAGAGGGCCCAAGACAGAACCCTGAGGTATACTAACTGAAAGTGGGCTGACAGTAGAGGAGGTTCTACCAGAACTGATACTAAAAATGCGATGGGAGAGATAAGAAGAAAACCAGAATAGTACAGAGACCTTAATTCCAAGCAAGGACAGGATATCGAGAAGAAGGTGATGAATTATGGTCACCATATCTGGTTAAATCATACAGGAAAACTGCACCAGAAGTACTACCAATCAATCTCAAGGAAAAAACTCCTGGACTACGCTCAATGTACAGGCCCACATTAAATCACACTCACCGTGTTTCAACCTCAAAATAGTGACTTTCAGCGTACAACCTCAAACTTAACAAAGATATATTGTTAGTTGAGGATGTTCAGAAAGTCAGAGTTTCAAATATGTATTATGTACCCCAGGGTCCAGGACCGTGACATAGGGTGAGGGGAAACTTGATGTATTGGTCTCAAATGAGAGTCTCACTTCAAACAGCTGTAGAATTTTATTGCTGACTCTAGCTGACATCGGCCTTTCAGCCCTACCTCCTGTAGCCGCGGCAAGCAGGAACCCTTGGATGATCCCTTTCCTCGTAGGGATATCCTTCCATCTCCTTTACCATTTCTGTCGCTCTTCTCTGTACCTGTAATGAGCTTTGGGGAGCAAGACCATACAAATCATATTTTTAAAAAAAATGTAGCAGAATTAGAAAAGGTACAGAGAAGAGCGACAGAAATGGTAAAGGAGATGGAAGGATATCCATATGAGGAAATATGGCTCTTCAGCTTGGAAAAGAGATGGCTGAGAGGAGATACGATAGAGGTCTATAAATTAATGAATGTAGTGGAATTGGTAAATGTAGATCAGCTGTTTACTCCTTCAAAAAATAGAAAGACTAGGGGATAACCAATGAAGCTAGAATGTAGCACATTTAAGACTAATAAGAGGAAACATTTTTTCACTCAACACGTAATCAAGCTCTGGAATTCATTACCAGAGGATATAGTAAAAGCTGTTAGTGGTGCTGGAATTAAACAAGGCTTGGACGAGTTCCTGGAGGAAAATTCCATAAACTATTATTAGAGAGGACCGGAAAAATCAACTGCTTACCCATTGGACAAGCAGCATAGAATCTGTATACCTTTTCAAAACCTGACAGGTATTTGAGACCTGGATTGACCACTGTTGGAAACAGGATACTGGGCCGGATGGGCCCTTGGTCTAACCCAGTATGGCATATCTTCTGTTCTTATGTTCTTAGCCACAGTATCAAAAGCAGAACTCTCAGCCATGCTATTCAACATCCTCCTGCAACCACTGTGGTCCATAATAAGGTCACACAAAGTCAATTTTCACATATATGCAGATGACATAATGCTTTATAGACCCATAACCACCTAAGATCCGAGAAACCCCCAATGAATAAATTGCTTTGATGATGATTCAAGATGTCTCCAAGTGAACAACCTTGCAATAAACCTCAAGAAAACAGCAGCCTTATTTTTCACAAAAGACCAAACATTCACCCCGCCGAAGCATCTTACCTTCAGATCGATCCAAATAAGGATTCATCCGCAAATAAAGTATCTAGGAATTATCCTAGATCAGTCATTGTCATTCAAGCAACAAATAGCAAGAACCTCAAAGACAATATTTTTCAAATCCAGAATGGTTCAGCGTCTTAGACCACTCCTGGAAGACAAGGACTTCAGATCTGTAATGCAGACGATGACACTCCCTCACCTTGATTATTGTAACTCGATATATCATGGACTCCCAATTACCACACTCAACCCGCTTTGAACAGCGCTCAACACAGGACCATCCAAAGGGTTGAAAAATTTGACCACATCACTCCAGTTCTGAAAATGTAAAGATTCTTCCAGTAGAAGCGTGGATCAAGTACAAAACCCTAGTATTGATCCACCGGTCATTTCATTTCCAGCAACCATCACACCTGCACATCTTGCTGAAAAAAACGAACTCAGGAAAACCAACATGGCAGGTTACAAATGACCTGCTTATTGTGCCACATAGTAGGACCAAATTTAATCAGCAAACCTGCAAATGCACCTTTGAACTTTATGCAACTACATTATGGAACTTTCTGCCAGCTAAACTCCGATGCAACAAAGAACTATCTACATTCAGAAAATAGCTCAAGACCCATCTATTCAGAGAACACCTCAACATCAAACAGGACAACAACCAATGATACTCCTCCCAAGATGAACACCGAAACCACAATAGAGCAATCATAAAACATATATCAACTGCTAAGTCAACAAGATTGCACATATGTAACTATGTAAATATCCCCCCTTCCCCGGTGATGGGTCCCCTCCTTCAAAGTATTATTGCCCCCTCCTTTATTGATTGTAAACGCCCCTGTTTGATATTGTTTATTGTAAAGCGCTTTGACCCAGTGAAAGGCGGTATATAAATGCAGCTAAATAAAATAAAAATAAATAAAAGCAGATTGGCACGATCCTTATTAAACCTGCTCCATAGTTTCGTATTTTCAAAAATATGTATGTTGGATTTTACAGAAAAGTACTCACAAAACTATAAGGTGCAAATCTCTCCTGGAATTTGAAAGGGAAGAGTGCATATATACATTCCTTTCAAAAGTGATGCATTGAAAAAGTGTTCACAGACTTTGTATGAAAACACATAGGGGTATGTTTACTAAACCTTCTTAACGTGCGCGCCACATTAGTCTGCAGGATGCCATAAAAGTAGTGGGCGGTCCGGTCAAAAATAGCAAAATGGGATTAGCGTGTGCTGCACTGCGCGCTCTTGTGCACCGCGCACATTAGCGCACGTGTAACGCGCGCAGAAAGCATAAGCAGGCGCACTGATGTGTAAACAGAGGAACAGGGCTGCAGTACAATGGTAAAGACACTGACAGATGGTGCAGGGGTCATGGGTTCAATCCCCCACTGTGCCCAATGAATAAGGCTGGCTGAGACACTACTATTTATGTGTAATATTGCATTATGAGGCTTTATAATTTTATTTTAATTACTGCTGCTAGCAAACGCACTCTCAAAGCGCTGTAACATAAGGTGCTGCATAAGGCACACCATAAGGTACCCCAGAGGGCACATTTTAAAGTGCACTGTCCGCCACGGCACCCTACAATGTTGCTTAAAGGGTGGCCTATAGGGCGCCATATAGGGTGCCCTATGAGGCACAGCAAGGTCATAGCACTGTTTTTGATGACAGCACTGTGCATTTAAACGCATGGAAATCTTAAGTAGGTGCGCTGACATGCAAGAAGGAACAGCAGTGTAGCACAATGGTTAAGGCACTGACTGATAATACAGGGGTCATGAGTACAATCCCAAGTGTGCCTAACATGTAAGGCTGGCTGAGGCATCAGCTTTGACATGTAAGTATTGTTTCCTGCGCCACTTTATTTGTATTTTATTAATTGCTGCCAGCAAACACACCCTCATGTGCCGTAACCTAAGGTGCCGCATAAGGCACCCTATAAGGCACTCCATAGGGCACATTATAAAGTGCACTACCCACCACGGCACCCTATAATGTCCCCTATAGGGCACCCTATCAGTCGTTCCATAGGATACTGTATAGTGCACCTTATATGGACGGTAACCATAAGGTGCCCTATAGGGCGCCCTATAAAGCGCCCTCTGAGGTACCTTATGGGTACAGTATGCTGAGGGTGTTTTTGCTGGCAGCACTAATGTACATTAAAAATAAATAATGCTTTGGACAGCCCTATCAAATAACCCCACGGTGGGTTTGAACCCATGACCTCTGGCTTCACAGGCAGTGAAGTAACCAGTGGGCTACAGCTCCTAGCAAGCCCTGGGCTGGCTGCAGAAGGACTGCAAGTCACCACACAAACAGTCTGCTGTGGTCACCAGGATAGGGTTAACCCACCCATACCCATGATGCACTGCACATGCAAATCAGCAGTCTACAGATGATCACAAGATGGGGTATGCACCCCCACAGCACCATGGCCTGGTAGGGGGAACTGACCGTGTGTGGTACTGGCACAGAGTAGCTACCCACCGTCACATTGTGCAGGTACTGCACTCACCCTGAGGGTGAGGTGGGGCGCCCAGCACCAGGTACACAGCAGAGATAGGCCATGCTGCAGGTCCCCAGCAGTGCTAATGTGTGAGATAGGTAGTTTCTGCAGATACACCTTGGATATATCTTTATGTCTCAGTCAGGTGTAGCCCCTATGGACCCCTAGGAGGATTATATACCACCAATCTCCTCCTCCTCCAGGTCTGAGGGTGGTAAACAGGGTCACCCACCAACAGATCCACATTCTACCTCCATGCAATGGTGGCAGTAGAGGGGACCATCAACCCCAGTCATGCTGGGGAACAGACACCCTACAGGGCAGTCAATGCAGCTCTGTACACAACCATACCGCAATAGCAGACAGACATTAGGCGTGGATATGCTAAGCTGCACCCCACCACTATCTGATATTCTCCTGCAGCAAGCCTTCAGCCACTGCACCCTGCAAGGCACTCCATCAAGACACATACCAGCTGCAGACAGTCTACTAGCTAGTCCATAGTGCATGTTCCTGGTGGAAATGCGTGCACCCAGAACTGGGATGTCAATATACACACCAAGCAGATAAGTCAGTGACTGGGCCCCAAAAGAAAACCCATAAACATCACATAAGAGAAATACTATTTAGCACTATGGGGGTGCCTAGCCATGCTGTGGTCACTGCACAGTCAGGGTGAGAGTGATCTTCCAGCAGGACATGCTGCAGCCACCCTGTCTGTGCAGATGGTGGCCGGGCACTACAATGTCCCAGCCAGTGCCCTATGCCCTGTGCAGATACATCCTGGCCAGGCCACCCTGTCCGGGCTATACCCATGGTACCTTGCTCTTCATTATGCACATTGGCAGGCCAATACTGGCAACAGTGCTGGCAGTTGGCTGTGGAGGGTGTTTGCAGCCACCACACACTGGATAGACCAGGGGTGGGCAAACCTGGTCCTGGAGGGCCGCAGACCAGTCAGGTTTTCGGGATATCTCTAATGAATATGCATGAGATATATATGCATTAGAGATATCCTGCCAACCTGACTGGTTTGTGGCCCTCCAGGGATGGATCTGGAGACCCCTGCCTTACACCTCTGTCATTTAAGATTGTGAGTGGACAAGGTGCAGATGTCCAAGACATCAAAAAGGTTAGATAGAATTTGTCACAGTCCTCCTCACTTCTCACCACCACCAAAAAATTGTCTATTAGACAACATTTTGGTTGTGGTGAGAATCGAGGAGGAATGTGACACATTCTATATACCCTTTCGATGTCTAGGACATCTGTACCTTACCCACTCACGATCTTAAATGACAGAGGTGTAAGGCAGGGGTCTCCAAATCCAGCCCTGGAGGGCCACAAACCAGTCAGGTTGGCAGGATATCTCTAATGCATATATATCTCATGCATGTTCATTAGGGATATCCCAAAAACCTGACTGGTCTGCGGCCCTCCAGGACCGGAGGTGCCTACCCCTGGGATAGACAGACACACACTCCCACACCTATGCCAGCATTGTGCTACTATAGAGGAGTTTAGCAGCCCTGGCCACCACACCAGTCCTGGGCACAGTGCAGGCATGGATATGGTACGCAATACTGTTGGGGGTCACTCCCCAGGGTGGTAAACACTGTCAGAGACCAGACCTGAAGCACACTCCACAGACATCAGAAAGGTTGGTATGATGGAGCTCAATCAGCAAACTCTGCTTAATGTAGGAATTGCTATCTGCCAGTAATCATAGCAAACTTTTGATAGCTGTGTACCGTATTCCCAGGTGTAGGGTGGCATTGCTAAGGTATGCAAGTGCTAGTATTGGGAGATGCACGCAGGGCCCAATGTCCTGCCTCTCCAGGAGGCATTGGCTAATGGAGCCTGTGGGTGTGGGTGTGTCTGCCCCTGTTGGCTGCTGCTTTACGGCAGAGGTTCCCAACTCCAGTCCTGGTGTGCCAAACACTGTTTGGGTTTTCATGCTGTCCCTCATGAATATGCATGAGATACATCTGCATACCATGGGGGTGGTGCATAGATATGCAGCACAAGCATCTTTATTAGAGGCAGCATGGAACCTGAATGGTGTTTGGCCCTCCAGGACTGCATTTGGGAGACTCTGCTCTAGGTAATGCGCCTGTTTATGGAGTCTGTGCTCTGTAGGGTAAAATGTAGGTGTTTTGGGCATGTTTACGTCATCTGCAATAAAGGTTCTGTCTGTATTAGCACGTTGTAGTAGTGGGTAAAATATGGGGACATAGGTGTGGGGGTGTCTGTCTGTCTATCCAGTGTGTGGTGGCTGCAAACACCCTCCACAGCCCACACTGCCAGCACTGTTGCCAGTATTGTCCTGCCAATGTGCATAATGAGGAGCAAGGTACCATGGGTATAGCCCTGACAGGGTGGCCTGGCCAGGATGCATCTGCACAGGGCATAGGGCACTCGCTGGGACATTTTAGTGCCCAGCCACCACCTACACAGACAGGGTGGCCTCAGCATGTCCTGCTGGGAGATCACTCTCACCCTGACTGTGCAGTGACGACAGCATGGCTAGGCACCCCCATAGTGCTATATAGCATTTTTTTCATGTGATATTTATGGGTTTCCTTTTGGGGCCCAGTCACTGATTTATCTGCTTGTTGTGTATGCTAACATCCCAGTTCTGGGTGCATGCATTTCCACCAGGAACATGCACTATGGACTAGCTAGCAGACTGTTTTCAGCTGGCATGTGTCTTGATGGAGTGCCTTGCAGGGTGCAGTGGCTGAAGGCTTGCTGCAGGAGAATATCAGATAGTGGTAGGGTGCAGCTTAGCATAACCAGGCCTAATGAATGTCTGTCTGCTATTGCATTATGGATGTGTACAGAGCTGCATTGACTGCTCTGTAGGGTGTCTGTTCCCCAGCAGGACTGGGGTTGATGGTCCCCTCTACTGCCACCATTGCAGGGAGGTAGAATATGGATCTGTTGATGGGAGACTCTGTTTGCCACCCTCAACCATGGAGGAGGAGGGTGGTGGTACATAATCCTCCTAGGGGTCCATAGGGGCTACACCTGACTGAGACAGACAAATATATCCAAGGTGTTTCTGCAGAAACTACCTATCTCATGCACTAGCACTGCTGGGGACCTGCAGCATGGCCTATTTGTGCTATAGAAGGTGCTGTGGACCTGGTGCTGGGCGCCTCACCGCACCCTCAGGGTGAGCACAGTACCCGCACAATGTGACGGTGTGTAGCTACTCTGTGCCAGTAAAACACATGGTCAGTACCCCCTACCAGGCCGAGGTGCTGTGGGAGTGCACATGGTCAGTTCCCCCTACCAGGCAGAGGTGGTGTGGGGGTGCATACCCCATCTTGTGTTCATCTGTGGACAGCTGATTTGCATGTGCAGTGCATCATGGGTACGGGTGGGCTAACCCTATCCTGGTGACCACAGCAGACTGACTGTGTGGTGACATGCAGTCCCTCTGCAGCCAGCCAGGGCCTTGCTTGCAGCTGTAGAGTTGTAGCCCACTGGTTACTTTGCTGCCTGTGGAGTCAGAGGTCATGGGTTTAAACCCACAGTGGGCTTATTTGATAGGGCTGCCCAAAGCATTATCTCTTTTCAATGTACATTATTGCTGCCAGCGTAAAACACTCTCAGCGTACTATTCCCGTAAGGTGCCTCTGAGGGCACTTTATAGGACGCCCTATAGGGCACCTTATGGTTACTGTCCATATAAGGTGCACTATACGTTATCCTGTGGAGTGACTTATAGGGTGCCCTATAGGGGACATTTTAGGGTGCCGTGGCAGACAGTGCACTTTATAATGTGCCCTATGGAGTGCCTTATAGGGTGCCTTATGCGGCACCTTCAGTTACGGCACGTGAGGGTGTGTTTGCTGGCAGCAATTAATAAAATACAAATAAAGTGCTGCAGGAAACAATACATACATTGCATAGCTGATGTCTCAGCCAGCCTTACGTATTAGGCACACTGGGGAACAAACTCATGACCCCTGTATCAGCAGTCAGTGCCTTAATCATTGTGCTACACTGCTGCTCCTCCTTGCATGTCAGCACACCTACTTCAGATTTCCATGCGTTTAAATGCACAGTGCTGCCATCAAACACAGTACTATGACCTTGCTGTGCCTCATAGGGCACCCTATATGGCGCCCTATAGGCCACCCTTTCAGCAACATTGTAGGGTGCCGTGGCGGACAGTGCACTTTAAAATGTGCCCTCTGGGTACCCTATGAGGCGCCTTATGCAGCACCTTATGTTACAATACTTTGAAGGTGTGTTTGCTGGCAGCACTAATTAAAATAAAAATAAAATGCCCCCTATGGCAATATTACCTATAACAGGTAATGCCTCAGCCAGCCTTCTACATTAGGCACAGTGGGGGATTGAACCCATGACTCCTGCATCATTGGTCACTGTCTTAACCATTGTGCTACACTGCTGCTCCTCTTTGTATGTCAGCGCACCTACTTATGATTTTCATTCCTTAAACTGCACAGTGCTGCCATCAAAAACAGTGCTGTGACCTTGCGGTACCTCATACGGCACCCTATAAAGCACCCTATAATCAACATTCTAGGGTGCCTTGGCGGACAGTGCACTTTAAAATGTGCCCTCTGGGGTACCTTATGGGGCGCCTTATGTTACAGTGCTTTCAGAGTGCGTTTGCTTGTAGCAGTAATTAAAATAAAAATAATATGCCTCAGACTGCAATATTTCCTTTAACAGGTAATGCCCCAGCCAGCCTTCTTTATTGGGCACAGTGGGGGATTGAACCCATGATCCCTGCACCATCGGTCAGTGTCTTCACCATTGTACTGTGGCTCTGCTCCTGTGCATTCACATCAGCGCACCACTTATGCTTCCCGCGCAAGTTTCTCAAGCGCTAATGTGCGCAGCACACATGAGCGCACAGCGCACATTAGCGCATGATTAATCCCGGTTTGCTTTTTCAGACTGAAACGCCCACTCCTTATAAGGCATCCCGCACACTAGCGCAGCGCGCACCTAACGGGGTTTTAGTAAACATACCCCTTAGATGCTTGTACCACGTTTGGCAGTTGACTTACTATGCTCAGTTGAAGTTCCAAGAAATGAATATAAAATAGTAGCATTCTACGTTCATCATAGTTATTGTTATGGTATATTAAAATAAATATACCATAAAAATAGGGGGATAGGGATTTTTATATGAGTGACATTGAGCTGATGAATGAAAAGGGGAGCAGTAGATGACTGAATATTACTCGTTGAAAATGAATCGTTTGAGCAAGAGGTCTCTAGCTTCATTCTGATGGTTCTTTCACTCTATTTTGGGATACCATTGGGCACTATCCTTCTATAAGGGAGGTTTTTTGAGTAATTGTGTGGTTTTTGGTTTACCTTCCTTTACGGGGTTTTTCTTGGACTGGAGAAAGTATAGCCATGGATGTCTCCAGAAGCAAATTCAGATGTTTAGCATAGGTCTAAACTTGGACACACACATGTATCTATTTTCGCCTGCCCCATGCATGACCCCAGAACACCCCCATGTGGCTTTGATGTGATCGCACTGGACATGTGTATAGTTGAGGCTTTCTAAATCGCTCGGGGGACGTCCATGTGATTTCCACATCTGAATGGGCATTTTCAGAAGTGGAAATCACAAATAGAGCTTCTAAAATGACCCCTTAGCATGTGACAGGGCTTTGGTATTGGAGAAAATATGCCTAATGGGCCAGGGTACACATGCACTTTGGTTTCATGATGGTCTCAGGTTACTCAAAAAACAGTTGTGTCAATTGAAGCTTAAATGGAGAAAATCCGAGGTTGATTCTAATAAGGGCTTGCTTAAGACTATGGCTAGAACTCATAAAATAGACATTCAAGAGCCTAAAAAACAGATTGTTTTGGCAAAATACTTGAGTTTTATGGTAGTCAGTCATGCAAATTATATCCAATCGCAATTGAGTTAGTGAGTAGTTGCGAGGAGTCCTGCTTCTCAACCATAGCTTTAAATCAAACTCCCGTCTTGTGCTATTAAAAGCTCATGTGGTTAATGGTGCTAAGATTGATATGCTTGAGAACAATGAGCAGAGGCCAGTATTTGATAATTTCAAGGTACCTAGAGTGTGGTCACTTAAAAGGAATTTTGCATCAATGTGCATTGCTTTTTACTATTGTCCCATTGCAGCCGCTTTTTTTAAGCATTGCTTTCATGTTTTAGTCCCTTGGTTATTTAGGATTGTTTGGGCATCTCTAATTCCGGGTAACTTCCCTTGTAATCTGTGCAAGACGATTGTGACAGCTGTGCAGAAAAAGCCAGGTTTGGATCCTAGTGTTGTTGATAATTACAGACCAGTCAGCATTTGTAGACCTTTTAGCAACTTTTCAGGAGGGTCCGGCTGTCTATCTGTTTAGCTGTCCATCTGTACATGCAAAAACAAGCAGATGCATAAGGTTTCATTGTGCCATGAATAATAGGGCAGAGCAGGCTGGTATCCCCAGGTCTCGCCAGCAAAGAGAGAGAGGCAGTGACAATACTAAGCAAAGATTAACATGACTTAAGAACAGAAGAACTGCCATACTGGGTCAGACCATCAAGCCCAGTATCATGTTTCCAACAGTGGCCAATCCAGGTCACAAGTACCTAGCAGGTTCCCAAAAAGGTACATAGGATCCACAATACCTGTCCCGGGGTAAGCAGTGGATTTCCCGGGTCCTCTTTAATAATGGCACAGGTACACTACCAAAAAACTGCCTCCAGTTTTGCAACTGATTCCTATAGATTTTGGGGTGCTGAATCCAGGAAAAATAGCCAAAATGTTCCATCACGTCACGTTTTCTTGCAAAATTAGATTTCTTACCCATATAAGGAATGTTCACATAATTTCTTTTTAGCCGACTGCAGTTTATTTTCTTGGCCCAAAATAGAGGTTGTAATGGTTAACTAACTAGAAACACTCCCTCATGATATTTTAGAGTGTTTTGTATTCATTTTATACATTAACAGGACAATTGGGAGGCGGGGGGCTAAATCCAGTACTCGCGCTGGCGCATGTTCTTTCCTGTTCGCCTCGCCTCGTTCGCTCGCTCAAACACGGTGGTTGCGACATGAACGTTCCTGTCAAATTTCAGTTTCTTGCAAGTTCATTATTACCTTTTGTTTGCTCAGTCGTAATCCAGCTTTATTCCGAAGTGGTTCACTACAGTTGTAGTTTGCAGTGCTGTGTATTTGTGATGGCTCACAGAGCCAGAGGTTGCGTCAACTCTCCGGACAGTTTTTGTTTTATTTGTGGGGAATATACCGTGAAAAAGCGGCAGAGGAACATTTCTGCATTTATTAAAAAAGTATATTTCGCCTATTTCGGTTTGAAGTTAGGCGATCAAGACAAACCGTGGGCTCCTCACAAAGTGTGCAAGACATGTGAGGAAGATCTACGCTTATGGATGAAAGGTAAAAAACAAGCATTTCGTTTCGGAATACCTATGATGTGGCGTGAACAAAGAGACCACAGCAGCGACTGCTATTTTTGCTCTTGCATTGTGAAGGGATACAACTTAAAAAATAAGAACGTAATAAGTTACCCCAACCTTCCCTCAGCAATTAGGCCTATGCCTCATAGCAACGAAGTACCTGTGCCTGAACCACCAAAATCTTTGGATCATATTTGTGTGGACGGTTCTGATCATGATGAGACTCATCAGATGGCTTTTCCCGATGAGTCCAGTACTTCCGAGTTTGAAACTGAACCAGATCCGAAACCTGAACTTTTCTCTCAAGCTGAATTGAATGATTTAGTCCGGGATTTAGGACTCCCAAAAGATGCTGCCCAACTGCTAGGTTCTCGGCTTAAACAGAAAAATCTATTGTCACCAGGAACAACTTTTTATTGGTACCGCAACCGCGAGACACAATTTTTGAAGTATTTCAGCAAAGAGGAAGATTTGGTATTTTGCAACGATATATACGGAGTGATGGAAAAGTTTAAACTCAAGTATGATCCTGCTGAATGGCGGCTGTTCATTGATTCGTCAAAAGACAGCATAAAAGGTGTTCTTCTTCATAATGGCAACACATTCGCTTCAGTTCCTATTGCTCACTCTGTTATTCTCCAAGAAAAATACGAGAATTTGGCCCTGATTTTTCAGAAGATTCGTTATGATGAGCATAAATGGATGATTTGTGGAGACTTTAAAATTCTATCCATGCTATTAGGGCAGCAATCTGGTTTCACCAAATATCCCTGCTTCCTTTGCTTGTGGGATAGCCGGGCCCGCGACCTACACTGGGGGAAAAAAGACTGGCCAATTCGGGAGTATTTGAGACCCGGTGAGAAAAATGTTCTTCATGAGAGCTTGGTACCTCATGATAAAATTCTATTACCACCTCTCCACATTAAGTTGGGTCTCATTAAGCAATTCATCAAGTCCCTTCCAAAAGATGGTGAGTGCTTTCGGTACCTTTTCTCAAAGTTCCCCCGACTTTCTGAAGCAAAGCTAAAGGAAGGAGTGTTTGTTGGCCCTGATATAAGGAAACTCATTTCAGATGGAGCATTCGCTGAAACGATGTCTGAGAAGGAAAAAGAAGCCTGGGATTCCTTCAAGGATGTTGTTCTCAAATTCTTGGGGAACAGGCAGGATGAGAACTGTAAGGATATTGTTGCCAGGATGCTCAATGCCTTCAAAGAACAAGGCTGTAACATGAGCCTGAAAGTCCATTTCTTGCACTCCCATGTGAACTACTTTCCCGAAAACTTGGGGGCGTACAGTGAAGAACAAGGTGAAAGGTTTCACCAGGACATCAAGGACGCAGAGAGAAGGTACCAAGGAAGATGGAACACCACTATGATGGCTGATTTCTGCTGGTTGCTGCTGCGGGAAACCCCAGATGAAAAATACGCCAAGCAGCGCACCAAGAGAAGCATTCGGGGGAAGAAGAAACGGGCCCACCAGGAGATTGATTGACCCAAGAATGACTTTAAAATCTAAACTGTGTTGACAAATATCGTGTTTTTACTAAACTTTGAAATAAAAATTTGCTAGTTATTACCACAGTGTCGGATCTCATTTATTAGAATTTTATTTTCACACCATCGGGTGTTTGTCTTCATGTATTGCAATGGTGCGGTTTGCGTTTTCTATTCTTACATACATACCTGTACAACATTTTTTGCACATTTCTTTGCTTTGCTTTGTGTCTAACCTCGCTCTTATATGCTCAATGTTTGTGCACATGTATGTTGCTGTTTTAAGTGCAGACAATTTTGCTACCATCACAGTGTGTTTTGTTGACATTACTCTATTCTTATGTGCTGCCTTGTTACAATTTTCTTTATTCTTATTTGAATAACTACTAAACAATTACAGGCATGTTTACTAAAGTCCGTTGCTGTGCGGGTTCCCGTTAGTGTGCTGGTGCCATATAAGGAGTGGGCGGGCCAGGCAGAAAAAAGAGAAAAAACGGACTAAAGCGATCGCACATATGCGTGGGGCGCAAGTGTGCGGGGTCTACATTAGCGCGTCAGAAGGGCAAGAGGGGCGCTGCTGACCACACACAAAAGAACCCAGCTGTAGTACTACAGTTAAGACACTGAGCAATGGTGCAAGGGGCAGGGGTTCAAAACCCCACAGTGCGCAATGAACAAGGCTGTCTCAGGCAGTACCTAATATGGGGAAGAATATAGTTTAGGAGGCAGTCCAAATTTTTGTCGCTGAATGTGGTGTGCCGAAGTGCAAGGACAAGAAAAGAGCCACAGCGCAAAGGTGAAGACACTGACCAATGGTTCCGTGTGCAGGGGTGTAATACCACACAGTGCACACTGAAAGCAGTTGTCTGTGTAATAATTTTTGCAGTCACACAAATCATGGCCGTCAGAGGTACTTGCGCTGCTGTGCGTAAAACGGCGCTGGAACGGTTTTGGAGGGCTCCGAATACTGGGAGGCATAAGTCGCGCACTGATGGAAAAGCAGAAGTGCTGAGCCACAGCCTGATGGTTGGAACGTTGACCAATGATGTAGGAAGCAGGGGTTTGATTGCCCCCCCCACCCCAGTGCACACTGAAAGCATCTGTCTGTGTAATTTCTTTTGCATTTTGAAAAATCATGGCGGACAGAGGTGCTTGCGCTGCTGTGCGTAAAACGGCGCAGGAACGGTTTTGGAGGGCTCCGAATACTGGGAGGCATAAGTCGCGCACTGATGGAAAAGCAGAAGTGCTGAGCCACAGCCTGATGGTTGGAACGTTGACCAATGATGTAGTGAGCAGGGGTTCGATTCCCCCCCCCCCCCAGTGCACACTGAAAGCATCTGTCTGTGTAATTATATTTGCATTCTGAAAAATCATGGCGGACAGAGGTGCTTGCGCTGCTGTGCGTAAAACGGCGCTGGAACGGTTTTGGAGGGCTCCGAATACTGGGAGGCATAAGTCGCGCACTGATGGAAAAGCAGAAGTGCTGAGCCACAGCCTGATGGTTGGAACGTTGACCAATGATGTAGGGAGCAGGGGTTCGATTCCCCCCCCCCCACCCCAGTGCACACTGAAAGCATCTGTCTGTGTAATATTTTTAAAGTCACAAAAGAAATGGCCGACAGAGGTGCTTGCGCTGCTGTGCGTAAAACGTTGCAGGAATGGTTTTGGAGGGCTCCGAATACTGGGAGGCATAAGATGCGCATTGATGGTGAAGCATACCAGCTGAGCCACAGCATGATGGTTTGAACAATGAGCAGTACTGCAGGGAGCAGGGGTTTGAACACCCTCAGTGTATAATGAAGCCAGCTGGATGAATCATAGGACAATTTGGTTGCATAAGGGGTTCTGCTGCTGGTCATAAGTGTGTGTGCCAATGGTTGTGGAGGCATAATAATGTTGGACAGGCATATGGTGTTTATCTGATTTAAAATCACACAAACACTATCACTGTGCAATGGTGCAGAGATCAAGGGTTCCAATCACCCACAATGGCAAATGAACATGTCTGGCAGAGGCAGTACTTGGTAGGGGAAAGATTAGCTCAGGAGGGAGGTAGTTAATATGTGTGCAATAATTCCTTTCAAGCAAATGTACTCTCCCAGCACTGAAACATAACGTGTCGCTGAAGTCATCCCAGAGGACAGATCTCTAAATGCAGTGTCTGCAATGCCACCCTACAATGCTGCTGAAAGAGTGGCCGAGGGTGCGGTGTATAGGGTGCCCTATGAGGCAGGGAAAGGTCACAGTACTGTTTCTTCTGGCAGCATTGTGCATTGTAACGTATGTTAAAAAAAAGGTAGGTGTGCTGACACAGTTATGGGATACGTGATTTAGCAGTCAAGGACTGCAGACAGGCCCCGGTTAATGATATCAACAGGGTGTCAGAGTTAATCTCATATTGCAATCCTCTCCCTGGGCCTGTGTGCAGCCCGTCGCTGTGATATCATCAATAGCAGACCTGGGTCACGCCTTATTTATATACCAAGCTGTGGCTGTAGAGTGCACCTGGTGACTCCTATCAACATGGAATCTGAGTCAATATCATCTATTAAACTGCCCTATTACCACTGGCGACTGAAATGATTGGACTAACACAGCTCCATGTTATCCATGGTATGTTGTAAATACACACACCCCTATGTTATGAATGCTGACAACTGGTCAATACACCAATGATGTAGCAGGGGTCCTGGATTTCTCATTCCAGTGAATAATTTTGCCAGAGGTATGTCCTCTCTCTGGGAGCAAGTGCACATCAAGCATCCCTGGCATAGTAAGACAACTACCCCCTTGTGCCTTATAGCATTGCACCTTTCATGGTGCAGCACACGTAACAGCACAAACATAGGCTGTCAGCAAAAAGGAAATGTAAGTTTTTACACAGTGGGCGTGTTCAAAGGCTGCCCACACCCAAGGCCACTATCGTAGGCAACCCATAAGCTCTGTGATTCAAAGGTGTGGCAGAAGATGCGCTAAGGATGTATAGGTGAAATTAAGAGGCTTAGCCAATAACATTTACATCTCACATTTGGAATGCAATCACAGGTATGTGGCAAAAACACACATAACACAAACAATGCACAGAGCAGAGACCACAGACAATACCAAAGTCAATGAAGGAATGACATGAGTTGATGGACTGCATAAAGTACCTGCAGGCCATGTGACACCCCAAAAATGTGAACAACATATCGTCCACAGCTAAAACGATGCACAGATTGATGGTAATGTAACGTGCCATAATGACAGTGTGCAACAGAGGATGGGAATATGTGTGTAGCAGGGCAGGCAGAAACTGCGTAGTATGTGAAATATCAGGATGATGGGATAGTACAAGTGCTAGGCAGAGCACACACACAAGAGGCAAACAGGTTGAGATGCAATGCACAAATATGCGTTAGTCCACGACGTGGTTGAGCAGCATGCACATCAGGTTAGGATGGCACATAGCTGGCAGACAAAGAATGGACAGAAGGGTGTCCCACACCTCATCTCATGGTACAATGTGGTCAAGCCACCGATGTGGCCACATATGACTGTTACACATATTTAAAAGCACATATGCAGGTCAAGCATACAAACCAAACACAGTAGACAGTAAACAGAATTACGACCAATAGCACAAATGCAAATGGCTAAAACGTTAAGCAACACCGCCCATGTGAGGTCATCAGCAAAGGCTGCTTAACCACAAACTGCATGCTAGTACACAAAACAACTGCTGGCTGTCAAGTCAAACAAACACAGAAAAAACAAACTGGACCAAATGCACATGCTTATCCCCAATGTACATATGTAATTGCTCGCACAAATTTGCAACACACACACCTGCACAAACACAATGTAATTTTCTGCAATGAGCAAATATTTACGGCAAAGGGTATCATAGTAAGCTCCCTGGATCATGTAAATAATCTGATTAAGATCACGAGACATCTCAACATGCAATCAGGTTGAGCACACTAACCCACATAATCACATCAAAGATGAATGGCCACATGCAATGAGATGTAAAGACCATAAAGTGTGTGTTGGCTATAACCAAAAAAAGGTCAGGGCTATGCAGCACACAGGATGCGCCATTTCCCACAGTGAAGAAAGGGAAGGCTGTGTGTAGAGGTCAGGAATCTAGTGGTACATCATGGTCCACATAGGCCAGTGGAATCAATTAAATAAAGATGACATGTGTGTAAAAGACATGCATAAAACAGAGATAAGAACATGACTGTAGCCAATACCCAAAACACCACAATGAGCTCATTATAGCACAAATATCGCAAAGGGATGGTGTGTATGTCAAGCGTTCATACACAGTGATGTGCCATGTGGCTGTCACATACACAGCTGCCACTGTACAAGGAGGTGAGCACATGTGCCCCATGTACATGAACAGCACAGGAACACATAAAGGGGATGTATGCTCAAATAAAGGAGGACTAACATATTAAAGTAAAACATGACTTGCACCACAAACAAACAGTTAACAAATCACATCAGCAAACCATGTGGACTATGACAGGTTATGTAACCCTCCATCACCTATCAAACATAAAAACATCATCTACATGCTGTGACATTGCCACGATGGAAATGGATTTCCAGCCTCACAAGGAGCCATGACTGATACAAATGCACACATTGATCATGGTGACAGACCTGAAATAAAATCAGCAAAGGACACAAATGTTGGTGAAATACATAATTGTATTTAGTTTGCACATCACAAATATTGTATACAGTGCCATCATAAAATGAGGGCTGAGGACATCACTTTGGAAAGTGTTGAAAACCATTAGCATGTCACAAAGCCACCTCCTACACAAAGGTAACTAGCTTGATACCAAATTAGCGACAGCATATAGAATGTGCATCAGGTGCATGCTCTGTACCGCACAACAGAACCCCCAGCCCCCCCTTGCTGCTGAATGTTGCAAATGGGTCATCCACATATGAGTGCATTTACAGAGTAGATGCAGCATGCTGAGGACATAACACACCTCATCTTTTCCTCAGAAGATATCCATATGTTCAAACAGGGGCAAACTAACTTATATAAGTTATTTTGTTCAAAGGCTTTGAAAGTCAGAAAACATGAGATACAAGTAGTGGTGACGTACACATCCCAATGCCTGATATAGTATTACAGCCTACACGACTGTGGACACAAATCATCATGTACATCACAATAAGCATCTTCTAACAGGTACCACATGCACATGAGCTCAGACATAATTCCAACACAAAAACCAGCAGAAACATGCACATGTCACACCATCAATAAGGTCTACATGCACTGTTGTATTGGGGAAAAAGTGCAATGGCACATATTGCAGGATACATGGCAATCTGAAGTTACATAGTCTTATGGCCATGCACAAAGCCACACATCAAACATAATGTGGCAATGTGAGTGTTGCTACCAAACAGAAGCCATTATCATGACCGTGAAGATGGGAAATGCAAGCTGAGTACAGACATGCAGACTGTCATGTATGCACTGTAAGCCCACACAAGAATCAGCTTATGAATAATGAAAATTTAAACAAACATATTACAGGGATCCACACAGCAGCCATAGGTCCACATGTTGTGTCACACAAACATAGTCAGTCATTTGGACAAGTACAATCCACATTGCAACATGATATAGTGATGACACACATGCATGTAAGCACCCTTGGGTCACTCAACACATCATTCCAAGATGTTTATGTGCGTGAAAGCATTGTGGATTATAAATAGGGATTATGTCCAGGTGGAAAATAGGTTGATTTTGACAATAGGAGCATCCCATCAGTGGCTACATTACAAATACATGGACTGTGTGCCTGTGTTGTAATAAAAACATGTGAATAGCGTTGGTGCCATGTTAGAGCCATGGTCAAAACACATCCAAATAAAAACTGTTGCAAAATGCACGACATACAATGTCCATGTCAGTTGCTGCTGCACAAGGGGGGATCATTGTAAAAAGTAACAATAGTATCTTCAATCCTAGAAATCATGTACAATTTGTTTTCACAGCTCTGGACATGCATAGTCATGTGTCTGTGTTCAATATACGACATTCCCTCAAAGTACATGTGTGTCCCCTATAATGAGGAGCACCTCCTGCCCAACAATTGCATCTGCAGTGCAATTGACACCCCTGGCATGGGGAAATCAGTAGTCAAATCTCAATAATGTCCATCCCAGTCATGTGTTGCACTCTCATTGGTAAAACATCCAATGGGAAAATGTCATGACAAAGGCGTGCATGGTGGTCTCTCGTCAAACAGGTGTGTGGTGTTGGCAACAGCTGCATTGTAAGACGTGTGTCTGGTCTGACATCTACCCTGTGTCAGGAGAGGAGACATATGTTATCCTCATATAACATGGAAAATAAATACAAATGTCATTACGTCACAGCTTGGGATATGCTGAAGAAAGGGATACAAAGGCATACATGACCTGATAGCGATATTACAAATAACCTTGTGGCCAACATCCCTATTCATCAACACAGACATGGGTGTCACATGGATATGTTAATGTCCATGCTCAAGTCACACAGGTGTGTTGCAGCTACACACCATATGCAGCTGTCCATGTGAGCATAGAGGAAATGTTACATGACCATCACAACAACATGAAATCATCAACAGTTTAAGTCAAATGTAATTATGTCAAAAACAAACACATACACCTACCGTGTGTGTGCATCATGTGTTTTGCATCAATCGCTGTAGTCACTACCCAACAATCTCAGGTACACCTGAAGGGAGACAATGTCCACAAAAGGTGGGGATTCAGCATGTCAAGCCACTGTAGATGACTGTGCAGATTATGAACATATCTGAAAAAAAAAAAACACACCAGTGCTTAATCACACTAGAATATACATGTTCTCACAATGCACACAACACATCCCCCTAATGTTGACAATGTAAACGCCACTATGTAAGAGGTATCACAGTCACAACTGACACCCAAGGGCACAGACCCATAACAGCACATGATAATGTATGATGTATGAGCGATGCGTCATCACTCATGCCACTGAGAAAAAGCCACTTACAAAACAAAAATTTGCACAATTGCCAACTGTAACATAGAGCCGGTATGTGCACAGGTGTATATCTGTACATATAATGGCCCAGTGACCATGAAAAAATTCCCTGTTGTTGTCTCATAGAACATTGCTTGAGGACCAAGAAAGTATAGCCAAACTACAGAAAAAAACATCATACACACACATGCAGGTCTGCTGTACATGTCACATTGAGAGTGTGCAATTGGACATCCTGAACAAAAACACAAGGGAATATGAGTGCCACAATCCAAATATGGGTGACACAGCCTAAAACTAACAAACAAGAAAACCAATCATCTGTGCAATATGACAGATCAGTAAACAGATATGATTGTAATTAATGCAACACACACACCATGTCAATGTACATCCACCTACCAAAACAAAATGCATATTTGCTGATGTATAGACACATGACAATGCACCAGGCTAACAGCATCCGCCAAAAGAATGTCCTCTGCATTAAGAGACATAAGAGCAGCAAACAAATTTAATGTTAAAGCAGAGAATCACACATTGCACCGTCATGTCATCAGCTGTCACACTGAACAACAGCTCACTATTACAGACTGCTCACTATCACAATGCACATAGCTCATACGTGTAAAAGGCATCATGGAGGTATTTCAGGCGATCTACATGTGTGTGTAGTGTCCCTGTCCCCTCCCTTACCTCTCTGTCCTTGTACGCACAGAGCAATAGAGGTGGATGCGTACACCTGGCTTGTGTATCAGTCCCATATTGCAATATCCCCCTTGCTGCAACAGTTTTGTAGAAAGGACCCCTCTACCTGTTGAAAGTTCTCCCAAAGTAGTATGTTAAGCCACTGCCAAATCGCAAAACGCACTGGAAATATGAACCTCCACCTCATTAAGCCACATATCAAAAACCTATCCTGGTTTGAACATCCCATATCTTCAGTAATATTGTCAGCTATGTGCTGATGATATGCACAAATAGCAATCAAAATGACCTACATGTTGTAAACAAGCCCACCCCATCACTGCATGTGACAAACCCCTGAGGACTGCATGCCATGTCAATGTGTGATAGTCAGCACAACAAAACATGCACACCTTACATGTGCACGTCTGATAAATAGCTGTCACCTACGTCTTTGTTTATAAGGCAATGTAATCCATGTTTTATTGTGTCTGCAATCTATTTGTTCCTATGGTCTGTGGTCATGTGACCCACAAACATACCCAGCCTATATCACACACATGATTACAGATGTTATCACAGCATCAGTGAGATACGCCATTTAATCCATGAAATACCTGCCATACCACAAGACATACCCACATTCTGTGCACCACCTGGCTAATGTAAACCCCCCATTGATGTTTATGACAAATAAATCTCACAATGTGTGTATATATCCATCACTGCAGTGAAGCTACACTCAACAAGTTAAGAATGTTCTCTTAAAAGTCCCTAGCTGGACAATGCACAGGGCAACACCACTAAACATATCCATGTCATGGCTACCTGTTCATCTTCACATTTTGACACACATCACAGTTGACATGCACAAACCATAAACATTTGTAATACCATCCACACATACTAGCACTCACAAAGTATATTGTGCGTAGTGTGACATGTTGAAGCACACATGAGGGGCACTCAAACATACGCATATCACATGAGCTTTATCAAAATAAAAGCATCACAAATGGGTCTGATGTAAACCCCACACAATGGAAAAATGTCCACTAACAGGGAGCAAACACCCAGCGTTAACATCTCCACATATGTCTGACACTGTGCGTTAGCCATACAATGATACAAAGCAACCTGTGATCTGACAACAGCTGCTGCTATCACAGAGCAACACTAATTGGGAATGTCACCCGCCAAAACATCCCACAGAGATACCTACAAACCCAAACATCATCTGCCACCAACTGTTGCTGTGCACTCCACCCATCATTTGTGTCACACCCAGGCACCTTTGTGATGTTTGCATTGTGACTCAACTGTTAATGCAGTGTGGCCTACACATGCAATATGTACATAAAAAATAACCCAAAAACCAATACACACATTGTAAAGCACATTTGTGTGTTAATATGATTCATACGTACATGAGAAGAGCTCTGCAATGAGCCTCTGCCTGACCGCTGAGCCCTCCCGTGTGTCACCACTGGCACGTACAGGGGGGCACATTGGATCTTCCTCAAGATCCGCATTAATCTCTGCAGGGATATTGTGCCTGAGAGCAATGTTGTGCAGGATGCAACAGGCTATGATAATCTCTGCAACAGTGCGTGGCTTATATTGTAAGGCCCCACCTGTCCTATCCAGACACCTGAAGCGACTCTTCAATACGCCAAAGGTGCGCTCTATGACTGAGCGGCTGGAGGCATGGGCCTCATTGTACCTCTGCTCTGCACGTGTCTGTGGCCGACGAACAGGAGTCAGCAGCCAGGGGCGACAACCATATCCTGCATCACCTGCAGAAAGAAATGTTGCATGTAAATGCAGGGCTCCATGTGAAAAAAACGTAACAGCTTTGTACACATGAGATCAAAACCCACAAAACTGTATTACACTGATATACAGCACAACAACTATCCAGCTCTTACAGATATACATATGATGACATAAAATCAACACATGGCCAGTGCAGCCTGTAAACACATAGCAAAGATTAAAATGTTACCAGATCCACCCCTACATACTGTGTGTGTGTGTGTGTGTGTGTTGGGGGGGGGGGGGGTTTCAGCGCAACATGTGTACGGTCATGCATTTACTGTCCACATCTGCAACACCACAACTGTGAGACCACAACAGCAATCCAATGCTCACATAATCAAAGGGAATGTCCCATCAGTAACCAATAAGAAACAGACACCCATTTTCTAGAGCCACACATATACAACATGTATGCCATGGAGTGATGTGAGATTTAAAAACATAGCACCTATATACATACTGTTGTTGAAGGTCAGCATATCCAGAATGTTTAGTCTGGCTACATATGTTGTGTAGTGCTGTTTGCAAATACCTATATTTCCCATCCTCTTCACATTCACCATCCTGTAAACATCCCTTTGAAGGTACAGTCGTCCAACATGCACTCTGTACCCCTCATAAGTTTTGCAAAACAACACATGCATTTGAACATTACCGTCCTGTGTAGCTAGTTCCAATACTTCCCTGTATGCACCCACTTGGTCCCCCTGCTATAACAGTAATCTCTCCACAATTTGAAGCTAAGTGCGGATGGACACACAAGCTTACATTAAATCACGCTCATATACAGTGTCAAAATGTAAGCTATACCCCATCTAGTGTTCCTAGCCTACTGTGACATAGCCAATATGTATGGGCAAAGCTATATACACGTTTCTTTCCCTGCTGGAAATGTCCACATCAGTCATCAGAAAGTCATATACACCTATTCATGTTAGCTATTGCCCCCTGGGTGACAACTCCAGCACAGTGTATGTGTGTGTAAACCTAACACACAAATGACATGTGTGTAGTTCTACGGATTGTGGAAAAAAAAAATAACTATAAATAACCTCTAAACATTATAAAATAATTAACCATCAACACATTAGTATGTGATGTTCAAAAACCCCACAAACACCATCCCATGTTTGCATATGCTACCAACATGCACTCTGAGGGAAGCATTACCAACATAGACATATTCACTGTGGTGTATGCACATGTACAACATGTGCATGTTAAGATCATATACTGTTAAGAACATTATGATGTGTGTTTAATGTTTCTGCATGTACAAGATGTACAGACACCTGTCATCATGATTACTGACACCAGGCCTGTGGATAACATCTATCATATGTGAAGTGCATGTGTACCATCAAAGTACATCAACATCTGTGATTACACATAGAGACATGTATAAAGAGATAAATAGATTACACATTGCGACATACTCACCCAGCAATATACAGTCGACATATCGTCCCTCCTCAAATTGTGTGAATATTGCCGACTGATGCAGGATATAGGAGTCATGGGTGGACCCTGCAAACCTAGGGACCACATTCAGAATATGTAGATCTGCATCACACACAACCTGAACATTCAGGGAATGGTAGTGTTTGCGGTTGCGGTACGCTACCTCCCTGTCTCTAGGCGGGACCAGGGCAACATGTGTGCAATCAATAGCTCCCATCACGTGTGGTATCCCGGCTAATGCCTCAAAGGCCTGTTGCAGGGTCCACCATTGTTGCCTAGTGTGGGGCATGGCTATGTAATTCCCCACCCGGCTGACCATGGCACGCAGTACTTGGTGGAGACATCGTGAGAATGTGGGGCGGCTCATGCCACCCACTGCGGCCACAGATGACTGGAAACAGCCGGAGGCAAAGAAATGTAAGGCAGCAAGGAGCTTCACTAAACCTGGTATTGCATGGGACCGATCAGTTAGGGGCTCAAGGTCAGGTCTGAGATCCTCATAGAGTCCCCTAATAGCTCTTGTGCTCAGTCGGTAAAGGGAGATGACCTGGTCCTCTCGCATGTCATGGAGCTGGGGCCGGGGCCTGTAGAGGCGTGGCTGCCGAGCCTGCACCTCGGGACGTCGACAGCGCCGTGCACGCACAGCACCTGGTTGGACCGCCCCCACAGCTGCAGGCCTGAGTTGCTGCGGGACTATACCCATGCCCTGTTCCACAGCCCCATCGACACCATCTCCCCTGTCCGGCAACCCCAGCATCTGCCCACTGCACAGGACACATGCAGCAACATATATATGCGCCATAAACTCCTCCCAGCAAACTAAACACAAAATTAAACACTGGCACACACAAAACCCTATCTAAGCTATGTACAAACTTCACACCACAGAGGACTATACACACAAAAGACTATACAATCAACAGTACAAACAGCAACAAAACAATCCAAACATACACCTGCTACAACTCCCTTCCTGTCTCTCAGCAAACACACTCCTACTCTTCTCCAACTATAACCCTCAACCTGGACAAACTCTTCACCTTCAAATATATAGATTGTGTCTTTGCCTAAACGGGCAATGAGCATGCGCAATTGCTCGTAGACGGCAATCCGGTGTGGCGCGCATGCGCGACTCTACGCATGGGTGTGGGCACGTGCGTGGTTACACGTACATGCGCATTGCCTCGCACATGCGCAAAACGCACAAAGACGCCCATGCGGCACAACTCGTTACGCGCATGCGTTGTACTACTATATTTTACAGAGCATATGGGTGGTGACGTGTAAAGACACCCATGCGTAAGCCGGCACGCGCACGTCGCAGGAGCGCGACGCACGAGCGCGACGCAGGAGCGCCACGCCTGCACAAATGCGCATGTGCCAAAACTCACGTGGAAAAAAGGTATAAAACGGCCTGACCACGAGGCACACGTTGAGGGTTGTTAGAGGATTTCCAACGACAGACAGAGAGTTGCAGAGACATCCAGACACAGAGCCTAGGCTACACGTAGTCAACAGAAAAGAGTGAGAAAGACTGGTAGAGAATGCAATAGGGATTGAGGCTGTGGTGGGATTACGTCTGAGGAAGGAGAGATAGAGACAGTTAGACAGAGTCTGAGGGATAGAGAGTGTGTTAGGGATACGGCACAGGAGAGAGGGAGTGGTTACCAAAAAAGGTTCCTGTATTATCTCTGTCCCCTTGTTTATTTAAGTCACAGTTCACCATTGTTACAGTGTACTGTCTTCTGACCTGTAGTGTCCTTGGTTTTGTTTTGTTTTGGGCTCTGTCCTGCTGTGTGTAGTAGAGTGTGGGTGTGTTGAGAGTAGCCTTTGCCCAAGATGGAGATGGAGAGGGACAGTGACAGAGAGGATCAGGGTGAGGTGGTGGAGGCTGTGGGCCAGCCAGTTGGTGATGAGTCAACCATGGCACAGGCTAGTCAGGAACAGGCAGGGCCATCTGCTGTGCCACAACAGTCACTTTACATCCAAACGGCCAAAAGAAAAAGGACACCTCTGCCAGCAACACAGAGGAAGAGAGCAGTCAAATTCAGTGACAGGGAAAACCACATACTACTGTCATATGTCATTGACAACTATGATGTATTATTTGGCCGAATGAGCACACGTGCAACTGTGGCAAACAGATTGGCCGTGTGGGAGGATGCGCGTGATGCAATGGCTGAGGTAGGGGGTCCTGCACGTGATGTGGAAGGTCTCAAAAAAAGATTTTCAGACATCAAAAGAGGTGTCCGTCAGCACATGGTTGCTGAAAAAAAACATGCTATGGGCACAGGTGGCGGTGGACCCTTTATACCCACCCTCACACCCCTCGAACAAGAACTTGCAACACGATTGGGAGATATCTACCTTCGTGGACTGCCTGAGGCCCTTGATACCGCACATCCACATGCAGGTATGTACAACAAATGTGTTTTTCTGTGTCCTGTATAATCAAAACATGTCAAACAGAACACTCATATGCACATATACCCCCATATGGGTCACAAAATCCTCATTATGTACCTATGCTGGTGGAACATGTGTCTGATATATCCCTACATCACCTCTCATGTTGACATGTCTGTGATGAACATTCCTAACTTAGCTCCCAAATACATCCGCATAATATTCTACGATTCTGAGACACACACACACACAGACACATGTAGCTAGACGACAAACACACCTGGGATTGCCATACACTGTATTACAGTCCTGGTCATTTCCAAGGCATGTTCCTATGACAATCCATCAATAAATTGCTGCATGTGCAGCTAAGTGGGTGATAGGTGGTGTATAGATCACATGCGCTACACAATAGGTCACTGAGAGTCACATGGAGTAATGATAAGATAAGGTGACATAGAAATAAGACCCATATTCAGATTCTAAAAAAAAACGTTTTGATTTGTAAAACCATATTGTATGGTGGGTGCAGGTACACGCATGTACACACATTTGTTGCTCTTCTGAGGAGCAGCATGCTATGGGCAAACATGTGCAATGTGACCATGAACATGCACAAGGGCAACATGTCATGTGTGCATGGGCACAACACACACATGAGGGCCAGACTGAGCTACGTGTTGCGGAAAAACACTTATGGGAGGGCTTCCTGTCTCCGGCATGCCGCACACATGGCCGTAGTCAACCCATCCTGTCTGTGTGTTAGTGGTAGGCATTTGCCTATGCCCCATGCTAATTGAATTAAGCTGACAACCATAACAAGCTTGGCCTGTAATTGAAGTCTGTGAAGAGACCAATATAAATTTAAATACACAGATATGCTGCTGTTGAATTTGAAATCATTCAAATAATTAAATTAACCTCGACAAGTACCGTTTTAAATATGGGATAAATATGTTTAAATGACAAAGTATAAGACAATGCAGCTGTAAGGGATCACATTGAATTTGCTCACATAAAGGCTGCAGAGCCATGCTGTCCTACACATAGACATTGTCTAAATGGCCTTGGAAGTATTAAAGTTAAACGTTGAATAACTGCCCATTGTAATTGGGATTAGGAAGGGGGAAAAAGATAGGTGCGGAGACCATCCAAAACGTATTTGCATAATCATATCAATACCGGGAAGAAAAAAAGACTTACAGGAGGTATGGTATGTTTTCGGGACCAATTAAATGTTTTCCTATACCTGTAATGAAGGAAGTGTCCTGAAAGGTATGTATTTTTTTCCAGAGTACGGGGGACAGCCATATTGCAATTAATTTGTGATTGAGCATGTGCACATTAAACTGCCTTGTATCACATAAAAAACTAATGGTGTAAGTTTTCTACGGCTGATCTCCTGCTCCATTGTCTGTATCACACACGTATACATATGTATATGTTTCAAACATATGTGTCTCCTTTTTATTGTTTCCCATGCAGGTGACTACAGAAAAATGGGTGCTGCGGAGGTGGAGGTGGAAGAGGAGGAGGAGGAGGAGGAGGAGGCGGTGGTGGAGGAGGTGGAGCTCAACATCACAGCCCCAATGAGTCTGGGGGAGGCAGAGGCTGCTGTCTCAGGGGGCAGCACAATTGGTGATGATGAGTCCATGGAGCCACACATGCACACCAGGACACCACTGGTAGAAGCCGCAATAGAGGCCACACAACATCCAATGGCAGCCGAAGCTGCACCTGCACCTCTTCGGCAGATGATGATGGGGGAGTTGAGGGCCTATGGTGCATCATCGCATCGCAATGCTGAAGGTGGGTGACCAAGGACTCTCAGAGCCACAACACACACACCATTAGTCTATTGTTGGTGTTTGTGTGGTGGCTGTCCCCACATTAGCTACACACATGTTACATGTTATGATTAAAAATCGGATATGTGTGTGAAAATATGTTTGAAGGGTACATTAACTGATGTTATTGTGTCACCCAGTATAATCGTGTAACGTCAGGTTGATACACACAGATGCAGGCATAAGAGGAATGTGTATGAGGGGCCAGCACGTTCTAACAGCAGAAGGAGATGGCGACATTGGCAAACCTACCTCCTGACTCTCTGCAAACACCCAAATGTATTGGGAACAGCAGAATGCCAAATAACACATTACTTCCATAAGTATCAAAAATATATCAAACTCTGTAACCCTCCTCTGTGTTGTGACTTCACAAATCATACTTTCCACTATGTCTGCATTTGCAGGTATCAGATAACATAGCATATGCATATAGCTAAGCAAATGTGTAACATAACCCATAGACAAGGCGTTCCATAGGTGACCCAAACTTATATAAATACAACTGTTGTTGTTTTAAGAGGAACATATTGTAATAACATGTGTAGGGCAACATCAGACATACACTGCAATGCAGAAGTGTAGGACAAACAACATGTCCCTGTACGGAAAGTCAACCAATGCATCAACACAATAAAAATATTATGAGCTGGTGCATCACAGGTGGATTGCGGGATAATGTGTCAGAACTCTGCAAAGGGCACCATGAGCATAAGCAGTTGCCCTGCAATTGCTGTTGCATTTAACCACACAATGATAAGAAAGGGAAATGTTTAGGAATTGGCATATGGATAAAGTTGACCAAACCCCTTTTCCAAAAAATGTACTAAATGGACAAAGACTACACACATGGGAATCCTGGACAACACCTACACATGTAGAGGCCTATCATACACACCGTACTCTGAATCCATGACATAGATATATGGGTTCACATACACATAACTTTAACTGCTAAACTGACAAGCTCACGTACAGACTTTACAGAGGCTACTAGTTGATGTAAACAATTGTCAACGTCAAAGGGTCATAATGTGATCCCGATACCTCAGTCCACATAGTATAGCTGGACAAATATTTTCATCATACATGAAAACACAAATCACATCCTGAAAGACAAATATTAAACCTGAACCCACAAACGGCCAACATTCAATTTACATCAGCACTGTATATAAACATTTGTGCATGTACATTGACCTAAAAATATAGAGATCAAGAACCAAACCGTACAGTGACTCCTACATTGTCCATTGCAAAATAAATTGAAATAATAGTAGTATTCATCTTATGTAACGATCACAGATGCTATGTAACTGGATTATTAACAGAAACATGCCCATCTCTTCTCCACGTTTCCCAATTTACAATTGCTCCAGACACATTAAGCAGGCTACATGATGGTTGTGCGCACCCCACAGCGTAAGATGTCGCGTTGTTTCAAAAACTAAAGTTCACTGTCCTCTCCATTATCACATGTCACATCTGCCTGATCATACCCATTATTTCCCTGTAGAATGTCCCTCAGTTCCCACACTCTTGCTCATGTTCATAACATGGCATCCTACACACCACACCTACCCTACAACAAACAGAACAATGGCAGATGTATTACCCCTCACGGCCAAATAATTTCTAAATCTCTTCATTAACCTGTCCCCTCACCAACACATTCTGTCCATGCACCAACATGACCTCACTAACATTTCCTGTGTACGTCCGCAGATAATCTGCTATAGTCCTTGCACGAGGCAAAACCAAACATTAGCTAACACATCCATCTTCATTATTACACATAGCCACCTCTGGAATACAAAATATAAAGAAATCATCACATACAGAGTCATGTGCTGTGACAAACCCCAGCCCAGGCCACACTTACATCACCAGCACACGGTCCAGATCAGGGCTGAGTCACCCCCATGAGGCTACAGCCAGTGCAAGCAACTCAAGGAGAGTATGGAGACCTAGGCAGCCACAACTGACAGTTGAATTCATACCATCACCAAACAGCTCATGTTCAGTACTAGCACTTATCCTGCAAGACCCATTAGTCAGACATGGCCCTGCATTGCTCAGCACATCACAGGTACAATACCCACACTGGGCATTAACGGTCCTGAGACACCACAAGAGGCACCTTACGCCCTAGAGCCCTACCCAAAGCACATCTCATGTGCTAACCCACCACACACCACAGACCCATACACGTCACATCCGGACCCCCACACCACATTGGCAATGTTGCTGTCTCAGACACTGCAATGTGCTTATCATCGCTCATACAGTGGTAGCTGCCTGTAGTGTCCCAGGGCGTGATGTGGGGGAGCTCTGTCGGCAGAGACCCTCTGTAGGGACATACAACACAGAACGGGAACATGGTCTGCATTGCTTTACAATGCCGCCAATGGGCCTATTGAAACGCTATCCATCACAGCCTTGTGTCCACACAATCATGTGCATCATTTTCCATGAGCCCCTGTGGCCTGAACAGAGAGGTAGGATATACACACTCGCTCTACATATCTGTTAGTTTTTGCAGATAGGATAAGGGTACACAGAGGGTCCAGCAGGACTATATATTCCTCCATTGCTGGTGCATCTGTGTCATTAGGCAGGTATTGAATACATTAAAGAGAGGTTGCCACATATACATGTATCTTGCAGGTTGTCCCTGTGACCAGCGGCCTATGTGATGAAACATATGTGATCATTGTATTGTTTGGCCCTCTCTAAAACCCAAACACATAGGCAGAAAGGATGGCCAAAATAAGACCATAACATGTCTAACAGTAGACCAAACTCAGCTAATACACCTCATGCCGAGAGACAGCCAATACATACTCTGCCAACTGTGCACACCACTGTCCTTCGCCAGGTTCTATAAATAGCTGTGTGTTACGTAGCATGCCGCATCCCCTTATTGGCCCTAATGTCGTTAGACGTCAGATGGGCCCCTCTGTTGCTCCCGCTGCTCTGCTGAAACTGACCATGTTTTCTGCACAACACACATTATATGCTCCCCAAACCCTCCTCTGTGTATCATTGATGGTGCATATGTATCACTCAGGTTATCACATATGTGCAGCAGAGGGACACATGTGCAGGTGAGGTGTGTTTTCTCTGCCCTTAACTAACATCACACTGATTCATTCACAAACACTTGTTATGTGGCAGGAATTGTGTTTATCCCTCGACCTGTGTTCCCAATTGTGATGGATTAGGTACACCTTCCTGTGTTAAACACTGCTGTTGTCCATCTGATTTATTTTTGTCTAGTGCATGCTGCACGTCTTCGACACGATGCATATGTGATAGCTCTCATAGTCCAATCCTGTTGCGTCAACAGTAGTATGTGGGTATGTCTCCACAGCCTGTAAATTGCTGTGATGGCATCCCAGATCTACGTGGTGGAATGTGCCCTGTGGGTTAGTCTGCTATTTACTACTGGGGTCATGATGTTTATTGTCACTATCCATGTGTGTAAGGTGGTCTGCCCTATCACATCAGCAATCGTATGGGATGTGCATTACATGTTTGTGTATGGTGCCAGAGTAGTGGAGATGTATCTGATATACCACCCTGTATCCCATGCACAGGCACTAGACGCATGCTGGACCGTATTCGCCTTGCAGTGGAGCAGAACACCAGGGAGGTGTGTGCTGAGCAGCGGCAATTGCGTGAAGTTGTCCAAAATATGCCGGTACAACGTATATCTGAGGCCCTGGAGGGAATGCTAGAGGTTATGCAACGATGTGCTCCTGCACCACCACCAGCACGGGTTCCACACGAGGGTCGTGCACGGGGGAGGAGAGGTTTGGGGGGCCGACGTGTCAGGTGTGGGCGTCCACGTCGCCAATAATGGAAAAACATAGTTTGCTGTATCATTACACTGTAATATATCCTTCTATGTGGCTATGCTCATTTTGATAAAAGATATTTTCAGTTTAACGTAACTCAGAGTTGTTTGTTATGTGTCACATGTGACACATCTGACATAAGCAAATCATATGTAGTGTGTGTGTGAGTTAAATCTTGTTTAATGTAAACTCCAAAACATATACATATATATGTTTATATGCCGTCCTAACTTTGAGGGTACAGCTGCAACAATAAAACGTTTTCTAAACATACATACAGTGTGTGTGTGCAATGAGTGTCCAGGTTGTCACATTTATATCATGGAGTTAGGGGGTGGGAGCCCTATATGAGCCACACACAGGTGATACAGTGCTGGGTGCATTACATGACCCACACACAGGTCCTGAACGACAACGACTTTGCAAAATACAGGTACAATTGTCATGCTACACACTTATGTAATGTGTCATGTGCAACATGTGTAGCCACAGCCCTGAGGCTGCAGTGACACAGTCTGCACAGACATCCATGTTGTCACAGGGTGACTATTATGTAAATGGCTCATTTACTTGACATACTCATCACCGTGTGAAATCCATCATATAATACACATTGGTGGCATATGTGTGACCCTTGCCCTTGACCACATCATGAATCACCTGCCTCCCACCCCACTCTAGGGATGCCTGTTTCAGAGGCATACATCGTTCCAAAGCCTATGTTGGAGACTCAAATATGTGCAGACCTCTGTTTCACCTAGGACCTTACCTGTGCCATGTACAGCATTGGGAAAGGTGCAACGTTGCAACAGTTAATGGATAATCATAGTTTAACACACCTACACACATGGTATTTTAGAACACCATAATATCTGGCCAATGCTATCATCAGACACATGTTTACCCAACAGAAATATATGTGCCCACACACATATCCAATGCTGACATCCTCACACATAGACTAGGTGAGACACATGACCCATACAGCTGTTTTCAAAAAATATATTTACTATGTTAGAAAAATATGAGTACCAGAAACTATTTACAGATTTTGGAAAGGGCAATATACCATAACCCTCCCACCGCCCAAACCATCCTCCCCTCCCCTCCAAATCCCACCCACACATATTACACACACACAAAAATACAAAATCACACATGGGTCCCACCCTCCCCCAGCATGCCCAGAGATGGAGGACAGGGCATCACAGGGCACAAGTTGTGACGTTTCAGGTGCAATTACTGGCGCCAGTGACGCCATTGAGGGGGTGGTTGCCGACATGGAAGATGTGCCACCTCGGCAACCACCCTCTCAATCACGGTGGCCAGCCACTGCTGTGAATGACACAGCTGGTGTATCCGTTGCTCCAGTCCATCCAAGGCCGCAGACAGGTGCTCCACGCATCTGCCACCACACACACACATGGTACATGTTGTCTGTGTGGTGGCATCTGCGTAGGACATGTGTGTGGCCCTGGATGGTGGAGGCAACTGTTGTGGCTGGGGGGACCGCTCAGTGGCCTGTGATGCCCTGTCCTCCATGTCACTTTCCCACACACCATCTGGGAAACACTCCCCCCCTGAGCCCTCTCCAACTTCCCCCCCCTCAACATCACCTGCACCCTCTCCCAACGCAGGCTCCCCCCCAGACAACCCTTCCAAAAGCCCATTCTGGCCCTCTGGTGTCCTATCTTGCGGGGATGCAGGTGTTTGCGCCTCCACCACCAACACCTCCTCCTCCTCCTCCTCCTCCTCCTCCGCCTCCTGCTCCTCCTCCTCCTCCTCCTCCTCCTCCTCCTCCTCCTCCTCCTCCTCCTCCTCCTCCTTCTCCGCCTCCGCCTCCTCCTCCTCCTCGTCCGTGGTGTCCAGAACCACCACCTCTGCATCATGTGGTGTAGGTGTTCTTCTGAAAAGATGTGCAGAGGTGGTGGCCCCATCCTCATTGATATCACCATCTGTGAAACATAACAGTCATCAGCACATATGTATGTCAAACATATAGCACTTGCAGATAGGTAGGCAAATCACAGGCATCTGACATAATGGAACATTGGTTACAGATACGTCACTTTCTGAGTATTGTACATCACCCTATTGTTAGTTCTCACCCAGGAGGTGCTGGAGGTAGGTTGCATGGTGGAGACGCAGCTCCCTGCCTTTCTTCCGGAGATCCTCAATCTGTAGATAAGCAAGGAAAAGGTAAGGGCATCAGTGACTGGTCACCTTTTTCTACTTGTGGGACTTTCCCCCCCCCCCCCCAATCATTGTGCATAGAGTCTTAATGCTTCTGCCACACTGCTGGGTGTGTGTGTCTCTCTTGTCCAGCATAGTTAATCCCCTATCAGTAGGCATTCCCATGGGCAAAAGGCATATGTAATGACATGTGTTTACTGCTGGTGGCAAGGGAGCATGTGCGTCACAGCTGACACGCATAACTTGTGACGGTGTATGGGAGCATCCCACGTTGTGAATGCGCTGCCCTCACCCCTGTCAAACATGTCTCTCACCAGTCACGTATACAGCTTACACAGGGACCAACAATGAGACACATAGTGGGAGAGTGACACGGACAGAGAGAGCCCCCCCCCCCAAGGGGGGTTGGGTGGGTTTTGACCTCCTGAAGCTGCTGTTCCAGCAGTAAACCTCAGACAGGGATTTAGCTATGCTGTCTTCAGATTCACACAACACATGGGCAAACATCTGGCAACACCGTCTTTTTAAATGCTAATGTGTTTCGACACGTGTGTGGATGGACTGTGGCTGGCCTCCTTTTTCACCACATATCTCTATAGCATCCTGTGTGTGTGGCAGCTAGACGTGGGTGACATATTTTGGGTGTGTGGCAAAACAGCCAGACCAACCGGGGCATGCCTGGAGGTGCCTTCCAGCAAACCTACATGGAGCCTGAGTGGAAGACTACGGATGTTTTTTGCATATTCATATCTCATAATGGCCTTTTGACAGCTAGGGGTGGTCTTACAACGTAACATGCACCTTTTAGGATCATGGTTCACGTTTGTGGGTGTGTTGGCTAAGTTCATCTGTGTACATTGTGGCATTCAGGTGAAAAGACACACATCACAAAGGACAATAACACACGTGTGTCACTACAATAGCTGATGTTTTGCCTGAACAGCCACAGTGACATGCTTGATGTGTGAAACAGCTTGACTTGGAAAAAGGCATATTGCACAGGCAACATCACCGCACACATGCACATCATTTAGCTTATGATGTGATCATAACGCTACACTGTTTTTATTTTTTCTAAGCATCCTGTGTTGTCATCAATTTACACACACATGGCAGGCCTACATCCCTTTTTCCTAACAACGTTTAGTGGTCATACTACCATCTTAATTTGTTCCATTGTGTGTGCACATGTTTGCGCTGACACCTGTACCCTGTGTATTTGGCACCCTCCGCACATCCTGGTACTACCCTGTCCCCCACTTGCATGACCTTGACACAACATGCCACAGGTTGTTGCAACATGATGATGTCCATGATAGTCACAGTTAGGCAGCATGTGATGTGTCCCACACATCAATGTTCATATGCTCTGTATACATCCCAGTATTCACCCCCAATGGGAACCTGATGTGCCAGCAATCGTAGGCTGTGTTTATTTAGATTAAACATTGTGTGGGTGGTCCTACTGAGCTTGGCAGGGGAAAGAAACCTTAACTTTCATCTTTGACAGGGCCCACGATATGTATGTTTGGACCACTAGTTCCATTGTGTGAGTTGTGTCTTATGGGGAACCTGTTTGCTCTGTGCAAATTACATTGGACACAGTTGCTCACACCATAATGTGGGGGAGGGGGGGGGGGAATTAATCCTCAGTGGTCTATGTTATGTTGTTATCCTCATGTGACCTGGCTCAGCTTGCCTGACAGCATGTGTTTACTAACATCAATAGCACCAGGGGACATAATAACATAACAGGTATTTGCTACAATGCTTAATTAAATGGTGTATGTGTGTTCTCCAGCCACAACAGTTGCATGTATCATTGAAACACCATCTGTGATCTGAATGTGTCTGCTGGTGTTGAGGTTATATTAGGTGGCAAGGTGTTGGTCCTGTGTATTATTGACGGTATGGGGACATGGTAATGCTACAGGTATTTGCTAACACATGTCATGGCTCATGGGGATGGGGTGCATATACGCACATTAACCTCTGAAGCTAGCATATCATCCGGGAACATCACACACATGTGTGCTGAGATGTTATTCTCACAGACTATGGTGTAGTTGCAACGTACCTGCCATGAATTAAACCACCTTAGCTTATGAACATACACACCAGAACAAATGTTGATCTTGCCCCCTGTGGGTTGGGGGTCCTACCACAGATCATCAGCTGCATACACCTTTGAAGAAGGGTCACCAACACGACCCATTACGCAGCTCACAGGACTCCTAGGGATAGGGAGAATGCATATAACGTGTTAGTCACAAACAACCATATCCCCATGGTGTCAAATGGGCCACTGGAATGGACGTCCTTGACTCCAGGTGATATGGAGGAAAAAGCAAACCGTCAATTGACACACAACCGTATCCCCATGGTGCCAGATGGGCCACTGCGATGGCCCTCCTCGACTCCAGGGGATAGGGTGCAAAAAGCAACTTGTTAGGTAACACACAACCGTATCCCCATGGTGCCAGATGGGCCACTGCGATGGCCCTCCTGGACTCCAGGGGATAGGGTGCAAAAAGCAACGTGTTAGGTAACACACAACCGTATCCCCATGGTGCCAGATGGGCCACTGCGATGGCCCTCCTCGACTCCAGGGGATAGGGTGCAAAAAGCAAACTGTTAGGTGACACACAACCATATCCCCATGTTGCCAGATGGGCCACTGCGATGGAACTCCTCGACTCCAGGGGATAGGGTGTATGTCTTAACTTTGCATATGCACACACAAGCATTACCCCAGGGTGATTTATAGCCTAATGGGAGGATCTGTCTGGACCCCTGGACATTGGGAGTATTTGTTCAAAGTATGACAGCACACACAGACCAATATCACAGGGATGACAGCAAGCCCACTGTGATGGGCTCTCTGACCTCCTGGTGTTAGGGTGGATGTGTGACAGTGGGTGGGCACACACAAGCATTACCCCAGGGTGATTGTTAGCCTACTGGGAGGATCTGTTTGGACCCCTGAACATTGTGAGGATTATTTACATGTCTGACAGCACACAGACCAATAGCACAAGGATGACAGCAAGCCCACTGTGATGGGCTCTCTGACCTCCTGGTGATGGGGTGGATGTGTGACAGTGTGTGGGCACACACAAACATTACCCCAGGGTGATTTATAGCCTAATGGGAGGATCTGTTTGGACCCCTGGACATTGGGAGGATTTTTTCAAAGTATGACAGCACACACAGACCAATATCACAGGGATGACAGCAAGCCCACTGTGATGGTCTCTCTGACCTCCTGGTGATGGGGTGGATGTGTGACAGTGTGTGGGCACACACAAGCATTACCCCAGGGTGATTTATAGCCTAATGGGAGGATCTGCTTGGACCCCTGGACATTGTGAGGATTATTTAAATGTCTGACAGCACACACAGACCAATAGCACAAGGATGACAGCAAGCCCACTGTGATGGGCTCTCTGACCTCCTGGTGATGGGGTGGATGTGTGACAGTGGGTGGGCACACACAGGCATTACCCCAGGGTGATTCTTAGCCTACTGGGAGGATCTGTCTGGACCCCTGGACATTGGGAGGAAGTTTTCAATGTCTGACAGCACACACAGACCAATAGCACAAGGATGACAGCAAGCCCACTGTGATGGTCTCTCTGTCCTCCTGGTGTTAGGGTGGATGTGTGACAGTGGGTGGGCACACACAAGCATTACCCCAGGGTGATTGTTAGCCTACTGGGAGGATCTGTTTGGACCCCTGGACATTGGGAGGACTTTTTCAATGTCTGACAGCACACACAGACCAATAGCACAAGGATGACAGCAAGCCCACTGTGATGGTCTCTCTGTCCTCCTGGTGTTAGGGTGGATGTGTGACAGTGGGTGGGCACACACAAGCATTACCCCAGGGTGATTGTTAGCCTACTGGGAGGATCTGTTTGGACCCCTGAACATTGTGAGGATTATTTACATGTCTGACAGCACACACAGACCAATAGCACAAGGATGACAGCAAGCCCACTGTGATGGGCTCTCTGACCTCCTGGTGATGGGGTGGATGTGTGACAGTGTGTGGGCACACACAAGCATTACCCCAGGGTGATTTATAGCCTAATGGGAGGATCTGTTTGGACCCCTGGACATTGGGAGGATTTTTTCAAAGTATGACAGCACACACAGACCAATATCACAGGGATGACAGCAAGCCCACTGTGATGGTCTCTCTGACCTCCTGGTGATGGGGTGGATGTGTGACAGTGTGTGGGCACACACAAGCATTACCCCAGGGTGATTTATAGCCTAATGGGAGGATCTGTTTGGACCCCTGGACATTGTGAGGATTATTTAAATGTCTGACAGCACACACAGACCAATAGCACAAGGATGACAGCAAGCCCACTGTGATGGGCTCTCTGACCTCCTGGTGATGGGGTGGATGTGTGACAGTGGGTGGGCACACACAAGCATTACCCCAGGGTGATTCTTAGCCTACTGGGAGGATCTGTCTGGACCCCTGGACATTGGGAGGAAGTTTTCAATGTCTGACAGCACACACAGACCAATAGCACAAGGATGACAGCAAGCCCACTGTGATGGTCTCTCTGTCCTCCTGGTGTTAGGGTGGATGTGTGACAGTGGGTGGGCACACACAAGCATTACCCCAGGGTGATTGTTAGCCTACTGGGAGGATCTGTTTGGACCCCTGGACATTGGGAGGACTTTTTCAATGTCTGACAGCACACACAGACCAATAGCACAGGGATGACAGCAAGCCCACTGTGATGGTCTCTCTGTCCTCCTGGTGTTAGGGTGGATGTGTGACAGTGGGTGGGCACACACAAGCATTACCCCAGGGTGATTGTTAGCCTACTGGGAGGATCTGTTTGGACCCCTGAACATTGTGAGGATTATTTACATGTCTGACAGCACACACAGACCAATAGCACAAGGATGACAGCAAGCCCACTGTGATGGGCTCTCTGACCTCCTGGTGATGGGGTGGATGTGTGACAGTGTGTGGGCACACACAAGCATTACCCCAGGGTGATTTATAGCCTAATGGGAGGATCTGTTTGGACCCCTGGACATTGGGAGGATTTTTTCAAAGTATGACAGCACACACAGACCAATATCACAGGGATGACAGCAAGCCCACTGTGATGGTCTCTCTGACCTCCTGGTGATGGGGTGGATGTGTGACAGTGTGTGGGCACACACAAGCATTACCCCAGGGTGATTTATAGCCTAATGGGAGGATCTGTTTGGACCCCTGGACATTGTGAGGATTATTTAAATGTCTGACAGCACACACAGACCAATAGCACAAGGATGACAGCAAGCCCACTGTGATGGGCTCTCTGACCTCCTGGTGATGGGGTGGATGTGTGACAGTGGGTGGGCACACACAAGCATTACCCCAGGGTGATTCTTAGCCTACTGGGAGGATCTGTCTGGACCCCTGGACATTGGGAGGAATATTTCAATGTCTGACAGCACACACAGACCAATAGCACAAGGATGACAGCAAGCCCACTGTGATGGTCTCTCTGTCCTCCTGGTGTTAGGGTGGATGTGTGACAGTGGGTGGGCACACACAAGCATTACCCCAGGGTGATTGTTAGCCTACTGGGAGGATCTGTTTGGACCCCTGGACATTGGGAGGACGTTTTCAATGTCTGACAGCACACACAGACCAATAGCACAAGGATGACAGCAAGCCCACTGTGATGGTCTCTCTGTCCTCCTGGTGTTAGGGTGGATGTGTGACAGTGGGTGGGCACACACAAGCATTACCCCAGGGTGATTGTTAGCCTACTGGGAGGATCTGTTTGGACCCCTGAACATTGTGAGGATTATTTACATGTCTGACAGCACACACAGACCAATAGCACAAGGATGACAGCAAGCCCACTGTGATGGGCTCTCTGACCTCCTGGTGATGGGGTGGATGTGTGACAGTGTGTGGGCACACACAAGCATTACCCCAGGGTGATTTATAGCCTAATGGGAGGATCTGTTTGGACCCCTGGACATTGGGAGGATTTTTTCAAAGTATGACAGCACACACAGACCAATATCACAGGGATGACAGCAAGCCCACTGTGATGGTCTCTCTGACCTCCTGGTGATGGGGTGGATGTGTGACAGTGTGTGGGCACACACAAGCATTACCCCAGGGTGATTTATAGCCTAATGGGAGGATCTGTTTGGACCCCTGGACATTGTGAGGATTATTTAAATGTCTGACAGCACACACAGACCAATAGCACAAGGATGACAGCAAGCCCACTGTGATGGGCTCTCTGACCTCCTGGTGTTAGGGTGGATGTGTGACAGTGGGTGGGCACACACAAGCATTACCCCAGGGTGATTGTTAGCCTACTGGGAGGATCTGTTTGGACCCCTGGACATTGGGAGGACTTTTTCAATGTCTGACAGCACACACAGACCAATAGCACAAGGATGACAGCAAGCCCACTGTGATGGTCTCTCTGTCCTCCTGGTGTTAGGGTGGATGTGTGACAGTGGGTGGGCACACACAAGCATTACCCCAGGGTGATTGTTAGCCTACTGGGAGGATCTGTTTGGACCCCTGGACATTGGGAGGACTTTTTCAATGTCTGACAGCACACACAGACCAATAGCACAAGGATGACAGCAAGCCCACTGTGATGGTCTCTCTGTCCTCCTGGTGTTAGGGTGGATGTGTGACAGTGGGTGGGCACACACAAGCATTACCCCAGGGTGATTGTTAGCCTACTGGGAGGATCTGTTTGGACACCTGCACATTGTGAGGATTATTTACATGTCTGACAGCACACACAGACCAATAGCACAAGGATGACAGCAAGCCCACTGTGATGGGCTCTCTGACCTCCTGGTGATGGGGTGGATGTGTGACAGTGGGTGGGCACACACAAGCATTACCCCAGGGTGATTCTTAGCCTACTGGGAGGATCTGTCTGGACCCCTGGACATTGGGAGGAAGTTTTCAATGTCTGACAGCACACACAGACCAATAGCACAAGGATGACAGCAAGCCCACTGTGATGGTCTCTCTGTCCTCCTGGTGTTAGGGTGGATGTGTGACAGTGGGTGGGCACACACAAGCATTACCCCAGGGTGATTGTTAGCCTACTGGGAGGATCTGTTTGGACACCTGCACATTGGTGGGGAATTTTCAAAGTCTGACAGCACACAGACCAATAGCACAGGGATGACAGCAAGCCCACTGTGATGGGCTCTGAGGAGCCATGCAGATAGGCATGTGATTTGCAATTCATGACCAATAGAGCCCATATCACTTGAGTGAGTCACATACCATTAATGTTATGTTTCACATATACTTGTGCTGGTCCCAAGGTGTTTTGTTCAAGGTACAAATGACACCATATCCATATGTTGTTGGATATATTTACATATGCTGATGTAAGGTATTACGCAGTTACAGTATGTTGATGCACAGCCACAGCAGCAGCTCACATGTCACAAGGTTAGCATCTTAACCTCTTTGACCATTTACATCCACACCAGGGTGCAGGACAACACAGTCACAGGTGATACAGATACATTATGGTATGTCTTCTCATCTTCTGCACAGTTTTCACTCATAGTACCTCAACACAACAGCATGGACATTTGCAATGAGCACAGGCTACATATATGATTCTTAAGACCTGGCCCTATACACTTACCTCCCTTGGGTAGTCAGCTTCTCTATTGAAACGTCTTTGTAGACGTTGCCATGCCCTAAGTACCTTGGAGCTGTCCCTCTGCCCGGTGGTGCCAGGGAAGAGTTTCTGCTGGCGTGGTGCAATGAGGCGAGACAGGTACCTGAGCTCACGGAGGGTGAAGGAGGGCTTCCTTGCTCTGGGCGCCATTTTCAGATATTATCACCTGATTGCACGCAGCGGGCTTCTCGCGCATGCGCATTGCAACTTGCGCAACGATTTATGTGCAACTGCGCCACTCATGTGGCGCAGGTCAGACATGTATTGCGTCCATGTGCGTGACAAACTACGTGCATGTGGCCTACGCAGCTGGCGCATGTTGCCGTTAGTGCACGTGCAACTCCGCCACGCAAATGCAGAAATTGTCGCAAAAAAGGGCACACATGCGCAACACACATTATACACTGCTATGTGTCTTTTTTTAAAACTCAAACAAAACATTTCAGATTGTTATTGTGTATACACATTTTGGACTTAAACCTACCAACACCTGCACAATGGTTCTTAGCCTTTTGTGTGATGTCATGTGCTATGTCTTTCACAGTGGAATGACTGCCAATACCGCAGATAAAATAGCAATGTCTGCTTAGAAAACATCAATGTGGGCTATCAGTCACCATGCTAATATTTTTGGGTGTGCTTACACCATTTAATATAGTCTCCCGATCCACACAGGTTAAGGAAGGCCATCACAGGGGCTATCATCAAAAGGGTATATAGAACATTCCACATTCCTCCTTATTTCTAAACACCACCAAAATATTGTCATTTAGACAAATCTTTGTTGTTGTTGAGAATCAAGGGTGAATGTGACACATTCTATCTAGCCTTTCAAGGTCTGGGACATGTGTACCTTGGAGAATGACAATCTTATATGACAGAGGTGTAAGGCCGGGGTCTCCAAATCAAGACCTTGAGGGCCACAACCCAGTTACGTTGGCAAACTATCTCTAATGCATATATATCTGATGCCAATTCATAATGGATATCCTGAAAACCTGACTGGCCTGGCGTTCCCCGAGGAATGGGTTGATAAACACTGCCCTTTATACTAACACACCCCTGGCTGCATACATTGGGACTGAGGACCACCACATGACCTTTTTCCCTTTTTTATAATGATAGGCTCAAAACAAAGATACCCATGATGCACTGCACATGCAAAAAAGCAGTCCAGACATAACATTCAGATGTGTTATGAGGGCAATGAACCCACTCATCCTGATACTTTTAAATAAGCATGTAGATCAATGACATAGAGCTTATACTGAGCATCACATTGTGCAGGCCCTGGTCTCACCCTGAGAGTGAGAGGGGAGACACAACACCATGTCCAAGGCAACAAGATAAGCTAAGCTAGTCTATGTTGTGTGTACACATCAGTGACTGTGTCTGATGGGTAGGTCTTCTAGATCCATTGCTAACTACACTTGTGTCCATCTCTTATTTGTGTGTCAGGTTTATACATTTTATAATTTTATGATAACACATTGTACATATTCTGTGTGTTACACAGCAACACATTAATTAGGTTAGTTTAGTAAAGGGGGGGAGAAGTTGTTTGAAATACATAGACAGATTATTTTACAACAACACCAAAACTGAGCAATACAACTCATGGTCACCCAGAAACACATCCACCTTCACTACAATGGTGGTGCTTGAGGAAAATGTAAACCTGCCTACAGCTGATGGAATGACACCAGCTAAGAGGGTCCATGCATTTATGTGAACATCCAGACCACACAGTAGGCCTGGAAATGCTCAGCAGACCACCAAAGCGCACATTCACCAGCCTCAAAAGCACAAACACTGCACCCTTCTAGGTGTGGCAGCCTTGTACATACTAGGTGGCAGCAAACTGCTAGCTCATCCATAGTGCATATTACTGGTGAATAGGTGTGGACCACAAACTGGGATGTCTGCACACCCACAAGGCAGCTAAGCTAGTGATTGGGCCCCAAAAGGAAACCCATACATATCACTTGCAGAAGATGTGGATTACACTATGGCTGACCTAGCCATGTCATGCTAACTGCTCAGTTAGGGTGAAATTGAACTTCGAGCAAGACATGCAGGGGCTACCATGTCCATGTTGCTGATGGTGCACACTACAATGTCCAATACATTGACTAATGATCTATCCTCATGCATCATGGCAAAGGCAGCCTGTCTGAGGTATGCCCACAATACCTTGCTCCTCATTATGCACATAGACAAGCTAACAATGGACACAGAGCAAACATTGTGCGCTGAGTAATATGTTTAACAAATCACACACTGGATGGACAGGCACACATTCACACACCTATGCCATAACTGTGCCAATATAGCTTGCTTTTGCAGTCTCGGACATCTGAGCAGTCCTGGACCCAGTACAGGCATGGCAATGGTATGGCATACTGTTGGTGTCACAACACAGGGTGGTGAACATTGTCATGCACCTGACCTGAGACACACTTCCCAAACATCTGACATATTGGTGTTCTAATGCTCACTAACCATATTGTGCTTGACGTTGGCATTGATCTATGTAACCTTTCACATCTACACGTTGATATATGTTTACTGTTTTTCATGGTTTATGGTGACAGTGCTACGGTGTGCACGTACTAGTTATTTGAGATGTACAGAAGGGCCAATATCATGACTGTCCAGTAGTGTTTGGTTAATGGAGCCTGTGTCTCTGCACATTTATGCTCCTGTTGGTTGATACTCTCAGCCTGAGGTCCCCAACTCCAGTCGTGTTGCCCACACACTGATCATGTTTTGCAACTGTGCCTCAGGAATATGCATGAGATACATCTGCAAACCATGGAGCAGCATATGGACATGGAGAGACACATCTTTATTTCCCACTTCATAAGATGTAAATGATTTGTGACACTCCAGGACTGCATTTGGGGAATCTGCTCTATGTAATACAGATGTTTCTAATTTCTGTACACTTTCATGTAAAATATAGAGGTTTTACACATGTGTGCATTATCTGCACTACAGGATCTTTTATTTTTCTAAATACTTGCATGGTGTGACAATTGAGGGGACTGTGTTGGCTGAGCAGACACACGAGATTTGAACATGTGACTTTCTGCTCCTGTAATCACTGCCTGTGTGCTTTGCACCACCATCTTGACACAGGGGCAGTGCATTCCCAGGAAAATACATGGCTGTTTCTCAGACAGACCCTGTCACTTGCAGTGCACAGCGCCCACTTAATACAGACCAGGCCTTGGTGTGATGTGCACAGCTGCCAACAGTTCCCCTGCCATCACCATGCTCACATTGCCTTATATTGGCACATGCACAGCAGATGCACAATCAGTGACCCTCCAGAGGTGCATTTCTTGGAATCTACTGTAGAGGATGCACATGTTTATTTGGTGTGTGGTGTTGAAGGGAAACCAAAGAAATAATTTATATCACAATATCTGGATTATCTGCCACAAAGGTTCTGTCTTACATGCCATGTTCCAAAGTGGTTCCATTCTGGGGGCTCGTTTGGCAGGAAGCACAGACAAAATTTGAACCTCTGACCTTCTGTTCGTGTAAACACTGACTGTGTGCACTGGACCACGGTTTTGCCACATCATGGCTGCATTCCCTGGGGAATCCATGGCTGTACATCCAATATAGGCTGTCTGGTGTGGTGGCCAGGGCCAGCCTACACACACCTAAGGCACTGTCTGTTGTGGCTTGCTGCCATTGCCCCCTCCATCACTTGTACACCTCGCACAACATGACGACATGTCGTTATCTGGAAAAACACATATAGCTTCATTGCATTGTGCCACTCCAGGACTGAGTTGTGAGGACTTGCCTGTACCTAATGCCCATTTTGGGGGGGGGGGGGCACGGTGTTAGGTAAAACACTGGTTTTGGAAACATGATTATTTACTCTGCCATCACTGAGTGTCTTCACTTTCTGTGTTTGGTGGTGGGAAAAAAATATATGTGCAGGATTAGCAGTGGGCCCAACTAGGCTTTGAACCTGTGACCTTCTGTTCTTGCATGCACTGTCTGTGTGCTTTGCACCACTGTCTAGTCACAGATTGGGTGATTTCCCTGGGAGGCTCATGACTGTGCATACAGCAGGGCCTGTCTGTTGCAGTGCACGGTGACAGACAACACATGGCTAGGTCACTGTTCTCTGGGGATGGCAGCCACTGCCTCCTGCACCACATGTACTCGTCTGCAAACATGGTGGCATGTCCTTCTCTCAGAAAACTCTAAAAATTACCTGATTGCATTCTGGCATTACAGTAATGCATGTGGGGGATTTTGCTGTAAGTGAGGACCATTGTTGTGGGGTGTGTGCGGTGTTGGTTAACATATAGGTTTTTTCAACATGCTTATGTTCCCTGCAATACAGGGGTGTCTGTGCCATCTTTGTTTCGTGATGGATAAAATTTACAAACTGGTCTGGCAAATGTACCATCTGGGATTTGAACCTCTGGTCTTTGAGGTACTGTATCTGTCTGCTGCACCACACAGACTGTGCACTCCCTGGAGATAGTACACCTAGCAGGATGATGTCACAAACCCTGCTGTGCGCATATTTACTGTGGGCTCCTTCAACCACTGTCAGGACAAACGTGAAAATAAAACACACGAAGGGCCACAGAACAATGGGGAAAAACATATACACAAGCAAGGCAACAGTGATATTAATGGCCAACCATTGCATACACTAACGGGACATCTGCAAAGTAAACGCCTGCTTTTTGGAACACTCTCCGCTCCCAACACCTTTCCAGAGGTAAATTTTTATTTTGTGCTTTCCTGGGTGTGTATTTTATTTTTCAACATTTCTATAACTGTTCCACAGCTGACATAATCTTTATCATATTTTTGTGCTGCTCATTTTTTATTTTAAATTGCAGTTTTGTGCTGTACACATGGATCACATTGCTGACGTTTTGCAGGTTTCCCCGGGTTTCCTGTACATTGCTGACGGAAATGGTTTCTCTTCCCTTTAAATGCTTTCTAGCGCGAGTATTTCACTCGCGGTAGTTTTCACATGCAAATTCGGGCCCGATACCGTGCGGGGAGCCTCTCCCCTCCCACTCTCCACCCATTGACCCCGTCCCTCCGCCCCTCCGGAGCCTTCCTCCGCCCTCCTTTCGCCGTTCTACGCCTCTATCGGACATTTGCGGCCACGCACTTGTACGGGGCCCGTTAGTGAGCCGCGTACCTGTGCGGGAGTGACACGCACGTGTGCGGGGCGTTTAAACGCGTTTCTGCGCGTTTCAGTGCTGCGTTGCCGTGCGCTATTTTGCGAAGCGCTATTTTGCGGACTTTAGTAAACATGCCTGATAGGCTTTATAATATTCTCGGTTTTATTTTCTATTTCTTTCCTTTTGATTCCTTTCATTCTACTGGTCTTGATGCAAGCTGCACTGCTCAGGTCCAGAATTTTAGTCCAACCAGAGAAAAAGAAAACTCTAGTTTATGTTTAACTCAGACCTTTTCATAAGCTCAGGGGAAAAGGAGTCTTCTTTTAGTGAGTCCTCTCACACTAGATTGTTGGAGGGGTGGCTTTGCCCTAGAATCAGCATGAGACTACAGGTCTGGTAATTTTCCATGAGAATGCTAGGTAAGTCCAACTCACAGAAAGGGCTGGAATTATAAATACACACGATTTTGGAGAGAAAAATATATTTTTTGAAAATTCTGGTCAATCATTCTGTCAACCTTAGCAAGATAACAGATGTAAAGAATGGAGGCCCTCTTTTTCCCCCAAGTTTGGAGTCGATATGAGGTAGAGGCGACTCTTCGCTCCGGAAAGCTGCCCTGTAAATTTTGATTTGGCTGTCACACCTGGCTCAGTATCATCACAGGTAAAGTGTTGAGGCTGATCTGAATGCTGAATTAACTGATGCCTATGGGGTCTCCAGTTTCATCAGGGACTGGAGGCAAAGAAAAAGGACAGGGATTCGTGAGACATCCCACCAAAGATGCAAAGAGTATAAGAAAGAGGCAGGAGAACAGCAGGTGAATACATCCCCACTGCTATTCAGGGTCAGGAAGGAAGTGGAGGGCAAGCCAGCACCTTACTCAGAGCCCAGGAGGAAGGATCTGTAAACAGTTAATGAGGCATGGTCCCTTGAGAACCAGCCTTCAAGTGATCCTAAAGTCAAATCAGTGAATGGTGTGAGAGAAGCAAAACTGTCTGCTCAGTGGATGGTAGAAGAATAATCAGCTGGGCAAGATAATGTATTTATTAAAGGAATCCATCAAACCACTCCCACTCCCTTTAATTATTTATTTATTTATTTATTTGTTTATTACAGTTTCTTATATACCGCGCTATTCGGCATCAGCGCGGTTTACATCATAACATAACTACCATACGACAAGGTGTCTGGTTTTACATTGAACAGGGAAAAGAAACTTGGATAACTGGGTTAACTATATACATGAGCTATTTACACTGCAGGATAGGTAAAATCAGATCATAAGTAAGGGGGCATCTCTAGAGGGGTGATTTCTTGAGAGATTATATCTTTAACCTGGACGGATCATCTCCTGGTTATACCCTCCCTACCAATGAGTATTGACAATACCCCAATAATTTCCAAAACTATCCTCTATCGAGATTTAAAAACACTGGGCAGGTGGGACTTTATAGCAAACTATTTAAAGGATCTTAATTGTCCTTCTAGTCTTTGGATCAGAACATCCAGCTTTAGTCCACAAGACTAAAGGATGAAATGGACCTTCTTGCTCCTTTAAAAGAGAAGCGTGTGAACAAAAAGAAGTAGAACCTTTGGTTCTCAAAGGATGCTAGAGAATTGAAAAGGAAACTGTGAAAGGCTGAATGCAAATGGAGAAAGGATCCCTCTGAGGAAAGCAAAATAATTTGTATAAATCTTCAGAACGAGCATAAGGATAAAATAAGATTAGAAAAGAAAAAGTACATCTCTACTCTTATTCATTCAGCAGAGAACTACCCACAACCTTTCTCTTTGTTGAAGAAATTTTCCCCAAAAGATAAACCCCTGGATGGTCCCTTGGATATCCAGGCTGAGACCTTTGCATCTTACTTGACTGTAGGATTTTGCTACTTCATAGGCAACCGATCTTGTGTATCAATGATTTTGGTCCATTACTCTTGCCAACACTGGGAGATTCCTCTAACTCTTACCTTCCTGGCATACATCAGAGACCCTTGTCTGCTTCTGTGCCATTAACAGTGTTACATTTGGGTAAACTGGTGAGCTTGTTGAATGCAGCAAATTCTCTAGCTGATGTTATACACCTGAGATATTGAAAGACTGATGGGAAAAGTTTGCCCAAGTCTTTCTGGATCTAATTAACTTGAGCCTTTCCTCGGGTCCTGTGCCAGCTACCCGGAAACTCTCTGTGGTTTGCCCATTGTTAAGGAACTCTAACCTAGACCCATTATTACCAGAGAGCTACATTTCAAACCTTTGCTTCCTGGTATACTTTTAGAAAAGACTGTAGTTGAGCAATTAATTTGATTTTTAAATTCAAAGAATACTTTCCATCCAAGACAATCGGGATTCAGAAATGGTCATAGTACCAAGACAGCACTGCAAACCCTTCTTAATGAAATAATTTTAGACCTGGACAGTTGGAGGAATGTCTTGGTGATTTCATTAGATCTTACGGCAGCATTCAGTACCGTTGACCACTCCATGTTGCTGGATCGGTTACAATTATATGGGCTTACTGGTCAAGTCACAAGCAGGTTCAGATCATATTTCTCACAAAGGCACTTTCATGTGTCCACTGGCACTGAATCATCGATGTCCCAACCTCTTTCTTTCAGTGTCGCTCAAGGCTCCATTCTAGCACAACATTATTTAATATTTCTTTTGGCACCGCTGGCAACTTTGATCCAGGAGATAGGCCTTAGTGCCTATATCTACATTGATGATGTTCAGCTTCTTGTAGCCACTGATGTTTGGGACTCCAGTTTTGAGACCAAACTGAACATACAACTAAACACACTTTCCTCTTGGTTAGAAGAGAACAAGCTTGTCTTAAATTTAAAAAAAAACCCTGAAGCAGTCTGACTGTCATTCCAGGGTAAGCCGATGCCTTTTATTCCGAGAATTAGATGAGTCCCAATTGCAATTAATGATAAAATAAAGTTACTAGGTGTTATCTGGGATAACAATTTGTCCTTCAACTCCGACATATCACAGACCATAAGATCCCCCTTTGCAGCTTTACGCAGGATAAAATATTTGACATACTCCCTGTTCTATTTGGCCTTAAAAACCTTGGTTCAAACCCTTGTGATAACATGACTGGGCTACTGTAATTCTTTGCTTAGTGGTGCCTCTCAGGGAGAACTGAGGAGGCTTCAACTAGTGCAAAACACATCGGTAAAGCCGTTGTATGTTGCAGAAGGAAGAGGCCATGTTTCACCTCTTCTGAAGCAGTAGCATTGGCTCCCCATATCCAGCCAGGCAAGGAGCAGAAAATGTAAAACCATGGCCACACTAGAGTCACGAGAGAAGGTCTTCAATAAAATTTCTTCTCTCAAGTGACTCTAGTGTGGCCATGGTTTTACATCTTCCGCTCCTTGCCTGGTTTTCAATTTTGTGGAAGTTGTCCTCTCTTCTTTCCCCATATCCAGCCGCCTACATTTTAAGATTCTTTTATTAGCAGATAAGGCTTACTGTGCAGGTCTCCCTCGGTACCTCATTGACTTCTTCATATCTTATGTACCCACAAGAACACTGAGATCCTCCCAAGGAAATTATTTGGCTCTTCCAACAATAACAAGGCTTTGATTAGTCTTTTTTCAAAAGAGTTCATTTAGCTATCTTGCTCCCCAACTATGGAATGCTGTCCCCCAGGATTTGCAATTAGAAAGCAATTGTAGGAAATTCAAAAAGGGCCTTAAAATTTGTTTTTTACCCCAAAGGCTTTTAGTGAAATGTTATGATCTGTTTATTGATTCTTGAGTTCTTAAATTGTTTTCCGAATGAATATGTTCCCTAATGGTTCACAGTTTATATGTTGGTCCCTGGGAAAAATTGTTGTTCTATTCATTCTCTCCCTTTTGTACCAAAGTATTTTATTTTGTGGGTGTATATATTTTCGTTTTGGTTTTACTTGTTTTTATGATTTTATGTGATATTTGATTCTGGTGTTCTTTGCCATTTATTTTGGTAAATTGCCATGCTGTACAATTCGAATGGTGGTATATGAAATTCTTTTAAATAAATAAATAAATAAATACCTCATATGTACAGGGTGGCCCAAAAAAAGTGAGGACATCTCATAAATTAAAAGCTTATATAGTTTACTTATTTACTTTTTTTTAGCTATATAACATCTTTATTTCAAGAATTTCCGGTCGCCATCTTTTTTTTAAATGTGTCAATCGTTTACATCTGTCTTTTTGAATTTTTAAATAACTTATATGCTACGAGATGTTCTCACTTTTTTTGGGCCACCCTGTATACTTTGCTACAAATCATCATGATTGATGTACTGTTCATGAGCTATGACCCCATTGGGTTCTCAGTAAAGTGGAGTTAGAGTTAAATATAAGAGTATGGAGTGGAATGGACTTATTGGACTTACCCCAACTCCCTCCCCAAAGAGTTTAGAAGAAGACACTGAAGGAGGCAAGGTTGACTGAAGAGAAAAGGGGCCTTGGAGAATCTCTCATGTCCCCTTAGGACCACAACAGAATCTACTAAATTGTTTATGTAATCCCAGCATCTGCATTCAAACAGAGGTTCACTTAGAGATTTTCTTACACATTGGAAGGGTAAGGAAGGGAGAGGGTGCCTTGGAGAGAAGGGAAGCGAGAGAGTTCCTGGGAGGTAAGGGAGGGGAAGGGAAGAAAAGAGAAATAGAAAGAGTGTGCCTTGAGGGGTATTGAAGGGAAGGAAAAGAGACAAACGAAGAGATAGAAAAAGTGAGTGAGTGCAGGAGATGGAAGGGAGAGAGCATGCCCAGGGAGGGGAGGGAAGGGAGAGAAAGCGAGTACCTAGGAGGGATGGGAAGGAAGGTGGGGGGAAAGAGAGAGCGTGAGAGTGGGAGGAGGGGAAGGAGGGGAAGGAGAAAGAGAACATTTAGGTTGGATTGGGTTGGGAGGAGGTGCAAATGCTAGGGCCACTACACATGTTTTGTGGGTATCTACTAGTAATAGTAATAATAATTTGGAATAGTACCTGTTATACAAACAGAATTTGGAGACACACTACTGCCTTATCACTTCAGAAACGGGATTGATGGCGGTGCACTCAGGTTGACACAGTGAGGACAGCAGGAATCCATCTAAGCATCGACATTATGGAATGCCCTACCACCCCAACCAAGATCCATCGATGACACAGGAGACTTTCAAAAGAAACTAAAAACTCACTTATACCGTGAAGCTTATGTTACTGATCCAATCACCGCACATAGCCCATTACTTAGATCCCTCGGCCCTGCATAGCCACAAAATCACTATGTTCTGTACATAAATTAACATTTTACTTCTAACACTACTCACTATAAATACCTACTCCTTCCCCACCTACATAATTGTTAACTCTCTGCCTTTTAATATTAAGTTCCAATCGTATGCTCCTCATGATGTTAATTATAACACACACCATGGTTATTGCACTGAGTTCCCTACAAACTATCTTGCCTTGCAGAAAGATGGTATAAAAAAAGATGTTAAATAAATAAAAAAATAAATACATTGTTATTAATTCCTGGATAACCAAAGGTGCAGGGAAATAAAGTGATTTGCCTTGGGTGGAATTGCAGCTCAGTTCCAGGAATCCTCCTGGCTTGTGCTATTAAGCTTTAATCACAACAGTTCCTGGATCCTCCCTTTTCTATCTGCTCTACTCCTTGCCTTTCACTGCAATGTGTTTGCTCTCCTCATACATTTTGGGGTTTACAGTGATGCTTGTTCAGTGAGGAAGGCGGGACGGCATTCCCAGAATGCACTGAAGTAGTGGCAGTAAAATCAAACAAGGGCTTCTCATTTTGAACCTCACTGATCAAGTCAGATTTGGAATTGCAGCTACTCAGGCTCCCCGAATGTGTACAGAATACCTTTCTAATGGACTGTGATTGAAACCTGCTCCACCTCTGATGCCCTGGTTTCTATGATACCCATTAGTAATGAGAATGGCACTGGACTGATTGAGGGGTGCCACCCAGTGACAGTCACTCATGTGGTGAAATATTGCAGCTCTGTGTCAGGGTGGATAAAAGATGGGAGAGGACCAGTCATTTAATGTGACTGAGCCCTGCATAAACCCAAAGACTGCCGCTGCTAATACAGCACGAAAATGATAAGAAGGAAAAGGTAAAGACTGGGGAAAGGGAAGATTACAGAGGCAGAGAGCGGAGGTGCGACTCCATTATGGCAGATTGCCAGGACCCTTCAGCAGAGCACATATGCCTCAGATCAGAGTTCTCTTAATTTCACTTCCATGAAAGACACCAGAGAGCTGCAGTTACCACTCACAGGACCCTGGCTGGGGGTAAGCTCCCAAGTGCATTCGTTTGAATTTTATGGAGACTCTCTAGAGGGGGTGAGGCCAGTTGTTTTGATCTCTACTCTCTTGGTGGAGCACAGTTGATGTGACCTCATATTGGTCAGGAGCAGGGCTGGATTTACCAGTTTGAAGCCCATAGGCAAGACCAGACAGCAGGGGGGCAAGGTTGGAAGAAAAGAGGCTATCAAAAATCCCAAACATTGGACAGCCAGAGGAGCAGAAGAGATCATAGTGACACGGTGGCACCTGCATATGACCCTAATGTAAGCAGAAGCATGCTCCTCTTTGAACTGGGGATTTGACACCTTCAAAACTTGGCACCCTAGGAAGTTGCCTATTCCTCAATCTGAGCCTAATCAGGACAATGTTGCAAGGTGAGCAGAGGAGAGAGAGAGCTGCTAATGAAGGGGGGGGGGGGGGAAGAGGGGATGGACGGGGGGGAAGGGGGGGGGTAAAAGTGGTTTTCTCTCCTGAGCTGTTTTCCTTTGTAGCAGGACATAAAATGGATTAAACTGAGAGAGATTGTCTTTAAAAGTGTAACCCTTATGAGTCATCTTTCTCCTCTTCGATCTATTCAGAACTCAGCTGCGTGGCTAATCTTCCGCCAGCCCCACTACACTCATATAACCCCTCTTCTGAAAGCACTTTACTGGCTCGTCTTCCATTTCCGTATCCATTCAAACTTTTTCTTCTAACCTTTAAATATATTCACTCTACTGTCCCTCATTACCTTTCCTCACTTCTCGCTCCCTACACCCCTCCTCATGAACGCTGCTCCTCCTCTGGTTTCCTTCTCTCTATGCTCTTTTCCTCGAATGCCAACTCCAGACTTCGCTCCTTTCATCTTGATGCTCATTATGCTTGGAAGAAGCTTCCTCTATCCTGACGTCAAGTCTCATCTCTATCCCTCTTCAAATCTATGCTAGAGGCTCACTTCCTCGTTGCCACTTTTGGATCCTAATCCATTGGTTCCTTTGTGTCTCCTCTCCCTTTGGACCCTTGTTTCTCTTATGTTGTATTGTTATGTTTTGTCAGTCTTAAGTAGATTGTAAGCTCTATAAGCAGGGACTGTCTTTTTATGTGTTTGTGCAGTGGTGCGTACACCTTGTAGTGCTATATAAATGATAAATAGTAGTAATGGTAGTAGTAGTAGTCTTCATGGTCTGTGGTCCCTCACTGGCCATGTTGAGACAGAACGTACATACTTCAGAGGTGTTCGAATGCTGTGTTCTGTGTGTGTGTGGGGGGGGGCAAGCTCAGTCCCTAGGTCAGTCGAACTCCATGCAGCTGTGATCGCTGGCCTTCCCCTCCTGTCTGATCACCCGTGGGCAGATGGGGGGGGGGGGGGATCCGTGCTGCGCTCTTCTGCCTCTGGGGGATGGGATCCTCGTCTGCTGCTTGCCGGGTTGACATCCTTCCCCTACTTCTGCCCGCAGGAGAATGGATCCCTACAGACTGACGTAGGAGAAGCTCCGATCATAGCAACAAATATTTTGTGGGGCCAGGACCCTGATGGCCCCTCCTTTCCGACGGCTATGGACTTCATGGGAGGCAGAATTAAGATCATAAGAACATAAGAAATGCCTTACTGGGTCAGACCCAGGTCCATCAAACCCAGTATCCTGTTTCCAACAGTGGCCAATCTAGGTCACAAGTACCTAGTAGTTTCCCTAAATGACATAGGTTCCACAATGCTTGTATTGGGGAAAGCAGCAGATATCTCGGGTCCCCTTTAATAATGGTTTATGAACCTTTCCTCCAGGAAGTTGTCCAAACCTTTTTTAAAGCTGGCTACACTAACAGCTTTTACTACATCCTCCGGTAACAATTTCCAGAGTTTGATTACACATTGAATGAAAACATATTTTCTCTTATTAGTCTTAAATAGGTTACACTTAAACTTCATTACATGTCCCCTAGTCTTTCTATATTTTGATGGAGTAAACAATCAGTCTATGTTTACCCATTCCACTCCATTCATTAATTTATAGACCTCTATCATAACTCCCCTCAGCTGTCTCTTTTCCAGGTTGAAGAGCCCTAACCTTTTTAGCCTCTCTTCATTGTCCTACTGCCCATGGATTTCAGGGTTCTGGGATGTGATCATTAAAGCTGGGAGGCTGTTGGTTCCTGGTATCATTCACTCGACCACTTGCTTTTACTACCACAAACTCACAGTCCAATGCATGGTTTGTTCCAAACCACTAAAGTTTACTGAAAGTTTTTAAGTAATCAAACCAAAGGAATTTAGCAAGTTGCAGAGTAGAAAATAGCTAAAGATTCAATTCACCTTCTCTCCTCTCTTAAGCTGAGTAAAGCTCCTTCCTTGCCTCAGTAGATGGGAGGACTCCAGCCTTCTTGCTTTGGGAGGCAGATGACAGGCATAGGCTGTAGGCGCTTCCCCCCTTGAACACTGTCTTTTCTAGATCCAGCTCCTATTGATACTTTGGAGTTTCTGGATACTGTACTCAGATGTGGTTGCAGGCACTCCTTTCCCCTAGAACCCCTTGTCTCAGCTGCTGCGGTTATCCTCTGAATACTCCACTTCCAGGATCAGCGATAACTTCAACAACTGCGGGCCACAAATGAGATCAATGCAGGGGTACTCCTCCGAATTGCGGGCGCCCTCGAGGACATAGCGGCCCGGATGCAGCAGCCAGCGCCAACACTGGCACCAGAGGTTGCAGCACCTGAGCCACCACAGAGGGGTGGGTTGGGCCGTGGGCGGCGTGGGCGTCCACGTAGGATGTGAGGGGGTGAAATAAACTATCATGAACCTATACATCCTATGTGTTTGTTTCCAATGTGTGGCACTGTGGTTCCCTACGTAGCCTGCACCGCATGTTGTCTCCCTGCCCACATGACCCACACCCATGCCCCTCAGTGGTGGGGTGTCTGTACTGCCAGTTATCTGTGCACAGAGGTCTCTGCCCCGCCACCATCAGCAGCTCTCCCCAGTCGGGGGATTGAGCCTCCGGCAGCACGAGCAGCGGCGGCACCTTCAGCAGCCAATCGGGGTGCTCACCCAGGACTTTAAAAGTTCGCGCCATCCGGCGCGTGGTCCTTCTCTACCCCGCCACCATCAGCAGCTCTCCCCTGTTGGGGGATTGAGCCTCCGGCAGCACGAGCAGCGGCGGCACCTTCAGCAGCCAATCGGGGCACTCACCCAGGACTTTAAAAGTTCGCGCCATCCGGCGCGTGGTCCTTCTCTGCCCTGCCACCATCAGCAGCTCTCCCCAGTCGGGGGATTGAGCCTCCGGCAGCATGAGCAGCGGCGGCACCTTCAGCAGCCAATTGGGGCGCTCACCCAGGACTTTAAAAGTTCGCGCCATCCGAGGCGTGCCCGCGCCTGAGGGCCTCGCCAGAGGGCCCTTTGGCGGGGGCCCTTAGGCGGGGCTCTACAAATCAACCTTTCCTCAGCAAAAGTTATGCCAGCCATCTCAATCAGATTTGTCTTTTAAGCAGCCTCAGACAACAGCAACCGTCTTCGCACCTACTGCTCCTTCCCCACTGAGTAGGATTGAGCTGACACCATACGATCTGTCTCATTGACTAACTGTACCAGCCCAACCGAGACACTCACCGAGAACCTCAAACAACAACTGGATAAGCATGCAGCTTGAGCTCCCCTAGGGTTGAGCTTGCTCCCACCATCAACCAGATTATCTGTCTATCACCGCAAGTATACTACCTCTAAATGAACTGATTGTCCTTGATATTACCAGCATCTGTAATCACACTGTTCTCAGTAGCCATTACCTCTCTCTCTTAGTATACTGTTGTCAGTAACTGATACCTATCTCTCTTATTATACTGTTGTCAGTAGCCATTACCTATCTCTCTTATTATACTGTTGTCAGTAACGTCTTCTTGCAGTTAATTTATTGTCCAACTTGCACTCACTCTACTGTTACACTTAATTTATCCCAGTTGCTGTTGTTCAATATCCTCCTGCACCATTGTCAACTTGTTCTTTTTCTTCACAGTTATATATTCTGCTTGTAGTAGCAAGGTTACCCCGAACTGACTTCTTTGTACTGCACTTTATTAATCTAGAATGTACAAAATCCTGTTCTTATTCTCTACCCTCCTAACCCTTGGTCTCCCTTGCATTTCAAATGCTTTCCACCATGATTCCAACTATATACCAATACTACACACCCATGGAAGGAGATGGTCTGAATTCCCCCACCACACCACGACAAAAAACAACTGTACACCCCACTCTCACCTACTTCACATTCCCCTCCAAAACATCAAAAAGACAAAAGCCGAGAAGCAACATCACCAGCGCCGACTGAAATGTGCACTGATAAATGCCAGATCAGTAAGATCAAAATGGCCTGCTACCATTGACCTGATTCCGCTATACAATCTTGACATCCTAATGATCACGGAGACATGGCTATCTGACTGCGACAACGCCCTATTGAATCAGATGCTGCCACCTGGATTTGATTTATACACATGTCACAGGACCATCCAGAGAGGAGGTGGGACGCTCATCCTTGCAAAAGCTGATCTACACTTCAAGCTATGTAACTCCTCTAGCTCAGCCCACCTTGATTCCCTCACCATAGCTAATGAGCTATGCACCATTAACCTTTTCTATCGGGCACCCACCCCTTTACCAGATGACCTTCCAACAATAATTGAGCTTGCCTGCATGTCGTCCACCTCACGCTCCCCAACTTGGTTGGTAGGCGATTTCAACCTCCCATCTCTTCATGATAGCCACTCAACAGCATTCCTAGACGCCTTAGAGGATCTAGGCTACAAACAACATGTTGACTCCCCCACTCACTCTAAGGGAGGTAAACTGGACCTCATCTTTGCCCCCCATCTCAACAACTCAACAGCCCAAGACCTTGCACTGTATATATCACCTGTGCCTTGGTCAGATCACAACCTCCTTAGATTCATTATACCCTTTAATACATCCTACAAGAGCCAAATGTCATCAAACACTTCTGATACCCATACTGCCCGCTTCCGACCATTCAACCGGAACGTAGTCCTGGAAAATCTTCTGCCACTTATGACCAACACGTCTCTAAACTTAGATGATCTCATCTCCAAATGGGACGAGAACCTTCGAACTGCCTCCTGTCCATCTCACACTGAAAAGAAAATAAGGAAACGGGAACATGCACCATGGTTCTCTTCTGACCTTCGCTCATCTCTCCACCACCTGCGCAAACTTGAGAGACGGTGGCGACGATCACACTCCTCAGAGTCACTTGATACATACAACTCTTACCTAATAACCCACCGTGGAAAGATAACACAGAGCAGGAAACTCTACCACACAGATTTATTGAAACGTTCCATCAATAAACCACACGCCCTATTCAGACTAGTAAAATCCATAACAGGCGAACCGGTCTCCGCCCAACCCTCAATGCCCCAACCACAGGACTTTGCAAACTACTTGCAATCAAAGATGATTAAGACCAACATAAACATGAGTAGCAGTACCTCACCCATACCGTCTAAGGCACCCCAAGCAACTCCACTATGTAATTTCACTGTGGTTTCAAATAGAGAGATGGAGAGCATTGTCGCCTCTATCAATCCCAGCACAGCACCCTACGACCCCTGTCCAGCCAATTGGATCAAAGAGCTGCGTCATGACCTAAGCCAAATCCTGTGCAATATATTGAACCAGTCTTTTCTAACAGGCTCGTTCCCACAGCGCCTGAAAAACACCTCCATCAAGCCCCTATTAAAAAATAGCAGACTTGACCCGTCCAAAGTCGAATCTTTTAGGCCAATCTCGAGCATCCCCCAACTTGCAAAAATCATAGAAAAAGCTGCTCAACAACAACTCCAGCACCATATTGACACTGAAGCTCCACTAGACCCGTCACAACACGGCTTCAGGGAAGCGCATGGCGTCGACACAGTCCTCACAACTCTATTCAATGAATTGGTCACTGGAATGGACAGCATCCAACAAGGATTTGTCCTCATCTTCCTGGACATCTCCGCCGCCTTTGACTCTGTGAATCATGACATACTTCTACAATGCCTGAAAGAAAAGGGGATTCAAAGCACAGCACTTGAATGGTGTAAATCCTATCCAACAGGTGGCAACAAGTAAAAACAGGTCATACATCCTCGGAACCATTCCTGCAGTCTCAGGGGGTACCTCAAGGATCGTCCTTATCGGCACTAATGTTCAATATATATATGCAGCCGATATGTGATTTGATCCGATCTTTCAACGTACGATGCCTGGCTTACGCAGACGACATCCTCCTCTACATGCCGTTCAAAATTGACCAACCGGTGTTCTCCCCAATAATCAATTGTTTCGGAGCGGTAGCTGATTGGCTGCTGACACAAAACCTTCGGATCAATCATAGTAAAACTGATGTCCTTTTTGTTACGAAGAACCGTAAATTCATACCCCCCCCCATCGCTACTTGTCAACGATGTAGAATTGAAGTCCAAACCTACAATCAGATATCTTGGCATCACATTGGACCAGCACCTAGATATGACCACACATGTGAAGAACGTTACAAAGTCTATATATCACAAGATCAGAACATTACGTCACCTCCGCCCCCTACTGGAATCCAATGACTACCGGACAACCTTTCAGGCATTAGTCCTCCCACACCTGGACTTTGCGAACATCGTCCTCCACGGCCTGCCTCAATCAACTTTAAATCCGCTCCGCCTGGCTATGAATGCAGCCGCAAGAGTTCTCTCTGGATCATCAAGAACTGACCACATAACACCAATCATGAAAAATCTGCATTGGCTACCGTTACACGCCAGACTCCAATATAAGTCATTAGTCCTTACTTTCAAAGCCCTGAATAACTACCCACCTACACCGATTAGCAAACTAATCCACAGCACCCTGGAAAACAGAGACAGGAGATCCACTGCAATGAACACCTTAATAGTCCCCAAGATGATGATGTCATGTACTAAGACTACTTCCAACAGGGCTTTCTCTATATTCGCTCCCCTAAATTGGAATGCCCTTCCTCATGAAATCCGTGGCATCAAAAGCTTAATCCTATTCCGTAAAGCTTTGAAACACCACCTATTCACAATATGCTACCCTGACACCAACCCTGACACCCACACATCGGGTAAACTTCCCTCATGTCACAGCTACCATAGCACCTTATTACAACCAGAAAATGGTTAGCCTATACTCTTGCCCACCCACTAATTTTTACGCCTGTCCCTCCCACACAAAAATGAAGATGATACCAAATTAGCTTAGAGTATTGGTGACAATACTAATTTAACCTGAATTTAACCTAATTTAGACTGAAACCACTCCTCGCTCCAGAACACTTCCGTACAGTCTGTCAAGCACTGATAACCCCAATACTGGACTTCTGCAATCCGATATACCTCGGACTACCAAAACAAGCTCTCAAACCACTACAGCTGGCACAAAACACTGCAGCTCGAATCATATCCGGAGCCGCAAGGCAGGAGCACATCACACCTACACTAAAGGACTTACACTGGCTCCCAATCATTGCTCGCATCAGATACAAGACTATCATAAACCTATTTAAGATAAAAAGAACACACATCAGCCAACAGCCTCCACCTGCTCATACAACCGGAAACCAGCGCACGTCCCAGAAGAAGTCAAACACGCAACCGAGTCAGCACCCCAAATGAGTACAAGCACACACGCAAGGACACAACAGACAGAGCTCTCTCCATGGCTGCTCCAACAATATGGAACAATCTACCGGACGATCTAAGGGCAACTCCAGACCTCAAAGACTTCAGAAAACAACTGAAAACCATGCTGTTCATAGAGCACTATGGTCACATCACATAACCTAAGAGAATGGATAACAGCACTCCAATCCTCCCAAACAACTGAATATATATAAAATATGATTCTAGCACCACTGTAAATAGCCCACCCTGTATATAGCTCAAACAAATCAAGCACCCAACACATCCCTCACACAACTAAGTTTTATCCTCACTGCATGTACAACACACACACTTTACCTGATTGCTTGCTGTGATACCACCTTGATTATTAAGATAAGGCGGTTTAGAAATACTGTTAAATAAATAAATAAATAAATAAACCTGTAAATAGTTACCCTGTGAATAGTTACCCCGGTTGTCCTATGTTTCTTTTCCTGTTCTATGTAAACTCAATGTTGCTTGTATGCATTGTAGTATGTTTTGTTCGATGTACACCGCACTAATTATAATAGTGCAGTATAGAAGAAATGTTAAATAAATAAATAAATAAATAACATGCCCTGTGTGTCATGGACTGAGGCAGGTCCCAGCTTCCGGACCTCAGCGTGGGGGTATACCCACCCTCCCCTGTTGCACAGGGCTAATTTCATGATGGTACACGTCTGGTATTGGGATCTGGCACCGTCTCCCACCCCATATACCCCCCAACATTGGACACACATGTGTGACCATTCTCCCTGCCCGCGCCACGGCCTATGTGGCTGCCCTCCCACATAGGCTCGCATGTGGCACAGGCAGACAAGGGTGGCTTGCGTAGGTCGGCTGCTCATCCTTTGCAAATGCTTATAGTCACCCACCGCCCATCCCTGTGTCATGCATTGTCCCAGGTCGCCCTCAACGGGTATCCCCCTGAGCAGCTCCTGGGCTCAGCAGTACATCCTACCCTCCATGCAAACAAATTGCTGTTTGCCGGTTCTGCTATTGGCACACAAGCATGGTGCATCAGATATGGTTCCCACACATTGCACACAGCATGCACGTGACTAGGTATTTTGGGACATGCTCCACATTACCACATCTCAGGGTCAACCTTGGACTCACACGCCTACGCACATGGCCAGCCCCCACAACTGCATGTGGAGACGGTCCATGTATGATACCCATGTCTACCTTGCATACACATACCTATCTACACACATGTCCCATGCATATGTCCATAGTCTGTCTGTAAGGGCGACACATGACCATTGGGATGTTTTTTAACAAACTGTATTCACAACTGTATTTAAACATGGTATATGGTTATATACATATATGTACATTATTAACATCTGACTTTGCCATACTGGGTCATACCAGGGTCCATCACGCCCAGTGTCCTATCTATAAGAGTGGACAGTGTAGGTCTTATCGACCCAGGTGTCGGGTCGGGTCACGGAACACAGGACAGCACAGGGCACATGTGTGGGTGTCACAGGGGCCATCAGATGCTCCTGGGACGCCCTTCAGGGGATGGCCGCTGAACGAGCAGATGCTCCATCTCGGAGGCCATCCACTGAATGGACCCTTGCTCTAGGTAATGGAGGCGTTGCTCCACGCCATCCAGGACCACATACAGGTTGTGCACGCACCTGCCACCACACACACACATGGTGGGAGGTGTCTGTGTGGTGGCATGTGCATGTAACCTGTGTGTGATCCTGGATGGCGTATCCACGCACAGCCGTCCATCACCGGCAACCACATGCGGTGGCTGGCAGGGTCCCACAGTGCCCTGTGCTGCCCTGTGTTCTCTCCCACCCTCCCCTGAACCAACAACCCCCACCTCCCCCCGCCACCTCCCACCCACCCTCCACACCCTCCGCACTCCCCCCTCCCCCCTCCCCCTCCTCACTCCCCCCCTCCCCCTCCTCCCCCAAACCATCACCCACACTCTCTCCCTCCCCTCCCGCCCCACCCTCCACCCCCTCCATATCCCCATCATCCCCCTCCAGCTCGGCTGCGTCCGCCGCCTCCTCCTCTGGCTCCTCCTCCTCCTCCTTCTCTGCCCCTTCCTCCTCCACCTCCACCTCCTCCTCTGTAGTCCGGCGGGCAGTGGGGCGCCTCAGGGAACGGCCAGATATGGACGGGCCCTCACCGGCGGCATCGCCCTCTGGGGAGGATGACAGTCATTAGCACACTATCATGTGAGTCACATAACACATTTACATATTTAGGTACCACACAGGCTAGTGGGCCACTGTGACATTGTTTACTGAGCTGCAGAGGCCTCAAAACTCACCTCCACCTTGTCCCATCGCCCCCATCTGGATACATCACAGACGTGTGTAATGAGGTGTGGGCCTCACAGACTAGGGGAGATGTGCAACCTACCCGGCATAACCTAACACAATATCTGGATGACATACCCACTGTTGCAATCAGGTCTCAGGCCTCCTGGGTGTAGGGTGTCCTGGCACACATCATCAGCAACATACACCATAGCACCAGGGTGACTGACAGGACATCTTCAGCAGGTCTCAGGACTCCTGGGGGTAGGGTGGATGTTTTAAACTGCAAAGGCACACACAACCATATCACCAGGGTGACAGACAGCCCACTTTGATGGGCCCTCAGGACTCTTGGGGGTAGGGTGAATGTTTTAAACTGCAAGGGCACACACAACCATATCACCAGGGTGACTGACAGCCCACTTTGATGGGCCCTCAGGACTCCTGGGGATAGGGTGGATGTTTTAAACTGCAAAGGCACACACATCCATATCACCAGGGTGACTGGGAACACACTTTGATGGGCTCTCAGGACTCCTGGGGGTAGGGTGGATGTTTTAAACTGCAAGTGCACACACAATCATATCACCAGGGTGACTAGGAAACCACTTTGATGGGCTCTCAGGGGTCCTGGGGGTGGGGAGGATGTTTTAAAGTGTAAAGGCACACACAACCATACACCAGGGTGACTGGGAAACCACTTTGATGTGCCCTCAGGACTCCTGGGGGTAGGGTGGATGTTTTAAACTGCAAAGGCACACACACCCATATCACCAGGGTGACTGACAGCCCACTTTGATGGGCCCTCAGGACTCCTGGGGGTAGGGTGGATGTTTTAAACTGCAAAGGCACACACAACCATATCACCAGGGTGGGTGACTGAGCATTTGGATAAGGCAATCCTGAGGGCATATTATAAAGTGCACTGTCCGCCAAGGCACCCTATAATGTCCCCTATTGGATGCCTTATAGGGCACCTTATGGTTTCAGCACTGTGAGGGTGTTTTTGCTGGCAGCACTGATTTACATTAAAAATAGACAATACCTCATGCAGCCCTATCAAATAACCCCACTGTGGGATCAAACTCATGACCTCTGGCTCTACAGGCAGTGAAGTAACCAGTGTGCTACAGCTACCAGCAAGCCCCTGGCTGGCTATGGAAGGACTGCATGTCACCACACAAACATTCTGCCGTGGCTACCATTAAAGGGTCAACCCACCCGTACTCATGATGCACAGCACATGCAAATAAGCAGTCTACAGATGATCACAAGATGGGGTATGCACCACACAGCACCTCATCCTGGTAGGGGGAAGTGACCGAGTGTACCCCCAAAGCACCTCAGCCTAGTAGGGGGTGCCGACAGTGTGTGTTAGTGGCACAGAGTAGCTACAGACCATCACATTGTATGGGTACTGTGCCCACCCTGAGGGTGAGGTGGGGCAGCCAGCCCCAGGTCTGCAGCACCCTTCATGGCAAAAGTAGGCCATGTTGCAGGTACCCATCTGTGCCAGTGTGCATGATAGGTAGTTTCTGCAGACACACCTAGGATACATTAGTGTCCATCTATAGTTGGTAATCATGATGATACACCCAGAATAGTACATATTCCATGTTGGTGCCATGGCAACATGAGGAGGAGGGAGGAGGTGTTTGGATCCATAAGCAGATCATGCACCACCACCCAACCCACCCTCTGTGGCTCAGGGTGGGAAACAGGAACTCCCACCAACAGATTCCCCACTCTACCCACCTGCTGTTACAGGATATGTGCACACCATAGGACACCTGCCCAATAGCACAAGAAAGCCCTGATCAGCACTGATTCATTGTGGGATCATTCACCATGTATGGGGACAGGGCATAGACCCTTCCAAAATTAATATCTTTTTTTGGAGCTTTCTTGGTAGTGTTTTTTGGTGCTTCCCATTAATGTCACTATTGGCCAGCTTGGTTATGTTTTTTTTACATTTTATTCTGGTCATTTTCAATGTTTATTTGCCCTTTTGTTCCATGCACATGTATCACACTTATCACTTTTTGTAGGTTTCCCAGGTTTTGCTGTTCATTGCTGATGGAAATGGTTTCTCTTTTCCTGTAAATGTGCCTAGCACAAGGGTTTCACTGGGGTATGTTTCACCTTGTATGGGGACAGAGCATAGACCCTTCCAAAATTAATATTTTTTTTTGGAGCTTTCCCAGTAGTGTTTTTTTATGTTTCCCATTAATATCACTATTGGCCAGCTTGGTTATGTTTTTTTTACATTTTGTTGGGGTCATTTTCAATGTTTATTTGCCCTTTTATTCTGTGCACATGTATCACACTTATCACTTTTTGTAGGTTTCCCTGGTTTTGCTGTACATTGCTGACGGAAATGGTTTCTTTTCCCTTTAAATCAGCTCTAAAGCCAGGGTTTCACTGGTGTTAGTTTTCAGCCTCGGATTTCACAGCGTTAGTGTGCAGGGAGCCTCTCCCCTCCCACTCTCCACCCATTGACCCTTTCTCTCCGCCTCTGGGGAGCCTTCCTCTGCCCTCTGGGAGCCTTTCTCCACCCTCAGCGCTCATTTGCGCCGCTGCATGCGTTATCGCGCGCTAAGGTACCTTTGCACCCGATAAAGCGCCATTATTGTGCGATAAGGTACCTTATCGTGCTATAACGTCGCTGGGCGCACATTAAGACGGTTTAGTAAACATACCCCTTAGTGTCTGGACTACTCCTCCATAAGTGTAAGTGAGGGTATTCACACATGCCGATTATGAATAAGTCTTCTAAAACAACCCCCATAATCGTATTCATATATAATCGGATATTTAGAGACACTTATTCAAGTAAATCTCTCATTGACTATAACTGGTTAAAACTATTTTGATGGCCTGACTTCTCCAGTGAAGTTTAGCTGGATAGTTCTGTTATTCAACAGTATCTGGCCAAACTCTAACCATGTCCCCACAACCCCTCAAGCATCGCCTCAACTTATCTGGCTATAGTTTGTTTGACTGATCAGTGGGCTGGGAATTTGAACTCTCAGAGTTACCTGGACAAATCTTTTGTATAATGACCTTATGTGAGCATTTTCAATTCAGGTTGATTTATAAAAGTTTATAAACCGCCTTAGTGAACATGTCATTTTAATAAGACTAATTATGTCCTTACTTCCACTCTTGACAGGGTAAAGACTGGGTACAGGAACTATGGCTGAGGTCACTCCTGGCATGGAAGGGATGAGCACTACCCCCTTCAATGTTACAAAAACAGATGTGTTTAATGCAACACAAGCAAACAGCATTCCATTGCCCGAAGGTGGAATCATATTGGGCCTGTCCTTCACTTGTCTGGTCATTGCATTCTGTGGACTGCTCGGGAACAGCATCGTCATCTGGTTCCTTGGCTTCAGAATTCCAAAAAACCAATTCACTGTCTACATCTTGAACCTGGCTATTGCTGACTTCCTCTTCAGTGTTAGTGTGTTCGTCCTTCTTGTGTACATCCTTTGTAATATTGGATTTGGCCCTACAATATCAGCTACGGACAAAATAAATATTACCACTTCTATGCAGTTGGTAAATGATTTTGGTTTATATGCAGGAATCTTTCTCCTGATGGCAGTCAGTACTGAGAGGTGTCTGTGTGCCCTTTACCCCATATGGTTCCGATATAAACGTCCAAAACACCAATCTGCCATAGTGTGTATCCTGCTATGGGTGCTCTCCTGCCTGGTGACTGGGTTGGAACGTTTCATCTGCAAAAATGCAGATTACCCAAAACCTGGGTCTGAGCCTTGTACAGTGGTCTACCTGTTCACCTCTGCATTGTTCCTGGTTGTCATCATACTCATGGTCCTGTTCAGCATTATCCTCGTCATTACAGTTCAGAAGATGTCAGAGCAATGTCACCCATCAAGGCTCTACATTGCCATAATAGCCTCAGTTGCAGTTTTCCTTATTTCGGCTATACCTGCGCGGATATTGGGTTTTATTCTGCATTTTAAGGTTTCGTCGGTAGATCACTTCCAGCTTGCATTTTTCTTGATAGTAAGTTTATGCTCCTCAGTCAACTGTGCTGCCAACCCATTCATCTACTTCTTGGTGGGAAGCCTGAGGAGGTGGAAGTTCAGTGGTTCCTTCTCTGCAGGGTTTCAGAAGTTGTTCAAGGATGAAGAAGGAATATAAGGGCAGCAGTGGGAGGGGACCTAAATGACACATATTCAAAATGAGAAATACAGAACTTAGTTGTGGTTGTAAAAGGGCAGTTTTCAAAACTCATTTAGTGGGTACGTGACTTTTTACCCAGATAGAAGGGTACTTGGAAAATTTCCCATCCTTACTGTGAGAAAAAGGAGACATATTATGGAACATGAGAGACATGTTACCAAAGACCCCAGTTTAAAAGATTGTTGAAATGTTTTCTGATTATTCTTTGCTACTGTTTTCATCTCACACTAGTGCTTACACAGTGCACTTTTAAAGAAAAAGTATTTTAAAGTGTACGAAAGACCATTTTGCCCTATAATAATGTAAATCGTTCCCTTAACAGAAGGACTGGATTAATCCTTTCCATCCTGCAATATGATTAGGAGAGGTCAATTTTCAGCAGCATATCTACAAAAAATGTAAAATGTCAAGCCCCTGAGGTGCTTTTCCTTGTCTTAGGTTTGACAGGACCAACCCTCCATCCCTCCTACCCTCCAGTCTTCCTCCCACCTCCTCTCCTACTTTTTCTGTATCCCGGTTTCTTCTCAGTCTTTCCTATCATTTGAAATTGGTGATTCTTTCTGAACCTATTAATTTTTTTTGTATTGTAAACTGCATAGCTTGCATACCGTTTTTGTGGTATATCAAATAAAAGCAAACATAAACATAACGTAGAGGTTTGAAATTATCCAGATATTCAATATCGCTCTATCTCTGAAGGCACATTTCAGATAGACCATAGAGACTGGAATTGAGGCGCCAAGGTCACAATGTACACTTATGACAGCATTTTAGAGAGAGATTTGCTAAATGTGCAGCAATTTCTAAAATACACAGAAGGAAGTGCAGGAATGCAGGAGGATTTTATATCCCCCTGCTGTATGAGGAGCTGTTTTACAAATATACACATAGGAAATATCGACGGAAGAAACCCGGCAAATTGCATGTGCCAATTTCACAATGTGAACATGCAAATGTCAGCACTTACATGTGCATTTGAACCATTTTGTACTACTAGCACATGTGTAGATGCTGCTAATTATCTACAGAGGACTCTGTCTTTACCTCATTTCAATTTGGAGGGATAAAAATACATTGGGGGTTTAAGAGGGATATTGCGAGGGCCAGCTGCAGAGCTGGTTCATGGTGTTGGCACCCTTGGCAAATTTAAGCCCTATGTCCCCCCTGGCTGTCAGAATCTATTGTTTAGCTTTGAATGCCCTGCTCTTTGCTGCCCCCAGAAGCTGCCACCCTAGGTCCCTGCCTTGTTTGCCTAGTGGTTGGGCCGGCCCTGGATATCCCCTCTTGTAATGGGATGGTCAAAAGGAGCACTTTTTTTTTTTGTTTGGATTGTCGAGCCAAAATATCATAACAAACAAACAACTTTATGCAGAAACATCCACCAACTGTTTTCAATATAACTCACCCAGCCCCTCCCCGCCACATACCCCCCGTCTGCTACCCCCACCGCCACTCTTCTACCCCACCTCCCCAATCCGCCTCCCCCTTTGTCTCCCCACCATCCTCTGCCCTTCTTCCTCCCACCTCCCCATTTTTGTTTGTGCCATCTTACTTCTGTCCTGTGGCACCCTCCCTCCTCTCCCTCCCCACTCACAATACCACTGCCACTTTCTCCAAAAGCTGCCCAAAGAATGATGCACATATGCAGCAATTCACACATACACCAGAACTTCTCAATTTTGCTCTTCACTGTGCCACAGGTGGGCATGTCACTGCACTTCCGCCATGTAGCCAGGACCATACGTGTGGCAATCGCACAATAACCTAAAAGGGTTTCTAGATGCTTCTCTCCCACCGTCCATACCTCATTCAAACAAAGAAGCACTTTTAAATAAGAACGAGATCTAGAGAAATGGAAGAGATGGAGAAATTGCTGAACATATGGATTGAAGGCCAAACAATCAAACAGAAAGGACTCGCTATACAGGAGGACCTTAAAAAGCAATCTCCAAATCCTGCAGAAGTTGTCCCCTTCAGCACTAGTAGTGGCTGGTTTAGTGGTTTCAGAAATCACCACAATTTCCATAACCTCCAGCTGACTGGCGATGTCGCAAGTGGAGATGAGCAAGCGGCAAAAGAATTTCAACCAGAGATACAGAAATTATAGAAGAGAGTGGTTATACTTTGGATCAAATTTTCTCCAGGGCAGAAAAACATGCTCCAGGATTTAAGACTGTTAAAGATCGCATAAGTGTGATGCTTGGCAACAACGCCATTGGTGACTTAAAGCTCAAGCCTTTGGTAATTTATCATTCTGCCAACACACGAGCTTTAAAGGGCATTGTGAAAGCCAGCCTTGATGTTTGCTACAGACATAGCAAGAAAGGATGGATGACTGCTCACATCTGCATTGATATTTTTTACTAAGGATTACATCATCGATACTGAAAATTATTGCAAGAAGAATTTGGCTTCCCGAATTCTTATAATGCACCAAGCCAACCAAGCTTACTATTTAAGGGAAACATTCAAGAAGCTAATTGATGCTATTGAAGGGGAAAATGCTGAAACTGTAATAGAATTCTGGAAGAGATATAACATAAAAGTGGCAATCGACAACCTTGTAGAAGTTTGGAATGAGGTATCAAAACAGTGCTTGCATCTTGTGTGGCAGAACTTATCCTGCATTTAATTTGTGATTTTGAAGGTTTTGAACCTTCAGACCAAATGACAAAAAACACTGCCAGCTGCATTCAATTAGCAAAACAGGTGGGATTCGAGGAAGTAGAACATCAAGATGTTGCAGAGCTTCCAGAGGCTCAGCCTGATGATCGACTGAAGAGTCGAAGCAGAAGATGAAGACGATGATTATTTATTTATTTATATGTGCTTTTATACCGCTTTTCAGGAATCAAAGCGGTTTACAATAAAACTCAAATAACAAAAGCGGAAGTTACATTGCATAGAAAGGTAAAGTACATAAGAACAAATAACTACATTAGTAACTTTGTATAGAAAAAAATTGAGATTACAGAATCATGAAAATTGAAATAAATAAAAAATAATTAAATAAAAGAGTCCCCATAATAATTCTTAAATAAATGAGTCTTTAAAAGTATGATGATGAAAACCAGAAGGCTCCCCCATGGCAGCTAAACACAGCACAGCTATTTAGTGCTTTAAGTGTGATAGAAAAACCGTTGCAGTGGTTGGAAGATAATGACTATGTTGCAGAACATAGCAGGACAGCCATACATGGCATCCGGGCAGATTTGGAGCCCTAGAAGCAGCTGCTGTATCAAAGGAGGGAGCTTGCAAAGCAACACAAGCTGGATTTATACTTTAATCCACCAAAGACGATGCATCAAGAAGACAATGGATCACAGCCATCCACATCTGGTGCTACAATTTTTTGTCCAAGACCAAGAGCAGAAGAAGATGATGAAGACAGCGATCCTCCGTCACCCACTTCCACCAGTAAAGTGCTGTAAATGGTGTTGGATAGTTAAATATTTGGTAGATTAACTTTAAATATTATGTACAATATGACTGTTAGAATGCTGGAATGTTGTTTGTCTCAATAAAAATATTTGCAACTAAAGGTAAGTGTCATTTCTATAGTATGAATTTACTTAACGAGAGGTTTCCAAGGAACGGAACTATCGTGTTATAGGAGAACATACTGTACGTTTATTTATTATTTATTTATTTAACAGGTTTTATATACCACCTTTTCCTACAATCAAAGCGGTTACATTGGAACTAACAAATTACATATTAGGCTTGTTATGTTACTAGATAAAAAAAGAGGGGGCATGTAGTGGGGGGAAATTGTATAGGAGTTTCTGGAGAAAGGTATATGTATATATATATATATATATATATATATATATATATATATATATATATATATATATATATATATATATATATATATATATACACATTAATTACAGTGTGGTGTTTTTCTTTATGGGTGTTGATTTGTCAGTGAGGGGGGAGATAAGGAGGAGAGGGGGTGCATTAAGTGATGGCTCCATAATGTTCTGCGAAGAGATGGGTTCTGAGTTTCTTCCTGAAGTCCTTGGCATCAGGGGTGAATCTTAGGTAGTTTGTGTTCCAAATCCGTTGACGAGGCAGTAGCCTCTTATAATGCTGCACTATCCTGGGCTCTTGCCACTCTTGCCCCACCCACCCCTCGTCTCATTAGACGTTCTACTCCTCAAGTGTTTAATAGTAGTAGTAGTTCCCGAGGGCGGGTGCTGCTAGGGACAGTGCCCTGCTTGACATGGATTGTGTGGTTTTAAGATAGTTGCTGTGTGTCTGGATGGTGTCCAGTGTGCTGCATCGTCTGGGTTTGTGTTAGTGTTAGCATTGATTAGGCTCTTGTGGATGTCTGGGGTTAGGTTGTGATGAATTTTGTTTATGTTCAGAGCTATTTTGAATTTGATTCTGGAGGCTATTGGGAGCCAATGCAGTTGGCTCAGGACTGGAGTGATATGTTGGTATTTTGAGGATCTGGTGATAATGCGGACAGCGATGCTTTGTGCCATCTGAAGGGGTCAGATGATCAGTTTTGGTAGGCTGAGGAATAGGGTGTACAATAATCTAGTATTCATGTAACTATTGCCTGGCAGACTGTTCTGAAGTGATCTTGACTGAGAAGGGGTTTAAGTCTTCTCATGATGGCCATTTTGTGGTATGCACTTTTGGCGGTGTTATTGATGTGGGCTTGGAAGTTCAGGTTCCGGTCCAGGGTGACTCCTAAATATTTTACCTCATCTTTGATAGGTATGGTTAAGTAGGGAAGGGTGATGTGTGTGTGTGTGGGGGGGGGGGGGGGGGTGTGAGAAGGAGCTGTTGCGTGAGATGAGGAGAGTTTCTGTCTTTTTGTAGTTGATGTTGAGGTTGTAACGAGAGAACCATTCTGACATGTCCCAGAGGCAGGCTGTTATTGTTGTGAAGTCTGTTTTTTTGAGGTTAGATCATGATGTCATCGGTGTAGAGTGCATATTGGATGCCACGTTGTCTGATGATATCGCAGATGGGCTGAATGTAGAGATTGAAGAGCAGGGCAGATAATGATGAGCCTTGGGGTACCCCCTGGGATAAAGGGAACGGGGAGGATGTGGTGGTGCCAACCCTGACATGTATGTATGTCACCAAAAGTGCGCCTTGTAGTACTGCATTAAGCCGAGGACCATTATAAAGTCAGCCGTACTTGCTGATTGTCATTTTGGTTCTAGACACAAAACAACATAGACCTTCAAACCTTAGTTTATTAATCATCTCATAATTGTAAAAATTTTTGTATGTTAGAACTTTGTCATCATTCAGTATATACTGTGAGAAAGAATATCTGTTTTGTCAAACTAATTTCCTTCCAGCCCTGCCTTTTGGATTTCTAAACTATACTAAGAAAATCATACATCATTTTGTTAAAAAAGGTTTTAATTAGTTCCATGATTTGAAGGATGTCAGCGGTATTCTGTATGAAAAAAAGATCCTTTTGACTGGTTACCTTACTTGAAATGAAAAAAAATATATATATATAAAACTGAACATAACATTCCTGGAATTCAAGGTCATGTTAAAAAAAACCATGTGCTGTTGTCTGAACCTCTGAACCATGTATTTTGCTATTTATGAGTTATTCCACTCCTCTGTGGAACACCTTAGTAGATGTCTGGGCTTAACTAAGTGTAAGAGAAGAAGTGTTGGTATATAAATGTATATTTTGGTTATAGTGTGTTTATTTGCAGGAAGAGTAAAGATTACCCATGTGCTAAAGCTGATTTTATCGCAGCCAACAAGGAGTGATAAGAGACTCTATCCCCATTCTTAATAACTATAACAGCAGTTAAAGGCTAATTTCTCCCAACATGGATTGATGAATCTTTTTACAACAGGACCACGTACACTGGCCTTCACCCACTGGCTACTAGAGGAAGCTGAATGACTGCAGGCCCACTGGCCTCAGCGATTTCATCTCTCTACTGCTACCAAACTCCTAAAACCTTCATGCTGGACTAATTCACCAAAACAACTCCCAGTTGGGAAGGGTAAAGTCCATGAACTGGTAACCTCTTCCTAGCAAAAGAGAATATTTTATTATTCTTCATACCATGGAGGAAACTTGCTATCAGAACATCATTTATAGCAACAGGATAAAATCAAAATAAACTTAACTATCTCTTGTATCTCAACAAATAGGGGTGACCTACATGGAGCGGTGGGTATCCCTAAAGAAAGGTATGGGAGGGGCGACCTGCACGGAGCGGCAGGTGCACCTACTCTTGCTGCCTTGCTGGGCAGACTAGATGGACCATACTGGTCTTTATCTGTTGCTCAGGAGTTGTAGGCCTCTAGCAGGATGGGAAACTTATAGTTATTCATATGCTCGACTTATAGTTATTCATATGCTCGATTCTCGCTCCACTCTTGTTCAATATCTTTCTGGCCCCCCTTGCTCTTATTATACAACAATCTGGCTTGTCTGTCTACCTTTTTGCTGATGATATCCTTCTGGTTCACCATACGTCCTCTTTGACCCCAGACCTTTCGCCCCTCAATGACTGTCTTACCTCTATTGCTGATTGGTTCCGTGCTAACTTTCTCGTTGTTAATCCTTCTAAATCTGCCGCCATCTGGTTCACCTTTGGTGCCCCCTCCCCCAATTTGGCACCTTCCATGTCTCAATCATCCATACCCTTGGTCCCTTCTCTCCGTTACTTAGGCGTAACACTGGATTCTGCCCTCTCTTTCCACCATCACATCTCTACTGTCGTGCGTAGTTCATTCTATCACCTTCGTAGGATCCGGGCTGTACGTTCATTTCTCCCTCTTGCCTCTCTCACAACCCTGGTTCTGTCCCTGGTGATCACACAGATCGATTATTGTAACTCTTTCCTTGCAGGTCTCCCCCAGTACCAACTCCGTAGGCTACAACTGATACAGAACACTGCAGCACGTCTCATCACCTTCACATCCCACCGGGACCATATTACCCCCTGTCTTATCTCACTCCACTGGCTCCCTGTCAAGGTTCGTTTCGTTTATAAGCTCCTTACCATCACTCACAGGGCCCTTCACACCAGCACTCCCCAGTATCTGTCTGACCTCATCTTTCTTCAACCCACTCCTCGTGTGCTTCGCTCCGCACACGGAAACCGGCTCTTTTTACCACCCCCCACACAGGCCCGCCTTGAATTAACCCGTCACGCCGCCTTTTTCTTTGTCGCACCTGCTCTGTGGAATTCCCTCCCGCTCTCTCTACGGATCGAATCGTCCTTTTCGGATTTCAAAACACTCCTTAAGACCTACCTCTTTTGCCAGGCCTTTGATCTTCCCTTCCCCCCAGTTGTCCCTAGCTAGCCGACATTCCTCCCCCAATGAACCTTTGCTCCCCACCCTTATTAATTTCCCTAGCTAGTTTGTCCTCCGGTTATCCCTAGTTAGTTTGCCATCCCTCCCACCAATGAACCTTTGTCTCTTACTTTTATTACCTTCCCCCTTCCCTTTCTTCCCACCCCGTTCCTTCCCCCATCTTCCACCCCACCTTTGGTTGTCCATGGTTTGTCTTAATATGTTGTCAGATCAATTGTCCTATTTGTTGTTTGTTCGTCCCTCTATTGTTTCTTTTTCTTTTCTTGTTCCTTTTTCTTCTCTTTCCTGTCAATATACTGGCGTTCTTTTTCTGTTTCCTTTAAGCAGTGCCATTTTGTTTTATTGTACACTGCCTTAACACTCTGGTATTAGGCGGTATATCAAGCACACTGAATAAAGATAAAGATAAAGATGCTAAAAGATATAGCACTACTTTAAATAATTATAATTGCTTCTCTGCTACAGTTTAGAGTAGAAAAACAGTAAACGTCCTACTTGTGATAAAGCTGTTGTCTAAATCGAGGTTGTACATATTGTCTTTGCTGATGTGTAAATTATCCAATAATGCTAATATAATGCAAACTACATATATAAATTACAAAGGTACAGATGAAGACGTTTGGAAAACTGGAGATGAAGTGATGTGTAGAATGATGCAACTTGCTATGTCTTAAGGCTGACCAGTAGATCTATGAATAGATCTTAGTCAAAGGGGAGGAATATGTGGATCTATATTGAAATATACTTTCAGAAAATTAATTATATATCAAGAAGTAATGAAATTGTAAAATGTAAGAAAAATAAGACGTTTTTCTGAGCCAGGCTAAGATAGGGAAGGCAGGTGTTGGTGAACTAAAAAATAGGTATGTGAGAAAAGGATGTCTGATAAGACACTAGGCCCAGCTCGGACTTTCTCAGAATGTCATCAGAATCATTTGTTTGGAATAATAAGAGTGTGTCAAATGTTTGTGAGTTGCCACATTCCTTGAATAAGGAGCTTGCTTCGGTGTATCCCTGTAAACCCAGGGCTTATATATTTGTATATTTTGTATTTACTTCTATATTTTGGTTATAGTGTGTTTATTTACAGGATGAGTAAAGATTACCCATGAGCTAAAGCTAGGAATGCTGAATAAAGCTCTCGTCTGATGATATAAAGACTTGTTTATTTCAGAAACCACACCAGTGATTACAAACTAGTGTTAAAATTGTTAAAATACCATAGCATGCTCCATAATTGCAAATAATAATGGAGCAACCATTAACCAGTTAACCGTGTAAATCTGGGATTTTCAAAGGCTCTTACCCAGTTGGTACTTTCAAAAATCTCTGATTAAATCCCCTATGCGCCCTGATGCTATCTGGTTAGCATCGGGGTATGTTGGGGGCATTCTGGGGCAGAGCGTGGGCGGAGGCAAGTGCTAACTAGGCAGCAGTGATTTTCCATGCTGCCCGGTTGGTGCTCTGTGCTGAAAAGATAGGCAAGGAAAACCCTTGCTTATCTTTTTGGCGGAGCGCAAACAGGGCATCATCCAGAATTGCTGCTGGCCGGTTAGGCTTGGCGGCTTCCTGGCTGGGTGGCGAACCCCGGATTTTCACTTCTGTCGCCTCAGAAGTGAAAATCCGGGGTTAAGGGGTCGGTGGGCAGGGCTATGTGGCTACGGAGCTTAACCCTGCCCAACTGAAAATCGGGCCCCAAGAGACCAATTCCCACTAGCACTCCTTGTGGCCTTGGATAAGCCGCCTAAACATTCATTGCCTCAGAAGAAAGGCCTGGCAATCTTCTAGACACACCACCAAGAAAACCCAGGAGTCAGCATTGACCCAAAGGCATACATTACCTTTGCAACCAGGTTTTCAAAGTACTTCTAAGGGTCATATACCCAGTAATAATGCAAATATGTTCTGGGAGTTCATTCCAGGAATAGATTGCTCAATGACTACAAATTATTTCATAGCTAGTTTTGGGGTTTTTCTTTGTGCCTTAATGCTGCATGGCACTCCAGTATTGGACCCTGCCTACTCCTTATAATTTGTGTATAAATTTGTAAGACAGGACAACTTATAAGTAAAATCTTGTCATGAATATCTCTAGTTGAAGAGAGCTTTAACCTGTAAGTATCTGATGAGCGTTCAATGATCTAAATGACACATTGATCTCCAACACAGTGTCATGTAAGCAGAAGCTAACCCATGCAAAATTATAAATACATAGCATAGCATTTTAAACAAGACTGGTGCTTGGACAGGTGGCCAATGCAATTCTTTTAAAAATGGGGTTGCTCTAACCCATTATGATCCCCCAATATCTGCTTTAAGAACATAAGATATACCAAACTGGGTCAGACCAAGGTCCATCAAGCACAGTATCCTGTTTCCAACAGTGGCCAATCTAGATCATAAATACCTAGCAGTTTCCCCAAAAGACACAGGTTCCTCAATGCTTGTATTGGGTCAAGCAGTGATATCCCGTGTCCCTTTTAATAATGGTTTATGGACCTTTCCTCCAGAAATTTGTCCAAACCTTTTTTAAACCCAGCTACACTTTGGAGTTGTATTTTGCAATAGCTGAAGTCTAGAAGTGAGTCTACTCATCATTCTCAAATAGAAAGTATTGCAGTCATCTAATTGGGATGAAATGATGGCTTGACGGATTTACTAGAGAAAAATAAGATTTAACTTGGCAAAAAAGGTGAAGATTATAAAACACTTTCCAGGTTACTAAACCAACATGAACTTCCAAAATAAGAGATGAATCCAGAGTAACTCTTAAGATATTAAGTAGGGGGCAATTTTATAAAACTTAGTAGTAGTATATTGCGTACACCGTCCACCAAACTATTTGATAGGTGAGATAAAGATGACATCGCGAATCGGTGTTCACTTCCAGGTAAGAAGCTGCCTACTCTCTATCTACACCCCACCCCCTCCCATTGGAATGAATGGGGGCAGCTCCATCCAAGCCGGACACACAGCCCACTCCCAGTAATGCTCCTTCCCACCCATGCCATACCCCCTCCCATGCAAACCACATTCCCATTCCACCCTTAACTGCACCCCCTGCAACGTCATCAGAAATGGACCCTATCACTTTGAATAATATCACAAGAAAAGGACCCTGGTCACTTTTGATGACATCATCAGAAACAAGGTGTCTGAAACCAGAAATTTACATGACTGCTACTGGGTTATACTGATATCACCAGAAAACAGAGGTAGCATTACAATAAAGCAGAGGACAGAAATGGATCATAGAGTGTGTTTTTTGTTTCTTTCAGTCTGCACCTGTCACAAAGCATGAGAGCTTGTCCAGGAACATTTTGTGGAATAAATTTGAGTTTTCAGACTGATTTCTTCCATGAAGTCATGGTGATTGCAAACCATGTGACCATAGGATGGGGTGGGAAAAAGTTTCTAAGCCTTTAAATGTCCATTAACTGGTGGGGAATACACATAAAACACATAGGGCCCGATTCCATCCCGGATGTAGATCCCTCTGTGCATCCGGTCTGAACCGGACGCACAGAGGGGATTGTGATTCTGATTCCATGGGGCATGTCTAGCTCTGCGATTCAGTCCGGCCTGCACATGCAGGACTATCCATGGCTAACTCAGTCAGGGCTTTTAAATGGAGCCGTGGCGCCATGGCATCATATTGCCATGGCACCGTGGCTCCTTTTACAATCCACGATGCTGGCCGCAGGCAAAAAGGATTTATTCCCCGCAGCCCAACTCCCGATCTGGCCTCCTAAGGCCAGGGTTGGGTTGCGAGGAATAAACCCTGGCCCTCTCTGACCCATCCGTGCCCCGGGCCGTCATTCTAACATTGTTGAAATGTTAATCATTTAAAGTTGCTAAGAGAGCAGGAAATGTAGTGAGATTGTCATGGTTTTTTTTGTTTTTTTGCTTTAATTTAAATTTTTATTTGACACTGCACACATTGTTACATCACTTTTACTCATCATTTACAATCAATGTTATATCATACATCTAATTGTCTTCATCAGCCCAACAGAAAGGCTTACAGTACATTCACAATTCAAAAACTATCTTCTGCTTCTTATCTTCCAATTATTACCCAATTGCCATTTTTCCTCTTACATCCCATTATGTATTCCTCTCCATGTACCTATACATTTTTGACATTCCTCTCTCTCCCCCCCCAAACTGGATCCTGCAATGTTCACACCCTTATTTTGCTATCACCTTCCCTAAGCTTGATTAGATTTATCCCCTTAATTCGTTCTCCCCCTTTTGTAACCAATCCCTATACCTTTCCTATCTTCTGTGAAAGACCTTATCCTGTGTGTTTTATATGTAGTAATTTCACTCATCCTATAGATGTAGGCCAGTCTGCTTAATATTCTCTCAGGGGCTGGTTCTCTCTCTGACCTCCACCCCTTCGCTATTTCCATCCGCACTCCAGTCGCTAGCATCTTTAACATATACACCATTTCACTCTTCATATCTCCCCCTCATTCATTCAATAACATTCCTGCTGGTGTAATAGGGCCAATCCACCTCACCATATCTCGAGCCAAATCAGACAACCATTTCCATGTTTTCTGTAACACTGGACACGCCCACCACATATGCATATAATCCCCTCTCTCTCCACAACCCTTCAACACATCGAATCCTTACAGGTATGTTTACTAAACTCCGAAAATGTGCGGGTCCCCGTTAGTGTGCGTGTGCCATATAAGGAGTGGGCGGTTCAGGCAGAAAAACGAAAAAAACGATCGTACGTGTGTGCGTCGCGCTAATGTGCGGGGCCCACATTAGCACGTGGGAAGGCTAAGTGGGGCGCTGCTGGGCACATATAGGAACAGAGCCGTAGCACAACGGTGAAGACACTAGCCAATGGTGCATGGTCCACGGGTTCAATCCCCCTGTGTGCACAACAAAAAAGGCCAGCTGAGGCACCACCTTTAATGGGTAAAAGTGGTTTAGGAGGCAAATTAGCTTTGGATGGCATAAGGCGGCACACCATTCCTTTTGGGCGGCATAAGGCGGCGCACTGTTCCTTTTGGGCGGCAGAAGGCAGCGCACTGTACCTTTTGGGCGGCATAAGGCGGCGCACTGTTCCTTTTGGGCGGCAGAAGGCGGCGCTCTGATGGGCATAAGGCTGCGTGCTGATGTGTGAGGAGGCAGTATAATAGTGGGCGGCAGAAGTGGCGCGCTGATGTGCAAGAACAGGGAAAGAGCCATAGCATAATGGTTAAGACACCAGCCACCTGTGCAGAAATCATGGGTTCAATCCCCCACTGTACCCAATGAAGATGGCTTTCTGAAACATGACCTGTTATGGGTATTATTGCCCAAAGAAGCAGTGTATTTTTGGGCGCATAAGGTGGAGTGCTGTTAATTTTGGGCGGCACAAGACGGCACGCTGATGGGCACAAGGCGGCGCGCTGATGGGCACAAGGCGGCGCGCTGATGCTCAAGCACAGGAACACAGCCACAGCACAATGGTTAAGACACTAACCAATGGTGCAGGGATCAGGGGTTCAATCCCTCACAATGCCCATTGAAAAAGGCTGGCTGAGGCAGTATGTATTATGGTGTGGAGTGCTGTAGGTTGCCTTTTAATTTTATTTTGTTATCACTACTAGCAAACGCACTCTCACAGCATGTTAACATAAGGCGTCCCATAAGGCACATGGTACAGTGCACTGTCTGCCAAGGCACCCTAGAATGTCCCCAATAGAGCACCATGTATGTTGCGACACAGGATAATGTATAGTGCACCCTATATGGATGGCAACCATGAGGTGGCCTATGGGCGCCCTATAAAGCACCCTCAGAGGCACCTTATGGGTACAGTACGCCAAGGTTGTTCTTGCTGGCATAAAAATATGTACATCAAAAACAGATCATGCTATGGACAACCCAATCACAGAACCCCACTATGGCTCAAACCCATGACCTCTGGCTGCACAGGGAGTGACATAACCATTGGGCTACAGCTCTATAGCTGGCAGCAAACCCCTTGCTGGCTGCAGAGAGCCTGCAGGTCACCTCACAGACAGTCTGCTGTTGTAAACAGAATAGGGTTAGGCCACCCGTACCCATGATGCACTGCACATGCAAATCAGCTGTCCACAGATGCACTCAAGATGGGGAATGCACCCCAACAGCTCCCCGGCCTGGTAGGGGGAAGTGTCCGTGTGCACTCACACAGCACCTCGGCCTGGTAGGGGGTCCTGAGCGGGTGGACTACCGGCAAAGAGTAGCTACACACCGTCACATTGTGCGGGTACTGTGCTCACCCTGAGGGTGTGATGTGGCGCCCAGGACCAGGTCCACAACACCTCCCATCGCTGAAGAAGGTCATGCTGGAGCTCCAAAGTATTAATAACCTGTGAGATAGGTAGGTGCTGCAGAAACATCTTGGATATCTCTGTCTGCCTCAGTCAGGGGAACCCACCATGTGGGCTATGTACTACCCCCCCAGGAAGTAAATGATTTGTGGAAGCTGTTTGAAGCCAAAAGCCAAGCGGAAGTTAAAGTCAAGTTGAACATAAAGCTAAGCGGTTTTTGCTATTTTTTTCTCTTGTGGGAGACTTTTTACAAATAATAGAAAAAAGAGGGGGCTACAGCATAGTGGTCGTTGATGTGAAAGTGGGGGCAATGAATTGGAATTTCTAATTCTTGTCCGTGTATACTGAGACCACATAGCCCCTGGTATAAGGATAGTCTGCTTAGTCTCCTATGATAGAGCTGGTACAGATATTACTAGAACTGAGTTACTTTCTAGTTGTAGTACAGAGCCTTAACATATATTTATGACATATACTCTGTGAAACAGGACTGACGACGTGAGTAGTTTTAAAGGTACAAATGTCTTTTTCTTCTATCTCCATTTTCTCCTGCTCACTCTCATCACCACAATACTAACAGGTACTTGTTTTATTCCCTTGTCCCCGAAGGGCTCACAATCTAAGTGTACCTGAGGCAATGGAGGGTTAAGTGGCTTGCCCAAGGCCACAAGGAGCAGCCATGGGACTAGAGACCCCAGTCCCTCCGGCCTGATGTTGTCTTCCAAATTTCCTGGCAGAGCCTTGTAAGTATGGTAACAGCTGCATCAGATTGCTGTAATACTTCTGTGGGAATGCCATTGATACCTGGTACTTTGATAAGGCTTTCAATGCTGCTTCAACTTCTTTCATCACCAATGGTTCCAGATCATAAGGTACAGGTTGAAACAGCTGTTGGTCCACTTGATCTTTATTATATAAAAAGTCTGCATATTCTTTCCACTTTTTCTTGATCTTCTCAGCATTATTCAACATAGAACCTTGAGCATCTTGTAACATTCCAATTCGAGGCTGGAATTTTTTCTTTAACTCTCGTAGCTTTAGGAAAGCCAGTCTTGTCCTTCCTCTAATAATTTCTGCTTCTATTTCCTTGCATGTATCATTGTAGTACTTTTCCTTATCCTGTCTTGCTGCACGTTGGAAATCTCTGTTGAGTTCTATGATTGTTTTTCTTTCTCCTCTGGCTTTAGCTTCTCTGTGTTTCTGGGCAATTTTCAGAGTTTCTTCCGTCATCCATTTTGGCCGTCTTTGCTTTTTCACCTTTCGTAGAGACTTCTTGCTTTCTTCCAACACAACCTTCTTGATGTCATTCCATAACTCTTCTGGTGCTCTGTCATTTGTATCTAAAGCGGCAAATCGATTTTGCAGGCAGTCTTTATTTTCCAGTGGTATATTCTCAAGGTCATATTTTGCTACATTCATGAGTGTCTTGCTCTTTTTCAATTTTAGCTTGAGTTTGCATACTAGTAGTTGGTGATCTGTACCACAGTCAGCTCCAAGTTTTGTCTTTGTTGATGTTATAGAGCTTTTCCATTGTTGACTTCCACAGATGTAGTCAATTTGATTTTTGTACAATCCATTGGGAAAAGTCCATGTGTACAATCTGCCACTTGTGTTGCTGGAAGAAGGTGTTTGAGATGAATAGATCGTTGGTCTTGCAGAATTCTATCAGTCTTTCTCCAGCTTCATTTCTGTTGCCAAGTCCATATTTTCCAACCACTTTGCCTTCTTCTTTGTTGCCAACCTTTGCATTCCAGTTACCCATGACTATTAGGATATCCTGTTTGTATGTTCTGTCAGTTTCAGCTTGTACTTGTTCATAGAATTCATCACTTTCATCCTCTTCTGCAGCTGTTGTTGGGGCATATACTTGAATAGAATTGGACAGTAAATCACAAATATAATTAGTGATATCAAAATGTACAATTGTGTTCCTGACAGTAAAAACAGAGGTGTGTCTATTAGGCCACAGGCTAACATTTGATTTGGTAAGTAAACAGAATAAGTTTAGGAATGTAGAGGCAAAAATGGAAGTATGTTACAAACTAGCTTGGCCTATATTTAAGTAATTTGTATTAATTTAGTACTAGCAGTAGATGTATTGTAATTAATAGTAGATAAGATAATTCTGTTGAATAATTCTATATTGCCATTAAGGATGAATAATTATGCTAGTTTGCAATTGTATGGAATCAACCTTGGGCCGGAAGGACTGGGGTTTCTAGTCCCACAGGTGCTTCTTGTGGTCTTGGGCAAGCCACTTAACCCTCCATAGCTCATGTTCCCTGTAAAATAGTTATCTCCAAGTTATAATGCCCTGTTCAATGTAATTTCAGTTTGTTCAATGTAAACCGCACTGATGCAGAATAGCGCGGTATATAAGAGAATGTAAATAAAATAAATAAATAAATAAAATAAATAAATAAGAGAGGTGCTGTAGTGGAGAATTGGGCTTTTGCAAATTATATATTTTATGCACTGAATCCTATGGGCTGAAGAAGAAAACTACTGTGAAGGAAGAGAAGTCTGCAATGCTACTGAATGTGGAGATTCCTAGTAAAGATCAGCGATTCCAGCGGGACTACTCATGTATGTACAGCAGTGAAGCCTGGGTGGACAGTCACTGAAAAAGCTCTATTTATGATGTTCACGGTGCAGCCCATGGTGAGAAAGGATGCTGCTGAAGAATCTGGCGTGATGACTGATGTCATGATGTGGGTGATTAACCTCTGAACTATTGAAAGATCTACGTGAAGCAGTTGGCCACTGCTAGAAGAGAGTGCTTTCAAGAATGGTTGGTAAAGTCTTACTCTCTGTACACATTTACCCTATTTACCCATGTAAATGCCTTATCTGGATTTTCCAAAGGCACCTGGAAAATCCTGGATAAGTCCCTAACGTGCCCAGATGCTATGTGGTTAGCATCGGGGTGTGTTGGGGGCGGAGGAAAGGGCTAAGCGGGTAGCAGCGATTTTCGATGCTACCTGCTTAGCCTTCTGTGCCTTAAAGGTAGGCAAGGTTTTTCCTCGCCTATCTTTCAGGTGCAGGGGCTAAGCGGTAGCATCGAAAATCGCTGCTACCTGCTTAGCCTTAGCTGCTGCCGGCACATCCAGCCAAACCCGGATTTTCATTTCCGTCGCTGCGGAAATGAAAATCCGGGTTAAGGAAGTCGGTAGGCAGGTTATGCACCGATGCAGCATATAGCCTGCCTAAATGAAAATCGAGCCCATTGTTAGCATAAGCATAAAGTGTAAACATAGGCTATGAACCATAGAACCATAGGTCAATGTACAGTCAACTATAGGTCACTACTGGCATAGTGTAAATTCTGAAGTTATAAATAATTTTGTCATAATTAAGTAATGTTTATCTAATACTCTGTAATCAGCTCTTGTTTTGTAAAAGAATTCTAGCGACACCTTGGGGCTTGTTAACGATCGCAAACCGCTACCGCGGCTTTGTAAACAAGCCCCCTTGTGTTATTTTGGGTTTATGATTATGTCTCAGTTACTTCCTCTTTAATTATAATAAAAACAGGCTTCAGGTAGAAGGAATTTGAACCAATCTGAGAGAAGTCATCCAAGTCCGTGGCCGCAATGACTACTTCCTTGAAGCTTCAGTAAGAATGTGAATTTCTGTGTTTCTGTGTCTTTATTTCACCACTGTCTGGAGTACCAAACAAAGAATTGAGGAGAATCTGCCCTCGCTTGAAGGGGTTCCAACGGAATCTGAAAGGATTATCTGTGATCAGGGAGTAAGCTGATTCAGTTAAAAGTCTCTCTGTAGTTCTTGGGACCCTACTCTAGTTTCAGAGGAGCCTGGGTTCACCAGGTAGACAAATACCTGTTTCTCTTTCGTCTCATGAAATTGCGAGCAGTTGAGCTTTTCTTTTTCCAGTTCAGATGCCTCTGTTCCCTGAAATCCCAGGGAATCAAGGACTGTCTCCTTTTCCCATACTCCTTTGCTCTCTCTCTCCCTCTAGCCCCTACCCCCCCTCTTGCAATGAGACTCTTATTATAAACAACCTGTCACTGTTGCAAGGGTTAGAGTGAATCAAACAGGTTCTTATAATTTCATTGGCCTAATTAATGTGAATCCAGTCCATTCTCTCAAAATAGCCCATGCAGCATGTACCTTAACATAAGAACATAAGATATGCCATACTGGGTCAGATCAAAGGTCCATCAAGCTCAGTATCCTGTTTCCAACAGTGGCCAATTCAGGTCACACGTACCTGTCTGGTTCCCAAAAGGTTGACAGATTCCATGTTGCTTATCCCAGAGATAAGCAATGGATTTCCCTAGTTCACTTTAACAATGGGTTTATGGTCTTTTTCTCCAGAAACGTGTCCAAACTTCTCTTAAATCCAACTACATTTACTACATCCTCCGGCAACAAATTCCAGAGTTTAATTACACATTGAATGACAAAATATTTTCTCTCTTAGGGGCATGTTTACTAAAGTGCGGTAAACGTGACTAACGCGCGTTATACGACGTTAACGACCGTAAGTGCCGTATAATGCGCGTACCGACGCGCTGACGACCGTTAACGTCATAATACGCGCGTTAACCGTAGTTAACGATCGTAAAGCTCCGCGGCGCGTTAAAACAGCGCAAAAGGTGGAGAGTTGGCGGAGAGAAGGGGTCAATGGGCGGAGAGTGGGTGGGGAGAGGCACCCCTCATACTAACGCGCTGAATTTCAGAGCTCAATTACAACGCGAATGAAAACCTGTCGTTAAAAGGCATTTAAAGGGAAGAGAAACCATTTCCGTCAGCAATGTACAGAAAAACCGGGGAAACCCACAAAACGTGAGCAGTGTGATACATGTGCACAGAACAATATTTCACATAAAACGTTAAAAATGACCACAAGAAACATTTTAAAAAGCATAATTCAGCTGGGCAACAGTGATAGCAATGGGCAACAAGGAACAACACTCCCTGGAAAGCACAAAAATAAAAAGAAATGATGTGTGGAAGGGTCTACGCTCCGCAGACCCTTTCAAAGAGCATTACATTGTAATGGAGCTGTCCTGGGCGTGTGGTGTAATGTTTTCCAATGATATCATTGTTGCCCAGCTTGGTTATGGGTGTGTGCCCCTTTTTTGAGGTCTTTTATGAGGTTTATGTATACCTTTGTCTGCATAAGGTAAATGAGGCCACAGTAAACCTGTTGCAGAGCAGGGTTTCTGGCTCGTCAGGCCGGTTTAACTAACCCCAGGGAGTGCACTGTCTCTGTGGCCACAGTGTGGTGCAACAGACACAGCCAGTGCCTGTAAGACCAGAGAGTCACAGGTTCAAATCCCAGCTGGGGCTCTTGCCAACCCAGTCCCCATAGTTTTACCCACCACTAAACAGTGATAGTAACGACACTCCTTTATTGCAGAGAACATACACATGGCCTATAGTTTACCACACCAAACACAGACACCAGAAACAGGCACATTACCTAAAGCAGAGCCCCGCAAATGCAGTCCTGGAGGGCCCCACACCATTCCGTCTTCATGCTGCCTCTAATAAAGATGCCTGTGCTGCATAGCTATGCACCACCCCCATGGTATGCAGATGTAGCTCATGCATATTTATGAGGGACAGCATGAAAACCCGAACAGTGTTTGGAACACCAGGACTGGAGTTGGGGAACTCTGCCGTAAAGCAGCAGCCAACAGGGCCACACACCCACCCACAGGCCCCATTGGCCAATGCCTCCTGGAGAGGCAAGACATTGGGCCCTGCCTGTATCTCCCAATACTAGCAGTTGCATACCTTAGCAATGCCACCCTACACCTGGGTATATGGTACACAGCTATCAAACGTTCCCTATGATAACTGGCAGATATCAATTCCTACGTTAAGCACAGTTTGCTCATTGCGCTCCACCATAACAATCATTCTGATGTCTGCGGTGTTTGCTGCAGGTCTGGTCTCTGACAGTGTTCACCACCCTGGGGAGTGACCCCCCAACAGCCTTGTGTACCATATCCATGCCTGTACTATGCCCATGACTGGTGTAGTGGGTATGGCTGCTGACCACCTCTATAGTAGCACAATGCTGGCATAGGTGTGGGGGTGGCTGTCTGTCTATCCAGCAATGTTGCCAGTATTGGACTGCCAATGTGCATAATGAGGAGCAAGGTACCATGGGTATAGGCCGGACAGGGTGGCCTGGCCAGGGTGCATCTGCACAGGGCATAGGGCAGTGACAGGCACATTGTAGTGCCCGGCCACCACCTACACAGACAGGGTGACCTCAGTATATCCTGCTGAGAGATCACTATCACCCTGACTGTGCAGTGACCACAGCATGGCTAGGCACTCCTATAGTGCTATCTAGTATTTCTCTCATGTGATAAATATGGGTTTCCTTTTGGGGCCCAGTCACTGATGTATCTGCTTGCTGTGTATGCTGACATCCCAGTTCTGGGTGCAGGCATCTCCACTGGGCACTAGCAGACTGTTTGCAGCTGGTAGGTGTTGTGATGGAGTGGCTTGCACCCTGGGAATATCAGATAGTGGTGGGGTGCAGCATACCATAGCCAGGCCTAATGTCTGTCTGCTGTTGTGTTATGGCTGTGTACAGAGCTGCATTGACTGCCCTGTGGGGTGTCTGTTCCTCAGCAGCACTAGGGTAATGTTCCCCTCTACTGCCACCTTTGCAGGGAGGTAGACTGTGGGTCTTTTGATGGGAGACCCTGTTTGCCACCCTCAGCCCTGGGGGAGGGGTGTGGTGGTGCATGGGGGCTACACCTGACTGAAACAGACAAAGATGTCCAAGGTGGTCCTGCAGAACCTACCTATCTCACACAGTAACACAGCTTTGGACCTGCACTATGGCCGGTGCTGTGGACCTGGTGCTGGGCACCTCACTGCACCCTCAGGGTGAGCACAGTACCCGCACAATGTGACGGTGTGTAGCTACTCTGTGCCAGTACAACACACGGTCAGTACCCCCTATCAGGCCGAGGTGCTGGGGGGGTGCACATGGTCAGTTCTCCCTACCAGGCCGAGGTGCTGTGGGGGTGCATTCCCCATGGTGTGTATCTGTGGACAGCTGATTTGCATGTGCAGTGCATCATGGGTGACTGGCCCAATCCAACCCTGTGAAACTCCAGTAGCTGCTCACAGGCTCTGATAAACCATAGGCCATCACACGTACATCTGTTAGCATAATGCATAGGTGCAGGACACCCTACAAAGTCTGTAATATCAGATGCCACACACGTATCCACGCACGTAAACAAACACGTACCCACGCACAATTGTACGCGCGTGGCTACGCACGGAACTACGCACGTACCAATGCACGCAACCTCGCACGTATCAACGTACGTGGCTAAGCACACTCCGAGGGTGTTTTTCTGACACCAATACTCAGCGTAACGAAAAACATGCCTCCTCTTTCCCTCTGTAATGTGCAGGGTGATGCCTGGGACAGCCTTCTGCGTTAGGCACACTGGGGACTCAAACCCATGCTGCCTGTAACAGCGGTCAGTACCGTAACCATTGTGCTACAGCTCTGTTTCAGTGCTTTGTGTCTGTACGTCTTCTTATGATTAACGCGCAGTAATGCGGCATGGCGCCCGGTAACGCTCGTTACGTTTTCTAACGCGCGGTAGTGGTGACAATGTACCGCCCATGTCCTTATTTGGGGTTTCTTTCACTACCGCGGCTCCTAACGCGAATTGCACTAACGCACTTTAGTAAACATGCCCCTTAGTCTTTCTACTTTTTGAAGGAGTAAACAACCAATTTATGTTTACCTGTTTCACTCCACTCATTATTTTATAGACTGCTATCATATTTATTTATTTATTTGATTTAATTGAAATGTTTTTCCAAGCTAAAGAGCTCTAATTGCTTAAGCCTTTCCTTGTAGGATATCCTTCCATACCCTTTACCATTTTGGCCGCTCTTCTCTGTACCTTTTCTAACTCCATTATATCTTTTTTAAGATATGACAATCAGAGCTGCACATGATATTCAAGATGGAGTTGCGCCATGGAGTGATACATAGGCTTTATACTATTCTCTGTTTTATTTTCTATTTCTTTCCTTTTGATTCCTTTCATTCTACTGGTCTTGATGCAAGCTGCACTGCTCAGGTCCAGAATTTTAGTCCAACCAGAGAAAAAGAAATCTCTAGTTTATGTTTAACTCAGTCCTTTTCATAAGCTCAGGGGAAAAGGAGTCTTCTTTTAGTGACTCCTCTCACACTAGATTGTTGGAGGGGTGGCTTTGCCCTAGAATCAGCATGAGACTACAGGTCCGGTAATTTTCCATGAGAATGCTAGGTAAGTCCAACTCACAGAAAGGGCTGAAATTATAAATACACATGATTTTGGAGAGAAAAATATATTTTTTGAAAATTCTGGTCAATCATTCTGTCAACCTTAGCGAGGTAACAGATGTAAAGAATGGAGGCCCTCTTTTCCCCCCAAGTTTGGAGTCGATATGAGGTAGAGGCGACTCTTCGCTCCGGAAAGCTGCCCTGTAAATTTTGTTTTGGCTGTCACACCTGGCTCAGTATCATCACAGGTAAAGTGTTGAGGCTGATCTGAATGCTGAATTAACTGATGCCTATGGGGTCTCCAGGTTCATCAGGGACTAGAGGCAAAGGAAAAGGACAGGGATTCGTGAATCATCCCACCAAAGATGCAAAGAGTGTAAGAAAGAGGCAGTAGAACGGCAGGTGAATACATCCCCACTGCTATTCAGGGTCAGGAAGGAAGTGGAGGGCAAGCCAGCACCCTACTCAGAGCCCAGGAGGAAGGACCTGTAAACAGTTAATGAGGCATGGTCCCTTGAGAACCAGCCTTCAAGTGATCCTAAAGTCAAATCAGTGAATAGTGTGAGAGAAGCAAAACTGTCTGCTCAGTGGAAGGTAGAAGAATAGTCAGCTGGGCAAGATAATGTATTTATTAAAGGAATCCATCAAACCACTCCCACTCCCTTTAATTATATCTTTAACCTGGATGGATCATTTCCTGGTTATACCCTCCCTACCAATGAGTATTGACAATGCCCCAATATTTTCCAAAACTATCCTCTATCGAGATTTAAAAACACTGGGCAGGCGGGACTTTATAGCAAACTATTTAAAGGATCTTAATTGTCCTTCTAGTCTTTGGATCAGAACATCCAGCTTTAGTCCGCAAGACTAAAGGATGAAATGGACCTTCTTGCTGCTTTAAAAGAGAAGCGTGTGAACAAAAAGAAGTAGAGCCTTTGGTTCTCAAAGGATGCTAGAGAATTGAAAAGGAAACTGCGAAAGGCTGAATGCAAATGGAGAAAGGATCCCTCTGAGGAAAGCAAAATAATTTGTATAAATCTTCAGAACGAGCATAAGGATAAAATAAGATTAGAAAAGAAAAAGTACACCTCTACTCTTATTCATTCAGCAGAGAACTACCCACAACTTTTCTCTGTGTTGAAGAAATTTTCCCCAAAAGATAAACCCCTGGATGGTCCCTTGGATATCCAGGCTGAGACCTTTGCATCTTACTTGACTGTAGGATTTTGCAACTTCATAGGCAACCGATCTTGTGTATCATTGATTTTGGTCCATTACTCTTGCCAACACTGGGAGATTCCTCTAACTCTTACCTTCCTAGCATACATCAGAGACCCTTGTCTGCTTCTGTGCCATTAACAGTGTTACATTTGAGTAAACTGGTGAGCTTGTTGAATGCAGCAAATTCTCTAGCTGATGTTATACACCTGAGATATCGAAAGACTGATGGGAAGAGTTTGCCCCAGTCTTTCTGGATCTAATTAACTTGAGCCTTTCCTCAGGTCCTGTGCCAGCTACCCAGAAACTCTCTGTGGTTTGCCCATTGTTAAGGAACTCTAACCTAGACCCATTATTACCAGAGAGCTACAGACCAATTTCAAACCTTTGCTTCCTGGTATACTTTTAGAAAAGACTGTAGCTGAGCAATTAATTTGATTTTTAAATTCAAAGAATACTTTCCATCCAAGACAATCGGGATTCAGAAATGGTCATAGTACCGAGACAGCATTGCAAACCCTTCTTAATGAAATAATTTTAGATCTGGACAGTTGGAGGAATGACTTGGTGATTTCATTAGATCTTACAACAGCATTCAATACCGTTGACCACTCCATGTTGCTGGATCGGTTACAATTATATGGGCTTACTGGTCAAGTCATAAGTAGGTTCAGATCATATTTCTCATAAAGGCACTTTCATGTGTCCACTGGCACTGAATCATTGACGTCCCAACCTCTTTCTTTCAGTGTCACTCAAGGCTCCATTCTAGCACAACATTATTTAATATTTTTTTTGGCACCGCTGGCAACTTTGATCCAGGAGAAGGGTCTTAGTGAAGTACTTTTGTCCACTAAAGAAGAGCGGGATCTAGGCGTGGTTGTGTCTGATGATCTTAAAGTAGCTAAACAGGTAGAAAAGGCGATGGCAAAAGCTAGAAGGATGCTTGGGTGCATACGGAGAGGAATGGCTAACAGAAAAAAGGAGGTGATAGTGCCTCTGTATAAGTCTTTGGTGTGACCTCATTTGGAATATAGTGTGGAATTCTGGAGACCGCACCTTCAAAAGGATATAAACAAGATGGAGTCATAGTAACATAGTAAGTGACGGCAGATAAAGACCAGCATGGTCCATCTAGTCTGCCCAGCAAGATGGCAAGAGTAGGTGCACCTGTCGCTCTGTGCAGGCCACCCCTCCCCATGTTTTTGTTTCTGTTTAGGGGTGAACCCACCACTCCATGTAGGACACCCTTATTTGTTCAGATGCTAGATAGTTCAGAAGTTAGATGGTACTGTTTATTTTGCTTTTATCCTGTTGCTGTAAAGGGATCCACTGTGTTTGTCCCATGCCGTTTTGAATTCCATCACCGTGTTTGCCCTCACCACTTCCATCGGGAGGGCATTCCAAGCATCCACCACCCTTTCAGTGAAGAAATATTTCCTGACATTGCCTTTCAATTTACCACCTTGCAGCTTCATGTTATGCCCTCTAGTTTTACAGCTTCCCCGTCTTTGGAAGAGGTTTGTTTGTTCATCATTTCTCTTTAAGTATTTAAAGGTCTGAATCATATCTCCCCTGTCCCTCCTCTCCTCCAAAGTGTACATATTTAGGTCTTCAAGTCTCTCCTCATAAGGCTTCTGACGCAGGCTCCAAATCATTTTGGTTGCCTTTCTCTGAACAGTTTCCAGTCTTTTTACATCTTTTGCAAGATATGGCCTCCAAAACTGAACACAGTATTCCAAGTGAGGCCTCACCAGTGACTTGTACAGTGGCATAAGTACCTCTTCCTTTCTGCTGGTAATCCCTCTTTGAATGCAGCCCAACATCCTCCTGGCTTTTGCCACCGCCTTGTCGCACTGTTTTGCCACCTTGAGATCATCAGAGATAATCACACCAAGGTCTTTCTCCTGAACCGTGCATACCAACCTCTCACCCCCTATTGTGTACTTTTCCCTTGGATTTCTGCTACCCAAGTGCATGACACTGCACTTTTTCACATTAAATCGTAGTTGCCAAGCATTAGACCAGTCTTCCAGCTTTTGTAGATCTTTCCTCATGTTATCCACTCCCTCTGGGGAGTCCACTCTGTTGCAAATTTTTGTGTCATCTGCAAAAAGACAGACCTTTCCATTCAGTCCATCAGCAATATCACTCACAAATATATTGAACAGTGCCGGGCCCAGGACCGAACCCTGAGGCACCCCGCTAATCACCTTCCTCTCATCCGAGTGAGCTCCATGTACCATCACCCTATGTTGTCTGTCAGTCAACCAATTTCTAATCCAGTTTACTATCTTGGGACCCATCCCCAAGCTACTGAGTTTATTGACAAGCCTCCTATGAGGAACAGTATCAAAGGCTTTGCTGAAATCCAGATAGATGACATCCATTGCATGCCCCAGATCTAGTTCCTTGGTCACCCAATCAAAGAACTCAATCAGATTTGTTTGGCAAGACCGTCCTTCGGTAAAACCATGTTGCCTGGGATCTTGCAACCTGTTGGTTTTGAGAAAGTTCACTATTCGCTCTTTCAGGAGCGCCTCCATTACTTTTCCTGCCACCGAGGTAAGGCTCAGTACAGAGGGTGGCTACTAAAATGGTTAGTGGTCTTCATTATAAAGCATATGAGGCCAGACTTAAGGATCTTAATATGTACACCTTAGAGGAAAGGCGGGATAGAGGTGATATGATTAAGATGTTTAAATATCTCCGTGGCATAAATGTTCAGAGGGAGAGCCTCTTTCAATTGAAAGCAAGTTCTGCTACGAGGGGACATGGGATGAGGGTGAAGGGGGATAGATTCAGGAGTGATATGCAGAAATATTTCTTTACGGAAAGAGTGGTGGATCCATGGAATAGTCTCCCAGTGGAGGTGGTAGAGATGAGGACAGTATCTGAATTCAAAAAAGCATGGAACAAACACAGAGGATCTCTAAAGGAAAAAAGGGGACTGTTGTAGTTGTTGATATGGAAGGACAGACTGGATAGGCCATGTGGTCTTTTTCTGTCATCATATTTCTATGTTTCTATATCTACGTTGATGATGTTCAGCTTCTAGTAGCCACTGATGTTTGGGACTCCAGTTTTGAGACCAAACTGAACATACAACTAAACACACTTTCATCTTGGTTAGAAGAGAACAAGCTTGTCTTAAATTAAAAAAAAATCTGATGCAGTCTGACTGTCATTCCAGGGTAAGCCGATGCCTTTTATTCTGAGAATTAGATGAGCCCCAATTGCAATTTATGATAAAATAAAGTTGCCAGGTGTTATCTGGGATAACAATTTGTCCTTCAACTCTCACATATCACAGACCGTAAGATCCCCCTTTGCAGGATAAAATCTTTGATGTACTCCCTGTTCTATTTGGCTCTGAAAACCTTAGTTCAAACCCTTGTGATAACATGACTGGACTACTGTAATTCTTTGCTTAGTGGTGCCTCTCAAGGACAACTGAGGAGGCTTCAACTAGTGCAAAACACAACGGTAAAGCTGTTGTATGGTACATAAGGAAGAGGCCATGTTTCACCTCTTCTGAAGCAGCAGCATTGACTCCCCATATCCAGCCAGGCAAGGAGCGGAAGATGTAAAACCACAGCCACACTAGAGTCACTTGAGAGAAGGTCTTCAATAAAATTTCTTCTCTCAAGTGACTCTAGTGTGGCCTGGTTTTACATCTTCTGCTCCTTGCCTGGTTTTCAATTTTGCAGAAGTTGTCCTGCTCCCTTTTTTCCCCATATCCAGCTGCCTACATTTTAAGATTCTTTTACTAGCAGATAAGGCTTACTGTGCAGGTCTTTCTCGATACCTCATTGACTTCTTGATACCTTATGTACTCAAAAGAACACTGAGATCCTCCCAAGGAAATTATTTGGCTCTTCCAACAAAAACTAGGCTTTGATTGGTCTTTTTTCAAAAGAGTTCATTTAGCTATCTTGTTCCCCAACTATGGAATGCTGTCCCCCAGGATTTACTATTGGAAAGCTCTTGTAGGAAATTCAAAAACGACCTTAAAATTTGATTTTTTCCCAAGGCTTTTAGTGAAATGTTATGGTCTGTTTATTGATTCTTGAGTTCTTAAATTGTTTTCAGAATTAATATGTTCCCTAATGGTTCACAGTTTATATGTTGGTCCCTGGGAAAAATTGTTGTTCTATTCATTCTCTCCCTTTTGTATGAAAGTATTTTATTTTGTAGGTGTAAATATTATTGTTTTGGTTTTACTTGTTTTTATGATTTTATGTAATATTTGATTCTGGTGCTCTTTGCCATTTATTTTTGTAAATTGCCATGCTGTACAATTCGAATGGCGGTATATTCAATTCTTTTAAATAAATAAATAAATAAATAAATAACTACCTCATATGTATACTTTGCTACAAATCACCATGATTGATGTACTGTTCATGAGCTATTACCCCGTTGGGTTCTCAGTAAAGTGGAGTTACAGTTAAATATAACAGTGTGGAGTGGAATGGACTTATTGGACTTACTCCCATTCCCCTCCCCAAGAGGTGAGAAGAAGACACTGAAGGAGTTATGTAATCCCAGCATCTGCATTCAAACAGAAGTTCACTTAGAGATTTTCTTACACATTGGAAGGGTAAGGAAGGGAGAGGGTGCCTTGGAGAGAAGGGAAGCGAGAGAGTTACTGGGAGGTAAGGGAGGGGAAGGGAAGGAAAGGGAAATAGAAAGAGTGTGCCTTGAGGGGTATTGAAGGGAAGGAAAAGAGACAAACGAAGAGATAGAAAAAGTGAGTGAGTGCAGGAGATGGAAGGAAGAGAGCATGCGCAGGGAGGGGAGGGATGGGAGAGAAAGCGAGTACCTAGGAGGGATGGGAAGAAAGGTGGGGGGAAAGAGAGAGAGTGAGAGTGGGGGAAGGGGAAGGAGAAAGAGAAAATTTAAGTTGGGTTGGGAGGTGGTGCAAATGCTAGTGCCACTACAAATGTTTTGTGGGTATCTGCTAGTAATAGTAATAATAATTTGGAATAGTACCTGCTATACAAACAGAATTTGGAGACACACTACTGTCTTATCACTTCAGAAACCAATACATAGCAGTCAACTCTGGGATTGATGGCGGTGCACTCAGGTTGACACAGTGAGGACAGCAGGAATCCATCTAAGCATCGACATTATGGAATGCCCTACCACCCCAACCAAGATCCATCGATGACACAGGAGACTTTCAAAAGAAACTAAAAACTCACTTATACCGTGAAGCTTACGGTACTGATCCAATCGCCTCACATACCTGTCATCTATCGCCCACCCGACAAATCCAAATCGACCTTCCTTACCGACTTCGACTCCTGGCTTTCTGTCTTTCTGGATCCCTCCTCCCCCACTCTTATTCTTGGTGATTTTAACATTCACATCGATAACCCCTCCGATCCCCATGCGTTAAAGTTCCTAGCCCTCACCTCCTCGTTTTACCTCCAACTTTGCTCCACTGCCCACCCCCACCCACCTGCATGGCCACTGCCTTGACCTGATACTCTTCTCTAATTCTTCTTCCTCAAACTTCCGCAACTCAATCCTTCCCTCTTCTGACCATCACCTTTTAACCTTTAATCTTCAGCTTCCGCCATCTCAACCTCGTCCTGTCTCCTCCGACCTATTTAGAAACCTTCACAATATTGATCCCTTGACACTCTCCTCCACCATTTCTCCATCTCGTTCCTCCATTTTGTCCTCCAAGTCCATCGACGAAGTAGTATCCTCTTATAATGCTGCACTATCCTCGGCTCTTGACACTCTTGCCCCACTCACCCCACGTCCCATCAGACGCTCTGCTCCCCAGCCCTGGCTGTCATCCTCAACCCACTATTTACGTACCTGCACCCATTCTGGACCGAATTCCGCTCCCCCGAAGACCTTCTACACTTCAAATTCATGCTTGGCTCCTCCCAGTCAGCCATTGCACTTGCCAAACAAGAATACTACATCCATCTGACCAATTCCCTTGCCTCTGATCCTCGCCGCCTCTTTAATACCCTCAATTCTCTCCTCAGGGTACCCCCCCACCAGTCCTACCCTCCCTTTCTGCCAAAACCCTAGCCGAATACTTCCACGACAAAATCCAAAAGAGTACCCTCCAATTCCCCACTTCATCATCTACCTCCCCCCCTCCCCAATTCTCCCTCCCCATCCATACTTCCTCTGCTACCCTATCCTCTTTCCCTACGATCTCCAAACACCCACTACCCGTTCCTCTAACCCTATCCCCACCCATCTCCCACACACCATCAACCCTACCGTTATCCACTCCATGTCTCATATTCTCAACCTTTCCCTCTCCGCTGCAACCGTCCCTGTAGACTTCAAACATGCTGCTGTCACACCTCTCCTCAAGAAACCCTCACTCGATCCCACCTGTCCATCTAACTATCGACCCATCTCCCTCTTTCCCTTCATATCTAAACTACTAGAACGAGCTGTCCATCGCCACTGCCTCGATTTCCTCACCTCCCAGGCCCTCCTGGACCCACTACAATCCGGCTTCCGTCCCCTACACTCCACTGAAACGGCTCTTACAAAAGTCTCCAACTACTTGTTTCTCGCTAAATCCAAGGGCCTCTACTCAGTCCTCATCCTTCTCGACCTCTCCGCTGCCTTTGATACTGTCGACCACAATGTTCTCCTCACCACTCTCTCCTCGCTTGGTTTCAAGGGCTCCATACTATCCTGGTTCTCCTCCTACCTCTCCCATCTCTCCTTTAGAGTATGCTCTGGCGGCTCCTCCTCTTCTCCAACCCCGCTCCATGTTGGTGTACCCCAAGGATCCGTCCTGAGCCCCCTCCTTTTCTCTCTCTATACCCAGTCCCTTGGCACGCTCATCTCCTCCCATGGCTTTCAGTACCATCTCTATGCTGATGACTCCCAGATCTACCTCTCTACACCTGATATCTCTCCAGTGATCCAGACCAGGATCTCTGCCTGCCTTTCTGACACCTGGGGGTTATCTTTGATTCCTCTCTCTCCTTCTCCACACATATCCAGCTCGTAGCTAAGACCTGCCGCTTCTTTCTCTACAACATTAGCAAAATCCGCCCCTTCCTTTCTGAACACACTACCAAAACGCTTATCCACTCCTTAATCTCCTCTCGCCTCGACTACTGCAACCTACTTCTTGCTGGTCTCCCCGTAAGCCATCTCTTTCCTCTTCAATCTATACAAAATTATGCCACTCAACTAATCTTCCGCCAGTCTCGCCATGCCCGCATTACTCCTCTTCTCAAGTCGCTTCACTGGCTCCCTATCCAATTCCGCATCCAATTCAAACTTCTCCTGCTGACTTATAAATGCATTCACTCTATGGCCCCTCAATACCTCTCATCTCTTATCTCTCCCTACATCCCCTCTTGGGAACTTCGCTCCGCTAACAAATTACTGTTATCCAGGCCTTTCACTCGCACCGCTAACTCCTGCCTTCGCTCCACCTTGCTGCACCTTACGCCTGGAACAGCCTACCTCTGTCTGTATGTCAGGCATCCTCCCTGGCCCTCTTCAAATCCAGATTGAAGACTCACCTTTTCTCTATCGCTTTCAGATCCTGACTCTCAGGGCCGGATTTACCTTGAGTGAGGCCCTACGCCAACAAAAATTGTGGGCCCCCAGCAGGGGCGGCCCAAGGGGGGTGCGGGGCCTCATTTGAATAAGGGGCCTCATTTGCATAAATATTTGCATAATGTTACCATATACTAACTTTTAGTAAACGTGCCTCTTAATGAGTGTATGGATAAAGAAAGACTAAAAGATTTCTACATTACTATAATCCAGTGCCAACTGCCAGACACATTAGGAAACACTACAAACACTGCCCATTTAGAACCCATAGCAAACCCGCCGTATCCTAACAGCACTACCAGGACTCACAAAGCACCATACTCTACCAATTAAAAGGCAACACTGCAAATATTAAACCAATACATTTCAGAGAACAACAATACATGACCTACTGGGGAAAGAGAACAAGTGGCAATGTCAAATAGGAATTATATAAACAGAACACCTCAGCTCAGTTACACATGCAGAACATAGACCATCACCAAACAAGTAATCACAATTTAGAAACAGGAAAACAATAATTAAACTGGGAATCCCAAAAGCCAAACTTGGAATGTACAACACTGTAGAAATAAAACTATACATTAATTTGCTCTTGTACTAAACAAAGCGCAGACGTTAATGATGCACATTTACCAGAGCTGACATATTCCAATTAATACATTCAAAATAAAGAGATATTTTTCTACCTTTTGTGCATTTTTTTCAGCTGCAATTGCTCCAGCCACTTTCTTCTGGTTTCTTCGTGTCTTCTGCTAACTCTCCATCGTCTGCTGTCCATTTGTCCTTTCTTCTCTCTTCTAGTTTTTTTCCATTCTCTCTCTACATCTGCTTTAACATACTAATCTTTCTCCTTTTGCTCTTTCCTCATTCCTATTTCATCCACTCAAATTTTGCCTAGATTACAACTCAGCGCCGGCTGAGAGTATACCATTTAAGTAGCAGCAATGAATGCAGGTCAAAGTACATGTTTTCTAAAATTGCTTCATCTCCATGACCATGGAAATGCCAAACTTGTGCATACAGTAGCACAGGTATGTTCACAATTCAGGCCCATTCTGGATACTTCCACGTGCCTGCAATAGATGATGGAGCCTGCAGCTACATAGACATGCCCAAACAGTATTTCAGGATGACCATATCTATGTGGGGAGATGCACACACATACCAGACAGCCATTTTGGAAGTGGAGATGTGCAGCTGCATGGCAGCCACAAAATAAGTGTCTAGAAAACAGCTCGCAATGCAAGAGTAGGTTTGGGTAGTCCATCTTCCAGAATCTCTTTGGGGATTACAGTCCAACTCCTTCCCTACTAGGCCCATTTTACTTTTGTTCCAGGCTACTTCTAAAACAAAAATGCCAGTTCCCACCAAAAAACCTTTCATAGCATATTTGCCTGTTACTACGTCATGTTTCAGATCTCTGCTTTGTTGTTTGCGGCGGCCTGTAGCTAGGGATTCCCATCCGTGAGGACGTCAGATCCTGCTTTTCCTCTGAGAAGACCAGTTACTTACTTGTAGGAAGTGTTCTCTGTGGACACCCAGTTCCCTTAGCAATTGAATTCTACACAGAGATGTAAGAGGTCTAAGGTGAATCCCACGTGACTGCAGCAGGCATCTCCCACAAGGTAGAGGACTGCGCTCACTGAGCAAAAATGTCTCCTTGTGCCGAAAAATCCAGAAAGCATGCCCTGCAGGACCTCTTCCTGGGGACCCTCTTACTGCCAACACTGCTCAGGACCATGCTGCGCCCCATGTGGCCTCTCCTAATCCTCTGCCAGTGACTCTTACGGTCCTGGATACACCCTCCCAAGCCTCCATCCACAGCCATTCTGCTCCTGGGCCCCTCTCTCCTGCTGTGGCCCCATTCCAAGTTGCTCTGGCTGTCCCTGTGACAGCAGAAGCTACGGCGAATAGATCTTCAAGAGTTCTCCTGATGGCAGCCATCTTGCCCCCTGATACAGCACTGGACTCTTACCACTGTGGCGCCAGCTTAGAACATCGCTCCAGACACAGGTGCTCATGATACAGCCATAAACATGGATCAATAGCGCGGCAGCAGCAGCATGGACTGACCCACGGGGTCCCCTCTGCAAGCTGAATCGGTCCATCCGTCCCTCCCTCCCTCCCTCCGTGCCGGCTTTGAGAGGCGCAAAGGGAGAGTGTCTCCCTCGCGTCTCTGTTAAGCCCGCAGGGGCTGATGGGAAATTTCCCATCAGCCCCTCCGGGCTTAACAGAGACGCGAGGGAGACACTCTCCCTTCGCGCCTCTCAAAGCCGGCACGGAGGGAGGGAGGGACGGACGGACCGATTCAGCTTGCAGAGGGGGCCCCGCGGGACAGTCCATGCTGCCGCGGCGGCAGCCAGCATTTTTTTTTAAATTTAATTTTAAGGCGGCTAACAATTTTTACAAATTTTGTGGGCCCTTGTCAGCTGTGGGCCCTACGCCACGGCGTAGTTGGCGTATAGGTAAATCCGGCCCTGCTGACTCTTATCCTTTATTGCAACCTGACTCTGTCAATCTTCATGGCCGAATTGTACATGACCATAGTATACTTTGCACTGAATTGACCAACGCTCTGTATTGCACTGAATTGACCAATGCTCTGTATTGCCTCAACTTGATTGTAAGCTCGTACAAGCAGGACTTTTGTATTTATTTATGACTGTACAGCGCTGTGTGCGTGGCGCCATATAAGTGCTAAGTAGTAGTAGTAGTAGTAGCCCATTACTTAGGGGTATGTTTACTAAGCAGTCCTAATGTGCGCCGGGCAATAGTGTGCAGGATGCCATAAAAGGAGTGGGTGTGTTGGCTAAAAAATAGCAAAACGGGATTATCACGCGATAATGTGTGCTGTGCACATTATCGTGCGAGAAGCCGCTAAGCACGTTAACGCACGGTACTCTTAAGTAGACGCGCAGACATATAAACACAGAAACAAAGGTATAGCACAATGGTTAATACATTGACTGATTGTACAGGGGTCATGAGTTCAATCCCCAGTGTGCCTAATGAATAAGGCTGGCTGAGGCATTATGTTTAAGTAGTGCTTTTTGAGGCATTTTATTTTTAGTTTAATCAGTGCTGCCAGCAAACACACCCTCACAGTGCCGTAACCTAAGGTGCCGCATAAGGCACCCTATAAGGCACTCCATAGGGCACATTATAAAGTGCACTGTCTGCCAAGGCACCCTATAATGTCCCCTATAGGACACCTTTAAGGCACCTTATAAGGCGCTTTAAGGTTACAGTACTCTGAGGGTGTTTTGGCTGGCAGCACTAATGTACATTAAAAACAAACAATGCCTTGGACAGCCCTATCAAATAACCCCACTGGGGGTTTGAACCCATGACCTCTGGCTCCACAGGCAGTGAAGTAACCAGTGGGCTACAGCTCTACAGCTGCTAACAAGCCCCTGGCTGGCTATAGAAGGACTGCATGTCACCACACAACCATTCTGCTGTGGTTACCAGGATAGGGTCAACCCACCCGTACCCATGATGCACAGCACATGCAAATCAGCAGTCTACAGATGATCACAAGATGGGGTATGCACCCCACAGCACCTCATACTGGTAGGGGGAACTGACCGAGTGCACCCCCATAGCACCTCAGCCTGGTAGGGGGTGCCGACGGTGTGTGTTAGTGGCACAGAGTAGTCACAGACCGTCACATTGTGTGGGTATTGTGCTCACCCTGAGGGTGAGGTGGGGCAGCCAGCACCAGGTCCACAGCACCTTCCATGACTGAGAGAGGCTATGTTGCAGATACCCATCACTGCCAGTGTGTGAGAGATAAGGTAGTTCCTGCAGACACACTTGGGATGCATTAGTGTCCATCTGTAATTGTCAATCTGGTCTAGTTTTATGGGCTATGATGCACCCAGAATAGTGCATGTTTTGTGTTGGTGCCATGGCAACATGATGCAAATGAAGGGGGGTGTTTGGACCCCTAGGCAGATCATACACCAACTCCTGTGGCTCAGGGTGGGAGACAGGATCCTCTACCTCCCTGCAATGATGGCAGCAGAGGGGGAGATTATCAACCCTAGTCTTGCTGGAGAACAGACACCCTACAGGGCAGCCAATGCAGAGCTGTACACACCTCTAAGGCAATGGCAGGAAGACAGTAGGCCTGGAAATTCTCAAATACACACCACACCACCACCACCTGACATTCTCCAGCAACAAGCACAGTGAGTCACCAGCCACTGCACCCTGCAAGGCATTTCAGCCATAGACATATAACTGCTAGCTAGTCCACAGTGCATGAGCCTGAAGGACATGTGTGGACCCAAAGCTGGGATGTGAGCACACCCACCAAGCAGATAAGTCAGTGATTAGGCCTCAGAGATGAGAACCTACATATTTCACTTAAAAGAAATACAATATAGCACTATGGGGGAGCCTAGCCATGCCATGGTCACTGCTCAGTCAGGGTGAGAGTGACCCCCCCCCCCCCACAGCAGGACATGCTGTGGGCACCCTGTCGGTACAGGTTATGATGCAACCAGAATAGTGCATATTCTGTGTTGGTGCCATGGTAACATGATGTAAGTGAAGGTTGTGGCTGGGCACTACCCTGTGCTGACGCATCCAGGCCAGGCCACCCTGTCCAGGCTAAACCCACAGTACCTTGCTCCTCATTATGCACATTGGCAGGCCAATACTGGCAACAGTGCTAGCAGTGTGGACTGAGGAAGGTGTTAGCAGCCACCACACACTGCATAGACAGACACACACTCCCCACACCTATGCCAGCATTGTGCAACTATAGAGGTGTATGGCAGCCCTGGCATCAGACATCAGAACGGTTGCTATGATGCAGCTCAATCAGCAAATTATGCTTAACGTATGAATTGCTATCTGCCAGTAATCATAGCAACCATTTGATAGATGTGTACCGTATTCCCAAGTTTAGGGTGGCATTGCTAAGGTATGCAAGTGCTAGTATTGGGAGATGCACGCAGGGCCCAACATCCTGCCTCTCCAGGAAGGTTTTGGATAATGGAGCCTGTGGGTGAGGGTGTGTCTGCCCCTGTTGGCTGCTGCTCTAGGGCAGAGGTTCCCAACTCCAGTCCTGGTGGGCCAAACACTGTTCGGGTTTTCATGCTGTCCCTAATGAATATGCATAAGATACAGCTGCATACCATGGGGGCGGTGCATAGAAATGCAGCACATCCATATTTATTATTATTATTTATTTATTTACATTCTCTTATATACCGCACTATTCTGCATCAGTGCAGTTTACATTGAACAAACTGAAATTACATTGAACAGGGCATTATAACTTGGAGATAACTATTTTACAGGGAACATGGGCTATGGAGGGTTAAGTGGCTTGCCCAAGACCACAAGGAGCACCTGTGGGACTAGAAACCCCAGTCCTTCCGGCCCAAGGTTGCTGTCCTCTAGTGGGATTTGAATCCCCGACCTTCCGGCCTGAAGTACCTTGCCCCAACCACTAGGCCACTCCTCCACCCTATTAGAGAGAGCATGGAACCTGAATGGTGTTTGGCCCTCCAGGACTGCTTTTGGGAGACTCTGCTTTAGGTAATGTACATGTGTATGGTGTCTGTGCTCTGTAGGGTAAAATGTAGGCGTTTTGGGCATGTTTAATTTATCTGCAAAAAAGGTTCTTTCTTCATTACCATGTTTTAGTAGTGGGTAAAATATGGGGACTGGGTTGGCAGGAACCACACCTGTGACCTTCTGCTCCTGACCACACTGGCTGTATGCACTGCACCACCATGTTGCCACAGAGACAGTGCATTCCCTGGGGATAGCATGACTGTTCATCAGACAGGACCTGTCTGTTGCAGTGCATGGCACCCACCTACACAGAGCTAGGCCATGGTCTGCTCTGGGCAGCTGCCACTGCCCCCTCCCCCACCAGTACCCCTCTGCCACCATGCTGACATGCCCTTCTGCTGGTGGTGCTGGTGGTGCGCAGGCTCAGGCCATCCAGTGTGCAGGTAGGCGGTTGCCTATGGTGCAGGTTGTGGGATAGGGGTGCCTGCATAGCTGTCCACACTTCCTCCCAGCACCACCTGCCAATGTTCTGTGCCCTTGGGGGTACCTGCTGGGTACTATCCCCTGTGACACTGTGGGAAACACACTCATGCCCATGTTGGGCCCTCATTAGTTGCTGTCTGGCTGCTCTACTGTTTCAGCATTCGTATGGGCCACCTAGGCATCACCCTAGCACTGTGGCCCAGCTGCACCACAGCATGTGCCGCCTGCAGCCCTCTGTGTCCCCTTTTCCAGCATCTGTCCAGTTGCCCATTCCGACATGCACGCCCTGCTGTTGTGGAACATGTGCACGCCATAGGAAACCTATCCAATGGACAGGGAAAACCCTGATCAGCGCTATTTCACTGTGGGATCATTCGCTTTGTATGGGGACAGAGCATAGACCCTTCCAAAATTAATATTATTTTTTTGGAGCTTTCTCGGTAGTGTTTTTTTATATTTCCCATTAATATCACTATTGGCCAGCTTGGTTATGTTTGTTTTACATTTTGTTGGGGTCATTTTCAATATTTATTTGCCCTTTTGTTCCATGCACAAATTGCACATGTATCACACTAATCACTTTTTGTAGGTTTCCCTGGTTTTGCTGTACATTGCTGACGGAAATGGTTTCTTTTCCCTTTAAATCAGCTCTAATACCAGGGTTTCACTGGCGTTAGTTTTCAGCCTCGGATTTAATAGCGTTAGTGTGCAGGGAACCTCTCCCCGGCCACTCTCCGCCCATTGACCCTCTCTCTTCGCCCCTGGGGAGCCTTCCTCCGCCCTCCGGGAGCCTTTCTCCACCCTCAGCGCTCATTTGCACCACTGCACGCGTTATCGCGCGCTAAGGTACCTCTGCGCCCGATAAAGCACCATTATTGCGCGATAAGGTACCTTATCGCGTGATAACGTCGCCGAGCACACATTAAGATGGTTTAGTAAACATATCCCTTAGATCCTTCGGCCCTGCATAGCCACAAAATCACTATGCTATGTATATAAGTTAAGATTTTGCTTCTAACACTACTCATTATAAATACCTACTCCCTCCTCACCTACATAATTGTTAACTCTCTGCCTTTTAATATTAAGTTCCAATCGTATGCTCCTCATGATGTTAATTGTAACACACACCAAGGTTATTGCACTGAGTTCCCCGTAAACCGTCTTGACTTGCAGAAAGATGGTATAAAAAAGATGTTAAATAAATAAAAAATAAATACATTGTTATTAATTCCTGGACAACCAAAGGTGCAGGGAAATAAAGTGATTTGCCTTGGGTGGAATTGCAGCTCAGTTCCAGGAATCCTCCTGGCTTGTGCTATTAAGCTTTCATCACAACAGTTCCTGGATCCTCCCTTTTCTATCTGCTCTACTCCTTGCCTTTCACTGCAGTGTGTTTGCTCTCCTCATACATTTTGGGGTTTACAGTGATGCTGGTTCAATGAGGAAGGTGGGACGGAACTCCCAGAATGCACTGAAGTAGAAGCAGTAAAATCAAACAAGGGCTTCTCATTTTGAACCCCACTGCTCACAGATTTGGAATTGCAGCTACTCAGGCTCCCGAATGTGTACAGATGGCCTTTCTAATGGACTGCGACTGAAACCTGCTCCACCTCTGATGCCCTGGTTTCTATGACACCCATTAGTGATGAGAATGGCACTGGACTGATTGAGGGGTGCCACCCAGTGACAGTCACTCATGTTGTGAAATATTGCAGCTCTGTGTCAGGGTGGAGGAAAGATGGGAGAGGACCAATCATTTAATGTGACTGAGCCCTGCATAAACCCAGAGATTGCCGCTGCTAATACAGCACGAAAATGATAAGAAGGAAAAGGTAAAGACTGGGGACAGGGAAGATGACAGAGGCAGAGAGCAGAGGTGCGACTCCATTATGGCAGATTGCCAGGACCCTTCAGCAGAGCACATATGCCTCAGATCAGAGTTCTCTTAATTTCACTTCCATGAAAGACACCAGAGAGCTGCAGTTACCACTCACAGGACCCTGGCTGGGGGTAAGCTCCCAAGTGCATTTGTTTGTATTTTATGGAGACTCTCTAGAGGGGGTGAGGCCAGTTGTTTTGATCTCTACTCTCTTGGTGGAGCACAGTTGATGTGACCTCATATTGGTCAGGAGCAGGGCTGGATTTACCAGTTTGAAGCCCATAGGCAAGACCAGACAGCAGGGGGGCAAGGGTGGAAGAAAAGAGGCTATCAAAAATCCCAAACATTGGACTGCCAGAGGAGGAGAAGAGATCATAGTGACACGGTGGCACCTGCATATGACCCTAAGGTAAGCAGAAGCATGCTCCTCTTTGAACTGGGGATTTGACACCTTCAAAACTTGGCACCCTAGGAAGTTGCCTATTCCTCAATCTGAGCCTAATCAGGACAATATTGCAAGGTGAACAGAGGAGAGAGAGAGCAGCTAATGAAGGGTGAGGGGGGGGGGGAGAAGAGGGGATGGATGGGGGTGGGGGGGGGGTAAAAGTGGTTTTTTCTCCTGAACTGTTATCCTTTGTAGCAGGACATAAAATGGATTAAACTGAGAGAGATTGTCTTTAGAAGTGTAACCCTTATGAGTCATCTTTCTCCTCTTCGATCTATTCAGAACTCAGCTGCGTGGCTAATCTTCCGCCAACCCACTACACTCATATAACCCCTCTTCTGAAAGCACTTTACTGGCTCCCCTCCATTTCCGTATCCATTCAAACGTTTTCTTCTAACCTTTAAATATTTTCACTCTACTGTCCCTCATTACCTTTCCTCACTTCTCGCTCCCTACACCCCTCCTCATGAACGCCGCTCCTCCTCTGGTTTCCTTCTCTCTATGCCCTTTTCCTCGAATGCCAACTCCAGACTTCGCTCCTTTCATTTTGATGCTCATTATGCTTGGAAGAAGCTTCCTTTATCCTGACGTCAAGTCTCATCTCTATCCCTCTTCAAATCTATGCTAGAGGCTCACTTCCTCATTGCCACTTTTGGATCCTAATCCATTGGTTCCTTTGTGTCTCCTCTCCCTTTGGACACTTGTTTCTCTTATGTTGTATTATTATGTTTTGTCAGTCTTAAGTAGATTGTAAGCTCTATAAGCAGGGACTGTCTTTTTATGTGTTTGTGCAGTGGTGCGTATGCCTTGTAGTGCTATATAAATGATAAATAGTAGTAATGGTAGTAGTAGTAGTCCTCATGGTCTGTGGTCCCTCACTGGCCATGTTGAGACCGAACGTACATACTTCAGAGGTGTTCGAATGCCGTGTTCTGTGGGGGGGGGGGGGGGCAAGCTCAGTCCCTAGGTCAGTCGAACTCCATGCAGCTGTGATCGCTGGCCTTCCCCTCCTGTCTGACTACAGGGATCTGATCTCCCGTGGGCAGATGGGGGGGATCCGTGCTGCGCTCTTCTGCCTGTGGGGGATGGGATCCTTGCCTGCTGCTTGCCGGGTTGACATCCTTCCCCTACTTCTGCCTGCAGGAGAATGGATCCCCACAGACTGACGTAGGAAAAGCACCGATCATAGCAACAAATATTTTGTGGGGCCAGGACCTTGATGGCCCCTCCTTTCCGACGGCTATGGACTTCATGGGAGGCAGAATTAAGATCATAAGAATATAAGAAATGCCTTACTGGGTCAGACCCAGGTCCATCAAACCCAGTATCCTGTTTCCAAGAGTGGCCAATCTAGGTCACAAGTACCTAGTAGTTTCCCTAAATGACATAGGTTCCACAATGCTTGTACTGGGGAAAGCAGCAGATATTTCGGGTCCCCTTTAATAATGGTTTATGAACCTTTCCTCCAGGAAGTTTTCCAAACCTTTTTTAAACCCGGCTACACTAACAGCTTTTACTACATCCTCCGGTAACAATTTCCAGAGTTTGATTACACATTGAATGAAAAAATATTTTCTCTTATTAGTCTTAAATAGGTTACACTTTAACTTCATTACATGTCCCCTAGTCTTTCTATACTTTGATGGAGTAAACAATCAATCTATGTTTACCTGTTCCACTCTATTCATTAATTTATAGACCTCTATCATAACTCCCCTCAGCTGTCTCTTTTCCAGGTTGAAGAGCCCTAATCTTTTTAGCCTCTCTTCATTGTCCTACTGCCCATGGATTTCAGGGTTCTGGGATGTGATCATTAAAGCTGGGAGGCTGTTGGTTCCTGGTATCATTCACTTGACCACTTGCTTTTACTACCACAAACTCACAGTCCAATGCAAGGTTTGTTCTAAACCATTAAAGTTTACTGAAAGTTTTTAAGTAATCAAACCAAAGGAATTCAGCAAGCTGCAGAGTAGAAGATAGCTAAAGATTCAATTCACCTTCTCTCCTCTCTTAAGCTGAGTAAAGCTCCTTCCTTGCCTCAGTAGATGGGAGGACTCCAGCCTTCTTGCTTTGGGAGGCAGATGACAGGCATAGGCTGTAGGCGCTTCCCCCCTTGAACACTGTCTTTTCTAGATTCAGCTCCTGTTGATACTTTGGAGTTTCTGGATACTGGACTCAGATGTGGTTGCAGGCACTCCTTTCCCCTAGAACCCCTTGTCTCAGCTGCTGCGGTTATCCTCTGAATACTCCACTTCCAGGATCAGCGATAACCTTTTATTCTCCTTTTCTCACAGATATCCTCTTGCCCTTTATTCTTCCAAGTGTGTTGGCTTAACAAACTAGAGATGCAACCCATATGATGGTAAAATGATTTAGCCAACCAAAGACAGGAAACTGCCTTTGGGCTTGATATTGTCAACATTTCGATTTCCCTCCAATATGAGGTCTCCTCCAACCATTACCTCTCCAATAAGGAGAACCCTCTCAATTCTGGAAGTTATAGGGAGGACATTGGTTAGAACTCAGTAGGGTCATGAAGAGTCTCCACACTCCAATCTGTTAGAACCCTAGGGGTCTGCACAAAATGCAATGTGTGCCTTCAAGTCAGTGCTGACTCCTGGGTTTTCTTGGTAGTGTGACCAGAAGTAGATTGCCAGGTCTTTCTTCTGAGGTAATGGGTGGTTAAGTGACTTGCCACAAGGAGTGCTGATGGAAACTGAACCCTGGTCTCTTGGTTATTAAGCCAGTGTTCTAACCACTCTTTCACTCCAGATGTCTGTACAGAGGGCCCCTTTCTAGGGAAATACTATCCATGATGAAGCTTACTTATGTGGACATCAAGTGATGGGGAAGGCAGTTGCAGTTCCCTTTACAAGGTATAACTATAAACCAAGGAGCAGGGCTGGTGCTAGGGTCTCTGGTACCCCCTGCAATCTATAAAGTGGCACCCCTCCTTCATTACTTTTATTGGTAGGTTGCACCCTCCCCTTTTGCAAAACTCCTTTCATTTCATCTCTTTTTATTAAAACTTGATATACTGCTTATCGTGCAAAGCAATTTACAATAAAATGCAATAAACCCCAAGATAAGATAAGAAAGAAACGCAATTGGTATAAAAGAAAGAAGGAACAGAAGACACAACACATGAGGAACAAAAGAACAGGGAAAGAGAGGAGAGTGAGGGAGGAGGAAGACAAGAGGAAATCAAAAGAGAGAGTCTGGCGAGAGATTGAAAGCAATGCAAAAGAGAGGAGTTTTGAGCTGATTCTTGAAGTTTTTAAAAGAGGGTTCTAACCTGAGAGCAGAGGGAAGATTGTTCCATAGCGAGAGTCCAAGGAAATAGAAAGCGGAATGGCATGTAGATTCAAGATGTGATTGGGAAGGAGGGGGTAGGAAAAGATAGTTTATGTGGATGGAACAGAGCATGTAAAATGAGAGAGGTTGTAAAATGAGAGAGGAAGCTAAATAGTCTGGGGAACCGGTGTGAAGCGTTTTATGCACCTGAGTGAGAATCTTGAACTGGATACAGGAAGATAAGGGGAGCCAGTGGAGGTGGATGAGGAGCGGTGTGAAGTGGTCAAATCTAGAGTAGATTACTCTGGCTGTAGTGTACTGGATGAGTTGATGAGGGAGACTGGCTAACACTACATTACAATAATTTAGCCTAGAAAGAATGAGGGAGACAACAAGAGTGCTTAAGATGGCTGTGGACAGGAGTGAGCGGATGGATAGGATATGGCAGAGAAAGAAGAGAGAGCGCTGTGTGATCTGATATGGTCGTGAAAAGAAAGTGAGGAAGTGAGAATTACCCCGAGATAGTGGAAGGATGATGTAAGGCAAATTGGGATTCCAACAAGTCGGGGACACAGCAGGGGAGGGGAGGGGAGGAGGTAGGACCAGTAAGCCATAGAAACGGAGCTATCATACATATCATACGTTCAAAATGTACTTAGCTCTATAGATAGAGATACATTGAAGGTCGTTGATGCAAGATGGCACACTGGTAGGGCAAAGCTTGAAAGTCCCTGAATCTACTGCTGCACGAGTCTGAGACCTTCTCTGTTTGAGAATATATTTCATTATCTGCTTAACCATAAGAAGTTTGAAAATATTGATAGTTCCTAAACGTTGTTATTGAGCGTTCCAGACATATTTTTTTTGTATTAATCGCTCGGAAGACAGACCATAAATTTGTGTGCTAACACTAGATAGAGCACCGAGGAAAGGCAATGAGCAGGTGAGTGATGGAGGGAGTGCTGGGAGCTGCTGGACCCGCCATATCTGTGGGCATCCCATGTGGCTGCCAGTACTGATGACAAACATGTTGGGGGCAACTGTACCACAGCGCAGGGTGTTGGCAATGTAAAGTACTGGAAAAACTGTGGGTGGCAGATGATGGGAATACGTGTCCCCCAGTGGAGGCGGAGGTGGCAGGATAGATACAATGATGGGTGGACAGAGGAGCTGTGGTACCATGCAGATCAGACACAGGCAAGGCAAGCACAAAGAGGCACAATGCAGGACATGGGGTGGTAGCCTGCACAGGCAGACAGGACTCTACACAGCTGACAGATGCAGATAGACGGACTGAAGGAATGTCGGCAACTGTGGCGAGGGTATGATGGGCTGGCAGCACAGATCTGCAAAAATGTGACTGTTACAGGCATGCAAACTATTTGAATAGGACAGGTATGAAAAGAGGGAACAATGAGGAATTGAACCATGACCACTGCTGAGAAAGTCATGGTACTAACCAGTAGGCTATATCTCCATGAAGTATCCCACTGCAATGGCTGGGTACAGAAGGACTGCAGGTCTCCGCACCAACTGTCTGCTCTGAGTGCCAGGATAGGGTAACCCCACCAGTACCCATGATGCACTGCACATGCTGAATAGCTGTCTACAGCTGATCACCAAATGGGGTCTGCACCTCTCCGGTACCTCAGCTGGGAAAGACGAACTGACAGTGTGTGATACTGGCACAGAGTAGCTACAGACCATACCATTGTGCAGGTTCTGTGTTCACCCTGAGGGATAGGATGGGCGCCCAGCACTATGTCCGCATTACATATGGTGCTAGAGATAGGGCCTGCTGTACATCCCCATCACTACCAGTGTGTGGCAGGTGTGCTTTGCAGTGCATCCAAAGGTAATTTGGTGTCCATCTATAGTCACATGTGGTCTTCTGGGATGGGCCACCACTCAGATTAGTGTGTACCCAGTGTTAGGGTCTGGCTGACATGGGTACGTGTTATTAGGGCAGAGGGGTTCCTAGACCTGAATGAGGTTTGTGTAGCAGTGCCTTTATGTACCCCAAAGGGCCCACAATCACCCATTTTGTAGGTAAGGGACAGGTACCTGAGCCCATGTGAAGTGCCCTCCATGCTGCTGGTATAAGGTGTAAGACAGCCCTCCAGGGTTGATGGGCCAGAGTCCGACCAGCAGTAATACTGTGGTTAGGTCTAGAGAACCCCAATTGCCTCACACCACCCTCTCTCATTCACCAGCAGACGGCACAGTCAGACTGCACTTGCAAGGTGTTCTAACCATACACAGACTAATTGCAGACAGTCCACTAGCCAGTCCACAGTACATGCTCACAGAGAAACTATGCACACCAAGCAAGTATCTCAGTGATTGGGCCCACAGCACTAGGAGCACGCATGTAGAGCGCTATGTGGGAATCTAGACATGCCATGGTCACTGCTCGGTCAGAGTAAGAATGTCCTCCCAGCATGACATGCTGTGACCACCCTGTCCATGTAGGTGGTGGTCGGGCACTACAGTGTCCCAGCCACTGCCCCACACCCTGTGAAGATGCATCCTGGCCAATCCGCCCTGTCTGGGACATACCCACAATACCCTGCTCCTCATTATGCACATATTCAGGCTGACGCTGGTAACAGTGGGACATTGTGGGCCCAGTGAGGTCTGGGCAGCCACAAAACAATGGATGGACATACACACACACACTCCTATTGCAGCATTGTGCAAAGATAGGGGTGGTTGACAGCCCTGCCCGCCACACTGGTCCTGATCACAGTGCCGACATTGATAAACTGTGCAGGAGGTCATAGTAGTGCTCTGGTGATAACTGCAGCTCCATACTGGAGCCAACAGCCTGACTCTCCATGCAGCTTTGGATTGTGGAGCCTGTGTGAGTGGGTGTTTGCATCCCTGTTCGCCGCTGCTTTGGGCTATGCACATGCTGCTGTTGTATCTGCATTGTAGGGTAAAATATGGGACATTCTCTGCAGGATCCACAGCTGGGACTTGAACCTGTGACCTTCTGCTTCTGGACATACTGCCTGTGTGTACTGCACCACACTATTGCCACAGATGCACAGTAGTCCCTGGAGCTACCTGTACATTTCCTCAGCCTGTCCTTCTATGTTGCACTGCACACATGTACTGGTACAGGGCATGGCCTAGGTTCACTGCAGGCAGGTGCCACTGCCTCTGCCAGCACGGGCAAACACCCCCCTGCCATGCTGACATGACCATATGCTGTCTGTGCTTGTAGTGTGCAGTCCCAGGCCATCCACTCTGTGGGTAGGCGATCGCCTAGGGAGTGGGGTCTGGGGTGGGGAGGCATACATGGGCATCCTCACATCTCCCCCAGCACTGCCTACCAATATTATGTCCCTTCCGCTTGGGGGCAGGTTGGCTGGGGGGATGTTAGGTCAGTGCCCTGGCAACTGTTAGCTAGGGTGGCGCAGGTAGATGTAGGTGGATTGTGTTTGGCCTTTGTCAGCTGCTGTCTTGTTGATGTCCAGTTTCTATGTTCCTATGTCCCACCTAGGCGACTGTCTAGTCCTCCCTTTGCCCCAGCTGTCCTCACTACATGTCCCGCCTGCAATCCCCAATGTCCCATTTGCACCATTGCCATAGTGGCCTTCATACTTGGGCACTATGCTGTTGCTGCAAATGGAGCACTACTATCACTGGTCTTGGGCGCCCTGCCTATGCTGTACATTGCTGACACTTAGATGGTTTCTCTCTCCTGCAAATGTGCATCTAACGGCAGGTTTTCATTCGCGGTACTTTTCAGTCCTTCATTTCCCCACATTAGTATAAAAGGAGCCTCTCCCCGCCCACTCCCCGCCCATTGACCCCTTCTCTCCGCCCTCTCTCCACCCTCTGCGGGACTTACCGCGGCTGGGAATGTTAAAGCACGTTAACATTATGTTTCGTTACGTTAATGCGCGTTAACGTTGCATAACGTGTGTTAACGTAGCCGCTGCTACGTTACCGCAGTTTAGTAAACATACCCCATAGATATCCTTTTGGTATTCTTTTGTCTTTTCAAGTATCTCACATCCACGATAATGTCTCTCATTCCTCTCCCTTTCCTGAACCCTGCTTGCACTTCAGGCAGTTCTCGTTCCAGGTATGGTTGTAGTCTCTGCTGAATGATCTTGAGTAGAATCTTGCAGGCATGTGGGATCAGAGCGTTTGTGTGATAATTTCCACAGTCAGCCAGATCACCTTTCTTCAGTATTGGTATAAACACAGACAAGACCGTACCTAGCTTGATGTGAGTGGTGCAGCCGCACAGGGCGCAAAAATCTGGAGGCACATTCACAAGGGACCGGAAATTAAACCCTTACTTCCAGTGGGGATTTTGCCATTAGACCTTCATGCCTTCCCCCATCAATTACTCACTCCTCATCTTCCTGCCTCCCCGTGGACTGGACTTCAACATGGCACTCACCACACAGCTGCGGGACTGTTCTTCTTCTGTCTTATGGCTGTACTAAACTGCAGCCGTTATCACGATTGCATTGCCTGCACTGTTAAAAGTGAAATGGGGGAACTTCCTGTCCCTTCAAGTTCCCCCATTTCACTTTTAACAGTGTGGGTGATGCGATTGTGCCAGTGGCTGCAGTTTAGTACAGCCACGGGACTGAAGGAGAATGGCCCCGTGGTTGTGTGGTGAGAGAGTGCCATGGAGAGGTCCAGTCCACCGGGAGGCAGGAGGATAAGGACTGAGGAGGGAAGGCATGGAAGGACTGCTTTGGGGGTGGGGGGGAGGCACGGAAGGACTAGAAGAGAGTTGATGCGGGGGGGCTGTGACTAAAGGGGAGCTGATGTTGGGTGGGGCAGGGACTGAAGGGGAGCTGATGCTGAGAGGGAAGGGAACTGGAAGAGAGCTTATGTTGGGAGGGACAGGGATTGAAGGGGAGCTGATGTGAAGGGGGGACTGAAGGGGAGCTGAGGCGTGGGGGGTGCAGGGACTGAAGGGGAGCTGATGCTGGGATGGACAGGCCCTTTAATGGGCCTGATGCTGGGAGGGATAGGGACTGGAGGAGAGTTGATGATGGGAGAGACAGGGACTGGAGGGGAGCTGATGCTGGGAGGGCTGGGATGGAAGGGGAGCTGATGCTGGGAGAGACAGGGACTGGAATGGAGCTGATGCTGGTGTGACCTGGAAGGGGGTGATGCTGGGGAGATGAAAGGGGGCAGATGCTGCTATCAGGGTGGAGAAAAAGGCTGGGACAGTGAGGATGGGGGGAGGACATATTTTGTGTAAGAGGGAAGAAACAGATATTTTGTATAAGAGGGAAGAAACAAGAGGAAGGTTGCCATCGCGGTTCACAACAGAAAAAGTGTTGGGGGGAGGAAGTGAGGTAAAGACAGGCAAAATTAAAAGGGGCAGAGACCTATTTAGAAAAGGAGAATGGGGGGATGGGATTGCAAGGGTGGTTAGTGAAGGGGAGAGAGTCTGAAGGGTAACAGAGGAGGGGAGTCAGCAGGAGAAGATTGAAAGGGGAGGGAAGAGTGCAAGGTGTTGCCAAATGGTGCATACTCCTCCCCCTAAACACACACAAGCACTCCATCCCCACCCCTAAACCACACACTCACACACAAACACAGGCACCCCACCTTCTTACGACAGAGACACACACATGCAGGCACCCCACCTCCTCATGATAGACACGCGCACACACACAGGCACCTGGGGATGGGGCAGACCTGTGCACATGAACAAACGCAGCTACCATAGCACCAGGTGTAAACACAGACCTCTGTAAACAGGCCTGGGGCCGCCTGTAAGGCATAGAAACAGATGTAACCCTAACACTGTATAGAGCACCAAGGGGGGCAATGGACAGACCTGCGCACATCAACAGGCGCAGCTGCATTGCTCCCAGGTTGAGCCACAGACCTCTCCCTTTCCCCCGCTGTGCATCTATGATATGTGTATTGTTTGCTGGCTACTGTGTTGCACTCCTTTGTTTGTGTGACCTGCCCCCATGCACTTACCTCATGTGGGTAGTCGGCAGCTGCATTATAGCACCTGGTGAGGCTCCCCCAGGCCCTCCACAGCCTGGTGAGGTTTTGTCTCTGCGAGGAGCCTGGGAAAAGGTGCCTCTGACGACAGCAGATGATCTGGGCTAGGAGTTCTAGGTCCCCGTATGAAAAAGCAGGTTTTCTGGACCTAGTTGCCATTTGTCTGCTGTATATACTGCGGGGCTGCATGATGTGTAGTAATGCATGTTACTATGTGTGTACATGACAACAACCCATAGCATGTGCAGTAATCTGTTACTGGATGTATTGTCCTCTGTGGCATGTATTTTGCAGCAGTTTGCTGATGTGCAATGCTTCTTTTCATTTCTGACTACATCTGTTTGCTGAAGGTGCATGTTCCACATTCTCATGTATTTTACATCACTGTGTGGTTTTCTGGTATTTGAACTCACACTGTGTTGTTAACTGGCATTTCCCCAACCCACTGTGCTACACACACCAGACCATGTTGGTGTGATGGAGCAGTATCCTGTGTGCAATGTGCTGTCAACATGCGTTGGAAGGCACCTTGGACGTTTCATGTACATTGACGGGACAGAGCACATTAGGGTGTACAACAGAGCCTTACAGCTCTTACGGCGCCTTGAATTAATGCGCCTTATGTTAAGGCGCCGTGGGTCAGGACTCTTTAATGCAAGGCTCCATAAGGGTGTTGAGGTGCCTTAGCTTAAGGCACTTTATGAGGCACCTTAGGCTAAGGCACCTTATAAGGCACTTAGGCTAGGCACCTTATAATGCACCTTATAGGGCACCTTAGGCTAAGGCGCCTTATAAGGCATTTTATAGGGTGCCTAGGCTACGGCATCTTATAAGGTACCTTGGGCTAAGGCTCCTTAGCCTAATGCTCCCTATAAGGCGCCTTACGCTAGGCGCCCAATAAGGTGCCTTATAGGATGCTTAAGCTAAGGCACCTTATAGGGCACCTTAGGCTAAGGTGCCCTATAAGGCACATCAGGCTGAGGTGCCTTAGAGGGCACATTCAGCTGATGTGTCTTCTATGGCGTCCTAATCTAATGCGCCCTAAGGGATATAAGGTGCCTTACTTATTTATTTAGACAGTTTTGTATCCCACCTTATCCTTCAATCAAAGTGGTCACAACACAATTGGGGGATACATTTAACATGAGGAGATATGAGACACATACACTAATACTTACAGGGAACATGGGCAATGGAGGGTTAAGTGCCGTATAAGGTGCTTTAGCTTAAGGCACCTTATACGGCTCCGTAGGTTAGGCGCCTAATTAGGCAGCTTTGGATAGGGAACCTTAGAGTGCACCTTGGGTTATGGTATCATAGGTTAAGGTGCCCTGACAATGTTACAGTGCCCTAGGTTAAGGTGCCCTATGAGCGGCAAGGTGCTTCAGGTTGACATGCATGACTGTAAGGCATAGAAACAGATGTAACCCTAACACTGTATAGAGCACCAAGGGGGGCAATGGACAGACCTGCGCACATCAACAGGCGCAGCTGCATTGCTCCCAGGTTGAGCCACAGACCTCTCCCTTTCCCCCGCTGTGCATCTATGATATGTGTATTGTTTGCTGGCTACTGTGTTGCACTCCTTTGTTTGTGTGACCTGCCCCCATGCACTTACCTCATGTGGGTAGTCGGCAGCTGCATTATAGCACCTGGTGAGGCTCCCCCAGGCCCTCCACAGCCTGGTGAGGTTTTGTCTCTGCGAGGAGCCTGGGAAAAGGTGCCTCTGACGACAGCAGATGATCTGGGCTAGGAGTTCTAGGTCCCCGTATGAAAAAGCAGGTTTTCTGGACCTAGTTGCCATTTGTCTGCTGTATATACTGCGGGGCTGCATGATGTGTAGTAATGCATGTTACTATGTGTGTACATGACAACAACCCATAGCATGTGCAGTAATCTGTTACTGGATGTATTGTCCTCTGTGGCATGTATTTTGCAGCAGTTTGCTGATGTGCAATGCTTCTTTTCATTTCTGACTACATCTGTTTGCTGAAGGTGCATGTTCCACATTCTCATGTATTTTACATCACTGTGTGGTTTTCTGGTATTTGAACTCACACTGTGTTGTTAACTGGCATTTCCCCAACCCACTGTGCTACACACACCAGACCATGTTGGTGTGATGGAGCAGTATCCTGTGTGCAATGTGCTGTCAACATGCGTTGGAAGGCACCTTGGACGTTTCATGTACATTGACGGGACAGAGCACATTAGGGTGTACAACAGAGCCTTACAGCTCTTACGGCGCCTTGAATTAATGCGCCTTATGTTAAGGCGCCGTGGGTCAGGACTCTTTAATGCAAGGCTCCATAAGGGTGTTGAGGTGCCTTAGCTTAAGGCACTTTATGAGGCACCTTAGGCTAAGGCACCTTATAAGGCACTTAGGCTAGGCACCTTATAATGCACCTTATAGGGCACCTTAGGCTAAGGCGCCTTATAAGGCATTTTATAGGGTGCCTAGGCTACGGCATCTTATAAGGTACCTTGGGCTAAGGCTCCTTAGCCTAATGCTCCCTATAAGGCGCCTTACGCTAGGCGCCCAATAAGGTGCCTTATAGGATGCTTAAGCTAAGGCACCTTATAGGGCACCTTAGGCTAAGGTGCCCTATAAGGCACATCAGGCTGAGGTGCCTTAGAGGGCACATTCAGCTGATGTGTCTTCTATGGCGTCCTAATCTAATGCGCCCTAAGGGATATAAGGTGCCTTACTTATTTATTTAGACAGTTTTGTATCCCACCTTATCCTTCAATCAAAGTGGTCACAACACAATTGGGGGATACATTTAACATGAGGAGATATGAGACACATACACTAATACTTACAGGGAACATGGGCAATGGAGGGTTAAGTGCCGTATAAGGTGCTTTAGCTTAAGGCACCTTATACGGCTCCGTAGGTTAGGCGCCTAATTAGGCAGCTTTGGATAGGGAACCTTAGAGTGCACCTTGGGTTATGGTATCATAGGTTAAGGTGCCCTGACAATGTTACAGTGCCCTAGGTTAAGGTGCCCTATGAGCGGCAAGGTGCTTCAGGTTGACATGCATGACTGTAAGGCATAGAAACAGATGTAACCCTAACACTGGATAGAGCACCGAGGGGGGCAATGGACAGGTGGACAGGTGATTGTAGGAAGGAGAGCTGGGAGCTGTTGGACCTGCCATATCTGCTTGCATCCTATGTGGCTGCCAGTAATGTAGACAAACATGTTGGGGGCAGCTGTACTGAAGCACAGGGTGTTGGCAATGTAAAGTACTGCAATGACAGTGGGTGGCAGGATAGTGGGTGGCAGGATAGTGGGTGGCAGGAATACATGTCCCTCAGTGGAGGTAGGGGTGGCAGGATAGTTACAATGATGGGTGGACAGAGGAGTAGTGGTGACACGCAGATCAGGCACAGGCGAGGCAAGTATGGAGAGCCGCAATGCAGGAGAGGGTATCTGTGCAGCACATGGGGTAGCAGCCTGCACAGGAGGACATGACTCTACACAGCTGACAGACGCAGATAGATGTACTGAAGGATTGTTGGCAACTGGGGTGAGAGTATTATGGGCTGGCAGCACAGATCTGCAAAGATATGACTGTTATAGGCATGCAAACTATTTGAGTAGAACAGGCATGAAAGGAGTGAAAAAAAGAGGTATTGAACCCATGACCACTGCCTAGAATGTCATTGTACTTACCAGTAGGCTATACCTCTATGGCTTTTTTCATAGCAATGGCTGGGTACAGAAGGACTGTAGGTCACCGCACAACATGTCTGCTCTGTGTGCCAGAATAGGGTAACCCCACCAGTACCCATGATGCAATGCACATGCAGAATGGCAGTCTACAGCTGATCACCAAATGGGGTCTGCACCTCTCCGGTACCTCAGCTTGGAAAGACGAACTGACAGTACGTGATACTTGCACAGAGTAGCTACAGACCATGCCAGTGTACAGGTTCTGTGTTCACCCTGAGGGATAGGACGGGCGCCCAGCACTAGGTCTGCAGTACATGTGGTGCTAAAGATAGGTCCTGCTGTAGATCCCTATCCCTACCAGTGATGTGACAAGTGTTCCTTGCAGTGCAACCTGAAGTAATTCTGTGTCTATTTGTATTCTGCAATCACAGCTGGCCCTCTGGGACCAGCCACCACCCAGATTAGTGCATACCCAGTGTTAAGGTTTAGCTGCCCATGGGCATCTGTATTCAGGGCAGAGGGGTGTCTAGACTCGCATGAGATTTATGTAGCACTGCCTCTCAGAGTGATATATACTATATACCCTAGAGGGCCCCAATCACCCTTTTTGAGGGTGAGGGAGTGGAGAGACAGTTGCCTCAGCCATGGGGAACGGCTGTAGGACCAGGTGGGCCAGAGCCATACCTGTGACTGGGGCAATGGCAGACCAGCAGCAATGCTGGGGATACGTCTGAAAAACCTCAGCTGCCCCACACCAGCAGACAGCACAGCCAGACTGCACCTGCAGCACCCTACAAGGTGTGCCAACCATGCACAGTCTAACTGCAGACAGTCTACTAGCCAGTCCGTGGTGCATGCTCACAGAAGAGCTATGTGCACCCAGGGTAGGATATATAGCATAGACACCAAGCAGATATCTCCATGATTGTGCCCCAGAACTGGGAACACACAAGTATCACTAGAAACAGATGTTATTATAGTACTATGTGGGAACATAGACATGCCATGGTCACTGCTCAGTCAGAGTAAGAGTGACCTCCCGGCATGACATGCTGTGGCCACCCTGTCCATTACCTATACCCTGTGCCGATGCATCCTGCCCAATCCGCCCTGTCTGGGCCATACCCATAATACCTTGCTCCTCATTATGCACATTTGCAGGCTAAGGCTGGAAACAATGTAAGCATTGTGGGCCCTGTGAGGAGTAGGCAGCCACAAAACAATGGATAGACATACACACACACACACACACACACACACACACACACACACACACACACACACACACACACACACACACACTCCTATTGCAGCATTGTGCAGTGATAGGGGTGGTTGGCAACCCTGCCCACCACACTGGTCCTGATCACAGTGCCAACATTGCTAAAGTGTGCAGGAGCTAATAGTATTTTTCTGGTGATAACTGCAGCTCCGTGCTGGACCCAACAGCCTGACTCCCCATGAAGCTTTGGATAGTGGAGACTGTGTGAGTGGGTGTTTGTACCCCTGTTGGCCGCTGCTTTGGGGATTGCACATTTTGATGTTGTATCTGCATTGTAGGGTAAAACATAGGAACATGCTCTACAAGATCCACAGCTGGGACCTGAATCTGTGACTCTCTGCTCCAGAACACACTGGCTGTGTGTACTGCACCACACTGTTGCCACAGAAGCACATTAGTCCCTGGGGCTACCTTTCCTTTTCATCAGACAGACCTTTTCTGCTGCACTGCACACCACGTACTGGAACCAGGACATAGCCTAGGTCCACTGCAGGCAGGTGCCACTGCCTCCTGCAGCACCAACACACACCCCCCTGCCATGCTGACATGCCCATATGCTGTCGGTGCTGGTAGTGCACAGTCCCAGGCCATCCACTGTTCAGGTAGGCGGGTGCCTAGGGTGCAGGTCTGGAGTGGGGAGGCATACCTGGACATCCACACATCTCCCTCATCACTGCCTACCAATGTTATGTCCCTTCCACATGGGGGAGTGATGGCTGGGGGATGTCAGGTTGGTGCTCTAGCAACTATTGGCTTGGGTCGACCAGGTAGATGTAGGTAGATTGTGTTGTGACAGCAGACTGTGGACAGGCTAGGGCATGCACCTCAGGTACGGTGTACCCAGTTTGGACTACTGGATATATATATGTTTCAGTCAACATGTGGTCACACTCTGCAATGCCTTACTAAGGGCTGCAGTAAAGGGTTTCATTTAGCTGGGTTTACGAACTGTTTGGGACGCATCCTGGGGAAGGTCTGTGGACCCTTGTTAGAGTGGTCCCCAGATGTGCACTGATTGCCCTATTACAGGCATAGTGGTACCTGTGTGACCTTTGGGGTACCTGCTGGATAATGTCCTCTGGATGGGACACTGTGGAACACAGACTACTGGGCATGTTTGGCCTTGGTCAGCTGCTATCTTGCTGATTTCCAGTTTCTGTGTTGCTATGTGCCACCTAGGCGACGGCCTAGTCCACCCTGTGCCCCAGCTGCCCCCACTGCATGTCCCACCTGCAGCCCCCTATGCCCCATTTGCACCATCATCATAGTGGCCTTTCATACTTCGGCACTATGCTGTTGCTGCAAATGGAGCACTGCTATATATCACTTTTCTTGGGCTCCCTGCCTATGCTGTATATTGCTGACACTGAAATGGTTTCTCTCTCCTGCAAATGTGCATCTAACGACAGGTTTTCACTCCCGGTAATGTTCGGCCCTTCAGTTCCCAGCGTTAGTGTAGTAGGAACCTCTCCCCGCCCACTCCCCACCCATTGACCCCTTTTCTCCGCCCTCTCTCTACCCTCTGCGGGAGTTACCGCGGCTGGAGACATTAATGTGTGTTAACGTTGCGTCTGATAACGTTAACACGCGTTAACATTACTTAACACGCATTAACGTTACCAATGCTACATTACCGTGCTTTAGTAAACATACCCCTAAATGCAGAGGCAGGTTCTGGTCTTGCGAGAAGAGCAAGGTAACTAAGTAGGCAATTTTATGAAGTCATTCCCACACTTATACAGTATGGTCACATATGCATGTAGGTGACCTCTTAGAAAATTCCGATCGCTTTGACATGATGGTACTTACTTTGCCAGTAGACATGCACATGCTCAGAGTTTGAGTGGAGTGTACCCAAGGCCGGTGCAAGAATTAGAGGTGCACTAGGTGGATCCTGAATGTGGTCGCCCCCCCCCCCACTGCACCCCTGCCCCCACTGCGGCTGCTGTTGCCCCTCTCTGGGATCTGCAACGGCAGCAATGATATTGAAAGCGCAAGCAGTGACTACCTAAACTGTCCAACTCTGCGGAAGTGGGCAGAAGTGGCAGGTCATAGAGAGCAGAAACCAGAGACATACCAGTCTGTGACAACATTGATGAAAAGGGACCAGATCAGCTCTTCTCCAATCCCGTGGAACCTACCCCGTATTCAAGGATCTACTAAACACATCCCTTAAAGGTCCTGTCAGAACATTTAATCAGATTCTGCTGAAAGAAAAGATAACAAACTTTCTGGTATACAATGGTACTCAATACTGTAAGGGTCACTCTCTGGGGTGGTAAACACTGTCAGAAGCAAACACTGACACACTCCACAGATATCTGAAAGGTTGCTATGATGAATCTCTGTCAACAAATTGTGTTTAACTTAGGATATGTTATCAGACATTAATCATAGCAACCTTTTGATATATGTGGAACGTGTTTCGCAGTTTAAGAAGGCATTGCTGCTCCGCGCATGGCCCAACAGCCTAACTCTCCATGAACCGTTGGATAATGGAGCCTGTGGGTGTGGATGTGGGTGTTTGTGCCCCTGTTGCCTGCTGCTGTAGGGCAGAGGTTCCCAACTCCGGTTCTGGTGGGCCAAACACAGTTCAGGTTTTCATGCTGTCCCTAATGAATATGCATTTGCATACAATGGGGGCAGGGCATACAAATGCATCACAAGCATATTTAGTAGGGACAGCATGATACCTGAATGGTGTTTGGCCCTCCAGGACTGCAGTTGGGAAACTCTGCTCTAGGGATTGCACATGTTTATGGTGTGTGTGTGCCCTGTAGGGTAAAATATAGGGGTTTATGGCCTATTTATTTAATCTGCAATAACAGTTCCGTCTTTGGATAAAATATAAGGACATGGCTTGCAGGAGCCACAGCTGGGGCTTGAACTTGTAACCTTCTGACCCTGAACACACTGGCTATGTGTACTGCACCACACTGTTGCCACAAAAATGAATCATTCCCTGGGAATACCATGACTGTTCGTCAGACAGCTCTTGTTTGTTGCAGTGTACGGCACACACCAAAACGGGGCTTGACCTTGGTTTGCTGTGGCCAACTGCCCCGCTGCCCCCTCCGCCACCAGCACCCCATCCGCCACCATGCTGACATGCCCCTATGCTGGTGGTGCTGGTGGTGCGCAGTCCCAGGCCACCCAGTGTGCCGCTAGGAGGCTGCCTATGGTGTGTGTTTTCGGGTAGGGGTGCCTACATGGACATGCGCACTTCTCCCCGGCAACGACTACAAATGTTCTGTGCCCTTGGGGGTACCTGCTGGGTACTATCCCTTGTGACACTGTGAGAAACACACTTGCGCCCATGTTAGACCCTCTTCAGTTGCTGTCTGGCTGCTCTACAGTTTCAGCATTCCTATGTGCCACCTAGGCATCTGCCTAATCCGCACTGTGCCCCAGCTGCACCACAGCATGTGCCGCCTGCAGCCCCCTCTATCCCAGCATCAGTACAGTTGCCCTGTCCTACATCTACACTCTGCTGTTGCAGCACATGTGCACGCCATAACCAACCTGCCCAATATAAAGGGAAATCCTGATCAGCACTATTTCAATGTGGGATCATTCACCTTGTAGGGGGAGAGAGCATAGACCCTTCAAAACATGATATCTTTTTTTTTTTTAGCTTTGTCAGTGTTGTTGCTTTATGTTTATCATTAATATCACTTTTGACCAGCTTGGTTATTGGGATTTTAACTGTGGTTCAGGTCATTTTCTGTGTTTATTTGCCTTTTTGTTCCCTGCACATGTATCACAACTATCACTTTTTCTAGATTTCCCTGCCTTTACTGTACATTGCTGATGAAAATGGTTTCTCTTTCCTGCAAATGTGCCTAGCGCGAGGGTTTCACTCGCGCTAATTTTCTGAGCTGAATTTCATGGCATTAGTGTGCACGGAGCCACGCCACGCCTACTCTCTGCCCATTGACCCCGTCTCTCCACCCCTGGGGAGCCTTCCTCCACCCTCCGGGGAGCCTTCCTCCACCCTCAGTGCTCGTTTCCGTCGTTGTGCGCGTTATAACGCGATACGTGACGTTTTCACCCAGTACAGTGCCATTATCGTGCGATAATGTCACTTATCTCGCGATAACATCGCAGCAGCGCAATTAGCGCCCTTTAGTAAACATACCCCTATATGTAAACACTGTCTGTTCAACAAAATTCTGTGCCATACTGCTTTTGTCCAACAGATGGCAGCCATAGCCACACATTCCCCACTCCGTGTAATCCAAAGACTCATCACACTTTTTTTTTTTTTTATTCAACTTGCCCTCATGCTGCACATGTGCCCTGCAGCCTTCCCTCTTGCCTCTATCTCCTAGGAGTCGTACACCAGGCCCCCCTCCCTTGCCTCCAAATACAATATAATGCTGCGATCAGACTCCCCTCCCCCAAACCACATGCAAAACCACCCGATCCAAGCTACACCTGGCTCCTGTGCCCACGCGATCCAAGCGGGCCGGATCCTCCTGCAATTTTTCACAGTCCTCATGGCTTTCAAGAACATTTAATAATCTTTGTGTCATCTGCAAACTTAATCACCACACCGCCCTGCACATGCTTCCTGTGGGCTCCCAAATCCTCCAGGGCGCCTGCCTGCTCAAAAAATGCCCATTCTCTGCAGTCGCGATCTACTCACCTCTGCCTGGCTGCTGCATGGGCTCAGCGGGATTGCCGACCCGTGGCAAAGGTGTTTGTGGCTGCAGTCGGCCATTCTCCACCTGGGCATGGCCGCTCCACTCCCTCACGTGCGCCACTCCCTCACGTGCTCGGGACTGCGATTGGCCCCCACTCCTCTCTTGCACAGATGCAATCCGCAGTAGCCAGCCTCCCCATGTGCTCGGGGCACCAATCGCCAGGCCCTCTAACCCTGGGACCTCAGGACCATGCCACAAACTGGCTCTTCCCCCCCTCATGGAACGGGCTCAGGGGACCGTTTCCTGCGCTATCCCTGACCCACAGCAGCAGGCTGCAACTTCACCCCATAGGCTCCACCCGTAGCAGGCTGCAACTTCCCCACCGTGCCACCATACATCGGACTGCCCCTGCCTTCCTCCCCCAGAAATCGCTCTGACGGCACATAGGAGAGGCCTGCAGCAGGACCCCCACATCACACTTTCCCACTATGTTTGTACCAACTGCCGATGTTTGCCTCGCTCCACACAGGGTGCGATCCGGCCAGCACACTGGACAACTTCCTTCTGATGCTCCTTGGTAAGCGCAACGCACCTTCTTTCCTTCTGGATCTTATGGAGGGAGCTGCCACTTGCTTCTTTTTTTCTGCCGGGTCCTGAGCACTGAGGGAGCCGCTTCTCCGTTGCTTCTCCGTCGGTTGCTCTGTGGGGGGAAAGAGGCCGAGCTGCAGCCCGCTCCTCACTTCTAAAGGTGGCCGTGGCCCGCCCCCTTCCCCCGCAGTGCCCCCCCCACCTCCCACCAAGGTTAACCCTTGGCCTGCTGGTGCCCCCACCTGTGCCCGGCCGCATAAATTCGCTGCCGGGTATTTTCCTTACCAAAGGTTACTATTTCATTCGGTCCAGCTTGGGGCAACGGATTTATCTAGTTTCCTTCCATTTATATGGAATAATTTAATTCCTAGGTTGTGTTTTATTGATGAATTATTGGGTTTTAGAAAAGCGCTTAAAATGCACATGTTTTAGAGAACGGGGGTTTAGTATTATTTGAAGATATGATGATGAGTCCGGGAACACTAGTCTCTTTTTGCTGAGGACGATACTGTTATTTTTATATTGTCTGTTGTGATTCTATATTTTTGTATTGTGCATGTTTTATTTGGAAAGGACAGGTAAAATGCCTAATAAATGAAATGAAATGAATGAAGGGGGAGAAGAAACAAAAATTGCAATCCTAGCCATGACTGATTACTCAGAACTTGCCAGAATCCTGGTGTCTACATGCAGACGGTGTGAGTCTCATTGGGCAAATTCCTAGATATGTATCTGTTCCATCTATTTTATTATCTCTTCTTCCTTTTCTCATCTCTTTCTATTTCTTGCACTTTCCTGCCTCTTTTCACCCTCCCCATATCATTCTATCCCATCTTCATCACACTTCTCCATCTTCCATGCAGACCCTCAACTCTTCTTCTCTTAGCTACACTCCCGATAGACAGTTTTGTGGAATACTGTACCTTTGCTGAGTCCTTGTGCTCCATATGGCCCTAGTGCAACATAGAAATAGAAATATGACGACAGAAAAAGACTACATGGCCTATCTAGTCTGTCCTTCCATATCAACAACTACAACAATCCCCTTTTTTCCTTTAGAGATCCTCTGTGTTTGTCCCATGCTTTTTTGAATACAGTTACTGTCCTCATCTCTACCACCTCCACTGGGAGACTATTCCACGGATCCACCACTCTTTCTGTAAAGAAATATTTCCGCATATCACTCCTGAATCTATCTCCCTTCAACCTCATCCCATGTCCCCTCGTAGCAGAACTTGCTTTCAATTGAAGGAGGCTCTCCCCCTGTACATTTATACCATGGAGGTATTTAAACATCTCAATCATATCACCTCTATCCTGCCTTTCCTCTTAGGTGTACATATTAAGATCCTTAAGCCTGTCCTCATATGCTTTATAATGAAGACCACTAACCATTTTAGTAGCCACTCTCTTTACTTACTCCATCCTATTTATATCCTTTTGAAGGTGCAGTCTCCAGAATTGTACACTATACTCCAAATGAGGTCGCACCAAAGACTTATACAGAGGCACTATCATCTCCTTTTTTCTGCTAGCCACTCCTCTCCGTATGCACCCAAGCATCCTTCTAGCTTTTGCCGTCGCCTTTTCTACCTGTTTAGCTACTTTAAGATCATCAGACACAACCACGCCTAGGTTCCGCTCTTCTTTAGTGGACAAAAGTACTTCATCCCCTATACTATATTGCTCCCTTGGATTGCTGCAGCCCAAATGCATGACCTTACATTTTTTAACATTAAATCCAAATTCTAGACCATTCTTCAAGCTTAGCTAGATCCCTCATCATGTTGTCTACACCTTGCTGGGTGTCTACTCTATTGCAGATTTTGGTATCATCCGCAAAGAGGCAAACCTTACTCGACAGCCCTTCCGCTATATCACTAACAAAGATGTTAAAAAGAATCGGACCAAAGACAGATTCCTGGGGTACACCACTGGTCACATCCTTCTCCTCAGAGTGAGCTCCATTTACCTGTATTCTTTGTCACCTCCCATTCAACCAATTTCTAACCCAAACATTAACTTTAGGACCCATCCCTAGGGTGCTCAGTTTATTTATAAGTCGCCTGTGAGGAACGGTGTCAAAGGCTTTACTGAAATCTAAATACACCACATCTAGGGCTCTCTCTCGGTCCAACTCCCTGGTCACCCAGTCAAAGAAATCAATCAGATTTGTCTGACAAGACCTGCCTCTGGTGAATCCATGCTGCCTCGGATCCTGTAATCCGCTGGACTCCAGAAACCTCACTATTTTCTCTTTCAGCAGCATTTCCAATAATTTACTCACCACCGAAGTTAAACTAACTGGCCTGTAGTTTTCAACCACATCCTTACTTCTGCTTTTGTGTAAAGGTACCACATGAACATAACATAAGAACATAAGATATGCCATACTGGGTCAGACCAAGGTCCATCAAGCCCAGTATTCTGTTTCCAACAGTGGCCAATCTAGGTCATATGTACCTAGCAGTTTCCCCAAGGGACACAGGTTCCACAATGCTTGTACTGGTTCAAGCATTGATATCCTGGGTCCCTTCTTGAGCCTCTCTCCAGTCCTTTGGCACCACTCCTGACTCCAACGAGGCATTGAAAAGGTCAGTCAGTGGAGCTGCTAGAACGTCCTCAAGTTCCCTCAGTATTCTAGGGTGCATCCCATCTGGGCCCATCGCTTTGTCTACTTTAAGTTGAGCTAGTTTCTCACGAACCCAGTCTTCTGAAAATTGTTCAAGATGTCCCTCGCTTCTGTTCCTGTTTGTGGGTGTTTTCTGAGGTCCTGCTCCTGGTTCTTCATCTGTGAACACAGAACAGAAATATTTGTTAAGCAACTCCGCTTTATCCTCATCAGCTTCTACATATTCCTCCCCTTCATCCTTGAGTCTGACAATACCACTTTTGCCCTTCCTCTTTTCACTAACATATCTGAAAAATGTCTTATCCCCCCATTTTATTGCATAGGCTATTTCCTCCTCTTTTTAAATCTTTGCTTTCTTGACTACTTTGCTAGCTTCTCTAAGTTTTTCCAAATATAGATGCCTGTCTTCCTCTCTCTGTGATCTCTTGTATTTCATGAAGGCCTTCCTCTTTTTCTTCACCTTTTCAGCTACTTCTTTCGAAAGCCATAACGGTCTCCTTTTCCTTTTACCTTTACTTACCATTTTAACAAAAAGGTTGGTTGCCCTTAAAATATTCCCTTTCAGGTTTGCCCACTGTTTTTCTACATCCCCCAGCTGTTCCCATCCCGCTAATGACTTCCTGAGGTATTGGCCCATCTTGACAAAGTTAGTCTTCCTAAAGTCTAAGACCCACACCTTTGAATGGATTCTAAGAGCCCTAGTCCTAATACTGAACCACACCATTTGGTGATCACTGGATGCAAAATGATCTCATCAGGAACACTTTCACCATTGGTAAGCATCAAGTCCAGTATGGCCCCTTCGCGTGTGGGGTCTGTTACCAATTGCCTGAATAGTTCTCCCTGTAGAGAATCCAGGATCTAGATGATACTGCAGCAGGAATGTGCCAATCAACATCTGGCATATTGAAATCCCCTATCAGTAGCACTTCTCCTTTCCTAGCAATGCTGCGTATGTCTTCAATTAACTCTCTGTCCACCTCTTCCTCTTGTGAGGGAGGTCTGTATATCACGCCAATGCAAATAGATTTCTCTTTCCCTCTTTCTAGTTTAACCCACAATACCTCCTCTCTCCCTTTTAAGCTCTGTAATTCCAAAGCTTTAATAGTATTTTTTACATATAGTGCTACTCTTCCTCCCCTTCTTCCTACCCTGTCCTTTCTGAATAAAGTATAGCCAGGTATAGTTGCATCCCGTCATGGTTTTCTGTGAACCATGTTTCTGTAACTGCCACTAAATCCAAGTCAGCCACTCCCACCAAAACTTCAACATCAGGGATCTTATTTCCCATGCTACAGGCATTTATACACACTGCTTTCCATATGTTACCCCTGTTACTGATTTCCATAAAGGTATTTAATGTATTACTTACCTGGGGGCTTTCTTCACCCATCCCCAACGAATCTAGTTTAAAGCCCTCTTCAGTAGATTAGCCAGTCTACTATTGAAGACGCATCGGCCTTTCTTGGACAGATGGATGCCATCTCTGCTCTGCAACCCTTGGAACAGCATCCCAAACCTTCACCCCCTCTTCTGACTCAAGATCAAACCTGGTACATTGCCGGGTAGGAGGGAGAGAATTGGTGCTTCATGTAATCTTCATATCACCTTGTCCTCCATGTTTCCACCTATTCTTCCTTATTCTTAGTATTACACTGTGTCGTGAAGTGCAAGGTTCAGAACCGATGGAGGCAGAGGATTCACTGCAAAGTGAAACCAGAACTGTCAGTGCTGAAACAAGCATGGAGGGTTGGCATGGAAACCCTAAACAAAGAACGTCACAGAGTGTTAGGGAACGCCCATCCCCTGAGCTAGCTCCTGCCTCATCAGGGAAGTGGGAACACCTGGTGGGAGGTGTGGCTCAGCACAACGGAGAAAGAAACTTAGATAAAAAGCCTTTAGTTAAATATAGGACAGAGAAGGGAAGGAGAAGGAGAAAGAGACGGACATAGTCTCAGACACGGAGACAGAAGGAAAAGGCAGCACAGCAAGCGTGGAGAAAGCTGAAAGAAGGAGAAAAGCAGAGAAAGATAGATACTCCGAGGGCAGCCAAGGTCTGTGGCTGAGAGAAGGGAAAAGGGAAAGAAATCCCAATTCCACTCGGAGGAACTTCTCAGAGGAAGAGAGCTGGGGAAGATATTCAAGTCCAGTTCCCAGGGAGCAGTGCTCAACTACAAAAAGCACTGGGGATTTTTACTATCCAAAAAGCAGAGACGTTTATTCTGGGAACCAGAAAAGGCAACCACGCTGTGCTCACAACAGACAGCCTGCAGGTAAAGCTTATTTCCCTGATACCAAGCTTTTATCAAAGGGGAGAGAAAAGTTTTACCAACCTTTTTGTAGCCAAGGGAGATTCCTGGGAGAAAGCAGTTCTAAAGGCAGACACAGAATTCCCTGTAGCCAAACAGAAGAGGGAAACGTGTATCCTTTTAATTACAGAGGGCTGTGTGCACAGGAAGCCAAACACCCAGACTCACAGAGCAGGTTGGGGGAAGGGAACCCTGTAATTGGAACGGAGAGGTTTGCATGGCAGGCAGAAGAACCCTCTCTAAGGGACCTTAAGGAAGAAGGTGATCTTATGCAGTGGGACCCTTATCAACCCCCTGAGTCCGAAGTGTTTATGGACTGCTCTTATATGGTGGCAGACAATGTGCAGTCCCTTTGTTAATAATACTGGATTTTGCTGAAGGAAGAAAAACAGCCAAAAGAAGTATTTTGGAGGGAAACTGTTTTATTCTTTTTGATTCCGTAACAGCTGAAGATAAGCATTATTTAAGTTGCCTATTTTTGTTCACATCAGGAGTATGGTTTCTTTGTAAATATATTCTTTGTTCATGGTCATCAACATCCAACCCCGGGAGGGGCAATAAATCCTAATTTAACCTGAACCACTCGTGCACAACTCGGACTCATTCTTATTACTGTAGGACTACATTACCCAGGAGGCCTTTCCAAACCTCCATTTAAAGTTCACAGTCTAAGAAACACAACTACCCACTTGCCTTGCCCACGCTAAGTGCCTCTGGGAGGGTGAGTGGTGACAACTGTTACAAGCATGGACACAAAGAAGGAGAAAGCAGTCATAGTTTGAACATCACTGGAGGTCACCATTTTGAGGGGAATTGAGAAAAAGGGTCGGAAAATTTGACATATCCATTGTGGAAAACAAACAGTTTTTAGACAAACAGGAAGCAGAATGCATGCAGTATGAGAGGACAATGTAGATACTAGAAAAAAAGATTTGTAAAGAAAACGATTGGCTGAGAAAGTCTAGAGATATGACTTTATACAGTAGTTTGAAAGAGTTTCATTATTGACTTGGTGACTTCTATAGTGCAATAAACTGCAGCAGTTCAAATTCTATTTGTTTCATTATATTACGTACATGCAATGTGTAGCCAGTTGAAATTAATTATGGCCTAACTTTCCTTTGCTCACAGGACAGAGTGAGAGAGAGAGAGAAAGAGAGAAAGTTACACCACACCTCTGATGTCTCACCATGGAGGAGCTGAGTATTGTGATTCCCAACACTACAGCTCCAGGAAGCTCTAATGGAACAGAAGGGGTTTCTTATTTACTTCCCGAGACGGAATTGATGAAAATGATAACTTTGCTTTCTGTGTTTATATCACTGTTTGGAATGGTAGGGAATGGAATAGTCATCTGGTTCCTTAGCTTTAAGATCAAAAGGAATGCTTTAACTGTCTATGTCCTGAATCTGGTCATAGCGGACTTTATCTTTCTCGTCACCATCTTTGTTATCTGCTTATTTATATTCTGCATAGTACAGGGTGGTAGAGTATCTGATGCCGACGTTTTTAATGTTGGAAAATTGGATTACGTTAGTAAATTTGGATTTACTGCTGGCATCTATCTTCTGATGGCCATCAGCATGGAGCGTTGTCTGTCTGTCCTTTATCCAATCTGGTACCATTATCGTCGGCCAAAGCACCAGTCTGCCTGTGTGTGTGCCCTGCTATGGGCGCTGACATGCCTGGTGACTGGATTGGACTATTTCATCTGTGACACTGCACATAGAAGAGAAAGCAGTACAAACTCATGCACAGTGGTTCAGCTATTTATCAACACATTGTTCCTGGTCGTCATTCTGCTCATGATCTTCTCCAGCCTCATCCTCTTCATTACAGTCCAAAGGATCCCGGTACAATGTCGCCCACCAAGATTCTACATCGCTGTAGTAATTTCAGTTGGGCTCTTTCTCATTTCTGCTGTGCCCATGAAGGTTCTGAGAATTTTGTTGTTCTTTAACATTCTCTCACATAAGGACTTAGCGGCATCGGTTTATTACATAACCGAATTGTGCTCCTCGGTCAACTGTGTTGCCAATCCGTTTATTTATTTCTTGGTGGGGAGCCTGAGACAGTGTAGGTGCACAGTGTCCCTCCATGCAGCCCTTCAGAGGCTCTTCCAGGATGAGACAGACACGTCAGGACAAGGGGTAGTGATCCCCACTACAAGGAACCATGAATGAATACTCTTGCTTCTCTGTTTTTTAGATCTTAAGCTTCTTGTTGTTTTCACTATCAAATATCTGCTATGGGGGGGAGTGGCCTTCCAAGATGGCGGATTGAGTGTTTGAGCTGAATATGCCTAAGCGCAAGGGCAAACCTAAGGCTCTTCCCACGGTGTCTTTACCTGCTGATTCCAAGGGTCCTATGGATCGATTTGTCCAGCTCACGGAGAAACAGAAGCGGGAGATTAGAGAGGGCGCTGCGAGGTCGGAAGTTGTGGCTCCGGCGTTGCTTGCCCTGGAGGTGTCTCTCTCCCCGGATGAGTGTTCTCCCCCTCCACATGCGACTGGTCTAGTGTCTCTTCCTGCGAGAGGAGAGGATGCCCGTCCCGGAGTTGGTGGTGCTTCCTCTGATGTGCGGGCCTCGTTGGAAAGCAGATCTGGTGAGCAGCGTTCGGTTTCGAAGGCTGTGGATATCGTTCCGTTTTCAGCTTTGGAGGTGGAAGTGTCATCTCGCCGAGACGAAGGAGTTGATTTAGAACTTTCCTCTCCGGTTGCTGATACTGCCAAAGGTACTCTTTTGACCCGTCCTAAAGAAATATATTTGGAAACGATCTGGGAAGCGATTATACAACTTTCTTCTGCAGTCAGCAAACAAATTGATTTATCAGTCTCGCGTTTGGATAAGTTAGAGTCTGTGTCTGCTAACGTTCAGACAGAATTGACTGATTTGCGTATAAAGGTCGACACTGGGGAACAGAAAATGCTTCAACTTTCTTCACTAAATGAATCTGTTATGAAGGACTCTGTTTTCATGAGAATGAAATTGGAAAATTTAGAGAATACTGCACGAGCTTCTAATATCCGTTTGTTAAATTTTCCTGTAATTCCAGCTCTTTCTCCAATTGAATCATTTAAAAAGTATATTCAGGAAGTGTTGAATGTACCTTCTGATTTGATTCCTCCTGTTGTTAAAGCCTATTTCTTGCCTAAGGGTAAAAAGGAAGGGAAGTTACTTGAAGGGAATACAAATATGGATATTTTAGATGTTTCAGCTCTTTTACAGTCCCCTAAGGAGAATGATTTATCTGTCTCCACCATGTTAGTAACTTTTGCAATTGCTTCAGATAGAGATTGGATATTAAAATTGTATTTCAAGAAACGTTCTATGCTGTTTATGGGAAAGAAGGTATTGATATTTCCCGATGTTTCTAAGGAGACTCAGAAAAGGCAGAGGGCCTTTCTGTTGTTGAGACCAGGTGCGGTGCAGATTGGAGCAATATTTCTGTTGAAATTTCCTTGTAAATGTATTATTTCTTTTAAAGATAGGAAATATGTATTTTTTCAGCCTGAAGAGTTATCAGCTTTTATTAGCTCACGGATTGTAACTTCTTCTCCTAGGTGAAGCTTATCATTGTGGTGGTATTTCTCTGACTCCCTCCTCTGTCTTTTTCTTTTAAAAAAGGGATGTTTTCTTTGGTTTTTCAGGGATCAGGATCCACATATCCTGATATCCTTTTGCTGGCTGCTCTCCCCATTATTTGTGGGCTAATTATATGCTTGTATGTAAGATTTCTATTAGATAGTTTTTGTGTTATGTATTTGCTTTACAAGTTGTTGTTTTCTGTACAAGTGTTTTCGCTTGAATATTAATGTAAAACTGCATAAATAAATAATAATAAAAAAAATATATATCTGCTATCATCACATCACCCCTCATTAAAACCTGTTACCAACTACTCTTAAGCCTCTATGTCATTCTTAAATCTTAGATGCACGCCACCACAAAGAGATACCCAGACATAATACAGATGGCTTCGTAGCCCACATAGCTGCAAGGTATGCATTGGTTTTATATACACGCACAAAGAAAGTCCGCGCACTTAGCCACAGGAAATGCCTGGGTAGGAACCCTTTGAAAATAAAGTGCATGTATGTGCAAAGAAAATTGCATATATGTTTTGGATCTTCTATTTCAGTGGATGGTCAATCAAAAAATGGTACATGCACATTTGAAAATGGAATTATAGCTGCACTGTTTACTTCTCCTGCCTAAACATGGGCCTGGAGGAGTAATTTGACTAAAAGTGCACATCATGTGGAGGGCAATTGTAGAAGGGTCGCCTGGTTTAGCAGATTTTTCCATGTCTGTATTTTGCACTTATCTATAAAGTATGTGTGTACTTTTTAAACTAGGGGTGCAAAGGCTAGAAGACGTGTATAACAAGGTGGTGTGAATGCCCAAGCCTAGATTTTCCAAAAACACCCCTAAATTGTAGTATTTTATATCTTATGTGCTTAAATTTTTGCTCCACTCAGTTTTTGTCCAAGCTTCACCTCCTGCACGCCCACACCAAATCTACTTGCCATTGACCTGGCATGAGTGCTTTTGGAATAGTGACATTATGGGGTATGTTTACTAAACCATGGTAAAGGAGCAAGTGTGCTGTTAGCACATGCTAACTGTGCATGTGCACATTTAGCGCATGCAAACAGCCACTTTAACGTGCGCTAAAGGTACCAGTCACTTTAGCACGTGCTAATGGTACCTGTGGGTGGAGAGGTGTGCACGGGGCGGAGAGTGGAGGTCAATGGGTGGGGAGTGGGCAGGAACAAGGCTTGCGCCCTTAACACAGGCACATTAATGGCAGGAACCCTAACTCAGTTCAAAACCTGGCAGCAAGGGTGTTTTCTGAGGAGAGAGAGAGTCTATTTTACGTCTGCAATGTGATGCACAGACAGGGGAGCTCAAAAGAGTGATAGTAGTGCTCCATCAGCAGCAACAGCATAGTGCCCAAGTATGAAAGGGCACTATGTTGATGGTGAAAATGGGGACAAAGGAGGTGGCACATGGGTCATGCAGTGGGGACTGATGGTGCACAGGGGGGGGGGGGACCAGGCATCTACCTAGATGGTACATAAGACTACAAAATATGCCAAACTGTGTCAGACCAAGGTCCATCATGCCCAGTATCCTGTGCCCAACAGTGCACAATCTAGGTTACAAGTACCTAGCAGTTTCTCCAAAAGACACACAGGATCCCTAATAACTGTAATGAGTCAAGCAGTGCAGAGCTAGGGTCCTCTCTAGCAATGGTTTAAGGACCGTTACTCAGGAACCTGTCCAATCTTTTTAAAACCCAACTACACTGACAGCTTTTATCACATCCTCCGGTAATGGATTGCAGGGTTTGATTATGCATTGACTGAAAAAAATATTTTCACCTAGAAGACCCAAATGGGTTACACTGTAGCCGCATTGCAGGTCCCCTAGTCTGTCCACAGTTTGATGGCATAAAAAAGCGACCTACATTTACCTGTTCCACTCCAGCCAAGAATTTATAGACCTCTATCATATCTCCCCTCAGTTATCTCTTCCCCAGTTTGATGAGCCCCAACCTTTTTAGCCTTTCCACAAAGGGGTATTCTGCCATCTGTAGAATCGTCTGTGATGTTTGTCATGATCCCACAGTGACAATGGCAACATATAGTCCTGCTACCTCTGTGGAAAGGCAATGTGCCACATGGGGCAGTCCAAGGGTCCTGGCACCCCAGGCAGAGATCCAGGCTCCCTCCCTCCCCCCCCCCCCATAGCCACAGAACCCAGCTGTGGAGGAAAAGGCCGATAGTGCCAGAGGCTGTAGCCCTCCAGGTAGCTGGAAAATGCAGGTGCATGGGTGTGGAAATATCACAGTAGTGGCTGCCATCCTCCCCCCAAGATGTATCGGTGGCAGGTGGTGATGGGGCCCCTGGATGGGCAGCTGGTGGGGGGGCTGCATGGCCATCCATGTGTGCCCCTGCCCCTCCATCCAGTCCTTATGCCCAAAGCGCCCGCCAAACCCGCATGTTTAACATGCTGGGATTGTGACCACTACCACTGACAATGCATAGGCATGTCTGCATGGTGGGGTGTGTGATACCGCAAGCCCTCTGATGCAAGAAAGGAAACTTTTAAATCTTGAAAAAAACAGGATTTGCCTGCAATTACGAGAAGGGACACATAGAGGGAGCAGGAGAACAAACCTGAAAGTGGAAGAACCACACCTCTATGGGCAGGACTCAGAAGCAGCTGCTCTGGATTTAAGTAGGAACAGAGCACTGCAAGAGGGAGAGCCAAGAGAGAGAGAGCCGAGAGAGCCAAGAGAGGCAAAGGTGCCAGGAAGGCAGTCAAGAGAGCCAGAAAGGCAACAGAGAAACCCCGAAGGGAAGAACCCAGAGGAGAAGCACAGGAGGAGGCAAGGAGTTTGGCAGAGACCTTCATGTGGAGAACAGGAGGCAGTGCCAAGGGAAGCTCCAGAGGCCAGACTCAGAGACCGAGGTGAGGTCACTGACAAACCCAGCAGAGCTAAAGGAAAGGAAGCTACTGGGAGAGCAGGCCTAGAGAAAGGCCATACACAACTTCAAGGGGCAGTATCACGGACTGCAGCCAAGGAAGGAAGTGCTTATCCCTCCGATTGGAGAAGAAACCTTCAAGAGAAAAAAGGTACTTTTAAAATCTTTTACAAAAGTAACTTGAAAGATAAAGGAAAAGTTCATAGCCTTGAGAGAAAGGATATACCTGGAGCACAAAACTCTCAGACTAGGCCTCAAGCCTTTTTCAAGAAGCCTAGAGAGGAACGAAGGGCTAGTTTTTATCTGGACAATAAGGACTGTTTTAAACCAGATATAACTGATAAGTTTTACAGGAAAAAGTTTAATGTTGCCAGAGAATGGAAGGAGCAAACTTTTAGTCCTGAAACAACAGCAAGCCCAGGGAGATATACTAGACCTAAAAGCCGACGCCCCAAACTACCAAGCCAGCACTGGGATACAGTATGGCAGGCTTTTAGGAAACCAGGTTTTAATATCCAAGAGATCTCAGAGACCTCAGTTTCAGATCCCATAGACATGGAATGGCTGCCAGGGGAATCTGAGAGCACTGAAGATATAGAATCAATGGAATGTGACTTTTGCACAAGAAGATATCTTTGAATAAAAGGCAAACAAATCTAATGTGTGCAAACTGTACTGGAAAGTTTATGCTTTAAGTTGGTGAAGGAACCATATTATTTTGAGTGTTTTGCTGACTCACGTTTTGATGCAACTGAATTTATGTTCTGTTACTCATTACCTCATATTTTGAATTTCTTCATGCGAAAAGGGGAAATAAAAGCCTTTTTGTACCCTACACTTGGCAAGAGTTACTTTTTTAGGTTGTTGACCCTGAGGCTGACAATGTGACCTGCTATCCCATTGACCCTCACAACAGATCAACCCTGAACCTTTAATTCTTATGCGCTCCCCAGCCCCTGTGGAACCACTACGCCGCCACTAGAGGGGGCTGAGGGGGACATAAGTGGCGTAGTTTCAAGGATTTTTGGGGTACTCTTGAGTGTACAGAGCAACGTGGGCAACTACTCAAAAGAGAAATAGAAGCTCTTTTCTTTTTGAAAAAAAAACAAAAAAAAAAACTGCAAGTAAAACCCGGACTGACCTGTATTAGAATCCGGAGCGGAAGAGGAAAACCAGGAGACCGGAGCAGTTGCTAGAAAGTGGACCGGAGTTAAAAACCAGGAGTGGAGTCCTAGGAATCCGGACCGGAGTGGAAAAAGGAGGAAAATCCTAAAGGTGAAAGATCATCTGGCGAATCCAGGAGCGGTGGAGCAACCCCTGGACGACCGCACTACATTCCCCAAAAGCTGATGCAACACTAAAGCAAGGTAAGGCGTAGATAACCCTACCTAGTGTTGGACACCTGGGGAAGTTGAAAGAAAAAATATAGAGGGTCTGAAAAATATATTTTGTGAAGAGCCGCACTTGGGTTTTTTTCTCTTTCTGTTTTTTTAACAGGTACAATGGAGCCCAAGGAGCTGTGTGCCTGGATGGCACACCAATTCACCAAACAGGCTGAGCTGGCGCAACGGAGCCAGGATCAGGCGCTAAAGGCGATGCAGGAGCAGCAGACGCCTGTCATAGAAACAATGAGCGCATGGCTGGCGCAACAGCGTGAGGAGCTGGCTCAAAGCAGGAAAGAAGGAACATCACTCGTCGGACGGGTAAACCCTGAACTTGGACATTGGTCTTGTTCGGACTTAATGATAGGGAAGCTCAGTCCAAGTGACGATATTGATGACTTTCTAGACACTTTCGCTAGGATTGCGAATTCGGCTAAGTGGCCTGAGGAGTAGTGGGCCATACGCCTAGCAGCATCACTTACAGGTGAAGCGCTGGCGGCCTACAGGTCCATGCCCCCAGAGCTCGCAAATTCATATCAGGATGTAGTAAACGCAATTAGAGATCGTGTTGGTCTTACGCCGGTGGCGTACAATAAAATATTCAGAGCTGCTATGCTTAAGGTAGATGAAACACCTAAGGCATTAGGCCACAGGTTGCGTAGTCTTGCTTACAAGTGGCTACAACCTGAAAGGAGAAGTATAAATACGCTCATGGATGCGATAATTTTAGAGCAATATATGAATGCACTACCTAACAGGGTGCAGAATTTTCTGATGCTCCAAAATTGTAACAATACCAATGAAGCTATTGTGCTTACTGAAAGATACTTAGAGGCTGAAAAGGTGACACAGCCTAGTGTAAGTCCACGAAGTGCCATGGGATTGGAGGCCCAAGGGAAGGGAAGTCCCTCACGTCCTCCAGCTGGTAGGTGGCAGAGTTATAAACCCCTGGAGAAAGTGAATACAAAAAAATGTTTTGCGTGTGGGAAAAAAAGGACATGTACAGTATGAATGTCATGCGAGAACAGCCTTGGTAGGAGAGTCACCAAGAATAGTGCATGATGGGTTTCTTGTCAATGTAAAAATACATGGCATAAGTGTACGAGCATTGTTAGATTCTGGAGCCGACCAGACTATGCTTTCAAAAAGGTTATGGTCGACCATCCAGGATCATGGACTGTCGGTCCCAGAATCACCCGAGGGGTATGTCAAGATTAAGTGTGTACATGGAGCAGCTACCCGCTACCCCATTTATAAGTTGTGGATAAAAGGGATGGGTATTGTGAAAGAGATGCCAATGGCAGTGGTGCCAAGATTACCGCAGGATTTAGTCCTGGGCCGAGATTGGCCTCAATTTAGAAAAACTTTGAAGAAAGAATGTTTACCTCAAGATAATCCAGATTCCACTGGCAGGCCACTCGACTTTATTAAAAACTCCACAGTACAGCAGAGCAGCCTGGCTGCTGCGACGGATACCACGATCCCTAGCCCGCTGTGGGAGAAACCCCCAAAGACCGTTGTAAAGGATCGGTCACAGCCGCTCAAAAAGTTTGTGCTTCGCTACTGCAAGACATCCGCAAGAGCGCGGACACCTCAAAGAGCATCAGCACAAGCGGCAGGCTATGACCTCCATAGCGCCGTGGATATGGTCATACCGAAGCGAGGGAGAACATTAGTGACCACGGACTTACAAATTGAACTGCCACCTGGATGTTATGGAAGAATAGCCCCGAGGTCCGGACTGGCCGCCAAACACAACATTGATGTAGCTGCAGGAGTCGTGGACCCTGATTATAGGGGTGTCCTAAAGGTCCTCTTATGCAATTGTTCAGAGAAGGACTACGAGGTTCAAGTCAGCGACAGAGTGGCACAGCTCATTTGTGAGCGGGTAGGATTTCCTGATCTGGAGGAAGTCCCGATGTTAAATCCCACAAGCCGAGGAGTGGGAGGTTTTGGCTCGACGGGGAGAGCAGAAGTAGAAAATTTAATGGCCATAGGCGCTGATCCACCCGAGGAAGAATTGGGCCCTCGTCTGGAGGATTGTAAAGAAGACTCTACCCCAAAGCTAGGAGAAGAACTCTCGATAAAACAAAAGGAAGATTTGACCCGATTGTTAAATAAATACAAAGATGTCTTAACGCCAATGCCTGGAGAGACCTCGTTGGTGGCGCACGAGATCCAGACTCCTCCCGGTAAAATTATCCGGCAGCGTCCATACCGACTGCCGGAGGCGAAAAAGCAGGAGGTCATTAATCAGGTGCAAGAAATGTTACAGATGGAGATAATAGAAGAGTCACACAGTCCCTGGTGCAGCCCGGTGGTGTTAGTACCAAAGCCAGATGGATCTATGCGTTTTTGCATAGACTTTCGGCAAGTCAACGCGATTTCAACTTTCGACGCGTACCCGATGCCGCGTATAGAGGAGCTATTAGATCGGCTCGGGCAAGCAAAATACCTGACGACATTGGACATGACCAAAGGATATTGGCAGGTCCCTTTAACGCGAGATGCCAAGCCGAAAACTGCCTTTAGTACACCCTTGGGGCTCTACCAGTTTAGGAGAATGCCTTTTGGCTTGCATGGGGCAGCCGCCACATGCCAACGCCTAATGGATGTGATTCTTCGACCGTATCAGAATTTTGCGACCGCATATATGGATGATGTGGTGATCCACAGCGCCACGTGGACAGAACACCTCCAGCAGATAGGCACCATATTAGAGGCTATGAGGAGAGCGGGCCTCACTCTTAATCCTAAGAAATGCACGTTCGCAGCGGAGGAGGTCAAGTACCTGGGTCATCTAGTAGGTCGGGGAACCGTACGGCCACTATTGGATAAAGTTGAATGTGTCAGGAACTTCCCGGTTCCTCAGAATAAGAAGCAGCTGAGAAGCTTCCTCGGACTCATAGGGTATTATCGTCGGTTCATACCGCATTTTGCCGAGGAGAGCAACATCTTTACAGAGATGCTTAGAAAAAATGCCCCGAATATAGTACGATGGACGCCCGAAGCAGAAGCTGCTTTCCAAAGATTGAAAGGGAAGTTGTGCCAGGCCCCCGTTCTACGCGGGGTAGATTTCCAGCAAACGTTCCTACTTCAAACTGATGCCTCAGAAACCGGGCTGGGTGCCGTTTTATCCCAGGTACAAGAAGGAGCAGAACATCCCATTCTGTTCCTTAGCAGAAAGCTCTCATTAGCGGAAAGAAAATATGCCACCATTGAACGCGAATGCCTCGCTATCAAGTGGGCCATTGAAGCATTAAAATTTTACCTTACCGGGAGGAAGTTTGTCCTCATTACAGACCATGCCCCCCTGAAATGGCTGCATACAATGAGGAACGAAAATGCCAGGTTAACCCGGTGGTATATGGCTTTACAACCTTATGACTTTCGTGTTGAGCATAGAGCTGGGAAGCTACATTGTAACGCAGACACCATGTCTCGGATTACGTGCTGCGGTGAAGAGCTTCCCCCAGCCCGTAATATTTTGAGAAGGGGGATATGTGATACCGCAAGCCCTCTGATGCAAGAAAGGAAACTTTTAAATCTTGAAAAAAACAGGATTTGCCTGCAATTACGAGAAGGGACACATAGAGGGAGCAGGAGAACAAACCTGAAAGTGGAAGAACCACACCTCTATGGGCAGGACTCAGAAGCAGCTGCTCTGGATTTAAGTAGGAACAGAGCACTGCAAGAGGGAGAGCCAAGAGAGAGAGCCGAGAGAGCCAAGAGAGGCAAAGGTGCCAGGAAGGCAGTCAAGAGAGCCAGAAAGGCAACAGAGAAACCCCGAAGGGAAGAACCCAGAGGAGAAGCACAGGAGGAGGCAAGGAGCTTGGCAGAGACCTTCATGTGGAGAACAGGAGGCAGTGCCAAGGGAAGCTCCAGAGGCCAGACTCAGAGACCGAGGTGAGGTCACTGACAAACCCAGCAGAGCTAAAGGAAAGGAAGCTACTGGGAGAGCAGGCCTAGAGAAAGGCCATACACAACTTCAAGGGGCAGTATCACGGACTGCAGCCAAGGAAGGAAGTGCTTATCCCTCCGGTTGGAGAAGAAACCTTCAAGAGAAAAAAGGTACTTTTAAAAGCTTTTACAAAAGTAACTTGAAAGATAAAGGAAAAGTTCATAGCCTTGAGAGAAAGGATATACCTGGAGCACAAAACTCTCAGACTAGGCCTCAAGCCTTTTTCAAGAAGCCTAGAGAGGAACGAAGGGCTAGTTTTTATCTGGACAATAAGGACTGTTTTAAACCAGATATAACTGATAAGTTTTACAGGAAAAAGTTTAATGTTGCCAGAGAATGGAAGGAGCAAACTTTTAGTCCTGAAACAACAGCAAGCCCAGGGAGATATACTAGACCTAAAAGCCGACGCCCCAAACTACCAAGCCAGCACTGGGATACAGTATGGCAGGCTTTTAGGAAACCAGGTTTTAATATCCAAGAGATCTCAGAGACCTCAGTTTCAGATCCCATAGACATGGAATGGCTGCCAGGGGAATCTGAGAGCACTGAAGATATAGAATCAATGGAATGTGACTTTTGCACAAGAAGATATCTTTGAATAAAAGGCAAACAAATCTAATGTGTGCAAACTGTACTGGAAAGTTTATGCTTTAAGTTGGTGAAGGAACCATATTATTTTGAGTGTTTTGCTGACTCACGTTTTGATGCAACTGAATTTATGTTCTGTTACTCATTACCTCATATTTTGAATTTCTTCATGCGAAAAAGGGGAAATAAAAGCCTTTTTGTACCCTACACTTGGCAAGAGTTACTTTTTTAGGTTGTTGACCCTGAGGCTGACAATGTGACCTGCTATCCCATTGACCCTCACAACAGATCAACCCTGAACCTTTTAATTCTTATGCGCTCCCCAGCCCCTGTGGAACCACTACGCCGCCACTAGAGGGGGCTGAGGGGGACAGGTGTTGGTGATGGCGTGGCAAGTGACACCAGCATGTAGCAGACAGAAACCTTGTCCTGGTCGTGTGCATCATGTGCATTGCAGCATGTGCCAAATGCCAGCTGAAGGGAAGCATGTCAGCAACAGGAGCTGTTTTTCCCATGAGGCAGCACTGTGGTGCAACACGCATAGTTGGTATGTATCTGTGTGGAGAGTCACAGGTTCAGGTCCCTGTTAGGATTTCTGTATCGCATCTTCCTGTAGACAAGGTTTAGCTGACAGTGTAAGTTCAACTCCAGTATGTGCTACCCCCAAGGAGATGGCCAGCAAGGGTGGAAACACCCATGAGCAATAATGACAGGCTCCACTATCCACAGCTGGTTGGAGGCTAATAGTACACGGTAACAATGTGTGGTGAGGCCAAAGCACGGTAATAGCATCTGCAAACAGAGCACACGTTATCAATCCTTGAGCTGGCATTGAGACAGGAGTGTCAAGCAGGAATGCCAACCATCTCTACTTTTGCACAGTGCACCAATGAGAGTGTATGTGTGTGTGTGTGTGTTTGGCTCCCCTTTGACTGTGGCTTCCTGCACTGCACTTTGGCTCACATTGTTTGAGGTTTTCCCAGCCTGTTTAGAAAATGTGAATAAGGAAATGAAGAGCATTGTGAATATCGTCTGAAATAGCGCAGATTGGCCTGGATGTGAATGCCACAATGATAGGGTCACTGGCTGAGATGCCATTGTGCCCATCTGACATGTGCATTGCCTGGGTGACCACTGTATGTCATGCTGAGATGGCACTCTCACTATTTATTTAGTTTATTTAAAGTTTTTTCTATACCGCGCTTTTCAATTTCAGCTCGGTTTACAGGTAACAATAACTTTGTCCAGTCTTGGAGGACAGTACTGGACTTACAGAGAACAGGGTTGGTAAACTTGAGTTGAACTGGGTAAACTATACACAGGTGTTAGGCTAGCTATTTACATTCTAGGTTATTATAAGCATTATAAACATTTTGGATACTATGGTCCTGCTCGGGTTCTGGTAGAGCTAACATGTTGTGCTAGGGTCATGTATAGTGGATGGCGCAGGGTGGTTGTTTAGTTGATTGGAGATGACTGGACGTTGTGTGGTGCCGTAGTGCTGAATGAAGAGGTAATGTTTCAGGGTCTTTCTGAAGGTGGTGAGGTCTGTTATGGACCGGATGTTAGCTGGGAGTGCATTCCAGCACGAGGGAGCATAGTACTCAAAAGCTCTTTTTTTTTGTGGACTGTGAGCATTTTGTGATCTTGCTGGGGATATTCAGGGTGTTTACTGTGAATGATCTTCTGGCTCTATTTGAGGGAGTGGGTGTGATGAGATCTGTGATAGAGGCGGAGGTGATTCTATGGATGGCTTTGAATATCATCAGCAGGGTCTTGAAGGTGACTCTACAATAAACTGGTAGCCAATGAAGTTGCTTCAGGATTGGTGTTATGTGGTCCCTCCTGGATGCACCGTGTAGAATTCTGGCTGCAGCGTTCATGGCTAGTTGTAGTGGGATCAGCACGTTTTTTGGTAGTCCTTGTAGGATGATATTGGCATAATCGAAATGGGGCATGATTAGTGCCTAGTAGACTGTCCTAAAGTCATCTGGGTCCAGCAGAGGTCGTAGGTGGCGGATTGTGCGAATCTTAAGGTATACTGCCTTGACGGTGTTATTTATATGGGCTTTCATGTTCAGGTGTTGATCAAGTGTTATCCCTAGGTAGCGGATGGTTGGCTTGCTTTGAAGTTCGGCGTCTCTTACTTTTAGTGCTGTTGGTGGTATGAAGGATTGATCCCGGGTAATAAATAGCGCCTCAGTTTTCTTTAAATTTATCCTTAGGTTTTGAGTGTGGAGCCAGTCTGTTATGGCGCTGAAGCAGGAGGTTAATGTTGAGAAATCTGGCTGGTCGGTGGAGAACGGTGTATAGAGTAATATGTCATCGGCATATGCAAGGCATGATATACCGAAGGCTTGAGCGAAAGCGCAGATGGGCTGCATGTAGATATTAAAGAACAGCGCCGAGAGGGATGATCCCTGTGGAACACCTGGTTTAAGCTGGAAAGCTTTGGACGTTGTGGATCCTGTCCTCACATGCTGCCATCTGTCTGAGAGGTAGGAGTCACACCATCTCAAGGCTGTGTCCTGGATCCCTTTCTCTGCCAGCCGCTCGATGAGTAGTGTGTGGTCCACAGAATTGAACGCTGCGGCGATGTCAAGGAAGATAAGTGCGTAGCCTCCTCTGGTTTTATTCAGACCAATGGTTAAGGTGTTGAAGAGGATGGTCAGTAATGTCTTGACCCCGTGTGCTTCTCTGAATCCATGTTGACATGGATCTAGAGGTGCGTTGGTCTCAATGTGAGTCTGGATTTGTTGTTGCGCGATCTTTTCAATTATCTTGGCCAATAGAGGAATACTTGAGATTGGCCTGTATGAATCAACTTTCTGGGTGTCCAATTTGGAGATTTTTAGTAAAGGTCTGATGGATGTTTGTTTCAGGGACTGTGGGAAGGAGAGGTTAATGATTTTAGTTAGGAAGGGGCTGAATTCCTTACATAGTGTCCTTATCTAGAACGCAGGACAGGGATCGTTTGGTGCTGTGGTGGTGTTGATCGCTTTGATTGTGTCTTCAACTTGCTTCGCTGAGGGCATTGAGAAGGCGGTTAGTGGTGTATGGTGCTGTGGCCTGTTTACCGGGGTGGGTGGTGGTGTCTTAACAGTCTGGATTGTTTTTGATTGTAAGTAGAAAAGTGACCATGGCACGGCTATGTATCCACATAGAGCTATTATAATGTCTGGCTCCAATGATGTGGATGTGCCAATCACTGAGCAAACAGCTGGGTGTCAATGCTGAGTATCCCAAGGCAGAGTGCTCGTGGTCACACTACGCACATGCCATGCATGCTGACTAGCAGACCACCTGCAGTTGGCTTATGCTTGGCTGACATAGCCCAGTGACGGGCAGCAGGGGCAGTCTTACTGTCCGTGCTGTAGTCAACTGTTAGTCTCAATGTTTGGGGCAGCAGTGGTTCATGGCCTACTCACTGGGGTCCTGGCAGAATAGTAGTCCCACACCACCCTATACACCCCCACTGCAGTGGCTGTCCATAGCAGCAGCATATTGACACTGGCCACTAACCTGCACTGTTATGAGAGGGTTAGTGTCAAACATGGGCAGAACACAGGACCAAGCTGTTGCTATCACCTACAACATGCAAGAAACAAAGAGAAAAGCATAATATACTGTAAACAATAGCTACCACACACTAGCAGTGATACAGACTTACAGCACAGCCAGCAGAGACTATCTCTAACAGTGCAGGTTCAGTAGACCAGGTGCTGGGCACCCTTCCTAACCCTCGGGGTGACATCTGAAACTGCTCTGCAGCACTTCTTGATGTTGTTATGTACATGTAGCACACTCAGCCAGTGCATCTTATTGAGCTGATATGCTGTATCAGTTCATTCTCCATTGGTTCTTCAGCTGCAGATCGCTGTTCTGCATGTGCGGTGCCTCATGGGTAGTGGCGGGCCCAACCTATATTGGCGCAGACAGCAAACAGTTTGATCAGAGATTTGCAGGCTCTATCCATCCATGTAGAGCTGTGTGGAGGTGCAACCTACTGGTTGGTGCAATGCCTACATGGTCAAAGGTCCAGGGTTTGATTTCCACTTGTTCATTTTGTGCCTTTGTGTGCTTGCTCACCTCGCACAGTCCTGTCTCTGCTGTGACCTGCAGACAGTCATTCTTCTACATTTCTATGCGTTATGGCCACATGTTGGGTATCCCAACATGGCATTCCCCATCATGGACATCTATGAGCATGGCTTTAATGGCTCTGCCGCAGCGCATTGCAGTGGGTCAGTGATGTATACGCAGCAGATATCTGGGTCCACTGGTATGGATGCATTTTCTGTTTTGCCATCATTGTAACATTCCAGCTTTACATAAAGAGGATATATCTTGTACATTCAGGCACCTAACACTAATTGCATAGCCATCCCCTGCATTGTTGTGCCATCATTACTTGCCCCACATGGGACAAATGGGTTCAACTTGTCCCTTTCTATCATGCCACTCTGTCGGGTGTATTGTCTTGCAGTTGCACAGACTGAGGCACCAGTCCCACCTGCACAAATGGTGTTTCATGTACCCCCTGGCACTGCTACTTTTGGTTCACACACACCAAACGCTTTTGGCCTATATGATCCCATACATCCACCCACCACACACATTACAAACTCTGCTTGGAAAATCCATGGCACAACCCTGCATTCACCATTTGACTATCAGGGAGATTCATGGTGTGACAGCTTACTGGCAGTAAGCTGCCCCACTATGGCCATCACCCATCAGGGGTCATTTGCAGCAGTTAGCCATATCATGCACACCTTTCTTGTGACTGCTCCACATGAGCACCCATGGACAATCCTCCCTTTGTTGCCCAGATCAGGCACATGCTGCCTCCACCCAGACACAATCCTGGCCTATGGCATGGCACACACTGACAGTACATCTGGATAAATTTCCACAGCTCACAGGCACTATAATGTAGCTTACAGCACTTTGTATGCTTTCAGGAGCATCTAGAACTGCATGCCTGTCAGAGTGCCACCTGATGATGCATCCCCTCCACTGATTCCGCTGCCGCCACCACCCACCCATGACACAGCCAACACCCACACTGACCATTATCACTAGGCAGCTGTTTATCTTGCCTAGTCAACAGCACAGGCCTGCTGTATGGTCAAATATGCTCATCACACATACTGCCACATAGCCAGGCATCTGGTGAATCAACTCCATCAGCTACCAATTGTGCTTGCATCCATACCTTCTCCAGTAGCTTCCCTGTCCCCCTTTCAGCATTTCAGTGACTTTTCTGCATTAAGGTGTATGCCAGACACCTTCCCGCAGCATGTACTATTGCCACATGGTAAGTGTCCACTACCACCCCTTAATGTCCTATTACTGCCCGCTAAATGTCCACTACCACTCCTTAATGCATGTGCTATTACCACATGATAAGTGACCATACCACCCCTTAATGTCCTTTTACTGCCTTCTAAGTGTCCACCATCATCCCTTAATGCATGTGCTATTACCGCTCGCTAAGTGTCCACTAGCACCCCTTAACACTGGAACGCCTCTAACACGCCTAGAACACTTACCGCACAGTAAACCCTTATCGCTGCTATTAATGCATGGAAAAGACTGCTCCTTTACCACAGTTTAGTAAACATACCCCTATGTGTGTAAGTGGCCACTAAAATATGATGATTTGCACACATAACCGCCCATGGAAATGTAGTCGTGCCTTATGAAGTTACCTTCATAGTGAAAACTTGCATATATTTTCAGACACACTGGAGAGGACAATTCAAACAATTCATCCAGGGCAATCTACTGGAGTAAATACTTCTCAAAACTGTCCTCCTGAAGGGCAAATTGCCAGAAAAAAATCTATATGAACTATAAACAAAACAAAGGCATTTTTTTTTTGGGCGGGGGGGGGGGGGAGGTAGCCTGCACAGAGTGGCAGGTATAACTTTTGCCATCTCACTGGGCAAACTAGATGACCATGCTGATCTTTATCTGCCATCATTTACTATGGGGGATGGGGGAGGGGGATTTCCAGGTCATTTACATGGTTTGCAGATCTGCATACTGTTTAAATGCCACTCAGCTGGATATTCAGTGTCACTAACATGATTAGTGCAGCTGAATATCTGTGGGTAGTACCGCTATATGCCCCGATGCTCGGGGAGTGTCACGGGTGTTCTGGGGTGGCAACCATGGCTAACCTGGCAGTGGCTCTATATCGCTGCTGCCCAGTTAGCTTCTGAGTTCTGTGACCAACCCAGACATTCAGTTCTGGGGATGGATATGACCCTGATGTTGAATATCCGGGTTTTAATTTTCAGCACCAATGGCTAGCTGCTTTTGCATCTCTTTCCACCGGAGCTGAATGAAGGTCATTTTATAACAGACACTGAGATTAAAGCAGTTGAAACTGACTATTCAAGCCTATTTTATAAAGTCAAGTAAGTGCCTACTTGTCTCTAAAACAGTAACATAAGTGGAGAGATTTCACATTAAGGGGGTCTTTTGCTAACGGGTGCTAACTGGCAGCATGTGTTCTCATGTGCGCTGAAGACAAGTTTGGACATGTGTTTCCAGCTAGCACAGATGATTCCCTCCAAACCTGCATGTTGGACCGGCCGAGTCTGCGCACCACCCCCACTGACAGCATGCTGGAATGTCAGCATGGTGTGGGGGTGTAGGCAGCGGGTACAGTGGCAGTCGCTTACAGCAGACAAAAGCCTTGTTCTGGTCCTGCATGCCATGCACCATCGCAACATGTGCCAAGGCCTGTCTGATGGGAAACATGTCAACCCTAGGGACTGCTGTAACCATATGGCAGCACTGTGGCTCAACACACAAAGCCAGTGTTCATATGAGTGGAGGTTCAGATTCAAAATCTGGCTACGGATCATGTACTGCATGTCCCTGTGGGTAAATTTAACCTACAGTGCCAGCATGTACAACCTCCAATGAATTGGCCAGCAAGGGTACAAACACCCATCAGCCACAGACAGGCTCCACTATCCACAACTGGATGGAAAGGTAGGCTGATAACAGAGGCACAATGAGTGGGCATTAACAACGGACGTGAATGTCAGAGTACGCTGCCAGCACCTGCACAATGAGCCCACGTTAACAAAGCTTGGACTGTTGAAACCCTCTGCCCAGTGTGCAGCGCTGACCAAGAAAGTAAATAGAATGCTAGGAATCGTAAGGAAAGGAATGGAGAATAAAAGAAAGGATATTATAATGCCTCTGTATCGTTCCATGGTGTGACCGCACCTTGAATATTGTGTGCAATTCTGGTCGCCTTATCTTAAAAAGGATGTAGCAGAATTAGAAAAGGTAGAGAGAAGAGCCACCAAAATGGTAAAGGGGGTGGGAGGATACCCCTATGAAGAGAGGCTAAAAAGATTAGGGCTCTTCAACCTGGAAAAGAGACGGCTGAGGGGAGATATGATAGAGGTCTATAAATTAGTGGATGGAGTGGAACAGGTAAATGTAGATCGATTGTTTATGCCATAAAAAAATTTAGAAAGACTAGGGGACATGCAATGAAGCTACAGGGTAACCTATTTAAGACAAATAAGAGAAAATATTTTTTCACTCAATGCGTAATCAAACTCTGGAATTTGTTACTGGAGGATGTAGTAAAAGCTGTTAGTGTAGCTGGATTTAAAAAAAGATTTGGACAAGTTCTTGGAGGAAAGGTTTATAAACCATTATTAAAGGTGACCCAGGAAATCCACTGCTTGCCCCAATATAAGCATTATGGAACCTGTGTCTTTTGGGAAAACTGCTAGGTATGTATGACCTAGATTGGCCACTGTTGGAAACAGGATACTGGGCTTGATTGACCTTGGTCTAACCCAGTATGGCATATCTTATGTTCTTATTATGTTCAGAGACCATCTCTAGCAGTGCAAGTTCTGGGGTCCAGGTGCTGGGTGCCCATCCTCACCCTCAGGGTGACCGCTGAAACTGCTGAGCAGCACTGTTTGTAGCTGTTCTGTGCTGGTATCACACACTGTCAGTGCATCTTACTGAGCCGAAGTGATGGATCACTGCATTCTCCATTTGGTGATCAACTGCAGAATGTTGTTCTGCTTGGAGGTGCTAATCTATATCTGCACACACAGCAGACATTTTAGGCAGTGACCTGCAGTCTCTTTGAATCCAGCCATTGCTATGTAGCAATCTGTAGAGATGTAGCCTACTGGTTAGCGCAATGTTTTTCTAAGCATGGGATGGAGGATGAGTTCCCACTCACTCTTTTTGTGACTGTGTGCTACTCAGTTCATTTTCATTTTATTTATTTATTTATTTAAGAGTTCTTATATTCCGCGCTATTTGTCATCAGTGCGGTTTACATTAAAACAGTATCACACTTGGTCAGTCAAGTCTGGCCTACATTTACATATAACAGGACTTTAACATGGATGTAAACTGGGGGAAACTATATACATTTAAACAAATTAGCTGTCGGTGCTCAGTTCGCTGTAGGTGACATCTAGCAGACTTACAATCGAGTTAAGATGCCTGTAACAGTCTGGGCTCTGCTGTGACTGGCAAACACACATCCTTATAGTTTGTTATGCATTCTGGCCACAATTTGGGTCAGCAAAAAGACTATTTACCATCATGCTCTTCTGAGTGCGTCGGTTTATTGGCTCTGTTGCAGCCCATTGCCGGGAGTCAAACATGTTCACGCTGTAGATACTTGCCCACTCGGAGGTGTGGCATAATGGTCATGGAACTGGCTTGTGATCCAGGATACCAGGGTTTGAGATCCACTAGCACTCCTTTTGCGACAATTGGGAATGTTTGGTGTATGCCACGACCTTCATGGATTGCCCAAACCTCTTTTTGACCTTGGGCAGGTGACCTAATCCTCCGCTGCCTCAGATTCTTACAGTCCCTGTTTTTTATCAGACATTACCACTTTTTCGGTATAATGTAACCCAATTTGACTGCACTGATAGAGCAGTACACTAACAGGCATTTACATGCATACATCTGTAACCTACTTGTGCAACATGAGTCAGGTATGACATCATGACTGTGACTGTATAGCTCTGGCTCCATCACATCTCTGCATTACATACAGACACACCCTACCCCTTGGAGAGCCACCTGCAGGTATCAAATCATGTCCATACATGCCCCTTTTGCCTAGTTTGAGCGACTCCTGTCCAGTTGTATGCACTTTTGTTTAGGTTGTTGTGTGGTGGTTAGGTGGCTAGGAGAGGTGTGAGACCCCACATATCTGGTATCCGGCCTTACATGTGGCAATGACACATGTTTTTCCAACACAGTACAAATGCGTTGGGGATGGCACACTTTCTTCTGCCGCCATCCTTCCTTCAGCCCATCCATCAGCCTCTAGCGGCTATTGCAATCATATCGTCCTGCGCAAGCTGCTACATCATGATCTACGCAGGTACTCTTTTCTGCATGTGGATGCTTTACTCATGCTTCTCCTGTGCCTGATCTGACATTGCCACTCCTGCTCTGTCCTCCTTTCGCTGTACACATCCTGCCATTTCTGATTCCACTGGGGGGCATGCTTTCCCCATTCTATGCCACACACTGACATTGCTTAGTTATACATTGGCACCCCGCAGTGCATCGGTACAGTTGCCTCCCACATGCTCATCCAATGTACTGGCTGCCATGTAGGGTGCCCATGGGTCTGGCAGGTCAATCAGCTCCCACCTGTCCTTCCATCCATCATTTTTACATTGACTTTCTTTGGTGCTTCCTTATCCAGAGTTAGGGTGACAGCCGTTTTTGGACATTAAAGTGCACACTTCACACCTTAATGCCTGATGTCCTACATTAAATGGCCCATTGCGCTCTTACTGCTGGAACACCTCATACTCTCCTAGAGCCTTTTTTGCATGTAAAACCGCTTATTGCTGCAGTTAATGCCTGCTACCTTAATGCCCTTTAGTAAACATACCCCTAAGTTGAGTTACCGAAGAAAGCAGCACATGGTGAAAGAACTGGTCAATTTTTTCTGTGATAAAGTCGCTGGCTAATGGAGATCTTTTGGGAGATGGGGTCAGTAAATCTCTCCGATGTTCCAGTACCAGTGGGCAAAGGATTAATGTGGCATAGGCTTTAATTGGTTGTGGAGTCAAACGTTGTGACTGCAGTTTAGAAATGAACCCTAGAAGTTGTCCCTTGAATGTGTGTCCATAATGGTACTTTCAAACAATGAAGTAAAAGATGGTGGTAGCTCTGACGAAAATAGTAAATGTATTAATGAGTGGTGGAATGCTTTCAGCAATGTTGAAAAAAGCAGAGATTAATTCTTTATTAAAGAGACCATTTTTGGACATGATGGACCCAGAAAATCATTGCCTTGCCTTGAATCTATCTGTTTTGAGTATAGTAATTGAAAATGTGCTCTCCATCAAATAGTAGATTTTCTGACTGATCAATCTGTGTTGGGCTTATTTCAAAGTGGTTTTAACAAGGTCATAGCACCAAGATGATTTTGTTCTCATTGCTTGATATTTGTGGAGATCATATGAACCAATGAAAAATGGCATTGCTTGTGCTACTTAATATTTCTGCTGGCACATTTTGTGCCATTTTGTCAGGGTGGTTCAGTGTTGGGTTGGTTTCAATCACTTATAGCTGGACACTATCAGAAAATTGTTTTGAATGATGATGAATCATCATGGAAGGCATTGCAGTTGGGGGTATCAGCCCTTTCTGCAATGTTGTTCAATATCTATTTGTAGCCACTGTTGCCATATTGAATGGCAGGGCTTTCAGTTTCTCGCTTACAATGATGATATTCAGTTGCTGTTTCCATTCAACATACGTTCTGGTCTTGTACCAGCTCTAGAGAGGCATAGCATAGTATCATTCCATGGTGCAACCACACCTTGAATACTGTGTGCATTTCTGGTCACCATATCTTAAAAAGGATATAGCAGAATTAGAAAAGGTACAGAGAAGAGTGACAAAAATGTTAAAGGGGATGGAAGGATACCCCTATGAGGAGAGGCTTGAAAGGTTAGGGCTCTTCAACTAGGAAAAGAGATGGCTGAGAGGGGAAATGATAGAGGTCTATAAATTAATGAATGGAGTGGAACGGGTAAACGTTGATCAGTTATTTACACCATCAAAAAGTAGCAAGACTAGAGGATACGCTATGAAGCTACAATGTAACCCATTTAAGACTAATAGAGAAAATATTTTTTTACTCAATGCATAATCAAAGTCTGGAATTCATTACCAGAGGATGTAGTAAAAGCTGTTAATGTAGCTAGGTTTAAATAAGGTTTGGACAAGTTCCTGGAGGAAAGGTCCATAAACAATTAGAGTATCCAGGAAAGCCACTGCTTACCCCAGGATGAGCATTGTGGAACCTGTGTGCCTTTTTGGGAACCTGCCAGGTACTTGTTCCCACTAGGCTATTGACTTGCTGTGCATTTGAGGAGCATATTACACCAAATCTTCAGGCTCTCCATTGACTGACTATTAGATTTAGGATTAGTTGGGGCTGAATTATTTGAAGGATGAATTGGAGATATATGTTCCTTCTTGGGCACTACATTCTACCGGAACAACTGGTAGTACCTTCATTGAAGACCATCAGACTTAGATGTATGTACAATGGTAGGTTTTCAATCACCAGCCCGCATCTGTGGAATTCGCTACCAATGGGCCATTGGGGGGAAAAATCTGCTATTATTTAAGACACAATTGAAAGTGATATGTTTTAGGGAGATGTTTGGAGAGAATTTTGATCATTGTTTATGACTGGTGAGGACTGTAATCAGATGGACTATTTAAAATGTATTTTTAAATGATTGATTTGGTATGTGTCAAATACCAACGACAAATTTAGATAGATGATAAATTAGATTCTTATTGAAGATGCATAAACGGGGACACAGCAAGGAGATGAGACGCCCTAGGCGAACCTCATCCCTTGCACAGCCCCCCCCCCCTCCCGCAGCTCACACTCCCTCTCCTACACCCACCCTCTCCCTGGCCCCGATTGTTACCACTTCTGACCTTCTTAGTAGCAATGGTCACAAACAGCCCCACAGCACTTACCTTCAACCTCTGGTGCTGAAAGGCTGTCTGACTTCCGCCCCTACAAGCAGGAAGTTGGCATTGGATCTTGGCGATGGAGGAACGGAAACAGTCTCACAGCTCCAGGGGTTGCAGGTAAGAGCTGCAGGGCTGTTTCTCACCATTGCTGCTGTTGCAGGTCCCGGGAAGGGGCAAAAGTGGCAGAAATGGGGTGCCCCCAGACCACTGGCACTCTATGCAACTGCCTAGTTCACCTAATAGTCACACTAGCCCTGTGTGTAAAGAATTTGATGTTAAATTTGAACTAGATGGATTTTTAGCAGGTTTGCCTTTAATGAAAAAGGTGCATTTTGCTGTGCCAGAATACCTGAAGGCTTTTGGACTGTAGTGGTGACCCCTCTACTCTGATGCACATTTACACATTTATTTATTCCAGGCTATAAAACAGTAAGCGGAGCTTGGCTAAAGCTTACAATTAACATAATAAAATCATACCACATATAGAGGAATATACATCAATTAATCTTCATAAACCTTTCCTCATTGTGTACCTGTCCGCTTCCCTCTGGCTTGCAAAACCAACTTCTGGCTCTCAGGTCAGACCATAGTGTATTTGTTTATAAGCTACGTTATGCTGCCTGCATATAAACCTCCATTTTTCAGGAACAGATAGCGGAAGCTTTCAGTCAGAGGCCCGGCATTCATATCACGTTCTGCCATTTACTATCTTTTTGTTTATAATAAATTTTAGTCTTTTGGCATTTCTACCACTAACTGGGCAAAAAAATGACAAAAGAAAATTGTGCACCAATTTATTTTATAAAATGCTTCTATCACAAAAGAATAAATCAAAAAATGTTATTTTGTTCAAATTGTTGCAACTGAATCTCTCCAACGAGTTGGAAAAGCCTTCTCTCTTCAGATGGGGTAACATAAAATTATGTAGAACTATATTGGCCATTGAAAAATTGATTTGCTGATTGATCTAAGAATTCTGTAGGTAGAAGAGAGAAAGAAAGCTGATTTAACTTAAAAAAGTAAAGACGATACAATTTTATAACAAGTATTTCACAGACAGGACTTGCAAGATATGCCTTAAAGCTATGGGAACAACTGTTGGACAACCATAACAGGAAATAAGAGCACACTATGGGGGATGTTTACTAAACTGCGATAACATTACATACTGCGCGTTATGTAACGTTAACGATCGTTAGGTAACGTTAACGCGCGGTATGTAACGTTAACGCGCGTTAACGTTACTTAACGATCGTTAACATCCCCGGCCGTGGTAAACACCGCAGAGGGTGGAGAGAGAGCGGAGAGAAGATGTCAGTGGGCGGGGAGAGGCTCCGTTCACACTAACGGGCTGAACTGAAGGGCTGAATCCTACTGCGAATGAAAACCTGTCGTTAGATGCACATTTGCAGGAGAGAAACCATTTCAGTATCAGCAATGTACAGCATAGGCAGGGAGTGCAAGAAATGTGATAGTAGTGCTCCATTTTCAGCAGCACCATAGTGCCAAAGTATGAAAGGCCACTATGGCGATGGTGCAAATGGGGCATAGGGAGCTGCAGGCGGGACATGTAGCATGGGCAGCTGGGGCACAGGGTGGACTAGGCGGGCACCTAGGTGGCACATAGGAACATAGAAACCGGAAATCAGCAAGACAGCAGCCAACCAAGGCCAAATACACTACACCTATGTCTACCTGGTTTACCCGAGCCAATAGTTGCGCGGGCACTGATCTGACATCCCCCCAGCCATCCCGCCCCCATGTGGAAGGGACATAATATTGGTAGACAGTGATGGGGGGGGGGGGATGTGAGGATGTCCATGTATGCTCCCCGCACCCTGTAACCCGTTCCCCAGGCGGGCGCCTACCTGCACAGTGGATGGCCTGGGACTGCGCACTACCAGCACCGACAGCATATGGTCATATCAGCATGGCAGGGGGGGTGTGCCCGTGCTGGAGGGGGCAGTGCCACCTGCCTTTAGTGGACCTAGACCATGCCCTGCATCACTATGTGGTGTGCAGTGCAACATAAAAGGTCTGGCCGAGGAAAGGTACAGGTAGCCCCAGGGACTACCATGCATCTGTGGCAACAGTGTGGTGCAGTACACCCAGTCAGTGTGCCCAGAAGCAGAGGGGCACAGGTTCAAGTCCCAGCTGTGGTTCCTGCAGAGCATGTCTCTATATTTTACCTTACAATGCAGATACAACAGCAACATGTGCAAAGCCCAAAGCAGTAGCAAACAGGGGTACAAACACCCACTCACAAAGGGTCCACAATCCAAGGATGCATGGGGAGTCAGGCTGTTGGCCCCAGCATTGACCTGCAGTTATCACCAGAGCACTACTACTAACCCCTGCACAGTTTAGCAATGTAGGCACTGTGATCAGGTCCAGTGTGACGGGCAGGGTTGCCAACCACTCCTATCTTTGCACAATGCTGCAATAGAAGTGTGTGTGTGTGTGTGTGTATGTCTATCCATTGTTCTGTGACTGCCCACCCTTCACTGGGCCCAAAATGTCCCACTGTTACCAGCGTTAGCCTGAATATGTGCATAATGAGGAGCAAGGTATTGTGGGTATGGCCAGACAGGACAGATTGGCTAGGATGCATCTTTACAGGGTGTGGGGCAATGGCTGGGACACTGTAGTGCCCAACCACCACCTGCATGGACAGGGTGGGGGAGGGCACTCACTCTGACCAAGCAGTGACCATGGCAGGTCTATGTTCCCACATAGCGCTCTACACTATCTGCCTCCAGTGATATATTTGTATTCCCAGTGCTGGGGTCCTAATCACTGAGCTTCCTGCATGCTGCACATAGCTCCCCTGAGAGCATGCACTATGGACCGGCTGGTGGACTGTCTGCTGTTAGACTGTGCATGGTCAGAACACCTATAAGGTACAGTGTGACTGTGTTGTCTGCTGGTAACTGGCAGACAGTGGTGTGAGGCAGTTGGGGTTTTCCAGACCTAACCCAAGCATTGCTGCTGGTCTGCCACTGCCCCAGTCACAGGTATGGCTGTGGCCCATCAACATGGGAGGGCTGTCTCATAGTAGCAGGATGGAGGTTGCTTTCCCAGGGTGAGGGCACCTGCTCTTGACCTTCAAAAAGGGTGATGTGGGCCCTATGGGGGATGTAGTGTATACCACTGTGACCTATAAAGGCACTGCTACACAAACCTCATGCAAGTCCAGAAACCCCTCTGCCCTGATAACAGCTGCCCATGTCAGCCAGACCCTAACACGGGGTACACACTAATCTGGGTGGTGTTTGGTCCCAGAGAGCCACATGTGACTGCAGGATACAAATGGACACCAAATTACCCTCAGCTGCACTGTAATGAGCACCTGTCACACACTGGTAGCAAGGGGGATGCACAGCAAGACCTATCTCTAGCACCACATGTACTGCAGACCTAGTGCTGGACACCCATCCTATCCCTCAGGGTGAACACAGAACCTGCACAATGGCATGGTCTGTAGCTACTCTGTGCACACAAGGGGAGCAGAGGCTCCTGCAGGAGATAGGAGAGTCACAAGAGGCAGGAGACGTTGGATGAACAAATTCTTCTTTATTGTATAGAGACCCCAACGCGTTTCGGCAACGCCTTCTTCAGGGGGAAGGGATGCAAATCTATTTCTATATACACAACAATAAAATAAATAAACAAATATTAAATAACAATGTTAAAAAAATATATATATATAAATTAAAATAACACACCTGGCATGTAGTATGCTGGAGATACAAACATCCTTGTGCCACAAGTGTAAGGCATATCTTTGAACATGCAAACTTGTGAATGAACATGTGATAAGACATTAAAATAAAAAATGGATAGGACCTCACATTAAAAACAAAACAACCAAACGCAGGGCTGAACAACCAACAGAGTAAAAATGTTGCCAAAGTTTTGGCAAACCGGATGAAGAGATGAAGAAAATTTACATTGAAAATGATTAATATAAATAATATGATTCAAGCTAACATCAAGATCAACACAAAAATAAGTATATATAAATAAATAAATTATATACGTGTGTCTGCATGACTATGTAGATAAAATTTAAAAACATAAAACCATGCATAGTAGATACCATAAAACATTATTGATAAAACTAACAATAATAACATTAGGATAACAATAATAAAATACATAAATATATAATAATATTTTGATAGAGACAACAAAGAAAACTAATGAATTAGAAATCAAAATTACATCTTAAAATGTTGTGACTGGCTAAAAAAGCTTCTAAGGTTAAATGTCCACATACTGTATAAAAAAGCTTGTTTTTATGTGAAACATGCAAAATTGATGACTGGAGACTGCTCACAAGTAAAGATACTCAGTAGGGAATGGGACGAGTAAAAATGCTATCCGTTTTTGCCAAGAGAAAACAAATTAAGAGAACATCTTTTGAGGGGCCTCAAGGCAGTTTTAAAACTATCAGGGCACATACGAATAGAGTTGAAGTACCAAGAGTGTTTAAAAACGGCAAATAGCCATGCCACATAAAGACACGGATTACAGGACCAAAACGCTGATCAAAAAAACTTATTGGTGAAGAGACAGATGGCTAGCTACTTAGTTTAAACGTGGCAGTGTAAAAACTGAAAAACACGGACTCCAAAGCACCATAGAGCTAATGCTGAACTCGATGATCGCTGATCGGGTGATTGTATTGTATTACGTGGAGCAAAGTGAAACCACATGTTCTAACTTAAAGAAATCAACGGGGATTGTGGAAATTGCCTTAGTGTCCAAATAAACTCACATTTTAAAAGAATTTCACTTACCCAAGGGTAATATCGAACTATGTATGTGTGAAAAAGCAGGAAATTTTTAAAAGACCAATAAATAATCGGCACTGCAATGAAAAAAAGTTGAAAGTAAATAAAATAAAACCACGGTAAAACTAAAAAACAGTCTGGATCATTCACAGTCAATATAAATATATATACGCGTGTAATGTATACAAAATACTCGAGAGGGGTTACATTTGAGACCAGAAATCAAACCTGTAACAGGAGTTCTGTACGCGAGATTGATCACAGAAAAAGCTGCGTGCAACTGAAGTGGAGAACAAGTGAAAACCGATACTTTTAAAAACGCCAATTTTCGCGCCAAAAAAGGGGGCGGATCGACGCGATGGGAGGAGCTTCGAGACAAAAAATGTGACACATGAACACGGCATTTCTAAAGAAGGGGGGAGAAGAGTGATATATATAACTAGCTTATATAAAAAAAACTATCAATGTGGTACAATATAAAAACTAAAGATAAAATGATAAAACCTTTGGATATAATAGAAACATATTGTAGGACACTCTTATGTATGCGTGGAAATGAGTATATCGAGCAGGTTTACTCCAAAAAAACTGCAAAATCCACTTCTTGATTCAAGCCATGTGGTTCTAATGTATTGAGCTCATAAATAAAACGTTGCTCAAATTTCAACAAAATTTGATCAGTGTTACCTCCTCTCCAGTGTGGAATGATAGTTTTAATGACAGCAAATTTTATGTCACTAATAGTATGTTTATATTGTAACCAGTGTGAAACTAGTGGTTTGTCCGTCTGACATCTCTGTATATTACTCCTATGTTCTATTATACGTGTGCGGATCTGTCTGAGAGTCTTTCCTATATATAATTTATTGCAAGGGCACTGGATGAGGTAAATGACATTGGTGGTTTTGCAGTTAGAATAGTTTTGTAAATACAGTTTACGTCCAGAGGAAACATGTGTGAAAAAATTTTTGACCGTGATAACATGTACACAAACTGAACATTTTCCACAGCTATAATGTCCCTTAACTATGGGCAATGGTTTCGGAACTGGGAGAGCAGATGGAACCAAAAAGTTAGTTAAATTGGAAGACCGTTTATAGGCAACCAATAGCTGCTTGGTGGCAAGAGAAGGTATGGTAGTTAAAAGGTGCCACTCTTGTTTGAGAATATTCACAATAGCCTTAGATTGTCCTGAGAAAGTTAAGGCACAGACAATTTTATCTGTGTGTGAATTTTTTATCTTGTTCAAAAGTGTAAAACGATCAGTCATACGTGCTCTATGGTAGGCCTTCTGTATACAGGATTGGGGGTAACCCCGTTGTTGAAACCTATTTTTCATATCAGTGGCGTGAATTTCAAAGTCCTCATCATTTGTGCATAGACGCTTAATCCTTAAGAATTGACTAATGGGCAAATTTCTCTTCAGAGATGGATTGTGGTGACTGTCGTACTTGAGTAATGTATTGCGGTCCGTTGGCTTACGATATAAGGTGGTTGAGAAACCTGTGGAGGATTTTCTAATCAATATGTCTAAATATGGAATTTCTTCTGTACTGTATGTTCCCTCAAACTGTAAGTGTGGATCTAATGAATTTAGCCAAAGGTGAAAATCGTGAAGACTTTCAACCGTACCATTCCATACTACAAGAACATCATCTATGTAACGTTTCCAAAGACAAACATTGGTCCGATATGGATGAAAATTCAAAAATTTAGCTTCAAAATCAGTAACATATAGGTTTGCCACATCGGGTGCCATGGGGGACCCCATGGCCACCCCTTTTATCTGTTTATAGAAAACCCCTTTGAAGCAAAAATAATTTTCTGTCATTGCCAAAGATGCAAGTTGAGTGAGAAAGTAAGTAGGTGTACGTACCGGTTTTGGTCTCATGATTAGTGTATTTGCTAATACTTCTAGCGCTGCATGTTGGGGGATATTCGTATACAGTGATCTAATGTCAAATGTAACTAAGACCATCTGATTGTGAAAACCTTGAAATTGCTGAAGAATTTGTATGATATGAGTGGAATCCCTAATATATGATGGTGCCTGTGTGTGACAAAAGGCCTCAAATATGCATCTAAAAATTTAGACAAAGGTTCAAAAAGTGACCCAATAGCAGACACAATGGGTCGTCCTGGGGGATTTTGTAGGGATTTATGAATTTTGGGGAGCATATATATGGTGGGTATGATGGGGTGTGACACAGTAAGAAAAGAAATTTCTTTTGGGGTCAAATAACCAGCTTCTTTACCTATGTATAACAATGTGTTCACTTTTTGTCGTAATGATTCAGTGGGATCATCGTAAATTTTCAAATAGTATTCTTTATCATTGAGTTGTCGCAAGACTTCTGTAACATAAGAATCTCTATCTTGTACAACTATGGCACCACCTTTATCTGCCGGTTTTATAATAATGTTATGGTTTGATCTTAAACCTTTTAAGGCTAATTTTTGTGGACCTGTGAGATTGTAGAAAGAATGCTTATTGGATGTTTTGTATAAGGTATCTATTTTATTCAAAACAATATTTTCAAAGGCTGATATCATAATGTTAGGTTTTACTGGCGGTATCCAAGTGGAGGATTTTTTAACGATAGATGGATCGGTTGTATCAGACTGATGTTGATCGAAGTAATCAATAATTTTTAATTTTCGAAAAAATTTATATAATTCGATATGAGTTGCGAACTTATCATGGGATTTAGTAGGAATGAAGGAGAGACCTTTGTTCAGGACTTCTAATTCCATGTCATTTAGTTGATGTTTAGAGAGATTAATGACTACATTTAGAGGTCCCAATCCAGGTGTCTTTTTGCCATTAAACCTTGGCTGTGTGTTCTTATTTTTTTTTGGATACTGTTTGTTTGGTGAATATCGTGGTTGATTTTGTCGACGATGTGGTGACCTTGGGGACAGATCTCGTTTTCCTTTCTCCCATAATCTGTCCATTTGAAAATCCCGTCTAGAAACTTGGTTATTAACCTTAGGAGAGCGTCGTTCATTCGAAAATAAAGAAGCTGATGGATTAATGTCTTCACGAGAATGACGACGTGTTCTTTTGTTATTCCTCTCTATTTCTGGAGTAATGGACGGGGATCTATGTTTCGTCTTATCTCTTAAACGGTCTTTTTGTATTTGTTTCGGTGAGTAGGCTCTCTTGTATGAAGCGCTACGTTTCCTATCTCTAAAATCCGACTTATTGTAAGTCCAATAGTAAACTGTATTCGACTTATAGTCCTCTTCATCCCTTTTTAATTTTTTGATCTTTTTATCTCTAACACCTTTTCTATATTCTGCTGTATTCTGATCAAATTTACGTTTTTCAATGTCATACTGAACATCTTTCTTTTTAAGAACTTCAATCTTTTGTTCTATTTGAGGTTTTAGAACCTCAGCCCTGCGTTTGGAAGTGTTAATTAAAAGAATCATCAAGTCTAGAGAACATTTGTTCAGTATCTTGATCCAGTTGGACATGAATGTAACATCGTCTTTATACATGCCAGGTGCCTTCTGAACTCGTAATCCTCTCGGAATGATCTTCCTTCTACAGTATTCTAAAAGAGATGCTGCATGTAATTCTTCTCTGATATGTCGTTGTGTCATCCAGACATATTCTCTCCATTCTTCTTCTAAGTCAGGTATATTCTCTTCCTCTGTATGTGCTTTGGAGTCCGTGTTTTTCAGTTTTTACACTGCCACGTTTAAACTAAGTAGCTAGCCATCTGTCTCTTCACCAATAAGTTTTTTTGATCAGCGTTTTGGTCCTGTAATCCGTGTCTTTATGTGGCATGGCTATTTGCCGTTTTTAAACACTCTTGGTACTTCAACTCTATTCGTATGTGCCCTGATAGTTTTAAAACTGCCTTGAGGCCCCTCAAAAGATGTTCTCTTAATTTGTTTTCTCTTGGCAAAAACGGATAGCATTTTTACTCGTCCCATTCCCTACTGAGTATCTTTACTTGTGAGCAGTCTCCAGTCATCAATTTTGCATGTTTCACATAAAAACAAGCTTTTTTATACAGTATGTGGACATTTAACCTTAGAAGCTTTTTTAGCCAGTCACAACATTTTAAGATGTAATTTTGATTTCTAATTCATTAGTTTTCTTTGTTGTCTCTATCAAAATATTATTATATATTTATGTATTTTATTATTGTTATCCTAATTTTATTATTGTTATCCTAATGTTATTATTGTTAGTTTTATCAATAATGTTTTATGGTATCTACTATGCATGGTTTTATGTTTTTAAATTTTATCTACATAGTCATGCAGACACACGTATATAATTTATTTATTTATATATACTTATTTTTGTGTTGATCTTGATGTTAGCTTGAATCATATTATTATTTTTGTGTTGATCTTGATGTTAGCTTGAATCATATTATTTATATTAATCATTTTCAATGTAAATTTTCTTTATCTCTTCATCCGGTTTGCCAAAACTTTGGCAACATTTTTACTCTGTTGGTTGTTCAGCCCTGCGTTTGGTTGTTTTGTTTTTAATGTGAGGTCCTATCCATTTTTTATTTTAATGTCTTATCACATGTTCATTCACAAGTTTGCATGTTCAAAGATATGCCTTACACTTGTGGCACAAGGATGTTTGTATCTCCAGCATACTACATGCCAGGTGTGTTATTTTAATTTATATATATATATTTTTTTAACATTGTTATTTAATATTTGTTTATTTATTTTATTGTTGTGTATATAGAAATAGATTTGCATCCCTTCCCCCTGAAGAAGGCGTTGCCGAAACGCGTTGGGGTCTCTATACAATAAAGAAGGATTTGTTCATCCAACGTCTCCTGCCTCTGTAGCTACTCTGTGCCAGTATCATGCACTGTCAGTTCGTCTTTCCAAGCTGAGGTACCGGAGAGGTGCAGACCCCATTTGGTGGTCATCTGTAGCCTGCTATTCAGCATATGCATTGCATCATGGGTACTGGTGGGGTTATCCTATCATGGCACTCAGACCAGCCAGTTTGTGCAGTGAACTGCAGTCCTTCTGTATCCAGCCATTACTGTGACATACACCATGGAGGTATAGCCTACTGGTTAATACAATGCCATTCTCAGCAGTGCTCATGGGTTCAATTCCTCATTGTTCCCTCCTCTCATGCCTCTCCTACTCAAGTAGTGTGCATGCCTGTAACAGTCATATTTTTGCAGATCTGTGCTACCAGCCAATAATACCCTCACCACAATTGCCAACATTCCCTCCATCCGTCTATCTGCGTCTGTTAGCTGTGTAGAGTCCTGTCTATCTGTTCAGGCTGCCACCCCATGTCCTGCACTGCTACCCTTTCCTGCACTGCACCTCTTCATGCTTGCCTCACCTGTGCCTGATCTGCATGGCACTACCATTCCTCTGTCCACCCATCATTGTAACTATCCTGCCACCTCTGCCTCCACTGGGGGACACGTATTCCCATCATCTGCTACCATCTTTCCTGTACTTTACATTGCCAACACCCTGTGCTGTGGTACAGCTGCCCCCACCATGTTTGTCATCAGTACTGGCAGCCATATGGGATGCCCGCAGATATGGCAGGTCCAGCAGTTCCCAGCTCTCCCTCCTTCGCTCACCTGTTCATTGCCATTCCTGAGTGCTCTATCTAGTGTTAGGGCTACATCTGTCTCTGTTCCACACAGGTCATGCATGTCATCCTGGGGCACCTTGCAGCCCCTAGGGCACACTAACCTAGGGTACCATAACCTTGTTAGGCCACCTTAACCTATGGTTCCATAGCCCAGGGTGCCTTCTGCGGTGCCTTGTCCAGGGGTGCCAAATACAGCACCTAGCCTAAGAGGCCCTATAGAGTGCCTTATGAGGCGCCTTACAAGGCACCTTACAAGGTGCCTTACTAGGCACCTTACTAGGCACCTTATAAGGCAACTTACAGGGCACCTTACTAGGCGCCTTACAAGACGCCTTACTAGGCACCTTACAAGGCATCTTACAGGGTGCCTTACAAGGCACCTTACTAGGTGCCTTACAAGGTGCCTTACTAAGCATCTTATAAGGCGCCTTACTAGGCACCTTGCAAGGCGCCTTATAAGGTGCCTTACATGGCGCCTTGTAACGCTCATTAGTCTAAGGCGCCTTGTAATGCTCGTTAGCTGCTATAGCTTGCTATAACGATGCAACGCCCACGTCTTTATATGGGCATCTCTACCTTTACCGCGGAACCTAACGCGAATGACATTACCGCAGTTTAGTAAACATACCCCTATGAGTGTCATTGCTTTTCTGTTTATGATTTAGGACACTGGAAGTTATTCCTATTAAATGTCTCTTTCTTTATGGTAAATTGAGTCCATTACTTTTCTGGAGAATTTGGATTTAGGGATATTGGAAGCTTTAGTTCTAAGAAGTCTGTCCATATCCTCTCTTGAATACCTGAGCTCTCAGACTTCACTTCTGCTAATACTCAACTTAGGGACCTTCTTCATTCCTTGTTTCCTCTTCATCCTTGAAGACCCTGTGAAGAGCCCCCTTGATTAGACCTAGAACTTCCTGCTTTTTATGTCTTCCAACCAAGAAGTATATGAAAGGATTGGCAGTACTGTTGATGGAGGCACAAAAGATAGATAGATAACACACCAGAAGATAAGAAACAACACTGTGTGAAAGAACCCGAAAGTACCATAAAATATTTAAGATCTGAACAGGCACTGAAAGTATAAAGAAAGCAATAACTGTGATTATGATGACCATGTAGAATCGAGATGGAGGACGTCTTTGAGATGTTCTCCAGATCTTGACAATAAGGATCAGGCTGGAGAGGACCATGATAGGAGTGACCACTAGGAAACTGAAGACAGCAAAACATATCTGCAGAGTTGAACACTCCTGAGACCCATGTATGTAGTGTTCTTCAGTACAAATAATGCCTTCCAGTGTAGTCATCAGGAAGGAGAACATCCACAGCAGGGCACATACAATGGTGGATTGATGCTTGGGGCGCTGATATCGATACCATATTGGGAAGAGGACAGACAAACACCTCTCCAAACTGATGGCTGTCAAGAGAAGCAAACTTGTGGTATATCCAAAGAAAAACAAGATGCGCATAATAAATAAGACATTAGTTATAAAATAGGAGACCTCTAGAACAATGGGAACAGAGACTGTATAAAGAAGTACAACACAGCTGATGAGAAGAATGGTAAGATCTGCCACGGCTAGGTTCAGGATATAGACGATGAACTTGTGCTTTATGCTTAAGCAGAGAAACCAGAAAACAATCCCATTTCCGGCCAATCCTAACACAGAGATTAGGAGAGATGGAGTGAAGAGAGCTAACTTCAGGATGAACAGGTCTGCAGTGGAATTGCCTGATCCTGTTAATTTGGATCCTTCTTGTTCTGTTGTATTGGATGACACAGTGCTTGGAACTTCCATGGCTCCAGGACTCACAGTTCTGCCTACAAAAGTAACATTGAGCAACATTAGTTTATTTTTATTAAAGGGAACCCCAGAAGATGGCATGGTTGACTGACCTATAAAAAAATGTCTATGCAAGAAGTCCAAAAAGGCACTTTTAAGCCCATTTTATAAAGACAATAGAGGCACTTTTATACAATAGGCTTCCAGAACCTGCTCTACCAACACATAAATGCTGATCACAGATTTGTACCAGTGCCAAGTTGATGCAAATATATGTGTGTATTTGCATATTTTATAAAATACACGTGTACCTCACAACTCCTCCTCCACTCTGCCCAAAGTAGACCTACACACAGATCATGTAAGTATAGTTGCACATTTCCACATGCATCCTTTTTATGCATGTATGTGGTCATACAATTTTCTAAAAGTCCTATTGTACAGGTACTATAAAACAGGCTTTGCTTGCAGAAAAGTCTTTATAAAATGACCCCTGTTATGACTAGAAATACTTCTTCACTATTATGATTGGTCAGCATCTTAAAATTTGGACAGCTTTTCTTTTGACAACATACTTACACTAGGGATGAGATAAGGCATAGAGGGGGGTGACCTGCATGGAGCGACAGGTAGAACCTTCAACAAAGGCACAGAGGATGGCAACCTGCAAAGCAAGCACCACCACTCTGGCCACATTACTCAGTAGACTAGATGGACCATTTTTCTATTTTTCAGTGCTGACTCCTGGTGACCCAGCTGCCTCTGGGCTTTCTTGGCAGTGTATCACTGGATATAGATTGGCAGGCCTTTTCTTCCAGGCAATGGAGGGTAAAGTGACTTGCCCAAGGTCATCAGGAGTGCCAGTGGGAATCAAACCCTTGATGTTCTGGGTATTTGCTCTAACCACTAGGCTACTCTTCCACTCCTGTACTGGCCTTTTTTTCTGCTGTTGTATATATAACTATGTTACTTTAAATCAGAGTTACACAAGTTCTCAGAAACTTCTAGCACTTTTCAAAAACTTCTAGAATTTTTAGGAACCATTTTGAAAATCTTTGTAAAAATGTTTTTGGGCGGATATTACAGAGGAATCAGAATAAGCATTGCATTCTGCTATAAATAGAAGTCTGTCGTATGAATGGGAAGCCAAGGAACAAGCCAGTCTACCTCTACTGGCCTCATATCCTGATGAAGTTGATGAATTATACTTTATATGTACCATTGATTGCTGGAGACATACATTGGCTAATTTAATGGAAGCAATAAAGCTGATATAGTTGTGTATTGCTCTCCTTGTGTTGACTGAAGCAGAATTGAGTTCTATGATTGAGGTACCAGATAGCTAAGGGGGATAAGTTGAACCATTTCTAGTGTTAGCTCTTCACTTGTGTGGAGATACAGTTTTGTTCTTCTTTTGAACTCAACTGTAAAATCAGAGCTTCACATGGCTCAGCTTCTCCCCATCAACGTGAAGTTATATGGTATCCCTACCTAAAATTCACTCAGTGTTGTAAAGTCATATGGGAAATCTCTCATAATACCATGGAATTGACTACACCAATGCATTGATATCAGCCCAGAAATTAGTAAGGCACTGACTGACTAGGGTTTCTTTTTTAAATACCTCTCTTCAGGGGAGAATTGGCCCTATTTGACTTCTCTTTAGACAACCCTTTGCCTTTTATTATAAAGACAAATTGGGTGTGGAGAGAAGGAGTGGTAGGAGAAGGAGGTGAGAGAGATCGAGGGGGAAAAGATCCTTTAATTCGTGCCCATCATGCCTCATAAGACCTTTCACCCTTTGGCACTCTGATGATGTGGAAGCAACAGTGAGGAAAAGTGGAGGAGGAGAGTTAGGGGTATGTTTACTAAACTGCGTTAGTGCAATTCGCGTTAGGAGCCGCGGTAGTGACAGAAACCCCAAATAAGGACATGGGCGGTACATCGTCACCACTAACGCGTGTTAAAAAATTTAACGAGCATTACCAGGCGCCGTGCCGCGTTACTGCGCGTTAATCATAAGAAGACGTACAGACACAAAGCACTGAAACAGAGCTGTAGCACAATGGTTATGGTACTGACCGCTGTTACAGGCAGCATGGGTTCGAGTCCCCAGTGTGCCTAACACAGAAGGCTGTCCCAGGCATCACCCTGCACATTACAGAGGGAAAGAGGAGGCATGTTTTTCTTTACGCTGAGTATTGGTGTCAGAAAAACACCCTCGGAGTGTGCTTAGCCACGTAAGTTGATACGTGCGAGGTTGCGTGCATTGGTACGTGCGTAGTTCCGTGCGTAGCTGCGCGCGTACAATTGTGCGTCGGTACGTGCGTGGGTACGTGTTTGTTTACGTGCGTGGATACGTGTGTTTTTACCAGTGTGGGCATCTGATATTACAGACTTTGTAGGGTGTCCTGCACCTATGCATTATGCTAACAGATGTACGTGTGATGGCCTATGGTTTATCAGAGCCTGTGAGCAGCTGCTGGAGTTTCACAGGGTTGGATTGGACCAGTCACACCCATGATGCACTGCACATGCAAATCAGCTGTCCACAGATACACACCATGGGGAATGCACCCCCATAGCACCTCGGCCTGGTAGGGAGAACTGACCATGTGCACCCCCCCAGCACCTCGGCCTGATAGGGGGTACTGACCGTGTGTTGTACTGGCACAGAGTAGCTACACACCGTCACATTGTGCGGGTACTGTGCTCACCCTGAGGGTGCAGTGAGGTGCCCAGCACCAGGTCCACAGCACCGGCAATGGCACAGGTCCAAAGCTGTGTTACTGTGTGAGATAGGTAGGTTCTGCAGGACCACCTTGGACATCTTTGTCTGTTTCAGTCAGGTGTAGCCCCCATGCACCACCACCCCCCTCCCCCAGGGCTGAGGGTGGCAAACAGGGTCTCCCATCAAAAGACCCACAGTCTACCTCCCTGCAAAGGTGGCAGTAGAGGGGAACATTAACCCTAGTCCTGCTAAGGAACAGACACCCACAGGGCAGTCAATGCAGCTCTGTACACAGCCATAACACAACAGCAGACAGACATTAGGCCTGGATATGGTATGCTGCACCCCACCACTATCTGATATTCCCCTGGTGCAAGCCATCAGCCACTGCACCCTGCAAGCCACTCCATCACAACACCTACCAGCTGAAAACAGTCTGCTAGTGCCCAGTGGAGAGGCCTGCACCCAGAACTGGGATGTCAGCATACACAGCAAGCTGATACATCAGTGACTGGGCCCCAAAAGGAAACCCATATTTATCACATGAGAGAAATATTAGATAGCACTATAGGAGTGCCTAGCCATGCTGTGGTCACTGCACAGTCAGGGTGATAGTGATCTCTCAGCAGGATATACTGAGGTCACCCTGTCTGTGTAGGTGGTGGCCGGGCACTACAATGTGCCTGTCACTGCCCTATGCCCTGTGCAGATGCACCCTGGCCAGGCCACCCTGTCCGGCCTATACCCATGGTACCTTGCTCATTATGCACATTGGCAGCCCAATACTGTCAACTTTGCTGGATAGACAGACAGCCACCCCCACACCTATGCCAGCATTGTGCTACTATAGAGGTGGTCAGCAGCCATACCCACGACACCAGTCATGGGCATAGTACAGGCATGGATATGGTACACAAGGCTGTTGGGGGGTCACTCCCCAGGGAGGTGAACACTGTCAGAGACCAGACCTGCAGCAAACACCGCAGACATCAGAATGATTGTTATGGTGGAGCGCAATGAGCAAACTGTGCTTAACGTAGGAATTGATATCTGCCAGTTATCATAGGGAACGTTTGATAGCTCTGTACCATATACCCAGGTGTAGGGTGGCATTGCTAAGGTATGCAACTGCTAGTATTGGGAGATACAGGCAGGGCCCAATGTCTTGCCTCTCCAGGAGGCATTGGCCAATGGGGCCTGTGGGTGGGTGTGTGGCCCTGTTGGCTGCTGCTTTACGGCAGAGTTCCCCAACTCCAGTCCTGGTGTTCCAAACACTGTTCGGGTTTTCATGCTGTCCCTCATAAATATGCATGAGCTACATCTGCATACCATGGGGGTGGTGCATAGCTATGCAGCACAGGCATCTTTATTAGAGGCAGCATGAAGCCGGAATGGTGTGGGGCCCTCCAGGAATGCATTTGCGGGACTCTGCTTTAGGTAATGTGCCTGTTTCTGGTGTCTGTGTTTGGTGTGGTAAACTATAGGCCATGTGTATGTTCTCTGCAATAAAGGAGTGTCTGTACTATCACTGTTTAGTGGTGGGTAAAACTATGGTGACTGGGTTGGCAAGAGCCCCAGCTGGGATTTGAACCTGTGACCCTCTGGTCTTATAGGCACTGGCTGTGTCTGTTGCACCACACTGTGGCCACAGAGACAGTGCACTCCCTGGAGTTAGTTAAACCGGCCTGACGAGCCAGAAACCCTGCTCTGCAACAGGTTTACTGTGGCCTCATTTATCTTATGCAGACAAAGGTGTACATAAACCTCAGAAAAGACCTCAAAAAAGGGGCACACACCCATAACCAAGCTGGGCAACAATGATATCATTGGAAAACATTACACCACACGCCCAGGACAGCTCCATTACAATGTAATGCTCTTTGAAAGGGTCTGCGGAGCATAGACCCTTCCACACATCATTTCTTTTTATTTTTGTGCTTTCCAGGGAGTGTTGTTCCTTGTTGCCCATTGCTATCACTGTTGCCCAGCTGAATTATGCTTTTTAAAATGTTTCTTGTGGTCATTTTTAACGTTTTATGTGAAATATTGTTCTGTGCACATGTATCACACTGCTCACGTTTTGTGGGTTTCCCCGGTTTTTCTGTACATTGCTGACGGAAATGGTTTCTCTTCCCTTTAAATGCCTTTTAACGACAGGTTTTCATTCGCGTTGGAATTGAGCTCTGAAATTCAGCGCGTTAGTATGAGGGGTGCCTCTCCCCGCCCACTCTCCGCCCAGTTACCCCTTCTCTCCGCCCACTCTCCACCTTCTGCGCTGTTTTAACTCGCCGCGGAGCTTTACGATCGTTAACTACGGTTAACGCGCGTAGTATGACGTTAACGGTCGTTAGCGCGTCGGTACGTGCGTTATACGGCACTTACGGTCGTTAACGTCATATAACGCGCGTTAGTCACGTTTACCGCACTTTAGTAAACATGCCCCTTAGTATCAAGCACTGCTCTGATGGTTGCATTTACTGGCCAGTGAATGCTGTATTTAGCACTCTCATCCATAGGAAGCCAAATATCTGGCTGAATCCAAGGCCAAAACAAAACTCAAAGTCCACAGGTTATGCAATAAAGGGTTTTATACTGGGGCATGTTTACTAAGCTGGGCTAACGGCAAATTTGCTTCTATCTGGGCCCTTCTCTTCTATTACTAACTCCAGACTTCGCTTCTTTCACATTGCTGCTCCTTATGCCTGGAACAAACTACCTGAGTCTATACGTCAGGCACCTTCTCTGACCCTTTTCAAATCCAGGCTAAAACCTCACCTCTTTGCTGCCGCTTTTGGATCTTGACTCACCTGATCTCCTTGTGTTTCTTTACCATTACCCCTAGATGTATCTTATGTCTACCATTACTATGCTGTCTGTCTTGACTAGATTGTTAGCTCTGATGAGCAGGGACTGTCTCTTACATGTGTCTGTGCAGTGCTGCGTACATCTTGTAGCACTATGCAAATGCTCAGTAGTAGTAGTAGTAGTAGAACAGACTATTTGCAACTAGGTCCCATTGAAAAACATGGGACCTAGTTACATATAGCCTGTGCTAACCATTAGCCCGGCTCGATAAACATGCTCCTAAGAATACTTTCTCTTCCTGCCCTAACTGCTGAAGAGCTGCTTTAGGATTGGCAGCAGTCTGCATCCACTTGGTGTAGATTTACTTGGATGCAGGAGTGACGATAATTTCCCATTATGAGGTAATCAATATGGAAAGAAATATGATCGTGCAAGATTTCAAACGACAAGTGGAAAACTTTATTCAAAAGTTTCACAGACTGAAAAATTCAGTCAGTATGTGGACAGGCATTTAAACTAGGGAAAGGGGTGACGGATGGAGAACAATAAGTTCAGGACATCACTCCCAGCTAAAACATAATAACATTGGAAACAGCCAAACTTTTAAACCACAGATCAGGGGCAAGAGGGAAGAGGCATGTAGAATGAAATCCATGAAAAATACAGGCAAGCCAGTCAACAAATGCTGGAAAGCAATGAGCACAAATGCTAGAAGCCTAGCCAGCAAGTTCCTGACCTGGAAGCCCTAATGGTGGCAATGGACTTGGACATTGTGGCCATTACAGAAACATGGTTTAACCAATCACATGAATGGGATATAGCCATAGCTGGTTATAATCTATTTAGAAGAGATAGAGAGGGTAGAAAAGGAGGAGGAATAGCCCTGTATGTCAAAAGCAATATTTATTTATTTATCCAGATTTGTATGCCACTTTTTCCTTCAATCAAAGTGGTGATTACACAAAATGGGTTTACATTGACTAAGGGATGACATAACATATTAAGGGATAATGTGATACATAAAAGCCTATTTGTGCTATATACATTCATGGATATTTAATGGAGTTCATAAGCTGCTTGGTCATAAAATTCCATGAATAAGAAAGTCTTAAGGGATTTGCGGAAATCCTTTAGGTCTTTTATGGCCCACAATTCGTCCGGAAGAGAGTTCCAGAGTATTGGAGCAGATAATGAAATTGCCCTATTAGAGGTGGTTTGTTTTGTTCTATGGAATCCAGCTGGTGTTCGTAATTTATTAGTACTGCTAGTTCGTCTGAGGCTGTCATTCATGTCTTTGGATAACAGGCTTAGAGAACATCTGCTGTGCATTCATGATTTTGGTTTTCAAAATCATGGTTCATGATTTTGAAAATGATTGTAATGGTTTTAAATTTTGCTCTCACAACTATTATCAAATATTAATATTAAAGCTGCTGAAATGCAGGGGACGTGGGGAAAAGCAGAAGCAATGTAGATTGTGTTGGAAAGCGGAGATGTTACCGTCATCCATACTGGTGTGGTCTACAGGTCTCCAACGCAAACCAAAGCAATAGTTAGAGAATTGATTATTGATATTGCAAAGATAGCCATGAAGGGGAAAGTGATCATATTGGACGACTTTAATTTACCCGATGTGGATTGGAGGATTCCTGCTGCAAATATGGAAAGAAGTAAAAAAGTTGTGGATGCCTTCCAAGATGCATTACTTAGACAAATGGTGATGGAACTGACCAGGGAAGACTCGATGATGGATTTACTACTCACCAACGGAGATAGCATGTCAAATATCTGGGTGGGTGCTTATGTGAGCAGCAGAGACCATCACACGGTGTGGTTTGAGATTAAAGCCAAGGCGGAATCCAATCAAAGCAAACTCAAAGTCCTAGACTTCAGAAACACTGACTTCAGTAAAATGGCTAAGTACCTGAAGGAGGAGTTGGCAGGGTGGGAGACGATAAGGGAAGTGGAATTGCAATGGGCTAAACTAAAGGAGGCAATAAAAGGGGCAACAGATACATATGTAAGGAAACTAAATGAAAACAAGAAGAAAAGGAAACGTATCTGGTTCTCCAAAGAAGTGGCTGCACAAATAAAGGCAAAAAACACAGCTTTCACAAAATTCAGACGTTCAGAAACAGAAGAACACAGAAAAGAATACAGGATAAAACTAAAAGAGACAAAAAGAGAAATAAGGATAGCAAAATCAAAGGCAGAAGAGAAGATGGCAAAAGATGTGAAATGTGGCGACAAAACTATATTCGGGAGAAGAGGAAAATCAGAGGTGGAATTGCAGGACTCAAAAGTGCTGGGAACGGATTTGCAGAAAGTGATATCGAAAAAGCAAAAATGCTAAACAGATACTTCTGCTCTGTTTTTACTAGAGAAAATCCTGGAGAAGGACCACCCATGATTGACAAATATACAAATGGGAATGGAGTAGATACAATACCATTCTAAGAAGAACTGAAGGTGGACAAGGCCATGGGACCTGATGGGATACATCTCAGGATACTGAAAGAGCTCAGAGAGGTTCATGCAGGGCCGTTAAAGGATGTTTTTAATAGATCCTTGGAGACAGGAGAAGTTCGACAGAACTGGAGAAAGGTTGATGTAGTACCTCTTCACAAAAGTAGTAATAGGTAAGAAGTGAAACTACAGGCCAGTAAGCCTTACCTCGGTGGCGGGAAAAGTAATGGAGGAGCTCCTGAAAGAGCGAATAATGGACTTTCTCAAAACCAACAGATTGCATGACTCTTTACCAAAGAACGATCTTGCCAAACAAATTTGATTGAGTTCTTTGACTGGGTGACCAGAGAACTAGAGCAAGGGCATGCGATGGATGTGATCTACTTATATTTCAGCAAAACCTTTGATACTGTTCCTCATAGGAGGCTTATCAATTAACTCAATAACTTGAGGATGGGTCCCAAGGTGGTGAAGTGGATCAGAAATTGGTTGACTGACAGATGACAGAAGGTGATGGTAAATGGAACTCACTCAGATTAAAGAAAGGTGATTAGCGGTGTGCCGCAGGGTTAGGTCCTGGGGCCGGTACTGTTCAATGTTTTTGTGAGTGATATTGCGGAAGGACTGAATGGAAAAGTCTGTCATTTTGCAAATGACATCAAAATTTGCAACAGAGTGGACTCCCCCGAGGGAGTGGAGAACATGAGGAAAGAACTACAAAAGCTGGAAGAATGGTCTAATGCTTGGCAATTAAGATTTAATGTGAAGAAGTGCAGTGTCATGCACTTGGGAAGCAGAAATCCAAGGGAACTGTATGCGATAGGGGGCGAGAGGTTGGTGTGCAAGGACCAGGAGAAGGACCTTGGAGTGATTGTTTCTGAGGGTCTCAAGGTGGTGAAACAGTGTGACAAGGCGGTAGCAAAAGCCAGAAGGATGCTGAGTTGCATACAAAGAGGAATTATTAGCTGAAAGGAAGAGGTACTAATGCCACTGTACAAGTCGCTGGTGAGGCCTCACTTGGAATATTATGTCCAGTTTTGGAGACCGTATCTCGCAAAGGATATAAAAAGACCGGATAGGGTTCAAAGGAAGGTGACCAAAATGATTTGGAGTCTGCATCAATAGGCGTATGAGAAGAGACTTCAAAATGTACACTCTGGAGGAGAGGAGGGAAAGGGGAGATATGATTCAGACCTTTAAATACTTATGAACAAACAAACAAACCTCTTCCAAAGACAGAGAAGCTGTAAAACTAGAGGGCATAACATGAAGCTGCAAGGGAGTAAACTGAGAGGCAATGTCAGGAAATACTTTTTCACTGAAAGGGTGGTGGATGCTTGGAATGCCCTCCCAATGGAAGTGGTGGGGGCAAAGCCAGTGATGGAATTCAAAATGGCATGGGACAAACACTGTGGATCCCTTTATAGCAGCGATGGCGAACCTATGGCACGCGAAGGCCTTGCAGCTGGCACGCGGGAAGGTCCGCAATCAAAATATGCGGCATTAAAAAATAAAAAATAAAAAGCTGCCGCTGCCGGGGCCGGGGCCGCCGCGGCAGAATCGAGTGTGCCGCTGGGCCCCCCCTCCCAGCAGAGCCTGCCCTCCGTCCCCGGTATCACCTTCTCTCAGCTGCCTCTAGTCAAACGCGCCTGCTTTCAGAGCGCGAGTGGAGTTTCTTCCTCGCTGCTCTGTTATGCCCGCGGGGGCTGATGGGAAGTTCCCATCAGCCCCCGCGGGCTTAACAGAGCAGCGAGGGAGAAACTTCCCTCGCGCTCTGAAAGCTGGCGCGTGTGACTGGAGGCAGCTGAGAGAGGTGATACCGGGGACGGAGGGCAGGCTCTGCTGGGCGGGGGGGCCCCGCGGCACACTCGATTCTGCCGCGGCGGCCCCGGCCCCGGCAGCGACAGCTTTCTTTGTAAAAAAAATTTCGCTGGGGGGGGTGGGGGGGTTAGGAGTGGTAATGGCTGGGGGGGGGGTAGGACTGGTGATGGGCTGGGGGGGTTAGGAGTGGTAATGGCTGAGGGCTGTTGGGGGGTTAGGACTGGTGATGGGCTGGGGGGGGGCTAGGACAGGAAATGGGCTGATGGGGGGTTAGGAGTGGTAATGGCTGGGGGGGGGTTAGGACTGGTGATGGGCTGGGGGGGGGTTAGGAGTGGTAATGGCTGTGGGCTGTTGGGGGGTTAGGACTGGTGATGGGCTGGGGGGGGCTAGGACAGGAAATGGGCTGATGGGGGGTTAGGAGTGGTGATGGGCTGGGGGGGTTAAGAGTGGTAATGGGCTGGGGGGGTTAGGACTGGTAATGGCTGTGGGCTGTTGGGGGGTTAGGACTGGTGATGGGCTGGGGGGGTTAGGAGTGGTAATGGCTGTGGGCTGTTGGGGGGGGCTAGGACTGGTACTGGGCTATGGGGGGCTAGGACAGGAAATGGGCTGATGGGGGGTTAGGAGTGGTGATGGGCTGGGGGAGGTTAGGAGTGGTGATGGGCTATGGGGGGGCTATGGGGGAGCTAAGTCTATATGGGCTGATGGGATTAGGACTGGAAGTGGGTTGATGGGGGCTTAGGACTGGTAATGGGCTATGGGGGGCTAGGACAGGAAATGGGCTGATGGGGAGGGGTTAGGACTTGAGGTGGGCTTTTGGGTGGGGTTAGGACTGGTAATGGGCTATGGGGGGCTAGGACAGGAAATGGGCTGATGGGGAGGGGTTAGGACTTGAGGTGGGCTGTTGGGTGGGGTTAGGACTGGTAATGGGCTATGGGGGGCTAGGACAGGAAATGGGCTGATGGGGAGGGGTTAGGACTTGAGGTGGGCTTTTGGGTGGGGTTAGGACTGGAAATGGGCTGATGGGGGGTTAACACTGGAGGTGGTCTGATGGGGTTAGGACTGGTAATGGGCTATGGGGGGGGTTTAGGACTGATAATGGGCTATGGGGGGGCTGGGACAAGAAATGGGCTGATGGGGAGGGGTTAGGACTTGAGGTGGGCTGATGGGGTTAGGACTGGTAATGGGCTGTGGGCTGATGGGGGGGGTTAGGACTGGCAATGGGCTATGGGGGGGTTAAGACTGGTAATGGGCTGTTGGCTGATGGGGGCTGTCTGGTAATGGGCTATGGGGGGTTAGGACTGATAATGGACTATGGGGGGGGGCTAGGACAGGAAATGGGCTGATGGGGAGGGGTTAGGACTTGAGGTGGGCTGATGGGGTTAGGACTGGTAATGGACTGTGGGCTGATGGGGGGGTTAGGACTGGCAATGGGCTATGGGGGGCTGACTGGAAATGGGTTGATGGGGGTTAGGACTGGAAGTGGGCTGATGGGGGGGTTTGGACTGGAAGAGGGCTGATGGGGGTTAGGACTGGTAATGGGTTATAGGGGGGGCTTAAACTGAAAATGGGGTGATGGGGGGTTAGGACTGGAAGTGGGTTGATGAGGGGGGGCTAGGACTGGTATTGGGTTGGGGGGTTTCTAGGACTGGAAATGGGTTGGGGGGCTGCTAGGACTGGAAATGGGCTGATGCAGGGACTAGAAGGGAATGGATGCTGGGTGAGGCTGGAACTAGAAGGGAGCTGGTGTTGGGGGAGGATTAGAATGGGATGGGGCTGGGAGAGTAAAATGGAGAGGGGAAAAATATTTTGTGTGGGAGGGATAAAAAATCTACAATTGGCCGGGTATTGGGAGAATAAGTGGGGATTGAGGATGGAGGGGTAAATTTTGAGTAGATGAAATAGGAATGAGGAAAGAGCAAAAGGAGAAAGATTAGTATGTTAAAGCAGATGTAGAGAGAGAATGGAAAAAAAAAACCAAGAAGACAGAAGAAAGGACAAATGGACAGCAGATGGAGAGTTAGCAGAAGACACGAAGAAACCAGAAGAAAGTGGCTGGAACAATTGCAACTGAAAAAAAATGCACAAAAGGTAGAAAAATATCTCTTTATTTTGAATTTATTAACTGGAATATGTCAGCTCTGGGAAATGTGCATCATTAATTTTTGCGCTTTGTTTAGTACAAGAGGAAATTAATTTATAGTTTTATTTCTACAGTGTTGTTGTATATTCCAAGTTTGGCTTTTGGGGTTCCCAGTTTAATTATTGTCTTCCTGTTTCTAAATTGTGATTCCTTGTTTGGTGATGGTCTGTTCTGCATGTGTAACTGAGCTGAGGTATTCTGTTTATATAATTCCTATTTGACATTGCCACTTGTTCTTTCCCCAGTAGGTCATGTATTGTTGTTCTCTGAAATGTATTGGTTTAATATTTGCAGTGTTGCCTTTTGATAGTTAGGGTATGGTGCTTTGTGAGTCCTGGTAGTGCTGTTAGGATACGGCGGGTTTGCTATGGGTTCTAAATGGGCAGCGTTTGTAGTAGTTCCTAATGTGCCTGGCGGTTGGTACTGGATTATAGTAATGTAGAAACCTTTTAGTCTTTCTTTATCCATATACTCATTAAGAGGCATGTTTACTAAAAGTTAGTGTATGGTAACATTATGCAAATATTTATGCAAATGAGGCACCTTATGCAAATGAGGCTTTAATTGACGTGCTGGCACTTTGAGGAAATTCTTTGGTTTTGTGCGGCAGTTTGGGCACTCGGGCTCAAAAAGGTTAGCCATCACTGCTTTATAGCAACAGGATAAAATCAAAATAAACATAACTATTTCAACAAATAAGGGGTGACCTACATGGAGCGGTTGGTACACCCCTAAACAAAGGCATGCGGAGAAGTGACCTGCACAGAGCGGCAGGTGCACCTGCTCTTGCCGCCTTGCTGGGCAGACTAGATGGATCATACTGGTCTTTATCTGCTGTCATATACTATGTTACCATATTTTCATCACCCAGTTTTTTTCCTCATCTATCTCGTCATTATGCATTTTTGAGAGGCAAAGTAAACAAATGAAAATTTAGAATTTTTATCTTCCCTTCTTTTGCTATGATGCTTTTGTGCAATGGAAAATACATGAAATGACGTATTCGAGTAGGAGAAATACAGAAGATTGTCTCCCGTGTTGGATTTTTTCTGCCCTGCTTTGAAAGTACATTTTACTCATGCTATTAAATTTCTCTATAATACTTCTAGCAAAAGTAATATCCCATCTATTGGATAGTGGAGCCTATTGCATAAAAACAATGCAGAAAAAGGCAGGGAAGTGGAGAGATAAGGCAGAAATAGAAACATAGAGAAACATAGACAAAGACAAAGAAAGACAATGAAGAGGAAGAATAGAACCGAGAAAACAGTAGAAAGGGAAAGTGATAAAGACATGCAGGTAGGTAGATAGAAGGAGAGATTTCTGAAGAAGAGACCTTCTATTAGGAATGCAGATATGTTTACACCTCAGGGTGCACTGACCTCTGTAGCAGAAGGTGGGTCCTGGCAGCTGCCTCTCACTGCAGGTCCAGGGGAGATGCTTCACTCTGTTTTGTAATGTTCTGTTGACGCCGCAGCTCAGATAAGCCATTAGCAGATGAAACAGAAGGAGGAGCTCTTAATAGCTACCCTACAAAATCAAACTGGAGTCTCTTAGAAAATTCTATTTCCTCCCAAATCAGAAGTGGTCAATTAAACCCCAGCTTCTAATTGCTATATACTGAAAAAGAAGGTATTGCATAAAGAATCCACATTATTATCTGATAACTGCACTTTAGCTGTTCCTCCAGACCTATTAACTAAGGGCCTTCCATCTCACAGCCTTTAGAAAGATACTGCAAATGATAGAAAATGATTCTCTCTGTAATTTTACTGCAATCATGATTCATAACAAAGAAGTCACATCATCTTGCCTCTTTCATCAGAAAAATAATGAATATGAGCAACTATTAGAAGTCACTATTAGCAACTTTTGCTGTTTTCCCCTGTGGTCTTCTTCCCATAATATAACATAACAATATTTTGCCATTGCTATTTGCGGTAAATTTGCTTCTATTTAACTGTAAGACTGGACTCGGAGAGGGTAATTTTACAGCAGGGTGCCTAGGTTAAGTGAGCTTGAAGGCCCCTTGTGCTCCAGCTTTTTATAAAGACCAACAGGTGCTCCAGAGTGAAGGAGTAGCCTAGTGGTTAGAGCAACAGCCTACAGCCCAAACACACTGGGCTTGAATCCCACCAGCACACCTTGGGCAAGTCACTTTACCCTCCATTGCCTCTGAAGAAAAGGCCTGACAAACTACTTCTGGTGATGTCTTGCCAAGAAAACCCAGGGGCTACAGGGTCAGCATTGACTCAATGGTACTTAAAAAAAAATAAAAAGTGCCTATATATCTTTATAAAATACTAACATAAAACCTATAAAGATCACACCTGCATTGTAGGTGCAGACAGTACATCTGCTCAAGGGGAGGTCTAAATGCCCCATCTAGATTCAATTACACACATCAAGGACTTTCGTAACCTCTGCATGCACTTCACGACAATACCCCTACGTACAACTGCTGTGAAAGTGTGCACCAATTTGCCATTACATTTCTGTTTATGCCTGGTGCAATTTAATACAAGCCATTTTACATGTCTTTATTGCCACATCCGCCTCAAAATGACTTTATAAAGTTACTCTCATAGTGCGTGTGCTTCCAAGATCCTACTGGTTTAGTTTTAGCCTCCTGGCCACAGTGCCAACAAAGAAAGGAAATGTTAACAAAGGTGCCATTGCAGGAGATTTGAAGACAGAAGTGCGGAATGTCCGCTAGCAAGATATACACTTCACGATGTTAAGTGTCACTCCCTCGTTCTTCTCCTTCCTTCCATCTTGTTCCAGCGCTCTAGAACTTAATGCTACTGTATGCCAAATTTGGCTTTCCAGGGATTTTTGGAAAGAACACAAACCTATTACAGCGGGCACAATGATGCACCCAAATTGCTGTTACCAGAGGAGATAGAGCTTGTGTAGTTTTAATATTACGAGGCTAGACCTGCCTACTATTACTACTCCATATTTCTATAGTGCTACAAGGCATATGTAGCGCTGTACACATACACAGTCCCTAATCCACAGATCTTACAATCTGCTAAGACAGACAAACAGAGAGTTGGGGAATTCTTAAGAGAAATGATCAAAACACCCCTGGGTGTAGACAGGAGAATAAGGGGGTCAGGATCCAAGAGCAGCCTTGAAGAGATGAGCCTAGATTTGAATAGGGCCAGAGATTGAAGCTGGTATATTGACTCAGGTAGTTTATTCCAGGCATACGGAGCAGTAAGGTGGAAGGAACAGAGTGTGGAGTTGGCAGAAGAAGAGAAGGGCATAGAGAAAAGTGATTTGCTTGATGAGCGGAGTTGCCGAGGAGAGGTGTAGGGAAAGATAAGAGAGAGAGGTCGTGAGCAGCTACAGATTCAGACTGACATGGTCCAACGGTCTGCCCAGTAATGCCTTTTTTGGGTGAGGAAGGCATAAACTAGGGCATAAGGATAGAAAGAGCTTCTTTCCAAAGGGCTATGGATAGATGGAACAGGCAGTGGAAGCTAAAGCAGTAACAGAATTCGAGAAAGCCTGAGATCTTCTCTGCCATTATATTCTATGCTTCTGTGTGCTGGCTCAAAATGACTGTGAGCAACCAAGCCCCAGATGCCGTTGGGTCCAAGCTGGTGGACAGAATCTGTGCATTAGAAGGTGTTTCCAGGAGATCCTCCAAGGCTCATAATCTTTTGCAAAAAAGAAATTCTGCAACCCAAAATAGGGGGCTTATCATCAGCGGTGGCAGCTAGATGCTTTTAAAACACTTAGCTGCTGCTGTTTAAAATAAACCCAGATACACAGTGCTAGAACTTATCCAGCATCCGGCGCTGAATATCTGGGTTTACCATACAGTAGCATCGCTATTTGGTTGGCCACTAACCGAATAGCAAAAACCGGTTAATGTTAGGACAGCTACTGAAATTTATTTAGACAGTTTTGTATACCGCCTTATCCTTCAATCAAAGCGGTCACAACACAATTGGGGGATACATTTAACACGCAGGGATGAGACACATACACTAATACTTACAGGGAAATGACCTAACTTCAACCAGTTTAACTATCGGATTAGTGGCTGAACGTTGCTGCTGACAGGGCAGCGACCTGAACTGCCCATAGACCACCCTGGTTTTAACCATGTGTTTTTTATGTGGTCTGTGACGATATTCTGTGGCACTATCCCAATAGTGCCACGGAATATTGGGATCACCACGTTTTAGTGGTTAGCAGGTCTGATGACTGGCTAAAATGCTTCGGAGATGCTCCCCCATGTTTTTATTTAATAAAAGGTGAAATTAAAATGAAATGTATTTATAGGACCCAAATAGAATCAGTAGAGTGAGAAATAAAATGCAAATATTACAAGGAGGAAGAATTAGGGGCAACATCTTAAAGAGGGAGGTACTGGAAGCAAAACGGTGCTGAAATAACCCCCCCCCCCCCAAAAAAAAAAAAACCAAAGCAGTGGGATAAAGACAGTGGATTTCTAAAGGCAAGAGAATCAAATCCATGAATGGAGCACCTCATCTGAAAGCAGATGTGAAATAACTGTTTCACCTCTAAGAAGCCATGGGGGAAGTAACATCAGGGTCACGCTCAAGCGCTTGGATGGCAAGGACATGCTCCCCATGCACAATTTACAAGGCACGAAATTTGAAACCTGAGTAGTTGAGGGTCACGCCTTCACTCGTCCATACAGTGGGGGTGTGGCCTTTCTGCCCAATGACAAGTTTGAGTGGGGAAGGGTCAGGCCATTCACAGCTGACATAGCAGGATGGGAACTTCTCCCCCCCCCCCCCCAAAAGACATTGCTGGGCAGATGGGATGGACTACATCAGTCTTCATCTGCCATCATCTGCTAGCCTCATTGTTAGAGCTACAGCTTAATACCCAAGAGATGTGGGTTCACTTCCCACTGGTGCACCTTGTGACCTTGGGCAAGTCACTTAACCTCCATTGCCTCAGGTACAAGCTTAGATTGTAAGCCCTCGGGGGACAGGAAAATACATACCTTCCTGATGGCAATTTGCCTTGAGCTACCATTGGAAAGGTATGAACTAAAATACTAATAAATATGTTACTATGCAAATACAGACTAACAGTAAAGATGAACTAGGAGACAGTGTCAATTAACTTAGACAATAAGCAATAGGTTTATTTCATAAAAACACTGCTCATATCAAAACAGTACATATATGAGTCTACAGCATATATTAAACTCATATCAGAAATGAATGTCCATACAGTATCTCCTAAAAATGAATTAAATGTCAGAAGAACCTGTTACTGTTAGATGAGCTTCATTGTTATAATATTCTAGAACTTGGTTATGGTTATGGTTATATGTAACCTGCTCATGTTACTGTCTGTGTAAAGTGCTCTGATTCTAAGATAAAGCTGTATATATAAATGAACAAACAGACAAATAGATGCCTGACATTTTGACCAGGAGCTTTCCTCGGAAGCATTATGAAGAAAATATTTTTTTCCTCAAGGGTGCACAATTATTGGTCCAGCTGGTGATATCTGCTTAGGGGAAGGAAACAATGAGGGTTATAGGCAGAAAACCAGAAGGGAAAGTCAGACGACAAAAAAGGAGACCAAAAAGAGACCAAAAATAGACGAAGGCAACGATTACTTACTGCTTGGAGATCAAAGTCATGCGTTAAAACACATGAAGACTGATTAGTACTTTTAAATTGCGGCTCTAAACTATGGGTGCTCTATAAGCTGAAATCAGGGCAGAAAATGATCAGTAATATTTTAGGAGATTATTAAAAGCTTTATTTTTCGTTAATGAAGCCAATTTCAGTTAGGCAGCTGTTGTATTTGGTGTTGCTTGCATATTATAATATTTATAATTTTATACTGCTCCATTGTTTGTCTTGATGCATTGTGTGTGTGTTGATTGTACACCAATCAGAATACTTTCTTACCAGTTGTAGTGCTTTATACGCATGTTTTAAATAAATAAATAATTAAAATATTCCCCAAGTATTTAATTAAATTTAATTTCAGCATTTCTGTTCTACTTAACCAGTAAGACCTCAAGGCAAATTACCTAAAAACACTCCATACTTTTGCAGTTTTATCATACCTGATACGTTGCATTTTAACCTATTATTACTGAGAAATTGTCATATTTGTATAAAGGGGCCTATTAGGGAACATAGGGGTATGTTTACTACATGGCGCTAACGGCGCAGCTGCGACGTTATCGCGTGATACGTGATGTTATCGTGCGATAATGGCGCTTTAACGTGGGGGAACATCATGTATCGCGCGATAATGCCTGCGGCGGTGTTAAGGTGCGCAGAGGGTGGAGTAAGGCATCCCAGAGGGCGGAGTAAGGCTCCACAGGGGCGGAGAGAAGGGGTCAATGGGTGGAGAGGAGGCGGGGAGCGGCTCCATGCACACTAACGCCGTGAAATGAAGCTCTGAAAACTAACGCCAGTGAAAACCTCGCGCTAGGCACATTTGCAGGACAGAGAAACCATTTCAGTCAGCAATGTACAGCAAAGGCAGGGAGACCCTGAAAAGTGATAGTAGTGATACATGTGCAGCAACCAAAAAGGCACAAACCATAAATAATGACCAGAACCAAAATTGAAATCCAAAACACCGAGCAGGCCAATAGAACAAATAATGACAAGCGGTAATGAACACAACCTATAAAGAGGAAAAAGGACGAGCTCACTTTTGGAAGGGTCAATTCACAGTCCCCCCACAAAGTGAATGTGCCAACATAGAAATAGGGTTGATGAGGGTTTTCTGTGGTGTGTATGGGGTACCTTGCTTTTGTGGCTTTCACATGTGCAGCAACAGCAGAGTGGGCACGTGGGAAAGGGCACTATGGTGATGGTGTAAATGGGGTACAGGGGGCTGCATGCGGCACATGCAGTGGGACAGCTGGGGCAAAGTGTGGACTAGGCAGATGCCTACCTGGCACATAGGAATGTAGAAGCGGAAAAGCAGCAATACATCAACTGACCAGGGTCCAATATGGCCACGAGTGTGTGTCCCACAGTGTCCCAGGGGACAGTACCCAGCAAGTACCCCAAAGGGCACAGAACATTGGCAGGCGGTGCCGGGGGGATGTGCTGATGTCCATGTCAGCGCCCCTACCCCATATCACGCACCATAGGCAGCCACCTACCGGCACACTAGAAGGCCTGGGACTGCACACCACCAGCACCACCGGCACAAGGGCATGTCAGCATGGTGACGGAGGGGTGCTGGTGGCGGAGGGGGCAGTGGCATCTGCCTAAAGCAGACCACGGCCAAGCCCCGTTTAGGTGGGTGCCGTGCACTGCAACAGGCAAGGTCTGTCTGACGAACTGTCATGGTATCCACAGGGAATGATCTGACTCTGTGGCAACAGTTTGGTGCAGTACACACAGCCAGTGTGTTCAGGGGCAGAAGGTCATTGGTTCAAGTCCCAGCTGTGGCTCCTGCAAACCATGTCCCTATATTTTGCACAGTACTAAACCGTGGTAATAAAGATGGAATCTTTATTGCAGATAAAAGTAACAAGCCATAAATGCCTATATTGTACCCTACAGAGCACATACACCATAAACGTGCAATCCTTAGAGCAGAGTTTCCCAACTCCAGTCCTGCAGGACCAAACACCATTCAGGTTGTCAGGATATCCCTAATAAATATGCATGAGATATATTTGTATGCACCGCCCCCATTGTATGCAAATGTATCTCATGCATATTCATTAGGGACAGCATGAAAACCTGAACCGTGTTTGACCCACCAGGACTAGAGCTTGGAAACTCAGTCCTAGAGCAACGGCCAACAGGGGCACAAACACCCACACCCACAGGTTCCACTATCCAAAGTCTCATGGAGAGTCAGGCTGTTGGGCCCTGCGCAGAGCAGCATCTCCCAATACTGGCACCTGCATACCTTAGCAATGCCACCCTAAACTTGGGAACACGTTACACATATATCAAAAGGTTGCTATGATTAATGGCAGATAACAAATCCTAAGTTAAACACAATTTGTGGACAGAGCTGCATCATAGCAACCCTTCTGATATCTGTGGAGTGTGTTTCAGTTTTGGTTTCTGACAGTGTTTACCACCCCGGGGAGTGACCCCAACAGTATTGCGTACCATAGCCATGCCTGCACTGTGCCCAGGATTGGTGTGGTGGCCAGGGCTGCCAAAAACCTCTATATTTGCACAATGCTGGCATAGGTGTGGGAGTGTGCGTATGTCTATCCAGTGTGTTGTGGCTGCCTACACCTCACTGAACCCACACTGCTTGCACTGTTTCCAGTGTTAGCCTGCCAATGTGCATAATGAAGAGCAAGGTACTGTGGGTATGGCCCGGACAGGGTGGCCTGGGCAGGATGCATCTGCACAGGGCATAGGGCAATGGCTGGGACATTGTAGTGCCCGACCACCACCTGCACGGACAGGGTGGCCACAGCATGTCATGCTGGAAGGTCACTCTAACCCTGACTGAGCAGTGACCACCACATGGCTAGGTTCCCCCATAGTGCTATACAGTATTTTTTTTCAAGTGATATTTATAGGTTTCTTTTTCTGGGGCCCAATCCCTGACATACCTGCTTTGTGTGTGTGTGTGCTTGTGCTTGCATCCCATTTTTGGGTGCACATAGTTCCTCCAGGAACATGCACTATGTACTAGCTAGCAGACTGTCTGCAGTTAGCATGTGTATGGCTGGAACACCTTATATGGTGCAGTGGGTGGAGACTGACTGTGCTCTCTGCTGGTGAATGTCAGATAGTGGTGGGGGGGCAGCTGAGCTTTTCCAGCATTCTGCCTGTCTGCCATTGCCTTATGTGATGCGTACACATCTGCATTGACTGCCCTATAGCGTGCCCATTCCCCAGCAGGACTGGGGTTGATAGTCCCCTCTACTGGCACCATTGCAGAGATGTAGAATGTGGATCTGTTGGTGGGAAATCCTGTCCCTCACCCTGACCCACAGAGAGCGGGTTAGGTGGTGCTACACAATCAGCTTTTGGGTGCAAACACCTCCCTTCACTTATAACATGTGACGATGGCACCCACACAGGACATGCACTCTTCTGGGTGCATCATAGTCCACAAAGACTAGACGTGACTGGGAAATACAGATGGACACAGGTGCATGCTAGGTGTGTCTTCAAGGACTACCTATCACACACTAGCACTGATGGGGACCTGCAGCATAGCCTTTCTCAGCCAAGCTAGGTGCTGCGGACCTGGTACTGGGCGCCCCACCTCACCCTCAGGGTGAGCACAGGATCCGTACAATGTCACGGTCTGTAGCTACTCTGTGCCAGTAACACACACGGTCAGTTCCCCCTACCAGGCCGAGGTGCTGTGAGGGTGCATACCCCATCTTGTGATCAGCTGTAGACTGCTGATCTGCATGTGCAGTGCATCATGGGTATGGGTGGGGTTACCCTATCCTGGTAACCACAGCAGACAGTTTGTGTGGTGACCTGCAGTCTTTCAGTGGCCAGCCAGCGGTGTGCTGGACATTATAGAGATGTAGCCTACTGGTTACTTCAATGACTGTAGAAGCAGAGGTCATGGGTTTGATCCCACAGTGGTGTTATTTAGGAATGCTGTCCGAGGCTTTTCCTTTTCATTTCAATTAGTGCTGCCAGCAGAAACACCCTCACAGTGCTGTAGCCTAAGGTGCCTCATAGGCGCCGTATAGGGCACATTATAGGGTGCCTTGGTGGACAGGGCACTTTATAATGTGACCTATGGGGCGCCTTATAGGGCGCCTTATGCGGCACCTTAGGTTACGGCACTGTGGGGGTGTTTTTGCTGGCAGCACTGATTTAAATTAAAAGTAAATGCCTCAGACAGCCTTTTTAGATTACACCACTGCAGGATGGAACACATGACCTCGGCCTCCACTGTCATTGCAGTAACCAGTGGGCTACATCTTTATAGCTTCTAACACTGCGCTGGCATGTACTTAGGTTTAACGCGCGTTAACGTGTCACGACGCCCACTATTGCGCGATACAGATTCTTGCTACCTTAGTACCGGAATGCCCACTCCTTATATGGAATTCTTCACATTATCGCTGCAACTAGCGCCGGTAACATTAAGACGGTTTAGTAAACATACCCCATAGCGTGCCTGTTGAATAGTTCACTGTTTCCCATCCTGTGGTCCATGAGGTCAGCTCAGCAGATCCACAGAATGCAGGAAAGAGAAAATAGACCAATTATGATGCTACAATGCAGAGATTCATTAGCCAGAAGGGGAAGCAGCAGTTCCACCAGTACACATAGTAAAGGAGGCAACAGAGTTTGCAAAACAAGAGAAAAAGTTTCTTTAAAGAACTGCATCGCCAAACAAGGAAAAGCAAATGGTAAATGCATAAGTATAGTGGGAAGTACCAAGTGTTACTTCAGGAGTTATTCCAGTGTTACTCCAGTGTTTTGCATTGAGTGTCACATGTATGTTATCTCCCAGATGGTGTGAGGTGATTTGTATGCGCTCGACGCATGGAGAATGAGCCCAATCTCTGGAAACTAGAATAACAGACTCGGAGGAGTTGAGGCAGACTAGGAATATATATAGAGGAGATCTAAAGGGCCATAGTAGAAAAGTCCCACCTCCAGTCTGGCAGCCTCAGTGCTGTCTTGGAGGAGAGAGGTCACCTGGAAGAAGAATATCACCTTACTGTGGCAGGAAATGATCCTGTAGCTAGGACCTGCTCTCAAGGAGATGCAATATCCTTTCTCACTGAGGATGTGTCTCCAGGGGCTTCTTCCGAGGAGGCAAGGGTCAGGACATCCATTTTAATTGGCATGAAGACTGCTTGTTCAGTTTCCTGTCTGACGCAAAGGTGGCAGATCTCATGCATCACCTAGATAGGATTCTAGATGGTGCTGGGAAGGAGCCAGCTGTTTTGGTACATAGGAAAGTGTGGGAGTGAAGTTCTGGAAGCCAAATTTAGGCTTATGGGTAGAAAGCTGAAATATACTGAAATCCTCTGCTCAGTGTACAGCAGCAGCCAAGAAAGCAAATAGAATGCTAGGAGTAAAACAAAGGATATCATTATGCCTCTATATTGCTCCATGGTGCGACCGTACCTTGAGTATTATGTGCAGCTCTGGTTGCCGCATCTGAAAAAAGATATAGCAGAATTGGAAAAGTTACAGAGAAAGGCAACCAAAATGATAAAGGGGATGGAAGGAGACCCCCTATGAGGAAAGGCTTAAAAGGTTAGGGATCTTCAGCTTGGAGAAGAGATGATTGAGGGGAGATATGATAAAGAGCTATAAAATAATGAGCGGAGAGGAACAAGTAAAGATAAATTGGTTGTTTAGTCCTTCACACAATTAATCTACAAAGTAGTGAGAGAGGTGGGAGTCCAACCCTGGACTCAGACGTCCTGTGAGTCTCCGTCATCTCTGAAGAACGCTGCTGGCTTGATGTCCAACCGGGGTCTCTGAATGTCCCCTATCACTTCCAGGTACCAGCCCCCCGAGACTGGACGACACACCTAGCACAGGACTGCCAGCCAAATTTCTGGATTCTGGATACACAGAAGTATCAGATAGCTTCAATGGATGCCACACCTCTGGAGGGGTTAGGTTGATCACCGAGGAAGACATCAAGCTCATCAGCTCTGATGCCCCCACAGCCGGGCTAAACATCTCTCCAACATTGGTCGGCTGCTGCTCCACACACAATTGAAAGAAATGATCCAAATGACCCTTCACAGGTAATTCCATGGCTGGGTCATAACCAGATGGGGGTACCTTGGCCGCTTTCTCTTTACGCTTCACTATCAAGTTTGCTTGTGTGTACATGAAACACCGGCTAAGCCATTTTGGAAATGCCCCTGTGAGGAAATTTTTCTTTACCGAAAGGGTGTTGGATACTGGTACTATGCATGTGCGATCATGTTGTTGGCACAGGGCCTTACCTTAACACCGCCGGAGACATTATTGCGCGATACGTGATGTTATCACACGGTAATGCGCCATTATCACGCGATAGCGTCACTTATCGCGTGATAACATTGCCGCTGCGATGTTAGCGCTGTTTAGTAAGCATACCCCTAGGTGTATGCTAGTTTTAAAGACTATTCTGCAGAGGAAGAAGAAACATCTTCAGGATTCACTGATATTTTTGTGAATGGCTTGCAACCGAGAATAAAATAAATTTTGGAGATCTCATTAATAGACTGGCCAGCTAGAACAGCAGATGCAATTCTGGAAGGTGCCTTTATTAAGAAACTGCAGGAAGAGCAAACCAAGATAGAGGCAAAAAAGACTAAACTGCTCAATTTACAGATTGCTTCTATGCAGCCACCCGTGGGTAGGGATGGGGGTAAAGCCAGAGGGAGAGGAGGTTATGTGAATTCTAAGCGAGGACGTGGACAGTCAAAAGGAATGCGTGCTTGTTATACTTGTGGTGAGATTAGACATTTACAGCATAACTGTCCCCAGAATCAGAACGTTGATGTCCAGAAAGCTGATTTCATTCCAGCAAAAACTGAATTCACTCCCGTATATCAGTGTTACTCTAACCCAGAAGACTTTGGTGGAGATACATGGGATGCATGACTATTTTTGCATTTAAGCTTAACCACTCAGGGTGAGTTAGAAGCTAAGCTAGAAGAATCTAATTTGAAGTTTATTATTGATACTGGAGTTACTACTTCAGCACTGCATTTACAAGCTTTGCCTGCCATTTATCACGCTCAGTTAGCGCAAGCACCGATAGTGCACTGTGAAGGCATTGAAGGTAGAATAATTCCTCATCGCAAAATTGAATCTTTACCTTTGCAGATTGGAGACTGTGTATCTTACTACTTTTCTTGTGGGAGAGACTTTACCAGTAAATCTTTTAGGTCGGGGCTTTTTAGCTTCACACCGGGCTACTTTGTCCTGGATGAGTGGAAAGTTGTTTTTTCAGCTGCATTCTCTCTCTGAAGTGCCTTCCCCTGCAAATGCCAGTACCATTCATCCTGCTCTCGCAGAACTTCCCTCTACTCTATGGGCAGTGCCAAGATCCAGTGTCGGATCCCTTTCCATTCTGCCTGTGAAGATCACTGTGAAACCTGGAGTCCAGCTTCCTAGACCCAAGCAGTACCCGCTACCAGCAGTTGCCATCGATGGAATTCGTCCTGTGATTGAAGATTTTCAGAAACCAGGTGTCATCTATCCTACAGCTTCACCATGCAATACTTTGATTCTTTCTGTGCTGAAGGCAGATGGTAAGACTTACAAATTTGAGCAAGACCTGCAAGCAGTAAATAATGTAATTCTGCCTGTTTTTAACTTTGTACCTAATCCACATGATATCTGGACACAGATACCCCCAGGAACCACCTGGTTCATCGTTGTGGATTTGAGTTCTGCTTATTTTTCAGAGGGAATTAGTAAAGGAAATCAATTTTTATTTGCTTTCCAATTTGACAATAAACAATATACCTGGACCACTTTTTGCCAAGGGTACACTCATAGTCCTGCGTATTTTGCGCAGGCCCTAAGAACTGCACTGGTTAATGTGAGGCTCGACCATTCCTCTTTAGTTCATATGTTGATGATTTGCTTTTATGTTCACCAAGTTATGAGACTTGTTTGTCAGATTCCTTGTCTTTATTGTCTCATATTGCTGATTTAGGATTGAAAGTTAATTTGTCAAAATTACAATTTGTATCTCAAAATGTTACTTTCCTGGGTGTTGCCCTAACACCATCTGGTCGTGCAATTTTTATCTCTGCTAGATTGAAATCTATTCTTTCATTGCCTTTCCCAGCAACACCAGCATTACTGTGCAGATTCCTGAGTCTGTTAATATTTTGTAAACAAAGGCTAGCAAATTTCTCAGACCTCACTACTCCGCTTTATGCTCTCATTGGGAAAGAAGGACCTGAAGGTCTCATTGTACCTACATTACCACAGTGGGAAGCTTTTTTGGTATAAAGACTGCCCTGCAAAATGCCCCATGTTTATCTTTGCCAGATTATTCACTGCCGTTCAAACTTTATTTCTTATGGATTGGAACATTAATGGATCTACGAGAGTTTTTGTCATGGTTAAATGACATTAAACCTAATTTGACCTTTACGGCACACATAGCAGATCGACAAATTGATTTTCTTGATGTTACAATATTTAAGGAAAAGGGCCAGTTCAGAACTTCATTATATTGTAAATCAATACAATGCAATAGTTTGCTTAAATTTCAAAGTTTTCACCCTAGTCCCTTGAAGAGAGGTCTTCTGTATGGCCAGTTTTTGAGATTGCGGCGTATTTGTTCATCTGTGGTCGATTTTAAAATACATGCCACTGATTTGAGCAGGCGACTTCTGGATAGGGGTTATCCATTAAAAGTGGTAAAAGTCGCATATCGTCGGGCTTTATATACACATCGTGAATGGTTACTGACTGATGAAAAACCTAATAATTTAAGTGAGGAAATGTCATCATCTCTGGTAGGAATTCTATCTTATACGACGTCAAGCAAAGGTGTCGTCAATATTCTTAAGAAACATTGGCAGATTTTAGAATTGCATCCTTGTTTCCAAAAACCTTTGATGGTGGCTTTTGCACGGGGAGCTAATATGGGGGATATGGTGGCCCGTTCTGCAGTTTTGGTGGATAGGCCTCCCCTACCATCTTTTCAACATAATGGCCATATGATCTGCGGCAATTGCAGTTATTGTTCGTCTGCCTTAACGGGAGTTACATGGACTTATCCTGTGACTGGCCAGCTTTTTAAAAGGCGGTGGGAAACAGATTGCACTTCATCTTTTGTGGTGTATGTGATCTATTGTCCGTGTCCCCTGGTGTATGTGGGGAGAACAACTCAGATGATTAAAATTCGGTTAAGTGAGCATGCTTCCTGTCTTCGGCAAAAAATTGAAACAGCTCCGATGGTTGAACATTGCCTCACATTTGGTCATATTTTTCAGGATTTACATTGGTCAGTCATTGATCATGTACCATTAGATCCCCGAGGTGGGGATCGTGTTAATAAGTTGCAGAGATGCGAACAACGTTGGATTTTCCAATTACGGATGGTGCATCCTGGTGGCCTCAACAAAGAAATTGATTGGCTCAGCGTCATTTGATGTCATCCGATGAACACAGGGTTTCCCCTGAACTAGTCGGGAGTTCCTGTAGTTTTATTGGTTGTCTGGTGTGATTGACAGCAAAGAACAGCCATTCTTATAAGCCTTTGCCCCTTTTAAGGAAACAGCTGTTTTCAGCGTTTTGATGGCGGTTGAATTGAAATATATGGTGATGGCAGCACTTGAAACAGGGCTACAGACCCGAAACGTGCATGTCGTGCCTGAGATTCTGAATTTCGTCGTTTGTAATCCAGCTAAGTAGTGGAGTTTTTTTGGTTTTATGAACACTGATTAAAAGGATGTAACTGAGTGGTGGACATAGTTTGCAATACATGTTCCTTTCCTGTAACATCTGACAAAAAATACTTTTGAATGTTTCACAGGGGTTGTTTTGGTGATTGTTTGATTTTTTGATGAGTTATTGATAGTTATCACTGAATTGTGTTTTTTTTTTTGAGTAGTTCAAACTATATGTGGCTATTTCTGATTCCTCTGCTACCTGTGTGCTTTTGCAGGCTTTCCCGTCTGGCCGCAAGCCAGTGGGTTATTTCTCAAAGCAATTTGACTCGGTAACTCTGGGACTCCCTCCATGTCTATGTAGTTTGGTGGCAGTGGCCTTTGCAATTGAAATTACTGATTTTCTATTTTTACAGCACCCTTTTGAAGTATATGTGTCACATTCAGTTTCCAGGTTGCTTCACTTGACTAAGATTCAGCCTTTGTCCTTCCACTTTGGAAACATTTGGGCACAACAAGGATTTTTGACTTCTGCTAATAAACCAATTAAGCATGCTGCACACATTCATCGTTTACTCCAGGCTGTACTATTGACGGCAGAAGTTGCAGTTTTAAAGTGTAAAGGACATTCCTCTGCTGGAGATTTTATGTCAAAGGGCAACCACTTTGCAGACCAAGACGTCCGGCAAGCAGCTCTCCGAGCTTCAGTATCCCCAACATTGTTGTATTTTGAACCATTTAACGTGACTTTATTTTCCCTTTTATCTCTCTTACAGCATTATGAAGATACTTCCTTTGAAACTCAGACTCTGTGGACTTCATGAGGTGCGACCTGTGATGCACAGGGTTACTGGAAAAAAGATCATCTGCTCATTTGCCCAGACAGTTTATTGTTTCACGTGCCCTGTTCCTGCATCATAAGCTTCACCTTTCAGCTGTGTATGAATCATGCCTTTTAAGTTCTCTGTGGCACAGACCGTGTATACAGCTTGTCTGGACTGGCAGAGAAGGGTCAGACTAGGGTCAGTTATGAGGGTTTCTGCCCTCTTTCCCAAACCATCAAGACCTTTTTTGATTTTGAAGCTTGATTTTACAGACCTGCCCTGTGCCAGAGGGGGGAAGCGGTATTTATTAGTGATCACTGCTCACTCATTTTATTCCTGTTTGGGGTGTATCTTTTGTCCTTTCGTTGCGAATGTCTGGTAGGGAATTGAACAATGGTTTGGTATTAAAAGACAACTTCACACTCCTTATTATCTGCAAAGCTCTGGCCAAGTGGAACAGAAAAATAGGACACTCAAAGGTCATCTACGCACTATGGCTCAGGATTGGGCTACAGATTGGACAGAAGCCCTTCTTTTTGCCCTTATAGCAGTGTGTAATTTCCCCCAGTGTGCTCGAGGAGGCCTGACACCATATAAAATAGTTACTGGATGTCCAGCTACTTCTCCACATGAATTGACAGTAATCCCTGATCCTCAACTTTTGCGCAGCGATATCTTGACTTATTGCTCACCATTGCACTCAGTTTTGTCTGTTTCTCATTTCGATCCTTTAAAAGAAAAATCTAGCCATATGCATGTTAAGCTTGATTTTTTTAAAGGGTGACATTAGATTTATTTTAAGAGAGGTCGTCAGAAGGCCCTATGTTACTCGAGAAAGTTCTGTTTTATCATAATGTAACCAGGCCCTGCCTCCAGTGAACCTAAGCAGGGCTGAGCGTTCGCTACATTCCTCCAGTTGCCCTTATTATAGGAGCTTCTTATAAATTAGCTTTTCATGTTTTTGTCTGTCTTCCAGCTACTTCTCCACATGAATTGACAATAATCCCAGATCCTCAACTTTTGCACAGCGATATCTTGACTTATTGCTCACGATTGCACTCAGTTTTGTCTGTTTCTCCTTTGTTGCAGGTGAATCCTCAGCAGGATACTCCTTCAGAGTTATCGCATCCAGGTCTGAAGCCAGGAGATTGGGTCCTGATTAAGAACCTGCATCTGAAGACACTTTTGGCTCCCAAGTTCCTGGGTCTGTTCCGTGTGCTCCTAGTGGGATATTCAGTCTGTAAAGTGGAAGGACAATTTCATTGGATACATCTTTCACAGTGTAAAAAGGCTCCTTCACAGGATCCAGATGGTGATTCCTTGCATCTGTGAATCAAGGAAGTAAGGCGTCTTCTGTTGTTGCAACACAGAGACTCATGTGGACTTGGACAACAGTAATATTGCAGAAAAGAATATCATGATTGATTGCTTCTTGAATGAACTTTTTATGTAAGAAACTTTTTCAGTACTTGTATTCAGGGTTCGATTCCCACTAGCACTCCTTGTGGCCTTGGGCAAGTCACTTAACCCTCCATTGCCTCGGAAGAAAGGCCTGGCAATCTACTTCCGGTGACACTGCCAAGAAAACCCAGGAGCTTCTGGGTCGCCAGGAGTCAGGCCTGACTCAAAGGCACACATTGCATTGTTGCATTGCTGATTAGGCTGATAGAATTAGTTTGAGTTAGTTCTTTACTGATATATAAGCATGGACCTTTTGGTACTTTACCTCTTCCTCTTGAAGAGATTGGGAGTTGGGTGTGGGTGATGGTTATGGTGCTCATCTTTGTAATGCTAAGAAGGATAGTTTTGTTGTTTTTATTTTTGAATAATTATTTTTGAGTAATTAATAGTCTTAGGTATTTTAGAGGTTTGTTAAGAATGTTTCCTTATCAGGCTATATTTATTTTTTGCCATATTATTGTTAATAAAGCAGTGCTGCATTCAGAATCTTGAGAACGTCATGGGGAACACCTAAATATTTTTGATTCACACTTAGGGGTATGTTTACTAAAGGGCGCTAATTGCGCTGCTGTGACATTATCACGCGATAAGGTACGTTATCACGTGATAATGGCACTTTACCGGGCGAAGACGTACCTTATCGCGCGATAACGCACGCAGCGGTGCAAACGAGTGCTGAGGGTGGAGAAAGGCTCCCGGAGGGCGGAGGAAGGCTCCCCAGGGGCGGAGAGAGAGGGTTAATGGGTGGAGAGTGGGAGGGGAGAGGCTCCCTGCACACTAACGCTGTGGAATCCGGGGCTGAAAACTAACGCCAGTGAAACCCTGGCGTTAAGGCAGATTTGCAGGAAAGAGAAACCATTTCTGTCAGCAATGTACAGCAAAGCCATGTGCACAGAACAAAAGGGCAAATAAACATTGAAAATGACCAGAAGAAAATGTAAAAGCACCATAACCAAGCTGGCCAAGAGTGATATTAATGGGAAGAATAAAAAAACACTACCGAGAAAGCTCCAAAAAAAGACATTAATTTTGAAAGGGTCTATGCTCTGTCCCCCTACAAGGTTAATGATTCCACAGTGAAAAAGCGCTGATCAGGGTTTTCCCTTTCTATTGGACAGGCTTCCTATGGCGTGCACATGTGCTGCAACAGCAGGGTGGGCATGTCGGAACGGGCAACTGGACAGATGCTGGAAAATGGGATACAGAGGGCTGCAGGCGGCACATGCTGTGGTGCCTCTGGGGCACAGTGTGGACTAGGGAGATGCCCAAGTGGCACATAGGAATGCTGAAACTGTACAGCAGCCAGACAGCAACTGATGAGGGCCCAACATGGGCACAAGTGTGTTCCTCACAGTGTCACAGGGGATAGTACCCAGCAGGTACCCCCAAGGGCACAGAAGATTGGCAGACGATGGGGGGGGGAAGTGTGGACATCTATGCAGGCATTCCTACCCTAGAACCCACACCATAGGGGGAGGGGGGCAACCAACCTCAGTCTTGCTGGAGAGCAGACACCCTACAGGGCAGCCAATGCAGAGCTGTACCCATTTCTAAGGCAATGGCAGGTAGACAATACACCTGGAAATGCTCAGCTGCCCCCAACACCATCTGACATTCCCCAGCAGCAAGCACAGTGAGTCACCAGCCACAGAAGCCTGCAAGGTGTTCCAGCCATACACATATAACTGCAGACACCCCTCTAGATAGTCCACAGTGCATGGTCCTGGAACAGATGTGTGCACCCAAAACTGGGATTTGAGCACACCCACCAAGCAGTTAAGTCAGTGATGAGGCCCCAAAGAGAAAAACCCATATATTTCACTGAAAAGAAATGCCATATAGCACTATGGGGAAGCCTAGCCATGCCGTGGTCACTGCTCAGTCAGGGTGAGAGTGACCTCCCAGCAGGACATGCTGTGGCCACCCTGTCGGTGCAGGTAGTGGCCGGGCACTACAATGTCCAAGCCATTGCCCTATGCCCTGTGCTGATGCATCCAGGCCAGGCCACCCTGACCAGGCTATTCCCATGGTACCTTGCTCCTCATTATGCACATTGGCAGGCCAATACTGGCAACAGTGCTAGCAGTGTGGGCTGAGGAGGGTGTTGGCAGCCACCACACATTGGATAGACGGACACACATTCCCCACACCTATGCCAGCATTGTGCATCTATAGAGGTGTTTGGCAGTCCTGGCCACCACACCAGTCCTGGGCACAGTGCAGGCATGGCTATGGTACGCAATACTGTTGGAGTCACTCCCCAGGGTGGTAATCACTGTCAGACACAGGATCTGTAGCACACTCCACAGACATCAGAAAGGTTGCTATGATGCAGTGAAATCAGAAAATTGTGCTTGATATCTGCCAGTAGTCATAGCAACCTTCTGATAGATGTGTACTGTATTCCCAGGTTTAGGGTGGCATTGCTAAGGTATGCAAGTGCTAGTATTGGGAGATGCACGCAGGGCCCAAAATCCTGCCTCTCCAGGCGTCTGTGGCTAATGGAGACTGTGGGTGTGGGTGTTTATGCCCCTGTTGGCCACTGCTCTAGGGCAGAGGTTCCCAACTCCAGTCCTGGTCGGCCAAACACTGTTCGGGTTTTCATGCTGTCCCTAATGAATATACATGAGATACATCTGCATACCATGGGGGAAGTGCATAGAAATACAGCACAGCCATATTTATTAGAGGCAGCATGGAACCTGAATGGTATTTGGCTCCCCAGGACCTCTTTTGGGAGACTCTGCTCTAGGTAATGCGCATGTTTATGGTGTCTGTGCTCTGTAGGGTAAAATGTAGGTGTTGTGGGCATGTTTACCTTATCTGCACTAACGATTCTGTCTGTATTACCATGTTTTAGTGGTGGGTAAAATATGGAGACTGGGTTGTCAGGAACCACAGCTGGGACTTGAACCTGTGACCTTATGCTCCTGAATGCACTGGCTGTGTGCACTGCACCACCATCTTGCCACAGAAACAGTGTATTCCCTGGGGAGTCCATAACTGTTTGTCAGACAGTGCCTGTCTGTTGCAGTGCACGGCACCCACCTACACAGGGCTAGGCCATGGTCTGCTGTGGGCAGCAGCCACTGTCCCCTCCACCACTGGTACCCCTCTGCCACCATGCTGACATGCCCTTCTGCTGGTGGAGCTGGTGTTGCACAGTCTTGGGCCATCCAGTGTGCAGGTAGGCAGCAGCCTATGGTGTGTGTTCTGGGGTAGGGGTGCCTGCATAGGTGTCCATGCTTCCCCCCAGCACCGCCTGCCAATGTTCTGTGCCCTTGGGGGTACCTGCTGGGTACTATCCCCTGTGACACTGTGGGAGACACACTCGTGCCCATGTTGGGTCCTCATCAGTTGCTGTCTGGCTGCTCTACTGTTTCAGCATTCCTATGGGCCACCTAGGCATCACCCCAGTCTGCACTGTGGCCCAGCTGCTCCACAGCATGTGCCGCCTGCAGCCCTCTGTGTCCCCTTTTCCAGCATCTGTCCAGTTGCCCGTTCCAATATGCCCGCCCTGCTGTTGTGGAACATGTGCATGCCATAGGGACATTGTCCATGGAAAGTGTGACAAGGCAGAGGCCCAGAAACAGGAGAAAATGGGTTTAAATCACTTTCTGTCACCTCAGAGGCTTGGAGAGGCAGGACAGGAAGGGGTTAAGTTTCCTGCACACAAACATTCTCTGCAGAGAAGAGCAGGGAAAGAACCACACCCTAGCTCTAGGCTAACCCAGAGACATAGCCAATCAGGGAGGTGGGCGGAGTCAGACCGGATTGGGCCACTCTGCACTCATAACCAGGAAGCAGCAGTTAGCAGAAGATTCAGATTCGGATTCAGAGGCAGAGAGAGGTCCAGACTCGAGAGAGGAATCAAGGAGGAGAGGAACTGGTTACAGAGCAGTGCAAGCAGAAAGGCTGAGCCCAAAGGAACTAAGGAGAGAACCAGGGAAGGGAGAGTTCCTGCAGGTGGTCCTGGAAGAGGGACAGGCAGACCTCAGCTCCATGAGAGAGAAAACCCTGGAGGTGACCCAGAGCTGGATTCAGAAGCCTGGAATACTGACTGGGAGTCAGGGGAGTTCCCCAGAGGCAGACGCTGCAAAAACCAGGTCAGAGCAAACTCTTCTAAGCCTTGTAAAGTAAATAGCTTTGAGAGAAGTCAGTCTATAGGAACTGACAATAGACCGCTTGCTAAAAGAGGCAGGGGTAAACCAGACCCTGAATATAAACCTGAAGTTAATAGAGGGAAGAGGGGCTATAAAAAAGTCCCTGTTAGAAAGCTGCAAACATTTCCATGGTATAGACAGCGTGACCTAAGCTCTAGTTCAGAGGAGCACACACCTGCTTGCCAGCAAGAGGCTAATTGGCAGCAATCGTGCAGAGAGCTAAGGGAACCCTTTGAGGACCAAGAGGAAGCAATGGAATTGGGGGCTCCATTATCTAGTTCCAGTGAGTCAGAAATGGAGTGTGGAATTTGCATGATAGAGTGAAGAACTAGAAGTATTCCTAATTGATGATTGAGTGCTGAGAAGCCTTAAGCCAATGTTCTAAAACTTGCATGAGAGACAGCAGCGTTCTAGTGAACGGAATGAATCAAAGCTTCGTGTGGTACAGCGGTGAATAGAAGGCAATATAGAGAAACTGTTCCTACACAAGAAGGCAGTCATTAATAAGCCAGAGTTGTGGAGATTGCCATTTCTATGGGAAGCTGTTTGACACTAGAAAGAAATACAACAGGAGAAAGATTCTTTATTACCAGTAGATACTGCGAAAGCAGTACTAGAAGATTGAAGCCCTGTTGTAGTAATGAAGCTGGAAGAATGATGAAAGCTTGTAAATATTTTTATGTGTCCCTGAGAAGTATCAGGAGAAGCTATATGAACACTTGAACTTTTATTTGGTACAGAAGGTTACCATTATACTTCTGTGGCGGGGGAGTAAGTCCTGTACGGTGTCCTTTGCTATACTTTGTGCAAATACCTTATGCATGAATAAAGCATTACTTACTTTGGAAACCCAACCTTGGCTGTCGTCACTCACTCCACAACTACAGTAGGAAGGCTTCAGCACTAACAAGGACTCTTTTAAACTCACCCCACTGTGTGGCTCACATCCCCTTGGCCTGCTTACGCCACAGGCTAGGCGGTGCGTTGTCACAAAAGGGAAAACCCTGATCAGTGCTATTGCACTGTGGGATCATTCACCTTGTATGGGGACAGAGCATAGACCCTTCCAACCTTCATTTCTATTTTTGGGGTCTTTCTCGAGTGTGTTTTTTGCTGTTCCCCATTAGTATCACTATTGCCCAGCTTGGTTATAGTTTTTTAATATTTTGTTGGGGTCATTTTCAATGTTTATTTGCCCTTTTGTTCCGTGCACATGTATCACACATCACTTTTTGTAGGTTTCCCTGGTTGTGCTGTACATTGCTGACAGAAATGGTTTCTCTTCCCTTTAAATTAGCTCTAATGCGAGGTTTTCACTGGCGTTAGTTTTGGCCTCAGATTTCACATCGTTAGTGTGCGGGGAGCCTCTCCCCTCCCACTCTCCACCCATTGACCCCTTCTCTCCGCCCCTGGGGAGCTTTCCTCTGCCCTCCCGGAGCCTTTCCCCGCCTTCAGTGCTCGTTTGCGCCGCTGTGCGCGTTAGCGCGCGCTAAGGCACCTTTGTGCCCCGTAAAGTGCCATTATCGTACGCTAAGGTACCTTAGCGTGCGATAATTGCACAGCGCGCACGTTAGGAAGATTTAGTAAACATACCCCTTAGAGCAGGGGTAGGGAACACCGGTCATGGAGAGCCGCAACCCTGCAGGTTTTCGGAATAGCCCTAATGAATATGCATGAATATATTTGCATTAGAGATATCCTGCCAACCTGACTGGTTTGTGGCCCTCCAGGGCTGGATTTGGAGACCCCTGCCTTACACCTCTGTCATTTAAGATTGTGAGTGGACAAGGTGCAGATGTCCAAGACATCAAGAAGGTTAGATAGAATTTGTCACAGTCCTCCTCACTTCTCACCACCACCACCACCACCACCAAAAAATTGTCTATTAGACAACTTTTTGGTGGTGGTGAGAATCGAGGAGGAATGTGACACATTCTATATACCCTTTCGATGTCTAGGACATCTGTACCTTGCCCACTCACGATCTTAAATGACAGAGGTGTAAGGCAGGGGTCTCCAAATCCAGCCCTGGAGGGCCACAAACCAGTCAGCTTGGCAGGATATATCTAATGCAAATATATCTCTTGCATATTCATTAGGGCTATTCCGAAAACCTGCAGGGTTGCGGCTCTCCAGGACCGGTGTTCCCTACCCCTGCCTTAGAGTATTTCCCAGAAGATAAATACTTACAAGTGCAGATATTTTTCAATCAGTAGCAGTCCTTTTTGCTAGTTCTTCAAGACTTTGGTAATCCTTCAAGACTGGGACCTGCATGATTAGAAAAATAAAATTACCAGATAGCAAAGGTAGAAAAAGAATTTTATTTTCAATTTAGTGAATGGAATATGTCAATTTTTAGATTTTACATCTGCTATCTTTATATTTTACACAGTACTAGGGGAAATGCATCACTGTTTCTACTTTTCTGATGTTGCATTAAATGTAGAGTGTGGTTTCTTGAGGTTTATGTTTAATTTTTGTCTACATATTTCAACTTTCAGGTTATGGTACCTTACTCTGTACTTGGCGAGGGTCTATGTGTATTCTTTGTGTGTGAGACTGAGACCAGGTGTTCTGTTAACACTGAGTTTCTAGGAACCACAGCAAGCAAGAGTCGAAAGACGTAAGGAAATATTCAAAGGCTCATTGAATATTTCCTTACGTCTTTCGACTCTTGCTTGCTGTGGTTCCTGGTGTTAGTTGCAAGAGCTGCGCTCCTGGTTTTGTTTGGTTAACACTGAGTTTCTATGCAGGACCAGATTTAGAGGATGCAATCAGGCAGCTGCCCCAGGACCCCATGCCTTAAGGGGCCCAAAACCTGCACAGAACTGAAGCAGGCACACCCTGGCAATGGTTTTTGATAATCTCTCTTAAATTTCTAATCCCAGGCCTCTGCATCTCTAACACTGGCCCTGTGTCTACGTAATCAGCTTGTTGAAGTTTCCCAAAAGGTGTCTCGATGTTCTAGGGCCAACTGCAATATTAACAGTGCCGTCTTTTCCTAGCTAATGCAGGTGTGTGAGTTCGGGCAGTTAGTACTGTAAGATTTGCTCAGTAGGTCCTGAGTATTTCTTGGTTATAAAATATTTATTCAAACGAGGCCCCGAAATGGGTCTCTGCACATGGCCCCGCATCCCCCTTTGGGCTGCCCCTGGGAACAGCCTCCCACTGGAGGTGGTGGAGACAAGAACAGTATCTGAATTAAGAAAGCATGAGACAAGTACAGAGGATCTCTGAGGGAGAGGAAGAGATTGTAGAACTTAATAGTTTTTATGGATGGGCAGCTTGAATGGGCTATTTGGCCTTATCTATTTATTTAACTAGGCTTACCGTATATACTGCTTTTTTTCTACCATTCAAAGCTGTGTACATTCAGGTACTGTATATATATTTTCCCTTGTTCCTGAAAGGCTCTCAATCTATGCTTTTGTATTTGAGGCAGCAGAGGGCTAAGTGGCTTGCCCAAGACCACAAGGAGCACCTGTGGGACTAGAAACCCCAGTCCTCCCGGCCCAAGGTTGCTGTCTTCTAGCAGGATTTGAACTCCTGGCCCAAGGTTACTTGCCCCAACCACTAGACCACTCCTCCCTCTTATCTTTAAAGGCATGCATATCTATAAAAGCCTTATCTGCATTCATTTTCTCTGCTTCTTTTTTTACTTTAGACTCTGCTGGAGAATCCATGTCAGGTTTTCAAGACTTAGGGGTCAGTTTACTAAACAACGATAGCAGTGATTGTGCAAAATTGGTGCCGCAGCACCATTGAATAAACAGGGCCGCGGCTCCAATTTCACATGATCGCCATTATTGCTATTTAGTAAACAGACCCCTTAGTCTCCCCCATCCTACAGGTGTACCTAGGAGGAGGGCAACACAAAAATGACATCTGACATGGAGCCCGAGGGCATAGGAGACATGATGTTGGGTGTTTTGCAATATCTAGGACTGTTATATGTGTTACAATTGGAAGAAAAATCACGAACTGTATCGTTGAGATGGCTGCCATTATTACCACTGGACAAGGAAAATGGAGGAAATGTCCAAAAACTCAGAAAGAATAATGTTCTACACATGTTCATGATGTCTTCCGCAGCTTTGAGGGGGTGCAGTGAAAAGAAACTGGAAATTGGGAGCCCGTCAGTATCACCATGAAGCAATATCTGCCATTTGGCAATTGCAGTGTGAAACCACGGTAGGAGTTTTGAAGGTGTTAAGGGGGAAAAAGAGGAGAGAAGCAAAGAGGGAGAGGAAAACAGCATCAAGATCTGTTGGAGGATAGTCAAATTGGGGACTGCCATGAGTTTGCTGGTGGTCTGCAGTACTCAAAAGTGGCCCCTTACCAAATACAGGGATCATCGAAAGTTATCATGCAAGGGACGCTTCTATGACATCTCTGCATACAGAAATTCTTTTTTTTTAATTTATGCAAGTTTCAACAATCTACAAGCATATGCTTGAATGCAGAAACAAAAGAGATGACTTGTAAAGTAACATATTTCAAAAGAAAAGAAAAAAAAGAAGATTGAATTACAATTCAAGGACAAATATACAAATCACTTCTACATTGAACCACAATCAAAAGTGTGTGTGTGTGTGGGAGGAGGGGGGGGGAATGTAGAGAAAGAAATAAAGAGTAAAAGAAAATAAGACAACAAAGGCAATAGGCACAACCCCAATCTACAATATCAAGTCATGAATCAAACAAGCCCTTCAAGTAAGCAGAGTAGAGCTAGACAATTTCTTCATATCTATAAAGGCACACAATTGTTCAGGAAAAAGAAAGACATATCTAATTTCAAGGAAATTGACTATACTTTACATAGGTATCTAAGAAGAAAAGTTGCATCCAGTGTCAACGTCTCCTGCCGCATCCCCAGAAATAACTTCCTACGATCTTGGGTACTTCGTGCAACATCCTGAAATAACCAGATCTTTGGGCCATAAAAGGGAAGCTTAGAATTCTTAAAATAAGCCACAATATCATTCTAAGATCTTGTTCAAACACAAAACTAACTAAGTAGCTCTATCTTGGACCTCAGTCAATGAAGTCTCTAATAATTAATCCTGACACATTTAATGGCTCTTCAGACACTCCTCTCTAAGGGGTATGTTTACTAAACCCTCTTAACGTGCGCGCTGCGTTAGTCTGCAGGATGCCATAAAAGGAGTGGGCGGTCCAGTCAAAAGTAGCAAAACGGGATTAGCGTGCGCGCTCTTGTGCGCTGTGTGCTCTTGTGCGCCACGCACATTAGCGCACGAGAAACGCACGCGAGAAGCATAAGCAGGCGCGCTGATGTGCAACCAAAGGAATAGGGCTGCAGTACAATGGTGAAGACACTGACAGATGGTGCAGGGGTCATGGGTTCAATCCCCCACTGTGCCCAATGAATAAGGCTGGCTGAGGCACTGCCATTTATGTGTAATATTGCATTATGAGGCATTTTAATTACTGCTGCTAGCAAACGCACTCTCAAAGCGCTGTAACATAAGGTGCTGCATAAGGCACCCCATAAGGTACCCCCTCCCCCTCCCTCCCTCCCCCCGCCCCCTCCCCCCCTCCCCCCCCTCCCCCCTCCCTCCCCTCCTCCCCCCCGCCCCCCTCCCTCCCCCCTCCCCCCTCCCCTCCTCCCTCCCCCCCTCTCCCCCCTCCCCCCTCCCCCTCCCTCCCTCCCCTCTCCCCCCCCCCCCTCCCCCCTCCCTCCCTCCCCCCCCCCCCCCTCCCCCCTCCCCTCCCCCCCTCCCCCCCTCTCCCCCCTCCCCCCCTCCCTCCCTCCCTCCCTCCCTCTCCCCCCCCCTCCCTCCCCTCCCTCCCTCCCCCCCGCTGTAGCGATCGTTGCTGCGCGGCGTGCAATACTGCACGCAACTGCGTGTTATCGGTTACGCTGTACCGCCCATGTCCTTTTTTGGCTTTCCTTCCACTAACGCGGCTCCTAACGTGAATTGCACTAACGCAGTTTAGTAAACATACCCCTTAGTCAGCGGTTTGCTTCGTTTCTTTGATGGTATTAGAAATGGAGATAAGGGAACAGAGTAGCAGAGGGAACCTAGCAAAAACTATTGCAGACATGCCACCATCTTGGCCCCTCCTGGACATGCGCTTTCTGCATACAGAAATTCTTTAAATTCCAATCCTGAACATTGACTTTGGACTCAAGCCCTTGAATCCTAAGGTCTGTTCTTTTCAGTCTACCTGAAAAGGGGAATTACAATTTAGTGATGGTAAGTCATATTCTTCCTTTGTGGTTGCAGCAGAGGTCTCTGAGATCCCAGTGGAAGAGGATGTGGTTCCCAGTGCTGACCCTCCTGAGGTCATCTCAAGTGCCTATTTGAGCAGCAAGATCTGAATACATAACCCCAATGCTGAAACACCTCCACTGGCTGCTGATAACAATGCAAATAAAATACAAAGCTCTAGTCACCATATTCAAAATATCATTTAATCTATATTCTGACCACCTTCAATCTCTTTTATATAAGACATAAAATAACCAAACCAGGAGATCGAACGCCCAGCATACATTCACAATACCGACATCAAAAACTAAACGCTCACAAGTTGCTTGTAGGAGAGCATTCTCATTATACGCACGGTCCATCTGGAACACACTCCCAGTAGATATAAGAACAACAACAGAACTTAAAGACTTTAAAAGAAAACTCAAGACACATCTTTTCAGAGAGTGCTTTGGAGATGTAACCTAACAGAAACATCAGTAGTAACTCAATGCACAATTAACAACTCCTAGGGGTATGTTTACTAAACTGTCTTAATGTGCGCTATGTGATGTTATCGCACGATAAGGTACCTTATCGCGCGATAATGGTGCTTTACTGGGCGGTAAGGTACCGCATCGCGCGATAACGCGCACAGCGGCGAAAACGAGCGCTGAGGGTGGGGAAAGGCTCCTGGAGGGCGGAGGAAGGCTCCCCAGGGGCAGAGAGAGGGGGTCAATGGGTGGAGAGTGGGAGGGGAGAGGTTCTCTGCACACTAACGCTGTGAAATCCGAGGCTGAAAACTAACGCCAGTGAAACCCTGGCATTAGAGCTGATTTAAAGGAAAGAGAAACTATTTCCGTCAGCAATGTACAGCAAAACCAGGGAAACCAACAAAAAGTGATAAGTGTGATACATGTGCACGGAACAAAAGGGCAAATGAACATTGAAAATGACCCCAACAAAATATAAAAAAAATATAACCAAGCTGGGCAATAGTGATACTAATGAGAAAAAGCAAAAACACACCCAAGAAAGCCCCAAAAAACAGATATGAAGGTTGGAAGGGTCTATGCTCTGTCCCTATACAAGGTGAATGATCCCACAGTGCAATAGCACTGATCATGGTTTTCCCTTTCCATTGGATAGTGTCCCTATGGCATGCACATTTTCCACAACAGCAGGGCGGGCATGTTGGAACGGGAAACTGGACAGATGCTGGAAAAGGGGACACAGAGGGCTGCAGGCGGCACATGCAGTGGAGCAGCTAGGCCACAGTGCAGACTGGGGTGATGCCTAGGTGACCCATACGAATGCTGAAACAGTAGAGCAGCCAGACAGCAACTGATGAGGGCCCAACATGGGTACGAGTGTGTTTCCCACAGTGTCACAGGGGATAGTACCCAGCAGGTACCCCCAAGGGCACAGAATATTGGCAGGCGGTGCTGGGGGGAAGCGTGGACACCTATGCGTGGACACCTAAGCGTGGACACCTGTCCTTGGTCCGATTCTTTTTAACATCTTTTTTAGTGATATAGCGGAAGGGCTTTCAGGTAAGGTTTGCCTCTTTGCGGATGATACCAAAATCTGCAATAGAGTAGACACCCAGGAAGGGGTAGATAACATGAGGAGGGATCTAGCTAAGCTTGAAGAATGGTCTAGAATTTGGCAGCTGGGATTTAATGTTAAAAAATGTAAGGTCATGCATTTGGGCTGCAGCAATCCAAGGGAGCAATATAGTATAGGGGGTGAAGTACTTTTGTCCACTAAAGAAGAGCGGGACCTAGGCGTGGTAGTGTCTGATGATCTTAAAGTAGCTAAACAGGTAGAAAAGGCAACGGCAAAAGCTAGAAGGATGCTTGGGTGCATACGGAGAGGAATGGCTAGCAGAAAAAAGGAGGTGATAATGCCTCTGTATAAGTCTTTGGTGCGACCTCATTTGGAGTATAGTGTGCAATTCTGGAGACCGCACGTTCAAAAGGATGTGAACAGGATGGAGTCGGTGCAGAGGGTGGCTACTAAGATGATTAGTGGTCTTCATTATAAAGCATATGAGGACAGACTGAAGGATCTTAATATGTACACCTTAGAGGAAAGGCGGGATAGAGGTGATATGATCGAGATGTTTAAATACCTCCATGGCATAAATGTTCAGGGAGAGAGCCTCTTTCAATTGAAAGCAAGTTCTGCTACGAGGGGACATGGGATGAGGGTGAAGGGAGAGAGATTCAGGAGTGATATGCGGAAATATTTCTTTACGGAAAGAGTAGTGGATCCGTGAAATAGTCTCCCAGTGGAGGTGATAGAGATGAGAAAGCAACAAAGGACAAGAGTCGTAGGTGGGTGTAAACCAATTTATTAACCCCTACGCATTTCGGCCGTAGCCTTCTTCAGGGGGCACACAGCTAAATGACATACAACATAAAAAACATATAAATATATTAAAAATATATTAAAAATCATATTTGCCTTATATCAATGGACCAATGTTATAAATATATACATAAAAAACGTATTCGTGTACAAGTGCTCAATAGATTAATATAAACTCACAAATCCAAAAATATATACATTTATAATAAACAAAGAAATGCAGGGTGGAATAATGGGATAAATAAACAATGAGTGTTCAAATAAAATATTATGTTTAAAAAATATATATATGTACATGATGGTAAACTTGTTATATGAAGTAATAGGACGAGAGGGGGGGAGAGAGGGAAGGGGAGGGGGGAGGGGGAGGGGGGAGAGGGAAGGTGGGAGGGGGTAGAGAAAGGGGAGGGAAGGGGGAGAGGGAAGTGGGGGAGAGGGGGAGGGAGTAGGGGGGGGAGGGGGACGGGGGAGAGGGAAGGGGGGGGAGGGGGTAGAGAAAGGGGAGGGAAGGGGTAGAGTGAAGGGGGGGGGGAGAGGGGGAGGGAGGAGGGGGAGGGGGAGGGGAGGGGAAGGAGGAAAGAGGAAAAGAAGTTTACTGGTTAACTCACATGTGTATGATCGACGAGATCTGCAAATCGTAAATTGTATTCACCGAAGCAACTAAGATTTAAATAACACATAATATTGAGTATTGTTTGTAAAGGATTAGAGGGGGAGGGGGGAGGGGAGAGGGGGGAGGGGGGGAAAGAGAGGGGAGAGGGAAGAGAGGCTGGCTGTGCACTTTAGCCACACAATCTGTGAGCCTTTGAAAATGAAAAAATGAAAAAATGATCCGTTTGAAATGTAATATGTCAAAAAATAGCTTATAATAATACTGGATAGCATGATGTGCATGAAAACAATGTAACGAAAAACAACGTTGAGAAAATAAAATAAACTTCTTACTTACATATAAACCTTCTAATGTATGTTTATATCATCTGCAAAAACGCTGTAAAATAAACACATTGAAAAATTGATCTATATAGACTTTTTATTATATTATTGTTTAAAAAAATTATTATATAAAAATTTTATAATTTAAAAAATATATTTAAGAGTTGTTGAGGAAACTATTGTAACGGTAGAAAGATACCTCGCAGTATACTGAAACTTGATGCTAAATTGCATTCAGGAGAGCAGAATGTTAAGACTGAAAAGCCTAACTCAAATTAAACTGGATAATGCCTCAGACAGCACTGGGTAAAAGTACTATTATTCATCAGGCCCACTCAGGACTCAAACTCATGACCCCTGTACTATCAGTCAATGTCGTAACCATTGTACTAAACCTCTGTTGCTATATTTGTAGGTCACCGCGCCTACTTAAGAGTAACGTGTGTTGCCGCACGCTGCTCCCTTTATTGGGCGATAATGTGCGGCGCGCACATTATCACGCGATAACGTGCACAGCGCATGTTATTGTGCGATAATGCCGTTTTGCTACATTAAGGGGCATGTTTACTAACAGGCCGGTAAAGTGCGGGTCGCGGTAGAGTGAGTGTGCCGTATAAGGAGTGGGCGTTCCGTCCTGAAGAAGAAAAGCCGTGATTGACAGATGCGCTAAGGTGCGCGGCGCCCGTGTGCGCTCCGCACCTTACCGCAAATGAGAGCCGAACGGGAGGCATATGTGTCGCGCTGATCAAACAGAAGGACAGAGCCACAGCACAATGGTTGAAGCACTGACCAATGGTGCAGGGAGCAGGGGTTCAAAACTACACAATGCGCAATGGCTTGCTGAGGCGTTAGTTTATGAGGCAGAGGAATACTGGGCCAAATAAAGCAGCCCGCTGAGTTTTTTTTTGGCTCACATCAAAACTGGATGGGATAAGGAGGCGCGCTGATGTCTTTATGCGACATTTGAATACTGGGCGGCATAAAGCGTCGCGCTGATGTTATCTGGCGGCATATTACTACTGGGCGGCATAAGGCGGTGCGCCGGTTACGGCGGCAATCGCATAATGGAAGGTATAAGTGGGGCGCTGATGTGCAAACAGAAACCCAGAGCCACAGCACAATGGTTAAGGCAGTTACCAATGGTGCAGGGATCAGGGTCCGATCCCCCACAGTGCACAATGTAGACAGCTGCCTGAGGTATGTTTATTATAGGAGGCATAGAAATAATGGACATCATAACGCGGCACGCAGTTGTTTGTGACGCAAGGTAATACTGGCTTGCATAAGTGGCGCATGGATGTTAAATTAGAAGAGCAGAGCCACAGCACAATGGTTATAGCTCCCACCAATGCTGCAGGGATCAGGGGTTCAATCCCCACAGTGACTAATGCAGACTGCTGTTTGCTGTGTAATGTGAGGAGGCTGATATATAATGGGTGGCATAAGGCGGTGGTATGCTGGGCAGAGAGCGTTGCGCCACTGTTTTCTGAGTCATGTCAATACTGAAAGGCATAAGTGACGTGCTGATGTGCAAATCAGAGAGCAAAGCTGCAGCACAATGGTTACCACACCAACCAATGCTGCAGGGATCAGGGGTACGATACCCAACAGTGCAAAATGAAGATAGCTGGCTGAGGCAGTAGCTGTTAGGGGTAATATTGTTTTAGGAGTACCTTATTGTATATTTGTAGAATCATAACTGATAGCAAATACACTCTCAAAGCAGTGTAACAGAACGTCGCCCATAGGTTAATGCAGAGGGCACATGTGAAAATGCAATGTCCGCCATGGCACCCTACAATGTTGGTGAAAGTGTAGCCAAGTGTGCTATATGAGGCAGGGTAAGGTGAGAGCACTGTCCCAGATGGCAGCAGTGTGCATTGTAACGTATGGGAAATGTAAGTCGGTGTGTTGACCAAGGTCTGCCATACCTGATTTGGCAGGGAGGGGCTGCAGACAGGGGCAGGCGACTGATATGAACAGGGGAGTAGAGTGTATCTTATCTTGTAAACTGCCCTATTCCCGTTGGAGTACTACAGCTCCATTAAACTCATGCTCTGGGGAAGAAGCCAATACTCCTCTGTTGTGAATGCTGACAACTTGTGCAGATAGTGAATGATGGAGGGGTGTTCATGGTTTGAATGTTCCAGTGAATAAGGTTGGCAGAGGTATGTCAACTGTCTGTGTGCAACTGTACAGCAATCTGTGATGCTGTCTCAAAAGAACTACCCCCTTGTGCCAGATATTAATGCACCTTTTATGGTGTTTCAGAAGGCACACACGTTGCTAGGAAATGAAAACCTCATTCTCCACAAAGGCCATGTGGAAAGGCTGTCAACTCCCAAGACACTATTGTATGTAACCCATAAGCTGTGTCAATCAAAGGCATGGCAAAAGATGCCCCAAGGATGTAGAGATGAACCCAGAAACGTAACCAACTAGCACTAACATCCCTCAGTTGGAATGGCAAAGGAGGTATGTGGCAAACCCACACGTAACACAAGCACTGCACAGAGCTAAAACACAAAAACAATACAAAATTAAAAGAGGGATGAAGATCAGTTGCTGAACTGCAGAAATCATCCCCATCCCATGTGGCACCCATTAAAATGGACAAACATATTCTGGCTAAGTACAGTCATGCACAGAGTGATGTTAATGTACCGTGCTATAATGACTGTGTGTGAAAGAGGATGGTAAGATGTGGCCAGCAGAGGAGGCTCAAATGGCAGAATAGGTGACATATCAGGATGACTGTGGAGTAAAAGTGCTATGCAGAGCACACACAGGAGAGGCAATCAGGGACAGCTGCAATGCTGGAATGTGTAGGAGGCCAGGATGTGGGTTATCAGCATGCACATCAGGGTAGGATGGCACACAGTTGCCATTACAGAACATTGTATGGAAGGATGGGTAACAACCCAGTTGAGGGTACAATATGCTCACAGCACACATCAGTACATATATGACCCTCAAACAAATGTTAAACACCTTTTATGGAAAAGCATACAAATATAAGACACCACAGAGGAAGCACACTAATGACCACTACCACAAATCACAATGGCTAAACCGGCATGCCACACCAACAATGTGAGCTCCTTAGCAAAGACTGCAGAAAGAAAGAGTGCAGTCCATGAAACAAACCGCCTGCTGACTGTCAGGACAAGCAAACACCAAAAAGTAAGCATGATGAAATGCACATGCAGAGCTGCTAATTACTCATACAATTGCAGTCTGTATTTGTGATGTGGTGCACATGTGCACACACAATGAAATGTTCCGCAGTGGATACAGCATGCAAAAGAGGGGAAAAATATACCACAAGGGCAACAGAGGACGGTATGTGGATCATGTTAATAATTTGGATCAGGACATGAGAAAGTTCCACATGTAATCAGGTGTAACACACAACACCTGAATCACAGAAAACCAAAACCCCCTGCTGTGTTGCCATGTAAACACCCTAAAGTGGGACACCTCTGAAAAAAAAATAATATGTGATGGCTAAGCAGCACACAGGATGCACCTTGACGTACAGTGAGGAGAGAGAAGGGTGTATGTAGAGGTGAGGAACCTGCTGTTACCTCATGGTACAGTCAGCAGATTAGAAAACAAAGGATATAGCACATGTGCTAATCAAAACAAAAAACTACAGAGTATAAACACATGACTGTAGCCACTCCCAGAAACAGTACACTGAGTACACAGTAACACACTGAGCACACTGAGCCAAGCATACGAAGCACACTGTGTGGCAACCGTGAATACCCAGTGAGGTCACATGTGTCTGCCAGATACACAGCTGTCACTGTACAAGGATGCGAGCACAGGTGGCACATGTACATGTGTGGCAAATGGCCCCAGACAAGTGTTAATGTGATCAAAGAGAGAAGGACTAACCTACTGTTAACAAAATGGCCTTGGACCCAAGCAAACACTGATCAATTCCCACTAGCACCCCATGTGGCCTAGGTCAAGTCATGTAACCCCTCATTACTGTGGAACAAAGACCAGTTAATCCTCATCCAATGATATTGACAAAATAAACAATGCAGTCCCTGGGTCACAAAGACGCAGGACTGATAAACAGGCAATGCAATGTGTGCCTTTGTATCACCCTGCTCAATCACCAAAAGAGCCACATGTATGTGGAATAAATATCTCTATTTGGTTTACACATCACAAATAGTGTAGTCAGTGCCATCATAATATGAAGGTGAGTGCATCTCTGATGGAATATTGAAACCCCTCTAATAGGGCATAAATGTAACTCACACAGAAAAGTTAATTCATCCACCACAAATGAAGAGCATGAGATATAATGTGCAGCCACTGCATACAATGCACTGGCCAGCAGACCCCCAGCCCCTACCTGATGCTGCATGCTGCAAAGGTGTAATGCACATATGAGTGCATGTAGAGAGTTGGCGCTGCATATTGAGGACACAACACACATCATGTGTCCCTCAAACCATATCCATCTTGCAACACAGGAGACAACCAAACCAAACAAGCCTATGTTGAGAAAAGTTTTTATTGTGAAAATCACGCTGGGAAAGTAATGTGTGAGGTCTCACATAATGTCTGAGCTAGGAATCAAAGCTGCAACAATGTAGACACAAACGCTCCTCAAAATCACAATGAGTATATGCAACAGGTAGGACAGGCACATGAACACAAACACAATACAAACTCAACTACCTTCCCATACCTATACATATACCACCATGAAGGAGGTGGCCCTGCAACCTTTTCAGAGTATACAGTGTTTGGCCACATATAACATAATACATGGAATGCACAATTGACGAAGTGCAACGGTGACCCACATTGCCACACTGCAAACATCATGTCGCAATGTGAGTGTCCCTACCACAGGGCATAGCCTGGACTGTGCACATGGGAAATGCAAGGTGTTGACATACATGCAGACTGTCACGTCTGCACATCCAACAAACACAATAAGCAGCATCTGAACAAGGAAATGAGGGCCAAACATCCTATACGGAGCCACAAAGAAGTCTGAGGTCCACATGTTTTGTCTCACAAACATAGTCCGTCATATGCAAAAGCACCATCCACAGTGCAACATGAGACAGTGATGCCACACATGCACGTAAACACCCTTGTCACATTGACCACATTAATTAAAGATGGTCGTGTGTCCAAAATCATTGTTGAGGTAACACTTGTAGCATGTGCATGTGGAAAGCAGGTGGACATACACAATAGGAGTGCTCCATCGTTGGCTGTATGGCGCAAACATGGGTGTATGCTTGATTAGGAAGAAAAAGATGAGGGTATCCTGGGTGGCATGTCACACCCAGGGCCAAAACTTAACAATACTAAAACTGTGTTCGAATGGATCAGCTGCACTATCCATGTCATTTGCTGCTGCACACGGGGGGAACACTGCCAAAAGTAACAATACTATGTGCAATCCAACAGGTGAGGTTAATAGTGTTCCACCAAATATGGCTAGGAATAGTCAAGCGTGACATGTCAACATTCCACTGTCTTTGAAAGTTCATGTGTGTTCTCAACAATGAGCAGGACTCCCTGCAGAAACATCACACAAACAGTGCAGAGAACACCTCTGTAATGGAGAATTAAGTAGCTTAATAGTAATACTGTCCATCGCAGTCATATGTCGCACTCGCAGAGGTAAAACATCCAATGGGCCACTTTCTGGTGTAAAATGTCTATGGTGTTGTTTCTTCAAAAGGTGGGTGATGGTGACACCAGATGCACTGTAATAGATGTGTCCGGTATGTACTCAGCCCTGTGTCATGAGAGGATACGTATGTTCTTGTTAGCCACCTATGAAAAACACCACACAATGCACACCGTTACACCTTTGCAAATGCACAAGAAAGGTATGTGAAACCACACAGTACATTACTCAACAAAACATTGGTGATGACATCATTAATCCTAAACACACACATGGGTAAAACATGGGTATGGTCATGTCCATGCTCCTGTCACACAGGTGTGTCACAGCTACACACGACATGCATCTGTTTATGTGCACATAGAGGAAACATTATATGCATATAAGACAATTATGAATCATCAACAGGTAAACATAGATACAAATCTGCAATTAACAAATGTGCAACTTACCTTGTGTGTGCATCAGGTGTATGTCAGCAATCCCATGAACCACTACACAGCAATAAGAGGTGACAGTGAAGGCAGAGAATCTCAGCAGTCCGTGTACAAACAAAAGGTCAAGCCGCTGCTGATGCATGTCCACATTATGGTCATATCTGAAAATAAATAAAGGTGAACATCAGTGGTGACTCAGAACACAAGACACATTTTGTCGCACACCACACAACACATGTTGATAATACGCATAAGGTAAACAGCACTACGGAACACATACCACAGTCACAACTGCCCCCCAGGTGCACAGTCCCCTCACAGTACATGATAATGTACTATGCCTGAAGAGTGTCTCATCACACAGGCAACCTGTAATCACCCACACACAAAGTATGCATATTTCTGCATTCCAGCTGCAACACATGGCCTGTATGTGTCCAAGTGGACCTTTAGACATATAAAGGCCCCGTGAACCGGCAATAATACCCTGTTGTTGGCTTATGGTACAATGTTGGGGTAGGGAGCAAGTGGAGGCAAACCAAATACAAACCTTAAATACACACACATGCAGATATGCTGTAACTGTCACATATACAGTGTGGCACAGGACATGCTGAACACAAACACATGGGGATATGTGTGACAACAGCAAGGGATGGGTGATGGAGCCTGAAGTGAAACACAAAACAACACACCATCTGCCCAATATGATGGAGCAATGAAGATATGTTTTCCACATGACCCCAGGCACACACAATCTCCCTGTACATCCACCTACCCCAACGCAAAGCATATTGGGTGATGTTCAGTCACATGCCAATCCAACACATCAACAGCATCTGAATAAACTATGTCCTGTGCATTGGGAAACACAACAGTAACAAACATATGTCATGTTCTACAAGAGTATCACACACTGCACCTTCCTGTCCACAACTCTCATACCCCACACCATCACCTAATGTCTGACTGCTCCCTATCACAATGTATAGATCACTCACATGTGAGAGGCAGCACAGAGTTGTAGGAGGCTATCCTCAGGTGTCCATAATCAATCCTGTCCCCATCGTACCTCTGTGTTGTTGTACAGAAAGATCAACAGACATGTCAGAAACCACCATGTTTGCATCTCACCACAAAGTACAGACGAGTCACACAGATCCACTATATTGGCAACAATGCCCCCTATCTTTGTGTAGGGGTGTGTCAATGTTGAATGCTAAGTCGCTTACAATTCTGGAAACACATATGGAATATGCACGAGTGTCTCATGTATGCAGGGACCAAATACATATCCTGGTGTGTAGATGTCATACCTTGAATCATAGTGACAGCTATTTGCTGATGATCTCCACAGATAGCTGTCAATGTGTGCGTCATGTCATTAAAACACCAATGGCATGTATATTTTTTACGCAAACCATGATGGCTGCATGCCATCACACTGTGTGTCATTGAGAATGTCAACGCATGGATAGCCAATATGTGTACCTCAGAGAAACAACTCTCACATATGTCTGGTTTTCCTTGCCAACATAATCCTCCCCTTCCCTGTCCAACTATCTATGCAATCTATGTAATGTGGACTGTACTATCCTACACTACTCACATACCCAGCCTGTAGCTGAGGCATGATGGCATATGTTGAGAATTTATCAGCAAGATATGCCATGTACTCCCTGAGAATCCTGCACAACCATAAGCCACCAACACATTCTGTGCTCATCCTGCCCACTGTAACGCACCCCTTGCTGATATGGGGTAGGTTATCCTCTGTATCTGTGTACATATGTAGCACTGTACGTAAGGTCAATTCGCCTACATGTAAATGTGGCAATACTACCTCTCTGGCTGGACAATGCTCAGATCCCCATCCTATAACATGTCCATGTCATGGCTTTCTGGTGCAGTATACATTCCAACACACTGTAGGGTGACATTAACACCCTACACATAGATACCCTAATATCCGCAGAAACCACTACTAAGCATCTGTCCTGTGATATGTATGTCCTGATACGGCCATAATAACAAAGCATCACTTAGCCAGCTGACAGGAGTGTAAGAACCAAATGTACACCCCAAAGGTGAAACATATAAATTCAACCCACTGGACTAATGTCCCCAAACGTGGACTGGTCTCACACTGTGAACATCTCACCATATGGCTAACACTGTTCTCCACCCATATCATCACAAAACATCATTTGTGCTCAACAACAACAACAGGTGCTAACACAGGCAGCCACTAACTGTAAATTTAACCTTAAAAATCACACACAGCCGTATGAGCAACCACCCACATCATCTGGCACCAAATGCTGTTGTGTACTGGCCACATTGTTTGTGCCTCACACATGCCTATATGTGAGTTGTGAATTAGCACTAAAATACTAATGTGTTGTTGCATACAAATCATATCCTGACATAAACTGTAACTGCTGTAAGCATAACACACATAGGATTAAAAAGCTGTGTGGGTAGGTAATACGCACATGAGAAGATCTCTCCAATCAACCTCCGTCTGACTGCTGTGCCATCCTGTGTGTCACCACTGGCACGTACAGGGGGGCACATTGGATCTTGCTCCAGATCCTCATTAATCTCTGCAGGGATATTGTGCCTGAGAGCAATGTTGTGCAGGATGCAACAGGCTATGATTATCTCTGCAACAGTCCTTGGCTTATATTGTAAGGCCCCGCCTGACCTATCCAGACACCTGAAGCGACTTTTCAACACGCCAAAGGTACGCTCGATGACTGAGCGGCTGGAGGCATGGGCCTCATTGTACCTCCGCTCTGCACGTGTCCGTGGCTGACGTACAGGGGTCAGCAGCCAGGGGCGACACCCATATCCTGCATCACCTTGGAAATAAAAAGAAATGTGCGTGTCAATATTCAACAGAACTGACATATGTTAAGATGTAGTAACCCTACACAAAACAAATCCTGACATCAACATATAACTGAACAATTAATGAGCTTTAAAAAACACATATGCTGTTAGAAAAGGAACACATAGCCTAGAAAGTAAGTACACTCATGGGAAATACCCCAACAGTTCCATCTATACTGTAACATATTGTGTGTGTGTGTGCGCGACATGGGTATTGTAATGCATGTACTGTCCACATTGGCACCCCTGCCAATGAGAGACGATAGTAACGATTCACGTGTCACATGTTCATATTGTATGTCTGAACAGTAACCTAGGTAAAATATGCTGGCATGAGAGGGTGGGAAAAAAACAGAACATGTATGCCATGGAGGCTGGTGATAATGTGAACCATATCACCTAGATGCATCCTGTCCTGTACGGGCAACATATCTAGATCTCATACTCTGTGTCCTTATGCTGTATATTGCTAAACAGAAATTGTTTAAATACCAATCCTGTGCACTGTGTCTATACTGGGAACATCCCACTGAAGGTGGGGTCTGCAAACCTGCACACTGTACTACTCATGTCCTAACCTCATAGAGATACACATCGGTACATTACCGTCATGTGTAGCTGAAAACAATACAACTCTGTATGCACACACATAGCCCACAGCTTTAGGCATCCCCTTTCCAATATGTTAAACTACATGAGGATCACTGGCCAATATGTGGCTAAATCATGATCATCTACAGTAGGCCAAGGTACTAGCACCAAATATACTTCGTTACACCCCTGCTGTGACATAGGCCAAATGCGTGACCATACATATCCACACGAGTGGTGCTAGCTGGAAAGGGCAAAAGCATACATCAGATATTCCCAAACACCCCCTCATATTATATACTGGCTCCTGGGTAGCAACAACAGTCCAGAGTGAGTGTGTGAACCCAACACACACATGAGAAGGGTTACCTGTATGGATGAGCAATTAGCACAAGGTTAAATGACATACAAGCATTATTTGGCAATGACCCATCATGATACGTGCATATGAGGGCCAAACCCCCCCCCCCTCAGAATGTGTGCAGTTGATATTACCACACACTATGAGGTATTGTGCAACAGCCTAGCCACATGCACAGGGGTGTTGTCACCTGCACACCCTGTGAATGTCAGGATCATATAATGCTAGGAGTCTGATGGTCTATGTTTGTTTGTAGCTGCTGTATGTGTACGTCTATACCCCTGTAATAATCTAAACATACAACAGTCCCCAAACAAACATTGCTCATATGTTGATCTAAGTTTATGGTTTTAAACGAGTTTGCTAGCTATGTGAGTAGACATAAAGAAAGTTACAAACACATACATACATTACGACACATGACATACTCACCCAGCAAAATACAGTCCCCATAACGTCCGCCCTCAAATTGTGTGAAGATTGCCGAGTGATGCAGGATATAGGAGTCATGGGTGGACCCTGGAAACCTAGGGACCACATTCAGAATATGCAGATTAGCATCACATACAACCTGAACATTCAGGGAATGGTAGTGTTTGCGGTTGCGAAACGCCACCTCCCTGTCTCTAGGCGGGACCAGGGCAACATGTGTGCAATCAATAGCTCCCATCACGTGTGGTATCCCTGCTAATGTCTCAAAGGCCTGGTTCAGGGTCCCCCATTGTTGCCTAGTGTGGGGAATGGCTATGTAATTCCCCACCCGGCTGACCATGGCACGCAGTACTTGGTGGAGACATCGTGAGAAGGATGGGCGGCTCATGCCACCCACTGCAGCCACAGATGACTGGAAACAGCCAGAGGCAAAAAAATGTAAAGCAGCAAGGAGCTTGACTAAACCTGGTATTGCATGGGACCGATCAGTCAGGGGCTCGAGGTCAGGTCTTAAATCCTCATAAAGCTCCCTAATAGCCCTTGTGCTCAGTCGGTACAGGGAGATGACCTGGTCCTCACGCATGCCCTGGAGCTGTGCCCTGGGCCTGTAGAGGCGTGGCTGCCGAGCCTGCACCTCGGCACGCCTTCTGTGCCGTGAACGCACAGCACATGGCTGGACCACCTCCACAGCTGCAGGTCTGAGTTGCTGCGGGACTACACCCATGCCCTGTGCTGCAGCCCCGTGGACACCATCTCCCCTGTCCGGCAACCGCAGCATCTGCCCACCACTCAGGACACATGCATAAGCATATATTGCTGCCATAAACTCCTCCCGTCCCACTACCGAAACACACTCTAACAACCACACAAACTCTAACAAACACACAAAACACACTATACAGTATCCAAAAGTAAAAACAACAACTGACAATACACACACAACACAATATAATAGGCAATACAAACACCAATACAATCCGCTAGTACAACTGCTTAGACTTTCGTTCTTCTCCACACCAACCACACTCCTCCTGCTCTTCCTCTACAACCCTCAACGTGGGTAATGTTGTGCTGGTAATATATGTTATTATGGGGTGTGTGGTTTGCGCACACTGCGCATGCGCAGTTGATCGCATGCGATGCCCGTTGGTGGCACGCGTGCGCCACTCTACGCATGGGCGTCGGTCAGTGCGTGCCCACACGTATGTGCGCCGGCGTGAACATGCGCACAAAACACAGACACCCATGCGGTAGTCGTTGTAGTGCGCATGCGTACTGCGACACATGCGCAGTACAGTGTCTCAGGGCGCATGTGCGTTTGTCCGCGTACGGCCACCCATGCGTTGGCGAGCACGCGCCCAACGCACGAGCGTCACGCCCGCCCAATTGCGCATGTGCAATGGAAGACACATGGCAATACACTATAAATAGGCCTGCACACGTGCATCACGTTGAGGGTTGATAAAGGAGTCACAGTTAGAGAGAGAGGGTGTCATAGATAAAGTCTGAAACAGAGACAGTGGTGGGACTACTGCACAGGAAAGAAGCACAGTGAGGGATAACAAAATCTATAGGTAGAGAGGCTGTGGTGGGAGTAGTCCAGAGGAAGGAGGGAGAGAGTCAGTCCAGGGAGTACGGCAGCGGAGAGAGGCAGAGAAAGATAGTCAGGAGCAGAGTAGATTCCTCACCTTGTGCTAAGATAATATTTCTGTTCCCTTTGTTATTGTGTCCTTTACTGTGTCCTGTACTGTAACATTTTGTAAGTCTGTATTGCATGCTGTGTATTGTTCTGTTTTGTTTAAGTGAGTGCTGTTCTGTTGAAAGGAGCATTTAAAACATACAGAGATGGAGAGAGAGAGGGAGAGAGACGGTGAGGGTGAGGGTGTGGAGGATGTGTCCCAACCTGTGGTGGGTGATACACCGACGCTACAGACTGCACATCCTAGGGAGGGACATGCAGGACCATCTTTTGGGCCACAGCCTGCACAATATGTCCAAACTGGGAAGAGAAAAAGGGTACCTGTGCCTGGTCCACAGCGAAAAAGAGCTCTACGCTTCAGTGATAGAGAGAACTATATCCTACTCTCGCATGTAATTGAAAACTATGACCTCCTATTTGGCAGGCTCAGCAGTCGCACAACAGTGGCCACCCGAATGGCAGTATGGGAGGAGGTGCGTGCTGCAATGTCAGAGGCAGGGGGCCCCACAAGGGATGTTGAAAGCCTCAAAAAGAGGTACTCGGATATAAAAAGAGGGGTGCGCGAGCACATGGTGGCTGAAAGACAACATGCGCATGGCACAGGTGGTGGGGGCCCTTTTATCCCATCACTCACACCATTGGAACAAGAGCTGGCAACACGTTTGGGCCACATCTATCTCCGTGGACTGCCGGAGGCCCTTGACACGGCACATCCTGACGCAGGTATTTATAGTAATTGCCAGGTTCACAATGTCCCTTCAGTACACATCATTCAGCTGCACAGACACTCCCATACCTGTGACCCAATCCACACCATGTTTAAAAAGTGGTGTCACATGTGTGTGTTATGGCCATGCACAAACTGTGTTGTTGCCATGCCCTGTCACAATATTACATATGTGTCCCTCGAAAACAGCAACCTCCCCATCTGTTTCCAAAACTACACACAACAATTCCTATCCAACCTGCACATCTGTGATTGCAAAGCACCATATGATTTTGTGGCACACTAATCAGGTAACGTGTGTGTGACATACTATTTGCACAGTGCTACATGTGCTTCTCAGTGGGCCACAGTTGCTGGCTACTTGGGATCCACGGCACAATGGGTCACAGCCAAACATATCCAACAATGAGCATATAGTATGTCTAGAGACAATATTTCAAAGTCATAATTAAACATAAACAGGCAATGTATGGTCAAAACAAGTGTAAGGGTGATGTATTCTCACACATGTGTGTACATATGTTGTACAGATAGGGGTAGGGATGTGATGGGGGACACATGTGGCATGGCACTCCAAATATACACATGGAAAATATGCAACATGTGCATGGCCACACGACACACATGTGCCCCAGAAACAGCTGAATGACGTCGACAAACATGTATGGGAGGGTGTCATGGGTCGGGTATGCAGCACACACGCACATACCCACCCCATCATCTCTGTGGTGTCTGTGCCACACATATAGATATGATTATGATGAAACATATGTGTTTTCTTTGTTATTGTTCAATATGCAGGTGACTACAGTAAAATGGGAGAGGAAGAGGAGGAGGAGGAGGAGGAGGAGGAGGAGGAGGCGGAGGAAGAGGGTGACGTTGACATCACAGTGCCAATGAGTGTGTTGGAGGATGAACCTGCTGTCTCAGGGGGCAGCACAAGTGCTGTTGATGAGCCCATAGAGCCACCTGTACCCAGTATATCACCACTAGGGGCAGCATCAAGGGAGAACATCCAAGGACCCAGGCCGCAAGTATACACCGAGAGCCCTGACCCTCAGGTGATGATGGCGGAGTTAAGGTCCCATGGCGTATCTGCACGTCGCGATGCTGAAGGTGGGTGACATACGACAGTCATAATTCCAAAATAAACACCAATAGTCACTAGTTGGTGTATGTGTGGTGAATGTTGCAACATAACCACCACATATATCACATGTATGGCTCATGTTGTTGGGATATTGTTTTGTGAAAGAATGGTGTGGGGTATAATATATGCTGTTACTATGACGCAAAACAGAATCACCGAAGGTCAGTTGACACCCACAGATGCAGGCCTAAATGGAATGTTGTATAAGGGTCACCATGTTGTTGTCATGAGAAAGATCAACACTTGCCCTTGCAACAGTCTACCTCATTGCAGACACCCAGATGTCTGGTACACCACAGCATGACATCTGAATGATAGTTAAAGAAACAAACATACCATATATAGAGCAATGCAACCCTCCTCTGTGATGTAACAGCACAAAGACCGCATTCCCCACAGTCTGCATCTGCAGGTGTCAAATTACATAGCATATGGAGAGAGGTGCGAAAATATGTCAGGTCAACCATAGATACGGATCTACAGAGGGGTCTCAAACGTACAGTATGAACCTGATGGCTTGTTTGGAGAGAACATTCCTCAATTTCCTCTGTGCAGAAAGACATAACATAGACTGTAATCCAGACAGAAAAGGAAAACACCATGTCCCCTTACTGTAAGGCCAACAATCCCTCAACAGATTGCATAGGCTGTGAGCATGTGTGTCGCAGTTAAATTGTGGGCCTATGTCCCCATACCGTGTGATGGTCCCCAGTATCATAAGTGTCATACCTGCAATATGTGTTGTATGCAGCCATACAGTAATGAGTATGACGCATGTCTATTTCTCAACAAATGGTTAAACAAGGACCAAAACCGTAAACAATTACTGTGCTGCAAAACAAACCTAAACACATATGACTAACTACAACAAAAGCTTGCCATGTTGAGACCATATCATACACCACGTATCCACACAACATTACCAGAATTGGCACATCACCCTACCCCTCCTTTCCGAATGCAAACATTACAGCATTACACAAAGACCTCACATAACATACTGGTGGATGATAGGAATTGTCAAGCCCAATGAGAAATAACATAAACTGAAGACCTCATCTCCTTAACAAAATAACCAGATACATCATCATAGAGCAAGCAACCAAAGAAAAACATTACCTAGTCGAAAAGTGTTATTGGAGCCACAAAAGGCAACTAGGGAATTTGACACAACACTGTATAGGTACTGGCCAGTGGGTAGATAGAGATATCTGACCAATCTGTACAGTGATACATACATTATCCCTTACAGCAAGGTAAAATATAAACATACTGAAGCTCAGCCTGTAAGGATCCATATGCTATGTCAAATGAGAAAGTGGAAAACATATGTTGTCTAGTTGTTATGACTGTTTTCCATGTCCTATTTGCTGCATCCACGTTCACAATGCCTGTGCAAGAGTTCTGCTCACTCACCATAGTCTGATGTTTATGTGTCCAGACAGCTCTATTGTACTGTGTTATCCACTCTACATTGTCACATTTGCTTTAACATAACCATTTTTTCCGTGTAGTAGGTCTCTGACATCCCACACTATCAATGACGTATTCAGAATGCCAATGTCTATCCTCAACTACACTCACATAAGCAGCTATGTTCATAAGGTATCACCCACTCCCACACAACACGTAAATGCTTCACGGGATTAACGTCTGTCAGCACCATCACATTCTAGTCATTCCCCGACATCAGCTCACGTACATTTTGTACACCACCAAGCATACATATCAGTTTAGTCCTTGCACCAGGCAATTCCAAGGACCAGCACATACGGATAATGTGTACATCCCCACATCCAGCCCTTATACTGACAATGTAACCCATCAGACCATACATTGTCATGTCATAAAACAATCATTAGGGCAGGCCAAACCTGATTTGCCGTCACACAGTCTGACACAAATATATGGCATCCCATGAGGCTACATCCAGTACAAACATCTCATGGAGAATAGCAAATTCCATACACACAGAACACACAGTTCCTGTCATGACATGCCCCAACAGCTCATGTGCATCTCTATGCCACATATAGCAAAACCCTGGACCCATACATGACCTGTGCAGACATTCCCAAACACACCTCGGTACAACAATGCTTCTGGCCATCTGAGGTGTTTATGGCTGCTGCATGCTGCACCTGACCTGAATAATGGATATGAGATGACTGTCCTTGCCCAATTCTGTTGCCACGTCAGTAGTATGTGGGTGTGTATGCAGAAGCTATTGTATGACTGTTGTGTTGTCCTCCCACATCCTCTTCCTGTATAGTGTTCTCTGTGTTTCTATTAGTTGTAGTACACTGCGATATATGTGTTATACCCCTAACCATGTTCCCATATGACTCAGCACTATCACATTAGCATTAGTGTGGTATGTGTATGACATGTTGCTTTATGACGGTGTTTTCGTGGAGAGGTAGTTCATTGACCACCCTGTGTCCCATTCACAGCCAATCGACGTGTTCTGGAGCGGATTCGCTGTGCTGTGGAGCAGAACACCAGGGATGTTTGTGCTGAGCTCCGGACATTACATGAGGGGGTCGTAGCCATGCCACTAACTCGCATGTGTGAGGCCCTTGAGGGCATACGTGATGTTCTGATCCGAGCTGCACCTGCACCACCAATGTATCCGGAGGAGGATATAGCCTTGCCAGGGAGAGGGGCCCGACGTGGCAGGCGTGGTCGACCACGCCGTCAGTAACCTATGATAATATAGAAATGTACAGCACGAAACCAAAGGTTTCTCTTTGTTGCACTGTTCATATTTAGCAACTATGTACATAGTATTTTCTGTTATTGCGGCTTGGTTTGGGTTATATGTGAAAGTAGACATATGTGATTAGTATGTTGTGTTTGTGTTATGTAATTGGCTTGGGGGGATCTTTGATATGTCTTACACACATGTTTGTAACAATAGTTTTATATGAGAGAATTGCTGTGATAATAAACAGCTGTCCAAATATAGATACATTGTCTCTTTCCAAAGAGTGTCCATTTGGTCCCATGTGTATCTCTGAGAGGGGGGTGGGAGGACCATAGGATCTGCAACCATGTCCACTGCATAAGCTACTTTGCCACACACATATACCATTACCATGATCCACACATATGTAATGTTTCACTATCACAATGTGTCACCACAGCCTCTGAGCTGCAGCGGCACAGTGTGCACAGACATCCATGTACGACATGGGTGTGGAACCGTGATCCTGTGGAGCCGCAGACCAGTCAGGTTCTGAGCATATCCCAAATGTATATGCTGGCGATATATATCTCACCATTACAATTATCATGACCACCTTACTGGTTTGTGTCCCTCCAAGACTGGATTTTGAGAGCGCTGCCTTACACCTCTGTCATGTACGAGTTAGTTTGTGCTGGGTGCAGATGTCACAGACATCGGATGGTTATTTGGAATGCGTAACATTGCTCCCTGTTTCTCCCAAGCAGTAACGGGTGGTGGCAATGGCAATATGTTGGTGGTGGGGAGAGGTGAGGAGGAATATGACCCACTCAAGGTAACATGTTTGATGTCGGGGACATCTGCGCCTTGCCCACTCACACTCCAAAATGGCAGAGGTGTAATCCAGGTCTCTCAAAAGCGAGCCCTGGAGGGCCGAACAATCAGTCACGCTGACAGGATATCTCCAATTCATATATATCTCTGCCACACTCATTAGGAATATTTCCAACACCTGACTGCCCTGCGGCTCTACAGAACCACGCTTCACCACCCTTGATGTGGACACAGGGGTACTGTGTTATAAATGGCCTGTTTATGTTCCATACACATCACCATCTGCAACCCGTCATACACGACACATTGGTGCCATATGTGTGACCTGTGCCCTCACCTATATTAGTGGTCACATGCACCCCAACCCACCATAGGGATGCATGTGACAGGGGCAGACATTTCTGTGCCGCATATTGTGCCGGCTCATATATGTGAGAACATGTGGGTCATGTATATACATCCCTGTGGCAAGTACGTCTGTGGGGCAGCCACTACATGGTAACATGTAATGCAGCACCCTGCTATCACACACCTACACACATGAGTTTCCCGACACACTGCATGTGGTGCCAATTGAGGTATCACACGCATGTTTACCCGTCAGGAATGTATGTGGCTGCACACATATGACATGCTGGCATCTATAGTCATATGCTACGTGAGACACGTGACCATTACAGGGTTCAGAAAAAATACTTTAATATGTACACACAAAAATAAAACTATATACATATCTAGGGTAGGGGGAAAATGCCATCACCCACCCACCAAAACAAACCCTCCCCACCCCCGCACACACACACCCGCAATAAACACACTCCCACACACTAACCCCGAACCCCCACATGACCCCACCCTCCCTCAGCCTGCCCCGTGATGGCGGACAGGGCAGCACAGGGCACATGTGTGGACGTCACAGGCACCATCAATGATGCCTGTGACGCCCTTCAGGGGGTGGCTGCCGACATGGCAGATGCTCAATGTCAGCAACCACCCTCTCCATGGCTCCCGCCATCCATTCCTGCAGGTGCACCAACCGGTGCACCCGCTGCTCCAGTGCATCCAGAGCCTCACACAGATGTACAACACATCTGCCACCACACACACACATTGTTCCTGGTGTTTGTGTGGTGGCATCTGCATGCACTGTGTGTGGGGCCCTGGATGTTGGAGCCACCTGCCCTTGATGGCGGGAGCCAACAGTGCCCTGTGCTGCACTGTCCTCTATGTCACTCTCCCAGACACCCTGCGGCCACTCTTCCCCCCCTGACTCCTCCCCAACACCCCCCACCACCTCCCCCCCACCCACATCACCTGCGCCCTCACCCCCCCTTGTGACCCTGGCACCCACACCTTCCGTCCCAGCATCCCCCATGACCCCCTCCGCTGTGTCTTCCGCAGGACCCTCTGCCTCCTCCCCACTGGTGTCCAGGACTACCACCTCCACGGCAGCGCGGGAGGTGGGCCTTCGGAGGGCATAGGCAGAGGTACGGGGGTCTTCGTCACTGTCATCCTGATCTGTGGAAGATGACAGTCATCAGCACACGTAGATGTGTGTGACACATCACATGTACCCATGCAGGTACCATGCACACTGATGGGCCACTGTGACCTCTGATGGTGGGCAGCCATGTCATCAATACGCACCATCACCATGTGATGATTCAGCATTCCTCACGCGCTCAAGGTATGCGCCATGGTGCAGGCGCAGCTCCCTCCCTTTCTTTCTCAGATCCTCGACCTGTGTGTGTGAGAAAATATGGGTGGGAGCATGAGTGAGCACTTACGTCTGGTGGGTGGGCAACAGAAACATAGAACAGTGTGTCCTGGGTCTGGACACTTCAGCTACACTGATGTGTGTTTCATGTATAGCATAGTTCAACACCTGTCACAGGGGATCATCATGGGCACATGGAATGTGTTATCACATGTGGACAACACCATTACCAACTGAGCCTACTCACCAATGTTGGTCATCGTCACATATGTCAGTCTCTGGAGCCATGCCATGGTGCTTGCGTGATGCTACTTGCTGTCCAATATTTGCATCTCTTGTTGTGTATGTTTTGCACACCAGGAGCGGGTGAAGGGATACATTGGAGCAGTTGTTGAATGCGACACAACCCAAGGGGGACAGGGATGTTTGTTAATTTGTGCATCCTGCTGTGTCTGGCGACCACCTGTTACAGGCAATGAACTATGCTATCAGCAGCTAACAACATGGCTAAGTCACACATGTGGGAAACAGTGGGATGAGGAGGGCAGGAAAGGGTTACAACACTGATCATGTGCTGTGGAGGGTCTGTACCTCCACCCATGTTGGCTGGCCATCCTGTGTGAGAGTCAGGTTGGGGTGTAGTATGTATGGGGTATGTTTGGTAGAGCAGCCTAAACAAACATACAACAACTGCAGGTGCCCTTATCTGAGCTTACCATGCCCATGTAGGCTGGCCTATATCTTGTAGAAATGGCACTATGACCTATGACCTGTATGATGACAGCAGGTGTATTTTGATAAACCATGGACAGACACCAAACAAACACACTACGCAATTGCCACCTGTGCTCATGTGGCTGCTTGTGTCTGTGGTGTCCAACCACAAGAGGTGACTGTAGCTTTCCTACAACATCTGTTCTGTTCACCTGCTACAAGGTAATGGATTTGTAGGAGGTGTGAGGATGGGTAACCTAACTATGCATAAAGTGAGGGGAATATGGCTCTGTTACAGCCTTTGGGAATATCTTTGCCTAGGTCATGGAGATGTTGTACCTATACACACATCAACATGTGCACATAGCTTTTCATCGTGATACATCACAGACATGTGTGATGAGATAGTGACCTCACAGACTATGTGAGAGGTGCAACTTACCTGTCATAAACTACCACAACATGTGACTGCTATACCCACCAATTCAATGTGGCGTACGGCCCCATGGGGGTTGTGTGTTGTGCCACACATCATCAGCTGCATATCCCATTGCAGTGGGATCATAGACAAGTGACCTTACACAGGTCATAGGACTCCTGGAGATAGGGAGAATGTATTGAACTGGTTAGGCACACACAACCATATCACCAGGGTGCGTGATAGACCACTGTGATGGCCTCACTTAACTCCTGGGGAAAGGGATGCTCTATTAAACTCTTTATTCACACACAACCATATCAACAGGGTACGTGATTGCCAAGTGTGGTGGCTTCACTTAACTCCTGGGGAACGGGAGGATCTATTTAACTCTTTATTCACACACAACCATATCACCAGGGTACGTGATAGCCGACTGTGATGGCCTCACTTAACTCCTGGGGAAAGGGATGCTCTATTAAACTCTTTATGCACACACAACCATATCAACAGGGTACGTGATTGCCAAGTGTGGTGGCTTCACTTAACTCCTGGGGAACGGGAGGATCTATTTAACTCTTTATTCACACACAACCATATCACCAGGGTACGTGATAGCCGACTGTGATGGCCTCACTTAACTCCTGGGGAAAGGGAGGATCTATTACACTCTTTATGCACACACAACCATATCTCCAGGATGAGTGAAAGGCCACTGGGATGGCCTTTGAGGGCTCCTGGAAATAGGGAAGATGTAATGAACTGTTTCAGCACACAGAACCATAGCTCCAGGATACATGAAAGGCCACTGGGATGGCCTTTCAGGACTCCTGGAACTAGGGGAGATGTTTTAAACTGTTTCAGCACACAGTACCATATCTCCAGGATACATGAAAGGCCACTGGGATGGCCTTTCAGGACTCCTGGAAATAGGGAGGATGTAATGAACTGTTTCAGCACACAGAACCATAGCTCCAGGATACATGAAAGGCCACTGGGATGGTCTTTCAGGACACCTGAAACTAGGGGAGATGTTTTAAACTGTTTCAGCACACAGTACCATATCTCCAGGATACATGAAAGGCCACTGGGATGGCCTTTCAGGACTCCTGGAAATAGGGAGGATGTAATGAACTGTTTCAGCACACAGAACCATATCTCCAGGATACATGAAAGGCCACTGGGATGGCCTTTCAGGACTCCTGGAAATAGGGAGGATGTAATGAACTGTTTCAGCACACAGAACCATAGCTCCAGGATACATGAAAGGCCACTGGGATGGCCTTTCAGGACACCTGGAACTAGGGGAGATGTTTTAAACTGTTTCAGCACACAGTACCATATCTCCAGGATACATGAAAGGCCACTGGGATGGCCTTTCAGGACTCCTGGAAATAGGGAGGATGTAATGAACTGTTTCAGCACACAGAACCATAGCTCCAGGATACATGAAAGGCCACTGGGATGGCCTTTCAGGACTCCTGGAACTAGGGGAGATGTTTTAAACTGTTTCAGCACACAGTACCATATCTCCAGGATACATGAAAGGCCACTGGGATGGCCTTTCAGGACTCCTGGAAATAGGGAGGATGTAATGAACTGTTTCAGCACACAGAACCATATCTCCAGGATACATGAAAGGCCACTGGGATGGCCTTTCAGGACTCCTGGAAATAGGGAGGATGTAATGAACTGTTTCAGCACACAGAACCATAGCTCCAGGATACATGAAAGGCCACTGGAATGGCCTTTCAGGACACCTGGAACTAGGGGAGATGTTTTAAACTGTTTCAGCACACAGTACCATATCTCCAGGATACATGAAAGGCCACTGGGATGGCCTTTCAGGACTCCTGGAACTAGGGGAGATGTTTTAAACTGTTTCAGCACACAGTACCATATCTCCAGGATACATGAAAGGCCACTGGGATGGCCTTTCAGGACTCCTGGAAATAGGGAAGATGTAATGAACTGTTTCAGCACACAGAACCATAGCTCCAGGATACATGAAAGGCCACTGGGATGGCCTTTCAGGACTCCTGGAAATAGGGAGGATGTAATGAACTGTTTCAGCACACTAAACCATATCGCCAGGATACATGACAGGCCACTGTGATGATCTTACAGCACCCCTGGGGATAGGGATATTGTTTTGTACTTTGACAGCACACAGACCAATATCACCATGATGACAGGTGAGCCAGTGTGATGGCCTCTCTAGTCCCCTGGTGATAGGGTGTATGTATCACAGTGCTTGAGCACACACAACCGTATCTCCAGGGTGACTGATAGACCACTGTGGTGAGCTCTCAGGACCACTGGGGATAGGGGGGCATATTGCACAACATTGGCAAAAACAACCAGATCACCTGGGTGATTGACATACCATTAATGCTTTGCTTCACATACCCTTTCTGTGGACGGAAAGGTTATTTGCTGCAGCTACACATTTCACCATATTCATATGATGTGATTTGGTTATAATTAAGCTGATCTATTGGTTTGCTTTCTTACAGTATGTGTTGGCACGTCCACAGCAGCAAATGCCAGGTAATAGGGCTAGCATCATGACCTGTGTGACCATATCCATCACCACCTGGGTAGAGGTCACACCTGTCACATATTATTCAAAGACAATATGGGATGTATGTTCAGCTGCAGCACATTACTGACACACAATACCTGACCCCAACAGCATGAGGATCTGCAATGCACACAGCCTCTAGATATATATGTCTATTTCTAATGACCTGTCCCCATCCACTTACCTCCCTTGGGAAGTCAGCTTCTCTATTGAATCGTCTCTGTAGCCGTTCCCAGGCCCTGCGGACCTTTCTGCTGTCCCTGTACCTGTTTTGCCCGGGGAACAGCTTCTCCTGCCTTGTGGCAATCAGGCGAGACAGGATGCGGAGCTCCCGAGGAGTGAATGCAGGCTTTCTTGTTCTGGACGCCATTTTGGGATATTATCACCTGATTGCACGCAGCGTCATTGACGCGCATGCGCCCCGCAAATGCCACACATTTCCAATGTTTTACGTGCAACTGTGCCCCGCAAATGGCGCAGTTTAGCGACGTATGACGTCCAACTGCGCCCCAGAAATTGGTGCACTTTGGCGACGTAACACGTCTCATTGCGCTCCGCATCTGCTGCATGTTTTATAAATATTTTGTCCCACAGCGTCCCGCAACTGGCGCAATTTATACACATATGACGTTCAACTGCGCCCCGCACATTGTTTTGCGGAACGAGTTGCGCACATGCGCACAACAACTGCAATATACAGTGCTGTGTGTCTCTTATATAAAACACATAACTATTTCATGACCTCATGGTGTTGACACATTTGGGACTTGAACTTATCATCACTTGCACACTGGTTCTTAGGCATTTGTTTGATGTGATGTGCTACGCCTTTCACATTGCACTGACTGCCACTACAACTGCTACTTCAACAAGGTGTTTTGAGGGACCATCAGATTGGCCTATCAGGCACCCTGGTGATATGGGGATATGTGTCGCAATAGATGATATTCACTACTCCATCTCAGTCAACCCATAAATTATGTATGTGATGGCATGGGGGGGGGGGGTTTGCATCTGCACATGCTACATCCACATTAGGTTGCATAGCACACATATTGAGCTTATTGAGATTGCCATGCGATGGACATGGATGTAGATGTTAGGTGGATGTGCTGACATACAGAGTGAGTGGCTGGGGTGTGCGACACATTCACTGTCATACCTACCTATGTTACAGACGTCGTGTTTGCCTTCACACCATCAGCCTAATCTATGTAACTTGCTGGCACATTACTATCTACTATCAACAGTGGTTTGTGTGGCCTTTGCGTTTTGGATTTGTTTTTTGAACAAACACACTGTGACATTGCAATAACCTAGTGTGGCACATCAGGTACCCTATGAGTCACTTCAGAGAGGACAATATGAGGTGCAGTGTCCACACCAGCACCTTCTAATGTTCAAATAAACGAACCTTGTAAGGTACCTTTGAGGGACCTTCATGCTACAGCATTGAGGGTGTTGTTGGTGGCACCACCAAATGACATTACAAAGGGAGGAGGCCTCAGAGAGCCATATTAGATTAGACCACTGTAGAATCAGGGGCATTACCTATGTCTGTACACGTTGTGACGTCACAGGGGGCGAAATCTCCATAGCTCTGTGTATGAGAGACACTCCTCCTTGAACCCCTAGGCCAGTCTGCTGATCAGTATAGCCCTAATTAATATGCATGAGATCTATAGGCATCAGAGCTACCCTGGCAACCTCACAGATTTGTGGCCCTACAGGTCTGTATTTTTAGACCCCTGTCTTACACCTCTGTCATTTAGGTGTGTGACTGTACAAAGTGCAGATGTCAGTGACATGAAAAGCATATATACTCACTGTGACATACTTCCTCAATTCTTATGCCCACCATGCAGTTCTATAATCTATAAGATGTTGGTGGTGGTGAGAGGCAGAGAAGCATGTTACACAGTTTATGTGAACATTTTGATGTCTTGCACATCAGCACCTTGCCCACTTACAAACGTTAATGACAGAGATGTTTGTCAGGGTTGTTGATGGCCAGCCCTGGAGGGCCACACTCCACTCCGTTTGGCAAGACATCTGTAATGCATATATATCTCATGCATCTTCATTTGTACTAACATAAACACATGTCATGGCTAGACTTTCACGGAGGACTGCTTCAGAACCACTGCCATAGCTGCTAACACACCCCTGGCTGGCTACAGTTTGAGTATGGGCCAACACATGACCTGTTTGCTTTCTTTACCACGATAGACTTCAATCACACATACCCATGATGCACTGCACATGTAAATAAGCAGTCTACAAATATAAGCACTATGGTTTATGCAGCCACTGAAACACCTACGTATGTACATGATTAATGAGCGTGTAGGTTAATGACACAGAGTTAGTCTTGGACATCACATTGTGCGGCTCCTGTGCTCACCCTGAATGTGAGAGGGGAGACCCAGAACCATGACCACAGCACCTGGCTCAGCTAAGATAGCCTATGGTGTGAGTCCACATCAGTCACAGTGTCTGATGAGTAGCACTTGTTGATGCACATGCACATACACTTCTGTGCATCTGTTATTTCCCTGTGATGTGTAGCCCTTTAAGCAATTTGCTGCAACCACATCAGTCATATCCTGTGTGGTGGCCATTGTCATCGCCACATTAGTTATGGGAGGGGGAGAAGTGTGTTAGACAGACGGATTATGTGACAACACCCAAACGTAACATTCAGACTCATCACTGCAATGGTGCTGCTGGTGGGAAGTGATAACCTCTGTCCAGCAGAGGAAAATACAACTTACAGCATGGGGCATGCATTTATGTGAACATCAATAAGGTGACAGCAGACAGATGGCATGCCTGGACATGCTCAGCAGCCCACCACCACTATCTGACATTGTCCAGCAGCAAACACAGATAAGCTGCAGCTGCTGCACACTTCAAAGTGTGGCACCATTACACGTACTAGGTGCAAGTAGTCTGATAGCTAACCCATACTGCATACTACTGGTGACAATGTGTGCAACCCAAACTGGGACGTCTGCACACTCACCGAGCAGTTACGTTCGTGATTGGGCTCCAAAAGGCAACCCATAGTTATCACTTGCAAAAGATGTTGTTGCCACTACAGCTGACCTAGCCATGCTATGGTAACTACTCAGTCAGGGTGAGACTGACCTTCCAGGAGGACATGCTTGGGCTACCTTGTCCATGCTACTGATGACCACACACTGCAATTTCACTTACATTGCCCTACGTTCTGTCCTCATGCATCCTGCCGAGACCAGCCTGTCGGGGGTATGACCACAATACCTAGCACCTCATTATGCACAATGGCAAGCTAACACTGCACACAGTACAAACATTGTGCGCTGAGTAAGGTGTTGCATACATCACACACTGGATGTACAGCCACACAATCCCACAGCTATGCCATCACTGTGCTACTATAGATAGTTTTTCCAGTCTATGCCAAATCAGCAGTCGTGGACACAGTGCATGCATGGCTAGGCTATGAAATAGTGCTACTGTCACACCCCATGGTGGGGAACATCGTCAAACAACAGACCTGAGACACACTCCACATACATCAGACATATTGGTGTGATACCACTCAATAACCATATTGTGGTGTACGTAGACATTGATATCTGCCACTGATCAGATCAACATGTTGCTATATGTGTGGTGTATTTCAAGGTTTATGGTGACAGTGCTACAGTGCGCACATACTAGTTTTATGCGATGGACGCAACGCACACTATCATGACTGTCCAATTGGCTTTGGGTCCTGAAGCCTGTGTGTCTGGTCATTTCGCCTCCTGTTGATCGGTAATCTCTGGCACAGGTCCCCAACTCCAGTCCTGTTGTAACAGACACTGCTACATTTTCACAAATGTGCCTCAGATATATGCATGAGGTATATCTGCATACCATGGACCGGCACATGCAGATGAACAGAGACATCTTTATTTACAACATCATAACATGTGAATAAATTGTGTCCCTACAGGACTGCATTTGAGGAAATCTGATCTATGTGATGCACATTTCTCTCTTATATGTCCACCTTGAGAGACAATATACATGTACTGTCCCTGTTTGCACTTTTCCCACTACAGGTGGTTTGTTTTTTGAGAAAAATTAGGGGATGTGACAATTGCGGGGATTGGTTCGGCAGACCTGACACACGTGATTTGAACTTGTGACCTTCACCTCCTGCAGGCAGTGCCTGTGTGCTTTGCACCACCTTCTTGACACAGAGACAGTGCATTTCCAGGTACATCCATGTCTGTTTGTCAGACTAACCCTGTCTGTTGCACTACACAGCACCCACCTAAAAACAGATAGGCCATGGTGTGATGTGGACAGGTGTCACCAGTTCCCCTGCCGTCAACATGTTCACATGGCCTTATATTGGAGTCTGCATTACCCTTTAATGATGTGGGGCACTCCAGGACTGCTTTTGTTTGAGTCTGCTGTAGGTGATGCACATGTTTATGTGGTGGGTACTGTTGATGATAACATAAACATATGCCAAAATATCTTGGGTTCTCAGCAGAAAAGTATCAGTCTTTAATGCCTGGTTTTTCAGGGTACACTTATGTGCACTAGTTGCAAGGAGCCACAGACAGGATTTGAACCTGTGACCTTCTGTTGTTGCACACACTGTCTGTGTACACTGCACCACTGTTTCTAAACATAAATTCTGCATTCCGAGGGAAGTCCATGACTTTACATCTGACAGTGCCTGTCTGTTGTTGTGTACGGTGCCAGGCTACACACGCCTACGGCACTGTCTGCTGTGGCTTGCAGTCCTTATCTGGCAAACCCATATAACCTGATTGCGTTGTGGCACTCCAGGACGGAATTTGAGGGACTCGCCTGTACATAATGGCCATTGCTCTGGTTTGTGTGCGGTGTGGGGTAAAATGTAGGTGTTGAGCCCATGCTTATGTTCTCTGCAGTACAGCAGTGTGTGAACTCTCACTGTTTAGTGGTGGTTAAAAATATGGGTACTGGGTTGCCAGGAACCTCAGCTGTGATTTAAACCTGTGAACCTCTCGTCATACAGTCACTGGCTGTGTCCGCTGCACCACACTGTGCCCACAGAGACTGTGCAGTATCTGGAGATAGGAAACCTGGCTGCACAAGCCTGACACCCTGCTCTGCATAGGTTTACTGTGGGCACGTTTTCTTTGTATGGGGACAGAGGTGCAGGACACACACAAATATGCCCTCCAAATAGGTGCAGTCACAGAAATAAACCGAACAGTGCATCAGTGATATCACTGGATGACCTGATATGCACTCCCAGGACAGTTCCATAACATTGCAGTGCTTTTGAATGTGTCCACGGACCATGGACCCTTCCAATATTCATTTCAATTCTTTGGAGCTTTCCTGGGAGTGTTTATTATTGTTGCCCATTAATAGCAGTGTTGCCCAGCAGACTTAAGATTTTCGCATACTTGGTTGTGGTTATTTTCATGTTAAATTTGCGAGTTTGTTCTGTGCACATGTTTCACACTGCTCACGTTTTTTGGGTTTCCACGATGTTGCTGTACATTGCTGACGGAAAAGGTTTCTCTTCCCTTTAAATCACCTCTAACGCGTGTGTTTCACTGGCGGTATTTTTTCTTGTAAATTCGGGCACGCTCCTGTGCGGGGAGTCTCTCCCCTCCCACATTCCACCCATTGACCCCATCTCTCCGCCCCTCGGGGGCCTTCCTCCGCCCTCATTTCGCATTTCCACACCTCTATCGCACATGAGCGCCCCGCAAACGTGCGCGTTTGCGGCGCACGCGTGCGGGACCCGTTAATGTGCCGCGCACGCGTACGGGGTGCTTAAGAGCACTTAACTGCATCATTTTAGGGCACTCAGGTGCGCCCCGCAAAAGTGCCCCGTTTAGTAAACATGCCCCTTAGAACTACACTAGGGGTTTCTAATTCACACAGCCAGTATGTTAAATGGTAAGGCATCTTTTGAGACTTATTTGAACGTTCTAACTCAAAGTCAGATTTTTTACTTTTCTGCATAGGCTTTGAGATTTCATACACTTAGAACCACAGTAGGGGTTTCTAATTCACACAGCCAGTATATTAATGGAAAGGCATCTTTTGAGACTAGTTTGAACATTCTAACTCAAAGTCAGATTTTTGCCTTTTCTGCATAGGCTTTGAGATTTCATACACTTACAACTACACTAGGGGTTCCTAATTCACACAGCCAGTATGTTAAATGGTAAGGCACCTTTTGAGACTAGTTGGAACGTTCTAACCCAAAGTCAGATTTTTGCCTTTTCTGCATAGGCTTTGAGATTTCATACACTTAGAACTACACTAGGGGTTTCTAATTCACCCAGCCAGTATGTTAAATGGTAAGGCATCTTTTGAGACTAGTTTGAATGTTCTAACTCAAAGTCAGATTTTTGACTTTTCTGCATAGGCTTTGAGGTTTCATACACTTAGAACTACACTAGGGGTTCCTAATTCACACAGCCAGTATGTTAAATGGTAAGGCACCTTTTGAGACTAATTTGAACGTTCTAACTCAAAGTCAGATTTTTTACTTTTCTGCATAGGCTTTGAGATTTCATACACTTAGAACCACAGTAGGGGTTTCTAATTCACACAGCCAGTATGTTAAATGGTAGGGCATCTTTTGAGACTAGTTTGAACGTTCTAACTCAAAGTCAGATTTTTGACTTTTCTGCATAGGCTTTGAGGTTTCATACACTTAGAACTACACTAGGGGTTTCTAATTCACACAGCCAGTATGTTAAATGGTAAGGCATCTTCTGAGACTAGTTTGAATGTTCTAACTCAAAGTCAGATTTTTGTCTTTTCTGCATAGGCTTTGAGTTTTCATACACTTAGAACTACACTAGGGGTTTCTAATTCACACAGCCAGTATGTTAAATGGTAAGGCATCTTTTGAGACTAATTTGAACGTTCTAACTCAAAGTCAGATTTTTTACTTTTCTGCATAGGCTTTGAGATTTCATACAGTTAGAACCACAGTAGGGGTTTCTAATTCACACAGCCAGTATATTAATGGAAAGGCATCTTTTGAGACTAGTTTGAACATTCTAACTCAAAGTCAGATTTTTGCCTTTTCTGCATAGGCTTTGAGATTTCATACACTTAGAACTACACTAGGGGTTTCTAATTCACACAGCCAGTATGTTAAATGGTAAGGCACCTTTTGAGACTAGTTTGAACGTTCTAACTCAAAGTCAGATTTTTGCCTTTTCTGCATAGGCTTTGAGATTTCATACACTTAGAACAACACTAGGGGTTTCTAATTCACACAGCCAGTATATTAAATGGTAAGGCATCTTTTGAGACTAGTTTGAACGTTCTAACTCAAAGTCAGATTTTTTACTCTTCTGCATAGGCTTTGAGATTTCATACACTTACAACTACACTAGGGGTTCCTAATTCACACAGCCAGTATGTTAAATGGTAAGGCACCTTTTGAGACAAGTTGGAGCGTTCTAACCCAAGGTCAGATTTTTGCCTTTTCTGCATAGGCTTTGAGATTTCATACACTTAGAACTACACTAGGGGTTTCTAATTCACACAGCCAGTATGTTAAATGGTAAGGCATCTTTTGAGACTAATTTGAACGTTCTAACTCAAAGTCAGATTTTTTACTTTTCTGCATAGGCTTTGAGATTTCATACAGTTAGAACCACAGTAGGGGTTTCTAATTCACACAGCCAGTATATTAATGGAAAGGCATCTTTTGAGACTAGTTTGAACATTCTAACTCAAAGTCAGATTTTTGCCTTTTCTGCATAGGCTTTGAGATTTCATACACTTAGAACTACACTAGGGGTTTCTAATTCACACAGCCAGTATGTTAAATGGTAAGGCACCTTTTGAGACTAGTTTGAACGTTCTAACTCAAAGTCAGATTTTTGCCTTTTCTGCATAGGCTTTGAGATTTCATACACTTAGAACAACACTAGGGGTTTCTAATTCACACAGCCAGTATATTAAATGGTAAGGCATCTTTTGAGACTAGTTTGAACGTTCTAACTCAAAGTCAGATTTTTTAATCTTCTGCATAGGCTTTGAGATTTCATACACTTACAACTACACTAGGGGTTCCTAATTCACACAGCCAGTATGTTAAATGGTAAGGCACCTTTTGAGACTAGTTGGAGCGTTCTAACCCAAGGTCAGATTTTTGCCTTTTCTGCATAGGCTTTGAGATTTCATACACTTAGAACTACACTAGGGGTTTCTAATTCACACAGCCAGTATGTTAAATGGTAAGGCATCTTTTGAGACTAGTTTGAATGTTCTAACTCAAAGTCAGATTTTTGACTTTTCTGCATAGGCTTTGAGGTTTCATACACTTAGAACTACACTAGGGGTTTCTAATTCAAACAGCCAGTATGTTAAATTTTAAGGCATCTTTTGAGACTAGTTTGAACGTTCTAACTCAAAGTCAGATTTTTGCCTTTTCTGCTAGGCTTTGAGATTTCATACACTTAGAACTGCACTAGGGGTTTCTAATTCACACAGCCAGTATGTTAAATGGTAAGGCATCTTTTGAGACTAGTTTGAACGTTCTAACTCAAAGTCAGATTTTTGTCTTTTCTGCATAGGCTTTGAGATTTCATACACTTAGAACTACACTAGGGGTTTCTAATTCACACAGACAGTATATTAAATGGTAAGGCATCTTTTGAGACTAGTTTGAACGTTCTAACTCAGTCAGATTTTTGACTCTTCTGCATAGGCTTTGAGATTTCATACACTTAGAACCACAGTAGGGGTTTCTAATTCACACAGCCAGTATATTAAATGGTAATGCATCTTTTGAGACTAGTTTGAACGTTCTAACTCAAAGTCAGATTTTTGCCTTTTCTGCATAGGCTTTGAGATTTCATACACTTTGAACTACACTAGGGGTTTCTAATTCACACAGCCAGTATGTTAAATGGTAAGGCACCTTTTGAGACTAGTTTGAACGTTCTAACTCAAAGTCAGATATTTGCCTTTTCTGCATAGGCTTTGAGATTTCATACACTTAGGGGCATGTTTACTAAAAGCCGTACAATTGCGTGCCGCACAATAGCGCACGGAAACGCAGCACTCAAACGCTCAGAAACGCTCTTAAACGCCCCGCACAAGTGCGCGTGGGCCCCGCACAATTGCGCGTCGCACTAACGTGCCCCGCACAAGTACCCGGCCCGCAAATGTCCGATAGAGGCGTGGAAAGGCATTCTGAGGGCGGAGAAAGGCTCCCGAGGGGCGGAGAGACGGGGGTCAATGGGCGGGGAAGGGGAGGGGAGAGGCTCCCCGCACAGTATCGGGGACGAATTTGCAGGTTAAAAATAGCGCGAGTGAAACACTCACGGTAGAGGGCATTTAAAGGGAAGAGAAACCATTTCCGTCAGCAATGTACAGGGAAACCGTGGAAACCTGCAAAACGTGAGCAGTGTGATACATGTGCACAGAACAAAAGTGCAAATAAAGATAGAAAAAGACCCAAACAAACATATTAAAAAATAGGAAGTGAGCTGGGGAACCCTGATATTAATGGGCAAACATAAGAAACACACCCAGGAAAGCTCCAAAAAAATGAAATGAAGTATGGAAGGGGCTACGGAGCGGAGACCCTTCCAAAAACCATTTCCTTTCTTCTGAGCCTTCCTGGGAGTGTTTGCTATGGTTGCCCATTAATATCACTGTTGCCCAGCTTGGTTATATTTATCCCCAGTTCGTCGTGGTCGGTTGAGGGGTTTATCTGCACTTTTGTCACCAGACAAGGTGACTGAGCCCACAGTACAAATGTGCAGAGCAGGGTTTGTGACTCCTTTAGTCAGGTTTCCCACCCCCAGGGACTGCACTATCACTGTGGCCACAGTGTGGTGCAGCAGACAGAGGCAGTACCCCTAGGACCAGAGGGTCACAGGTTCAAATCCAAGCTTGGGCTCCTGCCAACCCAGTCCCCATATTTTACCCACCACTAAACAGAGATAGTAAAGACACTCCTTTATTGCAGAGAACATAAGCATGGTTCACACACCCATTTTGTACCCAACACCGCACACACACACCATAACAATGGGCATTACCGACAGCCGAGTCCCCCAAATGCAGTCCTGGAGTGCCACAACTCAATCAGGTCATATGCTTTTCCAAGATACAGACATGCCAGCATGTTGGCGGTAGGGTACAGGTGGTGGAAGGGGCAGTGGCTGCTAGCCACAGAAGACAGTGGCCGAGCCATGTGCAGGCTGGCACGTCCACTGCAACTTAGGCCCTGTCGGATGTACAGTCATGGACTTCCCAGGGAATTCAGCACATCTGTGGCAACACAGTGGTGCAGTGCACACAGACAGTGTGTGAAGGAGCAAACGGTCACAGGTTCAAAGCCCAGCTGGGGCTACTGCCAATCCTGTCCACATATTTTCCCCACAACTAAACCATGTTAGTAAGGGCAATCCTTTATTGCTGGGGATATACGCATTGGTCATACGCCTATCTTTTACACCACCAAGCACAGACACCATGACCAGGGGCATTACCTAGAGCAGAGTCTCACAAATGCAGTCCTGGAGGACCACACACCATTCAGGTTCCATGCTGCCACTCATACAAATAACCGTGCTGTATATCTATGCACCACCCCCATGGCATGTAGATGTAGCTCATGCATATTCATGAGGGACAGCAGGAAACCCCAACCAGTGTATTGCAAACCTGGACTGGATTTGGGAACCTCTGCCGTACAGCAGCAGCCAACAGGGACAGACACACCCACTCCCACACCCACAGGCCCCATTGGCCAATGCCTCCTGGTGAGGCAGGACATTGGGCCCTGCGTGCATCGCCCAATACCAGCACTTGCATACCTTAGCAATGTCACCCTACACCAGGGTATATGGTACACAGCTCTCAAACGTTTGCTATGAGTACTGGCAGATAGATATCCCTACGTTACGCACAGTCTGCTCTATGAGCTCCATCATAATAATCTATCTGATGTCTGCGGTGTGTGCGTCAGGTCTGGCCCCTGACAGTGTTTACCACCCTAGGGAGGGACCCCCAACGGTATTGCATACCATACCCATGCCTGTACTGTGCCCAGGACTGGTGTGGTGGGCAAGGATTCTGAACCCCTCTATAGTAGCACAATGCTGGCATACGTGTGGGAGTGTGTGTCTGTCTATACAGTGTGTGTTGGCTGCAAACACTGTCCACAGTTTTGGCCTGATGATGTGCATAATGAGCAGCAAGGTACCATGGGTATAGCTCAGACAGGGTGGGCTGGCCAGGATGCATCTGCACAGGGCATAGGGCACTGGCAGGGACATTGTAGTGGCCGTCCACCACCTCCACAGACAGGGTGACCTCTATATGTGCTGCTGGGCTTTCACTCCACCCTGACTGTGCAGTGATGGCAGCATGGCTAGGCACCCCCATAGTGCTTCATAGCACTTCCCTCATGTGATATATATGGGTCACCTGTTGGGGCCTAGTCACTGATGTATCTGCTTGTGTGTGCTGCCATCCCAGTTGTGGGTGCATGCATTTCCAGTGGGACTAACCAGCAGACTGTTCACAGCTGGTATGTGCCCTGCTGGAGTGCATTGCAGGGTGCAGTGGCTGATGGCTTGATGCAGGGGAATATCAGATAGTGGTGGGGTGCATCTTAGCATATCCAGGCCTTCTGTCTGATATTGTGGTCTGGGTGTGTGTGGGGCTGCTTGGACTGCCCTGTAGGGTGTCTGTTCCCCAACAGGACTGGGGTTGATGGTCCACTCTACTGCCATCATTGCAGAGGGAGGGGGGGGGGGGGGTGTGTGTGTATAATGGGGATTTGTTGATAGGAGACCCTGCCTGTTTGCCACCTTCAGCTGGGGGGGGGGGGGGGGGGTGGGGTGTTGGTGGTACATAGCCCACCTAGGGGTCCGTGGGGTTCCCACTGACTGAGACAGACAGAGATATCCAAGGTGTTCCTGCAGAAACTACCTATCTCACAGATTACGACTGTTTTGGAGCTCTGCCATGGCCTCTCTCAGCTATGGAGGGTGCTGTGGACCTGGTCCAGGGCGCCTCATCACACACTCAGGGTGAGCACAGTTCCCGCACAGTGTGACTGTGTGTAGCTACTCTGTGCAAATTAAACACCCGGTCAGTACCTCCTACCAGGCCAAGGTGCTGTGTGGGTGCACACGGAAACGTCCCCCTACCAGGCCGGGGAGCTGTTGGGGTGCATTCCCCATCTTGTGTTCATCTGTGGACAGCTGATTTGCATGTGCAGTGCATCATGGGTATGGGTGGCCTAACCCTATCCTGGTTCCCACAGCAGACTGTCTGTGTGGTGACATGCAGGCTCTCTGCAGCCAGCCAGGGGCTTGCTGGCAGCTATATAGCTGTAGCCCAATGGTTACTTCACTGCCTGTGGAGCCAGCGGTAATGGGTTCAAGCCCATAGTGGGGTTATTTGATAGGGTTGTCCAAAGGTTTTTTTAGATTTAATGTACATATGTTGCTGCCATCAAACACACCCTCAGTGTACTGTACCCATAAGGTGCCTCTGAGGGTGCTTTATAGGGCACCCTATAGGGCACCTTATGGTTGCCGTCCATATAAGGTGCACTATACATTATCCTGTGACGCAACATATATGGTGCCCTATAGGGGACATTCAAGGGTGCCTTGGCGGACAGTGAACTTTAACATGTGCCTTATGGGCCGCCTTATGTTAACACGCTTTGTGAGTGCGTTTGCTAGTAGTGATAACTGAAATAAAAATAGATTGCCACCTACAGCACTCATCCCCATAATACACACTGCCTCAGTGAGCCTTCTTCATTGGGCACTGTGGGGGATTGAACCCCTGATCTCTGCACCATTGGTCAGTGTCTTAACCATTGTACTATGGCTCTGCTCCTTTGTGTGTGCACATCAGGGCGCCACTTAGCCTTCCCACGCACTATTATGCAGGGCGCACAATAGCGCGGCGCACAATAGCGCCCCGCGCAAATGTGCGATCGCTTACTCCCGTTTTTTTTCTTTTCTCTGCCTGAACCGCCCACTCCTTATATGGCACAGGCACACTACCGCGGCCCCGCACATTAGGAATGTTTAGTAAACAGACCCCTTAGAACTACACTAGGGGTTTCTAATTCACACAGCCAGTATGTTAAATGGTAAGGCATCTTTTGAGACTAGTTTGAACGTTCTAACTCAAAGTCAGATTTTTGTCTTTTCTGCATAGGCTTTGAAATTTTATACACTTAGAACCACAGTAGGGGTTTCTAATTCACACAGCCAGTATGTTAAATGGTAAGGCATCTTTTGAGACTAGTTTGAACGTTCTAACTCAAAGTCAGATTTTTGACTTTTCTGCATAGGCTTTGAGATTTCATACACTTAGAACTACACTAGGGGTTTCTAATTCACACAGCCAGTATGTTAAATGGTAAGGCACCTTTTGAGACTAGTTTGAACGTTCTAACTCAAAGTCAGATTTTTGCCTTTTCTGCATAGGCTTTGAGATTTCATACACTTAGAACTACACTAGGGGCTTCTAATTCACACAGCCAGTATGTTAAATGGTAAGGCATCTTTTGAGACTAGTTTGAAGGTTCTAACTCAAAGTCAGATTTTTGACTTTTCTGCATAGGCTTTGAGATTTCATACACTTAGAACTACACTAGGGGTTTCTAATTCACACAGCCAGTATGTTAAATGGTAAGGCACCTTTTGAGACTAGTTTGAACGTTCTAACTCAAAGTCAGATTTTTGCCTTTTCTGCATAGGCTTTGAGATTTCATACACTTAGAACTACACTAGGGGTTTCTAATTCACACAGCCAGTATGTTAAATGGTAAGGCATCTTTTGAGACTAGTTTGAACGTTCTAACTCAAAGTCAGATTTTTGGCTTTTCTGCATAGGCTTTGAGATTTCATACACTTAGAACTACACTAGGGGTTTCTAATTCACAAAGCCAGTATGTTAAATGGTAAGGCATCTTTTGAGACTAGTTTGAACGTTCTAACTCAAAGTCAGATTTTCGCCTTTTCTGCATAGGCTTTGAAATTTTATACACTTAGAACTACAGTAGGGGTTTCTAATTCACACAGCCAGTATGTTAAATGGTAAGGCATCTTTTGAGACTAGTTTGAACGTTCTAACTCAAAGTCAGATTTTTGCCTTTTCTGCATAGGCTTTGAGATTTCATACACTTAGAACTACACTAGGGGTTTCTAATTCACACAGCCAGTATATTAAATGCTAAGGCATCTTTTGAGACTAGTTTGAACGTTCTAACTCAAAGTCAGATTTTTGCCTTTTCTGCATAGGCTTTGAGATTTCATACACTTAGAACTACAGTAGGGGTTTCTAATTCACACAGCCAGTATGTTAAATGGTAAGGCATCTTTTGAGACTAGTTTGAACGTTCTAACTCAAAGTCAGATTTTTGCCTTTTCTGCATAGGCTTTGAGATTTCATACACTTAGAACTACACTAGGGGTTTCTAATTCACACAGCCAGTATGTTAAATGGTAAGGCATCTTTTGAGACTAGTTTGAACGTTCTAACTCAAAGTCAGATTTTTGACTTTTCTGCATAGGCTTTGAGATTTCATACACTTAGAACTACACTAGGGGTTTCTAATTCACACAGACAGTATATTAATGGTAAGGCACCTTTTGAGACTAGTTTGAACTTTCTAACTCAAAGTCAGATTTTTGCCTTTTCTGCATAGGCTTTGAGATTTCATACACTTTGAACTACACTAGGGGTTTCTAATTCACACAGCCAGTATGTTAATGGTAAGGCATCTTTTGAGACTAGTTTGAACGTTCTAACTCAAAGTCAGATTTTTGCCTTTTCTGCATAGGCTTTGAGATTTCATACACTTAGAACTACACTAGGGGTTTCTAATTCACACAGCCAGTATGTTAAATGGTAAGGCATCTTTTGAGACTAGTTTGAACGTTCTAACTCAAAGTCAGATTTTTGACTTTTCTGCATAGGCTTTGAGATTTCATACACTTAGAACTACACTAGGGGTTTCTAATTCACACAGCCAGTATGTTAAATGGTAAGGCATCTTTTGAGACTAGTTTGAACGTTCTAACTCAAAGTCAGATTTTTGCCTTTTCTGCATAGGCTTTGAGATTTCATACACTTAGAACTACACTAGGGGTTTCTAATTCACACAGCCAGTATGTTAAATGGTAAGGCATCTTTTGAGACTAGTTTGAACGTTCTAACTCAAAGTCAGATTTTTGCCTTTTCTGCATAGGCTTTGAGATTTCATACACTTAGAACTACACTAGGGGTTTCTAATTCACACAGCCAGTATGTTAAATGGTAAGGCATCTTTTGAGACTAGTTTGAACGTTCTAACTCAAAGTCAGATTTTTGACTTTTCTGCATAGGCTTTGAGATTTCATACACTTAGAACTACACTAGGGGTTTCTAATTCACACAGCCAGTATGTTAAATGGTAAGGCATCTTTTGAGACTAGTTTGAACGTTCTAACTCAAAGTCAGATTTTTGCCTTTTCTGCATAGGCTTTGAGATTTCATACACTTAGAACTACACTAGGGGTTTCTAATTCACACAGCCAGTATGTTAAATGGTAAGGCATCTTTTGAGACTAGTTTGAACGTTCTAACTCAAAGTCAGATTTTTGCCTTTTCTGCATAGGCTTTGAGATTTCATACACTTAGAACTACACTAGGGGTTTCTAATTCACACAGCCAGTATGTTAAATGGTAAGGCATCTTTTGAGACTAGTTTGAACGTTCTAACTCAAAGTCAGATTTTTGCCTTTTCTGCATAGGCTTTGAGATTTCATACACTTAGAACTACACTAGGGGTTTCTAATTCACACAGCCAGTATGTTAAATGGTAAGGCATCTTTTGAGACTAGTTTGAACGTTCTAACTCAAAGTCAGATTTTTGCCTTTTCTGCATAGGCTTTGAGATTTCATACACTTAGAACTACACTAGGGGTTTCTAATTCACACAGCCAGTATGTTAATGGTAAGGCATCTTTTGAGACTAGTTTGAACGTTCTAACTCAAAGTCAGATTTTTGCCTTTTCTGCATAGGCTTTGAGATTTCATACACTTAGAACTACACTAGGGGTTTCTAATTCACACAGCCAGTATGTTAAATGGTAAGGCATCTTTTGAGACTAGTTTGAACGTTCTAACTCAAAGTCAGATTTTTGCCTTTTCTGCATAGGCTTTGAGATTTCATACACTTAGAACTACACTAGGGGTTTCTAATTCACACAGCCAGTATGTTAAATGGTAAGGCATCTTTTGAGACTAGTTTGAACGTTCTAACTCAAAGTCAGATTTTTGCCTTTTCTGCATAGGCTTTGAGATTTCATACACTTAGAACTACACTAGGGGTTTCTAATTCACACAGCCAGTATGTTAAATGGTAAGGCATCTTTTGAGACTAGTTTGAACGTTCTAACTCAAAGTCAGATTTTTGACTTTTCTGCATAGGCTTTGAGATTTCATACACTTAGAACTACACTAGGGGTTTCTAATTCACACAGCCAGTATGTTAATGGTAAGGCATCTTTTGAGACTAGTTTGAACGTTCTAACTCAAAGTCAGATTTTTGCCTTTTCTGCATAGGCTTTGAGATTTCATACACTTAGAACTACACTAGGGGTTTCTAATTCACACAGCCAGTATGTTAAATGGTAAGGCATCTTTTGAGACTAGTTTGAACGTTCTAACTCAAAGTCAGATTTTTGCCTTTTCTGCATAGGCTTTGAGATTTCATACACTTAGAACTACACTAGGGGTTTCTAATTCACACAGCCAGTATGTTAAATGGTAAGGCATCTTTTGAGACTAGTTTGAACGTTCTAACTCAAAGTCAGATTTTTGACTTTTCTGCATAGGCTTTGAGATTTCATACACTTAGAACTACACTAGGGGTTTCTAATTCACACAGCCAGTATGTTAAATGGTAAGGCATCTTTTGAGACTAGTTTGAACGTTCTAACTCAAAGTCAGATTTTTGCCTTTTCTGCATAGGCTTTGAGATTTCATACACTTAGAACTACACTAGGGGTTTCTAATTCACACAGCCAGTATGTTAAATGGTAAGGCATCTTTTGAGACTAGTTTGAACGTTCTAACTCAAAGTCAGATTTTTTACTTTTCTGCATAGGCTTTGAGATTTCATACACTTAGAACTACACTAGGGGTTTCTAATTCACACAGCCAGTATGTTAAATGGTAAGGCATCTTTTGAGACTAGTTTGAACGTTCTAACTCAAAGTCAGATTTTTGCCTTTTCTGCATAGGCTTTGAGATTTCATACACTTAGAACTACACTAGGGGTTTCTAATTCACACAGCCAGTATGTTAATGGTAAGGCATCTTTTGAGACTAGTTTGAACGTTCTAACTCAAAGTCAGATTTTTGCCTTTTCTGCATAGGCTTTGAGATTTCATACACTTAGAACTACACTAGGGGTTTCTAATTCACACAGCCAGTATGTTAAATGGTAAGGCATCTTTTGAGACTAGTTTGAACGTTCTAACTCAAAGTCAGATTTTTGCCTTTTCTGCATAGGCTTTGAGATTTCATACACTTAGAACTACACTAGGGGTTTCTAATTCACACAGCCAGTATGTTAAATGGTAAGGCATCTTTTGAGACTAGTTTGAACGTTCTAACTCAAAGTCAGATTTTTGCCTTTTCTGCATAGGCTTTGAGATTTCATACACTTAGAACTACACTAGGGGTTTCTAATTCACACAGCCAGTATGTTAAATGGTAAGGCATCTTTTGAGACTAGTTTGAACGTTCTAACTCAAAGTCAGATTTTTGCCTTTTCTGCATAGGCTTTGAGATTTCATACACTTAGAACTACACTAGGGGTTTCTAATTCACACAGCCAGTATGTTAATGGTAAGGCATCTTTTGAGACTAGTTTGAACGTTCTAACTCAAAGTCAGATTTTTGCCTTTTCTGCATAGGCTTTGAGATTTCATACACTTAGAACTACACTAGGGGTTTCTAATTCACACAGCCAGTATGTTAAATGGTAAGGCATCTTTTGAGACTAGTTTGAACGTTCTAACTCAAAGTCAGATTTTTGCCTTTTCTGCATAGGCTTTGAGATTTCATACACTTAGAACTACACTAGGGGTTTCTAATTCACACAGCCAGTATGTTAAATGGTAAGGCATCTTTTGAGACTAGTTTGAACGTTCTAACTCAAAGTCAGATTTTTGACTTTTCTGCATAGGCTTTGAGATTTCATACACTTAGAACTACACTAGGGGTTTCTAATTCACACAGCCAGTATGTTAAATGGTAAGGCATCTTTTGAGACTAGTTTGAACGTTCTAACTCAAAGTCAGATTTTTGCCTTTTCTGCATAGGCTTTGAGATTTCATACACTTAGAACTACACTAGGGGTTTCTAATTCACACAGCCAGTATGTTAAATGGTAAGGCATCTTTTGAGACTAGTTTGAACGTTCTAACTCAAAGTCAGATTTTTTACTTTTCTGCATAGGCTTTGAGATTTCATACACTTAGAACTACACTAGGGGTTTCTAATTCACACAGCCAGTATGTTAAATGGTAAGGCATCTTTTGAGACTAGTTTGAACGTTCTAACTCAAAGTCAGATTTTTGCCTTTTCTGCATAGGCTTTGAGATTTCATACACTTAGAACTACACTAGGGGTTTCTAATTCACACAGCCAGTATGTTAAATGGTAAGGCATCTTTTGAGACTAGTTTGAACGTTCTAACTCAAAGTCAGATTTTTGCCTTTTCTGCATAGGCTTTGAGATTTCATACACTTAGAACTACACTAGGGGTTTCTAATTCACACAGCCAGTATGTTAAATGGTAAGGCATCTTTTGAGACTAGTTTGAACGTTCTAACTCAAAGTCAGATTTTTGCCTTTTCTGCATAGGCTTTGAGATTTCATACACTTAGAACTACACTAGCGGTTTCTAATTCACACAGCCAGTATGTTAAATGGTAAGGCATCTTTTGAGACTAGTTTGAACGTTCTAACTCAAAGTCAGATTTTTTACTTTTCTGCATAGGCTTTGAGATTTCATACACTTAGAACTACACTAGGGGTTTCTAATTCACACAGCCAGTATGTTAAATGGTAAGGCATCTTTTGAGACTAGTTTGAACGTTCTAACTCAAAGTCAGATTTTTGCCTTTTCTGCATAGGCTTTGAGATTTCATACACTTAGAACTACACTAGGGGTTTCTAATTCACACAGCCAGTATGTTAAATGGTAAGGCATCTTTTGAGACTAGTTTGAACGTTCTAACTCAAAGTCAGATTTTTGCCTTTTCTGCATAGGCTTTGAGATTTCATACACTTAGAACTACACTAGGGGTTTCTAATTCACACAGCCAGTATGTTAAATGGTAAGGCATCTTTTGAGACTAGTTTGAACGTTCTAACTCAAAGTCAGATTTTTGCCTTTTCTGCATAGGCTTTGAGATTTCATACACTTAGAACTACACTAGGGGTTTCTAATTCACACAGCCAGTATGTTAAATGGTAAGGCATCTTTTGAGACTAGTTTGAACGTTCTAACTCAAAGTCAGATTTTTGACTTTTCTGCATAGGCTTTGAGATTTCATACACTTAGAACTACACTAGGGGTTTCTAATTCACACAGCCAGTATGTTAATGGTAAGGCATCTTTTGAGACTAGTTTGAACGTTCTAACTCAAAGTCAGATTTTTGCCTTTTCTGCATAGGCTTTGAGATTTCATACACTTAGAACTACACTAGGGGTTTCTAATTCACACAGCCAGTATGTTAAATGGTAAGGCATCTTTTGAGACTAGTTTGAACGTTCTAACTCAAAGTCAGATTTTTGCCTTTTCTGCATAGGCTTTGAGATTTCATACACTTAGAACTACACTAGGGGTTTCTAATTCACACAGCCAGTATGTTAAATGGTAAGGCATCTTTTGAGACTAGTTTGAACGTTCTAACTCAAAGTCAGATTTTTGCCTTTTCTGCATAGGCTTTGAGATTTCATACACTTAGAACTACACTAGGGGTTTCTAATTCACACAGCCAGTATGTTAAATGGTAAGGCATCTTTTGAGACTAGTTTGAACGTTCTAACTCAAAGTCAGATTTTTGCCTTTTCTGCATAGGCTTTGAGATTTCATACACTTAGAACTACACTAGGGGTTTCTAATTCACACAGCCAGTATGTTAAATGGTAAGGCATCTTTTGAGACTAGTTTGAACGTTCTAACTCAAAGTCAGATTTTTGCCTTTTCTGCATAGGCTTTGAGATTTCATACACTTAGAACTACACTAGGGGTTTCTAATTCACACAGCCAGTATGTTAAATGGTAAGGCATCTTTTGAGACTAGTTTGAACGTTCTAACTCAAAGTCAGATTTTTGCCTTTTCTGCATAGGCTTTGAGATTTCATACACTTAGAACTACACTAGGGGTTTCTAATTCACACAGCCAGTATGTTAAATGGTAAGGCATCTTTTGAGACTAGTTTGAACGTTCTAACTCAAAGTCAGATTTTTGCCTTTTCTGCATAGGCTTTGAGATTTCATACACTTAGAACTACACTAGGGGTTTCTAATTCACACAGCCAGTATGTTAAATGGTAAGGCATCTTTTGAGACTAGTTTGAACGTTCTAACTCAAAGTCAGATTTTTGTCTTTTCTGCATAGGCTTTGAGATTTCATACACTTAGAACTACACTAGGGGTTTCTAATTCACACAGCCAGTATGTTAAATGGTAAGGCATCTTTTGAGACTAGTTTGAACGTTCTAACTCAAAGTCAGATTTTTGACTTTTCTGCATAGGCTTTGAGATTTCATACACTTAGAACTACACTAGGGGTTTCTAATTCACACAGCCAGTATGTTAAATGGTAAGGCATCTTTTGAGACTAGTTTGAACGTTCTAACTCAAAGTCAGATTTTTGCCTTTTCTGCATAGGCTTTGAGATTTCATACACTTAGAACTACACTAGGGGTTTCTAATTCACACAGCCAGTATGTTAAATGGTAAGGCATCTTTTGAGACTAGTTTGAACGTTCTAACTCAAAGTCAGATTTTTGCCTTTTCTGCATAGGCTTTGAGATTTCATACACTTAGAACTACACTAGGGGTTTCTAATTCACACAGCCAGTATGTTAAATGGTAAGGCATCTTTTGAGACTAGTTTGAACGTTCTAACTCAAAGTCAGATTTTTTACTTTTCTGCATAGGCTTTGAGATTTCATACACTTAGAACTACACTAGGGGTTTCTAATTCACACAGCCAGTATGTTAAATGGTAAGGCATCTTTTGAGACTAGTTTGAACGTTCTAACTCAAAGTCAGATTTTTGCCTTTTCTGCATAGGCTTTGAGATTTCATACACTTAGAACTACACTAGGGGTTTCTAATTCACACAGCCAGTATGTTAAATGGTAAGGCATCTTTTGAGACTAGTTTGAACGTTCTAACTCAAAGTCAGATTTTTGCCTTTTCTGCATAGGCTTTGAGATTTCATACACTTAGAACTACACTAGGGGTTTCTAATTCACACAGCCAGTATGTTAAATGGTAAGGCATCTTTTGAGACTAGTTTGAACGTTCTAACTCAAAGTCAGATTTTGCCTTTTCTGCATAGGCTTTGAGATTTCATACACTTAGAACTACACTAGGGGTTTCTAATTCACACAGCCAGTATGTTAAATGGTAAGGCATCTTTTGAGACTAGTTTGAACGTTCTAACTCAAAGTCAGATTTTGCCTTTTCTGCATAGGCTTTGAGATTTCATACACTTAGAACTACACTAGGGGTTTCTAATTCACACAGCCAGTATGTTAAATGGTAAGGCATCTTTTGAGACTAGTTTGAACGTTCTAACTCAAAGTCAGATTTTTGACTTTTCTGCATAGGCTTTGAGATTTCATACACTTAGAACTACACTAGGGGTTTCTAATTCACACAGCCAGTATGTTAAATGGTAAGGCATCTTTTGAGACTAGTTTGAACGTTCTAACTCAAAGTCAGATTTTTGCCTTTTCTGCATAGGCTTTGAGATTTCATACACTTAGAACTACACTAGGGGTTTCTAATTCACACAGCCAGTATGTTAAATGGTAAGGCATCTTTTGAGACTAGTTTGAACGTTCTAACTCAAAGTCAGATTTTTGCCTTTTCTGCATAGGCTTTGAGATTTCATACACTTAGAACTACACTAGGGGTTTCTAATTCACACAGCCAGTATGTTAAATGGTAAGGCATCTTTTGAGACTAGTTTGAACGTTCTAACTCAAAGTCAGATTTTTGCCTTTTCTGCATAGGCTTTGAGATTTCATACACTTAGAACTACACTAGGGGTTTCTAATTCACACAGCCAGTATGTTAAATGGTAAGGCATCTTTTGAGACTAGTTTGAACGTTCTAACTCAAAGTCAGATTTTTGCCTTTTCTGCATAGGCTTTGAGATTTCATACACTTAGAACTACACTAGGGGTTTCTAATTCACACAGCCAGTATGTTAAATGGTAAGGCATCTTTTGAGACTAGTTTGAACGTTCTAACTCAAAGTCAGATTTTTGCCTTTTCTGCATAGGCTTTGAGATTTCATACACTTAGAACTACACTAGGGGTTTCTAATTCACACAGCCAGTATGTTAAATGGTAAGGCATCTTTTGAGACTAGTTTGAACGTTCTAACTCAAAGTCAGATTTTTGCCTTTTCTGCATAGGCTTTGAGATTTCATACACTTAGAACTACACTAGGGGTTTCTAATTCACACAGCCAGTATGTTAAATGGTAAGGCATCTTTTGAGACTAGTTTGAACGTTCTAACTCAAAGTCAGATTTTTGCCTTTTCTGCATAGGCTTTGAGATTTCATACACTTAGAACTACACTAGGGGTTTCTAATTCACACAGCCAGTATGTTAAATGGTAAGGCATCTTTTGAGACTAGTTTGAACGTTCTAACTCAAAGTCAGATTTTTGCCTTTTCTGCATAGGCTTTGAGATTTCATACACTTAGAACTACACTAGGGGTTTCTAATTCACACAGCCAGTATGTTAAATGGTAAGGCATCTTTTGAGACTAGTTTGAACGTTCTAACTCAAAGTCAGATTTTTTACTTTTCTGCATAGGCTTTGAGATTTCATACACTTAGAACTACACTAGGGGTTTCTAATTCACACAGCCAGTATGTTAAATGGTAAGGCATCTTTTGAGACTAGTTTGAACGTTCTAACTCAAAGTCAGATTTTTGCCTTTTCTGCATAGGCTTTGAGATTTCATACACTTAGAACTACACTAGGGGTTTCTAATTCACACAGCCAGTATGTTAAATGGTAAGGCATCTTTTGAGACTAGTTTGAACGTTCTAACTCAAAGTCAGATTTTTGCCTTTTCTGCATAGGCTTTGAGATTTCATACACTTAGAACTACACTAGGGGTTTCTAATTCACACAGCCAGTATGTTAAATGGTAAGGCATCTTTTGAGACTAGTTTGAACGTTCTAACTCAAAGTCAGATTTTTGCCTTTTCTGCATAGGCTTTGAGATTTCATACACTTAGAACTACACTAGGGGTTTCTAATTCACACAGCCAGTATGTTAAATGGTAAGGCATCTTTTGAGACTAGTTTGAACGTTCTAACTCAAAGTCAGATTTTTGACTTTTCTGCATAGGCTTTGAGATTTCATACACTTAGAACTACACTAGGGGTTTCTAATTCACACAGCCAGTATGTTAAATGGTAAGGCATCTTTTGAGACTAGTTTGAACGTTCTAACTCAAAGTCAGATTTTTGCCTTTTCTGCATAGGCTTTGAGATTTCATACACTTAGAACTACACTAGGGGTTTCTAATTCACACAGCCAGTATGTTAAATGGTAAGGCATCTTTTGAGACTAGTTTGAACGTTCTAACTCAAAGTCAGATTTTTGCCTTTTCTGCATAGGCTTTGAGATTTCATACACTTAGAACTACACTAGGGGTTTCTAATTCACACAGCCAGTATGTTAAATGGTAAGGCATCTTTTGAGACTAGTTTGAACGTTCTAACTCAAAGTCAGATTTTTGCCTTTTCTGCATAGGCTTTGAGATTTCATACACTTAGAACTACACTAGGGGTTTCTAATTCACACAGCCAGTATGTTAAATGGTAAGGCATCTTTTGAGACTAGTTTGAACGTTCTAACTCAAAGTCAGATTTTTGCCTTTTCTGCATAGGCTTTGAGATTTCATACACTTAGAACTACACTAGGGGTTTCTAATTCACACAGCCAGTATGTTAAATGGTAAGGCATCTTTTGAGACTAGTTTGAACGTTCTAACTCAAAGTCAGATTTTTGCCTTTTCTGCATAGGCTTTGAGATTTCATACACTTAGAACTACACTAGGGGTTTCTAATTCACACAGCCAGTATGTTAAATGGTAAGGCATCTTTTGAGACTAGTTTGAACGTTCTAACTCAAAGTCAGATTTTTTACTTTTCTGCATAGGCTTTGAGATTTCATACACTTAGAACTACAGTAGGGGTTTCTAATTCACACAGCCAGTATGTTAAATGGTAAGGCATCTTTTGAGACTAGTTTGAACGTTCTAACTCAAAGTCAGATTTTTGCCTTTTCTGCATAGGCTTTGAGATTTCATACACTTAGAACTACACTAGGGGTTTCTAATTCACACAGCCAGTATGTTAAATGGTAAGGCATCTTTTGAGACTAGTTTGAACGTTCTAACTCAAAGTCAGATTTTTGCCTTTTCTGCATAGGCTTTGAGATTTCATACACTTAGAACTACACTAGGGGTTTCTAATTCACACAGCCAGTATGTTAAATGGTAAGGCATCTTTTGAGACTAGTTTGAACGTTCTAACTCAAAGTCAGATTTTGCCTTTTCTGCATAGGCTTTGAGATTTCATACACTTAGAACTACACTAGGGGTTTCTAATTCACACAGCCAGTATGTTAAATGGTAAGGCATCTTTTGAGACTAGTTTGAACGTTCTAACTCAAAGTCAGATTTTTGACTTTTCTGCATAGGCTTTGAGATTTCATACACTTAGAACTACACTAGGGGTTTCTAATTCACACAGCCAGTATGTTAAATGGTAAGGCATCTTTTGAGACTAGTTTGAACATTCTAACTCAAAGTCAGATTTTTGCCTTTTCTGCATAGGCTTTGAGATTTCATACACTTAGAACTACACTAGGGGCTTCTAATTCACACAGCCAGAATGCTAAATGGTAAGGCATCTTTTGGGACTAGTTTGAACGTTCTAACTCAAAGTCAGATTTTTGCCTTTTCTGCATAGGCTTTGAGATTTCATACACTTAGAACTACACTAGGGGTTTCTAATTCACACAGCCAGTATGTTAAATGGTAAGGCATCTTTTGAGACTAGTTTGAACGTTCTAACTCAAAGTCAGATTTTTGCCTTTTCTGCATAGGCTTTGAGATTTCATACACTTAGAACTACACTAGGGGTTTCTAATTCACACAGCCAGTATGTTAAATGGTAAGGCATCTTTTGAGACTAGTTTGAACGTTCTAACTCAAAGTCAGATTTTGTCTTTTCTGCATAGGCTTTGAGATTTCATACACTTAGAACTACACTAGGGGTTTCTAATTCACACAGCCAGTATGTTAAATGGTAAGGCATCTTTTGAGACTAGTTTGAACGTTCTAACTCAAAGTCAGATTTTCGCCTTTTCTGCATAGGCTTTGAGATTTCATACACTTAGAACCACAGTAGGGGTTTCTAATTCACACAGCCAGTATATTAAATGGTAAGGCATCTTTTGAGACTAGTTTGAACGTTCTAACTCAAAGTCAGATTTTTGACTTTTCTGCATAGGCTTTGAGATTTCATACACTTAGAACTACACTAGGGGTTTCTAATTCACACAGCCAGTATATTAAATGGTAAGGCATCTTTTGAGACTAGTTTGAACGTTCTAACTCAAAGTCAGATTTTTGCCTTTTCTGCATAGGCTTTGAGATTTCATACACTTAGAACTACACTAGGGGTTTCTAATTCACACAGCCAGTATGATAAATGGTAAGGCATCTTTTGAGACTAGTTTGAACGTTCTAACTCAAAGTCAGATTTTTGACTTTTCTGCATAGGCTTTGAGATTTCATACACTTAGAACTACACTAGGGGTTTCTAATAACCAAGGCAGGTCGGACCCGGTGGCCCCCGCTCCCCCGCCCCCTTTCACATTTTTGCCATGCCCGTACCCATAAGAAATACATAAACACTGATCTTTTGGCTCAAATGGTCGCAGCTTTATTAAGTTAACACAATCCAAACATTGTTTTCAACATCCAACTTCTTACTGTCATACTAACTCCCGAGCGGAATGAGCCCTCAACCGCCATACCACTAGCAAGGTGAGCTCATTCCACTCCCGCCGCGGCCGAGCCAGCGGCAAATCCACCCCCCTTTTCCCCGGCCTCGCCATACTACTAGCAAAGACCGGCCAGGGGTCACCCGGGTTGGGGGCACCCGCCCCCCCCCCCAATACAGCGTAAGGCCCCGGTCCCCGGCAACCTCCTGGTTCCCCCCTCCCCCCCCCCCCCAGCTGCGACAACCCAACCCCCATATCCTGAATGCAGGGTGGGCGGGCGGGAAGATGCCGTCCTCTTCACCGGTCTCGTCAAGGGACCGCCGCCGCCGCGCGCTCTTCTTAAAAACCCCCCCTTTACCCTTCTCCTCATTGGCTCGCGCCCTCCTCCATCAACGGGGCGAGCCAATGAGTTCAAATAATGCGACCCCAGCCCCCGCCCCCTATTTCACGCCGAGGGCAGGGTCCCACCGGGCCGCGCGCCTGGTTACCTACGGCCGCTAGGGACCCTGCCCTGCGGCCTCGCCATAACCAAGGCAGGTCGGACCCGGTGGCCCCCGCTCCCCCACCCCCTTTCACATTTTTGCCATGCCCGTACCCATAAGAAATACATAAACACTGATCTTTTGGCTCAAATGGTCGCAGCTTTATTAAGTTAACACAATCCAAACATTGTTTTCAACATCCAACTTCTTACTGTCATACTAACTCCCCCAGCGGAATGAGCCCTCAACCGCCATACCACTAGCAAGGTGAGCTCATTCCACTCCCGCCGCGGCCGAGCCAGCGGCAAATCCACCCCCCTTTTCCCCGGCCTCGCCATACTACTAGCAAAGACAGGCCAGGGGTCACCCGGGTTGGGGGCACCCGCCCCCACCCCCATTACAGCTTAAGGCTCCGGACCCCGGAAACCTCCGGGATCCCGCCACCCGGCGTAGGGCCACTTACGCCCGTGCGCCGCCCCCCCCTTAAAGCTGCGACCATCGAGGTTCCCACTGCACCACACATTCCAAGGCCTCCTGCCAGTCATTTAATAGCAGGTCCACACCCACCTGCGATAAATGCACACCGTCAGGGCGATAGAGTCCCTGACAATCTACATCTACCCAGGAGTGCATAATCTGATACCCCCCGTGCTGACATGCCCATCGCCCAATCTGTCGATTGACCTTCGCTAGCCCCCTGGACCATCGCCTCTGCCCCCCGCCAACCGGCCTTGGAATGATGTCAGACCACAGTATGATAACCTGAGGGAACATCCTCAGCACCTCTGCCAAATCCCTTTTTGCTGCCCGAATGAGCTGCTTGCAAGTCCAATTATTTACCTCGTTCCCCCCCACATGCAGCAGTATAACGGCCGGCTCCGCTCTCACCCGTCGATGGTGCCGAAGCAATGGTAAAAGTTGCTGCCAACGCAACCCCCTTTCACCAAGCCATAGTAGAGACACCATTGTCGGGTCAAGTCCCAAATTAGGACCCAACGGTCGTTCAGCTGCCTGCAGTCCCGCCCAATGTACAAATGAGTGCCCGATCATCCAGCACCATTGCGGGAACCGCACAGCATCTGAAAAAGAAAGCAACATTATTCTCCTGCCCTCCCGCCGTCTCACAAGCGCACATAACCTTTGAAGGCCTGTGATCTCCACCTGCCAATGTTCTGAATAGCCACTGCTGACATCCCAGCCGCTGCCGCACTTGTCGCTGCACCTATGCGGAAAGAGTGCGGCGCAAAGCGCTTAGGATCCATGCCCAGATACCGTAAGGTCAGTCGTAGCACTGCCGTAACCTGAAAATGCGTCACAACGCTTGCATCCTTGTGCACGAAAAACATGGAACCCGCTGCCGGGCGCACCGCAAAATAAGCCCGTACTGCCTCCACTGGGCATGTCGGAAGGGAGTCTACCTCCTGCAAGACTACCCAAAGTCCTTTGCCCAACTGGTCGGTCTTTGATTTAGCCAACCTGATCCTCAGCTGGCCACCTCCAATTTGCACGTGACCCAATAATAAGCCCGAGGCCGGCCCCTGCCTGCCCGAGCTAGCCACCAGCTCGCCGACCCGAAAAGCCCCGAAAAAGGCCAGGCAGAACAATGCCTTAAACAGCACCGCCTCATAAGCCGATGACGCCACATACGGCAGTGCTGAACTGAGCCGCACCAAAATATCATGCGTCACAGGTAACCGTGCATCCGGAGGTGCAGGACACGCTCTATCCCAACCCCTCAACAACTTCTGTACCAAAAACCCAGGTCTCGCAAACCCCCAACCCGCTGCCCTGGCAAAGAACGCAAATCCAGCCAACTTCGTCCGAACCGAAGCCCTGGACCGCCCCGCACCTTTTGACTCCACTATAAATTGTCCTAACCAGCTGTCCACTTCCGCTCCAGGCTTCCATCCTTTTCCTTCCAAGTACCCCCATACCTCGTCGAAGCCTTTCGAGTATGCTGCCCAGGACTTCGGGGCCAGAGAGTTCTTCAACAAGCATACCATTTCTGCAGGCCACTCGTCCATAAATGCTCGGGCACTTCCCTGCCTTCCTCGCTCGCCTCCGGCGCCAGCCTCCGGAACAGGTCCCACTTGAAACGAGAAAGAGCATCCGCAATTCGGTTAGTGCAACCCGGGATGTGCTGAGCTTTCACTGCGACATTTAAACGCAAACAAGCAAAACGATAGCTCTCATTAAGCCCGCTACTACCGTGCATCGCGGCGTATACCTGTTGACTACCGCAACCACAGCTTCATTGTCACACCACCATATTAATCTGCGGTTCCTCAACCGGTCGGGCCATATATGCAACACCACTAAGAGCGGAAACAATTCCAGGAACGTAATGTTCTTTGTCAGGCCCTCCGCCTGCCATGCATGCGGCCAGCGGGCCGCACACCAATCCCCTCCAAAATAAATCCCCAAACCCCCACTACCTGCTGCATCCGTAAACAGCTGTAAATCCACACTGGACACCTCCGCCTCCATCAGCACCGACACCCCGTTAAAATCTTCCAGAAAAACCTCCCACACTCTCAGATCGGCTTTCATGACCCGGGATATTCTAATTCGATGATGCGGCTTCCTAACCCCGACAGTGGCGGCTGACAAGCTACGCATGAAAACGCGGCCCATTGGAATAACTCTGCACGCGAAATTCAGTGATCCAATGAGTATTTGCACCTCCTTCAAGGATAACTTTTCAGAGGCTAGCCCGTTCGCAACCAACACGCGCAATTTCACCACCTTTTCCATAGGGAGGCGCGCCACCATTTCGACCGAGTCGATTTCCACCCCCAAAAACGTAATACAAGTTGCCGGGCCCTCCGTCTTGGCAGCCGCCAGCGGAAGCCCACACTCCCTAGCCATGCCTTGAAAACCATCCATCAACTGCTGACACACCTCAGAATGCGCCGCCCCCACGAAAAGGAAATCGTCGAGATAATGCACGATATTCCTGTTACCAACCCGTTGCTCCAACTTCCAGTGCAAAAATGTACTAAAGGTCTCAAAATAGGCACACGACACGGAACAACCCATGGGCATGCACTTGTCCACAGACAATTCCCCGTCAAACGCAAATCCCAACAAAGAAAAGGAAGAGGGGTGGACGGGTAGCAAACGAAAGGCCGATTCGATATCCACCTTCGCTAACTGGGCCCCAGGGCCACAATTTTTCACCAAACCGACCGCCTCGTCAAAGGACGCGTACCGAACCACGCATAACGCTTTAGGAATATGCGCATTCACCGACTCACCCAGTGGAAAGGAGAGGTTATGTATCAGCCGAAACTTTCCTTTCTCCTTCTTAGGGATTACCCCCAAAGGAGACAGTACCAACTCCGCCAAGGGCGGTTCCGCAAATGGGCCGGCAATTCTACCCAAAGCCAACTCCCCCGCTAACTTCTCGCGAACAACCGACGCCAAGCGCCGCACCGACGGGGAATTACGTGCCACCCTACCTACTATCGTACCTTGCACTGGAATAATAAACCCCTCAAAAAACCCCTGCTCCAACAGCTCCCGGTCCTTCTTCCGCGGATAAGCCCCCAACCAATCCCTAATCACCTCCCGATCGATTGGGGTGGGAGCCAACTCCATCCATGCAAGCCTATTTGGGGACCGCCGCAGGGGGGGGCCCGCCGCTATTCTTGAAGCATTTAAGTGTGGAATGCCCCCCCACGCAGGCCGAGCACGCATGCCGGAACTTGCAATCGGGGAACGGGCACGAGGATCTATTGAAACGCCAACAGATGTCTCCCATAGCCCCAGCTCCAGCTCTCTGCGGCAGAGAACCCCCGTTCGCCCGAAAGGACCGCCCCGTACCTGCCAAACCACCCCCCCCAGCTCGCACCGTAGTTCCACCGCTCACACCCGCACCACCGGACATCTGGGTTAACCACAAATTAATGTCCTGAGTGCCCCAGGACAACCCTTTACTCTCCTCAATTTTATCTCTAAATTTCTCATCATAATTCAGCCACGCAAAACCGCCATGCGTCTGCGCCGCTTCCAAGATGGAGTCCGCATATGCTAAGAGCATGCCATAATCCTCTGGCGCCTGCCGACCCCAAACACTAGCTAACCTCAAAAAGGCTCGCACCCAATTAATAACATTCCGGGACACCTTCCGTACGCGACCCGCCTTCTCATCCTCCTTCCGCTTCTTCTTACTCTCCCCCGAGCGCCTCCTGCCCTCCAACAATCGGAATATATCGACATAGCGCCGCTTCCATATCTTACGCCGTAGGTGCCGTGGGACTCCTTCCCACAATTCCGCGAACGCCACCACATTGGGAACTCCCTTTGCGCTGACTGTCCCACCCAGTCCTGACTCCAGCCCGGGTCCCGAACGAGAAGGCGCTATCGAGGATGATGATGATGACGCTGAAGACGCAGAGGAAGAATCCGAACTGTGCCGGCTCCGCCGCCCGTGCCGACATTTGCGCTTCACCTTACGCCCTCCCTTGTCCTTCCCACCCACCTGTTCCCCCCCACCCCCTCCTGCCATGTTGCCCCCAGACAACTCACCCATGTCACTTCCGCCACCCGCCGACAGCTCCTGTGGCAGTACTGCGGGATCTCGCACCGCCTGCGCTCCGGTCGCGCTCCCAGCGCTGGCCTCACTCCGCCGCGGTCCCTCGGCTACGACCCCAGCCACATCCTCCATCGCCGCACTCTGTCCTTCGGGTATCTGCGCCGCCTCGCGTGCGTCTCTGTCCACCTGGAAAGACAAAGCAGAAACAGCGGGGGGAGAGGGGACAAACGAGGGGCCACAAGGCGGCCAAGCAGACATCCACTCTGCACGGGAACAGCCCTGGCCTCCGCTCCTCCAATGCTCCCATGGCGACCCTCCCGCTGGAGATCCCCCATCGCCCACTGCCCCTCCTTGCCCCCATGAGCCCTGCCCATATGGGTGAGCCCCAAACCATGGCATGGACCAACCTGTCCAGCCGGTCCCCCCTCCCCCCCACCCCCCCTCCCCCGACCGCCCCCCCCCCCCCAGATCCCTTGTCCTCCCCAACTGCACCCACTCGCCTCTGCAACCCCACACTCAGCACCCCTGTGCACCATCCCCCGCCCAGCCTCTCCATACCCCATCACCCTGCTGCCTGCCCCAGCAGCTGTCCTGCCACCCCCAGCTCCCCCTGTGGCTACTACCCCAGACCAGGCTCCAGCGCCAGGCCGCCAACCCCCCTGCCCCCCCTGGCCAAAGATCTCCCTCGATCTCTTCCCCAACGCAGACCTCATTACCCCTACCCCCCCTGGCACTTCCCCCGCTGCCAGCTCGTTTTTCCCCTGGCCCCAATCACCCCCCTCTGTCCGCCCTCCCATGCAGCCGCCCCTCCTGACGTCCGCTCCTTCCGCCCCGTGGAAGGCCCCGCCTTGCCGCCTCTCCGGGCCTCCGTAGTGCGATCACCTCCCCCCGACGTCCCCTTCCTTCCTTCCTTTCCTCTCCGTGGCGGCATTTCCCCACCCGCGACCAGTGCCTAAAGCAGCCTCCGAACTCCACCACCCCCCTTTCACCGGGCCTTCGCCCACACCTCAACCGCTGCTGGAAGGAAATTTTTTTTTTTGGCTCCCGCTGTCTTGCGCACTCCTACCCTCTGCACCGGAGCACCGGACCTCCTCGACGCGCCTCGCTGCAGGCCTCGCACAGCACGAACTTGCCGCGAAGGAGAGAAGATGCCGTCCTCTTCACCGGTCTCGTCAAGGGACCGCCGCCGCCGCGCGCTCTTCTTAAAAACCCCCCCTTTACCCTTCTCCTCATTGGCTCGCGCCCTCCTCCATCAACGGGGCGAGCCAATGAGTTCAAATAATGCGACCCCAGCCCCCGCCCCCTATTTCACGCCGAGGGCAGGGTCCCACCGGGCCGCGCGCCTGGTTACCTACGGCCGCTAGGGACCCTGCCCTGCGGCCTCGCCATTCACACAGACAGTATATTAATGGTAAGGCACCTTTTGAGACTAGTTTGAACTTTCTAACTCAAAGTCAGATTTTTGCCTTTTCTGCATAGGCTTTGAGATTTCATACACTTAGAACTACACTAGGGGTTTCTAATTCACACAGCCAGTATGTTAAATGGTAAGGCATCTTTTGAGACTAGTTTGAACGTTCTAACTCAAAGTCAGATTTTTGCCTTTTCTGCATAGGCTTTGAGATTTCATACACTTAGAACTACACTAGGGGTTTCTAATTCACACAGCCAGTATGTTAAATGGTAAGGCATCTTTTGAGACTAGTTTGAACGTTCTAACTCAAAGTCAGATTTTTGCCTTTTCTGCATAGGCTTTGAGATTTCATACACTTAGAACTACACTAGCGGCTTCTAATTCACACAGCCAGTATGTTAAATGGTAAGGCATCTTTTGAGACTAGTTTGAACGTTCTAACTCAAAGTCAGATTTTTGCCTTTTCTGCATAGGCTTTGAGATTTCATACACTTAGAACTACACTAGGGGTTTCTAATTCACACAGCCAGTATGTTAAATGGTAAGGCATCTTTTGAGACTAGTTTGAACGTTCTAACTCAAAGTCAGATTTTTGCCTTTTCTGCATAGGCTTTGAGATTTCATACACTTAGAACTACACTAGGGGTTTCTAATTCACACAGCCAGTATGTTAAATGGTAAGGCATCTTTTGAGACTAGTTTGAACGTTCTAACTCAAAGTCAGATTTTTGCCTTTTCTGCATAGGCTTTGAGATTTCATACACTTAGAACTACACTAGGGGTTTCTAATTCACACAGCCAGTATGTTAAATGGTAAGGCATCTTTTGAGACTAGTTTGAACGTTCTAACTCAAAGTCAGATTTTTGACTTTTCTGCATAGGCTTTGAGATTTCATACACTTAGAACTACACTAGGGGTTTCTAATTCACACAGCCAGTATGTTAAATGGTAAGGCATCTTTTGAGACTAGTTTGAACGTTCTAACTCAAAGTCAGATTTTTGCCTTTTCTGCATAGGCTTTGAGATTTCATACACTTAGAACTACACTAGGGGTTTCTAATTCACACAGCCAGTATGTTAAATGGTAAGGCATCTTTTGAGACTAGTTTGAACGTTCTAACTCAAAGTCAGATTTTTGCCTTTTCTGCATAGGCTTTGAGATTTCATACACTTAGAACTACACTAGGGGTTTCTAATTCACACAGCCAGTATGTTAAATGGTAAGGCATCTTTTGAGACTAGTTTGAACGTTCTAACTCAAAGTCAGATTTTTGCCTTTTCTGCATAGGCTTTGAGATTTCATACACTTAGAACTACACTAGGGGTTTCTAATTCACACAGCCAGTATGTTAAATGGTAAGGCATCTTTTGAGACTAGTTTGAACGTTCTAACTCAAAGTCAGATTTTTGCCTTTTCTGCATAGGCTTTGAGATTTCATACACTTAGAACTACACTAGGGGTTTCTAATTCACACAGCCAGTATGTTAAATGGTAAGGCATCTTTTGAGACTAGTTTGAACGTTCTAACTCAAAGTCAGATTTTTGCCTTTTCTGCATAGGCTTTGAGATTTCATACACTTAGAACTACACTAGGGGTTTCTAATTCACACAGCCAGTATGTTAAATGGTAAGGCATCTTTTGAGACTAGTTTGAACGTTCTAACTCAAAGTCAGATTTTTGCCTTTTCTGCATAGGCTTTGAGATTTCATACACTTAGAACTACACTAGGGGTTTCTAATTCACACAGCCAGTATGTTAAATGGTAAGGCATCTTTTGAGACTAGTTTGAACGTTCTAACTCAAAGTCAGATTTTTGCCTTTTCTGCATAGGCTTTGAGATTTCATACACTTAGAACTACACTAGGGGTTTCTAATTCACACAGCCAGTATGTTAAATGGTAAGGCATCTTTTGAGACTAGTTTGAACGTTCTAACTCAAAGTCAGATTTTTGCCTTTTCTGCTTAGGCTTTGAGATTTCATACACTTAGAACTACACTAGGGGTTTCTAATTCACACAGCCAATATAGGCATCTTTCGAGACTAGTTTGAACGTTCTAACTCAAAGTCAGATTTTTGCCTATTCTGCATAGGCTTTGAGATTTCATACACTTAGAACTACACTAGGGGTTTCTAATTCACACAGCCAGTATGTTAAATGGTAAGGCATCTTTTGAGACTAGTTTGAACGTTCTAACTCAAAGTCAGATTTTTGCCTTTTCTGCATAGGCTTTGAGATTTCATACACTTAGAACTACACTAGGGGTTTCTAATTCACACAGCCAGTATGTTAAATGGTAAGGCATCTTTTGAGACTAGTTTGAACGTTCTAACTCAAAGTCAGATTTTTGCCTTTTCTGCATAGGCTTTGAGATTTCATACACTTAGAACTACACTAGGGGTTTCTAATTCACACAGCCAGTATGTTAAATGGTAAGGCATCTTTTGAGACTAGTTTGAACGTTCTAACTCAAAGTCAGATTTTTGCCTTTTCTGCATAGGCTTTGAGATTTCATACACTTAGAACTACACTAGGGGTTTCTAATTCACACAGCCAGTATGTTAAATGGTAAGGCATCTTTTGAGACTAGTTTGAACGTTCTAACTCAAAGTCAGATTTTTGCCTTTTCTGCATAGGCTTTGAGATTTCATACACTTAGAACTACACTAGGGGTTTCTAATTCACACAGCCAGTATGTTAAATGGTAAGGCATCTTTTGAGACTAGTTTGAACGTTCTAACTCAAAGTCAGATTTTTGCCTTTTCTGCATAGGCTTTGAGATTTCATACACTTAGAACTACACTAGGGGTTTCTAATTCACACAGCCAGTATGTTAAATGGTAAGGCATCTTTTGAGACTAGTTTGAACGTTCTAACTCAAAGTCAGATTTTTGCCTTTTCTGCATAGGCTTTGAGATTTCATACACTTAGAACTACACTAGGGGTTTCTAATTCACACAGCCAGTATGTTAAATGGTAAGGCATCTTTTGAGACTAGTTTGAACGTTCTAACTCAAAGTCAGATTTTTGACTTTTCTGCATAGGCTTTGAGATTTCATACACTTAGAACTACACTAGGGGTTTCTAATTCACACAGCCAGTATGTTAAATGGTAAGGCATCTTTTGAGACTAGTTTGAACGTTCTAACTCAAAGTCAGATTTTTGCCTTTTCTGCATAGGCTTTGAGATTTCATACACTTAGAACTACACTAGGGGTTTCTAATTCACACAGCCAGTATGTTAAATGGTAAGGCATCTTTTGAGACTAGTTTGAACGTTCTAACTCAAAGTCAGATTTTTGCCTTTTCTGCATAGGCTTTGAGATTTCATACACTTAGAACTACACTAGGGGTTTCTAATTCACACAGCCAGTATGTTAAATGGTAAGGCATCTTTTGAGACTAGTTTGAACGTTCTAACTCAAAGTCAGATTTTTGCCTTTTCTGCATAGGCTTTGAGATTTCATACACTTAGAACTACACTAGGGGTTTCTAATTCACACAGCCAGTATGTTAAATGGTAAGGCATCTTTTGAGACTAGTTTGAACGTTCTAACTCAAAGTCAGATTTTTGCCTTTTCTGCATAGGCTTTGAGATTTCATACACTTAGAACTACACTAGGGGTTTCTAATTCACACAGCCAGTATGTTAAATGGTAAGGCATCTTTTGAGACTAGTTTGAACGTTCTAACTCAAAGTCAGATTTTTGCCTTTTCTGCATAGGCTTTGAGATTTCATACACTTAGAACTACACTAGGGGTTTCTAATTCACACAGCCAGTATGTTAAATGGTAAGGCATCTTTTGAGACTAGTTTGAACGTTCTAACTCAAAGTCAGATTTTTGCCTTTTCTGCATAGGCTTTGAGATTTCATACACTTAGAACTACACTAGGGGTTTCTAATTCACACAGCCAGTATGTTAAATGGTAAGGCATCTTTTGAGACTAGTTTGAACGTTCTAACTCAAAGTCAGATTTTTGACTTTTCTGCATAGGCTTTGAGATTTCATACACTTAGAACTACACTAGGGGTTTCTAATTCACACAGCCAGTATGTTAAATGGTAAGGCATCTTTTGAGACTAGTTTGAACGTTCTAACTCAAAGTCAGATTTTTGCCTTTTCTGCATAGGCTTTGAGATTTCATACACTTAGAACTACACTAGGGGTTTCTAATTCACACAGCCAGTATGTTAAATGGTAAGGCATCTTTTGAGACTAGTTTGAACGTTCTAACTCAAAGTCAGATTTTTGCCTTTTCTGCATAGGCTTTGAGATTTCATACACTTAGAACTACACTAGGGGTTTCTAATTCACACAGCCAGTATGTTAAATGGTAAGGCATCTTTTGAGACTAGTTTGAACGTTCTAACTCAAAGTCAGATTTTTGCCTTTTCTGCATAGGCTTTGAGATTTCATACACTTAGAACTACACTAGGGGTTTCTAATTCACACAGCCAGTATGTTAAATGGTAAGGCATCTTTTGAGACTAGTTTGAACGTTCTAACTCAAAGTCAGATTTTTGCCTTTTCTGCATAGGCTTTGAGATTTCATACACTTAGAACTACACTAGGGGTTTCTAATTCACACAGCCAGTATGTTAAATGGTAAGGCATCTTTTGAGACTAGTTTGAACGTTCTAACTCAAAGTCAGATTTTTGACTTTTCTGCATAGGCTTTGAGATTTCATACACTTAGAACTACACTAGGGGTTTCTAATTCACACAGCCAGTATGTTAAATGGTAAGGCATCTTTTGAGACTAGTTTGAACGTTCTAACTCAAAGTCAGATTTTTGCCTTTTCTGCATAGGCTTTGAGATTTCATACACTTAGAACTACACTAGGGGTTTCTAATTCACACAGCCAGTATGTTAAATGGTAAGGCATCTTTTGAGACTAGTTTGAACGTTCTAACTCAAAGTCAGATTTTTGCCTTTTCTGCATAGGCTTTGAGATTTCATACACTTAGAACTACACTAGGGGTTTCTAATTCACACAGCCAGTATGTTAAATGGTAAGGCATCTTTTGAGACTAGTTTGAACGTTCTAACTCAAAGTCAGATTTTTGCCTTTTCTGCATAGGCTTTGAGATTTCATACACTTAGAACTACACTAGGGGTTTCTAATTCACACAGCCAGTATGTTAAATGGTAAGGCATCTTTTGAGACTAGTTTGAACGTTCTAACTCAAAGTCAGATTTTTGCCTTTTCTGCATAGGCTTTGAGATTTCATACACTTAGAACTACACTAGGGGTTTCTAATTCACACAGCCAGTATGTTAAATGGTAAGGCATCTTTTGAGACTAGTTTGAACGTTCTAACTCAAAGTCAGATTTTTGCCTTTTCTGCATAGGCTTTGAGATTTCATACACTTAGAACTACACTAGGGGTTTCTAATTCACACAGCCAGTATGTTAAATGGTAAGGCATCTTTTGAGACTAGTTTGAACGTTCTAACTCAAAGTCAGATTTTTGCCTTTTCTGCATAGGCTTTGAGATTTCATACACTTAGAACTACACTAGGGGTTTCTAATTCACACAGCCAGTATGTTAAATGGTAAGGCATCTTTTGAGACTAGTTTGAACGTTCTAACTCAAAGTCAGATTTTTGCCTTTTCTGCATAGGCTTTGAGATTTCATACACTTAGAACTACACTAGGGGTTTCTAATTCACACAGCCAGTATGTTAAATGGTAAGGCATCTTTTGAGACTAGTTTGAACGTTCTAACTCAAAGTCAGATTTTTGACTTTTCTGCATAGGCTTTGAGATTTCATACACTTAGAACTACACTAGGGGTTTCTAATTCACACAGCCAGTATGTTAATGGTAAGGCATCTTTTGAGACTAGTTTGAACGTTCTAACTCAAAGTCAGATTTTTGCCTTTTCTGCATAGGCTTTGAGATTTCATACACTTAGAACTACACTAGGGGTTTCTAATTCACACAGCCAGTATGTTAAATGGTAAGGCATCTTTTGAGACTAGTTTGAACGTTCTAACTCAAAGTCAGATTTTTGCCTTTTCTGCATAGGCTTTGAGATTTCATACACTTAGAACTACACTAGGGGTTTCTAATTCACACAGCCAGTATGTTAAATGGTAAGGCATCTTTTGAGACTAGTTTGAACGTTCTAACTCAAAGTCAGATTTTTGCCTTTTCTGCATAGGCTTTGAGATTTCATACACTTAGAACTACACTAGGGGTTTCTAATTCACACAGCCAGTATGTTAAATGGTAAGGCATCTTTTGAGACTAGTTTGAACGTTCTAACTCAAAGTCAGATTTTTGCCTTTTCTGCATAGGCTTTGAGATTTCATACACTTAGAACTACACTAGGGGTTTCTAATTCACACAGCCAGTATGTTAAATGGTAAGGCATCTTTTGAGACTAGTTTGAACGTTCTAACTCAAAGTCAGATTTTTGCCTTTTCTGCATAGGCTTTGAGATTTCATACACTTAGAACTACACTAGGGGTTTCTAATTCACACAGCCAGTATGTTAAATGGTAAGGCATCTTTTGAGACTAGTTTGAACGTTCTAACTCAAAGTCAGATTTTTGCCTTTTCTGCATAGGCTTTGAGATTTCATACACTTAGAACTACACTAGGGGTTTCTAATTCACACAGCCAGTATGTTAAATGGTAAGGCATCTTTTGAGACTAGTTTGAACGTTCTAACTCAAAGTCAGATTTTTGACTTTTCTGCATAGGCTTTGAGATTTCATACACTTAGAACTACACTAGGGGTTTCTAATTCACACAGCCAGTATGTTAATGGTAAGGCATCTTTTGAGACTAGTTTGAACGTTCTAACTCAAAGTCAGATTTTTGCCTTTTCTGCATAGGCTTTGAGATTTCATACACTTAGAACTACACTAGGGGTTTCTAATTCACACAGCCAGTATGTTAAATGGTAAGGCATCTTTTGAGACTAGTTTGAACGTTCTAACTCAAAGTCAGATTTTTGCCTTTTCTGCATAGGCTTTGAGATTTCATACACTTAGAACTACACTAGGGGTTTCTAATTCACACAGCCAGTATGTTAAATGGTAAGGCATCTTTTGAGACTAGTTTGAACGTTCTAACTCAAAGTCAGATTTTTGACTTTTCTGCATAGGCTTTGAGATTTCATACACTTAGAACTACACTAGGGGTTTCTAATTCACACAGCCAGTATGTTAAATGGTAAGGCATCTTTTGAGACTAGTTTGAACGTTCTAACTCAAAGTCAGATTTTTGCCTTTTCTGCATAGGCTTTGAGATTTCATACACTTAGAACTACACTAGGGGTTTCTAATTCACACAGCCAGTATGTTAAATGGTAAGGCATCTTTTGAGACTAGTTTGAACGTTCTAACTCAAAGTCAGATTTTTGCCTTTTCTGCATAGGCTTTGAGATTTCATACACTTAGAACTACACTAGGGGTTTCTAATTCACACAGCCAGTATGTTAAATGGTAAGGCATCTTTTGAGACTAGTTTGAACGTTCTAACTCAAAGTCAGATTTTTGACTTTTCTGCATAGGCTTTGAGATTTCATACACTTAGAACTACACTAGGGGTTTCTAATTCACACAGCCAGTATGTTAATGGTAAGGCATCTTTTGAGACTAGTTTGAACGTTCTAACTCAAAGTCAGATTTTTGCCTTTTCTGCATAGGCTTTGAGATTTCATACACTTAGAACTACACTAGGGGTTTCTAATTCACACAGCCAGTATGTTAAATGGTAAGGCATCTTTTGAGACTAGTTTGAACGTTCTAACTCAAAGTCAGATTTTTGACTTTTCTGCATAGGCTTTGAGATTTCATACACTTAGAACTACACTAGGGGTTTCTAATTCACACAGCCAGTATGTTAATGGTAAGGCATCTTTTGAGACTAGTTTGAACGTTCTAACTCAAAGTCAGATTTTTGCCTTTTCTGCATAGGCTTTGAGATTTCATACACTTAGAACTACACTAGGGGTTTCTAATTCACACAGCCAGTATGTTAAATGGTAAGGCATCTTTTGAGACTAGTTTGAACGTTCTAACTCAAAGTCAGATTTTTGCCTTTTCTGCATAGGCTTTGAGATTTCATACACTTAGAACTACACTAGGGGTTTCTAATTCACACAGCCAGTATGTTAAATGGTAAGGCATCTTTTGAGACTAGTTTGAACGTTCTAACTCAAAGTCAGATTTTTGCCTTTTCTGCATAGGCTTTGAGATTTCATACACTTAGAACTACACTAGGGGTTTCTAATTCACACAGCCAGTATGTTAAATGGTAAGGCATCTTTTGAGACTAGTTTGAACGTTCTAACTCAAAGTCAGATTTTTGCCTTTTCTGCATAGGCTTTGAGATTTCATACACTTAGAACTACACTAGGGGTTTCTAATTCACACAGCCAGTATGTTAAATGGTAAGGCATCTTTTGAGACTAGTTTGAACGTTCTAACTCAAAGTCAGATTTTTGACTTTTCTGCATAGGCTTTGAGATTTCATACACTTAGAACTACACTAGGGGTTTCTAATTCACACAGCCAGTATGTTAATGGTAAGGCATCTTTTGAGACTAGTTTGAACGTTCTAACTCAAAGTCAGATTTTTGCCTTTTCTGCATAGGCTTTGAGATTTCATACACTTAGAACTACACTAGGGGTTTCTAATTCACACAGCCAGTATGTTAAATGGTAAGGCATCTTTTGAGACTAGTTTGAACGTTCTAACTCAAAGTCAGATTTTTGACTTTTCTGCATAGGCTTTGAGATTTCATACACTTAGAACTACACTAGGGGTTTCTAATTCACACAGCCAGTATGTTAAATGGTAAGGCATCTTTTGAGACTAGTTTGAACGTTCTAACTCAAAGTCAGATTTTTGCCTTTTCTGCATAGGCTTTGAGATTTCATACACTTAGAACTACACTAGGGGTTTCTAATTCACACAGCCAGTATGTTAAATGGTAAGGCATCTTTTGAGACTAGTTTGAACGTTCTAACTCAAAGTCAGATTTTGCCTTTTCTGCATAGGCTTTGAGATTTCATACACTTAGAACTACACTAGGGGTTTCTAATTCACACAGCCAGTATGTTAAATGGTAAGGCATCTTTTGAGACTAGTTTGAACGTTCTAACTCAAAGTCAGATTTTTGCCTTTTCTGCATAGGCTTTGAGATTTCATACACTTAGAACTACACTAGGGGTTTTCTAATTCACACAGCCAGTATGTTAAATGGTAAGGCATCTTTTGAGACTAGTTTGAACGTTCTAACTCAAAGTCAGATTTTTGCCTTTTCTGCATAGGCTTTGAGATTTCATACACTTAGAACTACACTAGGGGTTTCTAATTCACACAGCCAGTATGTTAAATGGTAAGGCATCTTTTGAGACTAGTTTGAACGTTCTAACTCAAAGTCAGATTTTTGCCTTTTCTGCATAGGCTTTGAGATTTCATACACTTAGAACTACACTAGGGGTTTCTAATTCACACAGCCAGTATGTTAAATGGTAAGGCATCTTTTGAGACTAGTTTGAACGTTCTAACTCAAAATCAGATTTTGACTTTTCTGCATAGGCTTTGAGATTTCATACACTTAGAACTACACTAGGGGTTTCTAATTCACACAGCCAGTATGTTAAATGGTAAGGCATCTTTTGAGACTAGTTTGAACGTTCTAACTCAAAGTCAGATTTTTGCCTTTTCTGCATAGGCTTTGAGATTTCATACACTTAGAACTACACTAGGGGTTTCTAATTCACACAGCCAGTATGTTAAATGGTAAGGCATCTTTTGAGACTAGTTTGAACGTTCTAACTCAAAGTCAGATTTTTGCCTTTTCTGCATAGGCTTTGAGATTTCATACACTTAGAACTACACTAGGGGTTTCTAATTCACACAGCCAGTATGTTAAATGGTAAGGCATCTTTTGAGACTAGTTTGAACGTTCTAACTCAAAGTCAGATTTTTGCCTTTTCTGCATAGGCTTTGAGATTTCATACACTTAGAACTACACTAGGGGTTTCTAATTCACACAGCCAGTATGTTAAATGGTAAGGCATCTTTTGAGACTAGTTTGAACGTTCTAACTCAAAGTCAGATTTTTGCCTTTTCTGCATAGGCTTTGAGATTTCATACACTTAGAACTACACTAGGGGTTTCTAATTCACACAGCCAGTATGTTAAATGGTAAGGCATCTTTTGAGACTAGTTTGAACGTTCTAACTCAAAGTCAGATTTTTGCCTTTTCTGCATAGGCTTTGAGATTTCATACACTTAGAACTACACTAGGGGTTTCTAATTCACACAGCCAGTATGTTAAATGGTAAGGCATCTTTTGAGACTAGTTTGAACGTTCTAACTCAAAGTCAGATTTTTGCCTTTTCTGCATAGGCTTTGAGATTTCATACACTTAGAACTACACTAGGGGTTTCTAATTCACACAGCCAGTATGTTAAATGGTAAGGCATCTTTTGAGACTAGTTTGAACGTTCTAACTCAAAGTCAGATTTTTGACTTTTCTGCATAGGCTTTGAGATTTCATACACTTAGAACTACACTAGGGGTTTCTAATTCACACAGCCAGTATGTTAAATGGTAAGGCATCTTTTGAGACTAGTTTGAACGTTCTAACTCAAAGTCAGATTTTTGCCTTTTCTGCATAGGCTTTGAGATTTCATACACTTAGAACTACACTAGGGGTTTCTAATTCACACAGCCAGTATGTTAAATGGTAAGGCATCTTTTGAGACTAGTTTGAACGTTCTAACTCAAAGTCAGATTTTTGCCTTTTCTGCATAGGCTTTGAGATTTCATACACTTAGAACTACACTAGGGGTTTCTAATTCACACAGCCAGTATGTTAAATGGTAAGGCATCTTTTGAGACTAGTTTGAACGTTCTAACTCAAAGTCAGATTTTTGTCTTTTCTGCATAGGCTTTGAGATTTCATACACTTAGAACTACACTAGGGGTTTCTAATTCACACAGCCAGTATGTTAAATGGTAAGGCATCTTTTGAGACTAGTTTGAACGTTCTAACTCAAAGTCAGATTTTTGCCTTTTCTGCATAGGCTTTGAGATTTCATACACTTAGAACTACACTAGGGGTTTCTAATTCACACAGCCAGTATGTTAAATGGTAAGGCATCTTTTGAGACTAGTTTGAACGTTCTAACTCAAAGTCAGATTTTTGCCTTTTCTGCATAGGCTTTGAGATTTCATACACTTAGAACTACACTAGGGGTTTCTAATTCACACAGCCAGTATGTTAAATGGTAAGGCATCTTTTGAGACTAGTTTGAACGTTCTAACTCAAAGTCAGATTTTTGCCTTTTCTGCATAGGCTTTGAGATTTCATACACTTAGAACTACACTAGGGGTTTCTAATTCACACAGCCAGTATGTTAAATGGTAAGGCATCTTTTGAGACTAGTTTGAACGTTCTAACTCAAAGTCAGATTTTTGCCTTTTCTGCATAGGCTTTGAGATTTCATACACTTAGAACTACACTAGGGGTTTCTAATTCACACAGCCAGTATGTTAAATGGTAAGGCATCTTTTGAGACTAGTTTGAACGTTCTAACTCAAAGTCAGATTTTTGCCTTTTCTGCATAGGCTTTGAGATTTCATACACTTAGAACTACACTAAGGGTTTCTAATTCACACAGCCAGTATGTTAAATGGTAGGGCATCTTTTGAGACTAGTTTGAACGTTCTAACTCAAAGTCAGATTTTTGACTTTTCTGCATAGGCTTTGAGATTTCATACATTTAGAACTACACTAGGGGTTTCTAATTCACACAGCCAGTATGTTAAATGGTAAGGCATCTTTTGAGACTAGTTTGAACGTTCTAACTCAAAGTCAGATTTTTGCCTTTTCTGCATAGGCTTTGAGATTTCATACACTTAGAACTACACTAGGGTTTCTAATTCACACAGCCAGTATGTTAAATGGTAAGGCATCTTTTGAGACTAGTTTGAACGTTCTAACTCAAAGTCAGATTTTTGACTTTTCTGCATAGGCTTTGAGATTTCATACACTTAGAACTACACTAGGGGTTTCTAATTCACACAGCCAGTATGTTAAATGGTAAGGCATCTTTTGAGACTAGTTTGAACGTTCTAACTCAAAGTCAGATTTTTGACTTTTCTGCATAGGCTTTGAGATTTCATACACTTAGAACTACACTAGGGGTTTCTAATTCACACAGCCAGTATGTTAAATTTAAGGCATCTTTTGAGACTAGTTTGAACGTTCTAACTCAAAGTCAGATTTTTGTCTTTTCTGCATAGGCTTTGAGATTTCATACACTTAGAACTACACTAGGGGTTTCTAATTCACACAGCCAGTATGTTAAATGGTAAGGCATCTTTTGAGACTAGTTTGAACGTTCTAACTCAAAGTCAGATTTTTGTCTTTTCTGCATAGGCTTTGAGATTTCATACACTTAGAACTACACTAAGGGGGATGTTTACTAAACTCCGAAATCGTGCGGGGCCGCGGTAGTGTGCCTGTGCCAAATAAGGAGTGGGCGGGCCAGGTCGAAAAAGTTAAAAAAACGCCCGTACGTGTGCGCGTCGCGCAAATGTGCGTGGCTCACATTAGCGCGTGGGAAGGCTAAGTGGGGCGCTGCTGGGTACATAGAGGAAAAGACCCGTAGCACAATGTTGAAGACACTAACCCAATGACCCAGGTCCCACGGGTTCAATCCCCCAGTGTGCGCAAACTGAAAAGGCTGGCTGAGGCATGAATAGTAATGGTTCGCACCTTATTTTGTGAGGCACGCTAATGTAGGGGGTCTATAGGCGTCGCGCTGTAACGTCTGGGCGGCAGCAACGTGCTTATTTTGCGTGTAATCATCTGTCCCATTGCCAGATCTGGGGTGCAGTAGGCCATGCGCTGTAAATGTTGTGCGTCAGCAGGCCGCGCGCTGTCCATCTTGTGCGTCTCTGGCAGCAGTGGGCGTTGCGTTGTTAGTTGTGGATGGCGGAAGGCTGTGCACAACTGTCCATCCACAGGAACTCAGCCGTAGCACAATGCTGAAGACACTAACCAATGACCCAGGTTCCACGGGTTCAATCCCCCAGTGTGCGCAAACCGAAAAGGCTGGCTGAGGCATGAATAGTAATGGTTCGCACCTTATTTTGTGAGGCACGCTAATGTAGGGGGTCTATAGGCGTCGCGCTGTAATGTCTGGGCGGCAGCAACGTGCTTATTTTGCGTGTAATCATCTGTCCCATTGCCAGATCTGGGGTGCAGTAGGCCATGCGCTGTAAATGTTGTGCGTCAGCAGGCCGCGTGCTGTCCATTTTGTGCGTCTCTGGCAGCAGTGGGCGTCGCGCTGTTAGTTGTGGATGGCGGAAGGCTGTGCACAACTGTCCATCCACAGGAACTCAGCCGTAGCACAATGGTGAAGACACTAACCAATGACCCAGGTTCCACAGGTTCAATCCCCCAGTGTGCGCAAACCAAAAAGGCTGGCTGAGGCATGAATAGTAATGGTTCGCACCTTATTTTGTGAGGCACGCTAATGTAGGGGGTCTATAGGCGTCGCGCTGTAACGTCTGGGCGGCAGCAACGTGCTTATTTTGCGTGTAATCATCTGTCCCATTGCCAGATCTGGGGTGCAGTAGGCCATGCGCTGTAAATGTTGTGCGTCAGCAGGCCGCACGCTGTCCATCTTGTGCGTCTCTGGCAGCAGTGGGCGTCGCGCTGTTAGTTGTGGATGGTGGAAGGCTGTGCACAACTGTCCATCCACAGGAACTCAGCCGTAGCACAATGGTGAAGACACTAACCAATGACCCAGGTTCCACGGGTTCAATCCCCCAGTGTGTGCAAACCGAAAAGGCTGGCTGAGGCATGAATAGTAATGGTTCGCACCTTATTTTGGGAGGCACGCTAATGTAGGGGGTCTATAGGCGTCGCGCTGTAACGTCTGGGCGGCAGCATCGTGCTTATTTTGCGTGTAATCATCTGTCCCATTGCCAGATCTGGGGTGCAGTAGGCCATGCGCTGTAAATGTTGTGCGTCAGCAGGCCGCGCGCTGTCCATCTTGTGCGTCTCTGGCAGCAGTGGGCGTCGCGCTGTTAGTTGTGGATGGCGGAAGGCTGTGCACAACTGTCCATCCACAGGAACTCAGCTGTAGCACAATGGTGAAGACACTAACCAATGACCCAGGTTCCACGGGTTCAATCCCCCAGTGTGCGCAAGGAAAACAGGCTGAGTGAGCCACGAACCCCAATGGATAAAGGTTCAACAGGAGGTCTATGAATCTATTGCGGCAAACTGTTAATTTGGGTGGCGCACAGTTATGTCCAGCAGCATCAGGCGATGTGCTGATGTCCACGCACAGGAAAAGAGCCACAGCACAATGGTGAAGACACGGACCAATAGTGCAGGGAGCAGGTACACCATCCCCCACAGTGTCTGGGCTCAGTGTGACATTATGTTAGGGGTCCTAGAACGAATGGTCAGCATAAGGCGGTGTGCTGATGGTCATGTGGTGGTGCTGTAATGTGTTTTTGAGGCACAGTAATAGTGGATGGCAGAAGTGTTGCGGTGATGGACATGCACAGGAACAGAGCCACAGCACAATGGTGATTACACAGACCAATGTAACAGATAATATCTGATGGATAGGCAGCACAGAGTGAACCCCTTGCTGTACACTGACGAGAGACAAGGGTGTGTGCCCAGGTGATGAACCAGCTGTGAACAAATGGTCCAGTTAGCATAATATCCCAACATTGAAAACCAGATCTGGGGAGCCAACCTGATAAACACGTGTGTGACAAACATGCCCCCAAACACCCCGCCCCCAAGAACACACTGAGCCAAACACACACAATATTACAAAGGGAGAGTCCGTATGGAAACGTAGACGACACAGTGATGTGCAAAATCGCACACACATACACAGCTGTCACCATACACCAATGTGAGCACAGGTGGCCATGGATATTAACAGCAAATCGGTAGACACAAATGTGCTCCACGACTGGAGGAGAAGAATAGTGTCCCCAAATATGTCTTGCACACACGGCAACCATCACGCATATCATAACAGCACACCTTGTGCCCCTGGACAAGTCACTGGAGGGACATGTTCCAGGAAACCCTGGACTCCCAAGGTCACAAGGAGCCATAACCGCTGCAAAGCGACACATTGTAGAATCACATTAGAATCACCTTGTCTGTTAAAAAATAAACGTAGAGAAATAGACAAATGTCTGTGAATAATGCAAATTTACTTGGAAGAAGGTTCACACATACGATACACAGTGTAATCATACGTTCAAGGTGTGTCCCTCCCTGGCTAAAGATGGGAACACGGTCAGCAAGGTATAAACACACATGCTATGTAAAGGTCACCGGCTGAGCACAAATGAATGGCACGAGATAACAAGTGCATCAGGTGCATGATATGCACCAGGTATCAGTGGCACACACCACAGCAGCTGCTGCATGCCCGACATGTGTCACCCACATATGATTGCAGGTAGGCAACAGGTGGTGCAAGATCAGAAACCCAAACACAACACATGTCCCCCCAAAAATAGCCCCCAGGCAACAGAGGAGGTTTCTAAATCACAATAAGACATGCTGGCCTCATATCGTAATGTGACACACACATCTATAAAGTAATGTCACGCCTCCCACATAATGGCTGCTCGCAACACCAGGAATGTGTCAATGTACACCTCATATATCAGCTAAAGCTGTGGGACTATATGCTAACAGGTAGCAGGGACACATGAAGACCAAAAGAGATAGAAAAACACAACCGGATGAAATGTGCAGACATAACAACATGCATGAGGTCACCCTGCATTGTTTGTTGTGTAGACAGTATGTGCCCACATATAGCATGGTCCAGGGAATGCAGATGTCTCTTGGGAAAATGGACAGCCACACTACCACAGCACAAATATAAGGTCCCAATGAGAGTGTCGCTCATGCAGGGGGTAGAACAGGACTGTGCAGACATGCAATGCAAGGTGTGGACCATCATGCAGAGTGTCATGTCCGTACAGTAAACAAACACAACAACAAGCATGTTCATATGCGAAGGATGGGGAAACATGTCACAGTGAAACACACCGAAAACATAGTTCACCATGCTGTGACTCCCAAATATAGTCAGTCAGAGGCACAAGCACCAGGCATAAACTAACATGGTACAGTGATGCCACACATGAATGGAAACACCATTGCCACCCCAAAACATCAATCAAGGATGGTGTTGTGCATGAATGTGTGTTTTGTGCAAAACATGTATCATGGCGAGGGGTGGGTCAGGTGGACATATACGATTAAAACGCTGTATGTGTTTCCCCATGCCAGTTACATGGCTGTATGCTACTGTTGAAACAAACAGATAAGCGTATACTGTGTGCCATGTCACACACATGGGCCAAACATATACAACAAACAACTGGGGATGGATGACCATAGGACAAAGATAATGTCAGTCCCTAATGCGCACACTGTCCTAAAAGCAAAGGGTCAATGATATCAGCAAGATCACGTCAAAACACCCCCATGAAAACATGGGTATGCATAGTCAATGTTCACATTCCAATATGACACAGTCCAGCAATGTTCATATGTGTCCCTGCAATCACAAGGACTCCCAGCCAAAGCATGGCCCAAAATGTGTCCTGAACATGTCTGTCATGGGTAAACAACCAGTCCAAGAGCAATAATGTCCAGCACAGGCCAGTGTTCAACTTGCAGACGTGGAACATCCAATGGCAGTTTCCCCAGAAACACAAACATGGTGGTCTGTCACACAACAGGTGTTGGAATGCAGAGCCGAGAAGCACCTTAGGAAATGGGTCTGGTGTGTCCGCTGCCCTGTGTCAAGATAGGATAAGTATGGCACACGTTAGAAACATTGCAACAGCAGCAAATATTCCCACGACGCACAATGCAGGAAATACACATACAAGGGATGCAAATGCAAACATCAGAGGATATGCACAACATATAAAACAATGATGAGAACCAACATCACATGTTAATGCAGACACGGGTGTCACATGGAAAAGGATAGGAACAATAACATGTCACACGGGCATCTCACAGCGACACACTATATGCATATGTCTGTGTCCACAGAGATGCCACATTACATGTCCATGAGATGAACAGAAACCTCCTGCCACGCACAGTTGGATGTAAGCACAAAAGAACAAATATGTAACCTAACCTATGTGTGCATCATGTGTTCCTCATCAAATCCATCGGCTATTGCATAGCCACACCAGGTCACACCGAAGGGAGAGACGTCAGGCAAACCATTAGAATCACCATGTAAATGTCCTGTAGATGGATCTCCACATTATGCCTATGTATGACATAAATAGATATTGCTCAACAGTTGTTACACCAAACACAAGACTCAGCTCTGCTCACTACAAATGTGGGCCATTATGGAAATGTAAACATCACAACCGTAGAGTTATCAAAGTCCACAATGTCCTCCAGGTGCACACACCCATCATAGCACATGATAATGTATCATGCGTGTGCAATTCAGCACCACATAGTCAACCCATAAACACACAACCACACAATATGCGTAGTTCAGCACAACAGCTGTAATAAATGGCCGGTATGTGCACAACTGCTAATCTGTACACATAATGGCCGAGTCACATGCATTGCTACCCTGTTGATGGCTGATCTAACTAAGATGGTGGATGCAGCAAGTGGAGGATCCACCAAATAACGACATTGACACACACATGTACATCTGCTGTAAATAAGGCACAACAGCTGTTACACTAACCATTATGAACACAGACACATGGGGAGATGTGTGACAACAGCACGATATTGGCAAGGGAGGCTCACTGTCAATAAGTAAACAACACCAGCTACCCACTGAGACACATAGCTGCCAATATGTTGTCCCCCTGACCCCAGACACATACAATGTATCTGTAGATCTACTCACCTTGAACTCCAGGATCTGGCGGATGTCCGTTCATGTCCCAATGATACACGCCGACACCGTTGTCATCATGTATGTCCTGTTTAGCGGAGAAAATATAAACTAAAATAACTGTCAACTACGAGATGTAGAAAACACACTGCACCTCAATGTCCCCAGCTGTCACACAACATTACATGACCTTACAACTGACTGTTCACCCTCACACTGCACAGATCGTGCACATGGGAGTGTCATAATGTAGATGTCCAATGCTAATTGGAGGGCCCCACAGAGCCGTCAGTTGGCCACACTCCCTCTCTGTTGGTCCACAAATATGTCTAAAAAGGTGGCTGTTTCCACAATGTTCTGGACGTATCCAAAGATCACACTATCAGTCTGTGTCAACCAGGTTTAAACCAATACCCCCTCTCCGTGTGTGGTACCCTCAATATGTTGTCTTGTATCACAGTGTAAAGACCTGTGACACCTGGAAGATATGCACCACAACCACATGTATCCACTGTGTAGATGCATAATATCCAGTGTACATCTCCCACAGCAAATAATACTGTGTGTGCTGATTGTGTGTTGAAATACATGGCAAGCTCAACAACATGTATGGCTAAAAACAACCCCCTGTCTGCATGTCACCTGACCATGATGTCTGCATGTCATCCCATTGTGTAACTGTGAGAATGTTGAACCATGGATAGGCCACCTGTTCCCCTGCTCCCAAAAACATACATCTAGGACTGTGTGTGTATGTGGACCTAACATCCCTTGCTAGTGTCCTGAAGGTATCCGTGGCTGTGTACTGTGCCATCCTGCCCTCCAAATACCATGTACCTGAGCCATGAGGCGGATGTACAGATACCCCGAAATACATATGCCCTGCTCACAAATTAATAACACAAAACCACATTAAAGGGCTCACAGGCAGCGTTACAGTTGCCTAATGAAATCCACCTGTTGATGTGACCCACATGACATCTGTATGTGTGTACAAGTAAGATAATGAAACTAATGACCCCGCCTCAAACATAGGCTAGCAAGCAGATGGACCCCTGGCTGCAGAGTGAACATGTTCACATGTTTCACCACATACATGTCTGTGCTACGTGAAGAGGCATACCTTGCCATAAAATGGTTGTGTTGCAGCAAAACATGTAACAAGACATCAATAACATCATGGGAATGTCGTCAGGCACATGCCAACTGTGCACTATCTGACATGTTGCATTGCAAATAACAAAGAGACACACATAGCCAGCTCACAGGGGTAGAACACACACACAAGCCCCCAAAGAGGAATGTACAAAGCAAACCAATCATAGCATGAGTGCTGCGCACAAACATGGCCCTCCCCACCACACCAAACCACGTACCACATGCCTGACACCGTGCTCCACACACACAGGAGGACACTATACCTATGTCTGGCCAGCAGTTGCTATCACAAACAGCCACTCACTGGTACTGTGGCCCCCAAAGCTCCAAAAGGTGTACCAACCCACAGCCACACACGACACCAACAGCCGCTGTTGATCCCTGTCCACATTGTCCAAAAAACACCCATGCATACATGTTATGACATTTGTACACCTGAGGGACAATGCAGGCCTGGATCTGAATGTCAACTGGTCAGAAACATCACCCCTACTAAGCAGCACATGCACACACAGGCACATATATGTGGGCAGATGTGCTATACATACCAGTGAATAGTTCTGTAATCAACCTCCGCCTGACTGCTGTGCCTGCCTGTGTGTCAACACAGGCACGTACAGGGGGGCACGGTGGATCCTCCTCCACATCCTCATTAATCTCTGCAGGGATACCATGCCTGAGAGCAATGTTGTGCAGGATGCAACAGGCTACGATTATCTCTGCAACAGTCATTGGCGCATATTGTAAGGCCCCACCTGTCCTATCCAGACACCTGAAGCGACTTTTCAACACGCCAAAGGTGCGTTCTATGACAGAGCGGCTGGAGGCGTGGGCCTCATTGTACCTCCGCTCTGCACGTGTCCGTGGCTGGCGCACAGGGGTCAGCAGCCAGGGGCGACACCCATACCCTGCATCACCTGCAGAAAATAAAATGCAGGTCAATGAATAAACGCACCACACCATAAAAGGACACACGTATAGACGTGAGAAGCAACCTCAGAACACATAAGGACAGAAATATATGACACCAACAACTACCTACCTGACCTAATTACACCTATGCTGATTGAAATGCAACAAAGGGCCTCTGTAGTCTGTAAAGACCTGTCAAACTACAACACAATCACATTGTGTCCACAAATGATCCGCTAGGTGTAGCACAGGCGTCCTGTCATGGTGTTCATGGTCACATCCCTACCACCATCACCACCAATGACACACTACAACAGCAACACACACGTAACATAAACAGAATATATGCTTGCCAAGCAAAAACCACAATAATGTATTTAGACGCAATGTAGGGGCACACAACGAACATGTATGACCGTGAGCTCAGCCAGGAGAAACATTATATCACCTCAACAGCCCGCGTCCTCCAAGGTCTACATATCGACATATACCAGTCTGACGCCAGATGCTGTTGACTGCTGCCCATCAAACATCCCATTGGACACCCTGGCCACTGTCCCCATCATGTATCCCTCCTTGTTAAGCAGCACAACACATAAAACCACACTGTAGCCCATATGATCACTAAAACATCACAACTAATGAGCATAACTACGTCCCTGTGTATGTCCCACCAATAGCTACCTGTCTCTACACAACATGGCCCCTTGCCCTTGCTGTCACCTCACACAAATTACGAGTCACATCAGGATAATCACATACAATGACGCCCTGGTACGGCATATCTGCAGTGGCTAAAGGTAATGCAAAGCCCAGACCTGATTGGACCCCTGTAATGGCACAGGACAAAAACATGAACATAACAATGCAAACGTGTACTCCCACTTGCAAAGGCCGAGAACATGCATGATACGTACCCAACCCACCACCCTCTGTTGTCTAACAATCAATGGCTAACATCCCCACGACAGGGTGAGTGTGTGGCCCTCACACGCACATGATAATCACAAGGTGCATGGATTGTCAATCACATACATCTCACAGTATCTAACACAGGTACAATCCAAAACCATACATGCACAGGTGGGTGAGTATGGTAACAAACCAACCCCACCCACCCACCCCACCCCTGTGCATAGATGACATACACATCCAATCGTAATACACACACAGCACAAACGTCAGAATATGTGCATATTTCCACTACCAACACCAGCATATAAATTGCACATATGTCCGTAATATGGCTGTGAAATGGCCAATTATGTCCCCTGGTAAACGAGGTCTACAGTCCCCCAACAATGTCAACCCATATCATTAGTCACACTGCTGAATGTTTGCTCGGTGTCACAATGCACAGAGAGCAAACGCTGCACTACATGAGAGATGTCACAACAAAACAGTCATATATGCATCATTACATTATTTAACGGTCACTACTCACCCAGCAATATGCAGTCACCATACTGTCCCTCCTCAAATTCCCTGAATAGTGCTGAGCGATGCAGGATATAGGAGTCATGGGTGGACCCTGGAAACCTTGGGACCACATTCAGAATATGCAGATTAGCATCACATACAACCTGAACATTCAGGGAATGGTAGTGTTTGCGGTTGCGAAACACCACCTCCCTGTCTCTTGGCGGGACCAGGGCAACATGTGTGCAATCAATAGCTCCCATCACGTGTGGTATCCCAGCTAATGCCTCAAAGGCCTGGTTCAGGGTCCCCCAATGTTGCCTACTGTGGGGAAGGCCTATGTAATTCCCCACCCGGCTGACCATAGCACGCAGTACTTGGTGGAGACAGCGTGAGAAGGTGGGGCGGCTCATGCCACCCACTGCGGCCACAGAGGTCTGGAAACAGCCAGAGGCGAAGAAATGTAACGCAGCAAGGAGCTTGACTAAACCTGGTATGGCATGGGACCGGTCAGTCAGGGGCTCGAGGTCAGGTCTCAGATCCTCATAGAGCCCCCTAATAGCCCTTGTGCTCAGTCGGTAAAGGGAGAGTACCTGGTCCTCACGCATGCCCTGGAGCTGGGCCCTGGGCCTGTAGAGGCGTGGCTGCCGATCCTGCACCTCAGCACGCCGTCTGCGCCCTCCACGCCCAGCACCTCTCTGGACAGCCTCCACAGCTGCAGGTCTGAGTTGCTGCGGGTCTACACCCATGTCCTGTGCCTCAGCCCCATGGGCATCATCTCCCCTGTCCGGCAACCGCAGCATCTGCCCACGTCTCCGGGCACATGCAACAAAATATATGTCAGACATAAACACCCCTGTGTGGCTACACAAGCACAGACACACAGACACAGACACCGACACACACAGAGACATACACACACGCGCACACACACACACACGTTCCCAAACACTGGACACCGTACAAACCACAAAAGAAAACACAGTCAAAACAAAACTCACAAAACAGACTGTCATACACCTGCTCTCAGTTTCAACACACCAACACTTGCCGCGCCTACGAAAACACCCTCAATGTCTCCAAATCTGCAGAAGCAATTTAAACAGGTGACTGGTATGTCCGTACTGTGCGCATGCGCTGTTGTGGGATTGCGACGCTTGTGCGAGGCGAACATGTGCATTATCCTGCGCATCTGCATGACGTTACGCATGGGCGACTGGCTGTGGGTGCCGCGCATGTGCAACTGTTGGCGCGCGTGAGTGTGTGTGAATTAGCGAGACGCGCATGTGCCAACTGAGTCACACGAGCGTCTGCGTGTGCGCGGAGCCCGTTAAGCATGGGCGTAAGCATTGCCCTGACGTCATGATGCTCCTAGAAATGCACATGCGCTAAGAGTATCATTTGCGTGTCGCGCACAAAACACGACAGCCTAACGCACGCCCATGCGCAATTGGATATCGGCGCCGCCCACAAGCAGCGCCGTCGCACAGTTGCACATGCGCAACGTGTGCGCCGCAAAAAAAAAGGTACAAAGGGACACGGAAACACAAGGTAAAGGTTGAGGGTTGACTGAGGAGTGGGCGGGAGTGTAGTAGTAAGAGGCTGTGTATTGAGAGGTGTCCTAGTGATAGGTAGGTTTCTGTTATCTGTGTCATCAGTTGTATCCTGTGGTCGTATCTGTTGTCATATCCGTAGTCCCCTGTTTATTGTGTGAACGTCTCTGTGTACTGTGCTGCTTACTGTTACAGTTCATGTGTTGTGTGACGTGTGAGGAGGTCATAGTTGTGGTGTCTGTTCAGTGGGTGTTGTAGGGGAGGCAGAGGGGGTGAGGTGAGTTGGGGAGGGGACAGGTGTGCAGAGAGAGGTGGGTGGAGGGGGATGGAGAGGCGGAGTCAGAGCCAGAGGGGGAGGGGGAGAGAGAGGGGTACACAGAGCGATCGAGAGAGGGAACGGGAGAGGGTTAGGGAGAGGGAGAGGGAGGAAGGGACAGAGAGAGAGAGGGATAGAGAGAGGGAGGGTGTGAGGCTGAGGGTGCGGGAGTGTGTGTGTGCGGGGCGTGCAGGTGAGGTGGCCCCACCAGTGCCACTGGAGGCAGGGCCTGTGGGTTCTGAGGGCCCTGAGCAGCCAGTGGCAGCACCAGGGATAGCAGCACCTGCACAGCTGGCTCCCAGCAGGCACACTGGGAAGAGGAAGAGGGTACCAGTGCCTGAGAACCTGCGGAGGAGGGCAATAAGATTTACAGATGCTGAGAACCACACACTCCTCTCCATGGTCCTGGAGAACTACGAGGTGCTGTTTGGCCGTCTTAGCTCACGGACCAGCACAGCAGGACGGCAGGCGGTCTGGGAGGAGGTCAGGCATGGAGTTGCTGAGGTAGGGGGGCCCCCTGCGGGACATAGACAGCCTAAAGAAAAGATATTCAGATATCAAGAGAGGTGTGCGTCAGCACATGTGTGCCGAGAAACACCATGCCAGGGGCACAGGTGGCGGGGGTCCCCTACCAGCAATGCTCAGCCCCCTGGAGCAGCAGCTGGCGGAACGCCTGGGACCTGTATACACCTATGGGCTGCCTGAGATGCTTGACACTGCAGATCCACATGCAGGTATGTCTGTTACGCATAACCATCACATCTCATCACCTCCCTGATAGTAACATTGTGTAACCAGCTCACCTTTGCAAATGCACACCCATATCTATCTCCACAGCCCCATAATGTACCTACGCAGGGATCAGAGGTTGTGTGCACTGCCCCATCATACCCTATGTTGTCATACAAATACACACAGTGCTACCACTGGCTCCATGGCCTTGAGGGTCTGAGGTGGGGTGGGCCCTGGATTTGGGTTTGTATGTGTGAAGGTGCAATGCTAATGTAGGACGGGGACTGTCATGGACATGCTGATGTATGCCTCCCACCTCTCGGTGTGATGCAACAAGCACAAAGGAATGTAGCTCAGACAGAGTAGTGGCAAAGGGGAACATTACCCCCAAATGCAGTAAACAGACATCCCCATCAAAACTGTCCCTGACATTACGTTGTGTGACACACATGTAGACATCAAGTTATGACTGGAGCATGAACCACAATGTGTCTGTACTGTAACCCAGTCACGCTAAAGCCTATCTCTCTACTGTCATATGCTCTGCAGGCCATTATCTACACACCATACATATTAGGATGGCCATGAACAGTCAGGCCATGCCTCACCAATCTCCGTTGATCAGACAGGCTCTGCTGTTCATTGTTGCCGCAATACAATCATTGTCCAAGGGGGATCCAAGGGTACATCATCCTCATCACATCCCCCTGAGTGCACCCATCTCTGTGTAGGGATTAACCGTCATCTAAGAGATATGTGATCTGTCTAAGGAGTAACTATGCCTGCTGTACAGCTGGACTGTCTAAAGGTGCATCAAACGTATTGGGGAGGTCAGGCTTGCCAGACGACACATCATGGAACCAGATGGTCACAGCTCTGTTTGCACATCTATGACATACACTGTTGTAACCCCTCCCCCACCTGTCTGTGTAAGCAAGTGGTGGGTGACACATGTCACCTGTATGTGGAGTGTCACTGAACCGTGTCTCAAATGTACGAGCCGCTAAGTCCTCCTGGATAATAACTCCCCCAAATAGATCAGGTGTGTCCCACGCACCGGCCCACGGGGCAAATCCTCAAGTTATCTGTTGTGAATAGCTCTGTTTGCGAAAACACATGACATACAGCAGATAGCTGCCTTCATAATGCCTGACTCAGGCCCGCTGCTGATAATAGCATTCACACTACCTGTCTGCATTTTGATGTGACACAGCAAATACAAACACCATGTACCTTGTACTGGGGTATATCTTGTTACATATGTGGCCACTCTGCTCTCCTTCTCACGGGTTAGCTATGCCCTCCATAGGCATAGCCATCAACCCTGTGTCTCCCAGTGCCCCACACCTCACCTGTTCTCAGATGGTTATGTTAGGCCCTGAGTATCCCAGGCAAATGCTGTGTTGTGGTGAATCACCTCCACTACGAATGCTGCTCGGCATTGTTTCCCCCTCTATGTCATAGGTGTCAGCAGCAGAGGCAAGGTCATGGCCCCCAGGTTGTTTTCCACCCCCCTCCTCTGCTCTCACCTCCTCTGTGTCTCCCTGTCCCGCTCTGTGTGAGCAGCTGGCTCTGCATAGCGCAGTGTGCCCCCTGCTGTGCCGTGTCCGATATTTGGGCCAGCCGTCCCACACCCCCGAGGTGAGGTGTTCTAGCTGATTGGCCATGTGTTCTGTGTGTTGAGTACATAGGTGGCTGCATCCACCTGCATGAGACACACCTGCCAACATAGCCCCATCTGGGTACATGGTGTCTGTGTGTGTGTGAGCATGGCACGCCCCCCCCCTCTCAGGCCACAGCATGACATCAACACCAGATGGAATACACCGAGCAACACAGGACTAGCTGTGCGTGACACAGCTAGTCACATTGCCAACATGGGCCAGGGTCTGATGTCAGCCGCATGGTCAATGAGACGCCCTTGAAGGAGATGCCCCCACCCCAACATGTGAGGGGACCTACACCTCTCACACACATGTCAAGCATCGTCTGAAAGGGTGGGTTCCCTGAAACTATGCAGCATATGGCGCCAGCAGATATGCCATGTGTGCAGGTGATGCACATCCGCAAACGTACACAATCTGTGACTGTGCTACCACACCCCTCAAAACCACAGTAGCACATGTGCACGGTCAATCACATGTGCACAAATGCGACAATTGTGGTTGACGGTGAGAGTACGGTGTATGTCTCTAGTTGCGCTATGAGTAGCATCACAGCAGGCACCACGGAATGCATGGCGGAAACAGAGATTACCTGTCACATGTTGCACACACTGCATTGGCCAGGTGTGGTCATACACGTCTTCCCAGGGCATAAGGGCAGATGTGTCAACCATTTCCTGACCCTGTGTTTGCAGCAATACACGGCCTGTGTTGGTATGGTGACATATGTTCCCACTGGGATATGTCGTGGACACTCACAGCTGCAGACATCTTTGTAGTGGCGTGTGTCCCCATGGTCCACTGTCAGGTTGCAGGGACACATACAACATGTGTCACACATCCCATCACTTCCCGACACATTCCAGACAGGTGATGTTACTGGTAACCCTGACCCACACCCCTGACACTGCCGCGCCTCACCTCTACTGTCATGGAGTATGTGCCCGTGACGTGTTATGTTGCATCTGAGATACTCTATGCACAGTGCTGCATGTGCCTGTCAATGGTCCCACTATCATGTACAGTTCGAGTTCAACACATTGTCGGACTGTGGCATACACATGTAACACTCCATATACAGTATGTCCCATGGGGATATGCACTACACAATGGCATGCACACTCAAACAGGGGCTGCCAATGAAGGTGTACCTGTTGGTGATGTGCAGCCCTGTGTGCACCTGCCACTGCCAGATGGGGTGGGAGATGGACTGCGTGTGAAATGCACATGGGAGCATATAATGGAACACGGAGGACACACAGGGTGTGCAGGGCTCTGACACACCAGATCCCCTGGAACAGGTCCATGTTATGTAGGGGGTCCTGTTTGCAGCACACATGCAGGGTAACCACAACATGACATATCCCTTCCCCTGAACACACACATAAATGTAGCTGTACAGCACACACATATGTGTTTGATCTGTGTCTGTCTACAATACAGGTGACTACAGCACAGTCCGGCCACGTGAGGAGGAGGAGGAGGAGGAGGAGGAGGCGGAGGAGGAGGTGGAGGTGTGGGAGGCATCTGACATGGAGGGGCATGAAAATGCTGCGGCTGCAGAGGTGCTGCTGCAGGGGGTGAGTCCTTGTCCCCAGGAGGGGCACACTGAGCCTCCAACAAGCCTCACCACACAACGTTTGGCTGAAGGAACAGCTGACGCAGCACCACCAGCACAACGGGATACCGGGGAGGATGTTCTGAGAGCTGAGCTGCGGGCCCATGCCACCTCGTCACATCGGGACAGTGAAGGTGGGTGGGCAGAAATGTTCACGCAGATAACCCTTATGTTCTTTGTACATACACTAACAGGTGTGCACACTCTACCAGGACTGTAAATGTGTGTGACTACACAAACACACACTTGGTGTGCACAATACCGAACAGTGTGAGACACATCAGCGTACAGTATGTGCAACACACTGTGTGCAAGGCGACCAAAGGGTATGCCACACATGCCCATTAACCTACATATCGCGTCACATCATTGTTTGATTTGGCCAGACACACCTATGGACTGATCTGTCTCTGCTCATACAGTAGGTACCAGCAGCAGGCACGTACCACATGCAATACAGGGCCCAGGGAAAACGTGGACAGCAATAGGATGAACCACCTTTAGCACCACACGTATTATCCAGAAACTATGCGCCTATGGCCCGACTCAGGCCGTGGTCCGTGTCCTTCTTCAGGGGCAGGCTCATTAGGCAAACCACACCTTCACAGTGTATTGAGAATGACCTATTCAACCACAGGGACGCACCGGGGCCCTTCACCTCTCAATGCAGTCACACACCTTCTGCTATCCGAATATAATTAACCAGTCGTGCATCCGTGCAAGGGGAGGCCTTCCTGTAACACACTTCCACTTTCACATTGTTACAACAAGGCTTCCCCTTGCGTGGATGCACTGCTGGTTAATTATATTTGGATGGCAGAATGCATTTGTCTACATTGAGAGGTGAGGGGCTCCGGTACATCCCTTTGGTTGATCAGGTCCTGTCCAACACACTGTGGACGTGTGTTTAACCTGATAAACCTGCCCCTGCAGAGGAAAAAGGAATACGGCCTGTGTCGGGCCATAGGCCTCTACTGTCTGTATAATATGTGTTGTGATAAAGGTGGTTTGTCCTATTGCTTGACACGTTCGTAATGGGCCAAAACATGTTATCAACTATTATGTCGACATCGTTTTCCTGGGTTGTGTTTCCCAATGTGGAACCTTGCATCATGTAGCCATACGTCGAGTGGTATGTTCTTTGGTGCATACCTTTGCACCTCTCCACATTACATTTCATCTTCCTTTTGGATACCCCATCTTCCAATACATCTAGATCCCCTTGCAATTTAACACAATCCGCTTGGAATCTGACAACCTTAAAAAGTGTTTTTCCCATGTGCAAATTGATTGCCTCACTCGTAGGTCCCTTTTGCAGGTAAGTTATGAATATGTGATAGAGCAACAGACCCAACACTGATCCCTGCCTCACTCCATGTATTACCTCTCTCCATTGGGGAAATTGGCCACCTAGCCCTACCCTCTCTGCCCTCTGCTGCCACCCCTGCTACCATGCACATTCAGGGCTACCTTCCCCGCCCCCCCCCTTTGTGTGACTCTGAAATCATCCCGATGGCCTGCCACCAGCAGTTGCATGCATAGCATACACCTGTCTAGGCAAATGTGCAGCTTGTACCCCTGTGATGCAACATCCTGTCATCAACATATGCATTGTGAGCCCTGCACATGCCTCATAGGGTCTACATGCACTGTTATCTGACCACTTGAGTCTCCCCCTGGGGGGATGTGACACCCTTATCTGACAGACGCATGGTGCAGTTGTGGATGGGCCCATGTCCTGGGTGTGAATCTGCTGCTCACACCCCATCCCTCATAGTCATGAGCAATGCACCTATCACCTGCCCATGCCATGTGTATCCCCTAACTCTGCATCCCACATGTTATGTTTGTTAGCATTTGAACTCCCCTACAAAATGTGTATCCCGAGGTGTCATTGCAATCACCCTCCAGCCACACACACAATGTACATATTGTTGCTCTGTGTCCCAGGGAATATTGTACATGTGCTGGACAGTGTTGTGCCTGCTGAGATGGGGTATCCCTGTGCCTGTCACACACATCATTTACATTGGGCACGTCCTGTGTGTGGCCTAACATACACCTTTGAGGTATGTCCCCATTCAGTTAAATATGCACCTGACCACTACAGTTCGTAACATGCAGGGGAAAAGCATGTGTGACATGTCCCACCCTGTTGTGTATTACTGTCATACCTGGCAGGGGTAGCTCTCACACGGCCATTTTCTCCCCACACAGGCATTCGTCAGGAACTCATAGCTCTGCGGCAATCCTCTGAACGTCTCATCCAGGAGATGGTCCATCTGCGCCAGAGCATATGTGACCGGCCATACCAGAGGATGTGTGTGGCCATGGAGGGCATCGAGGCTGCGCTGGTGAGGATGGCACCACCGCCACCACAGACACCACCACCACCACCACCGCCGCCAACACCACCTCCGCTACAGGCACCAGAGGATCGGGTGGCGCCAGGGGAACGGGGACCTCCATTGCCAGGTGCCATACCTGTGAGGCGACGGCGTCGCAAATAGAGCAGACCAAACATGGGTACCCTAGCATACATTAAAGAGTTACACTCCAATGTGTGTCCCCTATACTGCTCAGGTTGTGTGCACATGAATGCTCTGCCCATGGACAGATGATCTGAGACCAGGCCCGTTGTTGCAGGGATTGTCACACTGTCAGGTATTACTGCACACATGCCATTACCTGGCATTCCAGACATGCACATGCTGTGGTCACTGACCCTTGGCTACAACTCACAGGTGTACACATGGGCCCACTTGCATATGTCGGCATGCCCCAGGGGTTACAGCACCAATTTCCTGCCCAGTCACCATTTACATCCCCGTCAGCCGTGCACAATGGGGGCATACGTGTGCCCATTGGGTGTGTCCTTGGCAATGCTGACAGGCCTGTCCCGCACCTACATGGCATACATGTGTCTGCGACACACATGTGTGCCATGCATATTTACATTGCTGCTGTCCAACACCAACTGCTGTCCCACCAGACCCATCCCTGTGACATGCTTGTGTCTCGGGAACATATGCAGGGCAACATCCTCTGGGCCTACACCTGTCCCATGGCCATGCCCACATAGATATCACACAGCCCCTCATGTGTTGCTGTTACCGTTATGGTGTCCATGCCAATGTGTGATCCCCAGGAAGGTGGATAGACATATCCCATCCTTGCATACATGGTGTGCGTGTGAGGCAATCACAAGGCCATTGATGCAAAGTACAAACTAAAACCATTTATTTACACAACATAAGTAAATGGGCAACATGCCCAACATCAAATGCCAAAAGGGGGGTGGGAACACTGCGCAACACAGGGCACATGGGGGCGTCACAGGTGACATTGCTGGTGCCTGTGACGCTGTTCGGCAGGTGGCCATCGGGATGCCAGCTGCAACACATCGGTGTCCACCTGCCGAACAGCCCCGGTCATGCACTGCAGGGCATGGAACACCACATGGATGTCACGCCGTGTGTCATCCACGGCCACTAAGATATCGTGCATACATCTGCCAGCACACAGACACACATTGCCTGTTGTCTGTGTGCTGGCATGTGCATGAGCCGTGACAGTGGCCCTGGATGGCACAGGAATGCGCTGCCGCCCGTGCTGTGCCCACCCCTGCAGTGGCTGACTGGTGCCCCCATGGCCCTGTGGTGGGCTGTGTTCCCACACACCCCCCTCCCCCCCTCCTCCCCTCCCTGCAGATACTCCCTCCACCCTCCCAGGCCAGACAGAGGCCCCCCTCCCCCCACCCTGTCAGCACCCCTTCCCCCTGTGGCCCTCTCCCCTGCACCCCCCAATGTCCCATCCTCTCCATCCCCTTCGTTTGGGGTAGGGTGGGTGACATCCTCATCCTCCTCCGCAATGTCGTCGTCCGACACCACCACCACCACATCCGTCCCCTCCTCCTCGGATCCCTGCTGGTCGGGCTGCAGGTTCTCCTCCAAGGGCTCATCCTCCCCCCTTGTGCGGCGTGTGCTGGGCCTGCGGAAGCTGTATGTGGAGGTGTGTGGTTCCTCGTCACTGGCATCCCCACCTGTGAGGGGTGACAGACATCAGGGCACATCCATGTGTGGCACATAACATATGTACAGATAAGGCAGGCCAGAGGCAGTTGGTTCAATGGCACACTTTAACCTGTGGCATAGCCCTCCACTACTCACCATCGTGGTGGTGCTCTCCCTCTGTGCTGAGCTGTTCCAAATACCGCATGTGGAACTGTCGTAGTTCACGAGCCTTCTTCCTCAGTTCCTCCACCTGTGGACATGCAAATGTTGTCTTCTGTCAGCACGTGCCACCTGTCACTGTGTCTGTCACGCAGACGCCTATGTCCTGGGTGGGCCACATCTTGCTGCTCCCACCCTCCTGCTACCTGTGGCATATCCATCATGGTAACGCACCACCAGCAGTCAGTCCCACACATATGTGGGAATAGGTTTGCACATAGGTGTCACTGCAGTATCAACAGAGCCTAGCTGGCATCCACATGCATTGACAGATAGGGCAGCAATCAGCAGCCTTACTGTGTGGCTGCAGTCTGCCCACACCCATCTCACCACCACCCCACAACACAACAGTGGGATGGTGGGAGGGACAGTGAGAGACAGAGGGTGTGTGTGAGGGGGGAGATGTGGGGCGTGACACAGACACTGAGGGTGAGGGTGGGCGACAGAACACCCAGGGGACATGGTGTTGCTTGCGGGACATATCCCTGCTGCTTATTGACAGCAGCTGTCCAAGGTGTGTGTGTCTGATGCCCCCAGATGCAGGTGATGCAACGTCACCATTGCTGTGGACCCACTCAACACCATTGCCAGTGTATGCACCCCATAGTGGGTGTCCCCTGTGGGGCAGCACACCTACAAGGTAGGCATCTGTGTTCTCCCCTATGGGTGTTGCTTCAGGGAAGGGTATGCGTGTGATATGTGATTCACAGCATCCTTAGCACACATGGCATCCCTCTGTGGGCCTGACGTTGAGTGTCATTGGCCCGTGCTGGGCCCCTGCAGCCCACATGTGGCGCCTCGTATAATGCCCTACACACAGACAAAATGGCAGGGGGCACGGGAGGCTTCTATGTGCCCCCATGCTGGTGCATATCTCTGTAACAGAGGTGGGTTATTTGCAGTGCCCATGTTCACATTTGCACACTGCAAGGGTGGCAAGGCTGCAGCTGATGGGTTGTTGTCAGTCTGCAACCTTGTCCTGATCATGTGAACATGAACAAATGGGTGATGCTGTGGGGGGACTCACATGATATCCATGAGACAGCACACACCCTGGCATGCACCCAGTGTGTGGGAGGGGGATCGGACTGAACCTCTGTCGTGAGGTGTGACCAGTTGGACCGCACGTCTAGGTGTGCTTAGACACATGTCCCCCGGCACACCCATATGCAGCTCACACAGCCATGCACCCTGTGCATACTGTGTGTGTTGTGTCGGGGCCCAGGGTGTGTGATGTGTGTTGAGATGGCCTCACCGTGCTAGCAGATACAATGGGGACGTACAGGCTGTTTGGTGGCTGGCCAGATGTCTGTGGCCATCCTTGTGATGGGGGGGGTGGGTATATAGTGAGGCCTGTGGGGATGTGGGTAGGCGTTGCCCTGTTGTGTCATATGTATATCCCTCAGGGGTATAGTACTGCCCAGTTGTGTGCACACACAGATGTGTCTGTGCCCTCCTGTAGTCTCAGTTATGTGCATGTAGGGGCTGTGTAACACACAACCCAGCTGTGGAGGCGCCCCCACCTGTGCCCCTGCATAGCTCGGTTACCCATGTTCCATAGGGGCTGCTGGGGTCACATTCAGGGACATGTCCCTCCGTTGTGTTGCGAGGGGTGGGGTTTGGTGGGGTTCAGACTGTGCCACCTACTATGGTGTGCAGGGTCCAGCCCTCCTATGATTTCTCACATCCCACATACATGCAGGGACATGGATCGCATGAGATGTTCCACATATGTTTCCGTGTTTGGCTGGGGGGGGGATTACATCACAGGGTACTTCAAGGTCCTGTGGATGCTGTCGATGCTGGACCAGCTACGGCTGCCTGTCTCCCAGATATGGTGTTATGTGTGATGTTGACAGTTCAGTCAGCTTGCAGTGTTGGGTGTCCCTGATGGGCATATGACAGATAGCATCCCTTTGTGGTGCACAGTGCGAAGTCCTTGCCGTGCATCCGCTTGCAGTATCGTAGTCATCTGACCTAATGGCCAGTGTGGACCTGTCAGCATCCACCTTGTGGATCTCTGCTGGCACCTTTTCCCTGCCAGTTGGGCAAGGGTTCAGTGGGTGTCTCACACCATACCGTGTGACAGCCTGGCCCATGTAGGTTGCTGTTGCCGCACATGTGACCATGACACAATGGCGGGTTCAGACACTCAGCCTATGCACCCACACCGGTCCAATGCTACCCTGTTAGCATCATTTGCTCTCGCAATGAGCGTACCTGTCAGACGACACCTCATCCACCCCCATGTCATGTGGGAGGTGCACATCTCGATGTTGTAGATATTCTGAACACTCCATCCACCTCATCCCCAGAGGACAGGGGTATGTGACACCCTCCTGGGTTACAGACAAACTGCATGGCACACACGGCAACGGCGGCATCAGTGTTCCAACGCCACTCCCAGAGTGTGTGGCGCCATGTCATCCGTGAGATTGTGCTCACAGCATAGGTGCCGCCAACAGAGTGGGGTGCTCAGGGGCCTTTCCATTTGGGGACACAGGCAACGTCCAACACAGCAACGTTATCATCTATCTATTCGACATGTGGGGGATGTTAGGAGGTGTCTCTCATCCCATTCAGGAGGGTGTCGTGTCATATGGTATGTCCATGCAGGGTGCCATACACCCTTGGCATCTGTGGATATTGCTGTTTCTCAGCCTCATGTGTCCTGTGCTTTACCTCAGTTGTGGCAATAACTGTGTGGAGCCTGGCCACAGGTAATGGAAGCCCCTGTGGGGTCTGATCCTGGGGCGCAACGTGTTCCATCTTGGGACATGCACGCACCCCCTTGCAATTTCCATTAATGTACACGTAGGTATCACATTCACTAGGCACCTCACAGGGTTGTACGTATATTGTCAGTGTGGGTTGTTGCTGAGTGCGGTTCTGATTCACTGGTGCAGAGTCCCAGAGGTGATCAGTTACAAATGAGTCCCACACGCTACACATCTGCACTGCTGGCCCATATGCCCCTGCTGTGCCCCTGAGCTTTGTGGGTGGCAATCACACGATGAGTGTGGTGTAGGGTGGTGTCAGGTGCCCTGTGGGGCCAGACATAGTTGAAGGACAGTGTGTTTTGGACAGCATACTGTGTGTTAGTGACAAATGATATGGCTGTGTAGTTTTGAGGGCTACAGCCCATACACCATTGCACGGCACTAGGGGCTCAGATGCATGTGCTGACTCCATACCTTGCTGTGGTCATTGACATGCCGTTTGGGCCTGATGATACCACCAGGGCTGTTTGGGCTGAGTGCATTCATCAGTGCCACTGCTGGTGCATCCCGATTTTGTATGGTTTGTGGCCCCTTTGTGACCATGCCACAGTATGTTGGTGTGGATGTAATCCACAGGACACATTGTGCTCCACAGGTGACATGGCTACCACCACACACAGGTTGGGGGGGCGGGGGGCTCTTGGCATGGCTGCCGGGTTCAGCCCAGCACCCCTGGATGCCATCTCACTGGCCAGTCATGGTGACATGGCACATGTGTATCCTTGCCATTCAGCACACTAGGCATGTCTGACAGTGACCAGCGAGTGATTGGCACTCTTGTGTCCTGTCCTCTGGCACATGGTGTGTCGTCTATGTTTTTGGTGTGTTTTGTGCCTATGCATTCATAGTGGTGGGTCGTGATAGGGCATTCTCACGTTTCCCATGGTATTGTGTTTGGTTGATGTCAACACAGCTACTAGTGATGGGGGTTCACATACAACAGTTTTACTGGTAGTGTGACCTCGGCAGGCACACACACAGGTGTGGCTCAGACATGGAGGTGTTCTGCACCTACAATAACACAGAGATGGGGGTTTAGCTTCAACAGCTGAACTGTAAGGCAGCATTTGTGGGGTGTATCATGGAGGACCACAGGAACTGTGTGATACCCCCATACGCTTCTCTACTGGCTGGTGGGGAGCAATGACATGCTGGCTTACACAGGGCATCAGGGAACACAATGGTTCAACCCATTCATGTTTTTCACAGGTGATGATCTGTTCCCAGTGCCACATACATGCCTAACTGTGGGTGTGGCCATTTGTGCTTTGACACCTATGTGCATTGTACGTGTCTCCCTTGACGCACGTGACCCATTCCCTGTGGCACCCTTGACAGACATGGCAGTGCCATGCCACATTTGTTAGGGTGATGATGATGTTCCTGATGAGCCCTATAACCCTGTAGGTGGTACTGTGGATACATGTGTGGTCATATTACCTACACATGTCATGCAATACAGACACACTGGCAACATGATAATCCAGCACACATGGGCTGATGGAGAAACAAATGTGACATTGGGTGGGTTGCCCTATCCACCTTGGCAGTGGATAGGTCCATTACACGTGTATGTCTACCAGGCCATGGTCGACAGTGTTTGACCCACTACAAGAGCTGTGTGTCCTGTATTTTCTTTGCGATACTGCTAGATATAGCAGACCTACTTCAAGGGTGACACAGAGACCACTTTGAATGGACTCCCTGGACCCCTGGAGGTAGGGGGATGCTTAACACTACATTAGTGCACACAGCCATATCTCCAGGGGGACAAGGAGCCCACCTTGAATGGGCTCCCTGGACCCCTGGAGGTAGGGGGATGCTTAACACTACATTAGTGCACACAGCCATATCTCCAGGGGGACAAGGAGCCCACCTTGAATGGACACCTTGGACCCCTGGAGGTAGGGGGATGCTTAACACTACATTAGGCCACACAGCCATATCTCCAGGGGGACACAGAGCCCACTTTGAATGGGCTCCCTGGACTTCTGGAGGTAGGGGGATGCTTAACACTACATTAGTACACACAGCCATATCTCCAGGGTGACACAGAGCCCACTTTGAATGGACTCACTCGACCCCTGGAGGTAGGGGGATGCCTAACACTACATTAGTACACACAGCCATATCTCCAGGGGGACAAGGAGCCCACCTTGAATGGGCTCCCTGGACTTCTGGAGGTAGGGGGATGCTTAACACTACATTAGTGCACACAGCCATATCTCCAGGGGGACAAGGAGCCCACCTTGAATGGGCTCCCTGGACCCCTGGAGGTAGGGAGATGCTTAACACTACATTAGGCCACACACCCATATCCCCAGGTTGACTGGCTCCCACTTTGTGGGTCTCTCTGGACCCATGGGGATAGGGGGGTTATATTTTAGAATAGTTTAACACCACCCCAGGGCACATGTGTGGCTGAGGGCCCATGTGCTCAACGTTGCACAACCCATGGTGGTCGCCCCTATGTGTTACCCTGCAGATGCAGATACCGCCATCACCACAAGATGTTTCCTGTGGCTATTTAGCCAGATGCATGGCCTAGCTGTGTTGCTGTGTGCTGTGCGACATCAACACCACCAGCTGTCATAAGGCCAGGGGGGCATCATGTCCTCTGTGGACACATCCGTCACCACCTGGCTAAATGGCCATCCACCCAGATGTGATACACAGTGCATATGGAATGTGTTTCACCTGCTACACTTGACCTCTCTAGACTAATAACACACAACAGCATGGACATCTGTCATCAACCCTGTCTGTGTATATGTTTGTTGTGCCGTATGTCCATTCACTTACGTCACGTTGGTGGTCTGCCTGACGATTGAATCGCCTGGTCAGCCTCTCCCATGCCCTCTGGACCTTTGCCATGTTTTTGCTCCTGGAGGGCCCTGGGAAGAGCCTCTTCTGTTTCCTGGCAATCAGGGTGGACAGGTGGCACAGCTCTCGTTGGCTGAACGCCGGTTTCCTTACTCGGGACGCCATTTTGTTTCAGGGTGTGTACACGCGCGACCGCTAACGACGCAACTTCCGCATTTGCGCGTAGCGGTTCGCGCTGGTGCACGGCGCATGGCTGCGCGAATAATCGAGGCGCGCACGTGCGTGCGATCGGTATTGCTGTGTGGCAAGATGTTGCGGTTATTACCGGTACGCAGTATTCATAATAATAGTTCATAATTTTAATAACAATATGTGTCATGTGCTCAGCATACTCACATAACTACGAGGTGCCTCTCCTGTCCATTTAAATATGCGATAAATATTATGTATTACACCTGTTCACACACTCTGGTCCTGAACCTATGGACACATATCCACTGATTTCTGGGCCATTGTCAGATGAGGTGTGCTATGTGTGTCACATAGCAGGTAGTGCTCTGACACTGCTAGCAATGGGTGCAGCCAGAACATCAGCACCAGGTGTCAATCAGACTGGTGATATGGGGTTCTGTATGTTGGTGGACCATGTTCTGTGGTGTATCAGCTTGTACAGACACCAATGCTGTATTGTTTGCTGTAGGGGTCTTTATGAGATTAATATATGAGCATTGCACACATACATTATGTTGCGTGTTGGACATTATGAGGTGATGTGGTCAGCATGTCAGCACACTGCACAATAACCTTTGGTATGTGTGCCGGCATACAGTCCTGGTGGCTGTGATCTTGCACAATGTTTGCTACATGGACTGCTTAACCAGGCGTCATGGGTTACATCCTCCAGTTGGGCTCTAGTGTGCCAGTCTCCGTAAGCTCACATTATCATACTTTGTTACACCATTGGCCATGGTGCTTTCCATGTACATCTATGCTTTTGCCAGCATATATTTTCTGACATTGCAACATTATTACCTGCCACAGACCCCTTTCAGGATTACAGAGGTGATGCTAGTGGCAAGACCCTCACACTGCTGCCTACATCATCTGCGGTACACCATTCTCAAAAATGGATCACCGCACCCCTGGTAACCACAGCACACAGTCTGCAGGATTGCCTCTTTAGCCAGCCAGGCATCTGTTCTTATCAATCTAGTTGTGGCCCACACCTGACCTTGCTGCATGTGGAGCCAGGGGTTCCGTGATTCCATACACAGTGGGGTGTTTGGTGAGTGCAGCCATTGACAGGTCCCTGAGTGTGAACTAGTGGTGGATGTTCGGAGATCCTCACAGTGCTGTCAGCATCAGGTGCTCCCCACGCCACCATATAGTGTGGACCTGGCTTACTGCACTGTCATGGTGTTGGGGTTGCCAGTAATACATGATATTACACACATTCCATGCGTGACAGCCCCCATGAACCTTGGAAATGATTGTTTAAATGTTACAATGGCTTGTTCTATGTATGTTACTTTCCTGCAATGTAACCAGCACTGCTGCTGATTGGTGGATTATATGGGACAATGTGAGGATCAAAAAACATTGCTTGTACAAACACACCTCGGATTTGAGCCACCAACCTTTCGATTCCGAGGTATTGCAGGCACCAGTGGACTACAGCTTTGTGGCTGTGATGAGAGGTATGGCTGCCTGCAATATGACCTCTGCAGACTTTGTGCTGCAGTAAACAGGGTGGTGTCAATCCACTCACACCCATGATGCACTGCATATGCACAGCAGCGGTCTCATGATGGCCGGACGGGAGAGTTTACAACCCCACAGCACCTAGGCCTAGTGTTGGGCACTAACCTTCAGTGTTGCAGCTACAGAGTGGGTGCACACCATCACAGTGTGTGTGGTGTGTGCTCACCCTGAGGGTGATGTGAGACACACAGCACCTATCCTGTCTGAGCTGGCTTATACATCATGACAGCTTGTCTGCCGATGTCTGATAGGTTGGCACATCAGACACACCTACACTCCACCTTGCAGCATCTGTGCCTCCCAGAGCCTTCTGGGCTGCAATGCTCCTCAAAGGGTGCATATCCTGTGTGGGTGCCCTGCCTTTCATGATATATGTGCAGGGTGTGTGTGGGAAATGGAGATTTCCATACACATAGGCAGAGTGTGTCTGACCACCAAACCTTCTGTGTGGAACACAGTTTCCCCAAAATGATGATATGTACATTCTATATACCATCTAGGGTGCTAGCAGTTGCCAGCAACAGCAGACGCAGTCCAGCTGTGTTAAGGACAACCTGCAGGTCACTCTGTGCAATCTGGGACAAATCCATAATTCAGGATCAGGCAGACGAACAGTGGGGCTAGGGACCCCCTACTCACCCATCACCATCTGACATTCTCCAGCAAAAGGCACAGTGTGTGCCCAGCTAATGACCCTGCAAGGTGTTGCTGCCAGACACATGCAAAACTGCAGACAGGCCACTGGCCAGTCCAAAGTGCATGCTCTCAGGTAAACTCTGTGCATTCTTAACTGGGATGTGAGCACACCCACCACGCAGTTGATTCAGTGATTGGGCACCATATACACAGAACCCATACACATCACATGGGTGAACTACTCTGTTGCGACCTAGCCTTCCCATGGTCACTGATCGTTCAAGGTGAGCGTGACCTCCACACAGCGCATGCTATGGACAACATGTCTGTGGAGGTGATGGCAAGGCACAACATGGTCCTGGCATGCACATTTGCCCTGTGTAGCTGCATCCTGCTCCTGCCGCCCTGTCTGTTCTGTACCCACAGTACTTTGCTCCTCATTATGCACATTGTCAGGCCAATACTGCCAACAGTGCTATCATTGTGGGCTGTGGGGGTTGTTCACAGCCAACACACACTGGATAGACAGACACACACTCCCCACACCTAGGACAGCATGTAGCTGATGCAATATTATTTGGGAGCCCTGACCAACGCAACACTAATGGGCGAGGTGCAGGCATGGCAACATTGGGGTGTACATTTAGAGATCTTTCCCAGGGTGCTAGTCTCTCTGCGGCAGACATGACCTGACACGCATTGCACATACATCAGAGACGTTTGTATGTTACAGATGGATGATGTGGTTGTGCTTAGCATAGGCGTTTCTATCAGTCACTGCTCATCACAGGCTTTCAATATGTGTGTGACATCTCCACATCTGTATTGTGTGATTGATCATGTATTCACATGCTAGTTTTTAGAGGGGCACACTAGGCCCAACATCCTGCCACTGCATTTGTCTTACGATAGTGGGGCCTGCAGGTGGATGTGTTTCTGCCTCTGTTGGCCAGTGTTCTTTTGCAGTTGTTTACAACTCCAGTCAATGTTGTGCAGACACAGGTTGGTTTTTCATGTTGTCCGTGATGATTATGGCTCTGATACAGCTGCATACCATGGTGGTGTTTACGTGACTTGCAGCACACCCATATTTGTTGGATACATCAGCAGAGCTGAGTGATTTGTGACCCTCCATGGCTGCATTTGGGATACTCTGCTCTGGGTGATGCCCTTGTTCATGGTGTGTGGGTGCCTGGGATGTAAAATAAAAGGCAGATTTACCTATCCTATGCCTGTGTCATCAGCCTTAATGGATTGTGCTCAGTATCCCCGTTTATTTCTATGACAAATATGTGTTCAGGATTGGGAATAGCCCCAGCTGAGCTTTGAGCCTGTGACCTTCTGGTTTTGCATACACTGTCTGAGTGCACTGCACCACTGTGTAGCCACAGATTGGCTGAGTTCCCTGGGACATTCATGACTGTCCATCCAACAGGGCCTGTCTGTTGCAGTGTACAGTGCCATCCTGCACATGGCTAGCCAACTGCATGCTGTGGCTATGAAACACTGGCCCCACCACCACTTGTACCCGTCCGACACCATGCTGACATGTCCCTATCTTTTAAAACATGTGAACATATAGAGTTGTGCCACGCCAGACCTGCACTTGGGCGACTCGGCTGTCACTTATGCCCATTGTAATGGGGCGGGGGGGAGGGTAAATTATGGGGTGTTGAGACACGCTTATGTTCTCTGCAATGAAGGGGTGTCCTCACTATCTGTGTTTGATGGTGGTTAAAATATGTGTTCAGGATTGGGAATAGCCACAGCTGAGCTTTGAACCTGTGACTTTCTGGTTTTGCATAGACTGTCTGAGTGCACTGCACCACTGTGTAGCCACAGATTGGCTGGGTTCCCTGGGACATTCATGACTGTCCATCCAACAGGGCCTGTCTGTTGCAGTGGACAGTGCCATCCTGCACATGGCTAGCCAACTGTATGCTGTGGCTAGCAAACACTGGCCCCACCACCACTTGTACCCGTCCGACACCATGCTGACATGTCCCTATCTTTTAAAACATGTGAACTTATGGAGTTGTGCCATTCCAGGACTGCATTTGTGCAAATCAGCTGTCAGATATGACCATTGTAATGGGGTATGTGTATATTATAAATGGGGTGTGTCCTGGGGGGGGGGGAAGGGGGTGGGTACTGGGTTGGGGGTCAATTATAACGGTGGTGTTTAAAGGGGGGAGTGGGTGGGGTAAATTATGGGGTTTGGGGACACGCTTATGTTCTCTGTAATAAAGGGGTGTCCTCACTATCTGTGTCTGATGGAGGATAAAATATGTGGACTGGGTTGACAGGGGCACCAGCTGAGCTTTGCACCTGTGACCTTCTGCTCTTGCATACACTGTCTGTGTGCACTGCACCACCATGTTGCCATGGATTGGTTGTATTCCCTGGGAGGTCCATGACTGTACATCCATCAGGGCCTGTCTGTTGCAGTGGACGGGACCAGCCTGCACATGGCTTGACCACTGTCTTCTGTGGCTAGCAGGCACTTCCCCCTCCACCATCTGTATTGTTTTGCCACCATGCTGGCATGTCCTTATCTTGGCAAGGGCATATGGCAAGATTGAGTTGAGATACTCCAGGGCTGCATTTGGGTGAATCGGCTGTGGGTGTGTGTGCGGTGCAGAGTAAAATATAGGTGTTTGCTACATGCTTATGTTCTCTGTAATAAAGGGGTGTCTTTACTATCTCTGCTTGGTGGTGGGTAAAATATTCTGACTGGGCTGGCATGAGCCCCAGATGGGATTTGAACCTGTGTCCCTCTGGGCTTTGCATTCATGGCTCTGTCCACTGCACCACACTGTTGCCACAGAAATTGTGCAGTACCTGGAGATGGTAAACCTGGCAGGATGGGGTCCCAAACCCTGCTCTGCACATTTTTACTGTGGGCTGCTTCACCCTGTCTGGTGACAGACGTGAAAATAAACCCCAGACATGACCATGGAAAAGGGGGATAATATATGACCATGATGGGCAACAGTGATATTGATGGCCAAACATGGGGGACACTCCCAGGAAAGCTCCATAAGGGGGAAATGCTTTTTAGAGGTGTCTCCGCTCCATACACATTTCCACGCTGCATTTTGTTTTGTGACTTTCCTGCGTGTGGTTTTTCATTTGGCCCATTACTGGACCTGTTCCCGAGCTAAGCTACTATTAGTCACTTTTTCCTGTGGTCATTTTATACTTCTAATTGCATTTTTGTGCTGTGCACGGGTCTCACACTGCTAACGTTTTGCAGGTTTCCCCCGTTTTGCTGTACATTGCTGACGGAAATGGTTTCTCTTCCCTTTAACTGCCCTCTACCGTGAGTGTTTCACTCGCGCTATTTTTCCATTGTAAATTCGGGCCCGATAATGTGCGGGGAGCCTCTCCCCTCCCACTCTCCTCCCATTGACCCGTCCCTCCGCCCCTCCAGAGCCTTCCTCCGCCCTCCGTTAGACGTTCCACGCCTCTATCGGAAATTTGCGGGCCCGCACTTGTAAGGGGCCCGTTAGTGTGCCGCGCACCTCTGCGGGGGTGACACGCAAGATTGCGGGGCGTTTAAGCGCTCTTAAGTACCGCTTTTAGTGCGCTATTTTGCGGCGCGCAAATTAGCGGTTTTTAGTAAACATGCCCCTAAGTCTGTTGGTTATATATGTGGGAGACATACGAGATTCAGGATTTAGAATGGGTTCTAAATGGGCAGTGTTTGTAGTAGTTCCTAATGTGCCTGACGGTTGGCACTGGATTATAGTAATGTAGAAATCTTTTAGTCTTTCTTTATCCATACACTCATTAAGAGGCATGTTTACTAAAAGTTAGTGTATGGTAACATTATGCAAATATTTATGCAAATGAGGCCCCTTATGCAAATGAGACCCCGCACCGAGTCTCTGCACATGGCCCCGCACCCCCCTTGGGCCGCCCCTGCTTGTGGGGCACATGAAGGTGGAACGTGCGCACCGCCTGGGGCCTAAAACAGAGCTTCAACAGCGCCCCAGAGTAGTTATTGCGAAGATCCTAAACTTTCAACACAAATGGCAGCTGCTGCAGGCGTTTCGCAAGAAGCGCGACCTGCGTTTGGATAACAACTCAGTGCTGCTTTTTCAGAACTATTCTGCTTCGGTGGCGGCAAAACGAAAAGAGTTCTCACCGGTATGCGCAGCGCTTTTCAGCAAGCATGTCCGTTTCAGCCTTGCTTTTCCGGCGATCCTTAAAGTGCAACAGGAGGGGAAGCAGCGTGTGCTAGCTACAGCCGCGGAGGCAAAGAGATTTCTTGTGGAGTTGGAGCGGAGCGGACAGCAGAGTGAGCCTACCACTGATGGACACCATAAGGAGTGAGGCCTGTTATTATCAAACTGCTGGAGAACTCCACCGGGAGTTGCTGGCGGACCAGCCCTAACTCGACTTTCAGAGAGTGAACAATTATATTTATGTTTGTTTTAGGCCTAAAGTAAAGCTTATGGGGTGGCCCGGAGAGGTTTCCTGAGACCGGGGCTGATTGATTGAGTGATTGAGTGCTTGATTGCTTGGTTACTGTGGATAAAACGTATGGCTGGGAGATTGATAGTGGAATATGAATATTATTGGACTTGGGTGGGGGCTTCATTGTCTAGGAGCTGTGTTGGTCCGACACAGCTGGGGAATATTCGTATGAATGCTGCGGGTTGGAGGGGGGGAATAAGAGTATGGCTGACGTGTGTATGGTGAGTTCAGATTGCTTCCTCGGGATTCACATTGCACTACGATATGGGGACTCTTGCTCTATCCCCACATAAGGGGAATGAGCACCTATGGGCAGGACGGCCCTGTAGCGCACTGCGACAGGTCTCAGGCATGGCAGGGTGGGCCAGGAGTTATTCACTTGGTTCTTTTAAGGGGTGGGGGGAGGGGACGGGGAGCCTAGGTGGCAGCGGGGGTGGGATAGGGCAGGGAGGGGGAAAGGGGTGGGGGTGGTTTGGCAGGTCATGCAGGTGGACCCTAGGGGGGGTTGGGTGGGATGGGGGAAGAGTCTGGCTGCTTGTGGGAAGAGACTGAGTGGCTCCTGTCTGATGACTTATGGGAGGTGTAGATGGAAAGGGGTGCTGAGCGCTGAGGCTGGGCAGCTCTCAGTACAATGGCTGCAATCTTGGCACTGGGTATGTTCGCAGCAGGGAAATGGGGGTTAATGGGTACTGATTTGCGGTTTGTGTCCTGGAATGTTGGGGGCTTAAACACTCCGATAAAGCACACCAAGGTACTTCAGGCGCTGCAGAGAGCAGGAGCCCAAGTGGCTTTTCTCCAGGAAACACATTTAAATGCTAGAGAACATGCCAAGTTGCAACAGAAATGGGTGGGGCATGTCTGTGCGGCGGAAGCGGCTGAGGGTTGGAAAAAGGGGGTTGCACTCTTATTTCATAAGCGCCTGATGGTAGAAGTTATAAGCGAAGACCCAGATCCCCTGGGGCGCTATCTATGGGTGCATGTGAAACTTAATGGAGAGGAGCTCATTTTGGGTAATATTTATGCTCCCAATCAATATTCGCATGGTTTTTTTGAGATGATTGCCAGAAAGACAAGTGGTTTACCTAATGTTCCCTTGGTACTTGCAGGCGATTTTAATTGCCCCCATGACCCGACAGTGGATAAGTCTTCATTGGGAGAGAAAACGGGTAGGTGGACTACCAGAGGAGTGCATTACCTATGTCAGGTCAGTGATTTGATAGATATTTGGCGGCTGCTGCATGGGAGTGAACGGGATTATACCCATTTATCCCGTGCGCACCAGACGTGGTCTAGAATAGATTATATCTTTGTGAGGCGGTCGGATCTTGGGAGAGTTCGGCAGACGGAAATTTGTCCCATTGTAGTGTAGGACCATGCGATGGTGACAATGGCTTGGGCAGGCGGTCGTAGAGTGGGGGGTCCCTGGTCCTTTCCCATAAGACATAAGACATGCCATACTGGGTCAGACCGAGGTCCATCAAGCCCAGTATCCTGTTTCCAACAGTGGCCAATCTAGGTCATACGTACCTAGCAATATCCCCAAAAGACACAGGTTCCACATTGCTTGTACTGGGTCAAGCATTGATATCCTGGGTCCCTTTTTAATAGTGGTTTATGGACCTTTCCTCCAGGAACTTGTCCAAACCTTTTTTAAACCCAGCTATACTAACAGCCCTTACTACATCCTCCGGTAACAGATTCCAGAGTTTGATTACACGTTGAGTGAAAAAATATTTTCTCTTATTTGTCTTAAATAGTTTACCCTGTAGCTTCATTACATGTCCCCTAGTCTTTCTATATTCTGATAGCGTAAACAATTGATCCACGTTTATCCGTTCCACTCCATTCATTCATTTATAGACCTCTATCATATCTCCCCTCAGCTGTCTCTTTTCCAGGTTAAAGAGCCCTAACCTTTTTAGCCTCTCTTCATAGGAGTAGCCTTCCATCCCCTTCACCAATTTGGTGGCTCTTCTCTGTACTTTTTCTAATAACGCTATGTCCTTTTTAAGATACGGTGACCAGAATTGCACACAATATTCAAGGTGCGGTCGTACCATGGAGCGATACAGAGGCATTATAATATCCTTTGTTTTATTTTCCATCCCTTTCCTTATGATACCTAGCATTCTATTTGCTTTCTTGGCCGCCGCTGCACACTGGGTGGAGGGTTTTAACATGTTATCCACGATGACTCCTAAATCTTTTTCCTGGGTGGTGGTTTCTAATGTGGAGCCTTGCATCGTGTAACCATAGTGTGGGTTGTTCTTTCCTAGGTGCATAACTTTGCACTTGTCCACATTAAATTTCACCTGCCATTTGGATGCCCAGTCTTCCAATTTATCCAGATCCTCCTGCAGTTTTCCACAATCCTCTTGGGTTTTAACAACTTTAAACAGTTTTGTGTCATCTGCAAATTTGATAACCTCACTAGTTATTCCCTTTTCCAGGTCATTTATGAATATGTCAAAAAGTAGCGGACCCAGTACAGATCCCTGGGGTACTCCACTATTCACCTTTTTCCATTGGGAATATTGGCCATTTAGCCCTACCCTCTGCTTTCTATCTTTTAACCAGTTCCCGATCCACAATAGTACACTGCCTCCTATCCCATGACTTTTTAGCTTCGCCAAAAGTCTCTGATGGGGGACCTTGTCAAAAGCTTTCTGAAAGTCCAGATACACTATATCAACCGACTCACCTTTGTCTACCTGTTTATGCACACCTTCAAAAAAACATATCAGATTAGTAAGACAAGATCTTCCTTGTCTAAAGCCAAGTTGGCTGTCTCCCATTAGGCCATGACTACATGCTGTGTAATTTTGTTTTTTATGATGGTTTCTACCATTTTCCCTGGTACTGACGTCAGGCTCACCGGTCTGTAATTTCCTGGGTCACCCCTGGAACCCTTTTTAAAAATTGGTGTTACGTTGGCCACCCTCCAATCTTCAGGTATTACAGATGATTTTAATGAAAGTTCACAGATTACCAATAGCAGGTCTGCAATCTCATATTTCAGTTCTTTCAACACTCTGGGATGTATACCATCCGGTCCAGGTGATTTGCTACTATTCAGTTTATCAAATAGTTGTAATATATCTTCCCGGTGTAGCGATATTTCTCTCAATTCCTGTGCAGTATCACCTTTAAATACCACTTCAGTCTTGGGTAACATCCCTACATCTTCCTCATTAAAGACCGAAGCAAAGAATTCATTCAGTCTCTCTGCTATAGCCTTGTCGCCTCTTACTGCCCCTTTTACCCCTCTATCATCTAATGGTCCAATTGACTCTCTCACAGACCTTTTGCTACGAATGTACTTGAAAAAGTCTTTATTTCATGTTTTTGCTTCCGTAGCAAGTTTCTTCTCAAATTCCCGCTTTGCCTGCCTTATCAATGCTTTGCATTTAACTTGCCAGTGCTTATGCTGTTTCCAGTTTTCATCATTTGGCTCTTTTTTCCATTTCCTGAAGGTTGCTTTTTTGGCAGCAACAGCCTCTCTGACCTCACCTTTAATCCATGCTGGCAGTTTTTTGGACTTTCTTCCACTTTTCTTAATGCGTGGAATACAGCTGGTCTGGGCTTCGAGGATAGTATTTTTAAATAACACCCAAGCTTGCTGTATGTCTTTAACCTTTGGAACTGCTCCTTTTAGTTTTTTCCTAACTATATTCCTCATTCTATCATAGTCTCCCTTTCGAAAGTTAAAAGGTAGTACTGTGGATTCCTTTACTATCTGTCCTCCACTAATTAAATCAAACATGATCATACTATGATCACTATTGCCAAGTGGTCCCAACACCCTTATTTCTTGCACCAGATCTGGCGTTCCACTAAGGACTAGGTCCAGTATGGCTTCCCCTCTGGTCAGTTCATGAACCAGCTGCTCCAAGAAGCAGTCATTTATTTCATCTTGAAAATTTATCTCCTTAGCTTGTCCTGCTGTGACACTGACCCAGTCGATACCAGGGTAATTGAAATCACCCATTATTACTACTCAGTTGTGACTTTTGTTAGCTTCCTTGATTTCTTTGAGCATTTCATCATCCATTTGTTCATTCTGGCCAGGCGGTCGATAGTATACTCCCACTGCCATCACCTTCCCCTTCATACATGGAATTTCAATCCATAGAGATTCTACAGCAAATTTTGTTCCCTGCAAAACTTTAATCCTTTCTGACTCAATGCCCTCTCTAACATACAGGGCAACCCCTCCACCAATTTGATCAGCTCTATCATTACGATATAGTTTGTATCCAGGTATCACAGTGTCCCACTGGTTATCCTCCTTCCACCATGTCTCTGAGAGTGCAATCATATCTAACCTCTCATTTAGTGCTATATATTCTAACTCTCCCATCTTATTGTTTAGACTTCTAGCATTGGCATACAAGCATTTTAGAGACTGTATTTTATTAATATTAATCTGGCTATTGGTAGGCATGGGTAATTTGGAATCTTTATGCTCTGTCTGCTCCTTACTCAAGGGCATTTGGGCTACTATACTCCCTTTTGGAACCTCACTGCTTTTAGTAGTATCCTTCAGGGATTCCTTCGTCCGAACCATGCGCTCCTGGGTGACTGTCGGCTTTCCCCTATTTTCTATTTTAAAAGCTTCTCTCTTTTTTAAAGGTTAATGCCAGCAGTCTGGTCCCATCCTGATTAAGGTGAAGCCCATCCCTTCGGAAGAGCCCCCCCTTTCCCCAGAATGTTCCCCAGTTCCTAACAAATCCAAAACCCTCATCCTTGCACCATTGTCTCATCCATGCATTGAGACTCCGGAGCTCTGCCTGTCTTTTGGGTCCTGCACGTGGAATAGGAAGCATTTCGGAGAATGCTATCCTGGAAGTTCTGGATTTCAACTTCCTACCTAAAAGCTTAAATTTAGCCTCCAGATCTTCCCTACCACATTTTCCTATGTCATTGGTACCAACATGTACCAAGACAGCAGACTCCTCCCCAGCAATATCTATGATCCTATTTAGGCGGTGCGTGAGGTCTGCTACCTTCGCACCAGGCAGGCATGTTACCAGGTGATCCTCACGTCCACCAGCAACCCAGCTATCTACATTCCTAATGATTGAATCACCAACTATAACAGCTGTCCTGACCCTCCCCTCATGGGGACATGGCCCTGGAGAAACGTCCTCGGTGCGAGAGGGTTTTACATCACCTGGAGGACAGGTCCTAGTTACAGGATCACTTCCTGCCACACCAGGGTGATGTTCTCCTGTCACGTGACCTCTCTCCTCCATGGCAACAGGGATGCTGCCAGACTGGAGGTGGGACTTCAAGACTATATCCCTGTAGGTCTCGTCCATGTACTTCTCTGTCTTTCTTATGTCTTCCAGGTCTGTTACTCTAGCCTCTAGAGAATGGACTCGTTCCCTGAGAGCAAAGAGCTCCTTGCACTTAGTGCATACGTAAGACTTCTCACCAACTGGGAGAAAATCATACATGTGACACTCAATGCAAAAGACCGGAGAACCCCCATCTCGTTGCTGGACCTCTGTCTGCATCTTAGTTTAAAGCTTGTGTTTAGGTCTTTTAAATTCTGTATATAATAAGGATTGGTGTAGATGCTTATACTAATAAAAGTGTATCTAATACCTCTAATACACCTTGTGTACCTGAAGCTTAATTAATTAATCTCAGGTCCTCCGTGTATGACTGATTTGGAAAAAGAGCTGCACCTGAGAGCAGTCCCTTTTCTCTAAGATGTGCAAGTACCTATAAAACTACAATTACCCCAGGGGTGGGTGGGTGCTGGGGAGGGAGGGAGGGAGGGAGGGAGGGAGATAAGTCCTATTAAAGAGGGCAGTTACAAGGTACCCTGTCCTGAACCCTCAGCAGGGGGGAGGGGGTACCACACAAAGCCCAGTTAGTTGAGAGAGGCAAGGTAAGTTACAGCTGAGAAGGCTGAACAAGCACACCACTAAGACAAACAATAAATAATTAAATAAACAGTTAGACAAACAATAAATAATTAAATAAACAGCTAGAACTCACAGCAAGGTGTCACAGGAGGCAAATATCCACTTCTCTAGCAGAGCACTGTGAAAGCACTGCTCTTCCCTGATCAGAGAAAAGCAAACTAAAACAGACTATGCACACGTGGAGGAAACAGGAAGAAGGCTACACAATACCTCAGCAGGGGGGAGGAGGGGGAGGATTCACTCAGGCAGGCTAGGACAGGAAAAAAGTTTAACACACAGCAGGTTCTGGGGAGAGAGATTTAATTTAAAATGAACAGTTAACCTGGCTACCACACAAAGCCCAGTTAATTGAGAGAGGCAAGGTAAGTTACAGCTGAGAAGGCTGAACTAGCACACCACTAAGACAAACAATAAATAATTAAATAAACAGTTAGACAAACAATAAATAATTAAATAAACAGCTAGAACTTACAGCAAGGTGTCACCTCTGGCTCAGGAAGGATTTTCAGGAGTATGTTCGAGATCAGTGGCGAGAATTTTTGGAACTTAATGAGGGTAGCGTTGCTTCGGTGACCACATTGTGGGAGGCTGGGAAAGCGGTGGTTCGCGGGCATGTGATGGCCTATGTGGTTTGGTTACAGAAAAGGGTAAACGCTGAGTTGGTGCAGCTTACTCAGGTGTTGCAGGAGAAGAAGCGCGAGGCGTTGCGTTGTCCTAGGAGTGGAGGAGCCCACCAGGCCTATGTTGAGACCCAAAGACAGGTGAATAATCTTCTTCAAGACCGAGCGATTTTTGATCAGCAGTATTATAGGCATCAGCTGTTTCGTTTTGGCAATCGTTCTGGGAAGTTGCTCGCACGGCTGTCGCGAGGGCGACAGGGGAGTCATTTGGTGGTGCGGATCCGAGACGAGCAGGGAAAACAGCGGACGGAACCCGCGGAGATTGCTGAGGTTTTTAGGCGCTTCTATAGCCGTCTTTATACCCCGGAGGGGGAAGACCAGCAACATATGCAGGCCTTTTGGAACGGTGTATCACTGAATCAGGTGACTCAGCAGGAGAGGGAGATGTTGAATCAGCCGATCTCGGGGACGGAAATACAGAAGGTTATTCGAGAGGGGAAGCTGCATAGGACGCCGGGACCCGACGGGTACGGAGTGGAGTTTTATAAAATTGTAGAGCGGCAGGTTGTGCCTACGTTGGGAGCGGTCTATGCGGAAGTGTTGGAGACTGGACAATTTCCAAGGGATATGCGAACGGCTTCCATCACACTGATACCTAAGGCCGGGAAAGACCTGGAGGATCCCGCTTCTTATAGACCCATCTCGCTCATCAATGTTGACATGAAGATTCTTGCGGCGGTGTTGGCCGCCGAGCGCAGGAGATTCTGTCTCGATTGATCGGACCATACCAGGTGGGATTTGTACGTGGGAGGGTAGCAGCTAAAAATATTTTGCAGGTGCTGCTGAGCATGGAGAGATGTCTTCAAAAACACTGTCCCCTATTATTAGCGAGCTTGGACCCTGAGAAGGCTTTCGATCGGGTCTCCTGGAGTTATTTATTTGAGGCCTTACATCGATTCGGCTTTGCTGGACAGTTTGTGAGGTGGATACGTGCTTTGTATGCGGAACCGAGGGCGTTTATTCTGGTGGGGGGAGACCACTCGGAACCGTTTGTCTTGCAGAGAGGGACTCGTCAGGGGTGCCCTCTATCTCCTCTTCTCTTCATTTTACATTTGGAGCCTCTTCTGGTGACACTAATGAGTCAGAGCGATGTGACAGGGGTGCCTTGGCTGGCTGGTGAGTTTAAGATTACTGCATTTGCAGGATGACATGTTGCTTTGCCTCACGGATCTGCAGGTGTCCTTGCCGTGGGCCCTACAGCTGATTGAGAATTTTGGTACCTTTTCGGGTTTGAAAATTAATAAGGCTAAGTCTCTGGGGCTTGACGTAGGCGGGTGCTCTCGGTGACACTGAGCTGGCCGGTTCCCCCTGATGTGGGCGGACGGGCAGCTCCGCTACCTCGGTATCCAACTTCCCGAACGGCCAGATCAATTGTACCAGGTGAATGTCCCCAAGCTGATGGAGGGGATGGTTCGGCGTTTGCAGGCTTGGCTGAAGTTGCCGTTGTCGTTACATGGACGGATAGCACTATTTAACATGGTGGAGTTTCCCCGATGGGCTTATGTTCTGCGCCATCTCCCGGTGTGGTTATCGTGCAGAGATCTTGAGCAGATGGGCCGGCATCTGTTACGGTTCTTATGGAGAGGGCGGCGAGTGTGAATTGCGCTCCGTACATTACTGTTGCCCAGAGAGGATGGAGGAGCTGGTTTACTATCGCTTCAGTGGTATAATCTAGTATGTTGGACGCGGATTTTGCGGGACTTTGTGGAGGAGACGGCTGAGGTTGTCCCCTTACCTATCATCGACGAAATGGCGGCTCCGCAGCATAGAATGTCCGTGGTCCACATGAATGGGAGACAGCTTCCCGAGGGATGTAAGCAGTCGCGATTTTGGACTGGCTTGCACAGGGTCTGGGGAGCACTTTGTCACTGTCGGGGGGGGGGGATGCTGGAGTGACGGATTGTCTCCCACTGAGGGGAAACCCAGCTTTTCCACCTGGTTGGGGGACCCTGGTAGCTTCCGCCTGGGCATCTAGGGGTGCTCGCTTTGTAGGGCACCTCCATATGGCTCGTGGAGTTGCGGTGGATTCGTTGGCTTCGTTACGTGGGCGATATCACTTGGAACCACGCAAATTCTATTTTTATTTACAAGCCCGACACTATGTGACTGCGTTACGCCGAACACATGCAGGGGTGCTGGAGGAAGGGGGGATGTTGACGCTGTTTGGATCCTTGGATGGGAAGATCACTATTGGGACTCTACGTCGGGCATTTGCTCCTGAGGGTCAGTTGCACTGTCTGCTTGGTCTAGTTGAGAAGTGGAGGAGGGACGGAATGACCCAGATTACGGTGGAGCGACTGAGAGATGCGTTCCGCGGCATTAAATCTCTTTCTGAAACGATTCAATTGCAGGAAATGCAATATAAATTCCTTTGGCGAGCCTATGTTCACAATATCTGGGCGGCGAAAGCAGGCTTGTCGATATTGGATTGTTGCACCCTTTGCAAGGTAGATAAAGGAGGCTTCGCACACCGCTTTTGGTCCTGTATGCATGTTCAGGGATTTTGGTCCGGAGTGGGACGGGTGTTGGAGGGCTGGCTGCAAACACGTATAGAGTTGGCCCCTGAGTGGTGCCTTTTTGGATCTTATGAAGGAGTGCAGCGCCTTGGGGACAGTGCCCGCCAGCTTTGTGCTAAAGGCTTCATTGTAGTTAAGCTATGCCTATTACGGGGCTGGTTGAAAGATAAGGCCCCGAGGGTGGCTGAGTGGGAGCGAGCTATGAGAGAGCTGATGGACATGGAGCAACGTACGGCTAGGCTGTTGGCGGGAGGAGCGTGGGAATGGTTCACTAAGGTGTGGGGCCCCTTGATAGATGTGCATTGCTGAGTTGTGTGATGAGTGTGGAGAGAGGCATGGAGTCACTATGGTGGGACTGCTGTTGGAGCGAGGGGTTGGGGTGGGGGGAGGGAGATGGGGCGGGGGAAGGAGGTGGGGGGGAGGGGAGATATGAGGGGGGATCTTGAGCATGTTTGCACATCCTACTCTCCATGTGGATCTATTCATGGGGCTTATAGGGAGGGAATGGGCACGCAGGGATTGTATTGTATTGTATTATACTGTATTGAGTACTGTTCTATGTCTGCATTCAGAGGATGTGTTTGTTTTGGTTGGTTGGCCCTTGATGGGCGTGATTGTATTCTTGTGTTTGCCAATCGGTTAATCCTAATAAAAATGATTTACTTACATGGCAGCCGGTATGGGAGCTTCCCGACCCCCACCCCCACCCTCTTCCCTAGCCCCAAGAAATTGTAAGAGTTGTCTGGGCTCAAAAAAAATATACTGCCTAGATTGAAAATTAACCATACACTTACAGGGATACCTCAACTTAAACTGCGCACCCAAGGCTTCCGATCTCTGGCGTAAAGCCAGGAACGCCTTTCGCCTCTTCTGCGTGTCTCTAGCTAAATCAGGGAAAATCAAGATTTTTGAGCCCATAAATTTTTAAAAATTGGTGTTACATTAAACTGGGAATGCCAAAACCCAAACTTGAAATGTACAGTAACGCTGGAAAAATAAAACTATAAATTAATTTCCTCTTGTACTAAACAAAACACAGAGACATTAGTGGTGCATATTTCCCAGAGCTGACATATTCCAGTTAACATATTCAAAATAAAATAATTTTTTTCTGCCTTTTGTTGTTTGGGCATTTTATTTTTCTGTCACAATTGCCCCAGTTGCTTTCTTCTGCTTTCTTTGTGTCTTCTGCTAACTCTCCATTGTCTTCTGTCCATTTGTCCTTTCTTCTCTCTTTTAGTTTTTTCCATTCTTTCTCCACATCTGCCTCTAACATACTGATCTTTCCCCTTTTCCTCTTTCCTCCATTTCTTTCTTTATTCCTTTTTCATCCACTCAAATTTTACCCCTCCATCCTCAATCCCTACTTATTCTCCCAATAACCGGCCAATCATAGATTTTTCTTCCCTCCCACACAAAATATTTTTCCCCTCTCCATTTCACTCTCCCAGCCCCATCACATTCTAGTCATCCCCCAACATCAGCTCCCTTCTAGTTCCAGCCCCACCCAGCATCCACTCCCTTCTAGTCCCCACATCAGCCCATTTCCAGTCCTAGCCCCATCAGCCTATTCCAGTCCTATCCTAGCTCCTCCATCACTCCATTTCCAATCCAAGACCCCCCATCACTCCATTTCCAATCCTATCCTCCCATAAACCCATTTCCAATTCTAGCCCCCCCATCAGCCCATTTCCAGTCCTATCCTAGCCTCTCCATCAGTCCATTTCCTTTCCTATCCTAACCCCTCTATCAGCCCATTTCCAGTCCTAACTCCCCCCACACTAAGCCCATTTCCAATCCTAGCCTCTCATCAGCCCATTTCCAATCATAGCCCCCCATCAGCCCATTTCCAGACCTTTCCTAGACCCACCATCAGCCTATTTCCAGTCCTAGATCCCTCCCCCCAATTTCCAGTCCAAGCACCCCCACTCAACCCATTTTCTGTCCAAGCCCTCCTCCCCATCAGCTACTTCCAGTCCAAGCCCCCTCCTCTAATCAGCCCATTTCCAGTCTTAGCTCCCACCCCCACTCAGCCCATTTCCAATCCTATGAGCCCATTTCCAGCCCTAATCCCTCCATCAGTCCATTTCCAATCCAAGCCCCCCAATAGCCCATTTCCAATCCTAGTCTCTCCCGCAGCCCATTTCGATTCCTAGCTCCCCCCACTCATCCCATTTCCAGTCCAAGCCCCCTCCCCATCAGCTTTCCAATCCAAGCCCCTCCACTCAGCCCATTTCTAGTCCTAGCTCCCTCCCCCACTCAGCCCATTTCCAATTCTAGCTCCCCCCACCCAACAGTCCATTTCCAGTCCAAGCCCCCCCTCCCCACTCAGCCCATTTCCAGTCCAAGCCCCCCCCCCCCTACCGAAGAGCCCCGCGGCTGTCTAAAATGCTTTAGAGGGAGCCGGAGAGGCCCTGGCTCACCTCTAACAGCGCGGCGTATTTTTGAGCACTTCAATCGAGATGTGGGCAGCATCATTGTCTTTCTTCTTTCCTTTCTGTTGAGAAGTCTAAAGAAGATTATAAGATAACCCCTGAAGAAACGCTCAGTGAAATGTGACAGTGGTACCACATGAAGGCGTTGGGATAGCTTTAAGAACATTTGTGGAGAGTTTTTGGAATCATTTTTCAGATCTTCTCCATTTGAAGGTGTTATAAGGCGATTTCAAAGAATTAAAAAGAAGCTTTTAAAGTAGGCTAGAAGTAACAGAGAAGGTCATTGATGCAAGTGAGGCACCAGCTGGGAAATCCTTTCGCTAAGTGCTAACAGTCTGAGACCTTTTCTCTGATAGAATAGAAAAGCCACTATAGAAAAGATAGAGCTTCAACACCCCCGTTTGTGTTTTGAGTGAACATTTTTTCTGCTTGGACAATAATTATCACTCAAGTGAAGAGACCTTGAATTTCAGTCACCTCTAACAGCTGCCAAAGTGAACAGCGTCTTTTTCCTTCACTTCGGCAACTGTACTTTAGTTTACGATGCTGCCGCGCTGAGGTCAAAGGGGACTTCCTGTTTTCCGGCGCTCAGCTTGGCAGCATTCTAAAGTACAGTACAGCTGCCGAAGTGAAGTAAAAAGATGCCCTTCACTTTGGCAGCTATTAGAGGTGAGCCAGGGCCTCTCTGGCTCCCTCTAAAGCCGCCCTGCCTACAGTATTCAATGCGGGATGTTGTTGGCACGGGGCCCCCTGAAGTGCAGTGCCCTGTGCGAACAACATTCTCACACAATGGACAGGCCGGCCCTGCCTCCCGTTCAACCAATTTCTAACCCAGTCAGGAACTTTAGGGTCCATGCCTAGGGTGCTCAGTTTGTTTATAAGTTGCCTGTGTGGAATGGTGTCAAAGATTTTACTGAAATTTAAGTACACCACATCTAGGGCTCTCCCTAAGTCCAGCTCCCTGGTCCAACAGTCAAAGAAATAAATCAGATTTGTCTGACAAGACCTGCCTCTGATAAACCCATGCTGCCTTGGATCCTGGCAATCCATTGGACTCCAGAAACCTCACTATTCTCCTTTTAGCAGCATTTCTAATTATTTACTCACCACAAAGTTTAGACTAACTGGACTATAGTTTTTAACTACATCCTTACTTCCACTTTTATGCAAAGGGACCACATGTGCTTTTCTCCAGTCCTCTGGGACCACTCCCGACTCCAAAGAGGCATTGAAACGGTCAGTCAGTAGAGTCACTAGAATGTCCCCAGGTTCTTTCAGTATTCTTGGATGTATCCCATCCAGTCCCATTGCATTATCTACTTTTAGTTTAGCTTGTTCCTCATGATCACAGTTTTCTGAAAGTCATTCAAGCTCCCCTTCACGTCTGTTCCTATTTGTGGGTGTTTTCTGAGGTTCTGTTACTGGCCCTTCATCTGTGAACACAGAACAGAAATATTTGTTAAGCAATTCTGCTTTATTCTCATCAGTATTTACATATTGCTCCCCTTCACCCTTGAGTCAGACAATACCATTTTTGCCCTTCCTTCTACTACTACTACTACTACTGAGCATTTGTATAGCGCTACAAGTTGTACGCAGCGCTGCACAGACATGTAAGAGACAGTCCCTGCTCATAGAGCTTACAATCTAGTCAGGACAGACAACACAGAAGGTGTAGGCTGGGATAAAACAAGGGGGAAAGGAAAGGAAAAGAAAAAGGAGATCAGGTGAGTCAAGATCCAAAAGCAGCAGTGAAGAGGTGAGTTTTCAGCCTGGATTTGAAGAGAGTCAGAGAAGGTGCCTGGCGTACAAACACAGGTAGTTGTTCCAGGCGTAAGGTGCAGCAAGGTGAAAGGAGCGATGTCTGGAGTTGGCAATAGAAGAGAAGGGCAAAGATAGAAGCAGTTTGCCAGAAGAGTAGAGTTCCCGAGGAGGGTTGTAAGGAGAGATAAGAGAAGAAAGGTAGTGAGGAGCTGCAGAGTGAATGCATTTATAGGTCAGTAGGAGAAGTTTGAACTGGATGCAGAATCAGATAGGGAGCCAGTGAAGTGACTTGAGAAGAGGAGTAATATGGGCATGACGAGGCTGGTGGAAGATTAGCCGCGCAGCAGAGTGCTGAACAGATTGAAGGGGAGAGAGATGATTCAAAGGGAGACCAGAAAGGAGTAGGTTACAGTAGTCAAGACGGGAGGTGATTAAGGAGTGGATAAGCGTCTTAGTAGTGTGTTCAGAAAGGAAAGGACAGATTTTGATGATGTTATAGAGAAAGAAACGGCAGGTCTTAGGTATCAGACGAATGTGTGTGGAGAAGAAGAGAGAAGAGTCAAAGACAACCCCAAGATTGCAAGCCGAGGAAACAGGAAGGAGTACAGAAACTGAGAAAGAAGGAAGAGGAGGGGAGGTTTTAGGGGAAAAGATAAGAAGTTCAGTCTTGGCCATGTTCAATTTCAAGTGGCAGTGAGACATCCAGGCAGCAATGTCAGAAAGGCAGGCAGAGATCCGGGTCTGGATAGCCAGAGAGATTTCAGGCGTAGAGAGGTAGATCTGGAAGTCTTCAGCATAAAGATGGTACTGAAAACCATGGGAAGAGATAAGAGAGAGAAAATGAGTGGACCCAAGACAGATCCTTTGGGTACACCAACTGGGAGTGACATAGCAAAGGAGGAGGAGCCACCAGAACACACACTGAAAGAGCGATGGGGGAGAGAGGAGGAGAACCAGGATAGTACAGAGTCCTTAAAACCAAGCGAGGACAGGGTATCGAGGAGAAGGTTCTGGTCAACAGTGTCAAAAGCAGCAGAGAGGTCAGGAAGGATGAGGACAGAGTAAAGGCCCTTGGATTTTGCCAGGAACAAATCACTGGAGACTTTGGCAAGAGCTGTTTCAGTAAAGTGTAAAGGACGAAAGCCAGACTGTAAAGGATCCAGGAGGGCATGAGAGGAGAGGAAGTTGAGGCAGCGGCGGTGAACAGCACGTTCAAGTAGTTTCGAAATGAAGGGAAGGAGGGAGATGGGTCGATAATTAGAAGGACAGGTTGGATCAAGTGAGGGTTTCTTGAGGAGAGGTGCGACCAATGCTTGCTTGAAGGCTGCAGGGACAGTTGCACTAACTTATCTGAAAAATGTTTTCTCCTCACATTTTATTACATTGTCTATTTCTTCTTTTTGTATCTTTGCTTTCCTGACTGCTAGCTTCTCTACGTTTTTCCAAATATAAATGCCTGTCTTCCACTCTCTAATCTCTTCTATTTCCTGAAGGCCTCCTTATTTTCTTCACCTTTTCAGCTACGTCTTTTGAGAACCATAGTGGCCCCCTTTACCTTTTACATTTATTTTCCTATCTAGCAAAAATGTTTATTGCCCTTAAAATATCCCCTTTCAGTTTTGCCCATTGTTTATCTACATCCGCCAGTTGTTCCCATCCTGCTAACGACTCTTTGAGGTATTGTCCCATCTTAAAAAAAAAAAAAGGTTTGGACAAGTTCCTGGAGGAAAGGTCCATAAAACATTATTAAAAAGGGACCCAGGATATCAATGCTTGACCCAATACAAGCATTGTGGAACCTGTGTCTCTTGGGGATACTGCTAGGTATGTATGACCTAGATTGGCCACTGTTGGAAACAGGATACTGGGCTTGATGGACCTTGGTCTGACCCAGTATGGCATATCTTATGTTCTTATGTTGGCAAAGTTAGTTTTCCTAAAGCTAAGACTCCCACTTTTGAATGGATTTTATCAATCCTAGTCCTAATACTGAACCACGCCATCTGGTGATCACTGGATGGAAGATGATCTCCCACTATAACATCAAAAATACTTTCTCCATTGGTAAGCACCAAGTCCAGTACGGCCCCTTCACGTGTGGGTTCCGTTACTAGTTGCCTGAATAGTTCTCCCTGTAGAAAATCCAGGATCTCCTTACTTCTAGATGACACCGCAGCAGGGATTTGCCAATCAACATACGGCATATTGAAATCACTTATCAATAGCACTTCTCCTTTCATGGCAATGCTGCATATGTCTTCTATTAAATCTCCATCCACTTCTTCTCCCTGTGAGGGGGATCTGTATATCACTCCAGTGCAAATGGATTTCCCTTTCCCTCTTTCTAGTTTAACCTAGAGTGCCTCCTCTCTCCCTTTTAAGCACTGTAATTCTATAGCTTTAATATTATTTTTTATATATAGTACTACTCCTCCTCCCCTTCTTCCTATCCTGTCCTTCCTGAATAAAGTATAGACCAGTATAATTACATCCCAGTCATGGTTGTCCGTGAACCATGTCTCCATAACCACCACTAAATCCAAATCAGCCTCTTCCATTAAAGCCTGAACATCTGGGATTTTATTTCCCATGCTACGAGTGTTTATACACACCGCTATCCAGATGTTGGCCCTTTTACCCATTGCTAGAGAGGTATTTCATGTTTCACTTACCTGGGGACTTTCTTCACTCATCACCAATGAATCTAGTTTATAGCCCTCTTCAGTAGGTTAGCTAGTCTGCTATGAAAGACACTTTGACCCTTCTTGGACAGATGGATGCAGTCCTTGGAACATCATCTCATGGTCCATGAAACCAAAACACTCTTGATGGCACCGTCTATGCAGCAATGCATTCATCTCTAGGATGCAAGCTTCTCTCCCTTGGCCTTTACCCTCAACAGGGAGGATTGAAGAGAATACCACCTGTGCACCTGTCTGCTTCATCCTCTGTTGCAGAGCCATGAAATCACTTATGATACATTCAGAGGGAAACCTGGCAGTATCATTTGTGCCAACATGGATGAGCAACATCGGATAATAGTCAGTAGGCTTGATGAGTCTTGGCAAACTCTCTGTAACATTGTGGATTTTGGCACCTGGCAGGCAGTACACCTCTCTGGACATCAAGTCTGGTCAACAGATGGATGCCTCAGTACTCCTCAGAAGAGAATCACCAACCACCACCACCCTTCACTTTCTTATTGTCACTGATTCTGCAACTTTGGGGTGCTCAAGCTCTGGTTCTTTCCTTTCCTGGGATGATTTCACCTTCTCCACTTCCAGGGCTGCATACTGGGTTTTCAACTCAAGGGCTGGAAGAGTTGGATTCTACAGGCTCTAGTAACTCACGCCCAACTTCCTACTCTTCCGTTTATCAAATAGTTGTAACACATTGTCCCGGTGTATCGATATATCTTTTAATTCTTCTGCGGAATCACCTTTAAATACCATTTCAAACTAGGGTGTTGAAAGAACTAAAATATGAGATTGCAGACCTACTATTAGTAATCTGTGAACTATTATTAAAATCATCTGTAATACCTGAAGATTGGAGGATGACCAATGAAACACCAATTTTTAAAAAGGGTTCCTGGGGTGATCCAGGAAACTACATACCGGTGAGCCCGATGTCAGTACCAGGAAAAATGGTAGAAACCATTATAAAGAACAAAATTACTGAACATGTAGATAGTCATGGCTTAATGGGAGACAGCCAGCATGGCTTTAGTCAAGGAAGCTCTTGTCTTGGGGACGTTCTAGCAACTCCACTGACTGACCTTTCTAGCAACTCCACTGACTGACCTTTTCAAATGCCTCGTTGGAGTCGGGAGTGGTGCCAAAGGACTGAAGAGAGGCTCATGTGGTGCCGTTACACAAAAGCGGAAGTAAGGATGTGGTTGAAAACTACAGGCCGGTTAGTTTAACTTTGGTGGTGAGTAAATTATTGGAAACGCTGCTGAAAGAGAAAATAGTGAGGTTTCTGGAGTCCAGCGGATTACAGGATCCGAGGCAGCATGGATTCACCAGAGGCAGGTCTTGTCAGACAAATCTGATTGATTTCTTTGACTGGGTGACCAGGGAGTTGGACCGAGGGAGAGCTCTAGATGTGGTGTATTTAGATTTCAGTAAAGCCTTTGACACTGTTCCTCACAGGCGACTTATAAACAAACTGAGCACCCTAGGGATGGACCCTAAAGTTACTGCTTGGGTTAGAAATTGGTTGGGTGGGAGGCGACAAAGAGTACAAGTAAATGGAGCTCACTCTGAGGAGAAGGATGTTACCAGTGGTGTGCCCCAGGGATCTGTCCTTGGTCCCATTCTTTTTAACATCTTTGTTAGTGATATAGCGAAAGGGTTGTCGGGTAAGGTTTGCCTCTTTGCAGATGATACCAAAATCTGCAATAAAGTAGACACCCAGGAAGGTGTAGATAACATGAGGAGGGATCTAGCTAAGCTTGAAGAATGGTCTAGAATTTGGCAGCTGGGATTTAATGTTAAAAAATGTAAGGTCATGCATTTGGGCTGCAGCAATCCAAGGGAGCAATACAGTATAGGAGGTGAAGTACTTTTGTCCACTAAAGAAGAGCGGACCTAGGCGTGGTTGTGTCTGATGATCTTAAAGTAGCTAAACAGGTAGAAAAGGCAACGGCAAAAGCTAGAAGGATGCTTGGGTGCATACGGAGAGGAATGTCTAGCAGAAAAAAGGAGGTGATAATGCCTCAGTATAAGTCTTTGGTGCGACCTCATTTGGAGTATAGTGTGCAATTCTGGAGACCACACCTTCAAAAGGATGTGAACAGGATGGAGTCGGTGCAGAGGGTGGCTGCTAAAATGATTAGTGGGCTTCATTATAAAGCATATGAGGACAGACTTAAGGATCTTAATATGTACACCTTAGAGGAAAGGCGGGATAGAGGTGATATGATTGAGATGTTTAAATACCTCTGTGGCATAAATGTTCAGGGAGAGAGCCTCTTTCAATTGAAAGCAAGTTCTGCTACGAGGGGACATGGGATGAGGGTGAAGGAAGATAGATTCAGGAGTGATATGCGGAAATATTTCTTTACAGAAAGAGTAGTGGATCCATGGAATAGTCTCCCAGTGGAGGTGGTAGAGATGAGGACAGTAACTGAATTCAAAAAAGCATGGGACCAACACAGAGGATCTCTAAAGGTAAAAAGTGGACTGTTGTAGTTGTTGATATGGAAGGACAGACTAGATAGGCCATGTGGTCTTTTTCTGTCATCATGTTTCTATGTTTCTAATCTGTTATGTTTTTTTGAAAGTATGAATTAATAGGTAGACATAGGTGAGTTAGTTGATATAGTGTATCTGGATTTTCAGAAAGTCTTTGACAAGGTTCCTCCTGAGATACTTTTGGCGAAATTAAAAAGTCATGGAGGCCATGTACTATTGTGGATCAGGAACTGATTAAAAGATAGAAAACAGAGGGTAGGGCTAAATGGCCAGTTTTTCCAATGGAGAAAAATAAATAGTAGAGTACCCCAGGGATCTGTGATGAGTCTGCTTTTTAATATATTCATAAATGACCTTGAAATGGAAATAATGAGTGAGGTAATCAAATTTGAAGATGCGCAAAATTATTCAAACTTGTTAAAACCCAAGAGGATTGTGAAAAATTGCAAGAGGACTTTGATGAATTGGAAGACTAGGCAACCAAATGGCAGATGAAATTTAATGTGGACAAGTGCAAAGTTATGCTCCTAGGAAAGAACAACCCAAACTAGTAGCAGACAAAATAAAAGAGGAGGAGGGGTACTTTTCCTCGCCAAGACAGAACTCCAGTTCAAAATGGACGACTCTTCTAGCAACAACCACCTGGAAACCGTCTCTATCTCTAATAATCTCTGTTCTATAAACTTAATATACAGAGCACCATCATCCTCCCCAGACGAACTGTCAACTATTATAAACCTCGCCTCCAACTCACTGAACCCAAATAGACCCAACTGGATCTTAGGAGACTTTAACTTACCATCCCTACAAGACAATCAATCTGACGCCTTTATAGATGCACTAGAAACCCTAGGATACAAGCAAGTAGTACAACAATCTACGCACATAAAAGGCAACATCCTTGACCTCTTATTTGTCCCACAATCAGCACACAATCAACCTCATAACACTCTATTATCAATTACAGCAGTCCCATGGTCAGACCATAAGCTCATTATGTTCCAGATTCCCATTCAAAATAAACAATATTCAAACGACAAGGACCTAAACAAATACTCAAATACCACATCCAGATGCTTCCAACCTTTCAACAGGGAACGGATCCTGGATGTAACTGATGCACTCTTCAAAGACTCTACCCTAAACCTGGAAGAGATTATCACTTCTTGGAACAACAGACTCAACCTCATCTCATCGCGTCCACCTAGAAACAAATCCTCAAGGAAAAAAGCTACGGCACCATGGTTTACATCAGAACTTAAAGAATCCCTAAAATTACTACGAAAGCTCGAGAAGAGATGGAGGAGGTCACACTCCAACAGCAATCAGACTGCATACATGCAACATCTTGACGTTCACCGTAAAGCCATCTCAGAAAAAATGAAACTATATCACACTGACACCCTGAGACGTGCTCTAAACAAACCCCATGACCTATTTACTCTTGTCAAAAAACTAGCCAAGGAACCATCACCTGAGCACCAGTGTGAAATCAACCCACAAGAATACGCTTTTTACATACAATCTAAGATGTGCTGCACAAATAAAATTACATTACCCTCCACCCCAACTATTCAGGGGCACCCATCTCCGTTAGTATCATTCACCACTCCTTCTTTGAAGCTGATTGAAGATATTATCTCATCTCTCAACCTATCCACAGCACACACTGATCCTTGCCCAGCCTTCTGGATAAAGGATCTGCGTAAAGAGCTTGCTCCAATTATAGCCAAGATCATAAGGCTATCATTTGGCACCGGCTCATTCCCTGTTGCCCTCAAACAGACATCTATAAGACCTTTATTGAAAAACCTCAAGTTAGATCCACAAAAAACAGACTCATACAGACCCATTTCCAGCATATCCACGCTTGCAAAAATAATTGAAAAAATAGCCTACAGACCACTACAAGACCATATTGACACTGAAGCCTTTGGATTCTTGTCAACATGGATTTAGAGAATCTCACAGGGTCGAGACGCTCCTTACTTCTCTCCTCAACAGCCTAAACTCTGGTATCGATAACATCAGACAGGGTTTTGTTCTCATCTTTTTAGATATTGCGGCTGCTTTTGATTCGGTCTGTCACAATCTGCTTACCATCCGCCTAAGAGAGAAGGGCCTTTGTGGAAATGCCCTCGAATGGTGTAACTCATACCTCTCAGATAGATGGCAGCATGTTCGATCAAATGGAGAAACATCAGACCCATTTCATCAAGGACAAGGAGTCCTGCAAGGATCCTCTTTATCATCATTACTATTTAACATTTATATGCAACCTATATGTAACATCATCAGATTCCTCAACGTCAACTGTATGATCTATGCTGATGACGTGTTATTATATATGCCGTTCTGCATAGATAAGATGAACCTCACCCCCATAACCAACTGTTTTAATGCCATATCAAATTGGCTACTGACTCAAAATCTCAGAATTCAACATAAAAAAACAGAAGTTCTCTTTATTTCAAGGAATACTAAGTTCATACCACCTACATTCCTTGAGGTTCAAGATGCCAAGCTGCAAGTAAAATCCCACATCCGATACCTTGGAGTGACTCTGGATCAAAAACTGGACATGAAGTCCCACATAGCCAACATAGTAAGGGCAGTTTATTTCAAGATTCGTTCCCTCAGACATCTCTGACAATTGATCGATCCGGATGATTTCCGTACTGTCTACCAGGCTTTAATTATTCCCCATTTTGACTACGCGAACTCCATTTTACAAGGACTCCCCCAATCTACCCTAAACCCGCTTCAACTAGCCTTGAACAGTGCAGCAAGAGTGCTTTTCGGGGTACCTATTTTAGTGTACCTGTGTAATGAATAGTGCGGTATATAAAAGATGTTAATAAATAAATAAACTATAGTTACACAATGCAAAGTTCCACATTAGGAACCACCACCCAGGAAAAAGATTTAGGTGTCATCGTGGATAACATGTTGAAACCTCCACCCAGTTTGCAGCAGCGGCCAAGAGAGCAAATAGAATGCCAGGTATCATAAGGAAAGAAATGGAGAATAGAACAAACAATTATAATGCCTCTGTATCATTCCATGGTGCAACCGCACATTGAATATTGTGTGCCATTCTGGTCGCCGTATCTTAAAAAGGACATAGCGTTATTAGAAAAGATACAGGGAAGAGCCACCAAAATGGTAAAGGAGATGGAAGGACACCCCTATGAAGAGAGACTAGGACTCTTCAACCTGGAAAAGAGACGGCTGAGGGGACATATGATAGAGGTCTATAAATTAATGAATGGAGTGGAACGGGTAAACATAGATTGATTGTTTACACCATCAAAATATAGAAAGAGTAGGGGACATGCAATGAAGCTAAAGTGTAACCTATTTAAGACTAATAAGAGAAAATCTTTTTTTCACTCAACATGTAATCAAACTCTGGAATTTGTTACCGGAGGATGTAGTAAAAGCTACTAGTGTAGCAGGGTTTAAAAAAGGTTTGGACAAGTTCATGGAGGAAAGGTTCATAAACTATTATTAAAGGGGACCTGGGATATCCATTGCTTGCCCCAATATAAGCATTGTAGAGCCTGTGTCTTTTAGGGAAACTGCTAGGTACTTGTGACGTAGATTGGCCACTGCTGGAAACAGGATACTGGGCTTGATGGACCTTGGTCTGACCCTGTATAGCATATCTTATGTTCTTAACTTTTTTCATTCTGTAGTCTCCCATCTTCTGCTTTGCCGGAGAGCTTGGATGTTTCAAGAAGCATCTCATCACTGATCTTCTCACTATCTTGAATGCTTCTCAGCCTCACCACATCTTCTCTGAGCTCCTCCACTTGTTTCCTGACAGCTTAACATTGCAGGCATCCTGCACATGGGACTAGAGGAGGACTGATACTGGGGGGGGGGGGGGGCTAGGACTGGAAATGGGCTGTTCCCCTCTCCCTCGTTACGCCCCCATCTTCTTTTTTTCTCCCCCCAGCCCTACCCCCTTCTAGTCCACCCCCAGCATTTTCTCCCTGATAGTTCCAGCCTCTCCCAGCATCCGCTCCCTTCCAATACCATTTTCCCACCCCCCACCATCATCCCATTTCCAGTCCTAGCCCCCCAGTATCAGTCCTTCTCCAGTCCCTCCCAGTCCTAGTCCCCTATCCCCCAGCATCAGCCCATTTTCCGTCCTAATCCCTCAGTATCACTCCTCCTCCCGTTCCAGTCCCTCTCAGCATCATCTCTCTTCCAGTCCCTTCATTCCCCAGCATCAGCTCTTTTCCAGTCCTAGCCCCCCTCCCCCCAGTATCAGTCCTCCTTCAGTCCAATCCCTTCCAGCATCATCTCCATTCCACTTCTAGGCTTCCCATACCCCAGCATCAGCTCATTTCCAATTCTAGCCCCTGGTATCAGTATTACTCCAGTTCCAGTCCCTCCCAGCATCAGCTCCCTTCCTGTCCATCCATCCTCCACATCAACCCTTTTCCAGTCCTGGCCCTCCCAGTATCAGCCATCCTCCAGTTCCAGCTCCTGCCAGCATTATCTCCCTTTCAATAGCAGTCTCCCCATCCCCCAACATTAGCCCATTTCCTGTTCTAGCCCCCAGTCTTCTTCCAGGGCCAGCAGCTCTCTCCTTCTCCCCCCCCCCCCCATATGACCCTATACCATGAAGAGCCCAGCACGTGCCTGTCTGGCTTCAGAGGGAACTGGTGAGGCCCAAACACTGGCTCACCTCTCCAGAACCACGGGAATAAACAGCAGTGTTTTCCTTTACTCCCACGGCTGTGAGAGGTCGCAGATAATGGCACTGCTGAGTACCAGGAGTAAAAATGGGGGTACTTCCTGTCTTGTGCAAGACAGGAAGAACCTCTGTTTAGCTTCCTGAACTCAGCAGTGCCAGTATCCATGACTTAGAGCCACGGGAGTAAAGCAAATCGCTGCTGTTTACTCCCATCGCTGTGCAGAGGTGAGCCGCGGTGCCGAGCTTCAGACCTCACTGGTTCCCTCTGAAGCCAGTCAGGCAGGCATGGGGCTCCTCGAGGTGTGGGGCCATGTGCAGGCAACATTCCCGTACAATGGTTGGGCCTGCCCTGCTGAATGGAAAAACAGAACAAGTGGAACTGCTATACAAAAACTGAATGCTACCAGAATACCACACCTCGGTCACACATGCAAAACACAGACCATAGCCCAATACAGAACAAGGGACCAGAAATTAGAAATAGAAATATGAAGACAGCACAATTGAGAACCCCAAGAAGCCAAAGTTTAAATCTACTACAAAACTGAAGAAATAAAACAAGAAATTCATTTCTTATACTGAACAAAATACAGAAACATTAGTGATACTTATTTTCCATAACTAACATATTCCAGTTAATAAAGTCAAAATAAAATACTTTTTTTCTACCTTTATTGTCTGGGCATTTTATTTTCAGTCATAATAGCCCTGGTCTGCTTTCATCATCTGTCTTCTGCTAACACTGACTTCCGGGTCTTCTGTCCATCTGTCCTTTCTTCTCTCTCCTCCTATCTTTTTCCACTCCTTCTCTACATCCCTCTCTGACATATTGATATTTCCCTTTTTGCTCTTTCCTCCATTTCTTTCTTTCTTCCCTCTCCATCCACTCAAATTTTATTCAGCCTCTAGTATTCAATCTCCTTTTGACTTTTCACATACCTATTAACTTTCTATCTCTTCCTCTTCGCTGCAATCCAGTCCATATCCCCTAGCTCTCCACTTTCCCCGTATTGTTCCTTTCCTGGCCTCTTATTCTCTTTTTTTCACTCACCCTCCATCACTACCTTCTGTACTCACCATCCTCCTTTCATTCATCTTCTTGCAAACCCCCACGTATTTCCACCATGCACACAGTCTCTCCCTCCCCCTCAACATCTTCAGAGTCCAGCATTTCTCCTCTTTCTCTTCCCTTCTACCTTTTTTCTACCCCATCCCCCTCTTCATAGATTAGCAGCTTCCTATCATCTCTACCTTTTCCATCCTCCCAGGTGGCCTGGCATTTCTCCCACCTCTCTCCCTCCCTTATTCTAGCATCTCCTTTCTCTCTCTCCTCTGTAATAGCCCTGCTTCTCTTCTTACAGTCTGTCTCCTCTGTCATAACTCAACTTCTCTTTCCCCTCTATAATAGCCCAGCAGTGCATCTTCACCCCCCCAACCAACACCAAAAGATTCTCTCTCTGTCCCTCCTTTCCTGAGTCTAGCATCTTCCCTCTCTCTCCCTGTCCCTTCTCTCTCACTTCTGTAATGCCCCCCCCCCACCACCTTTTTCAAGGATGAAAACATTTTCAGCCAGCATCTGCAGCCGGTGTTGCTTATATCATTCACTTCCAGTGTGCAGTTCAATGGCGCCAGCACTCAATGCTATAAGCGGCTCATAAGGAGCAAGCTTCAGCATACTGAGTGATCACGGGCAGTGATCACGATTGCGATGGCAGCGTTTTTGTTGGGCAAGTGCTGGTGTCGTGCGAACTCTGCCCAGCTCAGCACTGTAAGCTCTCACTGCCCCCTCGGAGCTGATGCCCTTTGCAAGTGTACAGTTTGCACAGTGGTTCGCGCTGATTTGGAATAGAGGGGCTGCCATGTGATAATAAAAGAGAGGAACGGCATTAAGTGAAAAATGAATGCCATAGAAACTCAGTTTGTAAGCTCTCCAGAGAAATGGAAATGCCTACTCTATCTGAATGTAACTCACCTTGAACGGCTACTGGAAATATGTGATTCTCAGCATACTGCTTTCAGAAATAGTTTGTAAACCTTCTTGAGCGATGCTACTCTGTAGAAATATATAGAAAATGCTGTCATGCCTACTGGGCAAATAAAACATACCAAAAATGGCTTAAAAAAAAAGATTGATTCTGTACCCATTCCTCTTGTATCTTCCTTTCGGTATCTTGGAGTAGTTCTTGATCCTTCTCTTTCTTTTCACAACCATATCTCTTCCCTCACTAGGCGTTGTTTTGCTACCCTTCATCAAATTCGAGCTGTCCGCACATTTCTTCCCTTAGAATCATTAGTTACTCTTGTCATTGCCCTGATCACCAGCCGACTCGACTATTGTAATGTTTTCATAGCCAACCTCCCCAAGTATCAACTCCGACGCCTCCAACTAATTCAAAATACCACTGCCCGTATCATCACTTTTGCCCGCCGTTTTGATCATATCACTCCTATCCTCTTTCGTCTACACTGGCTGCCCCTATCTGTCCGATTTCATTACAAAATTCTCATTCTCACACACCGTGCCATCCACACCCATAACCCTTTGTATCTGGCTGATCTGGTTTCCTTGCACACACCCTATCGCCAGCTCCGTGCTCTTCACGCTAATCGTCTGTCTCTACCTCCCCCCTCCCATGCACATCTTGAAAAGACCCGTCACTCTGCTTTCTTTTTCCTTGGTCCCCTGGTTGTGGAATACTTTACCTTCGTCCCTTCGTCTTGAAAACTCCTATTCTCAATTTAAAGCCTCCCTTAAAACTTACCTCTTCCAAAAAGCATTTGACCTTCCCTTGGACCCCCCCCCCCCTGACGTAGTAGTTTCATTGTTTTTATTGTTGTCTTGTCTCAGCTGGATTTTGGTCCTGTTTTCCCCCTGTCTGTCGTTGTTTTAATTGAGTCAGTCTGTGTTTTGGTTGCGATTATTGTTTGTTGTTTTTGCTTTGCACTGTCCTTTCTTTTGCTTTCCTGTTCTATTTTGGCGTTCCTTTTTCTATAGTTTGCAGTGTTGACCTTTTATTTTTTTTGTACACCGCTTTTATGTTCCGGCCTAAGCGGTTTATCAAATTTTAAATAAAGATAAAGAATAAAGATAAAGAATCAATTTGAAATATGTGTACCAGGAAAGTGATTAATATGTGTAAGAGACAATTTTCTGTATTTTATTTATGCGCAACCTAATGATGACTACAGATCGACTACACATGAAAAAACTTTTACAGAAGGAAATATTGTTACAGACTTGCATTGGAGGTAATTTTAGGACCGGATCCCTAGTTGAAAAGTCTGAGAAGGCAACTATTTTCAGCCTATTTTGTAAAGGCAACATAGAAGCCTATGGGGGTCAGTTTGGAAGCCATATTCATACTTTGGATGTCTGAAAATGGGCATAGAAGCATCCAAAGCCATTTTAGAAGCCGGGTCTGTGGATGTCCACGTCTAAATGGAGGTGTGGTTGGGGCATTCCCAGGAACCTGGATATCCCCACCTGATCTCAGAACATCCTGGACATCTGGAGTTGTGTCTAAGTTTAGGCCTTCTCCAGGCACCTGAAAATTGCTCGTTGTGGCTGAAAAATATCCAGAGGTTGTAGAGAAGAAAACACTCAACCATCCCCAAAACATTTTCAATCTTGGCAGCAGTGGAAGTTGAACCTTCATTTCCCCATTCACTTGATCACTACGCTAACCATTAGGCTATTCCTAGATACCTGGGCTCTGGGGATGTCTATGTAGATTTCAGCACAGACATCCATATTGAGCACATCCACATTTGTGAATTCATGACTACACCTGAACTTGCCTGCTTTTTTTTCAGACGTTCTGGCTTAGATGTCCCAGATATTTCCACACACACTGTACATCTAATGTTTAGGTTGCGAGTGGGCAGAATAGAGTACAGTGTAGGCACAGTGTGATCTGCACAGTTGGCACATAGTTCTCACCACGCACGAACTGCCTTAGCACAGATCACCTATTGGCAGTTCAGTAAGTGGCATTACATGCACCCATGCTAGCACCATACACAGTATGGGCTCTGCTTTACCTGCCAGTGACATACTTGGCATGCCCCTGACAGTAGACACAGCAGCGTTGCGCCTGACACACAGGGCTGAGACAAAGGTTTCTTCTGTACCAATCAGAAGCTGCTGCCACTGTCACCCCCACCCCCACACGATGCAAACATGGGTATGTGGCTGCAGTAGCAGTGGCATGGCTCCTTTGTGACAGTGGCAACATGTATGTATGCCGCCGCTGTCACAGCAGAGTCACACTGGCCATCGGGGATGTGATCCTTAGGGAGTTGCCTAGTTCACCTAAAGGACTGACCGGCCCAACTGAATCACTCACGTGGCACCACCTTTGGCACTTTGGCACCAACAACATAGTGCCCCTTATTAAAAGGGCCCCATGCTATGGCTGCCAATGGGCCACAACAAGCACTCATTTCAGAGCTAGAGTCTGAAGGTGCACACTGCATTCATCTCAACGTGCTCCCTGTGTAGTGTTTAACACGTGAAAACCACGCTCTCCCTGCAAGGGGGCCCTTAGCACTTGCTCTGAGCAGGCATTAAGGTTGCCGGAGGCTGAACTTGTAACACAGTCTAAAAGCACCTGGTGTTAAGGGAAGACACACTGTCTCCACCCACGATCCACCCAGTTAACGCCCCTCCTC